>OW387143.1:30516948-31807573 GCA_936440205.1 Lepidonotus clava
CAACACCTATCAATCCCACAGAAAAAGTAACTTTGCTGTATAATATTTTAATATAGCTTTGTGTAGAGATGCCATCCCACAAATAATTGTGACTTAGCAGATCTCTTTGTAGCTTAGCATCTTGTAGTGATGCTAAGTCACAAAAGGATGCTAAGTTACAAATATTTATGGCTTAGTGTCTATTTTTGGAAAGACGCTATCCTTAAAATATTTTTGGTTTAGCATCTGATTGTAGCTTAGCATCTTGTGGGGATGCTATCCTACAAAATGTCACTAAACCACAAACATTTGTTGGATAGCATCTGTTTGTAGGATAGCGTCCTAACAACAGGCCTTTACATTGGTTCTCTTATGAAAAAAAAGAGTCCAATATACAAAGCTGCATTTTACAAATTTAAGAAGCAATTTGTCCACCAAATTGCTTTGGTTGGTTTTGTATCATGCAACTCTCTTAAAAAAGAGCACAGAGGCAACTTTGGAAATATTTTATGGTAAACTTAAACATTCGTGTAAACTGGGATGGGCTTACTGGATATCTTATGAAAACATTTTTATTATTGTACTTCAAGAAACATTGTGGGGAAATGGATCTATATTCTATCGAAAAGGTAGGAAATATTTTTTAAGACCTTTACCCATTCTACTCTAGAACTTAACAGAGGGAAAACGGGGTCATTTTACAACTCTAAGACACCTTTACCATAAAATTCTCAACATAGGAAGTCAACCTAAATTAACTCAAATATATAAAACAACCGAAATAAGCTATGGGAAATTACATATTTTTACTTCCTGGTTCAGGACAAACCGTTTTTATATTTTCACCACATCCATCTTGCCCCTTCTATTATTTCTACATGACTTAATCTAAAACTGAAAAGACATAACTTTACATTTATGCCTGCATAAACCATAACTAGTGTAATAGTTAACCCTATTGAAGGGAGGATGTACCCTATAGCTAATCTCTTCTTCTCCTGGACGTCTTCATGAAGTATGCGATTTAAAAAAGTTCGACGTCAGATGTATGTACAGCAGCTAGAACAAACCCTAATCATGTTCATGGAATAAAAGTCAAATGCTAATAGGTTCGGGGTCATATTTCGAACAATAAAGATGTAAGTTGTGGGTGCCTGGATGAAAGAAATCTAACCCTTTATTTTGATCAGTTTCCCTGGTTCTAATCGCACACATAAATAGACATGACGGGCAAGAAGGGGGGAAGCGTTTATGGCCCCTCGAATTGAGCAAGAACTGGATCATATATCATCTGTTCCACAACTACTTGACAATATCAAGGATTTATCAAAATATACAAACAAAAGTCAGTTTCTAATAACTTGTATTTATTACGAATGTATTTGACGGAGGTATTTTCACACACAATTTGCTCTGGCCTGCAAATACCACCGTATAAAGTATTATAAAACAATACTCGCCTGGTCTTATCAGATCAACTGAAGCCTTATCAGACAACAAGTGTCCTATACACAGTAGACTCTGCTAAGAGGGCACCCGGGAGCATTTAATCGATATATCGCCTGAAGTTAATAGCCTAAATGAGAGTAAGTAGTATACCAAAATGGAGGTTAGTTTCAACACTTGTTTTTGATTGCTCAGTTTGTTCCACAGATCATTTTAAGGAATACCATATCTTCATTGGGTAGAGTCTCTGTTGATCTTCTGAGCGAGAGGGCCTAAAAAAAACGTACTTTTGTCAATTAATTTTTTAAATCAACCAAATTGCAATGCCATACACCAGTGATTTTATATAGACTTAACGTATTCCATAGAGAAATTTATGAATACCTTTCAATTCAACCGTCAAATTTTACAACCAATTGTCAATGTCCTAACTGTCGAAAAGGGGTACTATCTTTACTTAGAAATTTTGGATTATATTTATATGCTCCAGGACCTTCTTAGCAGAGTAGACTGATCCGACCTCTCCCATCCATAATGAAAACGACAGATATACAAATCATTTAATGAAAAACAAGTTCCTTATAAGTCATGGGTTGATCTTTATTTTGTTAAAGGCAGGAAGTTGTAAGTACATTGCATTTCCACAGTAGAAGCGTCGAGATCTATTCAACTGACTCTTTTTTATATTTCTTCTCTTCTTGGAAACCTGACAAGAATCGAAGAGGCGTTAAAACCATGACTTTGGTCTCTTATCATTGGTACATTTCTTCACGGACAGAGTGTGTCAGAAGGTTCAGTAGTTGAGGCTACATGAGTGTAGGGCCATTAGTTCTTAATATTCTATTACCTAGTTTCTAAATGGCAATTTCTAATTTTTGGAGATGTTTGAAAACTACTTATGATGACTGGGGTGAGTTCAGATGGTTAGAATGCAAGCTGGAAAGGAATATACAAGATGGCGGCTGAGTACCTGACTCATTGTTTGAATAATTAACTGAGGGAGCTGAAGGTGGTTGAAGTGTGGGCTGTATTCTTTGTCTCTCTACATGATACCTACTAGGACATTGCTTCTTCGGTGTAATGCTGGAGAGGACGAAATATAGAGCAAAATTATGAAGAGTTAGTAACAAAAAAATCTTACTGAAAAAAACGACTGAACAAAATGGAGTTCATCATATATGCTCTTGGATGTTGTAGTAAATTTGCTTCCCCGGGTATATCATTATAGATACCGTTATTATTATCATTATCGTCATCATTATTATTAAGACATGATCGATGCAGTATGTTTGAATTCAGTCGAAGCGCAATGATAATCGGCAATACTTAATCTTAGCTTACGCCCACTGTACACCCATATAAAATACACCATTGTATTATTGACACTATTTACAACATCATCCGACCCCGGATTACAGCGGAGCCCGACTTATCACAGTGCAAGATAAGGTCCTGTTTACGTCACTTCCTCCGGAAACGGAAGCTGCATAGACGTGTGTATCCTTCCGCGCAGGCCTCTTTGCGTACAGATCCGTCCGACCGCGCTGGGCGGACTACTTTTTGTGGTTTACGTATCACTCCCTGAATAGTGGTTTTCCGGCCTGCGCACTTAATGCCTCTTTCCGATGACACACAGAACCCTGCTATTGCGGTAGCTCAGTAGGACTCGATAAGATATGCTCATGTATTTCCAATGAATCAGGTGAGGAACTAAGTATAAATGAACAGATATGCAGTGGCGTATGAATAATAAATACAGGTTAACAACAAAGAACCCTGTGAGGAAAACTCAATGGCTCCTATATGTATATCTCCTCCTGAGCAAGGAGTCCGTAGAGTAAAACTGGCTCTGCTAGGACTGAGATGGGTAATGGTAATATGTTCTGATTCTTGGCATGATAAACAATTATAACATGAATAACATGCATCTCAACGACCAACACGTAATTGTCCATATCACTGGAAGAATCCCATTATGAATATCATTTACATGATGTTGATATTTTTGGTTTCTGGTTATGAAGACTTATCCCAGATTTTTCTTTGTTGTGTTAGCCATCCCCGTGATGAGAGGAGGTATAATTAATAATCCACCAAGACACAAGTGATGGGAGAGTGACTATTTACAAAACTGTTTTAGATAATAATGGTA
Source organism: Lepidonotus clava (assembly GCA_936440205.1). Taxonomy (NCBI): domain Eukaryota; kingdom Metazoa; phylum Annelida; class Polychaeta; order Phyllodocida; family Polynoidae; genus Lepidonotus; species Lepidonotus clava. The sequence continues at coordinate 30,520,526 of OW387143.1, forward strand.
GTCCTACGATGATGATCACTCCATCTAGCGGCACTCACGTTCTCCTAGTCACAGCGCATGCGTGGTGCATTTATATTCTCGTGTAATCTCGCGTGAAGAGAGAGACCCGTTTGCGTACTGTTTGTGAAATAATGCAACCCTATCACTCACACAAACCCATACCAATATACATATACATATCCTGGCGATTGTCTTTAGTAGACACACATATATGTATATATTTTTTGTATGAATCTCCTGTTGTTATTACTATCAATTATTATTATCATATTATTATTACAGTGGTTACATTTCCAGGTGGGAAACCCTTTATTATAGGCCGACCTTTCCGGCCGAGCTCCTCCCCAACGTTGGGTGCCGGCGTCCAGGCCGTTTGACCAGCGAAGGACGGCTAGTCGGGTGCTTGGCTAGTGTGGTAATCTTTGCATAATATCCGCGGTGAAGCTTCTCCTCTCCCTCCAGTGTCCGCACGTCTATAAGTAGGCCTTCTGTCCGTCGGTCAGGTGCTAACATTCAACAGTCACCCCCCGGGCTGGTCAGCAGTTTGTCCGTACACACTGCTGGTAGCGCCCTCTGGCCTGAAGGGCACGCACGACCCGCGGCGTCTTCTCGGAGACCTCTCCTTCTCCTTTTCATTATTGATGTCCTTCTTGTTTTTCCAGCTCCTCCTCTTGACTTCCATCCTCCATATAACACTTCCATATCACACCGCCCCGATGATGGCGAACCAGCACTCTCGGGATTAGAACCAAATACAGATGAGATCACAATCAACAAAGTTGTAAGTAGGTCGAAACTCGGATTGATAACATGTGTCGTAAAAGCCGCCCCGCGCGCCACCTGCAGGGAGCTCGCGCAACTAGAATAACAAACCAGACGCCCGCCAGAGGTCGCCTCAGCGGATCTGCGTCTCTGACTGTTCGGAGGGGAGCAGCTTCTGGATGCCGCCCTCCAGGCTGTACCCCCGCCGCTTCCGCTGTTCTAACTTCTCCTCCAGGTTGTAACCCATGAGGTCTTTCCTGGACACTATGCCGACCACCCTATTGGCCATGTCGACTACAGTCAAGTGGCGCAAGCCTAACGTTCGGAAAATGATATACGTCCTGTGTAATGAGAAGTTCTCCTCAATATGGGGAGCTGACCGGTTGATATAGGGTTCCTGGAAACAAGGGAAACATATCAGGGGTGAGCTTAGGTTTGTTCAGTGGTAATTAATTGATAATGGAGTATTAGTTGACAGTAAAGTGAGAATCTTGAATGCATAAATAAATTATCCTAACTTTCAAGCATCGTCTAATAATTAATACATATTACACAGCTTTGTTTGAGTACAATTGATGTCATGGCTTTCTGTTACTCAGTTCCTGAAAACACCAGTCCAATATACCAAGTAGGGTAACTTTAGCATTATAATACTTCTAAACCACTTACTAAGTCAACGTAGACTTCTTTGAAATGCGGTTGTTCTATATATTTTTCCAACGCTTCCACAACCTCTTTTCTGTTGTATAATCTATCTACGGAAATCTGTAGAAAAAGAGAAGAACAACGTTAGTAACAAATATGGTAATAGGAATGTTAACAAATATGGCTTTCCATTAATCACTTCAGATTCTTAACACAGACATGTACGATAAACGTAATGTATTATCTATATTAATAGCTATATGGCAAGGCATATGGTTGTACATATGGCTAAGTGGCAATACACAATTCGAATGAATCGTTTGGCTCCTCCTGCAGAAACCGGAACCTCTGCATTCTCGTATGTCTATTAATGCTCAACTGATATGTCATTTTCCTTATTGGCTATTTCCAGTTTACTTTCTGTTCATCTGCAACGTTTGATGAAAACATTCCATGATATGAACGACAAAATAATTTTCATTCCATTAACTGTATGCGCCACAAGATGACGTAAGTAGTATATAGAGAGGTCGGATTTGATCCGGGTTTCCCACATTATTGGCCATTATATACATTTTGTTCTTCAATCTGTGACATTTTGGCTTACAGATGTCCTGTTACACACGCATTATGTAAGTAGTATATGGAATTACGAATTTGGAGCTTGTCATTATGTCATATGTTATATGCAACCAATACTGGCACCGGCGACGTCACATATTGAATATCCTAGAGTGCCTAACGTCACACACATGATCATTTATGAATGTTTACAGAGAATCTTGTATTTGTATTGTAGCGCAACTATACTTTTATAGGTTTTGTATAAAGTATTTAAAGAAACGCTTATAAGTGTGTCGTGTGCATATATGAGTAGTATATGAAAACAGCACTTTGGCTCTTGTCACATACATAATTCATCTCATACGGATGACCTCGTGTAGTATAATCTTTGTCACACACAGGCATAGCTGTGCATAACTGGTATTTTAAAAACAGTACTAGGGGGCAATAATACGTGTTTCATTAGATACACTTGATCAAATTTCAATGGTTTATTCATTACGTGGGTAGATAAGATCGAATTTCATTACGTGGAAAGATAAGCTTTTTGATTGTTGTTGATGTTATAATATGATATCACTTGTGCGTTGTAATGCACAACAAGTTACCGCTTTTTTGTGCATATTGTGGACCAGCAGACACACACTGAGGCTACCCGCTGTTTGTTCATTGTGTATTCATAGTTTACTTATTGTTTACTTATTGTGTATTCACTGTTCATTTATTGTGTACTCATTGTTTACTCATCGCCCCTACTCACGTCCTCGTACTGGACCCGCGGACACACGGTAACGCCGCCCGCTGTTTGGTTCCGCACACTCCCATCGTACAGAATGACACACAGCTCCACGCTGAAATAAACAGCAAAGGAAAATTATGGTCAAGACCTAAGATTTGATGTCGCTGAGGATTATAAATAATAAAAAGACTTGTTCTTCATCTATCAATTAAAGAAATGTCATAAGCATTCGGTTGATTTATGATAACAGTACGTCTCAGTTCTCATTTTTGCACAACTCCAGTTACATCCAGTTACAGTGGGAAATTGTAGTCTGGCTAGAAACCTCTTCGGAAATATGCCTAACTTTTAAGTATTGATTTTCTACACATTCTGTTCTTAAATATCACCATTGATATTGAAAACAGACTTTGAGTTATCGGGGCTCAATTCAAAGAGAAATTTGAAAACTGACGGAATACAACTTGAAACTCATCCCAAGATACGCAGTTTTGCGGTGAACTTCTCATAGATAACCTTCATGGATACACAACATTGCATGACGGCCCTCAGCTGTTGTTTCCCCCACCCTTTAACCCGCTAAGTGAGGGCAGAGACAAGAGGCCATACACTGACCGTGTGAGCAGGCCGTAAGCCACCTCCTGCCGCGCCTCCTCCGACCACTTGACGACCGGGAAGCCGCCGTGCGTGGTCTCGAGCAGCAGGTGGGCCAGGTGGGCGGCCGACTCGCGCGGACCGATGGTGATGACGGGGCAGTGCATCACGTCACGCGCCTTGAACAGCTCCAGGTTTAACCTACAGGACGTGGGGAAGAGCAGAGTGGTTAATGTAAGAGGAATGAGAGGAGGGTGTTGGTTCACTGTTTGGGAATTAGATCTTGGATGGTGTTTTATTTCGTAAATAGGGTAATAAGGACGGAATGAGTTGGGTAGGCATGGGACATACGCCTGTCCCCCTCAACTTTTTTTTTCTGAGGCGGGGTCAATTTTCTAAATAAAAAAAAACTAAAACGGGCGTTGGGACATGTTTCTATCATAGCTCCCCCTCCACCCTCCCATCCACCCATTCCCGCTTTTCTAGACTTTCTGGATCCGCCCCTGGCGTATTGAGAAGCAGAGTGACTTTTCTATGCCACTGGTCATAGTTTATCAGTGTACGTCGTAGTGAAACTATTGCAAGTTTCCGGTATCGTATACTGTCAACTTTTGCTGGTACAAAGCAGCCCAGAAACACATTCTCTTTCTGATCATAAAGATGATATCTCTAGTTATTTAAAGTCCATCATACCCATACTTCATCAAGTCGGCTGACTGATCAGTGCTAAAATTGGCTGGATACACTAAAATAATCGACTACGTCTACAATCGATTCAGATTGCAATGCAGCATACTGAAAGGGAATGAAGAAAATCTGCCAATTTTAGCACCATTTTGTTTGCCAACTATGCAAAAATCCGTAGCGGGTACAGGAACTAATTGTAACGGAAATACCATTTTTATATTGAGGATGAGAATTACTTTTCTGGGTCACTTGGTATTCCATAGCTGTGAGTGTATCACGCCGCTTATTTTCTGTATACACTAATCCCCAGTGTGGTACACTGATACACTATAGCTTGGACCCAGTGGCATAAGAAAGTTATTTTCTTCCCTTTTACCTCGTTTACAATACCATTCCAGAATCCTAAAGGTCAGACGGTGAAAACGAGTTGGAAAGGATCGGAAAGGTGAAAGCCTTTCCATTTCCTTCAGCGAACTTTAATGACCCTCTTTTCTAGATTCCTGGAACCATTAAAGGTCTACTTTCTTGCAGCGCATTGTGTGTGTGTGTTTGTGACATGAGGGGGTTAGGGGGCACACTCCATGGTGGGAAGGGGGGTTGCGCCCTTGGGGATCACATTCCCATGTTCAATGACAGACCGGCTCCTAAATTGGACTAACTGTTCTAAGGGGTAAGCGTCCCAAATATTTTGTATTCAAGGTTTTTACATCATTTCTATACATCATTTTGAACCCATACGAAAATAATACGGATAATAATGAATATTAGACTTCAGTATGGATTAACAATATAAATCGGTATTGTAGATGCTGCAGGGCGTGTTTGTTGAAATGTAAACTCGAAATAGTATTTAATGCAATCGGAAAGTCCCAACCACTTTATCCTCTTTATTTTTTTTGCAGGACTTGCAAATTACTTTTGTATGAAATGTGGATGTAGTGATGTTATATAATCCGGATGAGACATTTAGGTTGTAGACGCTATTCGCTAATGATTGTCAAAGGGAAGAAAACGGCTGTCTTTCTGCACTACCATACTTTGGGCATTTGAGGATATATATATTATGCTGTCCACTGCCAGAACTACACATTACTCAGAAAGGTAGATTATGGGAAAATGTTAGACTAGTATGATGTACTTGCAAATCTATCCTACATAATACAAAAATATGTTGGTAAAATGCTCGTGTAGTTATCCTACGTCATATGACAATAATAGGGACCCAGTCATGAGGTGCTAGGATAAAAATGGTATTATCAAAAGAGTGCCAACGCTGACAAATGCCACTCACATCTAAAGTATTGAGATCAGAATAACCCTAATAAATATTTGCATGGGAATTCTATAGTATTATACAAGTCTGGATGTAAATATGTAGGGGACTGAGCAAATTCTAAAAACACATTGTGGATTGGTGTTTATAGTGGGGTATCAATGCGACATGTGAGCAATTGTAAATGTTGCATTTAACTTTTAACTCCAAACACACTTGGGTGATCAGATACTTATATTTAAACACTCTGAGATGCAGACTTATCCATTGTATCGTTCTTTTGTGATGGGGAAGGGAATGCATATAAATGACATTTCCACTAGTTTATATTTGTTCCCTCCGCACATATTTCATGTGCGTGAATGCATATCTCTATTATCTATACTTGTTTAACTGACGAGACAAAACATGCATAGTTATGAGTACTACATTATCTATTATCATGCTGGAGTCTGACCTAATTCAACATGTGACAAAACACTACAATACCTTAAAGTAATCAAAGTAAAAACAAACTATCCTCTATAAGCTGCACGAAGCATTTTACTTTATACGTGTAGCAAATGCTTATGTTGAAATGAAACAATTCATCTATGACATAAAACAGTTAATCTAAGTCTTGAAACAAGATTTCTATCTATGTCGTAAAACAGATCATCTATATCGTGAAACAGTAGTTCACTCTTATCAAAGGTATGGTGTGCTAATATAGAATATTGGTAATAAAATAGGAGGGTAAATGGAAAAACAATATGGTAATTATACATTAATAATTCAGTATAAATTCCGGGCTTTTTGTTTTATATTCATAGGTATGACATCAGTGGGTAAGATTAAGGTATAGCTTGACAATTTAATTTTTTCAAAAACTTATTGCAAGTGCACTCTCTGAATCTATATATATGTGCTGGGATGCCAGTTTACATCGTAAACAATAGTATAATGAATGCCATTTAGACATACATTGGTGCAGCTTTAATTTGTAGATGCCAGTCTTATAGACTCTAAATGCATTTTTTTCCACGCATAATAATCCAGCTTTGTAGTTAGCTGCTGATCTAAGAATTGCGTGCGTTAAGCAACATCTGAGCATCTACACATCTCTGTTAAAACTTTAGTCTAATCTACTTCTGTTGACGATACGTGAACGCCAATTTACATAAATAAGTCAGGGATACAGCTTTCTGAGTGTTCTTCGCTGCAAGGCATATATTTGTAGTTGTGTATGATAAATACCTATGTGTATATGGTTATAAACCATTGAAAGAAATCATATAATGTTTTAAAGTAACAGAACATAAACGGGATGGTTCAGGGGGTAATGAAACACTATCAATGGGTGGTAGTGACCGGGTAAAAGTGCCTCTCAGGAAAGGTGAACGAGGAAAAATGAATTCAGCAAAGACCATGTAAAACCCAATCTGTAACGTAGAACAACCCAAAGGGTTATGTGACTAAGTAGGTTCCGATGGCCGATGACAGATTTCTAATGAATACCATTTGACTAGGAACTGATGAAAAAGGAGACGATTCAATTTGAAAGTGCCTGGACCGATTTGAATTGATCGTCACTTTTGGAATGATATTAGGCTTATTTCTATAAAGAAAACTAGACGTAATGTGGATGTAACAATACGGTACAATAGATACTATGATGGGTATAGCGGGGAATGTGTACAACAACAACCAAACGAAAGGAGAGAAGAGAGAACTAGTTTGGACGTCTGACGTCAGGAGTAACCGTAGCGTGTCGTACCAACTGGAAAAGGAACAACGGAGTACATCATGAGCTTCAGTAGGTATATAGACTGACAACATGGCACCCACTTACATGACCCCACCCTCCCCTCTCAGGGCTGCTTAAGCCTTGTTCACGCCTTACTATTCTTTGACCGACGACAGGGATTACAGTAGCATCACAACAAAATCGGGACAGAATTGTTTCCGACAGTCGTTATACAACTCTTGATAAACTTCATATGAGGTTCACTCATTTTACCCATTTGTTAGTGTTTTTGTTAGTTTTCATTTACTGATTTTGTTATAATTTTGTTCAGTTGTTTGTGACAGAATCGTAAGGTGTGAACCAGGCTACAGTCGGCCACAGCTTGTTTTATCACCCTCCCACACCGCCCTGTCTAATGGCCCCCGTAAATCAACCACGTCCTTCACATCAGTGAATAGGCCCAGTTCATTAAGGATACTGCGATATAGTCTCGTATAGGCCAGATTCATACTTGGCAATTTTCATGGACGATTCTGCCCATTTTTAACATAATCTTCTACTGAAATCCCTGATATCCTCGTAGATTGCAAAAAGCGGAGGTAAAGATTCTGTTGGAATTCCCTGAGATCTGTCTAGAACCAATCAGGTGAGGTTTTTCTTTACTGTTTGGTTTTGGCTCTAGGAAGTTTCCCACCTTTTCTTACATAAACAAAGCATTTCTTTTAATATGAACTTTCCACACTACTCGATATTACCCCAGCGAATATAATGCATGTATTAATCGGATTTAGGTGTTTGTTCCTAAAGAAAATGTTTAATGTATCGCCCTTTATATAATCCCGATTGACGCCACAAAATTGGATCTATACGTAGGTTGTGTATATTATTTTCGTGTGATTGCATGTATTGAAGTGTTTTTTTTTCAATCAGAACACTAAAAATTTGACTTCGGAAATATAATTGTTGAACATGCTGGGCCTTGACAATTAAACTTGCTGTTTATAAACGTATTTGCTTGCATTATTCATAACATGAATTCCACTATGAAAATGTTTCATATAAATATGCCATGCCAGTTAGATAAGCTTTGAAATCTGTCTACAAAATGTTCCAATAAGACATAACAGAGACAAAAAATACCCCATCGGGTCTTCACTGCGCATGTGCAGTGACCCTAATATTTATGATCCACTCACAGTGTATGCTGCTCGTCGTAGACTATGGGCTCCGACTCGAGGAATGGGATGCACTTCATCTCCAGAAGAGAATGGTAGAGGGGATGCGTGATGTAGTCACCCACCCACTTGGCCACCATGATGGCAACCATGATGGGAAGCAGGAAGGCGACGTCGTTGGTTATTTCGATCTAGAAAAGAGGATATTTACATTTTCAGGGAAATGTTTATATGAAATAGTATCAACTATGAAATGGATAGCATTTGCATTGTAAGTATTTCAGTTCATTTGCTTTAGAAAACAGTTTCCTTTTATATTTGATTTACTGTTATGTATTTCATTGAATAGAAAATGTCTACCCATATGTTATGTGGTTTAACCCCGTGTGAACAAACACGTATGAGTTCATACATAAGCACAAACCCAAATATGCACTATCATATCCTTTCACAAGCCCAAACAAATGCACAAAGACATGTGTGCATATATACATACCTGCATCCACAAACAGATAGCACACTTACACACGCACACCAACATACCTATAAACAAAGATATAGACATACACACTAACCCCACCCAAACCACTCAAACCACACCCCAAACACTGTCCATGATGACTTTGAGTGACATGATGAGGCAGGACACCGTGTCTCAAAGGGGTTCTTCGCTGATGACAAATGCAACACACACTCACACACACACACACAATCATTCACTCACCGTGATATGATCATAGATGTCGATACGGTGTAAAACCCCAATAATCAACCAACCACAATCATTCACACACAGGGCCATACACACAGAGACTGCACATACGTTCAGGCACAAATACGAGCACACACATTCACACATGCAAACACACATATATATGCTCACTTACAACCACAAACAAGCAAACACACACCCACACCCACACCCACACCCACACCCACACCCACACCCACACCCACACCCACACCCAAACCCAAACCCAAGCCTCACCATGATGACTGTGAGTGACATGGTGAGCCGCGACACGCCGCCGAAGAAGGAGGCGGCCCCGATGAGGGCGAGGGCACCGGGGTCGATCCACAGCCAGAAGCGGTCTGTGGGCACCCCGCCGTGCAGTTCTACCAGCAGTCGACCCACCGCGCGCCCATACAAACCACCAATAAAACTGGAAGGCAATGGGAAGTTATTAGTTTTATTTTGTTTCTGTTTAGAATATATAATTTGGGATGATATTGGATTAATGTAAAATACTGACTGCATAATGGATCATTTTCAAGAGCAAAGTAAATTGTGAGATTCGAATAGAAATAGTTGTTGAATAATGTTCACTTATACGGTTACTTGCACATATATATTGGAAGCATAATATTATATGTGAATGTCTACTAGATAGCTAGCAGAGGGCACACTTATCTGCATTCTAGCTAGGGCCAATAATGATTAACATAAGCTGGTATTGCAGGGACAAAAAAGTTATATTTCTGTATATAATGATCTTCCAATGTATAGTTAAGATTCCTTGTCGGGTATTTGTTAAATGTTACCGACCCGACCCATACTTCGCCTAAGTATGATATATTATACACTACCTAAACCCTTATATACATAACAGAAAACCTTTATCAACTTACAGCATAGGCACTACAATACCACTTGATACAGCGCTGCCGGAGGCCCAGCAGGCGAGGATAAAGTAAATGGGCAATATAGATAGCAGAGAGACGTAGTTGAACTGTAGGTGTGTACGCCGTGAGAAGAGCGCCCGCAACGCCGTCTGTCCCGGCACGTTCAGGAGACTGGCCACTGAAACATGGAAAAATAGCATTATAGGCAGGCGCCCGAAGGAGAATGACTGAATTTTACATCCATCATTATAGCACGTTATACTTCATTTTGAAGGTCACAGTACTGTGAGGTTTTTTCATCCAAAGACCAAGAAACCTCCTTGATAAAGCCCCCTATGAACTTTGCATAGCTCAACTTTGGCGCGTTGATTATTTGAAATAAGCACAGAGTAGTTAGAGAAGAATAACTGCTATTACAGTATTTTAAATTAATAAACCACCAATTTCGTATCTTTTTGCTTTTAATTCACTTGATTCTCAGGGACGGAGATATCAATGGATCATGGGGTAGAGGACGGCAAGTGATCCTGATTCGACATAGAGAAAAAGGGGTCAATGTCACACAGGCACACCCACATTTACGAAGTTTCAGTACCAATTGGGTTGGGGCAAGGTGTCAGGACCCCCTGGTTTTTTTTTGGTTTTTTTTATTAACCATACTCACTCATAAATGAATGATCTTCCGTATAGGTAAATTTACTGGATAATATTGATAATTAAATACATAATAACATTAATATTACTTAGCATAAGCATAAGCATTAAGCATATCCTACTGACCTTCGTTATACTCGCCGCCGACGATTTCCCCGTTGACGCCGCGCCGCTTGTGCTGGCACCAGTAGGTTTGCATATTGTCGTCGACGCTGTAGGTGTAGCGCGGATCGGTGGGGCAGTAGATGGAGCTCTCGTTACTGTTGGCATGCAGGCCGGGCCCCCCGTGGTCGTCCTCCTCTCCACTGTCGGGGTGGCCTGCCCCACTGCCCGTGTAGCCCTGGGGCCGGGCCGGGGGCTCGTGGTGGGGGGTGTTGTGGTGGGGGTCGTTGTGGTGGGGGTCATGGTGGGGGTCATGGGTTTTTATATTAAGACTGCAAGCAACAAAACATAAGACTTAATATGGATACTGTGAGGACAAAGTAGCAATAGGTGGGAATCTTTATAAGAGGACTGCAAGTCCAATCTCAGTAAAGTATGTGATGCTGCAGAACATTCTAATGATACATTGCAGAACTTCACAGAATGCTACTATATAGAATGATACAGATTGTGACCTTTACGTCTTTCTTTGGATGCCAATGTAATAATGAATATATGTCTATTTATGCCGGTTGTAAGTACAGCCCCAGCAAGGAGCGGTGTAAGGATAACGTTCTGTGACGTTCTAATAATGTTCTGGGAAATTCTGGGACGATGTAACGTTAACGCCAATGACCTCAATTGTCATTTCACAAACATTTGGCTTTGTATTGCGTAGAGTAACCTATCTAGGCCACTGGAGTGACAAATAATTATAAAACTTACAAAAATACTCTAAAAATCTCGAATGGAGCAGCCATAGTTTCTACAAGAGCACTCGTTTCAATATACACACACTATATACGAAGTCTGGCTGTACTTACTGGTTGGTGTTGTGTTGAGCCGGAGTGATTGAGTTGTTACCGGGGGGAGGGCAGACCATGGGCTTACAGGGGAATGCCGCGGGTAGGAAGACAGACAGCGTCGCCCATATCACCTGCACAACGAGAGAGAACAGGATACAAGTTAGAGACGGGGAGCGGTGAAAACTGCTTACTCCATATACTACTTACACTGGTGAAAATCATTAGCGTAGCTACAATGACGCAAAAACGAAAGTGCATATATTCAATTTTCAAAGTATTTAAAGTGTTGATATAGAACTGATAGAAATAGACCAGTGCAAACCCTCAGTTTCAGCATTCACCTTATAGGTGCGAACACCTAGTTATTTTGGAGGCAAGCTTCGCTGTTTTAGTTGAATTATTCTGATGCACCCCCCTTTTTCTCTTTCAGTCTTTGTTTAGCTATACAGACTACTTTGGATAAACGGTGTGCATGCTACTATTATGATATGAATAGATATAATGGTATATGCAAAATGTACGTTTGTATAGACATGTATCAACATCAGATTTTAAAACGTGGTTGGTTTTGTAAGATATTGATGCTAGTTTTGCCCTCAAAATCTCTACATAAATGTTCGGGTGAATTATATATTTATTTTGATGCTAAGCGAGAAATGTTCCTAACGGTTGTGTGCCAATATTGTGCAATATTGTCACAAAGAAAGCAAAATTAGGTTGCTTTCTTCCATGGAAGCATCGTATAATGAGTCACCACTTTTAAACCACAAAAGCAAAGACGTTTTCCTCCTCCCTATTATCCCTGAATGCCATGATAACAAGTCGTAATTACCCGGATGCAGATTTCGAATCAAATAATATTTTTCTTTTGTTATCTCTCTGCATTTGTCTGCAGCAGAAGGATGCCAGTCGGGAAGAAAATATTGAGATAGAAAATAAGACTTCTTTTACGAGCAAATGACAACATTGCGTGAGTGGGGATTGACAGATATATCCCCGTATATACGAGTACTAATGTCAGCTGTCTTCCTTAGCACGTCTAGTTCATTAGTTAGATTAAAGACTGTATGCCACTAGCCGATTGTACTAGGCATTTTAAAAATCGCCAATAGAAGTTAGAGCTGTATATTAACATATCATATATAATAAGAAAGGATTTCGATTTTGCTTTCAAATGATAATATCATTTGAAAGCAAAAATAAAAAAAAAGCAATTCTTAAAAAAAAAATAGAATTTTAAATTCTGAATTTAAAATTCAATAAAAATTGAATTTTTAAATTCTAAAAGAAATTCTTAAAAATAAAAAATTAACATACCATAATAGTAGCATGTAGAAAAGAAATCATTTGCTCGTAATCATTTGTTATCATTTGCTCGTATTATGTAGCATGCATAGGTTCCTGACATATTTTCAATGAGTACTTCAAGAATTGCAAAATTCCTGGGAGTCAAATTCGCCTAGTGGATACTGGCCTGAGGGAGCCGGCTGCGCAGAAGGCTGGAGTGAAGATGTCAGGGAGAGGCAAGTCAAACCAGTCACTTGTCGTGATAGATATGCCAAGCTGCCCGCTCCCAGAAGCTTCCTAATTATTAGCCACAATTATGTCTTGTCAAATACGCCCAGGACCCTCGGTCTATTCTCGGTCAAAGCAAAGGCACCTTCTCGGCGGTTTTTGTCCTGAAATTGCTGCTAATTACGGGTAATTAATAGCTGTGAATAGGAGGAACCCATCAGAGAAATTTGGGTAATCACAAGGAACAGGGCCTCTATTCCTAATTGATTATGAGAATGCATGACTGGCAGGAGGCTGGGTGCTAGCCGGGTCTAACATTGTTTGCTGGGGCCGGAGAAAGGACGTGGTTATAGTGAGTTCGTCAGGAGATGCCGGGCGGGCAGAGATGAGCGTGTTTCCCCTCATTACGTCGCCGTTAGTAGCTGCTTACCACCCTGCCCGGCGCACGCCGCCCGCAACCCATCGAACCCATTGTCAGCGCCAGGCAAGGAAAGTGGGAGCGATGAAGAAATATAGGGGGAGGTGGTGGTGGTGGGGTGAACCCAGGGCCAGCCTATGGGATCGTTGTGGAGGCAATAGCAACATTGGGATTGAGGTCTATACAGCTGTGTCCAAACACAATCTAGCCTTCCATTAGATGATTTGCCAATCCAAATGAAGGCAGAGGGATGGGTAAATAAGTATGGGACGCTTGAAAGCCAAAAGGTATATTTGTATGTAGCCAATAGACACATCCCATCTTGCTTCCAGGATAAAGAAATAGGATTATGCTTGTACTCTATAGTTCCCTCACATTGCCTTATCATCAATTGCCGTGAAAAAGAACATTTTGGTAGACTTGTAAGGCCTTAGGTGCTCCTTCTTGTCTTTTTAATCAATCCTATTTGTTCTAGGATGTGTTGGTTTTCTCCAGTCTCCCACGCCTTCATCCGCCCCATACAACTGTTTGAATAGGCATTGTTAACAGTGTTTGGTAAAAACACATCATGCCAATACTGTCTTTTCCAACCACTTAATTCGCTGACACCGCATATTGTGTCCTACCTCAAGGACAAAGAAGGGCCTTCAATGACCTTCACGTTAAGCCCTGTTGCGCACGACCCAGGGTTAAGCCAGTATTCCACTGGGCGATTCTGACCGGCAGAATTTGGGCATTTTTCACCAGTAATATAGCAGGAGACCATGCATCCTATATATCATTTGAAAGGGAATTAAAAATCCTCTCTAATGATATGCAACACGCCTATGGTAAACCCTTATTCCAACTGCCGATTTTCAAAATCGGGAGTAAAATCATCTAGTGGAATACAGCCTAAACAGAACAGGAGAGGTAGGCGCACCTCCACGGTCCCTGCACGCCGGACACGTCCTGCAGGAAATATGGCCCCACCTCCTGCACACCTCCTGGGTGCCCCCCATTAGCACTTCCGGTGTGGCCTGACCCCTAGCGGGCGCGGGGGGCAGTAGGGACGGCGGGGGCTGATTGCCCTGCCCTGCCCCCTACCGGCCCCCGTACGACATGTGTCGGGGAGGGGCGCCATTCTCACGTACACACCCCAACGCCTTCCCCTCTCCGCCAGGTTTTACTAAGTGTACAGTGGCCACGGAAGGCATATAGTTATTGTGGAGAGGGCCGTGCTATTGGGGTCTATGTCTGAGGAAATAATGTATCAATCTTAGGGAATAGATGTGCCTGTTTTCCAGCCGTGAAGGATCTATTCAGGGATAGAGGATCCAGGCATCCAGGCATCCATTGTACCAATGGACCTTTATTCCCAATATAGATTCCTGAAATTCAAACGAGAGCTGCTATGATCCTCTATATTACCAATTTTTATGTTTTCCATGTCAAAAGAAGAGACCAGCTGGTGACACAACAAGAATAAACCTACACGACATGCTTTACATTGTCCGTCAACCGAAGAACCAGGATACTATCTGGTCTAAGTACACTGGTATAAGGATACATGACTGGATGGTACTTCTCTAAAAAGTGAATTTATGATGTCAATTAACGTCCCAACCTCAATTCTCTTTTATCGTTCTTTCCCTATCTTCACATTCGTACCCTTTCCTCCTCCTTTTCCTCCCTCTCCTCTCCTGCCATCCCTCCTCCAGCTCCCCTTCCTACGGGTTCACTAAGCACTCCTGCAGCGGAGTCCAAATGCGACTCCCCGGTTCTACATCTTACAGGGATCCTGGACTCCCTGGTTCTACATCTTACACGGCCCACCCTGTAGACCCCACCTATAACCCAATAACCCCTGCCCCTGACCAGCAGGCCTCCTGTCAGCCTGTGTTTGTCACCCTCCTGATACCAGGTCCTCCAGGGCACGGGAGGGGAGGGGCCTAGCCTATAATCCGGTTTTCGCCACCTACTGATCCCTAATCTGGGCAGATAACCGCACTGTCTACTACCACTTGAGAAGGTTAGATCCTGCAGCCTCCACCTGTAAGTGGGTAATGCGGCAAGGTCAAACAGGATCTGGAGGATCAAAAGGGGGATGGGGATAATTAAAGGTTATTGCGAATCTGGATATTCCCTCTATGAGATGTTCCAGTAAGAGTTAACCTGTGCAATTCTTGATCAAAGCAGTGGTAGTTCTTACATATTTCTTTACATCTTTTATATTCTGTCTAATTCAGGTCGGTTTGAAGGTTGTTCTGAATGCTACTGTGGACAGTGAAATTAGTCTATGACAACGGTTTTCCAATGATGTATGTGCTCAGTATAGAGACATCTGGGATGATTATGTTATTCTCGTGCAATAGGCCTTTTTAAAACATGTTTTAATCAGTTTCCTACTAAAGATTCAAAAGGGCAGCAGCTGTAAAGCGTTTCTAGATAATCACCTGAATAAAATCCTCAAGTACAAATCAAGCTATAGCATCTAGTTTCAGGGATTGAGACCACAATATCTTAAAATATGTGTTACATTTTTACGTTACAAGCTCAAAAAGGTGTTTCTTTTAGATAGCAAAGGGTGTTGAATTCCCATTTTTTCCGTCATACCAATAGAATCCAGCAATAGGCAGACTTGTAACCCTTAAACCTACCCGACCGATACTACATACACAGATTAACCTGACATGACTGGCAACTACCATAAGATCCCTAATGTAAGCCATACCCCCCATTTTAAACCACATCATGACCTCCGGGCTTCACTTAAGCTATTTCTTCAGAGTATTCCTCCGAAGTTATACAATTCCGTTAAAGGTTTGGAAAAACCTTTATTTAGGCCGCACCTGAAAAGCCTAATACGTTCATATTTCTGAGACTTTCCTTTATCTAATACGGACGAATTTGAGGGCGGGGCCTTGGGCACTCCCCCTCCTATCTTTGCAAAATTTCGATTATTTTCATGTAAAATTCTAGCCCCCGAATGTGGCGTCTCAAATTTGCTCATAAACCACCCACCCCAACCCCCTTTCCTTATTTTTCCTTTTTCATCTGTCACTATCTTTAGAAGCCACGGCTTGAACCAGGGGGTTTACAGTACTAGTACGTGCGGCCGACGGTGGGGGGCGCGTCCCGCGGGAGACGCGCGCGCCGCCTGGCGGGACGCCCCCCCTAGCACCACTGATAAGCAGCTGTGATAAGACAGCTGTCGGGGCTCACCATGATAAGGGGCGGCTCGAGAAACCTGATGACCTTCTGAGCAGCAGGGTACTTGATCTTGGCAAGGAGGCGGCGGCGGGTACGTGCGATCTTGAGGTTCATGATGGTAAAGGTGGCGCCGAGGATGCCCCCGATCAAGCCCAGCAGCATGGCCGGCGCGAACATGATGACATTCACCGGGATGGCGTTGGCCACCTGGCCGAGGGAAAACAAACAATGTTTAGGGTTGAACGACGTTCAGGTAATAGGTTGTAAGTTTAGGAGAAATAGTAAATATATCAGTTTCCCACCACGGATAGTTTATTTCCTGTATTTTAGCCGTAGACTAGCCAAGATCGAAATGCATGCAATATGTCGACAAGTCACAAAGTTGTTTGAGTAGGCCCTATAGCAATTTTCAATATTCATGACATATTTGTGTTTCAAAACTAGCATATTTCCTGTAGCTTTTAGACCTGCAAGTGCTTTAAATACTGTAAATTAGCTATCCGTGGTAGGGATGATTTAACACAATTTTAAAAAATGAGGGGATATCATATCATAATGCATGCTATTAGTGAACTTCAAAACGTGTTTACAAACAAGAATTGGAACAGTGTGGAAGAAGGGGGTGTCCAAGAACTTGGTTCAATTGGAAAATCTGTGTGCAAAGAGAACATCAATTGGAAAATATGGGAGAGAAATGCATCATCACAGCAACACCTAAGACGGTGCTGAACATTGGTTCATGTGGGTCGAACTGTGGAGGAAGGAAACTTCACGTGAAGACCATTATGCACCATAAGCCTCTTCTCTTGTCCTCAAAGTGTTCAAAAACGTGTTTGAATATTGAATGATTCATATCAATTGTTTTTGGACTGTTTTTAGCTTGCAGAAGTCCGAAGCATTTCTAGGTGGCTGTTTTATATGACATCACCTAACTTCAGATAACAATCTTGTTTTTGGTCGCGAGCAGTTACTTCTTTAAAAGGAGGTTACTCAACAGGTTGCATAGTGGTCATTGGCTTAAGGCCATATTCCATCTTGCTTTGGCAGGCATTTGCATTGCTTTTTTGCAACACAAGTATCCATACTAAACCCATGTTAAACAATTGCTTGCATTTGCACTTCCGTTGGGTTAACGCAAATGCAAATGCAAATAATTTCCCATATTCAACCTTTCAGTGTTTAAAAAAACACAAGTTGGACGTGAAACACCACAAGATTTATGGCTGTAAAACGCCGCAAGTTGGAATATGGTCAGAAGGTCTGCAAGGACATAGATCCTGCTGGAAGGTTGTACAGGTGACAGGTTGTCTCAGCATGCATGTCTGTGGTATATGGTAAGAAAGCGGCCACATCTATAGGTGGGTGTGCTGGATGTGTCTACCTGGTGGGCCGCCCCGAGGGGATCACTCTACGAGATCAGAACACGACGAGTTACAGCCAACTACTATCTCACAGGATATTAACGTGAACATATTTACATTTAAAAGTTTGACAAAGACTGTAAAGATTATGATAGAAACTACAAATGGGAGAAGAGGCGCTTAGACATATATATATATATTTACATTTAAAAGTTTGACAAAGACTGTAAAGATTATGATAGAAACTACAAATGGGAGAAGAGGCGCTTAGACACAAAATTTCCGTAAATCAGAAAAAGGTTGGATTTTATGGCCACTTTCGAGGCACTATCTCACAGTAAATTGCCTTTTATATGCTATAACTTGATTACAATCGCAAAAATTGTACCAAAAACTATAATTGAGTACTGAAATTGAAATATCGATAGGGGTTTGTTATGAAAAGATTGGTATGTTCTAGAATAACAATACTCTGTAATAAATATTTAATAATTGAAAGTTTCACCAAAATTGATAGAGAGAGCAAATTTCTTTTTCAAACTAGTCTGAAATTATTCATCTACCAGACGACCACTTTTAGTACCTAACAGAATAAAATAACCTAGTCAGGTAAGGTGGATTTCAGGTTATATCAGAGATTTGCTGGCACCTATTATGGACCATAAACTATTCATTCATGCAGTAGTGAGAATATGTCTTCTACATTCATTCCGTGGTGTATACTGGGTATCTATCAAACGCCTAACATTGCACTTGACAGTGACTGTGAGGATACCACAACATTTTTAAAACAATATTGATATACTGATATCAAGTGAGACCAATCAATTTATTTCATGAGCTTATGACACGGACTATCATCACTTTTCTTTAATCCAGATTGATATTGTAGGCTTTTCTTAGATATATGTTTTTGTAAAGTACTATATTTTGAGTAAAATGCTTTCATTTCTGAGCAAGAAGAAGCAACGCACTCACCTTGAAGATTATGTACTTGTCTGTTTCAAAGAGACCAAAGACGCCCTTGAATTTGAATGAGTTAAATGAGGAGTTGAAGAGATCAGCTGTGAAGGTAGCGAGCATGCAGCAAAAGAAGATCATCCAGCCCAGCTTCATGCTCCAGAAGGAGGATACCTCCTCCATGGCGAACAGCAGTCCGCCCACGGGGGCCCCAAACGCTGCCGCCACCCCGGCCGCCGCACCCGCCGTTGTGAAGTTTCGTCTGAAAAAAGGAAGGGATCCGATGTGCTAATGTGTTCTCAGGGAATCCAATCACAAATTCGATATTAAAGTGGTAAATAGTTTTGTATTTGTAGAATTTTTAGTGTGATGGTCGTGTCTCCGATCAATTGAAATGAACAGAAGTTATACTGCAGTAGTGCCGGTCAATGATGAAAAAGGTGGTTTTCTTTAGTTACAATCATCTTGTTATTAATTTTAGGATTGCTCAGATCAACTTTTACTTAAAGTGAATCCTGTTTACATGACAAGTATTTGGAGCAGATACCATTAGATTGTATCTAACATTACTGCGAAATAGATATAAGAGGTTTCTCTGGTTTTCAATATAATTTCAAGACAAATGTCTTGAAGAATGACTTTAAAATAAGGATAGATATTAGATGATATTCTGTACACTTACCTATCCTCTGAGTTTCGGAAACGGGAAAATAATGGTAACGTAAATCGTAACGTCCGCGACCTAAACTGACTTAACCCTGTGCCCACGATGCTCCTGGAATAGAAACAAACAGCTTTAGTGGACAGGTCTAGGTCAATGCAATATAATGACATAAAGTAAATCTATTTCAAGGAGGGCTGCCTGATGCATATATGTAATAAATGAAAACCTCTCAGGAGTGTCAAATCCACTTATTCTTGGAATACAATAATGAGAATACAGATTCATTTTATATAAGAGCAAAGGCCTGGGAGAAAAAAAGTAAAATAAGAACACATTACAAAACCCTGGGTCGGTGCAAGAAAGAAGGATGGAGGGGAGAAACCATTAAGCCACTGTCACAAAGGGCCTGTGAAGTAAACAAGGGAGAAATGTATGAGAAGGAACACGAGGCTGTTCTTCAAACGGTTCGGCCCTTGAAGTACTGGCGGTGGGGGTATAGAATCCGGAAACAATGTTATACTGCAAAGGTTATATGCCTAGAAGGAGAGGGAGAGTTCTGGGAACCTTATGGCTTCACTGCTGGGGACGACAAATGGCCAGAAGTACACAGTATAGGGAAAGTAACAGGAGGCCTTATTCCAACGAATTGTCCCAGCTGATAATTAGCCCAAAACAATAATCTATGTTGTCCCAAAACACTCCTTTGTAGAAATACTGCTACAAATATATCTTTATTGTTTTGAAAGAAGAACATCATAAATCCTATAATAAGAAATAAAGAGAGTGTTTACACATGACATAAGTAGGTCTTAATAATTATGTTAAAGTATAATACATACGTCTTATGCCTCAAGAAGCAGGTTAGAATTCAGAGTATCAGAAAACAAGGCTATGCTACGAAAGGCTAGGAGCGCCAGAGGTCTAGGGACTAAGACGGAGAAAATGAGCCTATAGTGCGGCGCCGCGTCCTTGAAGTATCTGCTCGGAGCGGCTCGGGGCTGAGGCGCTGTGATAAGGGCGAGCTACTCAGCCTGTGGCCGACACCTTGGTAAAGCCTGATTTCCACAAGGCGATTCTGACTTCAAGAACTGTGGTCATCAAATATTTTCCACTTGTACTATTACAAAAGACCATGCATCCTACATATCATTAGAAAGGAAATTAAAAGCCCATTCTAATGATATGTAACATGCCTATGATAAGCGCTCACTAATTTCGCGATTTTCAAAATCGGCGGTAAAATCGGCTATTGGAATTCGGCCTTTGCTGTAGGGGCTAAAGGTTAAAGGTGGCACTCACCCCATGTGGATCATGGGGCCCTCGGGGCCCACGGGCAGCCCCGCGCCCACTGCGCAGCAGCACGACACGAACTTGACGCAGAAGGAACGCAGATTGAGCACGTGACGCATCACCGTGCCGTTCAGGAAGCCGATGACTTCCGGTATACCGGAGCCACCTGCCGGCTGACATATGAACTGAAATGATAATGTGGGGAGCATGTTGGTAACAATAACCATGTATCCACGACAAGGGAGGGTTTATTATTCATATGGAACTACCGACATCGGTTGGTTGGGGCTTTATTTATAGGAAACTTGCAATAATTTACCAAGGGGGTAATGCTCGTGAGCATTTAAGATCATGCACCTGAGGGTATGGGATACATAATATAACCAAGCTGGGATAACATCAAAAATAGAATACCAACATAAGGCATGTAGGCCTATGGGGTAGACGATCCCTAATGTTGTTAGTTATGCATTTATTATGTCCTTGCATATTTCTTAGGTAAAATGTGGACTACTGAAGTAAAATGCAGTCTAGTTACAGTATCTTGGACTTACAAAAGTAGAGTAACTATTTTTTTGCTCTTGGGACTAAAATATGGTTGTGTTGATCAAGCGAGAGGTACATTCCTATGCAAACATTATTTATTTGAGTGGCAAAGAGTACTTACAGCTACTGAGGCCGAACTGAATGCTGCAAAGATGACACTGTAACCGATGACCCATCCCCATGCCTTTAACATATCCTCCTGCAAAGAAGAAAACATTTTGATAATTATTTAATTAACAATACACTTACTTAGAATCAATGCTTAATGTTTGATCTATAATATAAGTCAACATTACACACAAGGGTATATTTATAGAAAATTTATAAATAAGAATCATCTAGATGTTTGTAACCATCCAAAACCCACATCCAGGGGACTCCCTGACTATGTTTACATAATAAAATCAACTTAAACACATATATACAACCACGCCAAATGTAGCATAAAAGAGATAGTCGGGAGCTAACATGGTTAGTACCCCTTGCCCTTGACACAGGGCCGCTATGATTACCCAATTTCCTTCTCTACACCTCAAAGGAATTACCTCCGCAAACTACTCCCTGGGGTACAATATGTTGTGTAAATGAAAACGGACGAGGGGAGAAGCCATTATCACGCGGGTTTGGGAGCGATCCATTAAACAAAGCTCAAGGACCCTCCCGATGTGGGGAGTGGGGAAATATCGCACTTAAGCCACTCATTTCATTTAAGCCAGTCATTATGTTTAAGCTCGTCAGCAAGCTAGGTGTTGGACATATAACGCGAATACCCCATAAATTCAAATTAAGTGGTGTAATGTGTACACAATAGACATGGGAGGGCATGCATATATTTTCCTTTAGAGAGGACTATGAATTTGCAACAACTTGGAATTTCCAGTTCATAGATCAATGTTTTAGTTTTTTAGAGTGTTTTATTGCATTAATCTTGGGGGTTGCCCCCAGTTTTCAGATAATTACATGAAATACTGTAATACCCAGTATAGGGCTGACATTATATATAATCTGTGTGGTCTTGTAGAAATACATTTGGATATGGCATATAGATCGTGTGACATACGTGGGAAATTTAGAATTTTGGAAAATAAATTTCTCAGAAAAGGGAAATAGCTTGTGTCCTTCTCACTGCCCCCCCCAACTTAATCCGCGACTTGGCATTGTTGCATATACAGTACATTGACAAACAGCCTTCCAACATTGTAAAACTGTTTAGTATCCACCCCGTGTGCCTCTTTAGTATAAACAGTAACATATAACCTGTTTAGCATTGCAGTACCAAGAGTAACATGAGTTGCATTTGGAGAATACATTAGCATGTATCGGGAGACGCAGATTGTCACTCATGTTGTAGCACAACAATAAAGAAGGAATCACAAATGTGTTGCCAAAATGGGTGGTGTGTTCCTTCAGGTTCCTTGACCTGCCCTCTCATTAGTCAGTAAAAGATCTTTGCCAAGATCCCATGGAGGAAAAATAGTATAATAATGTACCCTTAGTGTAATGATAGGACGAGCAGTGGCGTATGTTCCCTGTTGTAATGTAGCATGTGCATTTGCATAAACCCTGTGTGGCAATTTAGTATGAGCGGTAATGTGCATGGCATACAACCTCGATCTGTGGTACTGTAGGAGTACGAATATGCCCCTAAAGCCATACTAGAATATACAATTCTTAAAGTGATGTACACTCTGTATCACAGTACCGTGTATTAGAATAGCGTACACCCAGTGTCGAGACGTAGAGCCTACAAACAGCCCCAGTTGGTGTGGTTACAGAGGGAGGTACCTGCCCCATCCCCCTCCAGAACCCCCCCCCCCTCTAGTAACCTCCCCCTCTAGTAACCTCCCCCTCCAGTACCCTCCCTCATCAGTTTCACTGATCACTGTGGCCGGGGCCCTGTCCCTAGGTGCCCCCACCCCCGGCCACCCACCGCCAGGCGGCGGCACCCCTGCATTACACCAGCTGCCGCTAGGGGGCGCGTGCAGGCCGCCCTGCCCCCTGGCGGGCGTCCTGTAATCGGCCGTGGGCGTCTGAATGCCTCATTGGAGACCCTACTGGAGGACCCGGGAGGACAACAAGGTACGGTTGCCAAGGCTGGAGTCTGATGACGGGGGGAAGGGGCTGGTTGGGCCGAGGTAGACGAGGGTAATGAGAGGACCGAATAACTATTCAATATTTACACAAATAGTGATGATGCTAATGTTGTGGTCCTCTGTCGGATGAACGCCACATACAGGATGGAAGGGCCAGGGTGGGGAATGGACCGGACGGTGTGCAGGATGGAGGGGTCGGCATGGGGAATGGACTGGGCAGTGTGCAGGATGAAAGGGTCGGGGTTGGGAATGGACTGGGCAGTGTGCAGGATGGAGGGGTCGGGGAGGGGAATGGACCGGGCAGTAAATAGGATGGAGGGGTCGGGGTGGGGAATGGACCAGGCAGTACATAGGATAGAGGGATTGGGGTGGGGAATGGACCGGGCAGTGTATAGGATGGATGGGCCTGGGTGGGGAATGGACCTGGCTGTGTGCAGGATGGAGGGGTCGGGGTGGGGAATGGACAGGGCAGTGTACAGGATGGAAGGGTCTGGGTGGGGAATGGACTGGGCAGTACATAGGATAGAGGGATTGGGGTGGGGAATGGACCGGGCAATGTATAGGATGGATGGGCTGGGGTAGGGAATGGACCGGCCAGTCTACAGGACGGAGGGGTCGGGGTGGGGAATGGACCAGGCAGTGTACAGGATGGATGGGTCGGGGTGGGGAATGGACCGGGCAGTGTGCAGGACGGAGGGGTCGGGGTGGGGAATGGACCTGGCTGTGTGTAGGATGGAGGGGTCGGGGTGGGGAATGGACCAGGCAGTGTACAGGATGGAAGGGTCGGGGTGGGGAATGGACCAGGCAGTACATAGGATAGAGGGATTGGGGTGGGGAATGGACCGGGCAGTGTATAGGATGGATGGGCCTGGGTGGGGAATGGACCTGGCTGTGTGCAGGATGGAGGGGTCGGGGTGGGGAATGGACAGGGCAGTGTACAGGATGGAAGGGTCTGGGTGGGGAATGGACTGGGCAGTACATAGGATAGAGGGATTGGGGTGGGGAATGGACCGGGCAGTGTATAGGATGGATGGGCTGGGGTAGGGAATGGACCGGCCAGTCTGCAGGACGGAGGGGTCGGGGTGGGGAATGGACCAGGCAGTGTACAGGATGGATGGGTCGGGGTGGGGAATGGACCGGGCAGTGTGCAGGATGGAGGGGTCGGGGTGGGGAATGGACCGGGCAGTGTGCAGGATGGAGGGGTCGGGGTGGGGAATGGACCGGGCAGTGTACAGGATGCAAGGGTCGGGGTGGGGAAGGGACCAGGAAGTGTGCAGGATGGAGGGGTCGGGGTGGGGAATGGACCGGGCAGTGTACAGGATGCAAGGGTCGGGGTGGGGAATGGACCTAGCTGTGTGCAGGATGGAGGGGTCAGGGTGGGGAATGGACCGGGCAGTGTACAGGATGGAAGGGTCGGGGTGGGGAAGGGACCGGGCAGTGTGCAGGATGGAGACGTCAGGATGGGGAATGGACCGGGCAGTGTACAGGATGGAAGGGCCAAGGTGGGGAATGGACCGGGCAGTGTACAGGATGGAAGGGCCGGGGTGGGGAATGGACCAGAAAGTACATAGGATGGAAGCGTTGGGGTGGGGAATGGACAGGGTTATGTACAGGATGGAGGGATCCGGGTGGGGAAGGGCCAGGTAGGGCCATCTGACTCAGCCCCGTCAGTCCTTCTTGCACTATTGCTACGTCTACTAGGATATGACATTATAATACGATACCCCATCATATGACATTATAATACGATACCCCATGATAACGACTGGGCAAATTGCAGTCGTAAGGTACATCGCAATATAGATAATGTCATACGTCGATATGCTAGATACAACTGCAATAAAATAAAACACCCTTTTATAGTGAGAATGTTCTTCAGAAATAGAACCCTATAACATCCAATGGTTTATAACTAAAAAGGAATCGTCCTGCAATGAAATTACCCTGACTCTGTAGCTGTGTATTCTTGTGCAGTGATAAATCTTACACTTAATCATAGCATCCCATCTGACAAATATATCTGAGTTCTGTTCATTGTGTTTTCGCCCTCCACTCTGCACCCACCAGCTATGTTTCTTACACTAACTTCCGGGGGCGGATCCAAGAGGAGTACATGGGTATTCTGCACGTGTGCATGGAAATCCATGCCGTTTTGGTAATTATCCTTTACGTGGACTCCCCCTTTATGGACATCCTGTATTTGTTCTCGTGGATGTCTCTTATGTTGGTCTCCCTTGAAACCGTTTAAGACCTTAGTACCTTCTCTGCACCTTCACCCTGAGACAAGCCGTCCTCCAGGCGATTGCCATTCCCAGCCGGTCATATAATCCCCAGACCAGGTCCCCGGGAGCATAACTAAAAGCTGATTGTCAAGGTAGCTGGTTTGACCACACCTAATTCGGTTTAAGACAAAGGCCCGCGTTCTACATAGCGACGCATGCCCCCCAAGCGTCCCCGCGGCCGCCTCGCGATAGAGGGCGCCACCCCGCGCCACGTCACTTCCGGAGTTCTGCGGCCCGGAAGGTGAATAATGCAATTGGTCGTCGCTATCTGCGGGCGGGCGGGCGGCGGCTATTTTTAGGGCGCTGCCAGTTTGGTCGCCGCCACAAAGATGTCACCGTGGTCGTTTTCAATGAGATTTAAGAAGAGAGGTAGGGCGGACTGGGACCCATATTAAGATCGAATTAGATCGATCGTCGGCGATTAATGCAGGCGGGCCGCGGCTGGGAGTGAGTCGGCGCACGGGGAATTATTCCATTAGACGCAGGGCCAATGAAGTTAATTTGAGAGGAGAGCTCGACTTAGACTGGTGGAACATAACCCGCGCACCCAAATTAAGCCTTCTCTGAATGTGCCGATAAAAAGGACTCTTAAGAGGTATTAAGTGTATAGTCTGGGGTTCTGAGAATCACCAGAACAATATTGATAACCATGATGAAATGATTGGCAGTGCAAATTTGTATGCCATCGATTAATCTCAGTATTAGAGATGTTTGATGTATAAATTGTGTATCCTATTAACTGTCCTAGTAATTACTCGTATTGTGACTATGTGTGCATTTACTTTGTCAAATTGTCTAGACTGCCCGACAGCCAGAGAAATTAGGGCATTTACCTACAGTAAGTACGTCTATTGGAAACCAAATTGCCTCGTCAATCACTCTTGTAAAAGCCTGCATTTCACTTACACGTTGCTACAAGAATAAAGGGAACTTTTCGTAAAAATAATCAGTCATCGTAAAACCGTTCAAGATCTTTGAACGAAACTGAAATGCAATCGGTGAAAAACGACCCCAATCAAAAACATTTGTCAACCAATTGCCGGGCAATTTCCCATGTTGCCTTTAAAGGCTCACCTGTCATTCGTCAATGTTTCCACACACGCACACACACCCTGCACACAAATTCTGAATTCCACAACACCCTTCTGTCAATCTGACCAATGTAATCCAGTACAACTCGAGTGAAGAAAGCGAAGGAGGTTTTAGTTCAGTTCAGAATACAATGGTAGGCCAGTGAAAGACTAGTTGATGCCATACGGCACAGGCGGATTCCGCCACCTTATTGATTTTCTTTGATTTTTCTTCTCAAGAACAATAAAGAAATATAGCCAGATTTCATCTGAAATCAATCCTTCTCTCGAAGAAGAAAAAATATGAATATCATTTTTTCCTTATATTTTCAATTTGATTTCCAAAAATAAAACAGTTGAAAAATGGCATGTATTCCAATCTGGTTCCGGTACAATCCAGACATAATATTTCCGGTAGTTCTCATTTGCTCTCTTGGGACCCTCGTGGGCGGTATAGGAGTTATGTGTGTTGGGATTTCCGGGAATGATGGAACAATGACGCCCCACCTTCCTGTGGGAAATATACACTAGGTCCTCCTGGTAAATCTGTCTTTTTTTTATCATGATTGAATACTTGTTTTCTTCAGGAGCCGAGAGTCCGAGAGAGAAAAGAGCTTGTTATGGTCGTCGACTTAGACGTATCCATATAGTATCCAGTATATAACCAGCGACAGCTATATTGTATTTCATAAAGGAAGATAAAGTTAATGAGCTTATGATTCCGGGGCATCTTAAGTATTCAAAGGTGTAAAGTTGGGATAAGTTGTAATTTAACCCAGTTTATGATACACCTGGACAATAACAATTTCTGACTGCGCCCTCGGTCTGCACTTGCTTTATTCTATATCAATTACATAGACAATTTATACTGACAAAACAATAATTTGTATTAGCATTCACAGACAAGCCTCAAGGGCAATAACAGATAATCTGTTCACCTTCTTTTCAGATGACAGGATGATATTAAAGGTAAAAGGATTGGAATAGAAATAAAGAAATAAAGTGAGGTACAGCCGCAGGTACAGCCGCAGGTACAATGAAGTACACATCAGGGGTAAAGCTTGGGGGTAGAGCGAGATACAGCCCTGAGGTACAGCCTTTACTATTGGACACGGCCAGGTGGATGGGGGACCACACATTGACCACTGCAGCGGCGCCAGACCACAACCTACTTGGACTAGATTGGTCATTCGGCCAACCCGCTAACACTATTCAGCCCTCCATCGGCCCCAATTGCCTGCGTCTAGCAGTAGCTCGCCTTATCGCACCTCATACCAAACAGCCGGGTCCTCTTCCAATGATATATTTTCTGCGTTTGACAGAGGGAAAGGGCATGTTTACCGATGAGATTGAATATGTAGAATTAATCTGCAAACTTGAGAAGCGTATGCTAGCAGCACAGGGGCGGAAATAGGGGATGGGGTCTAGGGGGTCCAGGGGGTCCTGACCCCTTTCCTATTTTTCTAGACTTATACTTTGCGCATTACATTTTAGTACTAAGCCTATAATTATGTGGACCCCCTGTTTTTCAAAATCCTGTATCCACTCCTGAAACATCATACTAGCTTGATATCATAAGCTATTTCTGAAAGAGTAGAGAGTAAAATATTGATAGCAATAAATACTGAGTGATG
Organism: Lepidonotus clava; assembly: GCA_936440205.1. Lineage (NCBI taxonomy): Eukaryota > Metazoa > Annelida > Polychaeta > Phyllodocida > Polynoidae > Lepidonotus > Lepidonotus clava. Next base: position 30,548,940 of record OW387143.1, read on the forward strand.
TAGGCCGACGACCTAGGTCAAAGTTCACCTCCAGGGGACCGACGACTAAGGTCAGAGGTCGTTACCAGGAGGCGTCAGCTGGTGTTTTGCGGACACCCAGACCACAGGCCCACAACATGGTGGTCCATGGCCGATTGAATTATACGCTTTTCTATTTTTAAACTCTGGTACCAAGGGAGTAAGTAGTTGAAACATTGACTTGTTCAGGCTCAATGTTGGCTATGCTTATGTAAGTGTTTAGGCCACAAATTGAATTTAAGCATCAGTACCTTTTGTGTTGTTCAACATTAAACTTTTGAAGTGTTTTCAAATAGTTTGCGTCAGAGTATCAACGTCACTTGTTGTATGATACTATCCTGAGAGCATACATATGAGGATAAACATAGCACATACTACACTGCCTTATAAAGAGTGTACCCCATAATATTGTAATGCTGCATGCTTTAACTGAACGCCTGACAATATGATATTACAGGGACTGAACACGTTCATCCCAGTCATGATTGCCCGCCGTATTAACGTAATCAGTAATAGTCTGTCCATTTGCAGCATCCCGGACTTGAATAAAACTATTTTCATTTGGGATTCATTTGACAAAGCCCACATTCAATGTCTAATGAGGCGGAGGAAGCTCCCCACGCCGCTTACTCTACACTATTAGCATTGATTTAATTTGACTCATTAATTGAAAATTGCCACCGCCATTAATGAGAATCTCCTTGGGATAAAAGGTATGACTTAAAGGGTGTGCGGGCTGCCTTATTGCAGATTGATGGTTCTTTGTAATTGACTCTATTATGGACACACTCGCATAAAGATACACTCACACTCAAACGTGCACACACGTGCATGCGCGTGCACACACACACACACACACACACACACACACACACACACACACACACACACAAACACACACACACACACACAAACACACACACGAATAGACAAGCACATAAATAATCACACTTGAGAATTATCTTTAAATTGAATATTCAACTTACGTTCATGTATTTTTCTGCTTTTACCCACTTGACTTCTGCGATGATATGAATGACTTGGTGAAGGAAGAAGCCGACGAGTCCGATGGTGACGCCTATCATGCCCATCATCACCCAGCGGTCCCAGTCCAATCTGCAGCAACAAACAACAACTAGGTTAATACACTTTAATAGAAGGTTCAGTTCTATTACATTAGTACGAAAGTTCTCCATTTTCGTATTTGCCTACAAAAATCTCATAATATTTGCATGTTTTCCTCTTATAGAAAGAAGTGTTACACTCTCCAACACAACACCACTCCCATCTTGAGTTATTCTAGTCACAGAGGTCAGTGGGAGAGATTGACTGAGGTCCCCAAAAACCGGCCGAACTGTCGAACATGAACACATGCCTGAATGAGGCTAAAATGGAGTGTATTTACACTCCTATCTATGCTCTTTAGCAGCACATAAGTGTCTTAATAAATAGTGCAAAGCAACAGTACCTAATCCCCCTGATTCTTTTAATTGATTATTTAGTACTCAACACCTAAAGAGGAGACAATTGTCGTTTTGACGAACTGTCAATAACAATTCGGTTCTCTAACCCTGGAGGATTTTCAAAATGGGCGCCCTGATGTAAAAGTTTCGATCGGCCGAATCGATATTAAGAATATCATATTTATAATATAGTATGTTAGTCTAAAATGTGGTAGGCGCGCGCGCCCTGTGCCCCCTCTACCCTTCCTAAACCAGCCATTGCCCCGTCCCTGGCGTTTCTGAGGTGCTAAGCGCTTTTTGCAATCTCTGTCACTATTGTACGTGTACGCGCACGTGGCACTTGATTTAATCAGGGCAACGGACGAATTAAATACAAGGCCCCTATAGCCTTCAATGGGGATGTATATATAAAAACATACCAGTCATTATTCAACCATCTCTTTTACATAGGAAGGATCCTCCAATAGTATAACAGAATGGTAGATGAATTATACATATAGATATAAAATTAAACTTTCATAGTACATTAAGTTTACCTGTGCCTATGATAATTATGATGAATTTACACCCTGCCTACGGTGGCCTCTATATCATACATATCTATTTAGTTTAATAGTGCAAGTGGCTAATGTGGTGATACTGCTGTCTCAATGCAATAAAGGATCTGCGGTAGTTCCATTGTATGTGGGGGTTACATAGGAGACATGGGAGACATTTAACTATATCTAGTTCAACTGTCTACGGTACTACAGGTCAACCCTTTATCAACTGCTGGTCTACTACCGATGGGGTAATATGCAAAAGACACATCCCTCAAAATCCACTTATTCTGCCTATCTATTTTTAAACTGCAAATGGGGTTTTAAATAAAACACATTCCACCCAGCCTTCTATTCTTTTCATCAAGTTTTATCTAATTTCCATGTCCAAGTGGGATTAAAGTAAAGGCACAGACCTCCCACATTCTGTACTGGTATACCTTAACCCTACTCTGGACTACAAGACATGATGCTTCTCCCCCGTCTTCCCTCAATATACTCAGTTCCCTCAGCCCTCTACTAAGCCTACTCCCTCGTTGTCATGCGCACTGACCGATAGAGGGCATCATTAGCGCAATCATCGGGGCTGTCAAGGCTGCCAAATTACACTGTCCCTGTCCCCGGCCCTCCCCAGGGACCAGCCTTACTCAGCAGCCCCTGCCTGCCTCAGGCCTTAAGGTTTGTTAACACTAGCCGATTTTAGGTTTGTCAACACTATCCGATTTTAAAATCGCCAGTAGGAATAAGGGCAAAGACTAGACATGTGATATCATTAGAACGGACTTGAAATGTTCTTTTAAATTGTATGTAGCATGTATGGGTTTCTGTGATATTTCTAAAGACAACTCAGACATTGACAACTTAATCTTTATGTTAATTACGCTGTCCCTGTTCCCGGCCATCCCCAGCGACAAGTCTCATGCCTGCCTCCGGCCTGAGGGTTTGTTTCCACTGTCCAATTTTCTACACTATCAAAAATCACGAGTAGGATATATAAGGGTTAAATATAGATATGTTATAAATAGTTAGAATGGATTTGAAATTACCCTTCAAGTACTAAGTAGCTTGTATGTGTTCCTATCATATTAGTTATGAAACTTCTAAGATTGGCAATTTATTGATCGTCAAAATCGTTTAGTTGAATGCAGACTATACAATAAATATAGAGAGTATGTGTATAGATAATCCACATTCCCATCGGGACCACCTAAATCCCTTGTGTAAAAGGCCAGTGAAATACAAGCTTGAATCTTTAAGAAGGACGGCGGTACTGGCCTAGAACCCGAATGAACAGCTGTGTATAGATAATAATTATGAGGATAGAATTAATGTAGTTCCTTGTGGCTTTTCCCATTGCTGTAACCCTCACTCTGAGTCCCCAACAACAGGACCAGGGAGGTGCCTTATGCGGTAGTGAGTGGGGAGAATGGTGGGCGGCCGAGCAGTTCACGTAAGACAAGACAGTGAGCTGCTCACTCTACAACCTACAATGGGTGAGCTGCTCACCCCACAACCTATAATGGGAGCCCGCCTCGCCAATGTCCGCCCCTGACAAGTTTCCGCCATTATGAGCCGTTTAGTGCGACCAAGGGGGGCGTGGCGAGCACACGTGTGCGACCGCAGAGTGTTGTGTTCGCCCCACGTGGGCGGTGGTCGCCCAAGGTGGTCGCCCAGGGTTGCCAAGGGTCGCTCAGCGTCGCCCCAGAGCGCGCGACCCGGGTTGCCCCGGCCTTAACCCTTAGCCCGCCCCGCCCCACCACCTGACGCCCCGAACCAACCTCTGCCTGGAGATTCGATACTCCCAGCGCATATTGAACTGCGCCATTTTTACAAAACACTGACAGATGTGATATACATGTATTTACTTTCAATACGCATTTTTTCCTCAACCCTGTTGGTCGACCACGGTCTTCAATAACAAGAGGGAAGCGTGCAATAATGGTAAGTAACCAACTGCATGGTTATAATCCATTATAGTTAAGGAATAACAACGCCTTGATAATGTATTCGTATGCGTAAATAATTTTGTTTTGAGTTTCTTAGATTTTGTCCTGCATTACGGCAAAAATAATAACTAAAATGAGTTAAATATCTCCGAGTAGTATATAAAAAAGCGAATCGAGAGTAGATGAAAATAACATAGCATGAAAATGTATCAGTGCAATCTTCGTTACTTGATTTTGGAATTACTTGTTTACCTTGACATGTGTTGCCATTATCAATATGGTCCTCTAAAGATAAGTTAGAACGAGTGGTCAAACATCCATTTTTAGTTTTTATTGCCCTACGGAGGCACCGTTCGCTTGCAAAATATTATATTTGAATCTAGTATAATGTTTAGCAAGTATTAATGCCTGCACTACTGATTTCCTATTAGGCCTACGTTTTTCATTTCGTCGTCTTATATTTTCAATCCATTGAACATGTAATGTTCTCCTCGGGGATCGTTCCTCTATATGTAAGTAGTACATGGAGAGCGGCTTTAGTAGATGGTCATATACATACTTTAACATATTACACTTCAAACGCTCCTCAAGTGAATAAAACATGGCCTCTAAGTCGACGATCGCGAGCTTGTATGTCATACTAAGTGAATCTATCCTACAGGCGATATAAATATAATATGATTGATTTAACTAAAGTTTCAGTTTTGTACAGTGCATCATAAATGTAAGGAACAGATTTTACAGATGACGTCACAATGCCCAAAAAATGACTGGGTGCCATACTGGTGATCATCTTAAAATCCAAATGATTAGCATTTCAAAAACATCTAGCACTTGTACTATTGATTAATCTAAGCAAAGTGAGCATGAAGTCAAAATGAGCAAGTATTTGTATTTGAAAAATAATTTTTCTAGATTATTTGATCTAAAATCCACTTGGCTGTAATGACCACACTTACACAAGGTTTTTACACATGAAATAGCCCTATCCCCAAATCGAGACGACCGTGCCTATTTATTGGACATGTAAACAACTGAGTATGTCCCAGAAGTATGGTAGTAGCGCTAGCATACATGTTTTCCCTAAAAGGTCTGATGCTTTGCACAAGTTAGAATGAGTACTTTGTTTGTGATGCTTTGCCCGCAAATGGCTAACACGCAGGAAAACAGTGCGTCCTTTTTAAGGGGTTCATTGACGCCGAGGGCGGGTACAAATCTGTACAGTGGTAAGTATAGCGTCGACCCTTGGCCTTTTGGTCGACCGACCCAGGAACAGCCATTGGTTTCGGCAAGGCGAGGGTAATTCCTTAAATACGTCAATAAATGGACCAATTGTGGCCGTACTTGGAGGTGGCCGTGTCCCACGATAGGTGGCTCTCACTACTTCCGGCTCACACGTGACCAGCCCCCGCCCCGCAGCGCCACCTTGTACCAATCGGCGGTACTACACAACCAGTTTACGAACATTTACCATAAGACAACCACACAACATACCAACTTGTAATTTAAATCTTGCAAAGCATTATATTACATGTCCCAATTCTATCGGATAATGATAGGAGAAAGTCGAGTTTAATCACCTAGCAAGATAACTCATCTGGCAGAAATTGATATATTCTGGGTCCTTTTGTTTAAGAAAAGAGAAGAGCTTATGGAATGTTTATACAGTGATATAAATGAAGTCCCATGTTAAGAATCTATGCTATATCCTATCACCTCACCTCTCAGTTAAACACACTGCATGACATGAAAACTTATTTCCCACTCACATTATTCCCCTTATTCTTTAGACAACCAAGCGAGTGTCATTGGGGAAAAGTTCGGAGGTCAATGGTCAGAAATTGTGTGATTTTACATTCCTAAGAAGTATAAGTAGGGCCTAAACAGTGGCCGACCGCTGGGTAACGGGGGTATAATGGGGGTGGGCGGTAATAGGGGGTTTACGGTACACGGCCCCACTTCCTTCCGGCCCCCTGGCGCCCCCTGCTGGCCACTCTGACCGTAAGTCGGGTAATTTGTCACGACACTCCGTGACGTCATGGTCACTATAGGGCGGTACTTCACACGTATACCACTGAGGGAGAAGGGTCGGTTGGGGACCGAAGCCCTCTATTTTTTGTCAATATAAAACCCATGTTATTTTAGTTGTTGGGGAGGGGTTGGGAGAGGGGGAGCTCGAGATTGGAAAAGGAGGGTGACTTGCAGGGATTGAGAAGCTTGCCTGATGATTGTGTTAAGGATTGTGTTAAGTTTAAAGGTTGATCAGTTTGATGACAGGGTTTTTGTTAGACATTCGATCTCCTCGGAGCACAGGTATTTTCGTGAATTGCTTTTTCGTCAATTTTAGGAAGATTATTATTATGATCAAGTGCGCTTAGCTTATACAATGATCATATAATTTATATAATTATATAGGCCTATGAATACACATAAATATTCGATATAGGCCTATCTGGAGGTTTATTCACGTACACATAGTTTGGCATCTATTTCACAACATAACAGTAAGCAAAAATTATATTACACATTGTATGCAACTCCAATATAAGAATACCTATGGATCTATCAGGTATTTCCTGTTAGGGTTGGCGGAGTCAGTGGACCGTGACAGGGTACCCAATCAGTCGGTCGGTCATTACACCCTGATCGTACCAACCACCCACCATTCAATACCTCCAGGGCTATTAATCATGCCCCAGACCCAGGAAAGGTCGGTACAGCTTTTAACCTGTCTCCCAAACCCCCGAACTCTGAATCATGGCTCTCTTAAATCACCACCCCAGGAACACAGACAGGCTTTTTTGTTGGACTGTTGTTTTGTTGGTCCATTGCTGGTACCTTTTCTCCATGATTTTTTCTCCTCTGATTCCAGCCTTTTGAAATAGGAAGATCATGCGTCTCTTAATTTGTACATTGTTTAGTGGACCTTTTGGTTAAGTTCAAGCGGAATTTAACAGTTCGAAGACTAGGGGCCTATGCATATACAAGTAGCGAACCGTGTGCATCATAATAAATCAAAATCATAAATGTTTCTTGCATGATTGTTTTCTATTTTTAGGCAAAGGGCTTTCAGTCATGACTGGGCCTCAATAGCTTTGCTCTTTTTTTTCGGACAAACGCCGAAAATCTTTCCATGATTCTTTCCACTTAATTTCAGATCTTTCCATGCCTTTGGGCTTCCAGTTATGACTGCAACCCCTACGCACCCAACAATACAGTCAATCATACAACTGTGGGTCAAACGGCTAAACGCGCTAATATAATGTGGCTAGAAAACTATTCTCAGACAACTCGATCACCAGTTTTGGAAATCGGAACAACTAACACATATCATATTCCTATCCAGAACCATGCCTGGTACTCGCATGAGTCTTCCCACTTAACTTCAGTCATGTTTATGCCTTTGGGCTAACGACTTTGTCATGAATGCACCCCCAACCTCCCACCACGCAGTCAGTCATACAACGAACCGCCTTACGCACCCATACACTCAGCAAATGCCACAGGCCAGCCCAAGCCATGCTCAATCTCGTTCACACGCACATTCTGAGTAGCCTTAATGTCTGTACATCACGCTCCCTGTTGCCCGGCCGTGTAAAACTGAACCCCACCTGGAGGAGACCCCCGCAGGCCTTCTCCCCCGGCCACTCGGCGCTCCGATCATACCGAGGTGATCCGGAGAGCGAGTAGCCATGGGGATCAATATGCGTGCTTATAAGCCTATATTGCACTAGGCGAGTTTGATGACTGATAGAATGGATAAGTTGGGAATCGCTTAATTTTCACCAGCACTTTTTTTCAGACACCCATGCATACCACAAACCAATTAAAAGAGGATTCATGATATTACTGGCCATTTCAAAACTACTGGCCATTTCTAGAATTCCTAATGAAATAAGATATTGGAATAACGCATTGAGCTTGTATATCACTTTGTGTCTAATGAATTTGCTGCTGTCATCTGCATTTACTTAATTTATGTTTCCGAGATTATGGTATGTAACCGTCCATCATAATATACCATTTGAAAGTATGTGTGATAGCTTTAATTTGTAGTAATGTATAGCATGTCCATATCTAACATGTTCCCAATGCCGATTTTTAAAACCGGGAACAAGATCGAATAGTATAATTAATGCAGCCTTAAGGTTCCATGTCAGAGGGGTTGGGTATGTGTTTACAAGGGCGGCCCAGGTTGCCGTGGGTTAGGGCACGGGGGGATTGAGAAATAGGGCAGTGATTTATTGGAGGGGAGGAAGACTTAGACAGACGCAAAATATGGCAGTATTTTTTCCTACCACCTGGGGTTTATATTCCATAAATCTGTTTTGGTGGAATAAATAACACATATTTATGTATAGATCCAGAGAGCTGAGCGTGCTTTCTCTGAAGCAGAAGATTGCACACATGTATACATTCAGCAGGGAGAAAGCCGATCTGTATTGAAGTTATGTAAAATAAATGCTGAGACACAGGTACAATTAAGATACAAAAGAAGCCATTTGTGTTGACTAAATTCCATTCTAATACCTGCCTTTGCCATTTACTGTCTTGCTAATGGATTAATTGATGTTATGTATTTGTTATTCTGCATTAAACCATGTCTTCATACTTTAATTGTCTTTCATTTGCGATAGGCGCTTTAAAGTATAAAGACAATGAGCCAGGGACGTGCATGTACCGTCTGACAGTATTACAGCTCGCATTCCATTGTTAGGCGATTACCATGTGGTCGCCAAAGACATTGCCTTGCTTGTATTCAACATTGCACTATTACACTTATGCTCGATATAATCACATATAAGCGGTAGACTGGTTTAAAGGTATCAATGAGCGACAAAATGTTATGTCTATAATGTTACAAAACATATTTGTACCCAACTTTCAGATGGACCAATCTGGCATCAATTCGCATTTGGACAATGTAAAGTCACCTGCAAACTGTCTATAACCTATACAAAGCCCACGCTGGCCGGCCATACACGTAAACGTAAGGCAAGACGCAACAGGCCGAGCAATACGTCACTGACTCGTGTACCGGGCCGAGCTGCTCACCGCTAAGTGGGTCAGGTGGCGTACGCGGCCGTCGGCGCGTAATCATTGAGAAACCAATTTGACAAGCACGGCTTGGGCAGGTAATCAGGGCTGTAAATTACACTGCTTAGCTGGACCGTCAGCGATATGGCCGCCTATAGGGAATAGGGAATAGGGCATTGGGCATGGTGAATCGGGGCATAGGCTATGGGACATGAGGCATGGGGCATGGGGCATGGGGCATGGGGCATGGGGCATGGGGCATGGGGCATGGGGCATGGGGCATGGGGCATGGGGCATGGGGCATGGGGCATGGGGCATGGGGCATGGGGCATGATACACAGCACATAGGGCACAGTGCATGAGGCAAACTTAAATACTATAGTTACTGAATTCTAACCTGGCTGGTTGTTATTTTACTATCATAATGATTAGGAACTAAGATATATTTTCAATATCATCAGCCATTGCTAACTTAGACAAAGCCACCACAGGGGGACCCCGACTTGACCAAAAGTAACTCAATACATAGTCATTTGGTTTATTTGTCATCACGGACCTTGATAAGTTGTATTCTTGAAGGTTTTGAGAAAATCGGTTGAATTGATCTACAATGGCGCCATTGCCTTTACCGGGGCTGCAGGCGATGTTACCCGAAGAATGCCTTGAATATTGAAGGGAAAAGTAATCCAATGATGACCTAGACAGTTTTAGAGTATAGGGTCTGTGAACGAAGGATGGAAATGTAGATTGTGAGTTGGCTATGAGCAGTGGCGTTTGTTTTGAAAGATTGCTAATTCAGTATGCGTATCAACCATGAGCTAAACTATAGAAGACGTGAGAATGAAACCACAATATTGGTGAGGCAATTTTGACTAAATCTAGGAAAATATGAGGTAGTTATAGACGTCAAAATGTGAAATGGATGTAATCTTCTAGGATCTGTTTTACAGCCATTAATATAGGGTAACTGTACCGAAAGGGCAGCTGAGTGGGTGGGCAGCTCTACGTCTAGGCAGCTGTAACGATGAGGCAGCTGCTACCAAGCAACTGCCGGTCTGAGACAACTGTCATAACAACTCACATTTAAAGGGTTCCCATTAAGACGTTTAAATCCAAGGTAACTCCACCTAACCTAAATCAGCTCTATGATGCATTAACTCTAACACCAACCCATTTCTGTGTCATCTGTAAATATCATTTTTGTTGTTGATGAACCTGTCCGCACCAGATTGGTCCCAGTAAATGTAATTAAGTTGATATAGACGGATGTAGGGTCGGGGTGAGAACCACGGAAGTGCATAGGAAATGTATAGATGAGAGGAGGCTCCTATTGAAGGGAATGTATGGATAGTTGTAGTAACACGACTCACTATACTGATCAAGCAGGTTTCACAATTATGTCTATTTTTGATTTTTAACCCTTTCAAGACGCCACTAAGATGACCATGTGGGAAATTATATATGTCAATAAGCAGGGAGTCTTGGGCTTCAAATAGGTGAAAAAAATTCTAAAAAAGAGTGATTACAGCCAGAGCTATGGCCATTAGAAATAGTATACCATGCTTGAATTTGAATAAGATAGTTTGTCATGGGGCTATAGATAACAGATCTACAGCTTATTAAAGCTATTCATGTAGATTTATACTAGAAATACTAAATATTAGACAAAATGCTATAATTTTGTCTGATTCTGAGATATCCTAATTCTGTTTTCTATACAATATAGCTAATGAAATTCTGAATATATTTTAAGACAGATATTGAATTTTCCTGGTAGATTGGTTTCCATGGAAACCCCTTTACTTGGCTACCTTGGTTACCCACCTGAAAACATTCCAAAAACATTCCATTTAGAACATTTTTCATATTGGAAATATTCGAAAAATTTTGCCTTATTTGGATTCAGAACAAAAAAACAGCGCAATGATAATTTCACTGTTTTTTTGAAATTGTATCTTCTTTTTCATCATTTCTCAGCTAAATATTAAGATAAGGGGGCTCTAATTATACAAAATCTTGCTTTTTTAAATATTGATTTTATCTTTCAATGATTTTGTAGAAAAGTAAGAGGGGTTTACTATCTGGTAGCCAATCTGTTGTCTTATAAGTATAATAATTAAGAATATGCATGGGACCAAGCCTTAATTCTTCACAGGGAACCTTTTGGGGTATATAAAAATCCCCCTAAATGATGCCTCAAGGCATCTGGCGTCTTGAAAGGGTTAACTTTGTGATTTTAAATTGCTCCACATTAATTTTCCAATTGAAGTACCACATAAGTGCGTTATCTAGTTATCTAGATAAATATTGTACGAAATGTCTCTGTAATATGACCGTGACTATCAATTACATCGGTTTGGCCTATCCATCCACTTCCGGTCAAAACAATCTACTTCCGGCCCTTTTGATTGGCTGAATCGGGCCCTAGCTCATAGTAGCGAATATGGGAGTAGCTCGGATCTGCTCATATTATCACAACGCTTCAGCCAGCCCTGCACTTCTTCTGCCTCACAGCCCACCCACTTTCCGTCATACCATTGGCGCTAAACTGATCGAATTATCTCTCCTTCAGCTTGATTTCCATGTCCGGGCGAAGCAGGCCCCAGACTTTCTGTATAATCGATGCACCGATAGTCAGTAGCGGTGTGGGCTGGCTGGGAAGTAGCGCTTGTTGGGTCTGGTAAAAATGTCCCCTCAATGTCAGTAACTATGTCAATGGCATGTGAAGTTTCTCTTGTAAGTAGGGAACTATATTATGCCATTGGCATGTTTAACATAGCTTGTAAGTAGGTAACGAGATGTCAATGGGAAGTGAGCTTTAAATTGCAAGTTGGTGATGATATTATGTCAATGTCATATGTATTTTAAATTGTAATTATTGAACTAAATGTCACTAAAATTAATAGTTTACTTGTAAGAAGGGCACCATAGTTATGGCAATAGCATGTGTAGTTTTACGTGTAAGCACCTAACTCTTCGGAGATGGCATGTGATGTTAAGATTAAAGTAGGGAATATCTCTGCAGATTACATTAGCAAACAAAGGTTCGATACCGTAGAATCAACTATGTACATATTAGAATCAGAACAACAAAATATAGGTCAGAGCCATGCTGAGAGGGTAACGCGGAACCTAAAGCTTGCCTAAAGCCCTGTCCATAACTTGTTTGTGTTCCAACTCATATGCCATAGACCATTTGAAATACGTATGGTTTCTAGTCACGTTCGACACCCACTAACCTCCTTCACACAGATGCCTGGTTTGGCGATGATACAGGCAGGTGGTTAATGAGTTGGCTTTCTGAGCAATTGGTACCTTAATTACCCGTATTTGGCAATGGCGGCATATTAGAAGTTTTAAATAGCCTCAACTACGAGCGGCACTAGGAGTTAGAGGTCAGCAGGGTCAGTGGGGGTCAGCAAAGGTCAGTGGGGGTCATCAGGGGTCATCAAGGGTCAGCAGGGGTCAGCAGGGGTCAGCAGCAGGGGTCAGCAAGGGTCAGCGGGGGTCAGGTGGCTCGGAATGGTCTAGAACCCCGATGGTCAAGGGTTACACCCTACCAATGACCTGACAATGTGGGGTCATAGCCCCACTCTTTGTTCTTGTGTATCACGTGATACGCATGAACCCCAAAACAACCGGGACCTACTCAGGCTATATTCAGTTGTGCTTTCAGACAATTTTTGAAACCAGTTAGCTATTCTAAAAGCATCAGTCTCTGACTTGGCATCACGTTTTTTTTCTTATTTGGAAGGTGGCTCCTTGTAACATTAGGTTTTCTCCACCGTTTCCTTATAAGAGGTCAATGATAACTCCCTTCTCTCATAAGTAACCATTTAAGTAAAAATGGTTCATTTGACATTTGAAGTTGACGTCACAGACCGATATCATAACTCAAGGTTATCAAATTTGATACTCATCACTTTCAACAATTTGAAATAAGCTCTGTGTGCAACAGTCTTCTTAACAGCTTAGATAAAGTACACCAACCGACAGAGTGACTCATACCTAAAGTTATACAATTCCCCTTGATTGTCTGATGTGAGTGAATTAAAAGCCCCCCAAAAACTCCCAGCGGCCACTGGTGGAAAGTAAATATCGTGAGAGCAGTGGGGCGGAAAGCGACGTGGGCATTACGCATGCGTCGTCTCCTGGTTGACTTCGTGCTAGGAACGCGCCGTCTTTTGTCTAGCCAAGATAAAGAGACTCTTTGAAATTCCTCCAGAGGGTTGGAAGCCCCGGCGTCTTTGGGGGATATACTCGCGTTATCTGAATGGGGATTGATTTGGGAGGCCGCAGAGGGGTGTGGTGGGGGGCCTCCAGCGTCCGCGAGACGCCGAACAGTTATTGACTCCGGAGGGGTTCGATATCGCCGCGAGGGTAACGCCGCAGCCTTTGGTCGTATATATAGACTAATAGAGGGCGGATGGTGGCGGTGCACGCCCGGCCGACTTTAATAAGCCAGCCGGGCCGAGTGGCCGTCTAAGCATGCAGGGACTTACTTTGCACTAAGTGTGTGGCGGTTGGAGATACAGGACTTGCAGTGCTAGAGATAACGCTACGTGAAAATGTAGAGATCTAGATCTAAGTCCGCTGAAAATGCCCTTGCAATATCATTAGATGTATACAATATTATTGCAGCGGTAACTTGTTTTTTCTTACTGGGTTTTCCCTGTCAGATACATAGAGTCGGAGCAGATTAAATATTGCTTATTGAATTGGACGGCCAATGCTATATCCAATAAATCGGGGTAATTAAAAAAAAAGAAGCTGTGGTTGGCAGTGGACCAATTTCACTTATAAAACATAAGACCCCTGTGAGTTGATTACTTTTTGCATTTCTTCTGTGGTTCAGGGCGGGTTCCCAGTTGCCAGCTGCAGCAGTCTCTTACCAATCAACTATACCTGTAATTGGCTTCATTTTGGGCCCGGTTTGGTCAACATAAATACTCGCCGACTGCAGTATGTGCTCACGTATTTTGTGTTTGTGATTTAATGAATCTGGCCTTTATAGTATAACGACGCTTCCGTTTTTACGAGGCTGCTCGCTCCGACTATGATGGATAGCACGCCCTCACGTGTTCGCTTCCATAACGAGTCTAACGCATGTATTCCACTAGGCGATTTCGACCACTGAAAATTTGGAAATTCCCAAGTTTTCAAGGAAATATTACAGAAACCCATGCACATTACACACCATTCGAAAGAGATTTTCAAATCCATTCTAATGATATCTAACATGGCTATAATAAGCCCATACTTCGGCTGGCGACTTTAGAAATCTGTAGGAACATCGGACAGTGGAAGACAACCTTTACCCTTCGGAGAATCTTGGCCAATGGCTTTGTTGTGGAATGGGCCGTTTGAATAAATCTCGGCGGACACGCATAAAACGCTTACAATAAACCCGGCATCCATAACCCCTTGGGACTGGGTTCTTTAGGACACATGACTGGGCAGGGGGCGCGGCTCTCGACCCAGGCCGCCAGAAACCTTAGTTTAGGAGAGGTCCACCCAACCCAAAGTCCCTGGGCGCTAGAAGGTTACACTCCCAAGGATAAGGAGTTCGTTCTCTCTGGATCTATAGACCTTCTGCAGTGATGGTCCTGTAGTGCATTCATGGTAGCCTCAGCATGGTGAGCATGACCACCTGGCTATGACATTGATTCAACTTTGATCAATTCCAAGCTATTGTAATTCTTGATTATGACCCAGAGGATGTCTAAAGTAAATGTGCGAAAATATTTGCTATTTTAATTTCACTTACCACTCTGGCGGCCAGCTCCATTTATGAATATTGTGACATTATCTGTACATCGTCTATAGAGGCCGAGCAGGGTAGTCTGAGTTCTGTGTTTTAACCCATTTCTCTGTATCCGGACCACAGTCTCACTATGCCCCGCCCCACCCCCTGCCCCCAGCGGCCCGATCTGTCGATAGCGTGCGGCCCAAGCCCCCGACGGCCCGGGCCGGAGAGGGAAGAGACCCACGACTTGTCATAGCTCGATTTTCAAGGCGACCACATCGATTGGACCCATGCAGCACCTGTCTACTGCGACCCGGGGGTGTCTCATTGGATCTTTTCTGTCACTCGCACATGTACAATCTCAAGCCACCTCCCATGTCTTAGAACAACATATTAGTACTGCCACAGCGATAACAAGTAGTTAATTAGCCTTTGGAGATATGCAATACCATATTGTTACTTTGCATTTACATCTGGACATTCTTTAAGCTACCGACATTATAAATTGGAATGGTTAACCAGTATAAACAAGGGAAACAGGCCAAAGCATGCAAATGGGGTTTTTACGCCTCGTGCAGTTACAGTCCTGACTCATGGGTATGCTATGGGTAACTGTGCATGATGATGATAGCCGGCTTTAGTCCCTGTTATCTTCTTATGAACTGTACGTCATGGCTGGGGTTATATGTGTGGGTATGCCAGCATATAGAATTTCTTGTATACTCGGGTATAAAGTCCGCGCATACTGGAAGGCCTGTACACCCAGGCATGCTTGTATCTGAATACACATCGACTTTTTTCATCATCATAATTATGATTTGCAAAGCCCCCGAATCCCCTTTTCTGTTCTTATTTCTATGTTTGATCTCATTTCATTGCCTAAAATATCCGCGTAAATGGGACATACACGTACTAGACGGGCCACCTTTCCAACGTCCATGTACATTTGCATCCACGTTTGCAAGGAATTCTATACGCATCGAGCAAATAACCACTCTCGCATGTCATCCTAACTAAATGCTGAAAGACCGTACACACATAAGATGCTGAAACTAAGATTGCTTATGAGCTTTGATAATGTAATACAGTCCCCTTCTCCCCTAAAAACCTAGAACAGTGACAGACCGTAGTATGTTGAAGCTATTTTCAAATAGATGGGAGACCACCATGACCTATTGTGCCCTCCGCCCAATTGGTGAAACAAGCCATAGTTGGTCATGACCTCTGTACTACAGAATGGACAAGAAAGGGTCCAGATCTGTCCTATCCACTTTCCAACAGGAGGCACAGGCAAGTATATAGATCTGTCTTTTCCTCTGTCCAGCAAAATGAACAGGCAGGTATGTTAGGACGCTATCCCACAAACAGATGCTATCCTACAAATGGTTGTCACTTTGTGGGATAGCATCACCACAAGACGCTGACCCACAAACAGCTGCTATGTCACAAATATTTGGGGGATAGTGTCTGTAGTATAATTGATGCTAAGCTGCAAATATTTGTAACTTAGCAGCTGTTTGTTGGATAGTGTCACTACAAGACACTAAGATACAAACAGTTGCTAAGTCACTAATATTTTAGGCATAGCACTTCAAATCAGAACGATGCGATGCGTATTTTTCAATTACCAAAACTGATGCAAACCCAAATGGAATCATAAAAAAAATATATCCCAAAATGATGGTCTTTCAAATGATGTCATTCAAAATATGGGTTAACGTCAGTGGGAATATCATTTGGGCCACATTTAGAAATAGTCATTTTTGGTAATGTAGCTGTTGTCACCAGGTGGTGTGAGAAGATAATTATTACCTATTTGAATCAAGAATCATTTTTGGCAACATCAAATTTTGATTATGTCATTAATGACCCTTTTAAAGCCATCTTGAACCCTTTTGTTTATACTTAACTATGATCACCAATGTTGACCCATTGTCACCACTGTAACCAATTTTCACCACCGTTGGCATATTCTGACTAATATAGACTGATATGGCCTATTCTTGATTGTTCTTGATACCTAAGTAAGCAATTTGAGGGATATGGTCCATTTGTGGGATAGCAGCTGGTTGTTGGATAGTGTCTTCATGGTGCTGCTATCCCCCAAACCAGTTTGAAGGATAGCATCTGTATGTGGGACAACATCTTCATGTGGATGCTATCCTACAAATCCTGAATATTTGTGGGATAGCATCCATTTGTGGGATAGCGTCTTAACAAGTGTATCAATAGATCTGCCATCTGCCCACTGCAACAGGAAAGACAGGCAAGCATCTAGATCTGTCCCTTCCTTTTTCCAACAGGAGAGACAGACCAGGGACTGTTCTAATGTCTGCCTAAGAGGAAAGACAGGAAAGAGGAAAGATTTGTCTTACCATCTATCTAAGGGGAGGGGAGGGGGGGGGGGGCAGAAAAGGGTCCTAATTTATCCTCTCCTTATATTTGTGCTCCAACAGGAGGCATACACCTTGCTCCGATAGGAAGGACAGAAAAGGTTCCAGGTCTGCCATGTCCTCTGATCAACAGGAGGGCAAGTCCAAAGCCTCAACTTCTGTATAACATGAAGGGCCCCACAGTAGGAAAGGACCAGAAACCATGTCAACCTCTCCAACAAGAGAGTGAGGCAAGTTCCTAGATCTATACAGACCTCTATCCGACAGAAAAACAGATAGAGGATATGGACAGAAAAGGACCTTTCCTACCGGCTCCTTAAAGGGAAGCCCTTCAGCCTTACCAACATTACAAGGTCAGACTATGGTTTGGGAGCAGACTGCCAGGGGGAGTAGTAGGGGTGTGGGTTTGGGAGCCGACCGGTAGGGGGTGTGGTGCTAGGAGGTGGGGGCAGCCTGTGACCTCCCCAGCGTCCCCCCAGCGTCCCCCCAGCGTCTGATCGACCCATTGATTGCCGGCCGTCGACCAATGACATTTGATGTCTGGTATGGACCCGGCCCCTGGTCAACAAGCCGGGCACACCACAGGAAGGGGCCACAGTTTGTACTCTTATCGTCCCCTGCTGGCGACTTTTTCTACTACCTCTCAGCAGGGCATTGGTTCTGACAAAAACCTTGATTGACAAAAACCGTCCTGGAACCAAAGACTGGACAGGAAATTGACGTGTAGGGTAGTGGGGTAGTAGAGAATGGTCAGAGGTAGTTTGAGATGACCAACAGGAGGATGTGTTAATACAAAGGGGGGCAGGATACTGCTGGACACCCGGATGTGTTCTGTCATGAACATGGAGACAAGAACAAACAGAAAAGATAAAGAAGAACAGAAATTAATGGTAGAGTATGGAATTCCGCGATTGAGCCACAGTCAGGTTTCAATAAATGACCTATGGCCAGAGGATCTGATATGAGAGATCCGGAATTGAAAGGGATGACTATGTAGTGACTTGATCCAGTGAGTCAAGTTAGACATGACTAATCATACTCACTAAAACTTATTCATTGTATTGCCACAATACCACCGCAGGTTCGCTGACAGACCTGCCCACAAGGAGGAAGATTGAACTAATAGTAAGCTATTTAATGGGTACCTACAAAGATTATGCATCCAACTGACACTACCTGGATCGAAGTAACAGTTCCCAGGTTTAAAGTGGGTTAGAGGAATGTCCAGTTAGGGTTAGCCAGTAATGGTTGGTTCAATTGGGTGGACAGCCCCCTGTGTGGGTGAGGGCAGTGGGCGCACCTGAAATCCCATACGCACTAGGCGATTCTTACCAAGTTCGCCAGCTGATCGTTGTTAAAATCGGCCGAATTTACTCAAATAATCAGTCAATTGCAGCACCAATTCTGATCAAACATGAACATTACAATACAATAATATTGACATGTTACCATGAGAAAAGGCCACTTAGTTTTCAAATTGTGTAGTTGCCTAGTGGGTATTAGGCTCTAACCTATCGGCTTTCTGGGCACACACCGATCAATCAGCCCCCTAGTGGACGCCTGCTCAACTAGCCTCTACTTACTTCCGGGTTCACTTTATTAACTCGTGTGAAACACGTGTGTCCCCCATTTATTTCACAGTTCGAAACATAAATCTAATCGATGTGTACAGTGTCTTATTCTAGGGTCATTATCAAGTGTCCTGATGAGTAGGGTTTTCATCACTTGTTGAAATAACATGACAGTTGAAATAAAAATCGCCTCTTTGTTGCTTTGAACTTCCATGAGTTTCTAGTAAATCAACTGGAAACTTTCCTGATAATATTCTCACAAACAGATAATCATTATCCACAAATCGACTATTATGCTCATGGTTGCAATGCTTAAGTATGTCAATTGATTATTGCCTAGGATAACATGATTTAGGGGCATTCACAGAGAATTGTCTTTTTTATGACAGCATATGGTATGAGCTGACAAATGATGTGATCTAATGGTATTATGTACGGGGAACCTTGATACTTTTGCCCAAAATAAGGCCCGCATACATAACATTAAAATATATTCTATATTGGTCCTAATCGGCTAAACCCTTCAATGTCATGTCCTAACGTAATTTATATGCAGGTTCATAAATAGGAAACATGTTGAGGAGCATACTGCCATTGACTGATACTGGAAACATCGATCAGCATCACTGAAGATATAGTCCCGATAAATATTGAGATAAGACGAGCTAGGTCGCGTGATGTGTACCTGGGTTGACCCTTGGGTAACCTCATCTGGCCCCGAGAATTGTATACACATATATCTGAAGTTGAGCAAGGAGGCCTTACCCAGATATAAAATGGCGAGGTTGATTTGATAAATCATTACGCTCATATGTCAGATAAGATTTCAAATGGTTACTCACGCCGATGAGGAGTAATAATCAGTATATTTTACCAGAAATAGCAGTGCCCATTTTACAAAGGAATGCCTTATGGTAGAATTGGGTAGAACTACGCAATAACGTTATTTGGTTCGCCCTACATTATAAATGAGAACGTAGGCATATTTCAAGCATGACTAGCCGATCTTCGTATTCCTGAGGCATATGAGCCATATATTGAGATTTTGATCTGCTAGCTATCTAACAAAAGCTCTCAGTAGCTTTACCATTTGAAATGAAACCCCCAGAAATATTTGCCCAAAACTCATTCGCTATTTCTGGCTGTCTTGGGCATTTTAGGGGTCGGCTTCCGTCCGTGCTGTCTTATCATAAGTGACAGCCAGGTATAAAAGGTGTACCCTTGGGAGTGGACATGGTGTAGACGGGTAACGTCTTTGCACCGATCCCAGGCCCGGCTGATGGCTGTAGAATAATTCAGACCCCTCAGGCCGTGTTGGTAGGGTGATATCAGGTAACCGGACAGGTATAGGGGGAATCGGCCAAGACGGGCGGTCAATTAAAGGTGGGCTAGGTATCTGAGGAACATGCTTCCCACCTGATAAATCCGTTCTTACATTTCCTTTTATCAAATATTTATTTCATTGAATCATTCATGGAAATACATGCTTTTCATACTTTGTCAGTGAGTGGTAGTTTATAGTCTGAGTTGGATCAGAGTTTTGATAATATGAGCAATGGACATAATAATCCATTTCAAAATATAAAAACGCACTGTAAATCAACGTCAGTGACATGTGGCTTCATCAACGAAATGATACTAATTCCCTTTGGTAGAAAATATAAAAAGTGTGAACAGGTTTTACGGTTACCAACCTGTCATCTTGAATATATAGAATCAGTATCATTGGGATGATAGGCACGCTGTTCCATCTCTTCAGTCTCCATGTATAGGATTGCGATCACTTCATATCGGAATACGGCCTTTAAATAATCCCAAAGCTCTATTAAAGACCAAATAAACCGTGAGAACAATACATGTACAGTTTTCGTTGCCATAGTTACAGGCTTACGTCTTGCCCATAGACCTTGAAGATCGGGACCCGCCTACATAGTTAGTTAGACCAGTCCTTGGGCAGTTAATTATCTCAACCTTGACCCAAATATAAGTCGCCGACGTCCGCCCTGCCCATCTATCCCCCAGATATAATGGCCGATACCCCACAAAAATAATAAACAGCCCTGTCCCAGTTCCCCAGGACGGACAATAACATGTCGCCCTCCTCCTTGGGTCCCGTCACGTCAGTGCATGTCGGCCCCACCCAGTGACACTATCAGGTCCCATCAGCCTAGTTTTCTTTCCATCCCAGTGACCAGTGGCTGTGGCAATAGGGCCTGGGATCCCCGCGCGGCCCGTTATGGCGCGCCCTGATACCGTTTGTCACAATACGTCGACCACGCCTCTGTAAAGCCTTGATTCCACTAGGTGATTTTGACTACTGAGAATTTCATAATTTCTAAATTTCGACTAGAATAAGTAAAGAGACCCATACGTGTTATACACCATTGGAAAGAGAATTCAAAATCCTTTCTAATAATATGTGACAGTATAACAGGTAGTCACTTTTTGTACTGGCAATTTTTAAAATCGGAAGCAAATAGCTAGGATAGTAGAATGTAGCCTTCAGATGGGCCGCCCCTCGCGTAAACAATACGGTCACGTGACCCGCCCTTCCCACAATACCCCGAATGAGTGGGCCGCGTCTTCCGGTCCGCCTACCCGTTACAACGTGCCGTCCGACCGGCTACAACGTGCCGTTCTACCCGCTACAACGTTCTACCCTAGCGGGGGCGGCACGAACAACAGACCCCATGTTTCGGTGCCTGACCACCATCAAACCAAAGGGGTGTTTGGTTAATGTGTGAACAGGTTCATTTAGCAGGGTGTGTGTGACTTTAACGAACAGGTCCGAGACCTCTGTGCACCGGTTATCCTTAACAGAGTACTATGATCACTGACCGCGAAAGGTTTCTGACATGTACGCTATTCGGGTCGGCTGATAGGTGAAAATTCAAAATATAGGTCGGAGGACATTGCGTTAGCTGTAACAAGGCATGCCAGTCAGGAGATAGGTATGATATTTTGCTCTGATATGGGGTGCTTGGACACAGGACATACAAACCCTTGTCGTTTCACACAAATACACACTCACTTGTCAGTCCTGAAAGGCTCCCTCCTCAGACGATCGGAGGGGGCGGGGCGGGCGGGGGGTGGGGGGGGGGGTTCAAATAACGTTTCTTATCACGTAGGCTCAAATCCTATTCTCCAGAATTATCAAAAGCAATGAAACCTAGCAGGTTAATTATTTTTATCAAAGTTCTATTTCCTACAAGAACAACCTAGCCAAAATCACACAAAATCTCCACAGAAGGAGCAAAATCTCTGGAATATGTTGGAAACTTAAATTTATGGTTTGAACAACCGTGTGGTCGTACAATATGTCGTGTTATTCCGTCATAATTATGATGAAATATCGGGAAGAAAATAATGTACGTTTTCATTTTGGTCCTAAATCTGAGATACAATGTCACTGCATGGCATATCGTATATCTATCAAGAGGAGACGATGGAAGGGTAGCTGGATCATTAAGTGAAGCACCTGCTATTTATCGCTGCTGTCTCCAGGGATTCATCATAGATTAAACTCCCTCTTATCACATCCTTGGGGATGAGCCCAGAATGCTTTATGAATTTCCAAACCAGATTAGATTGGACCAAATCACCTATAGCAATAGATAAGCTTATAGTATATCATGTGCTTTCAATGCGGTAGAACGGTGACAGGACTTTTGCCCCACGGACCTTTGCCCCCCGGACCTTTGCCCCCCGGACCTTTTTTTTAGGGATTAGTGATATGTGCTAGTGGCTTTTTTTTAAATCAAACATGGCAACATAAATGTTTCTCAAATTACACATGGATTCCACATATGGATGTCTCTTGAATTTCAAGGGCCCCATACTGAGAACTATATTAAAGTAGTATTGGGGGGGGGGGGGCAAAAGTCCTCGGGGGCAAAAGTCCAGGGGGCAAAGGTCCAGGGGCAAAGATGCGGGGGGCAAAAGACCTAGAACCGGTAGAACTATGGGAAGAATACTACTTTAAACTTCTTGAGAAGTATCGTCTTGTGTTATTTTCTAATTGCGATACGTGTAGTTTCAAAGATATTGCAATCTTAGTGTGCCGGCCCTCGGGCACAGGTTTAGAAACTATCCATAGTATGAAATTGTGTAGGCAGTTTAAATAATGCCCATATACATTCGTGTAACTGTCCTCAGAACTGCCTCAGCGGATATCACACTCATTTTCCATTTCTTTACCCAACGCACCGTGGATAGAAAGTACATCATAAAAAAAAACTCGATAGTGTAGGCTTCAAATGATATGCATATTCTTGTAACTTTTCTCAGAACTTGCTGAGTGGATATCACTGTGGTATTCCATTTCTAACGCACTGCAGATGGAAAGTACATTTAAAAATACCATTCTGCCTCGTCTCTCGACTCTGTGTACTTTGTGACATCAATGAACAGAGGAAAAACTGTCCAAGTGACAGTAGGGAACATCCCCTCTCCTCTTCAGCACTCCCAGCACTGGCTGCCTCTCAACAGGCGAGGCGCTAGGCGTTCATACTCGCACCATAATGTCGGTGATCCACGATACGATTTAGACCAATTCTGAACCGATTTTATGAATCGATGGGTTAAACAATAACTTCTTTTTCAATATAAAATCAATTCGTAAATAAAAGTTTCCGTTTTGAGCAATTCTTACCAGATAAATGTCATTAATATTTTTTACCAGAAGATATAATTCCATTTATACAAAAAATGCGTGACAAGAAAATCTTTTAATGTTTTGTAGCACCGTGCATCACAGGCTATAGCCTGAGTTCGCCGAGTAAACTGATGTTGTTCTGGCTAGCCCGACTGTGGCTGTCTGCGTGGTGGAGTTTAAACAAAGCGGAGGGACAAAGTAGGGGGTCAGTGCGGCCCTCCGGGCTAGGGGTAGGGGATGGGTAGTGCTGGTCAGATAGAATTAAGCCTGGTTTATAGCTGATGATCTGTTGAGTTCTGACATGTTGTTTGTTATTCATAATACCTGATGATCTGTTCAGTTCTGACGAGTTGTTTGTTATTCATAACAAAATCAGCATGAAATTGATAGAAACAATCTTGAACCCTACATTGTTGTTGAGAATGTCAAAAAATAAGTTATCTTTTAACTGATATTTCAAAACTATATAATATGATGTAGCTTAAATTTCAATTTCGATTTTGTTCCGTTACACTTAATATAGGTTTTCTAACATTCAATACCTGTATTGGTTCGTGAACACTGATTTTAAGTAATTCCTTAATGACGTTGTCTTATAAATGCATATTATCCCAGAAACATTGCCTTAATTTAGTCTGGAACATAATTGGAAATAGAAATATTTCCAATTCTATTTGCTTTCTCGTGTATCCATTGTGTCAAGGAAAAGGAACATACAACCTAGTTAACGCTTCTGCTTATATATAAGTAGCTACAATGGTTACAATATTGTTGGAATAGAATCGACTCAAATTTTTATGTTCTGTATTAATACTTAAGACAACATTTTCACACTACAGACTCTCATCCACAATTCGTATTGTTTCCCAGAAATTCTTCACCTTTTTCATTGCCATCTCAACCTAAATGCTAACTGAATAAATCACAAGGTGTGAACGCGGCTTTAGGTGTGAACCTAGCTGCTTAAACTACACTATCCGTCCTACCTAATGGTGCGGCCTACAGCGCCTCCAGCTGTAATGAACATCCCCTCTGTCTTCAAAGGCCCTACCCCCCCGACTCATGCACTCCAGACCCAGATGAATATATGCGCTTCCCTCGGCATTGTCGGCGGGCGGACTTAATTAAGAGAGCTGCTAGGCCTGCACCTCCTTCTCCGAGATTAGAGACTCTATCCATCATGGCAGACACGAGGAGTGATTCTGTATAGTCCCCAGGACAAGTTAATCAACGCTGTTAGGTCTTAGTTTGTATTCTGAAATATAGTATGTCTATGGTGTGTAAGGTTTTGTTTAAATATGTTTTGGGTTGGATCGTAGGGGTGTTCAGGGGATAAGGACCCCACCATTCCTACCCATCCCATACCCAATCTTGTTTGTGGAACTTACAGACAAATACAGAAGTAGGGGAAACTACTACGAACTTGGACGTTCGAGTCACAATGGTTTGGTACATAGCCCTTTTGGGTGTTATAGGCTACTGGTTTTGCATTGACCATATTCCACATAGGCCTAGGGTGGTATACTACCACCTGTAGGTATTGCCAAGATGAAGACCCAGTGTACTTGTGTCACTCTCTGCTCTGAAAATCTGAATGATTTTGTTTTGTTTCAGAGACAGAATTCTACACACCATGGTTTTGATAACCACAATCTACCCAAGAACGTTATACAACATGGCGTTATTGTAACGCCACAGACCGTAAAATAATGTAAAATAACGTTATTAAAACGTTGGAGAACGTTACGTCGCTAATTTTCTTGGTCGCAAAATCTGGATAGAAATGAAACCCCGAACAAATGGATTGCCGAACCGTGTTCGTTCTCCGAATATCCTCCTATATACTGAGACTCGCATCCTTTAATTCCATTTTTAAATCCTGGATCAATAAACAAAAGAGCTGCCTACCTTGCTGGTTGACGTTTGAGCCATTCCTTGTAGACTGGGCTGTGGCTGGGCAGGTAGTCGAAGCTGTCATGTGAGGCGAGGATCTCGCGCTCTTTCTGTGTGTAACGATGGTTCGTGTAGACACTCTCAAAGTCACGGCCCTGCAAGGAGTGGGGTACGGAGTTTAGTATACAGATACTGGTATATCACGAGTACTTTGTAGATCTCAGAATAATGGAATGAATAATCATGTTATTGTTCTCGTTTCTGTATTAAAACTATCAACGCTGGATTAAAAATGTAGATGAGTATGCTATGCCATATGTTTAGATCCCTTTATGTCATGATTTACGAACGCGTACTTTACTTGGGTCGGATATTAACATTTGCCCTTATCATATCACAACATCATAGTATAACGTTACACCATTGACGGAAAATTGCGATGGACATCAACTGAAAAAAATACATACCATAGGCATTACATTACAAAGCAAGTATAAAACAAGGTTCCCGTGCAAGCTCCAGTCTCTCCAATGCATCCAAAATTATAGTTGCTGAAAGCTGAGAAAATGAATCTATTTTTTAACAATACGGCACTGCATAAGCTGCACCATGGAAATTGAGGTAAAAGTTCCCACAAGATTTTAAATGATTTTCTATAGTTATTTCCAACCCATGTGCAGCATTCACAGGCCTACAACTCCACGTTCGGCCCACAACAAAAGTTCCACGCTGCTCCATGGAATCAAAATGAAAATAGTAAGCCAACATAGTTGAACCGAGCCTTTCTTCCTAGCTAAAACCACAAATGCTATGCGAACGACACACCTTATGTGGGTTGCCTCAATAAAAAGCTAGCAAAAACATTTTCATCGCCATGACCCAATACAGATGTGTTGACTTTTTCCCATTAGATGTTTAACGACATTAAATCAATATTGGCAAGACTGAAGCTATAACCACTCTATACAGGTATATTGCTTAATTGAAATACAGTCCACTTGTATACACCTTACATGAAATGCTCCATAGACAACCCTCTCTGTGTTATTGCCTCACGTACCCTGCCAGCTCACAGGTGTACTCGTGTTGGTGCCTGCTGGAGGCCAGGCTGTAATATGCTGACTCCACATGAAAGGGGCTTGTCGACGGAGTTTTGGGGGTGGGGAAAAGGGGGGTTTTGTGCTGTTAGATCAAACACGACGGGTTCAGAGAGGTAGACGGGAGAGGTAGACAGGAGGGGAGGCAGGTGGCAGCAGGTCCCTTCAGACCTGCCTTGATTTGGTATGGTTCACTGCCTTGATTTGGTATGGTTCACTGCCTTGATTTGCCAGGGTGAACCGCCTTGACTCTGCACTGCCCACTGCTTTGACTTCACATAGTGCACTGTATTAACTCAGCACAAAGTATTGACATAACATGATGCACTGCCTTGATTTGGTACAGTGAATTTACTTGACCCTGCAGAGTGCACTGTGTGGAGGAGCACTGCCTTGAAATTACACAAATATCTGCCTTGACTTTGTATGAATACTGCTGTGCGTATCCTTGGTGCAATACCTTGCCTTAACACAATGCACAGTGAACAGATTAGCCTTAGCATGATGCACTGCATTAATTTGACATGCTGCAATATATTGACTAAGCATGGTACGCCATCCTTGGTATGCATGGCTATTGTACATTGCACTGCCCTGATGTAGAGAAGCTCACCATGCACTGATTCTATTATATAATACCACAGTACACTGCCATGAGTTAGGAAAACAAACTAATCCAGCAGTGTGCAACAAGAACACCAACTCTGGTTGTCTTGGTGAACTGATTTTACTAGACACAGCGCGTCACCTTGACTCTTCCCGAGATTCAGTTATTCTGTGTCCCTTTTCATAGGCAACGGCATCCTATACAACGACACTTGGGCGTTAAATGGGAGAGGAATTCAATAAACCCCAGTCGATAGTGTCAGCAGTGCCGGGGAGACAATATTGTTGTGACAAAGCATTGAGGGAATCTTTGGAATAATTGTCCGGATTCCTGTAATAGAATAAGTCAGAATTGTTTGATACTTGACAGTGAACATCTAGGATGGCACCCTCTCCTGTCTACCAATGTACAGGTAGCATCTAACATGCAACATGTCTGTTGTACTGTGGTTTACAGTGTGTGAGTATCAGCAGCATTTCCCGTCTTTTCTTAGAATAGAAAGAATCACAAGAGATAAAAGTACCCCTATAAACTATGGTATACGTCATATTAAGGTCTGATTCGGCCAACAGAAGTAATAGAACTAAATGGGAAGCCTGTCTAATTATGCTGTAATTGTAATCGAAAACAACATACAATGTTTTGAGATTAACCTTTGATTAGTTGACTAATTTCGGCTAGGACAGTGTTTCATACATGTACTCTAATAAAATAGATCAGGATAAGGACGGAGATTGTGCGTCTTTTATATGAGAAAGGCTTAAGAATAACAAACATATCAGATACGACCTTATGCTATACACCCGACGATATAATATTATGTATATGCTTATTGTGATGAACGGCTATTCAGCCAAAATGCATAGAGGTTAAAGTGATAGAAATAAGGTAATAATGGAAATATGTAAAGAACGAATAACGAATATGTAAAGAACGAAGAACGAAATAGATGTAAAGAACGAATATGTAAAGAACGAATAACGAATATGTAAAGAACGAATAACGAAAACGTAATGGAACGAAACCCGGAAATATGTAAACCGGAAGTGAAATGTAAACCGGAAACGGAATATATAAACCGGAAGTGACGTCAATTGTAGGTCACGTGACCGAAGGCAGCCAATCAGGGCTGACCTCTCTAGTATATAAAGGGGCGGTGAGGCCCGAATAAACAGAGTTCTTCAACAGTTCTCCTGGTGTCCAGACGTGTCCTCTTTCCTGAAACAACCACTAAAGATGAGCCGAATAGAGTAATTAAGTCGAAGTTAGGACAAAACAGTCGAAGTCCGAGATAGGTAGTCGAAACATAGGGTAAGGGGCCCGAAGGCCCGAAGAACGAGGAACGAGGGAACGAGGTAGGGCACGAAGGCCCGAAGTAGTACCGGAAACCGAGGCGTAGTATGGTACGAAGACATGGGGAGCGGAACGAGGGAGCGAAGTCCGCGGGGACGAGGGCGCGGCGTGCTCGGCCCCACGCTACCAAACAATAGGCGACCGTCGGCCCGTCGCCCCCGCGGACCGGAACTCAGGGGTGGACCGTTCCCCGGCCGACCCGTACCCCTACCATAATTTCCCTCCCCCGCAGTCCTCCGTCGACATCGAGTGCCGATCGATTCGCTCAGCCCCCCCTCGTGCGCGAGGCACGACTCTAGAAACACACCTCGGTTCTTGGCCCGGATTCCCCGTCCGCCCCGAGACCCGAACAACCCCCACGTTCCTCTGTCGTAAGAATCGGCAACCCCGACTTACCAGAGAACGTCACACTGGTGGCAGCGGTGGTGCTGAAATAGGCACATACGGACTTGTGGATCTTGGGTGTTTCATCGGTATTGGATACTCATGGCGACTGCGGCAGTCTTCGAGCAGATGGATTCTGACGTCGCCTTCAAGGAAGGTGGGGAGGAGAAAGGAGGTGCGAAAACCGAGACAAAAGGGGAGGACACGACCATAATGGGTAGGCAGTTTAATTTTATGGGAACGTCCACCCCGACGGATGAGCAGAATGTGCGGGCACAACAACAACAGACCGGCCAGGAAGGAGCGAGTTTGAAGAAGTTCAGTTTACGACCAGAGAAGTATGACGGTAAACCGGATTTCGAGGGATGGATCAACCAGTTTGAGGAGTACGCAACATTGGGACGCTGGACGGCCGAGGAAAAAGCGGCGATGCTTTTCCTCTCGCTGACGGGAACGGCACGAATGTACTTTGTCGGACTCCCGGACAGGGAACGACTCCGTTACTCGGCGAGGGTGGATGCGTTGCGCCGGAGGTTCGGTCAGGAGAAGGACACGTGTAATGCTCTGCAAGAGTTGGCGGGCTTGAAACGTGTAAAGAACCAGACAGTGAAGGAGTTGGCTGATAATGCCCGGCGACTGGCATCGAGAGCCTACTTCTCCAACGACTACGCTAGCCAGGAAAAAGCAGCATTACATGCGTTCCAGGCTGCAGTTGGGGAAGACCTTCAGCTGAAGTGTGCAGAGAAAGGATGCAAGACACTAGAGGAGGCGGTAGAGGTGGTAGAAATACAGGAACGATACTCACGCCGCCTCCTGCGGGCAGTGAAGCCCGAGGAGGACGCCAATACACAGATCATGGCCTTGAACGGTAAGTTGGAGGAGATGATGAAAGAATTGGCAGAGGAACGGGAAGCTAGAAGACAAGCAACGGCCCGGAGGGAGGCGTTTAAGAAGCGAAAAGAAGATTTAGAGTGTCATCACTGTCACCAGAAGGGCCATTTCGCAAGAGAGTGTTCTCAGCGTCAGGGAAACGGACAGTCGCCGTCGCAGTAAGCGCGGGGCCCCCTTCGGGCGCGGCGAGAGAAGTAGTAGGCATGGGAGAATGTGGACTTTATGTGGCCGGGACGGTGGGAGAGAGTGTCGTCCGTTTTTTGGTTGATACCGGATCTATGATCAGTCTGCTGTCGGAACGCCTCTGGAGAGAGTGGGGACGAAAAAGAGAAGAACTGGATGGATATGAAGGACGTCTCTGCTCGGTAGATGGTAGTCCGTTGCGGTGCTATGGATGCACGAACTTGCCAGTGAAATTGGGAACACGCGTGTTGAAGTGGACGTTCATGGTGGCAGACATCGGTAGAGATGAAGGGATCCTGGGAAACGACTTCGCGGTGAAATACCGGCTGACAGTTAAGCCCCACGCGAGTGCCATCTTCCTGCCCGCCGAGGGGGAGGGAGAGGGGGAACGAATCCCGGGAGTAGAACAGAGAACGGATGGGATTCGGGCAGTTACCGTCGGAGGACAGGTCGTGCGAATCGAGAAAACGACGGAAATACCCCCACTCCAAGTGACCCGAGTAACAGTAGTAGCGAGAATGGACATAAGACAGGGTGGACAGCTGGCTGTCATCACCGGCGCTGGATTACCTATGGGACTGGAGGTGATCCCAGGAACGGTGACATTGGGAGAAGAAAATGAAGTTTGGGTGGCCAACCGAGGGACCGAGAGCGCGAAATTGGAAACCGGCGGGGTACTCGGAGAAGCCACCTTCGTACAAGAGGTACGAGAAGTAGGAAGTGAAGCAAAAGAACCCCCAGGAGCGCTCGTTGAAATGATAGGGGAGGCTAAGAAAGACCTGACCACGAAGGAGGGCGAAGAGCTGGAGAAAGCCATCATGGCCCGGGAACAAATGTTTGCGACCTCGAAACATGAGTTAGGACGGACAGATTTAGTACAACATCGAATTAAAACGGGAGATCAGATGCCGATCAAGCAGAGGGTCAGACGGTATCCGGCCACCAGGAGAGAGGAAGAACGAGCACTGGTGGAGGATATGTTAAATTTAGGGATTATCCAAGAGAGCGGGAGTGCGTGGAGTAGCCCGACCGTTCTAGTCAAAAAGAAGGACGGAGGAACGAGGTTCTGTATTGACTACCGAAAACTGAACCAGGCTACGAAAGTGGACGCCTATCCGCTCCCGCGGATAGAGGACAGCCTCAACACTTTGGGAGGAAGCCTATTCTTCTGCAGTCTGGATCTCGCAAGCGGATATTGGCAGGTGGAGATGGCACCGGAGGACCAAGAAAAGACGGCCTTCGTGACTCAAGGAGGATTATATGAGTTCAAAGTGATGCCATTCGGGCTAGTGAACGCCCCAGCCACCTTCGAGAGACTGATGGAAAGAATCCTCAGAGGAATCGTGTGGGAGGAGTGTCTGGTATACTTGGATGATATACTGGTCTTTGGACCAACGTTCAAAGTGACTCTGGAAAGATTGGTACGGGTTCTGGACCGGCTGAACGCTGCAGGACTGAAGTTAAAGGCGCGAAAATGTAAGCTGTTCCAGAAGAAGATTCCGTTCTTGGGGCACGTTGTCTCGTTCAACGGGATCGAACCCGACCCCGAAAAGTGTCGGCAAGTAACCGAGTGGCCGGTCCCGCGGGATCTCCACGAGGTACGAGCCTTCGTGGGATTATGTTCGTACTATAGAAGGCATATAAACGGCTTCACGGAGTTGGCTGCCCCCTTGTATGAATTGGCAACGAAGGAGGAACCATTCGTGTGGAGCGCGAGACGACAAGAGGCATTTGATGCAGGCGCTAACGGAGGCCCCGGTGTTGGGATTCCCGGAGGAAGAAGGACAATGGTGGCTTGATACAGACGCCAGTGACGTGGGAACGGGAGCCGTGCTATCACAAGAGCAGAGAGGGGAGGAACGGGTGATAGCTTACACGAGCAAAACCCTGGAGTCAAACGAACGAAAGTATTGCACCACGCGGAAAGAACTGTTGGCGGTGGTGCGAGCTTTGAAGCAGTTTCGGTGCTACATCTATGGTCAACGCGTGATAGTCCGGACGGATAACAGCGCGGTTAGTTGGCTGCAGAGAAGTAAGGAACCGATGGGGCAGGCTGCTCGGTGGATTGAGATTATCGACTCGCATGATGTGTCGTTCCAACACCGACCGGGCAGGAAGCATGGGAACGCTGACGCGTTGTCCCGGTATCCGTGCAAACAATGTGGAGAGGAGCACGAGAATACCGAACAAGTGAGAGTAGTGACGCGGGCCCGGGGGCACGAGCCCGGATGGTCCCCGCAGGAGATGAGAGCAGCGCAGAGGAGGGATCGAGATATAGGGCCGATTGTCGCACGGATGGAAAAAGATGCGGACCGGCCAGGTTGGGAGGCCATATCTCCGGAATCCCGAGAAACAAAGATCCTATGGAGGCAATGGGAACGATTAAGCCTCAGGGATGGCGTGCTGCATCGGAAGTACTGGGAACTGGAAGGACATGGTTGGAGGAACCAGTTGGTCGTTCCCCGAGGGGAACGGGCCAAGCTGGTAAGGGAATACCATGGAGGCGCGGCAGGAGCGCATTTAGGAGTCGCCAGGACGACGGCCCTGTTGGAACAAGGGTTTTACTGGCCGGGACTCCGGGAAGACGTGCGGAAGGAATGTCGAGAATGTGATTGCGCGTTGCTGAAAAAGGGAAGAGGAAGACGGGAGCCGCTACATCAGTACATAGTGGGGGAGCCGATGGAACGGCTGGCCATGGATGTTTCGGGCCCGTACCCAGTCACCAAACGAGGAAATAAGTATTGCCTGATGGTGGGATGCTATTTCACCAAATGGTTGGAGTGTTTCCCGATCCCGGATCAAAAGGCAACGACAGTGGCGAACAAACTGGTTGAAGAAGTAGTAGCACGGTACGGCGCGTTTCGGGAACTACACTCGGATCAAGGAACGAATTTCGAATCCGAGGTGGTGGCTCAGGTCTGTGCACTATTCGGGATTCACAAAACAAGAACGACGCCGTACCACCCCAGGAGTGACGGGTACATAGAACGAAGTTTCCGTACTTTGGGGTGTTGTCTGAAAGCCAGCTGCCGAGCGACAGGTCGGGAATGGGACGAGATGGTCCCGCTCGTGATGATGAGTTATAGAGCAACGCCGCAAGCCAGCACGGGAGTGACACCGAACATGATGATGCTGGGCCGACAGACCATGATGCCGCGACAGGCGATTTATGGGAGACCTCTAGGACCAGAGGAGGAACCCCGACGGGTAAGCGACTATGTGGAAAGCCTAGAGGAAGGGCTAGTCGCGGCCTATCGGGAGGCCCGGACGGGGCTGAAACGAGCCGCCATCCATCAGAAACACGAGTATGATGGGAAGGTGACTCGGCGGGAATACCACGCCGGAGAACTGGTCTGGGTGCACGATACGGTAGTGGATAGGGACAAGGGAACGAAGTTGCGATTTCCATGGATAGGCCCTGCACTGATCGTCAAGGTGCTTGACCGAGGACGGGTGGTAGTACGGAAGAAACGAGGGAAACCGGGGGGGGTGGTCCATGTGGACCGCCTGGAACCCTACCGAGGACACGCTGCGCCAGCTTGGATGGTAGCTGACCAGCAAGGATACGAGGCTGCACAGTAAATGCTTGGGGTGGGGCGCGCTAGGGCACGTAAGGAAACGGGGTACCCCCTTTTTGTGATGAAGTCGTTTTCGTGTCTCGATTCCGCAGGTGGAAGAGGACCAAGGGAACGACCAAATCGGCGCTACACAGAAAGGCTTTGGCCAAAAAGGACTGATCAACCTGGGGCCATTGAGTCGGGGCGGTGCGTTGACCACTACAGTAGGAGTGCAGGTCGTTAGGCTGTAGAGATTCGCTACCTAGCTGAAGATTGGTTCTCTTGCGGATGTAATATAGGTGGGAAATGCGGGGTTGGAACGAAAAACGGCGTTCGGGAGCCACGACGGCCCGAATGTCTAAAGTAGTCCCACGGAGCCGCTTTCCGGTCAGTTCGGAGGAACCACAGCGTGGAAAAGATGGTTGGGTTACAACGGAAAACAGACCCGGTGGCAAGCTGGTGAAGACTTCTGAAGTAATGCCGACTTGGTAATACCGCTTTACAGCGTCCAGGAGACCGGAGGAGAGTAGATGCGGCACTCTCGGGAACGCCGGAGGAACGAACGGACGGCTGTAAAAGGCGAGGCCTGAAACGAGGACGGGCTTTAAAGTAGGTCGTAAAAGGAATAAAAGAGGACAAAGAGAACGGGGCGGCGGCGAGGAGATGATAACGCCGAGCCCCTGTGTTCTCCGGGAAGTGTGCGGAAGCACTGTGAGGGCCAAGATGAAAAAGGCAAGAAAAGGCGACGAGGGATGAAAGGACCGAGGGCGTCCGGTGGGGCAATAAAAGGCCTAGGAAAAACGCGAGGACGGGCGAAGGGCCGCGAGGTAAAGAAAACAGGCGAGGCGGTGACCAGCGGCGGGCCCCGGGGACCGGAAAATAGTAGGGGGCGCCACCGTAGAAGTGGATGGTGAGTCTGACGCTAGGGGTCGCTAGTGCAGGCCACGCCCACTTCCGCCTGCGGCGGCTATAAAAGGCAGAGCGCTCGCCGGAGCAGGTCATTCTGGTCAGCCGACCAGGATTCATCGAATCGCAGACGAGCAGACTGAGCTAAGGAGAAGAAAACAAGAAGAAAAGCAGAGAAGCGAGACGAGCAGCATCACCACGAGACAAAAACGGAAACGGCTGACGGGACGAGCTTCAAGATTGGAACGAGCCCCGAAAGCCCGGAAAACAGACACGATGAGCGGACAGTGCTGGGAAGGACATTGTCACGGAAAGGAGTTTAAGCACTTGGTCAAGCATATTAAAGGCCAGCACGATGGATTCCGGAAGCAGTACTACATGTGCCCGGTGTGTTCGAGTCGAGCCTATTCGACGCACCAGGACTGGAGAAAGCACATGACGGAATCACACGAAGGGAACCTGCAGAGGGGGATGCCGAAGCAAGACCCCCTTCTGAGGCTGGAGTATGCTGCGGCGTTCGCCTTGGACCCGAAAGGACGACCGCCGTACACCAGTTTCGCTACTGGGGATGAAACGGCGGCCCGGGTAGCCAACATGGAACGGGACTACGCGGTGCGCCATCCAGAAGGGTTTCAACCCCCTGGGAGGGCGGTGGATAAGGAGGCACCGGAGAGGCCGCGACGGCAGATCCGCATCCCTTACTACCCGAGGGCGTCAAGAGGATCTGAGGACAGCGACGCCGAGCAGCTGGAGCAGGTAGCAACCGAAGAAGGATCAGAGGCCGACGAGGCCGGCGAGGGAGCCCAAGCAGCCAAAGCAGCCGGGAAGGGACCCCTGGCCGAGGTGGCGGAACGATCAACACCCACGCGTCGTTCCCCTCGGAGGGCCGCGAAAGGAGTACGGAAGGAAGACACCGAGTCGCCGCGAAGCGCAAGCCGGGCCGTGGTCAACCCGAAACCACTCCTGACACCAGACCAAATATCAGGGTTAGTACAGAGCCGAATTAAGAAGTTAAACGCCCAGGGAGAACCACGGGAACCGAGAGGACGAGGACTCCCAGGCAGAGGAAAAGGACGGACATCCACACCCACCCCGAAGCCGGGTTGCTCAGGAATACCACCGGGGGCTGAGGTGGTGGAATTGGTGAGCTCGTCCGACGACCAACGACCAAAAGTCAAGGAAGAAGAGGAGCCGCTCGCTTTCAAGAGGCCCCCGACGCAGGGATGCCCGACGGAGGAGCCGTCGCGAAAGAAGAAGTGGAAAAAGGTCAAGAAAGTCCCGAGAGAATTGGAGGAGGGAACGAGTTCGGACCAGTCGGAGTCAGGCAGGAGTATGTCGGCCCGAAGCGATCGGTCTTTGATTATCGCTGAGTCTAGCAGCACGGGAGAGCTGGGACCATCACAGCCTGAGACCTCGACAGGAGTCAAACGGACCACGGGACTAGAACCACCTTGTAGCGACGCACAATTTACTATGATGACAGTTCATAAGAAATCGGTGATATACGAATCACGACACCCGAGGTACCCCGGGTATTTAAAAGGAACAATGAACCGGGAGGGATCGTTCAGGGGTTACCACGAGGCGAGATCCGACCGGGAGCTGGAGGACAGCATTCGGGAAGCACAGGGAGGCCGGCTGGTGGAAAGAGAAGCATTGTACCTAGGGAGGTTTCTACGCGAGATGGCAGAAAGGCAAGGACTCAAACCGTCGGGGCGAGTGGAGAAAGTAAAGTATGTTCGGCATGCGGCCAGGCCGGAGGACACGGCGTCGACGGCCTCGACACAGCCGCTGTTCTCTACCCCTACCCCGACGAAAGCAGATTCACCCCTGGAGAAGATGGTATGTAAGCAGCCGATAGTGCCGCCCCCCGGATTGAAACGAATGAGAGACATTACGGTAGCACCAGACACGCCAGAGACACGGGCGGCGGTTGACAACCTGACTCGGGCCAGTTTGGGGAGCTCGTTTTTCGGGTCGCAAGGATCGGAGGAGACCCCGGGACCACCGTCGCCCGAACGTATGGGATCGCCGCCAGGACCGGATACCCCACTCAAGGACGAGGACAAACACGGGCGGGCGCTACAACCGCGGGTTGTGATACACAGATTACAAATGCCGGCTGCCCAGTCCATGGACGAGGAGGTGGAAGACTCAGAGGACATGGAGTTGGGGCAGGCCGAGACCAGAGGATACGAGCTGGAGAAACAAGAATTGGACGAGTCGGGAGAGGATTCAGTGTTCGGGTCTATCGGAACGGAGATGCCGACGGCAGGACCATCTAGAGAAACACCGAGACTCAAGTTATTACGGACACAGGCCGTTCACCAGGTCTTACAGGGACACTTTCCGGTGACGGCGCGAGCGGTACGGGACTGGGACGCGGAAAAGGCCATTCGGGTGCAACTGACGTGGCCCCCGAGGGAGGTGCGAGGAATGACGGCCAAGACAAGAGCAATGGCTTCGGCGTCTATGGCGTTCCTGATGGCACTAGAAACGGGCCGCAAGCCAGAGACATTTGAAGAAGCGATGGCGCAGTTCCCGACGGCGGCACTGGGGCCGTTGACCAGGGAGTTCCCGGGGGTCGACCAGCTAGTTAACGAACACAACCGGACCGTCCAATTGGCTCAGACCCTAGTGATGCACAAAAACGAGGATCAACTGGATGACTTGTTGAAGGCGACAAGAGAGGCGGAAAAACAGAGCGGAATGGTGGATCAGCTTCTCGAGCTCCCCGCTAGGGAGGAGAGGCTGTTGCTGCCGATCCGACGCCAAGAAGAAGGGTGAAGTAGATGCTGCTCGAGGTCTTGCACGGAAGAAAAACAGCGCGACGGAACCAGAGGCGGAAGATGGCGCGTCGCGAGTCGGGTGGGGAGGGATTACGGGGCGTTGGCTCCTCACCCATAGTGTCAAACCCCCAGGGAGAGAACCGGGCCGAGGCGGAGGTACCTGAGCCGCACAGGAGGCCGAAGCCTGGATAAAAGACTCTCCTGGAGACCGCTGGACGGGCCCGAAAACTTTACTTAAACTCATCGGGAACGGACTGGCGGGCTCGAACATTCTTATCTTAATTTATTCTTATTAGTTTCTTTATGGAAACCTTGCGGAAGTGAACGAAACCACATGTGTTAGGAGGTGTTGAGCGTAATCAGCGAGCTGGAGGGTCCATGACTGGAATGAACTTACCAAGCCTGCGGGGCGAATACGGGACGGAAGGAGGCGCTAGGAGGAAAAACAAGTTTGTAGCTGTTCCTCTTCTTCCCTGGAGCCCGCTGCGTTGGTTGGGACCGAGCAGATGGAACGGGATCGTCCGATCGCGGAAATGGATAACGGGCCGGGCGACCCGGGAGCGAGAGTGAAAGTTGGGAGGCGGAATCGAGGAAAGGAAATCAGAAAGGACGGATAGTGTTGTCATTGTGGTCTTTGAGTCGACGGTCGTGCCGGGGTAAATAAGGTACCGGTGGGCCGGCGACTCGCCGCTGGAGGAAAGGCTGGCGCGGGCCAAGACTGAAAACCCTTCTCCCGCGCTGCCTTGAGCGATCTGGAGGCGAGGAAGAGACGACCTCTGTCCTCTAGCGGCACTTCTACTTCCTGCAACCTTGTCTTCTTGATCTTGGATGGATCGATCAGAATGTGGATGAACCCGGATTCATGTACCATCATCTTCTGAGTTTCCTTGTCTTCAGCCTCTTACCGCATACGAAGAGCGGCAAAATGGAACTTTTCGACCTGAATGCTGGTTTTATCGTGCCAGAGTTGATGCAGCGAGTCGTGAAAGGATTGCGGCGTGTCGTAGATGTCTCCCGGAGGACCAAGGCACGAGCAGGGACGATAACTTAGGAGCCCTGGCTCGTGACCGACCGTGATATATAGTAAAAACAATACATGAACGAGAAACGGAAAAAAATTTAATAGACTTACTAAAACTTATATTAATCTCTCACCTGCTGTAACGACAGAGACTCCTTCCATGTCGTATTTCCTAATGTCTTCTTCCCGAGGAACGAAACAAAATAGTCTTTGAAACATATAGGGAAGTAATCTTTGCAATATACAGGGAGGTGGTGCTTGGAACGTCGGCTGCGGATGCCCTGATAGACAAATCAAGAGGTCTGCAAAGAGCAACGAGGAGCGATCCTTCTTGGAGTTCATCGGATGAGTTCTCTATACATGCTATTTTATTGTGAATGGGCCCGTTCCGGATCTCAAACGTTGACGTTGGGTGCAGGTCCCAGTTGATGTCGTCCATCTTCACTTTCTACGGCTTCTTCTTCTCCTTCTCACTAATATCTTCAACTTACCAACTTCGAACCGTCGTACCTAGGAGCAGCCCGGAACGGCTCGGAGCTGTTGTCTCGGCGTTCGTCATAGGCATAGTGTCTCCATGCAATGTGACATGGCACCGTGGACGACTGTGGCCTTACTCCAAAATCAAACCAGACCGGATCTTAAACTTACCTCTATTAACGAACTATTTGTTGGTATTACAGTCTTACGAAAATCGTCAATAAGCACGGTCCTCCGGGAGGACGAGGAGAAAAACTTAGTAGGCGGAGCGAGGCCCGAGAGCCTAGGAAACAAACGAGGGCCCGAGTGCCCGAAACAGGAATCCTCTTCTTAGGAAAATCATCTCATCAGTAGAACGAAGGAGCCTCCCTCTCGCCCCAAAGAGGACTGTCTTCCTGCCGTTGTTTACGGGGGGGGGGAGGGATGAGAGGCACCGGCTCCTGTCATCAAAAAGAAACTTCATCAAAACTATCTTCTTAAATCAGGTCTCCGTTCCGGTTGTTGTCATGCCACTTGGGCCCGGAACGGTGACGGAAATACTTTATTATGGTGGACTCTCTCCGACATCTCTGTCTGAAATCCTGAAATCTTCAAATGTGTCGACGTGGTCGAGGACGGAACATCTTGATGCTGGGTTAACCACGAGGACATGTGTCGTAAAAGTCAAACTTCAGTTCCTGTACGGAAAACGGACACTTCATCAATAATTAATGATTCTAATCTTCTCAGTCTCACCTTCGCCCGAACTCCATCTCAAAGCTTCACAAGTAGCACGAAACCCGCGACGTCGTCTGCTGAAGCTTCCACTCTAAGCTTTAATGAATGAAGTTAAGTTCCTTTCCACATACAACGCCATCTTCTTCTTTGGGTACCTTGGCCTCTGGCTCGAACATGTTGTCCTTGCCAACCGTGAAAAAGTCACTGGGGGGCTCGGAATGCCGAGGCGACCGAGGGTGCGAAGTCCAAAAAGAACATTCTATCTACAAAAGCATCAGTCTTTCTTCTTCAACTCATCCTTAAAATCATCATCATCACCTAAGAGAACGCAGAGAAGAGTAACAGTTACGGAAGAACGAGGGGTCACGACCGACCGGGTAGGAGAGTCACGACCGATTCTCTACCCAAAAACAAGGGAGAACGTCTGGACGACGGCAGAACGGACCGAGGGTCGAGAGGACTAAGGGTCACGACCGACCCTGGCCTCTGGGTGGGAGAGTCGCGACCGATTCTCCACCCGAACTAGGGGAGAACGTCTGGACGACGAAAAACGAAGGGAACGGGGGCACTGCGGGTCACGACCGACCCATGGCCCCGGGCAGGAGGACCACGACCGGTCCCTCTGTCCTAATGAGGGTAAAGAAAAGGCGAGGAAAAACGCGCCGAGGGGCTAAGTAAACAGAGCCCAGAGGAGAGGAGCGGGGGCGACGGGGTCACGACCGATCCCCAGTCCCGGGTGGGAGAGCCACGACCGGCTCGCTCATCCTAAAAAACGAGAAAAACAGGAGGTCCTAAATAGATCAAGGATAAGAGAACTCTGACGAAGATAAAAGAGACTAAGATATATAAAAACGAATTATATGAACTTTTAGAAAAACGAAGAGAGAAAAACGAAGAAAGAAAAACGAAGAAAGAAAAACGAAGAAAGAAGAGAAATAATAATTAGCCGGATAGGCCCCGGGGGCCCTCCGAAGTTGACCGGGGAGGACAGAGGGTGACACCTCCTCCTCTGCCGATAAGGAGCGTAGGATTGAAATGTTTCTGGTTCTAGAGTATGTTCTGTTGTCGTTGCTGTATGAACTGTGTTGAAATTTTGTATAACGTGTTTTCCCACCTTTCAAGAAGGTGCGGGAGGGTGTGATGAACGGCTATTCAGCCAAAATGCATAGAGGTTAAAGTGATAGAAATAAGGTAATAATGGAAATATGTAAAGAACGAATAACGAATATGTAAAGAACGAAGAACGAAATAGATGTAAAGAACGAATATGTAAAGAACGAATAACGAATATGTAAAGAACGAATAACGAAAACGTAATGGAACGAAACCCGGAAATATGTAAACCGGAAGTGAAATGTAAACCGGAAACGGAATATATAAACCGGAAGTGACGTCAATTGTAGGTCACGTGACCGAAGGCAGCCAATCAGGGCTGACCTCTCTAGTATATAAAGGGGCGGTGAGGCCCGAATAAACAGAGTTCTTCAACAGTTCTCCTGGTGTCCAGACGTGTCCTCTTTCCTGAAACAACCACTAAAGATGAGCCGAATAGAGTAATTAAGTCGAAGTTAGGACAAAACAGTCGAAGTCCGAGATAGGTAGTCGAAACATAGGGTAAGGGGCCCGAAGGCCCGAAGAACGAGGAACGAGGGAACGAGGTAGGGCACGAAGGCCCGAAGTAGTACCGGAAACCGAGGCGTAGTATGGTACGAAGACATGGGGAGCGGAACGAGGGAGCGAAGTCCGCGGGGACGAGGGCGCGGCGTGCTCGGCCCCACGCTACCAAACAATAGGCGACCGTCGGCCCGTCGCCCCCGCGGACCGGAACTCAGGGGTGGACCGTTCCCCGGCCGACCCGTACCCCTACCATAATTTCCCTCCCCCGCAGTCCTCCGTCGACATCGAGTGCCGATCGATTCGCTCAGCCCCCCCTCGTGCGCGAGGCACGACTCTAGAAACACACCTCGGTTCTTGGCCCGGATTCCCCGTCCGCCCCGAGACCCGAACAACCCCCACGTTCCTCTGTCGTAAGAATCGGCAACCCCGACTTACCAGAGAACGTCACATTATAAACGGTATGTCGGAACCCATATAGGCCGTATAAAGATGGGTAGTCCAGGGCCCTGGATCCACGTAGGGGGTAGGGCGTGGTGGGCTCAGGAAGGGCCACCTGGCACACCTCAATTCGCCTATAAATAACAGTATTGGCTATAAGCTCTAGTGCGGGTGAACTAATAGAACGATTGGGCGTAGATCCGACAAAGGCAACGAAGCTTTGACCTCATTCACTGAACACCTAGAGAAGACTGATCCTACATAATATATATATATATATATATATATATATATATATATAAATTAGCAGTGTCTCGCATAAAAAATAGGGC
Source organism: Lepidonotus clava (assembly GCA_936440205.1). Lineage (NCBI taxonomy): Eukaryota > Metazoa > Annelida > Polychaeta > Phyllodocida > Polynoidae > Lepidonotus > Lepidonotus clava. The sequence continues at coordinate 30,590,569 of OW387143.1, forward strand.
AAGAATGCAACCCATGATATACGATGATATAATATGGCTTCTATGCTTATTTCGAATCTAATTTTGAACACAATGATATTATTTCGAACCCATTTTCAGACACAATTATAATGTGTCAGAAAATGGGCTCGAAATAAGCATTGAGGCCAGACCCTGCTTTGTAGCTAAGTAAATATTCTCTGCCCCTTTCAGCAATACCACTAGAAGGGCATTTATAAATACTTCATATCAGATGCAGGATAATAAATCTAGCTGATTGTGCTCATTTATAAAAATGTTGTATTGCTATATCACTGATGTAACCCCAAAGGACTACCGATGGGGGTATAATGGCAGAGATTCGTGCGGCGCATACAAAATAGCCCTATTTGCCGGGTATGGCTCAGAGTCATGCAGGGCCGAATACCACCGTGTATTTTTTCCTCCAGTGCTACATCTGAAGCTCTCTCGGCACTTAAGTCCCCTGTAATGACGTGCATGAATCTGTCCAGGAATAGGATAACGGGATGTATAATTTGCCCATAAAGAAAAAGGTCCGTATAGCAACGGCTGGCATGGGTGTACCGTGCGGTGGACGATATTTGAGGGTCCTGCCCATCCTGAAGCCTCTATTTCACTAGGCGATTCTGACTGCCGGCTATTTGGTAATTTATTACCAGTAATAATGCAAAAGACCACACATCCTACACGTCATTTGAAAGAGAATTTGAAGACCATTCTAATGGTAGGCCTATGTTATATATCTGATTCGTCAATATTCTTGCCTTTTTTTCGATATCGGACGAAAAATCGCCTTTTTGACTACGGCCTATGGTACCTTCAATCGCGTGCGGCCAACGCACATCTTCAGGGCCTATCCCCTCTTATCATTAAATGATTGTTGTTTTTGTTGTTCAAACAGGGAACGTGCCGAAATGGAGCCTACGGCGGAGGCATTGCCGTCTTAATTCACGGGCCCAGGAATAAAGCAAGCGCGCAATAAAAGTGGGATCAAGAAAAGGACATCGATGGCGAGTTGGCACGTCCATGAGCTCGGTTTACTCGCCTTAAGTCGCCACAAGACCGGCCCTGGCTAAGGCACAGGCCTTAATGCCTCGCCACGGAGGCACCTGCTTAATTATCCTCGACATTTAAAGAGGTAACAGTTGGAGTAAAGTTCTTCCCACCTCACTAAATGTTTTTCACCTTATCAATTGCTTACCGACTGCCATAATAGCTCCATTTCACTTTTTGTGCTAATATCCAAAAAGGCCTTAATAGTTCCAGGTAATTATGCCCGTCATTGAACTTAAAGCCAGTGGCTCCTACTCAACGTTTCATACCTCCTACTCTTCCAGTTCCCCGAACCAGGAAACTCTGACACATTTAAAGGAGCTACCATGGCATTTCAGGCACGCGTACAATATACCATGATATTTAACTCGTTCTAAGAATACAATCATAGGCATTTTAGTGCCACTCATCACAAAATGTCATTGAATGGAAATTGTATCACCGCCATTCAAAGCTCCAACCGCATTCTTTCCCACGAAGATTGATGGAATCCTGAAATAACCCACGGCAGATTCAATGTCCAAAACGCCAATTAAATACACCCAGTTCTGAGCATGCGCACAGCCAATTACAACGCCATGACGTACAGTGCCTTTCATGCCTCCATACGATACATAATTCTATGATTCTACCCACCCTAGCTGTCCCAGAAAAAGATTGGGCCGGCTGCCTGAGCCGGCCGCAACACTAATCGAAAGACCACAAGCAGTGATTGAGAGCGGAGTCGATTTGCAAACATGACACCGGCGGAATGATGGGGATTCTGCACACAATGCAGTAAAAGCGGACCGCGCCTTTGTCTCGTCCTCTCGTTTTAGGCGAGATCTCGCACACAGCACGTGCGCTTGTGGCCGGCGGGCCCCTCCAGAACCTCCGAGGGCAGAAGGCACACCGCCTTATCACACTTGTTACAAAATGTTAATAATAGTTATAATTGCAAAGGCACCTGCGTCTTGTAAAGTTAAATGGACTGAGGGGATTACCAGTCGGATTAGATGCGTTATCATACCTCCGTTTGATTTGTAAGTGAAGCGAGAAATGCCTTGCGAATGGCGGCTTCGGGAGTGTTAAAGAGGGCCAGTGTTTGTTTGTGTCAATTATTTGAAATCTAAGAGTAACCTAAGCAACCCAATAAACAATTCAATACAAATGAATTCAAGTGCTACATTGCGCTAAATCATACGCCATTAATTAACAAATATTTTACAATATAATTTGTTTGAATCCATCACACGTACAAATGTGCGGCTTAGTTAAAAGTACACATGAGGAAAATCTAGGATGTGTGTGGGGGAGGGTGTTTCAGGAGATTTTGCTCCCTTTTTAGTGGACATCTAAACTAGACAGAAATCATACATGCGCACGTCATCAGTACTTAGCCTATATGTGGACCCCCTCCCCAATTCATGAATCCTGGATCGCCAATTCCCCCTTCCCCTCGTGGCCTTTCCATTATAAAAGCACAACACGTTGCGTGCTGGACATGACAGATAACTAAATGAGTACGATGTCAGTTATGATACGCGCTGAATGCCTTACACAACCCGTACAATCCAATAAGCGTTCTGCAATACACGAGTCCCAGCATTGCAAAGTCGAACCGCCACCACTCGATCCGCCTGAAGGCTGTATTCCACTACCAAATTCTACTAAAAAAATCAGAAATCGCCAATGGCAAAGATACGTATTACAATATAGACATGTTACGTATCATTAGAAAGGATTTCACGTTCCCTTTCAAATGGTATATAGCATGTCAGGATTCCTTTCATGTTTATGACGACAATGTCACAATTTAGAATTTGGCAAATTCAAGGTTGTCAAAATCGCCTAGTGTGACACCACCCTAAAGATGGCCTGCTCAGATAGCGACACGCAGGGGCGCCGATTGATCACTCCGTATCTATGACGACCAGCGAACATTGACCCACTTCTTCACAGCGTCCCGTTGGCAGCAGGCAGTGGGAAAAGGACCCAGAACCGAGTGGTCGAACCCCGCTTTTCAGATGCAATCCCGGTTAATGGTGGACTCCGATTACCCGCACGGGCTGGGGGGACGGCTGGCATGGCACTGATTAGGGGGAGATCCCTGCAGACACACTATTAAGGCTCCAAGGAGGGTTCGCTGACAAAAAGGCCATGAGGGATCTCAGTCTTATCATGTTATCGTTCTAGACCCCGATCGGTCCTGTTATGGGTTGTACTATGTCGCTCGTAGTGTAGTTTTGGGTTAATGTTTTAATATGGTGTGTCCACCACTGTACGACAATCACCTCTGCATGGAAATTGTCCTTCATTGTGATAATATGACCTTGGTCATAATTTCCTATGTTCTCCTGTTCTTCCAACGTGTCTATGTAATATGTAATAACTCAGTGACATATGTAGGTTGGTCAAAGCATATGCGGAATCCCTTCAGATTTCCCAAAGTAAAGGTTATCAGACTGAATACAGGGAATTCTATGTAAACGTCCGATTTAAGGACCCTAATTTTCATATGGTATCCCCTCACATTTAACCGAAATCTAATACAGTCCAACCAGAATTACAGTAGTTCAACATTTTAAGGTTTATTTTATCAAACGAATTACAGTCGGCGTGACGTTCGGTCTGCCGCTAGAAGGCGCCACCAGTCATCCCGGAACTTCACACAACTGTAAACGTATTAATTTTATTTTCACCTTCTAATATTTTCGGGCAATTGATGCTCGTGAAATACCCTCAAAAACGTAGCCAGCGAAAATATCTGTCATTACTTGGCAAACTTTCATTTTACCCTCGTCAACCAAATTACTTATTGTTTTATTTTAATCCGGAAAAACGCATTTATAGACGCGAAAATATCTACATTCATGGTAGCCAAGCGAGGCCGGGGTACAAGATGGAGTGGAGAAGGTGTTGGGAGGGGATGAAGGAAGGTGGTGGGGGAGGAGGGGTAGTGGAGGGGTGTGGAGGAGGAGAGAGGGGAGGTGTGGGGAGGGGGGTCCCAACGCCCACGCCTCTGTATTAATGGGACCTGCCTCAAAGCTTATGCTCCAGGCGACTGTATTGACCATCATTGTCCCATACATAAAGCTGGCGTCGACTCATTTATACGACAAGTATCAGTAATTACATTTACCCATAAAAAAATAAGGCCAAGCCTGTAGAGTCAGAGGGAGGAAAAAACCAGGCCTAGTTAAAGCAGCAGAGGGTTTAAAAAGGGCCTGATAAAAGCAAGAGTCGTAATGTATTCGACTATGTGCATATGTGGGAGCTTCTGAGACTCTGGTGTGGTGTCCTGTGATAGTCAAATGTCAAAGGTACTGCTGCCTGAGGTCCGGGGGCTGAGTCACATAGGGAAAGCCCCAAGCCGTCGGCCATGAGGGCTGCGGGCATGGTTTACACCTTACGATTCCTTAGCAATGGTGTCCAACGCCTACGGTTACGACGGCGTTAAAACGAAATCACAACGCAATAAAAAGAATCAATTCTCAACATATTTTGGACATAAAAGACAAGATTTCTAACATTTCGTTTCATAGTAATTATACAAGGTTCACAGTGTGCCTGTGCTTCTCTGTCGAGATTCCGTGCTGATTCATAATTATATGCATGGGCCATACCCACACCCTAACAGAACGTGGGGGGGGGGGGGGGGCTCCTGGTGATCATCTGATGGGGTTCCAATACAATCTGAGGGGGTTTCAGATTAAAATTTAGATACACCCTTAGACCCCACCCCTACCTGTGGGTATGGCGCTGGTTTCTATCCAAATTCTGCCTAGGTCTTTTTTTTATATATAGCATTGTCGTAAGACGTGTGTCGTAAAGTGTGAACCCGACTCCGGCAGGTCGAGGCGACGAGGAAGTGGACCAATGCGCTCAGCCCCCTATTACCGCCCACTCCCCGCCTCCATTAGGCAAACCTTGTTACAGCTCCCAGAGAGGAGGGGCCTAGGTTACTGCTGAGGACTACATGTATGTATATGTGTCTTCTTTGTGTGTGTTTAGTTGGTATGATTAGTTGGTATTTGTATGTATGTATGTATGTATGTATGTATGTATGTATGTATGTATGTATGAATGTAGGTATATAGGTATGTATGTATGTATGTATGTATGTATGTATGTATGTATGTACGTGCGTGTGTGCGTGCCTGTGTGAGTGTGCGCGTTAGTGATCAATTAACAAGATTTTGGGAATGTTTGTGGTCTCGTGAAAGATCGTTATGAGGGCCTGTTGCATAGATTGTATGTAGATACATATAACCAACCAAGAAGGGAGTACAAGGGTGGTTATCACCCCGAGCCGGGACCCCGATATCAGCCCGAGGCCAGGGCCCGAAGGGCCGGCCGAGGGCTGATATTGGGGTCCCGGCGAGGGGTGATAACCGCCCGAGTACTCCCTTCACGGTTGGTTATGGATTTATTATACCTTTTCTGTTAGATCTGAGCTCCCCAGAAAGGATGCATAGCAATCAGTGATGGTGGGACTGTGATGCTGCACATTTTTTTATGTTTTTTTCATATAACTCTTTTGATATCCATCAAATCTACAAACAGTAAGCAGTAAAATGTAGCTGGGAACGTTGTGCAGATAATGAAAATGTTAGATTTTTTAATTCTTAATGATTTCATTTTTTCATGAATTTTAGAAAAATAACAAGTTTCTGTATCACACTGCAGTGTGATACAAGGCTGGTTATCACCCAGGTTTGTATCGCCCTGAGTTAAACTCTTAACTACTAACCTTGTATCACACTAAGGTATAATGATAATTTATATCAAATGTAGGCCTATATCTAACCCATTGTCTTTAGGAAAGGGGTCTTCCATTTAGCACGTACGCCCTTGATGCCTAAATACTTAGGCATATAGTTATGGAATGCCCCAAACGGAAGATATATACCTAATCTGGAATGACAAGAAATCCCTGAAAAAACTAAGAAAAATTATTATACTAATATGTTTCATATCCACTCTTTCTTTGTGAATTTCACGGTACTTTCTTGGAAGTTCGTATGTGAGCGTCAATATAACTTCAATAGATAAATGCCGACTGTCAAATCCTGTGCCAGATGTCATCCACTTCCTTGGCTCAATGTCAATACATCTTCCAATTTATGGCCGCTTTTGTCACCGCGTTAAATTCCTTCTTACTGCCCACCTACACGGCCTGCTTACGCCCCCCCCCCCCCTCCCTAAGGCCCCCCATCCCCTCCCTCCCTACACACAGACGCTGACCCCCTTGTGATGGGCGTTGTCGGTTTACGGCATACATTTCCGGCAGCAGACAGCTTCCGCCGTGTCTTAGGGCGGCGACAAGGGGCCGGCGTGGGGGGGGGGGGGGGACACTGCCCATCACCTCCCAACTGACCATCACCCCCGCCCCCCAGTGGACACTGCCCATCAGCCCCCCTCCCCTTCATTGGATTTTTATGGCCAAACACGCTGACACAGAAGACCGGACAGTTGTATGGCATTTCCTCTGCTTATTTCCTTATACACTGAGACAGACGGACAGGCAAACATCCTCCCGACCAATCCACATGCCCTGCCGTTCGCTCACTCTTTCTCTCCCCACACTCTCCTCTCCAACGCTTTCTTATCCTCCCCTCTCCCCCCTTATAAGTCCCTCTCCTCCTCTCCCTTCTTCCTTTTCCTCCTCTCTCCTCCTCCCAGTTTCCTTCCTTCAACCCTCTCTACTGCTCTCCTCTCAGCTCCTTTCCCCTGAACTTCTACTCCCCTCTCCATCCTTTCTCCTTCTCTCATTCGCCCTAGCTTGCCTTCCCTTCGTACCCTTCTCCTGCCCTCCCCTTTCATGGTCTATCTTTCCCTCTCTTTCACCCTCTACTCTCCATATTCCCTCTCCTATGTTCTCCCCAGCTGCCCATCGCTGCCTCTACCACCAGGTCCTTGCTGCAACCGTACAGCAACCAACCAAGCCAACTCCGCCTGTATTTCTCCATTGCCCAGTACTGGGGTCATTCGGAGCACAAGTCGTGCCCTCTGAATTGATCAAATAAAGAATTATGCCCAGGACCAGACTTGGGACAGACGTAAGTCAGCTCTTTGTTTGTAGTAAGGCAGGCATAAGCCGTGACGCAGATAGATTGTAGTTCCATCCCATTCCGCTGGTCTCTCAAACTATTATGTATGAGTCAACTAGGTCATGGAAGGACTATAACGTGGATTGAGATGAAGCATGGCGGCAGGGCGTAACTGTCCTCAGAATGCTATGTCGACTGTGAGGGCGGACGTAGGGGCCTGATGCTTCCCTCCTACTTCCCCTCCCCTCTTTCCCCCATCCCCCCCCCCGCTCCCACCCCCGTCCTCCATTCCCCTCTCATCCCTCCCACTGCCCCCGAGCGGCTCGAGATGATGTCCATATTTGTCGCCTCTCTAGGGCCGTCTTACTGCAAGGCGGGGATGATGTGGAGTAGGAGGGAGTGGGGGAGGGAGGTGGAAGGTGGGAGGGGGTAGGGGCTTAGGTACCTGCCACACTCAGTAGCGTCCTAACCGGGCTGTGACAACAGCGACACTCCAGGCCAGAGCGGCTGTGTTATACGCTTAAACTCGAGATTGAATTATGTAATTGATTGTAGGGGAAGGTCTGGTTAAAACTGCTTTGATGGATGGTTCGTCTCATTCTGGCTGATCCCGTGTGGCGCTACGGCTAGCATGGCGCTTAGGGGTGGAGGGAGGGATGGCAGAAGGCTGAGGTGGGATGGCCGATTTTACTCCCGATTTTCAAAAGTCGCCATCATGAATATGTTAGAATATACCCTTAGAAAGGGGGGTTATTTTCTTTCAGGCGATATGTAGGATGTGTAACATTTTTTAATGTTAATCGCGAGAGATTATGAATAACTAAATTACCGGTGTTCAAAATCGGCAAGTGGAATACTGCCTTTAGAAGACGGGACTATACATTAAACGTACCCCACAACGTAAACGTTGTTATAAAGTCTGTTTCTTTTTAGATATATTAATTCGCTTCTGAAATATTTCATAAGAATTATATTAAGTCATCCCTGTACTCACTTTTCTGTTACCCTGAAAACTATTTTTTCGATAAGGAACTTTGGCAATTATAGATGAGTTGCCATATTGAATATGTAAAGGTTGCTAGAACCCCTTTAGGGAGCTCCAAACTTTCAGATTGTACACAATCACTACAAATTAATAAAGCCAAACACCACTCTCATAACTTCTTTAAATAATGACCTACAACTAACTTCAAGGTTATGATTCTGATTTAACCTTATCAGCTTATATGAAATAAATACTCCACGTTATACTTTACGTTTATGTAAGCGGGACGAGACAGGACTACTATTTAAAGTTAACTATCTTTTTCCAGGTAACCTCCCTCCCCTTATGATATTCACTTCAAACCCACCTGGATTAAAGCCTTGATTAGTAGGCCGAGTGTCGTATATAATGCATTTCCGGGAGACTCATTAACCTAGGAAGGTGCCTTATGTAAGATAACTGTTGAAAACATGTCAACTGCAAACCTTCTTACACTCACAGGCATGTTGTTTACTGGGTCGAGATATACATTCCAGGAACCCTCTGTAATCAACCTGCTGGATTAGAAGTTGTATAATTCGTGTATACCCCCCCCCCCCCCTCCCCTCAGCATCAACCGGAATAGCTGGTTTACAGATATGATTCATCTGTTGCATGGCCTTCTTCATAGACCAGACCCTGCAAAAATTGGTCATTCCCGCCTTGGTCATATATATATAAGCCCTCAAAAAATTCACTTTTGTAATCAAAGCCGCTATGATAAAAAAATAAGACATAAAAGGCAAAAGAAAAGAAAAGGAAAAACATTGGGTTCGAATTATTGTTGTTTTCCCCCCTTTTCCATATGCTACTTATGTGGCGTTAGAAGTGTCGCTTGGTAGTAGTATATGGAAAAGTGGGTTTGAGCAAGGCACAAAGATGGTTTCATGTAGGCCTACATCTAATATCAGCAGTGAATAGTCGTGTCTCGTTATATTACCAAACTATCACTAGCCTGTGTCTTTCAATGTGTTAATTGTTATAAAAATGATTATATTATTCAATATCTGTTACAAACAGACAATTTGTATGCGGGAAAAACACCCCCCTTAATGATGATAAATGTGCAATAAGAATAGCGGTCCTGGGTGAAACATGAACCTCTCCTAAATATGAGATAAAATGTGGTTTCTATAAATAGTTAATCTTAGATGCATGGTTATGGGAGATGTCGCTGGCAGGCGGGGCCCACCATAGATCGCCAACATTAGACACGCTGTTCCTTATCTGGGCAGGGATATACATGACAGTCGTGTGTCCGGCACGGGCCAACTAGGGCTGCAATACATTGTCAGACTTTACTCCCGATTTTGAAAATCGTCATATCAGGATGATGTTGCTGATTTTTGGAGTGTAATGTCCACTCGGCAGTACTGCAGCAATATCAAGACAGGCTCACATTTTCGATATGTACAAAGTTCTATGATTGGAAGTATGGGAGGCTGGAAATAACCTCAAAGGAAAGGTGCACATGGTCCAACTGATAGCCAAAGGAATTGAACTCAGGGCCTGCCATGCAGAAACCCTACATTTTTCCCCCTTGACCGTTCACCCTTACCCCTTTTATCACTGTGATAGAGTTACTCATAGATGTATGAGATATGAATAGAAATGACTTTATATTCTTGTTCAAATGGTATGTAACATAGATGGATTTATGTACTATTTGTATCAAGAATTATTACCGAATTCTTCGTAGTCAAAATCGCCCAGTGTAATACAGGCTACACGTGAGTGATTGAAGGGGTGTCTGGCATAGAATACTTGTGTACCCTGGCCGCCTGATACGACAGCTTAGGATGTGATTGGGCTTAGTAGGGGTTGGCAATGCTTTAGAGCAGCAGTAGGAACCGCTGTGATTGATCTTATTATCATCCGGGATGGGCGATTGTGTCCTATGGGATCCGCAATGTATTGGCGGAATGCGATATAGCAGTGGGCATAGCCAGTAATAGGCGGAGGGGGTAGGGGGTCTAGGAGTCTTGTTTTCCGCTTTTGGAGGCGACACAGTGTACAAATGTAAGGTAAAATGCTATACTTGCACGCTAAAATGCACGATGCTTTGGTGCTTAGCCATGATATTATGGCATATATTATGTGGACTTATGTGGACATTCTCATAACCACAACTACTACTTCCCTTTGAATTCACAAATTCTTAGCTGGACATTTTTCAGTTGGAATGCTGTGGTGAGCATGGTCTCTCAGCCAGGTTAGCTCCATAGTTGAATTAGAGCGCGACTGATAAACATTTTACTGCACACATCTTTGCTTCCATTTATTACACATATTAGAAATGATACTTTATAATTGTAATGCACGGTAGGCCCGCTTGCGCGATGGGAGCTATGCCAATGCCTGTTCTGCTAGTCCTGACGGCCGATTTCGTTCATGTGACTGTATTTTATGAATAATCAAAGGGATTTGATTATAAAACTATGAGCACTTAAATATACCACCAGGACAAAATGTCATGAGGAAAATATGTTTGAGAATTCTCATATATAGATTAGACATTCACGGAAATGTATTATGACATTGCAATCAGCTTTTATCATAGGGCACGAGACATTTTAAGTTTTGAGTTTTCTAGTCCTTTCTTGGTCAGCAGACCTATAGGCCCCACTGAGAGCTTCTCGGGTTGGAGGCTATCTCAGACAGCCCCGGCGGTGTAGAGTGACCGGGGCCCCTTTGATCCACAGACCGAACCCTGCCACATCCCCAAACTCCATCACATGTCGCCAGACCGTATCAGTATCACACACCGTCCCGTGGCACCAGACCGTATCACTATAACACACCGGTCCGGTTTCATGCACCACATTTCATCACAGAGTCTCCGCCTTTCTCTGATCTGTAGACTAATTCTAAGGGCCGGGAAATAGAGCGTACATTGAAGCCCCCATGCTTCTATCGGCGGGTGTTCAGAGCTGTGTGAGAAGTACCCCTCTTTCTTTGTTGACAGTATCCCGCGGCTGTGTTGTCCCCACACCCACGATTAGATATCGTATCACCACGGTCCACTAATTGTGATGACAGGGAGAATCATTATAGATCGGATGGGATAAATAGCCCTGGGTGGAAATCTATATCAGATATAGATTCTTGTTGTGCAAGCAAATGTTGATCTGCCTTATGCGACAAGTGCATAGTAATTATTGAATACCATTCTTAGATGTGTCTGTTCAGCTTACAATTCTAAAATTGGCACCTAGCCTTGGTTCTATTTTCCAATTTTGGTATTGGCGATTTTGTATTTTGTTTAATTATATTTGAGAATATGACATAAATCTTATATATACATGTATATATGAACATATACCATCTAACTTGTGATATATAACTGTCTATGTTTAACCTTAACCTCCACTGCCGGTATTTGTTTAATCGGCAGCAAAAAATCGACAAGTGGAAGATAGGCTTAAGGAAAGTTTGTCAATACAGCCTACCGTTCGGGGTCTGTATCAAGCAGAACACCTGCATATATTAGAATTGTCCGGTAATATTGATTAGAATTCGATTTGAAATCTAATAGAGGCTTGAAAACCAATGTTATTCGATACGTTAACTATTGACTGGTGTTACTCACTGTCTCTTTCAATGACACGTGCCCCATTTCTCATAGACAATGATAATATTCTCACCTCCCCATCTTAACGTTGTTAGGCAGCAGGTCATGGGTTGGGATAATAATAGAATCTTTGCATTGCAATAAAACATTTTAGGGCGTTGGAGAACAATGCTATCGCGTTTAAAGGATGTAAGGGTATTATTGATATCATTCTTGGGAAAGAATACACAATGGAAACGTGCAATCGAAAGTGGGCCAGTAAAAGCAGAACCCTGGGCCTTGTTAAATCGATTTGGAAACAATCTAAATGAATACAAAGGAAGTAGAAACCACTTTCAGCGGCCGTTGTCGAACGGAAAGCGGCCTATTATAGGAGAAACATTAATTTTATTGGCGAGGGAACAAGGGAACAGTCGCCATGCGCATTTAGCCAGCGGTTTCTATAACGACATCCAAATTAATAATTACAAGAATGATGCCTGTACGACAACAACATATCTATGTAGGAAAAGTCTTCATAGCCATGGGGAATTGTTCGGGAGAACAAGTTGGGATATCCCGCTAAAGACGGACAAATAGATTGTGTACGGTAGGACACCATGGTGCGAGTTATGGATGGGCCCAGCCCACCGAAGCTCCTCGTTTATTACCATACAGGGACCATGATGGGGGGTGCCAAGGCCCTGTGCGATTAATCTTCTCTCAGCCCCCATTAATCCTGGGTGGGTGAAGGATTAGGCTGCCCTCCCCAGCCCCAGCCACTGCTCCGTTCAACATGCCTAGCGCCCTAAAAACAACCTCTTAATTCTCACCCCTTCTGCAAAATAATATTACACTGTAGCATGAATCCAGGATCATGTACTTTAATTGAATACAAATCTATGTTAGTTGTAAAAGTTCCATTCCTGAAAAATCGTTTTTGTGTGTTATATTATAGTGACTGTCCAGACAGTATAGACACAGCAACATCTTCTCTGCGAACCAAGCCTTCCATATATATACATGTCAATTGTAAACGTTTCATTCCTGAACAATTGGTCTTTGTTTAATGAATTGGGAAAGTACGGGAAGCAGCAAAGTTATCTCAGTAAACCGAGACTTGTATATTTCCACGTTAATTCTGAACAATAAGTATGTGTGTTATGTATAGTGAAAGTACATTTCCTCGGCAAACCAAGCCTTGTTTACGTCCATATTAATTGTAGAAGTGTCATCCCTGTGATACCGTACTTTGTGGTAAGTAGCAGCAGCACAAATACAGCAATAAATCTCTCAGTGAGACGAGTCTTATTCACCTTCGGTCGTTGATCCCGAGTGCAGACAGACAGAAGAGAAAATTAAATAACAAGCAGGCGTGTTTTATATGCGATCGCAGTCGCGCATCTCATCCCTATTGGCTGCACTTCAGTATGTGAAATAGAATATGAGTCCGGTGTATTGGCTATATCTCATCGCACCAAGAACAAAACCTGCTACTTCAATGCAAGCTGTATCTGTTTGATCCATATTAAAACACAGGAGGGTTACAAGGTAGAAGGGCGAATCCCTGTATTTGGACACAAGGCCGCACATCCTGGTTTACCATTATCACTTTGGCAGTTGGGTTAGTCCGACGTTTCTTACGGAAATATTTTGTTTTTCACTGTACCGTGAATTTTGTTCTGTCATGTCTGCTTCAATGACGTGATTTTACCTGTGATATTCTTCATTGAGTCGACTTTTATGTTACAATGATTTAATCAGGGCAATAAACAAAACTTATCAAAGAATTTCTTTGGCTATCCCTTCGGGCTATGTCATACACACACACACACACACACACACACACACACACACACACACACACACAATTGTAAGTATACACAAACCCACATTTACATATAAAAAATTCCCCTTCCCCCAAAAAAACAACAAAAAGAAATACCACAGACACAGCTTAACGAGCCACTCCTTATCCATCCCCCACAACTTCCCTACTGTTGATCCCCTCTCCTCTATACTTGTATCTCCTACCCCATCCATTGTCTCTTGTTTTCCCCTCCTATTTCCCTCGTTACCCTCCCATCTCACTGCTCCTCTAGGCCCCTGCCTCCCCTACATACCTGCCCCTCCCCGCCTCATCCCGCCTACCCTACATCACTGTAGGCCCCCTCCCCACGTCGGTGGGTGAAGGATTGCCCACTAAGACCGGCCACATCTCACTACCCCCACCCTTAACGCCAGCAGGGTGTCAAAAACCCATGTATATTTAACGGGACTCATGTTTCGGGCCCGTCGGCGCTGGGCGGGTAGGAGGTGATCGATCAGGGAATTGTTTAAGACTGAAGTTACCATATGAAGAATCAACAGGTGGGGAGCTTGGGTGTTTACGGGTATGTAAGGGGATTCGTAATGGGATGGCTGTATTATGGGTTTGGGTCATAGATATAAATTACAAACCCAAGGTGTTGAGGTCCTTGATGGGTTCATCAACACAAGATGTGTCAGCGATAGCAGCCTGAGGGCAGGGCTCTCGTCATTTTCACACTGTCATATTTATATAGGCCCAATGCTAATATATCCGACACAACTTGTACCTGCTATATATGAATCATACCTTAACACACTGTGTTAGTGACATATTAAAATTAAGACAAACAAAATAAGTGGAATTATATTCTTCTGCCAGAACTACTTTCCGTATTACCCTCCACTGTGATAACACTTTGGTTATTACCTTCCCTTGCTCAGTGCTGAATTAAACGTTTAACTACTAAATCTGTAGCATTCCAGATTATGATAAAAGGCCTAGGATAGGTCCATTTACAGGATAAGTTAAATTTATAGGACAGTTTCATTTATAGGATAGGTCCATTTATAGGACACTTCCATTTATAGGCCCACGTTACGTAGTAGCATTGTGCGTGTGGAAAGCCTATACCCAGTGACAGGGGCTAGAGGCTAACACGGCCGTACGCATGGCACCGCACAATCAACTGCTGATATTTTGGCTCGAGAAAATACCTAAACCCGCTTTTTATATGGAGCTCGCATGAGCAGGGCTGTAAGTCCTGGTCTGACCGGACTGCACGAAATGTGTGTCCGGGTAGGGTATGTGTGGAGGGAGGGCCTAGAAAGCAACCCAACCCCTCCAACACACATCACAGACACACAGATACACAGACACAGACACACAGAAAGACACACACACACACACAGACACACACACACACATACACACACTCACACACACACACACACACACACGACACCGCCCACTCAAATCAGAAATATCAAGAGATTGGGGCTCCAGCTCTGCAAGTGGATGCTGGGCATAGAGAAGGGCTTATCGTGTTGGGAGGTAGAGGCAGTCAGCAGAATATCAGGCAATGCAGGCGACAGGGGGACATCGAGCAAAAAGCGCAGCATATTGAACAGCACGGTATGGTGGTTCAGGAGTGAATGCGTTTTGGCGACAAACATTCTATATCGAATACGTTGCACTATACATTTCAAAAATATACTGAAACATTCATGGCCGTTCCATTTGTACTATCCTTATCTGTAGTAAATCTGACACGTTGGTCGGCTTTATCGAGAGGTTACGTGATGGTTGGGGTTCGGGAGGCATTGAAAGTGACAACCATGACCTTGGTGGGAGTAGTCTACCGAGACCCTGGCAATACAGGAGGTGGTGTATTTTGATGGTGAGGGTCACCAAAAGAGCCACTACCCTCACAGTGGGGTCAGTGTGTTACCATGGAAAGGGATGACTTTGGTAGTTTGACAGTTCTAAAAGTGACGACCTTGAAGCTGCGGGAGGAAGTAGTTGTGTATAGAACAACAGGAGGATCGTTCAGAAGGCAATGGCCTGAATACCGTTGGAGGTAGATTGTTGGGAGGGGTCGTTCAGAAGGCTACGACCCTGACGCTGAGAGCAGGTGGTAGCCTGTCGCCCCACCCAGCCTCCATCACCCCCATTCTCTGTGCTCAGGCACATCTTCATTAGACCGAGAAAACAACGGCCCTTATTTTGTTGAAGGCAGAGTCTTGTATAGGACAATAAGAGGGGAGGCGTTGTACAGAAGGTGATGATCCTGACGCTATGGGGGGTAGAGAGTTTTGTAGGTTTTGGAAAGGGTCGTTTAGAAGACGACGACCCTGACGCTGAGAGCAGGTGGTCGCCTGTCGCCCTACCCAGCATCCATCAACCCCGTCCCCCGAGCTCAGGCACATCTTCATTAGACCCCCACCCGCCACAACACCTCCTCCTCCACTTAATTGGAGAGGCTCCTGTGTCTCACGCGCCGAGCATTTTCTAATTGGATCTCGTTTAATTAGGCGTATGTATGATGAAGGGAGCAGTCAGTTAAATTGACAGATAACCGCGCGCACTGGGGACTATATTCCCACCCCCGCTTTTAAATATAATGAGTGGAAATGTTCTCCCAGGACATCCTTACAGCATTGTTTTTCCCCACTAATTACATACATAGATAAACGCCCATATTACATTTGTTCCTTTCTCGAATATAATTCAGAACCTGGAGAATTTAAGTTCAGTTGGTTTATGTTTGAAAGTCTAGAAATCTCGGCAGTTCCTAGAATGAACTAACGAGGCCAAGTTTCTGCCTCTAGATGTACGTGACAAGTGGGTATCAGTGCTATGGCGAGTGCAGCCGGTGGGGGTCTCTCGGCAAGGTATTAAACACGCCTTCAGGGTATAGCACCACACTGCTCCGGACAGTTTATGGCTGTATAGATGGTAACTGCCTAGTGCACACGTTAGGATTGTTCTGACCACGACCAGTGTTACGACAGTATGGGGATTCCAAGCCTAAAGCCTGGTTTCCACTAGACTATTCTGACTGTTGGAATTATGCTGAAACAGTTATTCGACACCATTCACCATCCATCCTACATTATCATTTGAGAGAGAAGTTAAACCCCGTTTCACTGATATACAACCTCTGATAACAAGTCTATGACTATCCAAAATCTGAGATGCAAATCTTTAAAATCTGGAGGAAAATAGGCTAGCGGAAACCAGCCTTAAAGAGCAATGTAATGGCCACATCCTGCGACGCTCTAAAAACGTCCCCAACGTTATAAGAACGCTCTGTGACGTCACATACACGTCTCGAGTCTCACTTTAGACAAATTTTGTTGAACGGCAGCATGATTATATATATAAAATATATATGTGATGCAAGAAAACTTTCGGAACTAACATAACGTAAATGGGAGTGGAATCAAGTTTGAATATTGTCCCGTGGCAGAGGCTGGTAGTGGGCAAACAGATGAACAACACAATGGTGTAGTTTTCATTTATCACCCAGCAGAGAGCGGAGACTGTCCTATGAACATGCCCGCCCTTCATGCCCAGATGGGCCAGCTGGGGTGTTGTCATCTGACAGATTTAATCAATTTTTGCGTCTGAAAGCACCACAATGAAATGAGTTGTAGCAGCAATAGGACAACTGCTGTCCCCCAGCTCGCCCCGCTTGACAAACAGAAGGCTAGGGTTGGTCAAATAACTGCGCGACTATCAAACGTGCTGTTATATAGATTTTGTGACTAACAAACGTATAGCTTTGTATCCCTTGCGAGTTACACATGTGCAGCCAAGTAGTCTTTGAGGAAAACACATGAACAACGACGTATAGTCTTCAGGACTAAAAGACATGTACATCCGTATATAGTCTTTGCAACTATCAAGCGTACAGGCACACGGCCTTATTGACAAATACAAGTACAGCGACATTTTGTTACCAAAAAATTATACGTCGCCTACTTCAAGCAAGCATGCTCTTTTTGTCTTTTGCTCTCTGTTCTGTTATTGTAATGTATTTGATAACTTTCCATCACTTGGAAATACGTGTAGAAAACATCACTTTTTTGTATACCTACGATTTTCTCATAGTTTGGCTTTGACATTTGTAGTTGCAACAAGCCAAAAACTAAGTGATGCGCACAAGGAAGGAAACAAACCGTGGCTGTCAGTCGATGGTTTCTTGGGGCCCTAACGACCCAGCACACAATGCATCCCTCCGGCGACGACTGACTGCTGCCTGCAGTTGGCGTTAAAAATGTAGAGCCGGCCAGTAAACAGTGTGTTCTGTCATTGTCACCGCTCCCTCCAGGGCGGGCTCGACCAGCCACGGATTAGCCGGGATTTTCCGGGATCGCGGCTAGTTTTCTGACGACGCAGAGCTCAAGGCGGTTTTCCACTGTGCGACATTGCTCACGATTTCAGGAATCGCCAATGGCAATTGGGATTAAATATAGGCATGTTGGATATCATTAGAAAGGATTTTGTATTACCTTTCAAACGATATGTTATATGCAAGGGTTTGATTAATAATTCTAATAGGATTTTGAAATTGCAAAGTTCTAGAGAGTCAAAATCGTCTAGTGGAATATAGGCTTCAGCCTCCCTTAGGGGCAGTTCGTCTGTCGCCCATTAGAAGGTCTACCTGATCGCTAGGAGACGGATGGATTGACCCAACTTTTAAAACATCCATAGGACTGGATCATTTGACTGTAGGCTGGGGTAATACAATGGTAAAATGGATAAGGAAAGGGCTGCCCTAATAGGGTGTGTTTGAGCCGCTGTGCACATGCCTCTTTTGTGCCTTGTATGGATTATGGGTCTTTTAAATGGAGAGATGGTCCCTTGGAAAGTATCTTGTTCTGACGACTCAGAACTTTTCATATGAATTAGCCAGTTGAGACTACATAAAACTACAAACTACACTGTGGTATCGAATGAGTCTGAGTTCTTCACTAAGAGAATGGTTGCACCTAAGCCTAACCTCGCGACTGTAAAATTTAATGATATAAGTTAACAGAAGATAATGCATTTATTTCTTTGAAAAAACTTAAGGACGAGTTGTATGTTGTTTATATTATATAATGCCCACCATAAACGAATTCATTATCATATCTTATAATAGGTTTTAGAATTGGACAGCGTAAGAGAAAATTTAAATATTTACATGGAAATATGCGAACAGTAAACAATATCCACCGTTCAACTCAGTAGAGAAAATTGGAAGAGAAATTGCAAATCGTTGTTTTGCAATTCTAACATAAGATTTTCATGAATATACATAATCAATTGCCGCCTAGGGAGAACCCAAAGCCCGCTGGGGTTAGGAATCTGCAGTATTTGTTTGTGACGGGGATGATCGATTAGCTGTGGCCGTTCTCACCCCAGTGAAGAGGGGATGAGGAAGGGGGATTCAAGCTCACGTAATTTAAAGTATTTGTGCAATTATTGTACATCCCTTGCATTACTTTTCCTGCTTGGGAACGCTTGTGTATATCATATCGTCACATGCATGGGCTAAACAAATGATAGTAAGCTCTTGACCATTTGATGAGATGAGGTTGCATATGTATTCGGGATCTAATGAAACCTATGGAGTGGATTTACATTTAAATGGGATGCCTATCAACATGTATGGAGAGTCAACATTCCAGATGATCTCATAGAAATCCCCACAAGCTTGTCCATTGTCATTTGTCTATAGTGTTCCCTTCATACCCCTCATTTTAATACCGTCATACTCTACGTATGATCTACACGTGCTTCCTGTATGGGAAACATGTACATGTACTCTGGATCTGGAAATTCTACTTATTTTGCATTATGATAAAAATATTTTCAAATAAGTGGTACTCTCGGTATAATTCTAATGTACTGCATGTCCCCCTACTCCGAGCACTGCTGTACAAATATCAACATAGTGGAAGTATGGTACGTTGTAAATAACATAATTATACACTGAATACGCCTGATCAGTTTGAGCAAAGGTACCCTCTAAGTCAGCAGAGAAATAGCTGTAATTACAGTGAAGGGACGTACGGTGAATTACGTGCGGTGTCAGTACACAGGACGACTTGAACCCGGTACTATTTGCACCCCACACATACCGTCCACGCGCTTTGAGCGGTCTGTCGGCAGCTCGTGAGCAGCTAGTGAACAGCTCAGTGAGCAATCCCGAGCAGTACCCGAGCATGCGAGTAGTTTCCGAGCAGTTCCCGAGCAGTTCCCGAGCTCTTTCCAAGCAGTTTCCGAGCTCTTCCCGAGCAGTTTCCGAGCAGTTTCCGAGCAGTTCGTGAGCAGCTCGGCCGCCCAAACATGGCCAGGAAGCGGTCAGTCAGGCGCGTCAAACAATGCGCAGCGGGGGGACAGGGACTCATTACACCACTACCCGACTATTGTACTTGGCACCCACCACACCCACACCTTCCCCCACAAGCCAACAACTGGCCCTCCCCGCCCCATCAGTCCACCCTGCTTGTAGTAGACAGAACACGCGGCGCGGACGTACCAGTACGCGCTTGCGGGCAGCCCCGTGAAAAGGGTCAATGTTGGGCATGTCAATAGGGCGTAGAGGCCCTGTCGCGCGGGTCAGCGTTTGGACCTCCGCGCCCATTGCCCGCGCCTAAACGGGGCGGCCTGATGAGGTGGTCGCCGCCAGCTCTATAGGGCCAGGGGCCTCGTGTGATGGGTCCTCTCTGCCTGTGTAATATTGATTCATCTACCCGGGCGTCGCCAGCATCGGTACGGGCGGTGGTGGAGGGAGCAGCACTGCGCGGTGGTCGTCGCGCCGTGTCCGCCCCCACGCCGCCCCGCGCCATCATTATTCACACAACGGGGTCAGAGTTACGAAGGCAATTTCCCGGCCACGTGCCACTCATTCCGCGACAGCCATGTCTGCCCGGGTCCACGGGGAGAGGGCAGTGCTCTCCCGTTTAGCCGGAAAACAAGCCTGTTCCCCTGGTATGACAACCACAAACTGTGTTGTCATTTTGAATTCACAGCGACCTAGCTACTAGCCAATATGTAATGCAGTTTCCATTGGCTGAATATAACAAATGCTTTTCAGAAAACGTCGTGTTTATATCGCTAAACTGTGACTTAACTGCAACGTTTAGCGACCTTCTGCAACGTTTTTAAAATGTTCTGCGACATCACATCTTCAACTAGGGTTACTAGATTTCTAAACCTGCTACTGATTTGTTTTGTAGTTGAATGCAAATATAATTATGGTGAAATTTACAATTTGCACTTCCAAACGCCCCAGTTCCCGCCCCCGCGCATCCGGCGACCTCTCCGATCCCGCATCGATCCGCGTCTTTCCCTTTCCCCTCCCGTGCCCCTAACGCCCTCACCCGGGCCCTGATAAGTGGCGTAGCGGTGCCCCGACGCCCCGACGCCCCCATCAACGCCTCCAAGCCGCACCACAGAGTGATGACGGTGTCTTATTGTTGCTTCTACCTGTCCATTCGTCTTGAAAATGTCACCCCTCACCCCCCACCCTACCGGGTGACCGGGCTGCCCGTCCCGACCCAATGGGCCAGAGTACCTTATGCCCTCTGTTGCCCGTATGCCTTCTACTGGACAGTGCCCTGCATTTTCCAGTCTGTTCTGCTCTCTATCGGACAGAGGCCCCCCCCCCCCCCCGACGTGCCATCCAACCCCTTTCAGCCCTAAGGGACAGTTCCCACTTGTCGACATTTTGTCCCCTACCGAATGGTGCCTATACATGTGCCCACCCTGCCCCTACTGGACCGTTGCACCCCCCCCCCCCGCCGTGTCCTTACCTGAGAGTTTAGATACACCCATGTCACTGGCCCCTTACGGACACTGCCCCATGTGATCCACAGGACAGTACCCCCATATCACCTCGCCCCTTCCAGACACACCCTCCCCCACGACACCCCAACCATTATAGATAGTGCCACCCATTTCAGCTCGCCCCTTACCGAACAGTGCCCCCCTCATGCAAACCCCTGCCCCTTACCAAACAGTGCCCCCCATTATAACCCCCACCTACTACTATACAGTGCCCCCGTGCATATCTCCCACCCCTTACCAAACAGTGCCCCCGTGCAATCTTCTGTGCCTTACCAAACAGTGCCCTCTATACAAAGGCCTGCCCCATACTGAACAGAATCCCCCTAAGCAAACTCCCGTCCATCACCAAACATTGCCCCTCCATACAAACCCCCATGCACTTGATTCATCCCCCACTGCTTATAGGACAGTGCCCCCTCCCCCCTCCCCCCCCCAATCCGTGTGGGCCTGGTCCCTCCTCCATGTCAGGCCATCCGCCCCCACAGGGCAGTGCCCCCCGTCTGACCCCCCCCCCCCCCCGCCTGTATCACCCCCGCCCAGGCGGCGCACATTACGTCCACCCCGGTGAATATTGGGTATTGATTACGGCGCCCAAGGAGGAATTCAGTCAGTAACCAACCAACGCCAGTAATCGAGATACGAGCAGAAAAATTGGTACTTCTCGACTCGTTAATGTCCACACCAAGGGAGATGTTTCTCAGAGGTTTGCACTGGTAATATCAAAGAGTACTGATGAATATTTACAGGCAAGAGATTCAAAGCGCCATTAGGACACTTTCAGTATTGGCTGAGGGTAGAAAGTGTAACTGGTTAAGGACAGCTTCAATTCAGACAAACATTGCTGGACTGGCAATAGGACAACAACCCTCCAGCTCAGAATGACAGATTCGGTAACAATTAGCCTCCATAAAGGACAGCTGACTCCTCAGGCAATAACTGTATGAAGAATTCGACGGCAACTACTTTATTGAACTGAGAACAACAGCTTTGAACAAACCTGCTTGAGAAAAATAATCGTCAGAACTAGGTGTAAACAATAAGCCTCCGGGACAACTGGATAATTAAGATAATTATCAGTGAATGTTGTAGATTTTTATAATTCATATGGCGAAATATCAAAAATACCTACACAGGTGATGATATATATCTTAAGTTTATTAAACAGTTATTGCTAATTAACATTACTCTGGTGTTTTCAACAGCTAAAGGCGGTGTCACCCAGGGAGTATTGCCCATCCTCGTCACTACAGAATTAGAGCCCAACATGTTTGGTTGCTAATGCTCTTAATTGCTCTTAACGCTCTTAACCCACTTACTATTTCTTCATAACAACTTATGTAACTACTAAAGGACACTATAGTTATCCATTGTAAACAACATTAAACTATTTCGCTATTTAAACTAGTAGTCTTTAAAAATATCCTTTCCTAAGGCCTTAAATATATTTACTTCTGTCCAGTGGACGTTGGGACAGAAGTTCTGTTCTGTAAAGTCACAAATTTTATGTGATTTAGCACATAATTCAAATTGCATAACACTGCTTTTTGTGACAAAATGGAGTTTAACTTAATTTAGCGGTTATTCTTAAAATGCTTGCGGCATATTGATATGTCCAATATAAACTGTTTTCTGAACCCTCTATCACAATAAGCAGATAATAATAGAGTAAGGCACCACTACTGGTAAACACATAATATAAGATTAAATGCAGAAAAGTAGTCCGTATATCACCGCCCAATACATGTACCCATACCAGCACACAAGTTTTTCTGTATAACAATGTTAACCCTATACCTGCCCTACGTGAAAACCACTATTTTATGTACATATCTTATTTGATGTCTGACCAGAACACTTTATGAATGTGGTACAAAATTGATTAGATAATATGTAGGGCCTGCACTAAACGCCTGTTGTCGGGGGACCTTGGGGTTCTGTCTGCTAGCAGGGCTAAGGGTGGGTGTTGCTGTTTGTTGGTGGGGGGTATTGGGGGAGGTGCGGGCTGGCGGTAGTTTGGCTGTTTCCCGGCACAGACACTGAGCACATATCCATTAGAGAGTGGGTGTTTGGGAGCAGCTCGGGCCCAGTACCCCGTCCCCGGGGGACTGATGGATGGAGCAGCTCAGAGCAGCTCCCCCCCCCCAGCCACCACCAGCCCTTTGTAGTCGATGCTAAGGACAAAGGCCAGACGGAGAACAAACCTCGGCCACAACCTCACAACGCCCGATAAACACGTTAAGAGCGGGACGTCTTGGGTCCAGTAAAGGCACCAATACCGCCGGGACGCTGCTGACCAGTAGATGACCAACGCTGACCGCTCACCTGGCGGCCATCAGGGGTACCAGGGTCATCACTGACCCCAACCCTGGAGGACGCGGGGTGTCAGCGGGTCCCAACTCCCCTATTATCGCTCGCCGAGAAAGGTCAAGGTCATGCGCCGATCGATTTTATATCGAGGCTCAGAGGAAATTCCAAAAGTAAAACACGTGAGGCGGTTGCCATGGAGACGTCGCGTTCCCCCCTCTCGCTGACCCTGGAGGGGATTTTCCGGTACAGTAATGAGAATTCGGTTTGACATTCATTGCCGCCACTAGACACCTCTCCGCCAAATGTAGATCACTTTCACGTCTACGGGCGAAAATAATTATTTGTATATGAAGTGCGGCGTTAACCCTTCGTGTCAGTCGAACAGCTCCACTCTTAGTGCCAGGGGCAACCGGGAAGCATCTGATAAAGACTGGGATAGGGAGACGGGCAACCCAGGGTGGGGAGAAAAGCACGCCACACCTGAGAGGCATCATTTCCGATGGCATTATGAGTGGCCGAGGTAAACAGGTCTGCAGCAGTAGACCACCCCGTCCCTACTTATACGTCGGGGGGCTGTCGCTAGCGTTTAAGACTCCTTAAGGCAGACCGCTCGCCGGGCACAGCAGACTGTAAAAGGGCGGGCACACTGACTGTAACCAGCGCTGGGCGGCCGCCATATTGCCTCCTGGGTATGGGCCGGAGGACGCTGGTACGCGGCGTGAAGGACTACCAACAGCAGGCGGCGCTGGCAGCCGCTACCAGCGACGTTTCATCAGAATTGATGGACCTAACTCTGGCCTCCCGACGCCACGGCCAAAAAACTCCCCATCCTCGGGGAGGGTCTGAGGGCAACTGGGTTCGGAGAAGTCCAAACAGGCATAATAGAGCCCTTCAAATAGCCATTCAGAGTTATGAGAATATATTTGTTATAAGAAGGGACTGTTTGTAAGGTCATACGTGGATATCTTTACTTGTTGTATGGGCTATAGACATTCGAATAATTTTACATTTATTATATATGAATAACTGTATTATAGCTATACATGTGCATTTTTTTGTATGTGTGTATGAGTGTTCTTGTGTGTTTCCAAGTATCTGAGTATGATATCTGCTTCTATGTATGCATCTAGGTCTCTGTGTGTTTGAGTGTGACGGTTGTGCTTGTATGTGTATCTCTGTGTTTTATGTGTATTTTTGTTTGTGTGAGTGTAAAACTTGTATGTTTGTGAGTGTGTGTTTGAATATGAATGTGTGTTGTATATATGTGTGTACATGTGTGTATGTGTGTGTTGTGTATGCGCTATGTGTATATACGTGTATTTGTGTATCTATGTCCAGCGGACGTTGGGATACAGGTCCACTCCAGGCCGCAGGGGGCAGCAGCAGGGTGTAGAGGCCCCTCCCGGGACTGCCCCCCCCCCCCCCCCCTGCGCTATCTGACCAGAGTAGACCGTCGGCTCCTGTCTCAATCCGCCGCTTTACTGGAGAAGGCCAGCAGCCAGTGTCAGTTCGATGCCACCCCCGGGGGGCGCGCAGCGGTCGTCGAATGTCAACTCGGAGACGGATGCGGAGAGTCTGAGGGCCCGAGGAGCGGCGCGCGCCCCAAGTCGCCGACAAACAGGCGGATTTGTGGGCGGCAAACCGCGGCTTCTGCCCCGACTTTCGCCGAAGCCCGCTTTCAATAAATCATTTTGACGAAGCGCTATCAGATGTCATAAAAACTGTGTAGTGGCCCTATGATTTATTCACGGCCACATTAGAAGAAAGATTAGATTGCAGACGAGAAGCTGCTGGGTGGGTGGGATGAGGGAGGGCGGATCGGAGGGGAGGGGAGGGGGAGGGGGGTTCCAGGAATGTATATATGTTCACTCGCAGTCCCCCTCGGTCTAGTAATATTGATGTGGCTGTGTCTAGATATGAAGGCCGGGTGGTAGTCAAAGGCTGCTGCCGCTGCTGCTGGCGCCGGTCGACTTGGCGACCTTGGGAATGTCCTCGGCTGGCCAGGTGTGAGCGGCTGTGAGCAGACTGCGAGCAGCTCACCCCCATCCCCTTATACCAACTCTTCTCCATCACCTCCACCGCCCAAGGCCACTGTCTGAGCTTCTCCCCCTCCCCCTGCGGTCTCCTGTCATATTTACCATGCACTCAGCCGACCTCGACACTCCCCCAACTTTCTACCTTAGCCCTGTCTGCACCCACCGTCCCCTCAATCGGTTCGCACTAGGTATGTTGGTGTCATAAACTTATAATTACCCTCACCTGGTACTCTTTGCACCGACCATCACTGCCAAGGAACACCTGTACTCATTCATCACACATTCATAGGCTTCTATATAGTCCTCCTCGACCAACATGAGTACCTTCACTCACTCACTAAACATTTACTCATGTTAATTCACTTATTATACATAAATGATTCATGAATACATGTATATGCATTTTACTTTCTTAGCATTTCCATTATACACATTTACTTAACATCCATCACATAGAGTGAAGATACCAACTTACCATACATATACCCTTGCTCACTAACCATATGTGTATATATGTATATACACCTACATATATTTATAAATATATTTGTTCACACACATTTATATATGTAAATCTCTGTGTGCACGTTAGCATATAAACATACAGACTTATATATGACATACACCTTTACTTACTAAAACACTTTCAATCGCCATTTCTCGCTCACCAGACGCATACAGATAAACACCTTTGCTCACTCCCCACACATATGAACACGTGTAAGCTGTTCACCTTATAACCCCAACATTTTTTCAATTCCACCAGGTACCACCCGATAAGACCTCGACCCTTCACCCCTACCCCATTTCTCTGTCATCCCTTCAGGTTGTTTGACCCAGGGTCACCCCTTTGATCCTACATGACCCCTGCCACCATAAAGCAAGGGCGTAGAAATGGCTGTCATCAGACCTTTTGCCATAGCTAGGGCAGGTATAGATACTTTATAGTCCATCACAAAATAAAAAGTGGATGTGCAAAGTGAACTTTTTTAATTGACTCAGAAATAAGTACCTTTCACTCATCACGTTAAATGACTGAGCTTGTGGTTAAAAACCAAAATTCTAAATTTAGACTAGACTGAGAAAAATGCAATTCAAAATTTAAATTATAATTTAATTGTTATTGATATAACTAACAGAGACCCTAATAAAGACTTGACAGAGACCAAACTAAGAGTTTGAGACTGATAATAACCTACAGCTCAAAACGCATTTCACAAATCAAACAGAGAGCCATCCAAACCCAATACTTAATTGAAGTGGATCTCTAAAAGCGGAGTGCGCCTTAAGCTGTTAAGTTTATTCCCTGAAACGTTTCCCTCCAGTCTGATAATGACTTGGTAATCCGAGTGATCGGAGACGGGGAGAGCTCCAGCCGTCAGGACTCGTTCTCCGGGAAAAGTTAGCCCAGCGGATCGAGTGTCGTGCCAACACTACAGGAATGTTTAGTGGAGCCCAGGCCAAAAGTGCAGTCCGATCTTTCTGAGTACTTCCCTGAAATGTGAGCTAAGCTGGAGCGATGTAACGTAACATTAAGTGGAGTGTAAAGTAACAAGGGGAATGGGTTACTATAGGGAAACCAGGGGGCGCTACAGTTGCACATCTCTTCAGGGTATGGAGGCGGAAAATTCCTAAGACAAAACAGTTGTTATTTACAAGGGGTTGCACTAGAGGTATGTCTAAACATGAAGAGTAAAGTACTTTACCCTCCTCCATGTTCTAAAGAATGCACGGTGCTACTGTGGTCTGGGCTGTTGCAGCTACTATGCAGCTTAAGGTCAACTCTGTTGTCAGCAAGATGAAAAGCAACATTCAGGAGATTTTAACTTCATATTTCTGCCTTATCAACATCGAGGCATTGTTCCTATTATTCTGGATAGGCGCTAAGAATATCCCTTTCTATCATTATTAATTTTGTTTAAATATAAGCCTGTGGTAACAGAAATACCACACACCAGTATGATGGCTAGTTTCTACTCCACTTCTAAATGCTCTCTGCTGAACCTTACATAACTTAAACATATAACCTTTGTGATGTATACAAGATTTTCTATCAAAATAACGAAAGGCTATTGGGCTACTAGTTGACTTCCTTTGATCGTCCTCCAGTTTTTTTTGATTGCGAATAATTATTCCATTCAGAGTTGATTGAACAAACTTCCAATGCGCACTGCGCACTGCCACATCCTACACGCTCGTCATATAACTCTTCTACTCCACTACACCCTCCTGTTTCCCACAGTGCATTTCCCATAACTTTTTAACGTTTATTTTATCTCCATCTCCTTTCATTTCTTATTAAGATTCCCCCCTTCATCACAACTCCGTATGTCCTCACCCCTACCCCCCTGAGTCCAGTGATCAGAAGCATACTGCTGGTTCAGCTCCTTGATCTAAAGCCCCATAACAACTAAGCGATTCTCACCAAATTGGCCAACTGATTGATGCTCAAATCAGCCGAATATATCATTATATCAATCAGCTGACTTTAGCACTGATTCAGTTCAAGCATGCAAGTCTATTCCAATATACAATACTGACAGGACATGATAGGAATTTGCGGATGTTAGGGCTGATTCGTTAACCGACTGTATAAGAATCGCCAAGCTAGTGGGTATGGTTCCTCACTCTTCCTGTGTACGCGTCAACCCCTCCCCCTCTTTCCACAGCCTGGCAAACTTCAGGGCTTGGATCAGGGGCTTGGATCAGAGGCAGGTTCCTGTGGTTACCATACCCGACATACCTGGGGGCTAGGGGAGGGGGCCAGGAGACAGGTAGCCCCGCCCCTGAGACTGGGTGGGGGGGGGGGTCAGAGGTAAGAGGTCAAACCCCCGCCCATCAGACCAGGGTCACCACGCCCGCCCGCCCACTGCACGCCCACAGCCGGGAGAGTGTTCAAGGGTCAGTGCGCTTTGAAATGCGGCCAGTCACCAGACTTCTACGCATTAGCATCGAGGATTGTGGTTCATCGAAACATATATGTATGTATACGAACATACGTATATAGCTTTGTTAGATGTTTTATAAAAAAACATGTTAACGATAATAAGATGATAAAATTCATTTGATGTGATAAATGTTTCTCTCCTAATTGTCCATAATGTAAGGTACAATTTGTAATGCAGCTCATGTTTTATCAACCCACAAGATAAACATATAATCCGCATGCTTTGTGTTTCAATGCATTTCATTCCTCTAGTCCCCTTTCTTGCCTCACCCCATTAATGTTTCAAAACTTCAATATTCTGAAAAGCATCCTGAAGGCAATATCATACATCATGCGTATGACGGCAACATGTTTGCATGGCCTGCAATTTAACCTTGCGAGGTTGGAGGTTGACCAGCTGCTCAGAACTGCTGCAAGCTGCTCGGAACCGCTCGGAGCTGTTGGGAGCTGTGGGAGCTGCTCATAGCTGCTCGGAGCTGCTCGGAACTGCTCGCACGTGCGCCGCAGACCACGTCCTGCTCACAGATAAATGAGGGCGCGTTGACGGCCCGCGACCTACATAGCCACAGGGGGTAAGGGGTTAGCAGCCAGGTGTATGATAAGGGATAAGTAAGGCAATATTCACTCCTAACCCCTGCTAATATCTACACCTATATCCGTCAGCTCAAAACCCCCACCCGCTCCCCCTACCGCCACCTATTCCTGTTCTGTTTTGACGTTTCATAGACATAAACATCTATCTTTGGCTGTGGGAAGTACACAGCCTTTCAGAGTTGATAAGATTGTTTGTGCTTTAGATATGAAGTGTATGAGAAAGGACAATTGCATGTAACTAAAGTTATCCAGCTCGTTTGACATTTGATGAAAAGAGGTAGACTACACAGTTTGATTTATATCTGAAGTCTCAACTGAAGAACCATTTGAAAATAATCATGATAAATCTGGTCCTTAAAATAGATTATAACTCTCTCTATATTACGCATGAGGGGAAATACATAATGCTCAGGGTTAGCTTACCCCCTTTCTGCATGTTTACTACCTTGTTTACCTGAATACGGGTTCTACCATGAATTATGTTTATTTTTTTACCTTTGCATTGCAAACCCAAACAGGGATTCTCAAAATTGCTCATTTAACCTAAAATCCGTCAGTGTAAGCGATTGATTCATTCATATCATGATATATCTTGCGATTATTTTTTTACTATCTTCACTTCCCGGTCATATGCATGAAACTCAGGTCTTGCCGATTCGCTAAGTTTATCCTCATTGCATTATACATATTTAACCACAACATTTGAAGGCGTGCAATTATAATTTGCTAAAATGATACCAAATGCAAAGCGGGAATCAAGGTAAACGCTATAAGACACGGTATATACTATGCCATCATAACACTGCCTAGCCATAAGACCAATATCATAATACGCAAGGCCACTGATGAATAGCATTTTACTGAGCGCAGAAAATAAGATTAAAGATGCACAGCAGGCGTATACTTTTAGAAAGTACTATTCATATACTTCTCAAAACTATGTAGAGTTTAGCCCTCACAACTATGTTATATGAATGGCACCAGTACGAACTCGATCCTTTGCCATGTGCACCACTCAATCACTGTAAAAATAGTTCTGGCCCTAAGTTTACATGTTGCTTGGTCTATTTTTCAACATCGGCCTCTACCGCTAGACTCCCGCCCCCACGGCCACTGCGCATGTCGAATCAGGTCACGTGGTGAGTGCACACGTGCGTGCGCAGATCGGTCATGACAAACCGGATGTGTGGGGTATAGACGACTGGCGGGCTTATACAAGTTTTGTGCTGATTAAGGCAAAATTATCAGGTAATGGCACGGATGGGGGGATAGAGTGAGGTATTAGCTCTCATCTGTTTCTTACTTAAACAGGGCAGATCAGAGAATGTGCCTGAGGAGCCGTAACGCCACAGTTATGTATGATATTAAAACTGGGTTAGCACCATTTATTCTAGACTGGAATTAGGTTAGCCATTCACCCCGTGTTTACATTTTTATCCATAGTATTAAATGCTTGAACTAAGGAGACCTGTGTGTGAAATACTTTGCTTTACTGTTTATACCTCACCTAGCATTACGGTTGTATTTTTTTCTTTACACATGTTTAAAATTACACTTATTTAGAAAAAAAACACAACAAGGTAACTGTCTCAGAGGTCATATTACCCAAATACACGTGTGTAGACAGGAAGGAGACAAATGGTCTCTGGCGTCTACCCATCACACCTGTGCACAGCTCGCCGGCTACCAGCCTAACGTAACGCCATTTTCCACCGTTTACATCCCCAAAAAGAGCCGCTGGTTCTGGGCCTAACTTGAGGCACCTGGAGCAGCGATGGCCCACCTTAAACCCTGGAGGAATGGCCAGGTGCAGCAGGGGTGTGGGAAAGTGGGCCGCCAACCTAGATCTCTGCTACTAGAGCCTGGCACCGTGGAGGAGCAGGGGGTGGGGTCTACAGGAGGAATAGCCCTCACCAAACGTACAAGGGGGCAGCGGCAGGGGTACTACCAGCGTTGGGTAACACATCCAACACACCAGTTGCTATAAATGTCTAAGGCAAAAAAGGCAGCAGCAGAATAAAGCCAAATCATAGTATGTACTTCTCAGAAGGCTTCCAGTATCTGGAGGAAACAAAGTTGGCGCTCCAAGTATAGGCCTATATATATATAGAGGCTATTTATCTATGCTCATGCCCTAGCTCCTGGGTTATGAAAATGAACAACTTACCTTTGTTTCCTGGATTTGTTTAATGAGTATTTTGGACAAAATAATTGCATATATTAACCATAATGACTAAAACACAAGTGTTTTAGCGTTTGTTTTGATATAGTATACTTTGTTGGAAATGTTGATCTTTTCAGTGTTTTTTTTGTATGACGGAGAACCTTGTCCTTACTTCAGGTAATGCAATGTAGAGGCTAGACAACAGCATCTCTCACAGGAAGAGCCTCTTCCGAAATGGATACCAACTTCCCCCACAGTATTATAGAAATTTAATCAGCCGGTCCTCCGGTACAGACCCACTATTCACTTGGGAACGCTTACATCCTATACAATTTTAATGAGCATTTTGAGGAGCGCCCCGTCTCTTTCAGAATCAGATTCAGTTTGCACATTGCTGGGAATATAAGGATATAACACTGCTGGTTGCAGATTTGGGCTAGTAATTCACCCAATATGTTAACCTACGACTGCCGCCGCCGCCTTTAGCCTGATTCTCAACGATAATCTTACTGGAGGAGTCGGCGTGTGATAGAGTCTATATACCTCAGTGTTTGTCCATGCCCCCCGCGCATCAGGGATTAGGCCTATGGAGCAGGAGGTGTGCCGACGAATCAGACTGCACTCAATGGGTCCGGTCAGTGACCCCACCCATATAAGCCGCCCACTACAATGCCCACCACCAGGGGGAAATCATACAGCCACACTGAACCATACGTGACTGGCGAGTTTGCATTGGCGCTGTGTCAGTGAAGCAGATATAAAGAGTAAATCAATACGCCCTCTCAAAAACCCTCAGAAAGCAATTCAGTCCAGAGGGAATTAGAAAAGATATAAGTCCATTCAGAAAAGCCAGGCGGAGATCTAGAATTGCAGGTGAAAATATTCAAGGTTCCTGTCTGTTGAATATTTCATGAGTTACGTTGTGGAAGCTGGGTTTCCGACGCTTAGGAATGACAAACTCATGGTCTTTGGGTTCCTGGAGGCAGGTGGGGAGAGGGTATTAGGAGCTACACCTGCTGCATTAATCTTAGCAAAGGGCATGGGTCATACAGAGGGATC
This sequence comes from Lepidonotus clava, assembly GCA_936440205.1. NCBI lineage: Eukaryota > Metazoa > Annelida > Polychaeta > Phyllodocida > Polynoidae > Lepidonotus > Lepidonotus clava. The sequence goes on from OW387143.1 coordinate 30,622,984, forward strand.
AGATAGGGTTAAGGAACAATACCTGGGTCTTTACTCCACTTATCTCTGGGCATCAAATGAAGAGACATGCTACGTTTGTTATGCTAGTATCTTATACACTCCCAGAATGATTTCTATTGAACCATGAAATCTATTCTGATTTTAAGATTGGCAATCTGACTTGAAAGAGTTGAAAATTGACAAAGTGTATTTTGTAATATATAGAAATCGAAATTGTAAACATTTCAAAATATCAAGAAAATATAGAAAGGGGTCAAAAATTCTGGGAGAGGGTTATGAAATTCTTAGAAAAAAGTTAATACGTACTCAATAGAAGACCTCTTAGCCTGAAAAACTAATCTGACGTTAAGGATATTGGTTTCTGTTATGATGAGTGATACTAACCTGCTGATAGAAGCTTCAGTTCAATAAAACAAAGGCAATGCAGCGTTAATAGCTCTTGAAAAAAGGTATCAATGTAAATGGAAGGCCAAAATAATGTACAAAGAAAACGCAAAGGGTTTAGCACAAAATTAGGTGCACAGAAAAGTCCAGAAAGCAAGATTGTATAAAATCCAATATATCTGATACAATCCTTCCCTTGGTTACAAATATATGAGGTAATGCGATTAATTATATTGGTACAGATGTAATAGTGTATACATTAGTCTATTACATACGAAAAAGCTAACATTAATCTGATTGGGAAATTATTGTTACCTGACTGTCCCGGTCTGCACGACAGTCCATCATTTTTACGACCAGTATACATATCTTTATAATCAAAATATAACTGTTACACCTTACATATCTTTAAAAAAAAAAGACATAGTTCCTCCCATTACTGATATATGGGACCTCATACACTGCCCAAACATGCCCCATTTATTATTAGAATTCCTGGTTTCTATCATCATCTTTGAAGTATCATAGATTCAACGTAATACCAATTTCTATCATCTAATTACATATCGATACGTCACTGGAAACCGCCTTCCAAGCAACTGGTCCGTATCAACAAGTCCTCTAGATCCTATCGAGTGTGCACTCGTTTCATAACAGTTTACGTAAATATGAACAATACCCCACTCCTGACAATGTATTACCAAACACATCCGCGGCAATTAATTTGAGCCAAAGGACAGCATGGGACTCGATGCAGAGCGTCCCCCATCACCTCACTGTTGACCTTGCCGGGGGCGTCAGCCAATTGAGGACCCTGCCCCTGCAGAGTGCCCTCTGCCCACTGCCCCTCCTACCCCCGGGCAGTGGTTGATTTGTACGCGCGCCGCTCACCGAGTTAAACCAATAGCACCATTGCCGGATGCCATGTGTAATTCAATCAAAAGGTAGCCAGCCAACCGCTCAGACAGCTTTATGCCCACACATAGGTCTCACTAATATAGTTAGGGGGCAGGGCGGGCTGGGGGCTGCTGCCTCCCGTCCGCCGTCCTCCAGGGCGGATTTATGGGTCGGGGGGGGGGGGGGGGGGGCTGACCCCTGAGGCGGGGATAAGCCGGACGCTGGAGGCCGCTGGACACTGGAGGAGGCCACACCTGGGGAGGGACAGTCTGGGACTGGTCAGCTGGGCACTGGAGGAAGACTCCGTTGGATACCTCCTAGAACTCCAATCAGAATGCCAATTGTATGTTTACGTGTTTGATTGTGAACAATGATATAGGAAGAAGCATGTGGGCGCCCGAGGTTGGCCGTACAAGCCACAGAGGATCGTCATGAGCCGAGGGTCAAGCCAGAGGTCCCATGGGTCCAATGGATCGTGCTATTCTTTCGAAATCTTTAGTAGATGTTTGCAGATTCTGTCTGACCCCCTACCACCATCCCCCACCTCCCTAGTACAAAAGGCATCGTAATGTTTGATTGTGAACTTGTGGTCACTTGCCTAATTTACACTATCAAATTGCGGACCCTAATTCAATTGAAAATATATGAGTCTAAGGTTAGATTATCTGGTCGGATATCGTTCGTTTGACTAAAAATGACCACACAACACCGGAAAATAGAACCGGAAGCACTATATAGGTAACATCCACAATATCATTTATCATCTCTTGAATACAAATAAAATATATAGATTAGTGTGTCAATTAGTATACTGTGAAACATCTCAATCGTCTCCCTCCCGTGTCTCAAAGTTACAGACAGATATGTCTAACCCCCTGTTACCAATGTGATTGTAACGTCTGCCGTCTGGGCCATGTATTTTTACAGCCTCAGACCTCCATAAGACCCAGTCTCAGACCCGGTTCATGCCCTCCAGACACCATAATAAAGCCTATATCACACTAGGCGATTTTGATCATTTCCAATTTGGCAATTTATAAACAGGTATTAGAAATATGAAAGGAAGCCTTGCATAATTCACACCATTTCAAAGGGAATGCGGAATAAAGTCTAATGACATTTATCATTCTATATTCAATCCTTATTGTCACTGGCGATTTCTTAAAACCGTGAGTAAAATCGGGCAGTGGAATCCAGCCTTAACCTCAGCATGGCTGGTCCGGCCGTGCTTCACACGTTTTATGAAGCAGCAGACTCTCATTAGGTCTACAAGTGATCACCCCGACTGGCTACATCTAATCACATCAGCCGGCCCAGGTAGCCTGTCCCCTACCCGAGCCGTCGTTTGTAGGGCCCACGACGTCCCACCAGGCAGGCCCTGCTATTTTTAGACCCCGAGAATGCGGGATCCGCTCTCAACATGCCAGCAGTGGAATAACTAAGTGGGCAGGGTCCCGCTGAGGTCGTCGGCAGGGGGGTGGGCAGTAGGGGGCAGCACTGGAGAAGGAGGGGGGCCGCCGGAAGGGCCCATACTGTCCAGACGGGTCCCGCCATCTTCTTTGTGCATGTGGTTTCTTTCCATGGAATTTCAAGTTTGGAGTACAGTTTAAATCTCAATGCATTGACTGAACACAGAACTAGTTTTCAAAATTCTGCTAATGTTTTCATGACAAATATTTTTCAAAGTAACAATTTGAGCATGCTTCCTATCTGTTTCAATACCTATATCCTGCCTCTACATACATCAATGTTTTAGCCAGCCGGTCGGACGCTAAATAGTTGATGTAGGACAGGCTGTCTGTTTCCAGTCAAAACATTCTAGTTCCGGTTTCTCTGATTTCCAGAATCGAGACCTCATATGACATACAGGCCTATCGGCATATACACGTATTTCATCCCTTGTTGACGTGGGTATACAGGCAGTCATCTGAAGTGCAGTCACCTAACAGGAAATGTACTAAGCAATGCTCATACAATCAATACATTGTTCTTCTCTTGTTACCTAGCAATAATACTTATGTTGAATCCCTGCTAGCACTACCTGTCCCTTGTTAACCAGCATCAAATAAAAACCCACCTGCCCTTTCTCTTGTTACTTAGCAATTGGTATAGAATCACTACATTCATTCACCTGCTTCCTAGTTCCAGTTTCCCTTTCGCCCACCCATCGTTTAGTCTGTCACAATTTCCGCTCCGTTCAGCCGTTCAGTTATTGCTCTCCTCCTCCTCTAATCTCTCCCCTCATCCTCATGTCGTCTTCCTGACATATCCCATCCTTATCTATAGTTTCTGTCCCCTGTATAATATCATCTCACTGCATAGTCCTACTACTCGTATTTTTCCTCCTAGCCTCACCCTCCCCTGCTAGACTCAATCTATACTCCGCCCAGAGTCTCAGGATACAACAACAGCCAGCACCTTACGAAACCAATGACGCACAGCTCTGTTTTGAGAATAAACCTTCACCACAGACCAAATGGGAAGGCAATGACAAGGGAAGTTCGCCGATGGAACTCAGTGTATTGATCAACGAGGAGGTAAATATAATGGTCGATTTGTCCATTGGAAAGTCGCCATCTTGGTACTCCGACCTTGTGTGTTTGAAGGACGTCCGCCTTCTGTGACCCTCTCCCCCCCTCCCCTCTCTCCTCTCTCCCACTCCCCCATCCATACTACAGTAAGATTGTATTCAACTAGCTGATTTTACCCCCGATATCAAAAGTCGACATTGGTAATATTGGTAAATCATGTAAAAGTTACATACCGTTAGAAAGGTCTTCAAATTCTCTTTCAAACGATATGTAGGGTGTGCAGTCTTTTGCAATATTACTGGCAATAACCTTAAATTATCAAAGAAACTGGCAGTCAGATTCGAATAGTTGAATACAGGCTTAATGGTACACCCACAGGTGTTGCTCCAGTCGGCGGGTGGAGGGTGTAACGTACCATACTCAGACTCCAGAGAGTTAATAGGGGAAGCCCCACTGCGGTATGACACCGGGAAATCATTGCCTATCATGCCCCTTATAGAATATAAGCCCACTCTTAAAACACTGTACTTCATGCACGTGTGCCATAGCAGTGGACTATCCATCGCCACTCTATGTCCAAGCTAACGCCGGCGATATAATCCATCATTCAGCAGATCAACCTCACGTTTGGGGTTGTTTTTCTGGCCCACTATGTCGCCATAGTGGGAGAATCTCTAAAAGCTGGGTGGCTGAAGTAGGTGATAGATAAGCTCCTAATAAGGCGGGGCTGGAGGTGGGGCCTGGAGGTGGGGCCCTGGAGGTGGGGGCGGAGGGGGGAGGCCTCCTGTCCGCCCCACCTGACATCTACCTGTGGCAGGTGGGAGAAAATCGATCAGAAGGTGCCGGGTGCTGGGTGGCCAATGGCAAGAGGTTGGTGGCGGGTGGCAGTGCATGTATGGCAGGTGTTAAGAGGCTCGGTCAAAATTGACACTAAATCTTACAAGACACTTAGTTTCAAAATGACACTGAACCTCAAAATCTTTCTATCTTTATTTATTTGATTTCATAATATTATTTACCGTTAGTTTAACCTAATTTTTGTTTTCTTTATATTTCGTTTTACACTCAATACATTTTCTTTAATAAATCATTTGTACACCTTCCCAGTTGCATAATCTTCGGCTAAATTGCTATCTTTTTTATGAAAATATCTTTAAAAATTGTTGACTAATTATTTTGATAATTCACTATGAATTTTCTGAACTTTATTCTTTTTTATTATCATATTTATTTATTCCTATTCATTTTTCCCACTTCTATTTCTTACTTCACATGTTCCAACTATCTTATTACATCTTATACGTTATAAACATTTATTGTATAATAGTGTTATCAATAGCCTTGTTTTAATTTCATATTAATATCATCTATATTGCATTTATGACATATTAGTTTGTTTGACCATTAATTGTGTTTATGATGTTTATTTGTTTTTCTAACATTATACCACTCCTGACTAGTGCCACAGTCGCAGTTCCTGAGACTTAATATCCATTGTGATGATTGGTATCACTAAGTCTCAAAACACTTGTTTTCGAAACTTAGCATTTTGAGACTAATTTCCTAACCGGAGGGGTGGAATTTCAAGTGCCAGATTTGAAGTAGAGGGTGAGAGTAATAGGGAGTTGGATGGCAGGCGGCAGGTGGCAGGACTCCAGTGGTAGGTCAGGCAGACTGCAGGTATTTGCTTTGCAATGCTTGGACCTCACATTAAATAGATGCCGGCTGTTATATTTAAACGTGAAAATGCTCAAAAGGGCACATAGCTAAGAAAACCACTTTCTATTATATAGACCATCAATATCGCTTACAGACAGGCAATACGTTTTCTGATGGTTCATGATTTCCAAAGATATAACCCAACTTCCAGTGAGTTCTATGAACCACATAACCTTATTGCAATACCTCGGCATTCAACCTTGTTTTCTTCGTACAGGATATTGATACAGAGTGAAGTTAGAGTAATATACTACTCTCTATATCCACGTCACAGCTCGCGGCCCGTCCCACTGGTCCTATCCGTCATCCAGGGTCCTCTGCGCACTCTGTCGTCTTATCTGTCCCTGCCCGGTCCCTTTCAGTGTACGCGGCCACGTGAGTGGGACCAAGACGGCCTCATAGCACCCACTCCCCCTTGGCCTCCCACCCCCCGCCCCCGCTTGCCCCCACCCTTCACCCTCCTGAGGCATGTAGCCAGGCCTGTCAAGGTGACCCCTCCATGGTTATGTATGGATGTACATCTAGTTTTCCAGTCTATGCAATAGACGTTAAAAAATTGCAGATGGTTTCCTATTCTGCAAGAGCAAGTATTATAGGAAAACATACAGAGGTTGACAGTACAACCCTGAATACGAGGTGGGTGTCGAAAAATTACTGCCCGAGGCCGTTAGGCTGAGGGCTGTAGTTTTTCTGACATCCCACCGAGTATTCAGGGTTGTACTGTCAACCGAGGTAAGTTTTCCTTATATTATATACCATATTTTGTAAGTTATAAGCAAAGGAGAAAAGAAATTACCAGTGGAGCAAAGTGGGCAGTATTTCAATGTATTGATTATGCACACACTTTGACTGGTGTCAAGCAGTTTTCCCTTATATTCATTATTTTCTCTTAAATAAGGATTCTATCACTATCTCCATTTAATTAGACTACATTATTTTACCTGAAATTAAAAAAATAATCATGCAAATCCATTCAGAATTCCCAAAATAAGGAGAAAAATATTTTACACAGTAAAGCAAGGTGGGCAGTATACACGAATACTGCCCACTGTGCCAATACACCAAAAATACTGAATGGCAGTGTCCAGTTAGTATTTATCATGTATTTTGGCATTGGTATATAATATGTTGCTCTACTGTAGATCATTTAATACCCTTGATAGCTTCTATGGCTAAACAACATTAATCCAAATATTGTGTCTTCTGTGTCAGTGGTAATGTCAAGTTCTAGTATAACGTTGGTTAAAAGAGAAACAAATGGTTATGGTGACTATGTTTGCAAAAGGGCTATGCACTCCCACCTTCCCATAGTCTCTGACCCACCCGGCCCATCCATCCCATTATCCTACGTCTATGGGCTACTCATCTAACTACCCCATCGATAGCTCCTCACCCCATCAATAGCTCGCAGACCCGCACACCCTAACAGAAACCCACTATCCCACACCGTCAATGCCACGCCCACACATCTATTAATTCATTCATCCCTGCCACCCTCTCCTTTTCCTCTCGTCCTTATCACTAGCCTTGCACGCTTCATCAGGCTTGTCATACGTCAGATTTATCTCAGTGCCATACCTCATCCCTCTCACATCTCCTGTTGCACCTTGTCCCCCCACAGAGACATCATTCACACTCACATCTCTCTCAGTTACTGACAGGGTCTCTCTTCATCTGTATGGCTGAATGGTAATACTTGCAACTTTGGTATCACAGCCTTTTGTGCTAAATTTATAATGGGTTGTATATAATATCTTACCTTGTATACAAATTCCTGGTGACACTATAGTATCAGTCTGTCCTGGATTAATAATCTGCATCACTTTCAAGATACCCCCTCATGTAAGGGGCGTATCAAGGTGACTGCTGGTTCGTATCCCAATTTTTTCAATGGGATCTACATAACATCTTACCTTGTGTAAAAGTTCTTGCTGACACAATATAGGGTCATCCAGTCCATAGATGGACACCCAACCCACCTCCATCCTTCCCATGTATATATTTTTTCACATTAATCAAAGACAACTTCAGGGTTACCCCTGTTCTCCCAGGATACAGAATGATATAAAATACATCACTACAAAGACATAGCTTACACACGTGCACCATTCATTAGTACATGAACCCGCCAGTTTACATCCTTTTATGTCATGCCTGCATATTTTCCGTATTTTCCCCCTCAACAGTTTCTCCTTTTCCTCTCTTCTACATTGCTCCTGCCTGCTCATTTCATGTTGCTTGTCATATGTCGGAAATCACTCAGTAACATATCTCATCATCCTGCTATACCTTTCCCTACAGTGAGAAGTAAATTCATTCTCCCCATCTCTCCTGTCGACTGAAGAGACCTCTTTTTGTCTGCACTGTTGAAGGCTAATGTTGCATCTTTTGTCATCACCACAGCATTATGTGCCACAGTTACATCAAGTACTATCGTTATCTTGTCTTCTGTTCACATATAATTCTTGTTCCCATACACAAATGATTCCTACCTCAAACTATTTCTGGGGCATTTTAAACAACGCATCGCGTCAAAGGATCAGTCAAAGTGACTGCTGGTGACTTATGAATTGATATCCCTTGATAAGTATTCACCAACCATCTTACTGCCTGTGTTACAAAGTCGCACCTGTTCATAGTCTACCAACCCCCTGGCATAGATCTATCCATATACATCACCCTGGTTAAATTACTCAATACCACCTAGACTTTAGCCATATCCCAGAAATGCAGATTGCCTCAATTTAAACCCACAATTCCCATCTCTCTCCACCTGCCCTGCAATCTTTTAATTCATTCATCTCCGCCTTTTTTTCTCCCTTCCTTCTCCTCCTTATCAATCCTTCTCGCTCACTTTATATATTTGAGGCTTGTCATAGATTAGATATATCTCTGTACCACAGTCTATTTCTCTCACATCTCCCATAGTACCTTGTCCCTTAACTCAGCCATCATTCATACACATCTCTCTTGGTGACTTAAAAGACTTTTTCTGTATTGCTGGATGGTGATGCTTTGTGCTTTGATATCACCACACCCTTATGTACCACTTTTACAATGGGTTCCTAGCGTACAGGCTTTTGTTGGCACAATAGGATTATTCTGTGATGGAATGATCAGCTGCATTAACACCAAGAACAGTCCTTTATCTGCGGGGACTTATCGAGTTGACTGCTTGCTGGTATCACATGTACCTCTTTAACAATTTATTTGAGATAATATCTTACATTGTAAACAAGTTTGTGTTGACACAATAGGATCACCAGCTGCATTTATACTCTCATGTTGGGGGACTTGTTGAGGTGCCAACTAGTTATTTAGGGACAGACCCTTATCAATAGTATCCTTATCCTTCCCCCTTCTAACATAACCTCCTTAAAGCCCCTAGGCTCACTTACTCACCTAATTTGCCCACATTGCTAAACTAGTCATTAATAAATCCATACTTCACAGCCATACTTCACAAACCTGCAGCATCGATACATGGAGCCGTGACTGTACATCCTTAATGCGACGCCTGTCTAATACTTTATTCCCTCAGATATTTTCGCATTTTCCTCCAGAAGAATTGCTCTTACCTGTACACGAAGCTTGTCATGTGTCAGGATTATCTGAGTGGCATACCTTATCCTCCCCACATGTACTGAAACGCCTTTCCCTATGCTGAGACATCACTCATACAACCACGTTCTCTGTTGTTGACTAACGAGACCTCATGTTGTCTGCACTGCTAAAGGCTTAAGCTGCATCCTTTGTCAACATCACAGCTTTGTGTACTACCTTAACAACATTTTTGGACTGACATCTTATGTTCTTGTTCTTGTTCTTTTGTTCTTGTATGTCATTCCTGTTATCATTTTCTGTAGCATTGTAAACAACAGCCACATCACTTAGTCTGTCAAAGTGACCACTGGTTTTTTATAGCTTAACACCTCCTGATCAAAGTACATGTAATGTATAACCCAACCCGCTCTTTAGCTTTGTTATAGTACTAGTCCACCCACGCATGACCTTTAAGCTCCTTCTAATTCATACTAATTCACCAGCATAGCTGAGCTTCCACCTACACCTTAGCTTTAGCTCACTAACCTATGCATGCCACAACACGAATCCACCAGCCTTAACAGCCTCCACCTGCCCACTCAACTATTAATCCATTCATCCTAGCCACTTCCTCCTATTCCTCTCCCCCTTATTCCTCCTGCCTGCTCACTTCATGAGGCTTGTCATATGTCAGATACATCCAAGTGCCCTACCCACTCACACCTCCCCCTGTACCCTGTCCCTACACTGAGACATTATTCAGACACGCACCTCTTTCCAGTTCTTATGTGGCATCCTTGATCATCATCACAGCATTATGTACTACCTGTCTGATATCTTACCTGCAGTGCAAGTTCTTATTGTTGAAACAATAAGGTTAATTTTCTGTGAATTGTTAATGCCTGCCCCTAAGTATCACTTCCCCTTCCGGACAGGCACATTATGCATCCTTCATCATTAGATACTGGTAAATCCCATACTAAGATGCCTACCTAGTTCTAGAATGAGTGTATACATGCACTTCAGACTCTGGGCTGTTATCATACATCACTTCTGAATTTGAGTGTAAACACTACAGATGTACCAACATGTTAATTATTAATCCAACATTTTTAGTATATTAATTTTGCAGTGTTTTCTTGAGTGTATACACTCATTTTGGTCAGTTACATTCAAACATTGTTTTGCAGACATCACCTTCAGATTTCGTCCGAAAATCTGATTCCTTATAAAACACATTGCCACTACACCAGAGATAATACAGAGGTACTTCCCCCTCCCACACAGTTAACCTGCCCTCTCCCAAGTCGCAGGCTGTCCCCTCCTCTCTATGCAGAGAGCTGCTCTCCCCTGCTGTCCCCAGTCTTGATGCCCTCATTCAGCACTAGCCTCAGCCCTGCTCGTGGCGCCAGCCCAACGCCCTGCCCGCTCGCCCTACTCGTCCGCCTACCACTCACACCGACTCACCGACTTAGACCTACTTTAATCTAGAAATTGAGTTTTCCGTGCTAGGCCAACCACTCTCTGACTTGAATGCACTCTCTTCTCGGAATCTCATCAACTATACAATAGCAGCCCTCCCCCTTCCTATTCCTGTTGCATGAAGCCAACCATAGGTAACCAAGGGAGGTGGTGCAGAGTGAGGGGCTGACCTGCTTGGGTACCTTTGAATATCGACTGATGGTTGTTAGATCTTGTTGTTTTATGACCTGCACCTCCATGACCTTTTATACATTAAAATATATTTAATGTGAGAGATGGGAAGGTGTAATATCTTAGGGACGTGGCTGAGATTCAGGCAGACTTAATCTATTTCTCCTGTATCTAAGAATCCTCTTGGTAATATTTGGCATATTTTAAGGGGACACGTTACGACTCACCAATAGAATTAACGTACCCATTGGCTATATAAAACTGCAAAAAGATATGCTCAAATCAGCTCAAATGTATATAGAACTCAAATAAAAAAAACGTTCTGCATTTTTAGGGACATAAGATTTACCTATATCCAATGATAAATATAAATGTAGCCTACATACACCTCTAAACACAAAGAAAAAGATTTACCCTAGCATTAATCCAGCAGCAGGTGGGTGCCCGGGTTGGGGACTGGGTGGGCTGGTCGGTTGGAGGGATCCCAGACCCCCTCATTGATCCTGCTCTCTCCCTGACGTCAGGCCCCGCCCCCACCTGCCGGCCTCGTGCACAGCCCTGCGTGTGTACACCCCACACACAAAACACGCCCAATATAGGCCTCAAAAAGCCTACTTCGGATAATCACATCCTTTGTTCAACAGTGGGGCCAATGGACTAGGTATTGGAAAAGCTATTGCAGGTGATGACGACTGGTTGTTTTCTCGGGCTCAGTCCATGGATACATTGAAACAGGATTTTTGTGTCATCTAGGTCCGTCCGTATGCACCTTAAGTTGTTGGTAAGGTTCCATATGAGTCGTAAGTAACAAGATAATGAAATAGAGTGTACATTTGATATTCAGTTGATACATATAAAAAGTAAAAAATTGAACCGGATAAAATTGGGACCCAAGAGCATATAATGGTACACTTGTTTAAGACATGACTTTATGAATGGGTTCTCGGAATATAATTCTTGATAACGTTGATAGTCCTTGTTGAAAAAAACATATTTTCTCATGAAATCATATCACATCACATGAACACTGACGTTTCCTAGTTGTATCTCAGATCGGACTAAATTACTAGACATGGCGCTGTGTATCCCTCTGTATACCACAAAGCGTTGTAAACCATTTTGTACATCGTTCCTTCATGTTACTCAGCCTTGCACTTAAACTGAGTGATACATACGCTCATGGGCTCGTTGGAATCGCATCACGCATAGCTTCAGTCCAAGGTCAAACGCAGTCAATAACCCCTGGAGGAGCAGACACACCCATAACCACCCCTACTCCTTAGGCCACGTACCCACTATAGGAGGAAACGGCTCAGAAATCGGCTGATTACTAACAAAAGATTGAGCCTCAAAGATCCAGTCAATGTTTGTGCTGATTTAGATTGCCAATCAATATATGATATTGAAATAATCTTATTTGATATGATATGAACGGCGCTAAAAGCAGCTGATCATTCTGGAAGAATGGGCCGATTTGAGAGATGATCATTCAGCCAACGTATAATTTCAAATTCATGTAGTGTGAAGCCCCATACCCACTATAGGCTTTTTATTCCAACTGGTCGGCACTGAATTAAAATCAGTCGAATATACTCAAATAGTCATACAATTCTACCAATGATTCAGTTCAAGTACGCCTATTTGAATACAATTATTATAGATAGGCGATCATAAGAATCCGCGATTTAACGCCAATTCATATTAGCCGACTGTGTAATAATCGCCTAGGGGCAGTGGGTTTTCTACAGCTACAAACAATCCCAGCTGCCCGCGGTCAGTGGCTCTGAGCAGTTGATGAGCTGCTCCTAGTGGTGTGTGTACAACCCTGACCACCCCTGACCACCCCTGATGCCCCCCTCACCTCCACACACCCCCCCCCCCTCCACATCCCCGGGGCCCCACGCCCCCTGTAGACATGCGCAGTACACCCAATATGTGCGTGCGCAGCCCCCCGTCTGAAACGCCGACTTCCTCTCGCCGACAATGCAGTCTTTAATAATGTATCTCCGGGCCAAGATTACCTGCAGCCCATTGTTACCTGCCCTGAAGGGCCGGGCCAAACCTGACCAGCCAGGGACGAACGTGTATATGTGTGTGTGTGGGAGGAGGGGGAGGGGTCTTTTCACATAGAGACGCTACAAAGTACAAGCCAACAACAAATTCCGAATCATTGGTACCAACGGTGAAAAACAAACATACAGACAGTTGGTTTTATCAAACCGACGTTTCCATGGCAACGCGGCACGCAGTTCGTTCTTTGTGAAGAGAACTTATACTGATGTCGAGACACCTGTACAGTAGGTGCAGACGCACACAGTTGTGATCAGGTTGCCCTGGTAACACCTGCTTTCTTCTGAAGGTAGGTTCAGATAGATATGAAAGTAAAACGACAACTTGGTTTAGGGTCGACAATCTTAGAGGTATCAATTATATGTGGATCCAGTGTCACCTTTGAGACCTGCTGTAAGCAATAAACCCTCTGACTGATGCTCAGTAATCTCATTCCCATGGGTAATATCTGTAAGTATGCATGGACGGATGTATGTATGTATGTATGTATGTATGTATGTATGTATGTATGACTGTATGCATGCATGTATGTATGTATATAGGCCTATGTCTGTCTGTCTGTATGTATGTCTTTCTTTGCGTATGCATGTATATTGAATGAATCTTGCATGAATATTATATGTATATAGGTGTAAATATATATGGTGTTTGTTACATATGTATTCATAAATGTATTATGCATGTGTACGTATGTGTGTATACATGTATATTATGTATGTGTATGTATGAATGCACATTAAATGAGCGTACACATGTATATTTTCATTTATGTGTAGGGTCTATTATGTTTCTGTATGTGTGTGTGTATATGTATACATTTATAACGAATGTATCATGTTTCATAAAATTAATATTGATTCGTTAGGGTACATTGATGTATGTGATATTTTATAAGGACATACATCCTAAGGATTCTATCTCTGAAGACCCAATCTCAGAATGTATATGGCTTCTTTACTGGAGCAGCCGGCTACAGACATGCTGAGTACTAATCACCCCTTAAGTAGGCCACATCAACACGGCTTCATTATACTGATAACAGATCGCTGAGCCAGCGAAAAAAACGGCCGGATCATCTTATGAGGAAACTCACACCTGCACTGCTCACCGAAATAGCACGAGGAAGGAAGTGTGTTAGTTTAATGTCTACGATGTTGAGTAATATCCAACCTTATTAAAATGTTAAAAAATGTAGTCTATAGAAAGTAATGTCACATCGTAAAACTTGTTGAGAGTGTGCTTCGTCGTCGAAAAAATAAAGTTATGGAACTCATGTGATAAATCATGGCAATTAAATGTTCATCTGGTTAAAAGACAGACTAAAATTAGGTCCTGTGGAACTGTTACTGAAGGAAATAAATTAAAACTGCCACGGAAGCACCCTGCTCAGTTCCAGTCTGGCACCATCACGCAAAATAATTATCTATCGTTAAAAAATCTTGGAACCGTCGTACAAATATCTCCAGGAAATTAATCCTGGCAATTATCAAAAGTAATTGTTTTGCTAGATGCAATATTTTCGTCATTTGCCCCGCAGGAAGATAAGTATACACGCCCACTAGAACTCATTAGGGAATATTGAAGGCAATCTGTGTATATTGATAGAGACAGCGACACTTAGCTGTCGGGGGCACTACTGGTAGCATGGTATTGCAGCTTAGAATACTTATGAGACCGGCAAATGAACGGTCAGCAGCTTATTTGATAAAGGAAGGCAGTGAAAGAAGAAGTAGGCCTATAATGACCTTAACTTACTTTCAGTAGGTTCCTGTGTACTTGAATAAAGAGGGAGGTCGCATCAGTCAGTATCAATTTAGGACATTTATTAGAAGAAGTCCTCTGTTGCAGAGGAAGTAGAAAAAGGTTAATGAAGCTTGGTATTCAATGGTTTAAAGAATGAGGTAGTACCGATCTTTCTATACTTATCTCGGGTGTAATAGGTCCATGTATGGCAAAACATGCTTATATAAATAATTCAATTTGCACACTTATGTAATTTGAACAAGAGTAACTTAGTCTTTCAAACTTCATCAGATCTTCATCTCCGGAGTCTGGTTAAACACACTAACACTTCCTATCGTTATTTTGTGAACAATGACTGGAGGAAGATATTAAACTGGAAAGTGGACCGTTTTTGTGTCCGCCATTACCAATCTGTGCCCCATTCCCCGTTTGATAGATAGGGTGTCGCAGTGAATATGTCCCCTCCACATGCCTTAATAGACAGCCTGTTTGTCGCCTATTGATTTCGGTAAAACAATTGAGTGATACCATCCCTAACACCCTGAGGCAGTACCCAGGGTTGGCCCCGTTGGACGACCAGGGAGTGACAGTGATGGTGAATCTACGTGTCAGGTTTGGCCAGGCTGGGATTTTATGAAGAGGCACGCCAGATTTATCAACGACGACAAAATGTGGGGCATCCCCCAACCCGATTGGACGGTGAATGTGACGTTGCGATCGATGTCACGTGATGAAGTGGGAGGCAAACCTAGAGATAATTATTCCCCAGGACAAATATCTATCCCTAAGGGCAAGTCCTAGATGGACAATTTCCCCTAAGGACAATTATTTTTAAATGCAGGGCACTCGCTAGAAAGACAAATGCCCTTTCTGACAACTTCACCGAATGTTGGATCCCCTCATAACACAATTACTTCTCTATAACAATTACCCAAGCCCCCAACTCCGTACAGCTCAAGAAGCGTCCCATGTCTCTTAACCCGGTTAACACATTAATATAGATGAACTTACGATGATGATTTTGATACTATTGGAAGGAAATTTGTACAATATTGATAACGATATAATTCAATCACCAAAATGAGCATACAACCACCAAAATTAGGTTCAAACCAACAAAATGTATACAATATCATAGTGTCACAAAAATTGTCAGGGCAACCATAGGGCTGTCAGGCCATTGGAACTGTCAGTGTCATTAGGCTTATAACGAAGGTCATCATAATATTTTTGACCGTGTGTGTAAACGCCCTTGAGACCCCGAGGGCCTGTAGGTGCCGCGTCTGTCTCAGAGTAACGACCTCCATCCCTGACACTATTACACGACCACACAGATGATGACCCGGGCTAGGCGTGAGCTGCTCAACTAAAGCTGGGTTTGACCAGCTGCTGCCCGCGGGGAGCTGCTCCAGGTCCGGACAGGTACCGAATTCCTAATGTACCTTACGGAGCCACTTACCTATCGTAATTGAAGGAAATGTACGGAAATTAGGGGGGGAAATACGGAAACTGAAAATAAATTCCTATAAATACGAAACAAAAATCGTGAGCACTACGATAATAAATTGTGGCTTCAGTTACGAGAGTTTACATTAGATTCTAGTACTAACAGATTCCTAAAAATACGGGAACAGCCAATATTATCAAGATACGATGAAATTTGCAGTCTAAAATGTACGAGACCTCCTAAGGTCCCGTATCCCATACATTTCAATATATAGATACGATACCTTTCGTTAAAATATCATAACTTTAGGAATCAATCTATCATTACTTTAGGAATCAGCTTATATTATGTACTATTTCCGTACATTTAAGTGTTTCAAGGGCAAAATGTACGAAAAATGTACGAAAAAGATGTGAAAGAATTGCTCTAGTACCGTAAATTAGCCGACGGTTTTTAGGAACACGACGGCCTACTTACGGGACATCTGCACTACTCCCGTATCTCTATCGCATTTTTTCCCCGTACAATTTTTGTTACTTTAGGAATTCGGTAAGGGAACGGACATCTGCCCATACGTGACACTGCGCTGATTGAAATACGTGTCTCATATTGAGAGAAACCCTCCAAGAAAGACTGCATATTATTAG
This sequence comes from Lepidonotus clava, assembly GCA_936440205.1. Lineage (NCBI taxonomy): Eukaryota > Metazoa > Annelida > Polychaeta > Phyllodocida > Polynoidae > Lepidonotus > Lepidonotus clava. The sequence goes on from OW387143.1 coordinate 30,639,618, forward strand.
GTTACCTGCTGGTTTCAAAAGGATGAATTGACAGAATCAAAACAGATTCGACTAAGGAAATGTACGTTTTCTGGATTCATTAACCCTTAGTTGAGTAACACCTCATGTTTCCATCTCTTACGACCCTATCAGTTGGTCCCCAAGCTCAGGTGAAATCATATGGCGACAATGCGCACATAAAGTAAACTCTGCTGCTTTTTAAAGGGTGCTTTGTTTTTGTGGATTTCCCCTCTTTTCATTTCGAAGGCTCCTATGGTAGATTGATATCACGTACTGGACCTTTCAGGCACTCTCACCTATGTAAACATGCAGTCAATTTTTGGAAGCAGTGTTAGGACGAAGGTTATCTAGGAAACCATCCTATATCACCTACACTTTCACAGGTAAACCTATAGTAGAGATCTTCTTAAGCGGTGACTTCTTGTTAGCTCCCTCGGATTGATATACATTTCATCCAAGCTATTCCTCATAAGAAAATCATTTTCCCGAACGCCCTTTGGATGGGTCTTCCTTTAAAAGTATATCATGTTGAATCCCTATAGATATGTTTTTGGTCACCTGGGCTACATTCAATAGGCGCCAACGTTGCAAGGTAATAAAAAACAGAGCAAACCTTGGCAAACCCACACCCTATTATTGAAGGCATATGGAGGTGCTTTCTGGTAAACCCGTTACAAAGGTGTTCTCTGGAGCTAACCGTAAAACCCCTAAGAGAGGTATACATTTCTGCTGATCCATCAAAGATGTGTTTTCTGGTGCTGCCCCCTCCAAGAGGTGCTGGCCTGGCGCCTACCTGGGCCTGTCAGTAGCTGGCATACGGCCGGGGTGTCAGCTAGGTAGAGGCAAGCCTTATCAGCAGGCCCGGGCCGCCCTAGTCCGCACTCACTCTATGGTATGAGCTGCAAGGTGCCAACCTGCCTGCTGTAAATACCAAACTGGCTACATTCAGCAGTATTAAGGCGGGTTCCAACTAGCTGACTTTTACTCGCGACTTTTGAAAATCGCTCGGTAGTAATATGGGCTGATCATAGACATGTTACATATCATTTGAAAGGATTTTGGATTCTAGTCAAAATAATATGTAACATGCATGGGTCCTTGCCATATTTCTAATGAGAACAATTTCCTAATTCCCGGTAGTCAAAATCGCCTAGTGTAAAACAGGTTTTACTCCCGGCAGAATGTCATGTACTTTGCTGCCACGGGCGGCCCGCCGCCTGCCGTCTGATCTGCGCCGTGTTCCGTTCTCCCCAGTGCCCATTTATCACATATATGCCCTAAAATTAGATCTTGTAAATTCCATGGGATCAACAGTTTCGAAGTTGTCAGCAAAAAACTGGCGAAGTATCACTGTTCAAACAGCTCCGTTGTTTTTGCTGAAATGCCTTCGCAGCATACTACAACCTTAATCATCGCCTATGATTAAAATGCCACCTCTTTTTAAGACACATTAATGGTCTGAATCGCTCTATGGTTAAGTGACCTTTTGAGCACTATCATTCCCACCACCGCACGCCTGTCTAATTGCTATTTACCATCAGGTCCCAACAGCTATTCACTATACTGTACAAATGGAAACAAATACGTTTTTGGGCGCGACCATACGGGAACAATTAAGGGTAGGCGGACGGGGGCCAGGGCAGGGGCTGTGGCTGGCCGAGGTGGGGGCGCTAGGTTCTCGCAGACCCACCCTAACAGGAGCCCTGCCAATGGCTTAGTTTAACTCTGCCGCGGGCTTCCAGCCTCTGGTATTTCCCTGAAGAATTTCCCAAAAAGCTTCCCCTTAATTTCCATTGTTTCCCTTTCCTTTTGCACAATAAAAGTGTGAACTCCTTAGTTTGTATTTACAATTATTGCATTAGTTTGTAAGCAACAACCCTACCGTACATACAACATATATACTTTAAAGGCGCGCACATAGTCTTTAACCCATGCGCATGCGTCAAAGAGGGGTTGCCGACTGGAGCCTCGTTCCGGAGGTGAGGGTGCCGCTGACTTGTAACCTGCGTAGTTCGTCGACCTCCCGCCTCCAGCCCCCAGTGCACACACCTAATTCGATTGGGCCCGACTGAAAGGGACTTAGCTAGGTCTAGAATTATAGTATTATTGTGCGGTAAATGGCGGGGGATGTTTACGTGCAGCGTCCCCCCTTTCCGGGGCTAATGGTAGTGTAAGGAGGCGGCCATTTGCCCCGACTCCTCCAGTTGGTGGGGTACCTACTGAAGGCTGTACTCCACCGGCCGATTTTACCCCAATATCAAGTATAGACAGTGGTGATATTGGTTAATCATAAACATGCTACATACCATTAGAAGGACCTTCAAATTCGCTTTCAAATGATATGTAGGATGTGTGGTCTTTTGCAATATCACTGGTAACAACTTATAAAATATCAACTAAACGCCCGTCAGAATCGCCTAGTTTAATATAGGCTCAAGGGCAGCAGTAACCCACACTCTACCATAGCCTCCCACAAACAACACACAAATTGCCCCGTCTACTGCTTTAGCAATCCAAGCAATCATTGGCTCAAAAATATTTCCTCTGAGTGCAGAACGGTGAATCGACAGTAAGAAGAAGGAGAATGGCAGCGATTTGACATTTATATATTTCAGGGTAATACAGTCTGTTGTTACCTCTGTGTCATGATGGATATTTTGAATTGATATCAGATTGGTATTCTATGTTTAGGTCGCTACTGTCTTTATACAAGTCATCAATTAGATGTCCTCAAAAGCATATATTATTCATATTTATGTTAGAAAGGATAGTTATACTGTGATGCAATAAACAAAGCAAGATGTAAAATTATACCGATTGTCTAAACATACATTTATAGGACAAATATCCAGGAATCAATTAAATGTTTTAGCCATACGATATTCTGAACCATGAATATCGGGGAAGTGTATAATTATGGCCTTCAAACGATGACAGTTATAATCGCCCTATTTGTCTGTAAGATATGTTCTGGCTTCTGAGATTAAACTGGTTGCAGTCAGTTTTCTCCAATAAAAGTTAGGTCTATGTTTTAACTGACATGAATATAAAAGGCCATCTTTTAATAAAACGGTCAACTTCCTTCATTTACAACTACGCCGGTAAAAGACAAACGTCTCTTGCAGAAGTCCAAGGTCATGGGCCGTGTGACCTTCTAATCAGGTCCGGGAACTGTCCCGGCCAGTTGTGAACTAATCTATATCTCCCAGTGCCGAGTGTGGGAGTCAATGTTGTTTTTTTCTAAAACGTAGCTGGAGGTAAACATTGCCCCGGAGGTGCACGTTTGTAGGTCGCGGCTGAGTTGATACTGGGGCTGATCATGAGTTGTGAGGGCGTCTGGGGCTAGTTCTTAGGACATTTGGGGCTAGTTGTGAGATAGACTGGTTTAGTTGTGAGGGAGACTGGAGCCAGTGGTGAGGAGAATGGAGTTAGATTTGAGGGAAGTTGTGCTTACTGTGAGAGAGACTGGGACTAGTTGTTGGGAGGCTGGGGCTAGTTACGAGAGAAACCAGGGCTAGTGGTGAGGGAGACTGGGGCTAGTTGGGAGAGAAATATGGGCTAATTGTGAAGGAGACTGGGGCTATATAGTTGTAATGGGGGCTGAGGCTGAGTTTTGAGGGATACCGGAGCAAGTTTCGAGGAGACTGGGGCTTGTTCTGAAGGAAACGCGGAGCTAGTTATGCATTAATACTAGGTATAGTTGTGAGGGAGCCTGGGGCATTGTGAGGGAGACTTGGACTAGTTTTGAGAGAAACTGTGGTAATCTGTGATGGAGACTGGGCCTAGTTGTGAAAGATACAGGGGCTAGTAAACATGACGATCCCTGGTCGGGATCTCGGCGGGTGGCAGGCGTGAGGGTGTGAATGGGCTGGCCCGGCAGCCACACACTTACCACTCACTCCAGGGCAGGCCGGGAGAGGGTGTGCATCGGGGGAGGGGGTAGATGTAGGAGAGGGTGTAGGGGTACGGGTAGGGGTAGGGGATGGGGTAGGAGGTAAAATTCCTTCCTTTAGAGAAGCGGTCGGTAAGTGAAATGTAGGTGATAAGGGCCATGCGGCCTGTAGAGGCTATGGTATAAGTATCTCGTAGGGGGTATGTATTTACGAGTATATAAAAGGGGAAATAGCGAGTAGATAGTGGCTGGTGTTTCAGAGGAAAAACACATTTGCTGTCATACATTATTATTCTGATGAGTGACAAGTTGGCGTAGGGATATCTATAACTAACAGGATAGATGGACAAGTTCGTAACTCATATTCCATAATCTAAGGTATGCTCTTTACATCGGTTCATGTAGGTGTAAGTCCGGACGTTGACGCGAAATAGGGCTAGTCAGGCACATGACCAGTGAAGGCCTCGGACACTAATGTTTTGTGACCGCCATCGCGTGTTGAGTTTTGTTTCTAGGGTATATTTATACGGAAGAAGCCTTCTACTGTATCACTACTTTTATTGTTAGAGTAGACGGCCATGATTTCTGTCAAGTAAGACTCTAAGCATTTTTCCACGTATATAGGCCTAACCTTCCAATATGTGATTATGTTTATTTTAGAGGATAAATCAGAACACTTATTTCAGAGACATTATATATACACGTGCAGTATACATCCAAATCTACCAAAGTATAAGCGTTTTGGGGTTAAATACACCTTATGGTTAAAATAATGCAATGTCCGGTCTATCTGAATGGCTGAATCGGGACCCTCATATGACCTATACTCCACTGAGAGGATAAGCCCTATGTATTACTCCCCGTGATACGAGATTCGCTGAGCTGTTGATCCGGCGTGGGTGGATCGGTAACTAGAGCCCCATGAATGCCCTGTCAGCTATACTGGGTCAGCGTGACATATATAGCAATAAACGCCGGCGGGGAGGAAGGCGACGCGTTGGTCGGACTAGACCAATATGTCACCAGGGGCCGTCGGCGACACCCCCAGCGGGCTGTCTGGTCCGAGCCGCCCTGTACAGCCTCTATTGTAGCCCCCCTACCCCGGCCCAGACCGGCCAGTCCACCGCTAGATCCCGTCAGTCATCCCACAAAAACAGGGGTCTGCACAGTCTCCTGAGTGTGTGATTTGAGCGGGCGACGCGGACGGTGTAACGGGTACTTGGCGCTGCTGCTGCTGTTTTGCCGTTGTAGCGGGTAGTGTAGGTTAGTACTACGCGCGGCCACAGAGGGCGTGGCGCGGTGTCATTTCCTGCCGCGTTTCGCGTCCCCCGCCCGCCGCAGAGGGGCACGCGGCTGGAAACTAACGCGGCTGGAAATCTACGCACCTGGAAATAACCTCCGCCTGAATGTACTACTCACAAGGACGGCCCGACCCCTGTCTCCGCACCGGTCGGGTCGTAGGGTGGTTCCTGCTCACAGGCTAGGAAATTGGGCTCTTGTTGTACCAACATTATTTCCTATTCATTTTTGTCTCCATCTTACCTTTGTTCCTATTAGTGTTTTGGGTTGTAATTAAAGGCGCATCATATTTCCGGCATACAACGCGACTGGTAAACTACAGAAAGGTTTTGTAATCATCAAAAAGCAAATTGATGAAGATATGACGATGCCAGTCATACCTCTATGAGTAATGAGGGAGTTTTGTACTCCAGCACAGTGTTATCGACAAACGTGTAACATTTAAGATCTGTTATTCAAGTGATATGCGGGGAAAAAAAACTTGGTAAAAAAAACTTGGCGAGTATTTCTTATGATAGAAAATGAATACTGGTTTAGCGTTTCCTTCCATGATAATTGGTGAATATAAGAAATTCAGCCATCCGTAAAATTGAGACGACACTGAGAGATGATAGTGTATCTTCACATGTCAAGGGAAAATAAAAGCTGTTTTCTTACAACGAAATGCTCTTGTCTAATCGTTGAGCAAGATCTAGATTGGCTGCTGGCTACTTTCACCTGTACAACAACCAAGAGCCACCCAAGAATCAGACCGATAAGTAAATCGAGTATAATCTGGCAACTTGTACCCAATCGTCCTCAAGTAAACAGGGTGGTGGTCTACACCAGGTCGAAGTCTGCTCAAAGAAGCCTTCCACTGCCGGCTCCCACTGATTAAAACCAGAGCTGTTATCTGCCGCAGTCCCAGGGCAGATTGCTGAATTATTGATCTTTCATTGATCTATTGGGAGCCGTCATCGATTGGGAATCATAGCCGCCTGCCAAGTCCACTGGCGGCCCGCCCCATACCCCATACCCTCCCGTGTGGGCTCACAGACACAATAGTGTGGGTCCTACTGGCCTCTGGCAGCGGTAAAAACGCTATCTGCCCCGGCTATCCTCCAGCGGGAGGCGACGTTATCAGAACGACGGCTGGACCTGTATGATGGGCAGGGGATTGCCTTTGAATGTCAAATAGCATTCCCTACTCTGCTGTTCCACTCCCTGCTCTCTTGTCCAACTCTCTGCTTTTGAGTTGTCCCCCTGTCTCTCTTCGCCTGTCGTTCCCCCTGCTCCCCTGCCCATCTCCCTGCTCCCCTGCCCTTCTCCCTGCTCCCCTGCCCTTCTCCCTCCTCCCCTGCCCTTCTCCCTCCTTCCCTGTCCTTCTCTTTCCTCCCCTGTCATCCTCTCTCCTTCCTGTTTCCCCCTTCCTCCCTACTGCCCTTCCTTTTCCCCTGTCCCTCCCCATCCGTCCCCTGTCCTTCTCACTCCTCCCCGTCCCTCCAATCCTACCCTGCCATCTCCCTCCTTTCCAATCCTTTTTCATCCTCCCAAGTTCTTCTCCTTCCTCTCCTACATCCCTTGCCCTTCCCCCTCCCCATGTCCACTCTCTCTCTTCTGCCATTCCCAAACTCCACTGTCATCTCTCATCCTCCCTCCCATGTCCTTCCACTCCTCCCTTGTCCCTCCACTAACTCCCCCCCCCCCCCCCCAGTTCCTCCCCAGTCATTTTACCTTTCGCTCAAACCTCCCCAGCCCTTACCAACGTCCTCCCCTATCGGCATCGACTCCTCCCCTAACCTTCCCCCTCCTCTAAGCACTGCCTTCCTCCCTCCTCTCTTGTCCTTACCCTTCCTCCATTGCCTCCCTCCTTCCTCCCCTGCGCCCACCTCCTCTTGGGTCTCCACGTGAGGACAATAGAGGGCAGAATAGCAGTTGATTACAAAAGTAGGCAGCGGGACTAGGAGTCAATTATAGCCATGTTTTACAACATTAGAATGACTTTTTGATTCTCATTTGAACGGAATGAAGGATGCATGGTATTTTGCCACATTTCCCGTAAAATGTCATATATTACCAAATTACCGGCTGTCGGAACCGTCGAACACAGGATTAAGGATATTGGGGGCGTAGTTTGGATAGTAGGCGTCGTTCCTCTTCTCGAGATGTAATTTGATGATGAATTTGTTATGATCACAACCTACTCGCCACTATGCGTTCTTTGATTCAAATTTCAACAAAGGTAGTTGGTAAATTAACGATTGCAACGTGTTAGACTTTTTATTCTAAAATTAGAAGAGCGTGCGCTCTTATCGCAATCTGAGACGATTTGGCAAATGCGAAAGATTATCAATTAAACCAGCCTAGTACTTCAGACAAATTGATTTTACGCCAATGCCTGTGTGAGAGTACATCTACCCAACCCCCCGGCGCCGCTGGCACCACTCGAAACTTAACATTACCGTGAAGATGAAAGCCCGTTCTAGATAAACCCAATTATTACCTGATTATTATCGACAGGATGAAAGGATACTGAAACTAATTTCAGCACACTTTTAATGTCCTAAGAGACAATGTCCACAATTCCAGGCAAAATAAAATATCAATAATGAAATCACAAAGAATATAAATTCTTACTATGACATTGTATTAGGTCGTAATTCCGATGCAGGAGTAGTGAAGGACAGTATACATCAAAGGCGAACGGGACGAACGAGATGCAAAGTTTGCTGTGGACTTACGCCATATGGGCTGGCCCTCAATGATAATCTCAGCATAGAAATGGTTTCATTTGCATCTAAGTAAAGTGGCGGTGGGGTTGGCCCTGACCAGATGGAGAGTAGACGGGGTCCCCCGGGGCGAGTGTCCCGCTGTCCCCTGATGTTAGCAAGGTCATAGTCAGGTGGTTATGGATTGGGGTCGTCCTCAGGGAGGGACAGAGCTACAGGGTCGTTCTCAGGGAAGGGCGGGGCTTGGAGTCTGTACAACAAGGAGCACAGATGGAAAGGGCTCAGAGAAAAGGATGAAGAGTGATATGGTTCACAGTGAGGGACAGAGATGAGGGACGTCCTAAGAGCAGAGAAGAAGGCTTTTGGCAGGGAGGGCAGAATGGAGGATCGTTTTCAGTGAGAGGCGAGGGTGAGAGTGATTCTGAGGGAGGTGCAATGCTGGGAGTGGGGCAATCAAATGAGTCGCAGAGATGAAGTTGGTTCAAAAGAACGGACAGAAGTTAGGACCCTTCACATGAAGAGGCCTGAGATAACGATCTTTCTCAGTGAGGGACACAGGTCTTTCTTGGTTTGGGGCAGAAAAGTGTTATGAGTTGGTTTCAGAGAAGAGACAAAAAATAAGGATGGATAAAGGTTTGGGTCGTCCAACGGGAGAGGCAGATGCTTTTCAAGGATGGACGGCGATGCGGGGCATCTTCAGGAAGGGACAAAAATTGAGGGTAGTCCTCAGGGAGGAATAGAGGTTCACTTACTGGGAAGGACAGAGATGGAGGGTTATACTCAGTGAAGGGTAGGAACAGGGGTGGGGGTGGGGGTCAGCATCAGGGAGTGACAGGAATGGGAGGATCATTCTCAGGGAGGGACAAATATTGGGGGATTCTCAAGGAGGGACATGAATGGAGGTCCCTCTTCAGGGACAGCAATGGAGGATTCTCCCCATGGCGGGACAGACAGTGGGGTCGTCCTGAGAGAGGGACAGAGACAGAGCTCCCTGGCCGCCATGGCCATGTGACGGTATTAAAACACGGGACGTTGGAAGCAGGCGGGCACAGGGGGACACAGGGGACGACCAGCACTACACCGAGAGCAGCTCGGGACACTCAGCAGCCTCGGCTAGAGACACACTGCCTGAGGGGGTAGATGGGGAAGGGAGAGAGACTGCAAGATGGTAATAGGAGGGGGAATAGCTTCACTGCAGTATGCCTTATTGTGTATAATTCTCATACTATGTATGTTCTATAATTCAGGGCCAAAGTACCTTGTACGTTTGTTTCAACACAGAAAACCCTTTCCTGTATGTTACATGTTGTATATTGTTGTATCGATGTTAATAGATAACCAGTATTTTGAGTGATTATGTATGGAGTTATAAGGTCTCTGGTATGGGCAGGTCAGCAACTTTCATAAAATATCATTTGGATTTCGAATAGACAAACATAGTATAGAGTAAGACAATGTAACGGTAACATTATCTGCGACGTTTTGATAACGTTCCATGAAGTTATTTAACGTTATTAAAACGTTGGCATATCTTTGTCTAGGATTATATTGGTAGTCTGTGTTTTATAAGATGTAAGCGGTAGGTATGTTAGTACCATATTGCCTGACTCATGAGATATAAAGCATTATCTTTTTCTCCACATTCCGATGCCTCGCAGGGGATATTACTGCTCTACAATGCTGCTTCTGAGAAAATGTTTTATTAATAAGGGGACGGTGAGGAAAATTGAGTTATGTTCTTATGGTCTACTACAAATGGAAAGGCCGGATGTTTTTCCTGCTGATCTTGCACGTACACCCACCAAGCCAGACAACGTGGATTATAGTACGGAAGAAGCAGTACTGATAGTATTGACCCATGGTGACACAAGTCATCTAGACGGTCTGAGTGTCTCTTAAACATAAGTATTGATACAGTATTATAATATACAGTTACCCTATAGATGATTTTCTGTGGATGATGTAATCTTCCCTCAAATTGGGTTGGACGACATAAAGGGGATCAGTTGATCATTTAGAAGTAATTTCTAAAAGCATTTTTTTCTGATTTGATTATACCTTGGCAAACTTCAAGCAATTATAAATCATTATTGTGAACAAACATATAAGAAACCCTGACTTATGATAGACCCTTTGCTCATGAATGGTCCAAGGACCTAATCTGCAAATTGTTTATGAAATAATTATGAACATCTATACAAGCAATTGCCCCATGATGGCTGCATGAGAGATTTAGAGGAACTGCTGTACTCACGGAAACTATACAGAACGAACAAGTCAACAAGCTAGGCACTAGTTTGAGGATATGGTTATTCAAACTGGTGCTCGGAAGACAACAACGGGCTTGTTTTTCGGCACTAAATTCCCCAGACAAACATTACATGGCGATGGCCACTTGCTAAAGCCGAGGAGTCATCAATTATGTAGGGACTCCTTCATCGATTGTCGACAATCTCTCGGGACGGGGGCACCCACCCTTTCGGAATGCCTCATAAAGAATGCAGTAATTGGTGTATATGGGGGTCCCGGGCTGTCAGTATGGCCGTTCAGATCAGAGGCCCCCCCTGCCCCGGGCTGTTCAACCTGTCCCACACCGACACACTACATCCCCATAATTAGACACGTGTAGTCGGCCAGAGACTGAAGGCCAGGCTGACCGTTTACCTTCAAAGTATGGCCAAGTTTTTAATTAGAGCCTGAGTAGGTTATTGCTGACTAAGGTGGTTGGAGGTGGTGAAGGACAAAGGTAGTGTGGGGATTTATAAAGGATGACAAGTGTGGGAACGCCTTGTGTATGACCTTTACGTTGGAGCTCTATACCGTTACCAACGCCTTTACTGCCACCTTTACCACCATCCCCGCCATGATACAGGGAGTAGCCTGATACCACGGTCGTTATGGACAGACAATGATACTCCTATATCAGAGGGCAAGGATCCAAGAAAGGGGGCGGCAGAGGGGATTCATGTAAGGGGGTCTTCATCATTGGTATAGACTTAGTATGCAAAGATGGGTGTGAATGTAGTGGTTCATTGCAAGGCGATTTTGCCTATACAGACATGGCCTATGTTGTTTAAAATCTTGGATCCGCTGTTTTATGCCCGAGGGGTTCTGATCTCCCCCTGTTTGAAAAAAAAGGGCGGGGGTGAAAGGGAAAAAGCGGAATCTATTTGCGTTTGCGAGTGTGTGTCACCTAGTTTGAGTGCGTGTATATTTGTGTGTATCGGTGTGTATGGGTGTGTTTATGAATATGTACATCTTTGTGCATTTTGTGAGGATGTACCTATTATGACGACCCACACCACCTGCAACCTTTCAGACATCCTTGATCCGCCCCTGGAACACATAGGTCACCCACATCACTCTCCATACACAGGTTGTCGTTTCCCCTCTCCGAGGTAGTATTGATGTCGGAAATGGCTGTTATTTCCCCGACCCGACCCCAAGTCGAGATGGGCTTGTTAGCTTCGGTATTTCCTTAGATGGGTTTATGATTGCCTGCCGGTTCACTGTGCCCGATTAGATTATCCCCATCAGCATAATGCGCCGACCCAGAGTGGTTCTCAGAAGCCGACCACGAGTCTAACAAATGCCAAGGCTGAATGGTGAGTTTTGGCACTGAAATTCTGAAGGTGTTAAAAAAGGCGTGCCATTTAAACTGGCAGCAATTCAAGCGCCGATCAGGGAGCGACCACAAGGAATGGTGAAACGCAAACTGTCAATTGTCGCTAAGAGGCACCTATCTACTGTTGGAACAGGCCTGGCAGAACGAGGAATCTCCCAGCGTCACAAAATCACAGTTAATTATGGTTCAGGATACAGACGACTTCTATAGAAGCACCACGTATAATATTGAGTTTATAATGTTAACATCGGCGACAGAGCAAGGGGGTAGCCCCCTCACCCCACACCTTTTTTTGGTAGAGACTTCAACTTTATGCAGAGAAAGATAAGTTAGAGTGTGTGTGCGAATGCTCGACAACCAATAATTAAAATTGCATTCCTCTCTCTCCTAAATGAATACATCCCTAATGTTGCAATCTTCCAGTCTTGATGACATTTTATTGGTAACCTTTGTAGAAGACTGCTAGGCAAACAGTGCAACTTTCTCTTTTGTGTGAGACTATTTCCAAAACTGTGTGCCTTCACTCAACAATTACTTTGTATCCTGTGCCGTGAATAATGTGAGGATTGGGATTTGATGTGAGTCTGGACAGTCCTATTCCCATGAACTAAAAGCTGTAGGATCCCATATCCGCCCTAATGTAAGCCGCGTCTGTTACTTTCAGAAGAAAAAATCAATTAAGCCCGAACATTAAGGGTGCGGCTTAAATTAGGGGGTTACACAACCTTGAATACAATGGCACCTATGAAAATATACAATGAAAAAATAACCAGAGAGGTGTATAACACAGATTACGCGGTGTGTGCTATTACCCTGATTAACTCTCAGCATCCCTGCTGGTCCCAGGGTATCAGGGCCCCAGATAAATCCTGTATTTCTGGAGAAAACTGGTTCACTGAACAAACCCCAAGTTTTCCAGAAGAAAAGTGAGTATCTATGACATGAGTTTTCGGTGAGTGTTTATCTGACGTTGCACACATTTTAGATGAAGTTTTAGAAACTCGAGTCCAACAAAATCACGTGTGAAAAACGAGAAATGTGTTCCACGGAATCTCGTATAAACCACCACGTTCTTACCCCTAAAAATCACGTGTCAACACGTGGCTGTTGGAACCTTACAGAGTATAATAACTGTACAACTGTCACGAGGTACTGTGGAACAATAACACCGAACAATGCTGAAGCATACCGGATCGATAAAGGCAATGGCGCCTGTCGCATGCAGATATACACAGGTAAAGTATGCCTTTGTAGCCCAGACCTGAGCATCGCTTTTATAGACCTTTTGCAGACAACATCATGCAACTGGTCTGGTGATCAAATGGTCAGAAGAAATACACTGTCCTAGTCTAGGATGCTAATACAGGTTAGTGATTATGTCATGCAAGGGCCATATTGCTTATAAATAAACCGATTATGCATACAGCTGGGCCGACATGATACCCTGTAGTTAGTTTTTTCTACTTAGTAGTAGTTGATAAACGTTTAGCACCGTACTGCTTAGTAAATACCTTATTATACCCAGTCCTTTTCCCTGTATCCATTTTGATTAATTTCAAAGATATCACTGCCGTACATGATTGTGTGATGAATGCCTATTCATCCAAATATGTAAAGAGACCAAAATAAGAAAAGTATGGTAATATGACAAAAAGTATATATGTTAATAAAAGGAACGAAAGTGTAAAGGAACAAAAGTGTAAAGGAACGAAAGTGTAAAAGCCCGAAAAAGAGGCCCGGATATGTAAGTAGGAACGAAAGTGTAAAGGAACGAAAGTGTAAAGGAACGAAACCCGAAAATGTAAACCGGAAGTGACATGTAAACCGGAAGCGAGAATGTAAACCGGAAGTGACGTCAGTTGTAAACCACGTGACCAAAAGCAGCCAATCAGGGCTAACCTCTAGAGTATATAAAGGGGCGGTGAGGCCCGAATAAACAGAGTTCTTTCACAGTTCTCCTTGTGTCCAGACGTGTCTTCTTCCCTTAAACAACCGCTGAGATGAACCGATACGAGTTAATTAAGCAGAAGTTCGAGTAAAATAGCAGAAGTTCGAGGTGATTAGGCGAAACGAGGGCCCGAGGGCCCGAGGAATGGGAACGAGGACCGAAGGACCGGGGTAAGGGCACGAAGGCCCGAAACTGGCCCGGATGGGGTCCCGGAAGCATAGGCACGGAACGGCACGAAGGCCCGAAACGCGGAACGGGGACCCGAAGTCCGCGGGAACGACGGCGCGACTGGCTCGGCCCCACGCTACCAAACCATAGGCGACCGTCGGCCCGACGACCCCGCGGACCGGAATCTGGGGTGGACCGCCCTATCGAGGTGAACACTGGCCCTGGAGATAGAGCGAGATGAACCGCGGCTCCCCCTTACCCCTACCATATTTTCCCTCCCCCGCAGTCCTCCGTCTGACACCGAGCACCGATTCCCGACCGATTCGCTCAGCCCCCCCCCCCCTCGTGCGCGCGGCACGACTCTGAAAATATCACATCTCGGTTCTTTGCCCGGATTCTCCGTCCGCCCGAGACCCGAAACAATTCCCACGTTCCTCTGCTATAGGAATCGGCAACCCCGACCTATCAGAGAACGTCACAATTGCAACATAGAGGATATTTTCTGAATTCATCGACGGTGAGGAAAATTGTATTGTTATATTATTAGCGTCTGTTACAAATGGAAAGCCTGTTTTTCTTGCAAATGGTGTGATTGAAGCAATCCGTGACGTACTGATATAATAGGAAGATATAACAATAATTACATATCAATATGTTCCATAAAACTGTGTTTTTTTAATAATAAGTTTGTCACCAATATTGGTTTCACTGAATATACTCTCTACACATCTGACCTCACGACAAATGCAAGCTCGAAGCCAGCTTTATCATATTGCACTGTAGAGAAAAGTTTATTGCGATCCAATCTATTTGCCCTATGCATATTGGACTCACGTTCGGGAAAAAGAGCAATATACTATACCAAAACACGATGTGCCTTGACAGGTGAGGCAATGTCATAAAAACAACTGTCACTATAGTGTTAGGTCTGACTAGAAGATTACAGATACAACTAAATACTTGATCTTTTATAACATACATACGATTCCTGCTAAACTATCTTGGATTCAAAACAACATGCTCAATGAAATGGCCAGACATGCATCTTCAAACACGCTGGTGTATGAGATATAAGGTAAGGAATTTGAAGGCTTTTTAATACGGCGATACGAATATCGAACATACACTTGCACTGAGTGACCCCAGAGGTGGCAGTGTGGAGAGAGGCATACCTCAGGTAGAACTCTCTGTGTAGGCTCCACACGTCTGTATAGAGACTGTTATGTTCTTGTCGGGGAGGTAAAGATCTGAAGGCCGGTAAGGTTGAGATCTGAGAATTCGGGGAGCTGCTCGGAGCTGCTCGGAGGGGAGTGAGCAGCTCTGAGCAGTTCCCGGACATCACCTGAGACTCACAGGTCAGGGGCACAGACAGCAAAGAATCACGGAAACATCCGAAATGGGGGTCACAGATTGACGGAAACACCCGACCTCAACCCGACGACTCACGGAAACACCCGAAGACTGACGGAAACACCCGACCTCAAGCCAAAGAACAGCTCGTGCCCTATCCGGCCAACATCAGTGGCTCATCTTCATCCTGGAACCTGCAACCCCCGTCCCCTTTCAAAAAAAGAAGATAATAACTAAAGGGCGGAAAAAGAGAAATCGTCTTAGCCCCAACCCCGAGCACACCCAAACAGGGTCGGACTTGACAACGTTAGCAGGACGTTAAGGTGACATTTACACCTCATTACGGGCCACCTCCGGGACGTGGTGCCCGGGTCTGGAGGTCGGGGAGGACGTAAACAGGGTCCTGGAGACGGCTGACGGGCCTGACACGGATGTGTGTGTGTCCTGCAGCCGGCAACAAACGGGTCTCAGGCACGAGGAAGTCAGGGACTCGAAGAGGAGGGGGATTTAATGTAAAGCCCCCCCCCCCAAGCAAGAATATGACGTTATCATAAAATTATTATAATGTTCTGTTGAGTTCTGCTTTGGTTCTTGTTATGTTATTTTGATGGCACCCAAAAACGTCTTTAGAACCTAACAATGCAACGTTGCACTGTTACATTATTGTGACATTCTTGTAATATTCTTTCATAATAATAATGTTATTATGACGTTCGATATAAGTAAAAACTGAACTTCACTAAAATATAATGTTATTATGACATTCTTTTTGCAGTAAGTCTCAACCTTACCTAGAATAACATAACTGTTACATGAAAATTGGGCAGGTGGCAGACTAACCAAAAAAGTATGGTCACAGAACATGTTCGTTACCTAGCCGCTTGCCTGGGCCATACCCACTAGGACACTTTGGACCTCGGCGAATATATATTTTCCTCTGATCACCCGTCAGTGTGTAGTACTGAAATGTGCATGTTTTATCTGAACCGCTCGGAAAATCACTGGACGATTCGCCCGGCGGTTTTTATCCGACCATAGGTTATCACTGCGCCATATAGGAAACTGTTCTGCAACTGGCTCCTCGCGTGGTACACAGATAAAATATTTCTGAAACAAGTTGTGGTTTGATCGACTTTATAGATTCTTGATGTGGTTTAGTAAACCAAAATCTCCGTCTTATCCATTCTTTGGTTTATAAAACGAAATGAAATGAAATCTCCAAACAGATCCTTCCTATCACAAATAGCACGATGTGTCCCCCCCCCCCATTTTTAACACTGATCTCTATGAGAGTTGGGACAACCTATTACTCCGATATATCGGACTATCGACGTTATCCACTCATCGAAGACGGAGAAAAGATTTTTAACACTGATTCCTATGGGACTTGGGCCAAGTTAAGACTCCGATATATCAGACTATCAACGTTATCCCCCTAGCGAGAGACCGAGGAACTAGCAGATTTTCAATATGGCCGCCCCCAGTGGAGGAAAGGGGTATTCCCGACCTACTTTCGTTCTATTTTTAGAATATCATTATGACATCATCTCGTCAATCTCCGAACACAGACTTATTTATGCTAATTAGTACACTCTCAAGGCATTTTCTATGGAACGACTTTCAATCTCCATACAGATGTTTCCTATCAAAAATAGCACGATGTGTCCCCCCCCATTTTTAACACTGATCTCTATGAGACTTGGGACAACCTATTACTCCGATATATCGGACTATCGACGTTATCCACTCATCGAAGACGGAGAATAAAGGTGATTATCCTCTTCATTCATGCAGCCATGGCCGCTGAGACCAAAACGGTTATTCCTACCCTGTTTACATAAGAGGTTCTCCTGAGACCAAGAACTACATCCCCCTAGAGTCGTAATATTCGATATGAGCTACGCTTATGGCTATTGATGATAAATGATGGGCATGCGAAGTGAAGGTTTCCCCATAGAGACGATGGGTAATTGATTTACGCACTCCAGATCTGTACCCACAATTGTTTCCCCACATTATTCAATAATAAAATGCTCCCCGACCGATCCTTCCGTGCCTATGCATAATAGATCTTCATACTGTGGCATCCTGAGCCTTCTGCAGTAGGAGGCTAGGGAAAATAGGCCTGCGTCCATCAGTCGCCGGGCTAACCCTTGTGTAACCCTTATACCGGCTTTTGATCATAACTCCCCGCACCCCAGCCATCTCTACTTTTATTCCTCCATCCCCATACCCATTGATCCGGCAAATACCTTTGCTCATACGGCCCTGGAGAGCCCGCCATCTTGATCACTGCTGTGGGCGGGAAGGGGCATTAGGATGCAGGGGGGCAGTGCTGGACCGGCTCCTAGGCGGCGCTGGCCCCGCCCCTGTACTATATTGGCGGGCGAATCTAATAGGGTCATTAGGGAGCGTGTGACATTTGGGACTGTGTCTCGCGAGGGAGGGGGAGAGGACAGCCCTGGAGGACGTTGGATTCTTACCTACACACATACTATCACACAACGACTCCCACACTCGTCATCATACAATCCTTCTATTACCTTGTTGTCTCAGGCATAATAGTTTGAGCGCCTAGAGGTCTTGAATGTAACTACAGTCTAGTAATCAAACCGCCCCCCCCCCCCCCCCGTTTGAAGCCACCCACTCCTTGCATCTGATTGGTCAATTTGTATTTCGAGGTTAAACGTACATATGTATTTATGTGGAGGAGGTGAGATCGGAGCTAGTTGTCCTCTCTACATTGCATTGGTTGTTATATGAAAAAAGGTTATAACTTATTATTGTGGGTTCCGTTATTGCCAGAGAGTCTTCTTGCAGCTGAAATTAAAGTGAATCTAACAAGTGTTCATATGCGATTAGTAAACCCTTATTAGTCAACTGTTCAATTAATCAGCATCATTTACTCCTAGACATACCTGAAAGAAACATACACCAGGTTGTGCCATAACCTGAAACGAAGACAATTCTATCAAATATCAAAAGTTTCATTTATATATACATACCTATCTACATACGTATGTATAATATAATATGATCAGACTAAGTGCAGGATCAATTCATATGAAAAATACAATTCACATACAGAGATAGAGAAAGAAACTATTACTGCAGACAGTGTGATTTGTTATCTTGTTAGACGACCAATCACTACAGAGGGGAACCATAGAAGCAGTCCTCACTCGTCATGCGATGCTCTGGCCCTCAGTCAGGCTGGCCACTGTGTGCATCCAAAAATCAATTTTATATCCCACTTGATGTTTCCCCTTCTTAGTTCCCTGGGCGCCCTGTGCCGCTAGTTGAAGGCATCCCGGCTTGCCCGGAGGAGGCCTGCAATTGCCTTTATGTTCTTGCATTGCAGGCTCTAGGAGAAACCTTAAGCAGTAGGTTTAAGACAGTCGAACTGCCTTTACCAGCTTAGCAAAGTAGTATGTAACGTCTAGCTACGTCTTAAGTTAAAAAACCGACTAGTTGGACTTAGACTTACTGAGTGCAAGTAGGATACCTGATCTTATATGTAAGTGTACCTACTAGTTGTATCTACTTACCTAGGACAATATTTAGAGTAACTAACACTGCCTATTATTATGGTGTATGTAATGTCGAGTATCTACGGGTCTAAGCTAGGAAACGGCTAGACTGAAATATCCTTCGGTAAATGTATCAAATTAGAAAAGTTTTGGATCTTGTTATCTGGGTGATTTGGTATATGCATTTCCCTCTGACCAATTTTGAACAAAAGATTTAAAGTTACAAAAGCCCCAACACTATGAAACAAATAGAAAATATCCTAGATTAAAGTAGTAAAACGTAGAGCCGAATCAAGATGGAATAAGTACACGATTTGTTATCAAAAATGCATGCAAACGGATAATCAAGGATTAGAACTAGTGATAATCAGTCGAGATGATATTAAAAATCTTGTAAGTGAAAAAACACAAAAAAGACCAATATTAATCAAGATCCAATTTCAAAATAAAGAAAATGGACTGATTTAAAAACCGTGTTAATCGAGTTAAAAGTCAGTTCAGTTTAAAACATGCTGGAGGGAATACGAATGTATGGTGTTAATTAGATAGACAGAAGCTAATTAGAAGACGTGGATGCTAAGGTTATCATAAACATTTGCAGGCTCAGCTTGTAAAAGGACCCACCTCTTTCAGGAGAATCTGTTGGATCTGCTTGAGAGAGGGTGTGATCGAGGCCTTCCGGACGGAGGAAAACCTTCTCAAGGACGCACGCCTTATGCTACTGCTGTAGTTCATATTTACTTTAGACGCATTATTATCATTCAGCAATGTCCAAAGAAATCAATACTGAAAGAGCCCTGGCTTCTGACTCCCTCCAAAACAAGAGAACTTGGCCCTCATTAATGTACGTGTAATGAGTTGTTGTAATGTGTATCTGCTAACGTTTGACGTCCTAGCACGTCACTGCTCTGTCCCTGACAGCTTCTAATTGGATGTGTAGATCTACGTACATCGTGTTGTAGCTCTCTAGACAGGGCTTAGTTCGTGTGTGTGTGGGTGCCTGAGGCACCCAGTAGTGTGGATCTAGAGCTGCTACGGACGTGATTTACAGACTGTAAGCGGCAACTGTTGAGTGATCGCCTCACTTCCTGCTACAAGCTCATCACAGAGGGGCCCTACTACAGCCCCTCCACATAGGATTCAAGGGTCCTTTTACTTTTTTCTCTCTCAGCAACAAAAAACAAACTATCTTAAGAAGAAGCTTGTGCTTTTGTGGCGTATATTCAGCAGTTTGCAGTCGTCACAGGGACAGTCTGATGTCGGTACATATGGACAACATCAACCTGTGAAGGGGGGTACTTTATGTGCGTTTTTTATTGTTGGGCCGAGCCTTTACTGGCGCTCAGCTGTACTTAGGGGGACTGGACAGCAGAGGACGGACACCCACCTCTTTGAGAAGTATTTGTTGGATCTGACGCAGAGAAGGAGTGATGGAAGCTTTGCGCATGGAGTAACGCACCACCATGGGCCGGGCATTGACAGGCGTGTTGTTGGTGAGCGTGCTGGCATTGCTGGCCTTGCGGATGCTGCTACTGCCAATGGACACCCTTTCCATGCTGTCCCCCACGGTGCCCCTGAGGTGGAGCAGCGCCTCTCCCGGCAGCCGGCCATCCGTGGTGCTCAGTCCGGTCAGAGGGTCCTCCAGGGCCGGCGCGTGCAGCGGCAGGCACCGGCGAGCCGTGAACGGCGACCGGCCGGCCGAGCTGGACGTCGATGGCTGCTGCTGCTGGTGGTGCGGCGGCGGCTGCGGCTGGAAGCGGGCATTACTGCACCCTGATACTCCTGCTGCTGCTGCTGCCGAGGGGACTGGAGGAGACGGGACGGCGGCAGGTGTGGTGGGCCTGCTGGTCGGGGTCGGGATGGTAGCAGGGGCAGGAGGAAGGGGTGGAGGAGGTGGGGACCGCGGGCCGAGGGGGGCCGGGGCGGCCTTCCGTACGAGCTGAGCCGGCCGACGGATGGTCTCCACGTCCCCGTTTGTTCCCGGTCCCGCCCCGGACACCGTGGTCTCACCCTTGGGAGGGGGCAGGGTAAGGCTCAGGCCGCCACACCCCGGGAGACTTATTATTATTGTTGTCCTGGGATGGGGAGCATAGCACCTTCTCCTGCTAGATTCCTAGATTGCACAGATCCCAGACTCGTAATAGGCAATAATAAACACTGGCACTGACCACTCACAACTGTGCCGCAATCCATAGCTTCCCACTACTACTGACTAGAACACTGAGAGGGGAGGTGGTTATAATATCACTGGTCGTAGTAGATCCGGGATCCGGGTGGTCCTGGGGGCCCGCCGTTAGCCGGCAGGCTGCTGCTCGTCTAGTAGTGGACCTAGATTGCTTATATCTCATTGCCTCAACAAGCACTCTCACCGCTGAACCAGCCACACATGTACGGCTTGGGCTCTCTCGTGGTGGGCCTGTAGTATTAATTAGTAGATCCGATCAGGGTTTAACCTTGTCAGCAGAACTCATCTGATCTATGGCTAAGCCGGGGACAAACAGATATATTAGAGGCTTTCGTGGTGGCTTTGTCTAGTGTAGATAGATAGATGTACCAATGGGCTCTTATTAGGCCTACTCTAACTGCTGAGCTGTGTGGGGCTGTAATATCTACCCTCCAGCCGTGTAGGAGATGGCAGTGCTGGGCGCGGCCAGTCGTAGCGGCCTGGAGAGGCCTGCCTCCTCTTGCTGCCCACAAATGGGCAACAACACCCGCCTCCACGGCCCTGTCACCTCTCCGCGCGTCGTCGTCGTCGTCGTTATTTGAGGCTGGCGGCGATTGCTATTCCCCATAATACTCGGCCACAGCATCACAGCCCGCGGCGGGCCGCCGGGTAGTCGCCGACGTCGTCGCGCCACCCCGAACCTAATCCTGTTGGCAATATGGATTTCCTATCCATGACAGACGCCGTGAAGCGCGTGGCCTCCAGAGCCACCACCACCGCCACCGCCAGCCGCTGCCTCCAGTGGACGACGCCGCCTCCCTCCAGTGGCCGCGAGCAACAAGTTAGAGTGGGCCGGACCAATCCTATGGCGATCAACCGAGGGGCGCGGACGGCAGCATCATTTCCTTGGGCGCGACGACGACGCTGCTAGTGGGTTGTTACAGGGGTAGAGGACACTGTCCGAGGGCGTCAGCCCGAGGGCCCCTGCCCATCCGCTGGGTGCTGGCGTCGGTTTGTGGCCAAAGCTACTCTACCGCTGGATCGGGCCGGACACTAGCTCCTCGCCTGTCTTTCCCGTCTATTTCCTAGCAATCTGGCGTAGTGATGGCCCTAGATGGTTAGTGTCCACAACTTGGCAAAGCTTCAGCGTGCTGTGGGCTGGTCTGTGGTCCTGCTGAGTGTGTAGACGTCGATGTAGTAGTAGCCAAAAGCCTGCGCCGCACAGACTGGGGGTAGTACTCCAGTGATGGTCAAATCAGTCAATAAAAGGTTCCCGCCGTTATACGTGTGCTCCCAGAATAGACCACGTAATCAAGTCGGGGGCGCGGGTCCCCAATATAACACACAACTCTCCGTTATGATAATGTTGACGCGTGGTTTTAATCTGAAGGGGACACTCCGACGGGTGTGGGCTGGGAGCTGTGACTGTGTGAAGAGGAACACCCTCCCAGAGATAGCCGTCTAGCAGTAGAAGCGTGGGAAGCCTCGGCTTCACGCTGTGGTTTCGCTCCGGAAGAATCAATAAGTAGTCGACTATAATGAGGTGAACGCCACTCTGGCCGGTTCCACTGGTCCGGCCCCGATCCCTCCTGGGTGTGGCCGGCTCCTGGGTGGATGGGGGAGTGGGGACTTATACTGGAGGAACAAAGAAACTCACAGGACGATCAGCCCCCTACTCCACTACTCCTCCAGGGTGGCAGGCACACAGCAGGACGACCTCAGCGGGGCAGTACGTCCTTCCCATTCCTCACTCATCACACATACACGAGCCACAGGTCCGTGTGTCCCAAGAACCATGGAGTATCCAGGGGTCAGTCCGTCAATGACAAGCTAATACCACTGATGTCACTGTGGGGGTTGGGGCTAACACAAATCCCACTGCTCCCCTCTAGATCTCCTGTGGTGCGACTCAGACCGCCTGCAAACGTACGTACGTCGGCGTCCACTACTACTGCCGCCTCACTCCTTCTTTGCCTTACTCCTGGTGGATCTATGTCGGATCCGGAACCTCTGCCACGGCAGCAGGCTTGGAGCAGCCAGCAGCAGCAGCAGCAGCGGCAGCAGCGGGTTGAGCAGCTCGGGCCGGAGGAGCAGCTCGCTAGGCCTGGCAGCGGGCTCAGCATGCAGGAGTAAGCCTGGTTAGGAGGAGGTGCTGCAGGAGGAGGAGCAGGAGGAGGAGCACACTACTACTACCACCACCCCCACCACTCAGCATACCCCTCCCGGTACGGTCGTTTCCACAGCAGTCCACGCCCGGCACAGCTCAGCTAAGGTAGTAGCCGCCGTGAAAACTGTGCATGTATACACGGACGACGCGCCCGCCCACCCACCAAACAGCAGCCAATCGTCAGAAGATATCCAATAAAAGCCCGGGTCTGGCGGAAGTTATCATCGCCCCTACGGTGTCATTACTGGTAATACTATCACACCTAGGGGAGTTAATGCGATGTCGTGGCGGCCGGTGTAGGATCGAAGGGGAGTAAGCCAGGTGTATGTAGTGGTGTAGTGAGTGGCCGCGGCTGGTTGGAGGTGCAGGAGCGGCAGCACCAGCCCCTATTGCTCCACGGCGGCGAAGCTGGAGCAGTTCCACTCCTGCTCAGCGTCTGGCGGCGTCCCCTCCCGGCCTCACCCGGTCCCAATGACTCAGCATCTTGGTGAGCAGCTCGTGGGCTCCTCAACACGTCCCCAGCATCCCCAAAGGAGCTTCGGGCCACCGTAGCAGGGGGCCTCGGTCACACAGTGAGATACATACTGATCCAGGCCGAAGGGACCCGAGTTCACCCGAGTAAACCCGAATGGACCTCTGGAGCAAAAGGCCGACCCTTGTGACCTTCAGGCGCTGCCCAGGCCCTCAGCTTCCAGTCAGCCCACAAACCAATGACCTTCTGACCGCTAAAGTACTCCCATCCGGCCCTGTGGCAGCGCGACAGCAATTGTTCATACAGAAAAAAGTAGTCACTTGAATGAACTGAAAACCTAAGCATTTGCCTGAATGAGCTGAAACTCTACGCCAAAGCTAATGTATATGAAAAAAATAAAAATCAGTAAAAGCTTTTTTTTTTGTCACACAAACCGCCGCACTTACACAATGTTATTCGGATATCACCATAAGTATCAACGTTATTTTTGATAAATAAAAAGAACATAACAGCAAGATTCAGTATATGGATTGTAGGTGCAAAGCCACATAGATAAATGAATACCTTATCCTTATAGCATTATTTCTATGCTTAGTCGATGTCGTATATTCATATATGTTCACAAGTAAAAAGCCTATGCTAGTTGGAGGAATAAGAAACGTACACCTCTGCCTAGCCCTAGCCACAGACACAAAGCTATAATAGCCATATAATGGTATACTCCACCCCTTTCAGGCCTGCCAGGTCATAGGGTGCGGCCCCCACTATTCCGGGTGGAAGCCACTGCAGAAGCCACTCTCCTCCCCTTCTTTGAGTATTACGCTAAATATTTGATGTACCACAAAGAAGGTTAGCTCTAAGGTTATAGCGCTACCCAATGCTTACCATTTGGCCTAGGATGTTTAGGCTATCACTATAACTGCAACTTTTAAAAGTGATACGTATTGAGAAAACTTATAGAAAAGAAAGTCTAGGAAATAATATCGAAATTTAGTATTTGTATTAGTTCAGAATTACGTTAGTTTAGATATGCCTAGGCCTAAGAGGTAAACATTTTCTGTATGATACTGACATGTAAGCTTCAACGAAGCATATTTCGAAGAATCTAATATGGCTAGCCGCGTCTGTGCTTGTATAAAATACACATGACATTGTATGGCAAACCTATGCAATGATGAATCCAATTTGACAACTCTTTATATACACATTCACCTCATCGTTATCTCTCAATATAATTATACTTAATATTATCAATAGACTTTACTAGAAAAAGTTCAGGGTAT
The DNA here is from genome assembly GCA_936440205.1 of Lepidonotus clava. Taxonomy (NCBI): domain Eukaryota; kingdom Metazoa; phylum Annelida; class Polychaeta; order Phyllodocida; family Polynoidae; genus Lepidonotus; species Lepidonotus clava. Next base: position 30,664,224 of record OW387143.1, read on the forward strand.
AATTAATAGTTGTCTCACAGACCGACTCTTCCCCACAATTCCCCCTGTCCCACTGTCCCCTTCCCAAACCCCTCCTGCCCCCCAGCCCCTGCCCCCAAACCCCTGTCCCCAACCTCTCCCCCCTGCCCTCAAACGTCTGTCCTAAACCCACTTGCCACCTACCCCCTGCCACCCCTGCCCCACTGCCCCCCTCCCCTATGTTAGACCCCAGCGTCTGACCTTGGCGGGCCGGTAGGTGGCCACCAGGGGTCGCGGCGACTGGCGGGACGCTGGGTGGCGGGGGATGGGGGAGACACGGGCCATTCCTTATGCAGGTATTGCGTGATGCGGCCTAGTTGGGGGCCGGGGATCTGCATCTCTCTGCCAGCCGGGCAGAGGGATTGTTCAAGGGATTGGCAAGTAGATGGGTCGGGCAGAATAGACGCTGTGGTCGACGGCCATGGCCTACCGTCCTACCAAACCTAATACTTAGAGCAGATCGTGAGTTATATTACATTACTAGATAACCTCTACGGTTACCTGTTGGGAATACGATATGACTATGGGATTAAAGGGATTACTGACTGTCACCTGAAATGCCAAATCCATAACAGCATATTCATTTTTCTTGTAAGTGATGAGGAAGAGAAAGGCCTTAACTATAGGAACCTATACGGGAATATTAAAGCTTTGCCCTATTCATGTATCTCAAGAAAACTGAAAATCCATTACAGCCTTGCTAAATCTCATGATAATATTCCTTGGACTCATATCCAAATTTAAAAGCAAAGCAAGTGAGGTTCATCAGTGAAATAAAGTTGTTGGAGCGATAAGTAGAATTTCAAATACATTCCATTGAGTCTTTTCTTCCTGGGCAATTTAGTTCTGTCTGGACAACTGAAATTGCTTGCTTGGGGATTTAAGATTTAAGAGGTTTAATTTGTTAAACCAGAGGGTGCTACTTTGCCACTTTTGAAATCTCTTATATATTTAGTTAATACAGAGGGATTCTCTAAACCTTACCTATATTATCTTAATCAGAAAGTCTACCTAACATTCCCACAATAATACATAGGCTAAGATGTTGCAATACTGGATCCCTCTAGGGTATTGGTTATCTGCTCAGAATAAGACATGACCTTGGGAATAAGACTGTTTTTGTATCATCTATTCGTCCCCATCAGTATTTTTGGAAAACAATGGAAAATTACTAACAGCAGCAAATCAGATATGAATGATTTAACTGAATTAATGTGTAGCCTTAATAGAGAGATAAAACACACCTAGGAGATTAGTGGAAATATCCAATTACACACACAACCTGACTAAAAGTGTCTTCTCCCCCTCAAAATGTGAGTTATCAATCATTCTGTGGCCGGAGCTCTTATCGTCAAATGTCTGAGCATGCATCTTTAATATCAATTATTAAAAGAAAACTGAAACGCATCTAACTTATTTTGTAAAAGTATCGTTCGTGCCAATTATTGTGGATACACGTATCAGTTCATGACATCGTGTGGAGTTACAGTCTGAGCGTTTCAATGATGGGTGCAATGGCATAGAGAAGGACAGCCATATTCTTTTAAACAAAAATATATAGCTGAATTTATTTAATGAACTGTCCATCTTAGGACGTGACTCAATACTAAAATCGCAATAAGAGAGGTTTACACATTTGCCTGTATACTCTAACGGATGTCTCTATACATTTATCACAGCCCTAAGGTTTTATAACACACTCGATTGTATGAACTTGCAATGAGCCAATCTAAATTTAGATAGAAATTGATGAAAATAATATTTCAGATATACATTTGAATCAAAAATAAATTAATAAAAAAGCCAGATAAAGCTTGCAAAAAAAACCAACGAATGCAGCAACCCATTCCCATGCTAAAGTCTGTCTGGCTGGCTAATAATTAATATCGTACCCTGGATTGCCATAAACGCAATATTTAGTTGGCTCGCAACAACGTTAAGCATTCAATAGATGTAAAGAATAAAGTTCACTATTCAAAATGAATATCTGATGGAAAAAATGCAGTTCTGCCTATTCCTGGCGGCTAATTAGAGACTATATCCTTGATGGTGTATTTTATCCAACCCACATGGAATGTCCAATATGGGAAGGGCTTATTGGTACTGTATTACAAAATCGCATTATGTCATACAACTTTATGCATGTACAGGTAACCATCGTGTCATCATTGAACGAGCCAGTACAGACAGGTCATAGATTCAGTCATGCTACCGTCAAAACATGCGACACGGCGTATTTGAATTTGATATTCTCAAAGAGGCAGATTGTAGCTGTTGAATAGATTCGGCTGATAAATGGTGAACCATTACAATGACAGAAAACATCGCACCGTTAGATTCGCCTCTTCAATGTGAAACATGACGCTGCTTTAACTATGAAAACTAAAACCCCTTACTGAATGTAGTACAAACTTAGGGGCAGATCCGGAGGGGGGGAGGGGGGGGGTCCAGGCCTAGGGATCCTGATCTCCCCCTCTTTTGATGGAAACTCATACTTCATGCAGAGGAAAAAGAAGATACCCCCTTTTCGAAATCCTCTATCCACCCCTAAAACTGTACCATACTTGACCACTGTGTAAGGGCTGAACCAGGAGGGTCGGGCCAAGGGGGTTCTGCAATCCCAACCACTTTTTTCGTGTAGACGTAAATTTCACTTAGTGAGAATATTGTCGCACATGCTTGCACAAATGCACGATATATTATAATTATACTAAACTTTATGTGAACCCCCTTTTCAAAATCCTGTATCGGCACCTGCTATGGATGCAGGCACATAATGATCACTAATACTTCGACTGACTGACGCCTCCCTTCTAGTTATACTGCCCCTCTAAAACACAGTTCCCGGTTTTTATCTGACCAATTGAATCTATTCCTGCCCGTGGGAACCCTGCCCACGCCTCCACAGTGACAAATTAGACGGAGTTACCGACAAGTCGTGCACCCCATGCCGATCATACACCTGCCAAAAATAACCTGCCGATGTCACCATCAGACCTCGTTCAGGGAAGGAAGCGGAGTGCGTGCAGCAATGGCCAACAGGGCGGGTCTATACCGTAAAACCTCCTATTCCCATCACACGCCTAGGTCTTAAGCCCCGTACCCACCCGGCGATTTGGACCAAGTCGGCAAATTGATTAGCCCTAAAATCGACTATTTACACCAAGATAACTGGTCGATTTTTGCACTGAATCAAATCACCAATCAGTTTGCAGTACTCAACTGTATATATTTGATATGAAGTAGTGCTAAGATTGACCTATTCGTCTGCTAGAATCTTACAATTTTAGTGCTGATTAGTCAGTCAACTTGATCAGAAATGCTCAGCGGGAATGGAGCTTCATGGGTACCAAATCAGAGGCGTGTGGGAATTTGGGCTAACCAGCACGGACGTTTTGTTCGTCAGAACACGGCAGGACATATTGATAAACCGTCGCCTTATTGACGTGACTGTGCCAGTGGCCGATGTAGGGGTAGGAGGATCGCCCTAGACCCCTAAATTCGACAAGGCGACATTGGCATTTCTTAAATTCGACAGGGTGACTTGGACCCTATAGTTACAATGACATGGGCCTTAGAACCTTAAAAAGAGGGATCATCAGCATTTCTTAAATTCTACATGCGACATACAAATAAGCAACAGCTTCATGTGGCATCAACATTAAATTTTCTTAAATTCTACTTGCAACGTTGGGACCCCCCATCAGGGGCCCCAGGTTGGGGTCCTAAATGGGGTCTTGACCCCTGAATTCGACAGTGCAACACGGCCATTTATTGAATAATATTGAACACGTGACATGGCCGTCTTCAAAGGACAACGACATGTATGCGCCATGGAATATTCCAAAATTTGACAATGCGAGAGGGACATTTCTTATATTCGACAAGGTACATCAATATTTTCAGGGACAATGACATGCACAATATCCATTTCTTCAATATGTCAGGAGAAATCATTCCTCCCATCCAGAGCCCCCTATATGTGTAGGGTGCCTGTCGGGTTCGGGTGGCGGCCGGTAGGGGGAGTGAGTGAGTTGATCAATGGGTGAGCAGCTCGGCCCCCGCCAGGAGCAGCTCCATTCTGGTCACGTGACGCCCCGCAGACTGCTAACTATGGGGCCGTCTGGACGCGGAACGACGCGGGCCACCGGAGCTTGAACGGGCGGGGTCTACTACAGATAGGGCCGGCAAGAAAATGTCCCCAATATCTTGACCCTTTTTCTCACCCTGGTAAATTCACTTCTCAGCAAACTGAGAATCAAATGGCAGATGTAATACATATAGGGAACAGGTTTTATATTGATGTGTAACACATAAGTACTGAATGTAATTAGAAGTGCAAAGTAACAATTTAAACTAAGATCTTACCACAGGCAAAACTGTAAAACTGTCTATCCACTTGTATGGAAACTCCTGAGCAGTTTTCTTTCCCTGTATTCTTTGGATTTCAACTGGACCTGCCCCCTTGACCTTTGTCCCCTGGGCTTCTTTGCTGTTATACATTTGCCCTCTGGATTTTTGTCCATGGTCAAGATTAGGTCTATAGTGGGCAATGGTCTTGGGGGCTAGAGACCTATATTTATAGTATTAAACTACAACTATCCCTAAACCAAACAAGGTATGAGCTGTTAGTTGATCACAAGGGATATAGCTGCAGCAGTGGCAGTGACAGGAGGGAGTGACACTGACAGAGGACATCGGATGTACATCAACATGGCAGAGGTGAAGGAACTCCAGTGGAGTAGGGATTGCAAGACAACTCTCCTCTGTAATTCAAGATTTTCTTTTTTCAATTATCGAGTGGCAAATTTTATTTTGCTCGTTTTAAAGTAATCGAGTCGGCGTGGATTGCCTGGAAATCAAATTATGTATCACCCCGGGCCAGAGGCTGAGTTAATGACATTGCTCACCCCTGAAGGGGTCCTTGTTCAGGCTACTTCAGATTGTTATTGGTTAATCTGAGGCACAGTTCCCTCCATGTGACAATTATGTACATGCATACGAAATTTTATGAGTTTCCTTTTAATGTGGAGTGAGTTATTTCAGTTAAAAGAATAAGTATAGAGCAGGATTTCCAGATTTTTGATCAATTTCTGTTTGTATTTTTATCCATAGGTATTCATTATAAATCATAAAATAGTCTATTCAAACTGGTATTTAATTATATATAATTATCAAGATACATAGTAGCAAGATGATTATTGTACATTTTTTACATGACCAGCGAATCGGTCTCTCAGCACATTAGCAGATTAATGTTAATATATTATATCATATCTATGGGAATTGTCTGAAATATATTAAGGCAACTTCACATACATGGTACGTCATTTTTGTTTGAATGTAGGCAGAACTATGTAATTGTCATGAAAAGCTTATGTTTATGAATAATTGGTTTACTTCATAGGAAAATGTCTTGGCCCCCTCCCTAATAATTGGTGAATGGTCAAGGAGATTGCCACAAACATCGACAGTCACTTATTCCCCTTTTTAAGTCTGTGAGTCTATCTTGGTAAGGCAGGAAGAGGGGAGAAGCAACTTCAAGATATGGAAGTATAGTGGAAAATCACAAGAAGGGCTATTGTGAATTTACAAAAATCAATTCTTGAGAAACATCTGTTCTTACTGCTGAGTCGCAAAGTAGCTTATCCAGTTGTTTTTGCAGTCTTTCTTATTGATTTCCTTGGAACATGCGATGTTTATTTCCGTGTCCCAGGGCTTTTAAGATGAAGCTTTGTTCAATTTGCTTTAACGCTGCTTTTACTCTGTCAGTTTTTATGCAGATTAGATACCCAAAGCGTCCCTCAGATCAGCAGGAGGTGTTTTTAAGCCTGCAGACAGTCAGAGGCTACAGCTTTAACAGGTTTTAATCAGTCTTTAGCCAATCAGTAATACATTTCCCATGGGGCTGCTGCTATTTTGAACCAGCACTGGCTCATCACGTACTTCACCCACTTTAAAAGCATAGCCCTTTGAGGAACAATTAAGTAGAACATGATATGGGTTTATTTTTAGCGGCATATGAGTGAAAGCCTACTGGGCCGCACACTATTTTCAGGTAGGTCACGTGATGTGAGTCTTCCCCCTTCCCCTCCCCCTCCACTTTTGCAACCCTGGCCCTCCCATACTCCCTGTGCAGGGCGGATGCTATGCGGAATTTTAAAAGAGGGGGGGGGGGTTAACATATTAAAACGACGCGCATTTGCCCATATACACTTAATGTTTTTTCTCTATGTGAAGTTTGAGTCTCCACCAAAAAGGAGAGGGTGGGGGGGTCAGGACCCCCTGGACCCCCCCCCCCTTCCTGGATCCGCCCCTGTCGTGTTTATCGCCGACAGTGAGGTGTTCGTCGCTGACCCTAGACTCTCCCACGTGACGTAAAATCAATGTTTACCAATCGATAAGAGCATGAAAAACTTATTGATCTCCGCTGAAATCTGTGATGGGGGCTTGGTCCGCAGAGTGCGACACGCTCCTCCAGGGTGGGGGTGCTCCTCCAGGAGGGGGGCTCCCAAATAAAGGCCGCCTTGTAAAAACACAGCGGGTAGGGCCGGCCCTGGAGGAGATAACAGCCTCCAGTGTAGGGGCAGCCCACGAATGTCACCAGGGTTACTACGAGTTATAATTAACCTTACTAGGAATACATTCCTCCATTGCTGACTCGGAGCTGTCAAAGCGAGCACTCAGTTTTATTGGCTAGGATGAAATTGTTGTGCAGAAAATTTGTAGAAGTTGTTGATTATAGATCTACAAACCCCAGGATTCTATTCATAATTTTAGGGTCCTAGGTGGCAATTGTGATTTCCGGATTGCTGATATTGAATGGGGAATAGTCTTATGTAAGGAGTTCTGCCTAGAATGGTAATTATAGATAAATCACTGAGCCTGCCATTTCTATGTTAGATTCCTAGCGGAGGGGGAGTTGCTGAGACTGACGACTCTAGTGATATGGAGTAAAATCGGGTCTAGTCTACGACGACTTATTCAGCCAGAGCATCCATTAGTCGATTGCGACTGCAGAGGTCTTCAGAAAACCATGTCAAGCACAATTGCAATTGGTTATCTATATAGACTTAACCACAGCTTTATAATTGATAAAATAACATCTAACTCAACGACGGCTTGTTGTAGACTTTGAAATTTATTATAGACAATCAAAGTTGGTCAATTTACATGTTTCGGATAGTTACATCCTTCACCAGAATTGATTGGAACTGTGTAATTAGTGGGGTATATCAATAATCAACAGTACTGTGAATTTTAACAGGGTGAAAATTTTAACCGGAAATAATTAACAGCGTTGAATTTTAAAAGTCCACTTTTCTTCGTATAAAGTAAAAAACAATTATAGTTGCTTTATAATTAGTAGTGTTTATTTTGATGAGTTCAATCGATGTAAAAGTATACAGCTGTAATGTTATGATGTTGAGAGAAGGACATTTTGAGGGATATTGCCGTCTCCAGAAGAACTGTCCATGATTGAGTTATGCTCCAGAAAAATGTTGTACGAGAACTGAATGTTCAAGATTCATATTCAATCAGGACTCCAACTTCTGTGGGGTATTGGATTGAACTTCTTGTTCATATAAATTTGATGAAGCTTTAGTTAGTCTAGAACATTGGAAAGATAGCGAAGAAGGAGCGTCTTATCAGACTTTACTCTTATGTGGGGATGTGAAATCAAAAGGATAGAATTCTTTCGCAATAAAAAGTGCGAAGAGTGAGGCTGGCTCATGGTACATCATTAAAACACGACAGTACCGGACCAACTCATTTAGATCGATACCTTAAATGTACACGTAGATGCCACAGTCAATTACATCACACTGGGGTTCCATCTGGGCCAATGGTGGTTTAAAACCTAATTTCATACCTTTTTAACACCATAATTAGCCTATCCTTCTGGCATATATCGATCGAATGTGATCACTAATGCTGTTTTTATCCTGTCTAGATTCATGAACTGGGTCACACGTTCGGCACCGCTGGACTATGAAAATAAAATAAAAACGGAAATCGGTCCAATATAGTTCCTTCACATGAATCTTGTCTAATTTACCTTTTTACATTTTGTCCTAATTTCGGGTTGTAAATTCTTTTGGGTGGTGACCATTTGTATGACTACGAGTCTAATTTAATACATATAGGACCTCTTGGATAAGTATGGTACTTTGTCATTTTAAAGAGTCAATATTGATTAAAGGCCCCCCTGTGTATTGATAAGTCTTCTTCCTTTCACCGAAATCAAAGTGATATAGCCAATTAAAGTTTATCAGCTGTCAATCAGCCGACTCTCTCCCCGATGACAGGGAGGCCATATCGTTATCGGTTATTGGGATATAAGTGTGCTCCAAGGTCTTCGTGGGCCATTCAAGGTTGTTAGAGTCTATTTTCACAGTGTTTATTGCGAGGGTCACCCAGGGGCAGGACATTACTGGACCCAGCAGGTGCAGCGGGCGGGGCAACATGAGAGCAAAGCTGTGGCCGAAAGGGGATGGGGTAGTCAGGGAAATGGGACTAATGATGAACAGGTACACCAAACCAGCTGTCCCCCTTCGGCATATATATAAATATATATATATATATATATATATAATATATATATATATGTGTGTGTGTGTGTATGTATGTGTGAGTATGTATGTGTGAGTATGTATACATTGTGTTGTGTATGTGTTTGAGTGTGTGTGTGTGTGTGTTTGTGTTTGTGTGTGTGTTTGTGTGTGTGTGCGTTGTTCAGCGTATATATGTGTTTAGAGGGGATTGGATGCTGACAAAAGTGAAACGTCGTTTTCAGATTACATACGTCAATTATTAGGTTGATTGAGTTGAGTTGTGGCTATTGATAATAGAAAAGGATCTATGGGTCACCAAGGCTCCTACCTCTGTATATCTATGTCTATCCGCTTACATTGTTTTTTTTCTGTCTTACTGATTACATTCCTAACAACTGCGTAATTGATATCTAATAATTATTAACTAGTAATTAACTAATTAGTAATTAGTATTTTTTTGTTTAAGAATTAGATTTAGGCTATTGTTGAAAATAATAATTGTTGAAGGATATCAACACAAATCTAAAATATATTCACTGGAATGATAATGAAAACCGGACATGTACCGAATATATCCAGTATAAAAAATAATAATAATAAAATACTAAACGCAGGATCTGGCCTGTAAAAACAAATTACAGTTAAGATGTAAGACCAATTAAGTGATAGTAGAAATATATGAGGAACATATTTATTTTCAATATCTGACATATTGGTGAGCTTCTTGTACTTGATGAAGTAACCATTCTTTCTTTCATTGAAACAATAATAATGTAAATTTTTCCTAATGTGCTTCACTAGATATCATGTATGTCATATAGTTGATGCAGGACAGCCCAATAGGAACTGTTGTACGTGTCAAGTTGGCTTCACTCGACACAAATCCGTTTGACTTTAATGGATTTATGCAGGTTGGGGTTGTTGCCCTAGCTTACAGCGCACGCAGTGAATTAAAACCTTGTTCACACCACACGATGGATCCTGCTGTGCAAATTGTTATGACGGTATCAGACTAGAACCAAAATTAATTAACTTAAAACGGTAATTTTAATTACGTTCTTGAAGTGCTTATTCCTATAATGCTTCACAATTTGTTTGTTTAAGTTTTCTCAGATTGTATATACGTTTTTCCTGCATTTCCTGTCAAAGTGGCTTTAGAATGGTTTACACATAACAGTCATTTGAGCTCTTACAAGTGTTACAATAGCATCTTGATGAAATTGAAACCATCTTTGTGCCCCAATTCAGTTGTGGTATTTGACCACTTTTTATGCACACTAAACTCCTATACATCTTCATGTTAAAGCTCAGCGTTTCTGTACTAAGTCTTATTCTACTCTGCTCTGTTCGACGATGGTATATGTTATCAGAAGAAGACCAGAAGTGACATAATATATTCCTTGCCATCAATACCAGCACAAATCGCAAGGTGGGACCTAGGCTTAGGCAGGCATGCTGTGGGGATCAAGGGGTCAAGAAAGGGATCACGGATTCTGTGTAGGACTAGGGGAGGGGGTCCTTTGGGACACCGCAGGAACTGTTCGACAACTGCTACAGCCAGCCCCCAACCCCAACCAGGGGCTCGGACCAGATTACGTTTCCTGTCGGCGCATCTGCAGTTTGCTGTGTGATTGCATTCTGATCGCACATTAGGCCAGGACGAATGTAATTAGACGGATTTATGCCGTAGCGTGCCAAGTCCAGGTGTAATCCCTGGGTGACGAGCGTGATTTAGATCCGCCCAAAGCAGGTCAATTTTAAATTAGTGGAAAAAAGTGCAATTTAAATCCCTCAGGGGGATCAGGGAGGGGATGGCAGTTCTGTTTGGCACGCTACCCACTGTTATGAGATTTTCGACTATCAGTTGCTGGGCTGAGGTGAACAGTCAAATGATAAAGTTCAACCTCACTATTTCTAGATGAACAAGCTGAAAGTATCTTTTTGTTTGCCATTGTTTTTTCTTTAACATGTGATAGAAGTGTCCGCGAACAGAACCTGGCTGCTACAAAGCTTGTCTTAGAGAGCTTGTCTTACATTAAATTGTATCATGTAGAACGGTTGCCTTAGCCAGATGTAAACTAATTTTAAAAAAAGTGACTAATTATCATATTTCATTATTACGGAAATATTAGCTCATCAAGAATTTTTTGAAAGAGAGTTGAATCTCAATCTGTGTGGCCCCACCCCTACCTTATCGTAGTTTTGCGGGCTGTTTTCTTTCTACCTTAAATGCACCATAACATACCCGTCCCACCCTATACCTACCCCTCCCATTCCCTGCGCCTATCCACCATTACAGGGCATTTTCTCCTTATACCTTAACCTTAATTGGCATCTCCCAACCACAACACACCAAACCCACCCTACCTGGCTGTTCCACCCCTGCCTTACATCATTATCAAATGGCATTAACCTTTATTGTTTTCTCGTTGCATGCCTCTCCCCCTACCTGATCCTCAAAACCCCTTCCACAAACCATCTTTCATGGCGTTTTCGCTCCCACATCCCCATCTGAAACCCTAATTGTTATCTCAGCATCACCACAAAATACCCCTCCCCCTACCTGCCCCCCCCCCCCCACCCCCCAAACCACAAGACCCCTCCCCCATCATCTTCTAAGACCTCTGTCCGCCCGACCCCCTCCCACCCCCTCCCACCCCCTCCCACCCCCTCCCACCCCTCCCCCGCCCCCGCCCCAGGCCTTCCCCGGGCGCACGGGCCCTGCCGCCGGGCATGGATTTAAGTCCCCTATAAATAACTGGATCCTGCTATAAATACGGCGGGCCGGTATGTTTACTTCCCTCACCTGTGGGCTGCGCTGCCTCCTGAACGCCTGTTTCGGGGGGTTGAAGACCCCTGCTGCCTGTCGTTGCCCGCGGCAGCACCAGGGGGCGCGGCGAGCGGCGACCTCCAGGGTGGGCCTCCAGGGGATACAGTACACGGGCCTTACTACGACGTAAGGCCGTATCAACAGCTGGACCATGGTGCACTTTTTTTTACCTGAGGAATTTTGTTGGTAACAAACGTCAATGTTTCCCTTATGTGAACTTTATTTGTTGAACTAAGTTCTTTCTTGAATGATAATCGTCAGGTTAAGTAATATTAATTTGTGTGATGCAATAGAAAAAGATGAGTTATTCTTGGTATAAATACTATAAATGCATGGTGGTTGATCTTCATCAGTATTGTAAATAGGGAGTGTTCACCAATAGCGGTCGGAAGTGGCCCACGCTGGACACCAAACTGTCCATTGTGCTAATTTCAGGTACCAGTGGTGGCCATCACAGGTGACACACTGTAAGTGCACAGGTAAGGCCACTGGTCAAGGTGTGCACCTGTATGCACCTGGCCTGTACCAGTCAGGCCCTTTTGCACACTATTTGGTTGGACATGTCCAAATCTTTTGACTTGTGTTATCTTCCACAAATATTCTACAAATGTATTCCTACATAAAAGCAGGTATTTTGGAACTCGCTATCGCATTTGACGATTCTCTGGCCATGGCAATGTATGGCTAGATCAGGCACTGACCTTTATCAAGCCTTTGACCTAATACAAAAGCCGAAAAGATCTGTAAATCGAGATAGATTCCCATAGGGCCAGAAAGATTCTAAGAATGGCCCAAAATGGTCAGACAAAATGTTTATGATATCCCTAATGACAATTGATATGGTTCGTCAAATCTACCAATAACTACGGCCAATACTTATGACATTTATTACTATGGCTGTGGGATAACACTATCAAACAACAATTCGGTCATATCTGCCTCTTTCCATTTCCGCGTTCCGTTTAAAGTCAATTTCTTGTAATTACAGAGGCGTATAATAGAAGCCGGGTAATAGGCTCAAAATACCCCTTACACCACTCTTTATGTGTACAGTGCTTCCTTCCGCCGCCGCATCCGGCCGATTCCTCACCCGGAAACGAGGCTGCGCCTGCGCACCACACGCGCGCCGCCTAGTGTTGAAAGCCCAAGACTCTCTCTGCAGCTTTTTTGCGCATGACTTTGATAGACTTCCGGCACTCCCGGAGCAAAGCGTAGTGATGACTCCAGCGGCTGGCGGCAGGGGGTGGGGGAGGGGGGAGGGGGAGGGGGAGTGGGAGGGGGTAGATAGGAGAGTAGCTAATATTTGCCAAGGTTCAAACGGCGGGAGCTGAGCTGAGCAGTGTGGCACGGGCGCGGGAAGGCGGAGGCGGCCGCATCTTGCAGTCAATGCTCGTCAACCAATTGAATACGGGGCTTTCACAGTCGGCCTGGCAGCGATTGGATCAGTGCAATATTAGCCGAGTGTGTATTAATACACCTCGTGTCAAGCAGTGTGAAATGATATTGACATGCTTCTGGGAGAAGGACGCGGGACCCGCCCGCCGCCGAGACTTGGGCAATTCGGCCTGCTGGGAGTATATATGAAGAGGAGGGGAGGGTACATAAGGGAGGGTGGATGGGGGAGGATAGGGATATGGGCCTGAGAGGGATTGGGTTTGAATAGGGGTATAATCTGCAGAGGGATGGGGTTTAAGGGAATAGGCTGGAGATGATTATGGTGAAAATGATGTTATAGGCCTGAGAGAGGGGAGGTTGGTGTGTGTATAGGCTGAGGATGAATAGGAAGTAGGTGGGGGTATAAGGTAAAGGGGGATGAGAGGAGATAGGGGTATGGCTGAAAATGTATAAAAGGAGGTAGGGGTAGGGGCCAGGGAGGGATGAAAAGAGGTTGGGGTAGGGGGCCAAAAAGGGATAGGATAGGCCAAAATGGAATGAGAGAAGCCAGGGGAGTAGGTGAAAGAGGTAGGAGGAGGTTGGGGTATAGAGCACAGCGGAATGAGAGGAGATGAGGACCTATTTAATGTAATATGTTTTTTTAATAAGTACAAGTTTGGGTGGATATAATACATTGTGATGATTACAATGACATTACAAATAACTATAGATTTGGAAAAACAATAACCTATACATAACGATATGAAGTTAATTATGTAGTTAATTGGAATTTAATCAATGAGTAACCTACATGGGATTCTTGGTAAAGATGTAAATAGCTCCAAGAGAATCTAAAACGGCATGGATCTGTGTTAAATTGGAACATTACTTCATCTTCAGATAAATAAAGTAATATGTGTTCTTGTCTCTATTTGTCATCTGTGCACTTATTACATCCCAGGCAGTACATTGTAAATAAAAACATGTTTTGCCCTTAAACAGAAGCCGTACAAACCAAAGTGCAGGTGCAACGCTCCTTAATTCAACCGGCATGGATTTCATTTCCGGCGATTCTTGAATATTTAATCACCATTGGCCTAACTTTGTAGGAAGGCAGTCCCCATTGGCTGACACCACATGGGACTCAGGCACGCCAAAAAAGCAATAAATTAATCAAATCTAATGAATTAATCAATACCAAAGTGTGACGCTTGCTTTCGATTTATTGCATGGTTCATATATATTGTCTTACTGTTTTGGTAGGATGTGATAATATTATGTTGTACAAGGGCATATATACTACAACACCGTATCGCACCATGTTAAACGTTTCATTCTCACAATGACATTTCTAGCCTAGCTATGATAAACCCTGGTATCTCTATTCGCACACATTCATAAAGAGGGAAATGTATTTCTTTATTGAGTCACGTTTTGGAAATAAAGTTCGTATTCTTGAAAGCTATTTCTACTTTTTTGGCCAATACAATAATGCCTTTTTCATTATAATATTCGGAAATAAGTAATGTATAATGCTTCCTGTATATTAAATCTCTCACCTAAGAACCAGCCTGCTTTCAGATTCATTGTCATCTATAGCCCTAGTGATATATAGGCTGCTGCAGATCTAGACTATACCAACTAATTATTGAAGCATATAGATATTATATACTACATCACTATGGTTGAAAGTACAGCATAAGACCGAACGGCTATTGACACATCTTCATTGATCAGCACTTTACAAACACCATCTACAGGTTTATATACGGTTTACCTTGTACGGCAATTGAACGTTTCATTTCCTACATGGATTTAAAAGATGGTTTTCTATGTAACAATTTTCCAGCGGTCCATGTTATCATAATTGTTAGTTTTCATCATATAACCTAATAAATATGTAAACAGACTATTGACGTTTAGAGTTGTTCATTGCGACAGATCACCCAGTCATCTGATGTCATTGGTTCGAGACATCATGGATAAATATAGACCACACGTCACCAGTATATCAGGACGTTATACATTCCCAGTCGCGACTATTTAAATAGGGAAGATTTCCATCTGTGTCGCAATTGGAAGTATATTCATGAAGTATAAAAATAAGCTGACTGGGTGTTCAAGGGTTAAGTTTGGATATCTGACCGAAGCCTATAGAGAAAAATATCGATATGCAAAAGATACCATTAGGCGATATCTTTCCTATCTGCAATGGGGGTGGGGCTTTTCTTTACTATTGGTCTGATTAAATCCTGCACCTTAATTAGGGCAGCTCATTGTTCAAGACGTAAATATATATCTAAATATAATTTGTTTTGTGTTCAATGATCCATCTGTTTGGAAACGACAGCATTTACCGGTTTTTCTGGTATGGTGTTATTCATTATTTCACGTGCTGATGACTCACGTTGTAAACTTTTGTGATGTCTGAATTCCGATTTTACTTGGACGGTAAGGTACCATACAGTGTAACCTAGAATTCCGATTTTACATCAATAGCTGTTGATGCAGCTGAATGGTGGTTGATGTTTCTAAATATATGGCTGATTTTTCTGCAGTTGGTTTGGATATGTTTCCATGAAATATCATTATGTAGTCGCTAGTTGCTTAATTCCTACCGATGCTTCTCTACACAATTTGCTGATAAACTTTGTGGAGACAGAAGGACGTGACCATGATCATTAGGACTAAAAGTGAATAAGGAACTATACCCAAATTTGAAATATAGTGATTAGAATATGTCCGAAGAACACCAACATACAATTTGTCATGAAAATATAACCTATTTGCTTTAAAAATAAAATTGTCAATTGGTTAACAATATTGAAGCAGGTTCCTTCCTGGCTACTTTAGCCATCGGCACAACGTCTATATTAGCTTGCAGGTGCTTGAAATATATGAAAACTAGGAAAGGCGTCCGGAAAATTAACGCGGCAAGAACTCCCACTCCCACCCTCTACCCAAGCGTTTTGTATTCCACTCAAGCAGTCACCTACAACTACTAATGACTGCCCCAACACTCCCAGATCGAAGTCTGACGCGGAGGTTGGGGGAGGGGGTGTCCAACCCAATATATCGACGTCACTCAAAGGCTACATCGATCCTAGGTAATTAATCAGATGGTGATTGATAAGACCCGTGTTAATTACGGATTTATTAGTCGTTACCTCCAGCTAAGGCTAAATCCTTGAGAGCGGCCGACCATTCCTGAACCTCCTAATGAGCAGTCGCCGAGCAGCTATCGGAATGGGACCAGCTCATTTGCATATTCATGGCCGGGGGTCGTGTTTTTATCCAGCCTGTGGGGACGGTATGGGTCGATATACGTCGTATTTATAGTGTAATAACCCTGACATCCACAGGGATGTCTCTGTGAAATGCAAATCGAATTTTAATATGCTGCCTGTTGAGATCCTCGTTGATCGCCACTGATTGGCTAGAGACCTATTTGAACGTGTTGGTAATTACTCTGGTTATAGCATCGGGCAAAGGCCGTATTCCACTACATGATGTTACTCACGGTTTCAGAAATTGGTTTAAATTAAGGTTTAAATATCGCATACGTGTAATACATCATTAGAAAGGATTTTATATTCCCTTTCAAATGATATGTATCGCATGCAAGTGTTCCTTTCATATTTCGACCAACAAACCTGAAATTCCAGATAGTGAAAAATCGCCAAATAGAATACAGGTTTAGTCGTATGGTGTGATACATGTGCATCAGTCTACCATCGATTTTTTATGTCCTTCACCAAACGGCAAATACAGTTTGCCTCTTACAGTAAATGAATAACCGGCCCCCAACAAACTAAGGACTCATTTAAAAGGGTCTCACATTAATTACAGTTGTGCCTCATTTAGTTATTGTCTTTGGATAAAAGAAAACACAATTTATTCCTATCGTATTTCACTGGCAATTACTACCGGGTGGTAATATAGAAAGCGGTGTGCCTAGGGAAAAGCCTACCATCAGAACCTTACACTCACAGACTGTAGATTTATACAGACCGGTCACTACCTAAGAGCTGAGGGCTTAGTTGATCAGTTTCATGTAAAAAGAAAACCAGTGAGGCATTAAACAGAGTTGGTCATTAATTTGTGTATGGGTATTTTTGGAAATAACCAATAACCAAAATGTACAATGGACTATGACTGCAATCTTTATAATGAACTCAAAATGATTAATACTTATGGGCGGATTCATGGCGGCGGATCCAGGGGGTCATGACCTCCCTTTTAGTGTAGAATTAAACTTGACACAGAGAAAAAAAGTTACTCGAATGCACACGATCACATACCGTTTTAATACTTAACATGTATGTTAGCAGAGCCTCCCCCTCCCCCACCCTTTTCGAAATCCTATATCCGCCCCTGTTACCAGCAGTGACGCAGTAGTATATTATAACCGTAAAACCCCTAAATTCCTTCTCTCTACGCATATCCACAGTCCATGTTGCCATCTACCTGCCTGGACGTTAAATCAGTAGAAGGCCGACCCAGGCGCCAGGCCGAGAGCCCCCTCCCCGGTAGGCATGTAGTTGCCCGGGCTGCTGGCAGAGGGCACTGCGGTCGGGGCGGGCAGGGCCCCCTCACACCCCCTAGGCCGGCGGGGGCTGATCCAACAAGACATCATTGTGTGTCACTCTACGTGTTGAACATTGACCAACCACGCGGAAAACGATATGGACCGAGCAGGATGAGCTCATACTCAGCCGGGTTCATCATATTATCGCCAGTATCTAGTTGCCGACAGGGCCAAAGTGAAGTCGGTATATTATTGAGCAGGGGCCGTCATGAGTAATATGCCGGAACATGTAGACCCTTGGGGCTATCCAGAGGCAGGGCGCCAGTTTCAGGCATTCAATCTCTCTGTAGACATAACATTTTTTTGGTGGAGGCAGTAATGCGTATTACATCTCTATGGACAGTTATATATGTGACATATTTTGTAAGAAGCAGTCTTACGTCCTGAATTACTGAGCTAAATCTGGCTGCTTCTGAAAATACAGCAATGAACTAAAGATTGAAATGCCAAAATACAATTTTTAAGAAATTGTCACCATTTTCTTCCTGTTTCACATAATTCATAAAATATCTTGTTTAGGGATATTATACTCATTTCTTGTACTCTAAATATCTATTTGAATACACCCATATCGACCAATTACGTATATTCATTATTGAATTGGACAGTGAAATAAAACTCACAGAATTTTTTCAAAATATTACCAAGTGATGTCTGGGTTATAAAATAACCGTTTTCTACCCTCTACAGTCTGTTAGAGGACACACCAAGACACCATCGACTAGGCATTTGACGAGGTTCTTTAAAACGGAACACCCTCCCTGTACGGCCTCTTCGCCGAGATAAAAAGCCAGGAGGAGGCAGTGGAATGTAAGCCAATAGAGTGGCCGTCTCCCCCGAGCATTGGCCGCAATGCTCCTCGCCATGAGTCGATACGGCTAGAGCCACAGAATTGAGGATGAGGGGTATAATCAATCGGCCGGTCCCTCTACGACTAGGCACCGCCTTCATCGTCCAAAATATAATGTGGGGATTAAAGCAACCTCCTCAGCTTGTGTGGGCCCACTCTGACCGTTGGTCTTTGTTCTCTGCTGTTTTAATTTACTTAGATCAGTCAGAAAACAGAAGTCAAGCTTTTAGTTGTGTCTCTTAGTTGGTCTCAATTCAAAATGTATGAAGTGATTCTTAGAAGTGTACAGATAATGTGTAAAAGAAAAATTGATTAGCACGCTGGATGTATTTTATAGAAAAATATGTCAAATCTATGTGTATTTTAATCATCACAACTATATTATAGCTCTACTGCAACATAAAATGTTTAATTGTCATTTCACAATTGAATTAACATGAAAATGCGTTTGCGATTTCTTTCATACGTCCCTATCTGTTAATCATAATTATCTCTTCTCTCTGCATTTAGAATGCCTCTCCTGATGTTAACTTAATGTCGTTCAAACCCCAACCTTTCTTCTTATGAAGAGTATCATACTAAACATCTGTAGATGTGAGGAGGTATGCCTCATGTTCAGTTTATATAACGCTGACATCAATATTATTTTTTCTGAAAAATGATTATTACATGAATGGAGAAAGAGCTTTGGGGCTTCTACTACATGACAGAAATAAATGAAGCTGCGTGCAACTACAACGTTGCCTACGTGTCCCCTGCCCAATATGGATTCTAACTGAATATAGTTAACATATCTACATAAGGGAACCCTTTCTAGGGTCATCAGTTCAGTCTGAAAAACACTGACTTAATGTCGTAGGGTGTACCATTTAATGAGTTTCTATTGTGCTTAATATTGGTTTCTCCTTAGGGTAAGCTGACGCCGTATAATGCGATTTCATCCCTCGACTGGGCAGAATAAACCGCCAAACGCTACAAATAGCCAGAGGGGGAGACCCAATTGCTAATAATACCATCAGAAAACCAATATACACGACCTAATGTTTCCAGATGGGAACAAAACATGCAATATTGGCTACTGAAAACAATAGCAGCGCACACTTCTTACAATGATTTATCCTAGTTTCCATAGAAACCCCTAGTCAATTCCTCAGCCACCGCTTTGGGCTTTTAATTGTTGTAATGGGCGGAAAACATTAATCTGCTGTTCGATGGGGTGCGTCAGGAACGCGCTGGCCGGGAGATGCTGCAGGCTTCTATTGATCGGCTTACCACTCTGTGGGTAGGGTGTAGACGGGGGACAGCGGTGTCCAGGAGGGGGAGGGGTTCTTGGCCATAGTCACCCAGAAAACAGCACTCGTGTTTTGGGTCACGTGTACACCTGATTTATCTATCATAAGCTAGTTTTTGTTTTTTTAACATCAGGACAACTTAGACCTTACCACGTACTCCGCAATCATAAGCTAGTTTACTAGACAGATCGTAAGTTTACTCACGGAAAGCTCTGTATTTGTTATACGAGTTTTTGGTTAGTGTTCAACTAATGTTCAACACAGGTTTTCATCCTTAAATGATACAGAAAACTTGTGAATAATAAAAACATGTGAAAAACAAAACCTTGTGAGTACCATCTTTTGTGAGCCCTGAAGATCTCGTGACCACTCGTGCCTTGTTTCTATGGTGCTTAAATGATGAGAATAGCAGCCCATTGACGGCATCGTCTGGGGGTAGGACCTAGGGAAAAATACTCTCACAATATCCGATTGTGGATAAATCTCCTAAGAATGCTGAGCCCAATAAATCGTAGAACAACTGCCACCGTCGCAACTTGAAATGAGACTGGTCAAGCAACAGAAAATTGGCAGAGAGGTCACCAGAGCATCGGGATAGAAGAGTGAGAGGGTGACTAAAATACATTGATGACGTCTAGATCATAACTTAATCTTTGCTAAAGTCATTTAATATTCTTTTCATAGAACAATGTATAAAAACAACTGCAATGACAACCAGATGACATTAAAGAGTAAGCTACTATTTCAGCCTTTCAAAATTCTCAAGTACTTATCCCATACTAGGTTTTAAAACTAAAGGGGTTTAGGGGCTGAATATGACAGGGAGGTATTAGCTGTAAAATGAGTCACGGTCGTAAACACGGTTTAACGGCGCGGCTATGAGTGGATCTGACACTGTGCTAATCACTTGTAATATTCCCTTCTCAGTTAACAGGGCTTTAAAGTTGCATTCACGACCAATCAGACAGTCTCTGAAGGCTGCAGGCTGCATGGGGGAATAAGAGAAGTCACTAAAAATCGAATTGGGTGGTCCCTGGCGTTAGATGTCCATGGAGGGAGGGGATGAGTCACTGGGGATTAAATGGTCATCTCGTTTGTGGTGGTTGACAGAGATATAGAGAATCATGGACAGTCACTATAGTATAAGAGCTAAGCTGGTCCCCAGTAGCAGGCAGATATGGAGAGACAAGGACAGTCACTGAGGATTGATCGCTTAAATTGTCTTTTGTGGTAGGCAGACACAAAAGGGATCAGACTCAGAGACAATCACCATGTAAGATAGATACAGAGTGAACCAGGGACAGTCACTGTGACTGAATGCTGAGGTTGTCCCTAGTGGCAGGCAGGCACAGAGCAAATCAGGGACAGTTATTGAGCACTGAATGCTAAGCCTGTCCATTGCGGCAGGCAAATATAACAGGAATCAGGGACAATCACTGAGCACTGAATGCTAAGCCTGTCCACAGTGGCAGGCAGAACTAACAGGAATCAGGGACAGTCACTGACGATTGAATGCTTAGCCTGTCCACAGCAGCAGGCAGAAGCAATGGGGATCAGAGGCATTCCTTGAGTACTGAGTGCTAAGCCTGTCCACAGTGGCAGGCAGAAACAACGGGAATCAGGGACAGTTATCGAGGAATGAGTGCTAAGCCTATTCATGGTGGCAGGCAGAAATAACATTGACCATTGAATACTAAGTCTGTCCAGAGGAGCAGGCAGAAACAGTAGGAATCATGGACAGTCACTGAGCACTGAATGCTAAGCAGTCAGTTTTTTAATGGTGGCATTCAGACACGAGAGAATCAGGGATATTTATAATAATCTACGTCCTGAGCTTGTCCTTAAAAGGAGACATACATGGAGAGAATCAGGGTCGGTCAACGATGACAACTATTTGGTACAAATTAAAGGCATATTATATATGTGGAAACTGTCAAAAAGAGAAGTCCTGTCTCTCAGTTTTGAATTTGAATTGGAAGAAACTTTTATATTTAGCTGGTTTCAGTTGTGGCTTCAGGATTGGCTTCAGTTGTGGCTTCTGCATTAAAGGTAATTATGCACAGAAGGGACTTTTATAGTGGCCGCACAAAGGTCCGAGAGCTGTCAGAAATATAAGGACACTATAAGCATGATCCAGGTATTGATGCAATTAGTATTGTCCATATATATATATATATATATATATATATATATATATATATAGGCTAAGTACTAAAATGGTGTGCAGTCGCACACAGGCAGCATTTTGACCTTTTTGTGAAGTGAAAGGGTCCACAAAAAAGTGCACTCTGATAAAAATGTTCGCCACATTGAATGTAAGTGCATGTGGCACATCTCACCTCTGCCTGCTCCCCAATTACACTTTCATCCACCGCGACTGGCATATCTATCTACACTAATGAATGTGCTAGCAAACGTTTAAGCTTTTACATAAAGTTGCATAGTACTCTCACTGCCTGTATGTATGGCCACACATGTAAAAGTATGTGTAATAAGATGAGAGAGTTCGTGCGTGACTTTCATGTGAGAGAATGTTAGAGTTTGTGACTTTCTGTAACAACATACACCATGGAGACTCAGTGCTATCCTAGTATCAGTCCTTTTGCGAATATTTCCTAGTCATTATATGGTCGCCTGCGCTACCCTTTACTCCTAATACACAGAGTATCAGACTACCACCAGGTACTAGTCTACTCTTACTTCCTCACAAACAGAGTTGTCGCAGGAGCCCTCCAGGGGTCGCTGCGGCTGGCGTTAGTCACCAGGGGGCGCCACTGACAGGGGGCGACGTATTGAATTATGGGATAGCCCCACGAAGGTCCCCGGGCCTCCCGCCTAGCCGGCCAACCGATATATTCCCGAGCAGCAATGTGATATTCAAAAACAATTTACGGGCTGACATTTCATTTTCCCCGGGGCCTTGTGCATCTTGGCGGCTGTGGCGACAGAGATACATATATATGAAGGCGTCTCAAATGCAATCACGACCCTTCCTAGAAAGGCAAACGTTTATACTGTTCTAGTATTGCTGTGTCGGTGTTATTCATCGTCATGTTTATATGTTTTAGAAGAGAAATAGACGTTGAGCAAATGCTGATGTGATTGTCATAATCATATCATGTCATTGATAGTCATAAGAAGTATTGAATCTGTTTTGGGTTGTAGACAGTTCTAAACGAACATGTATGCTACAGTTATGAAGACATGCTGATTTTCACGACACATACATGTATATTCAAAGTTGTACGTTGTAGCTCTCTGGGAAAACTAGACATAGGGCCTATAAGATAATCAGTAAAGCATGATATACACATATCTATGTATATAACATGCAATCTAATTCATTTGCCAAAATGGTAATGCTCGTTATACATAATATTTGTGTACACAATAGGCATTGCCGTTTTAATATCAAGATCTTTGTTTATTATCAAATGTACAGTTTCGAGCCGCCAATGCCACGTATAATACATGAAATAAACAAAATTGAAAGGACCCCTCGTGCTCATTTACAAATGAATAAAGGTAGCTATCATGCCTCAAACCAAATACATGTTGAATCTGTCTCAGCCTGGGAGCATCTTGCTATTCTAGCGACCCCTGCTAAATGAGCGACGAACTCAGGGAGTGGCTGGGTAGTTCCAGGAGAGACACTAGGGGTCCTGCCGAGCAGACTACGACTGCGCCCTTCGGCAACAGATTCCTGTTGAGACAACAGCGCCAATGGTCAAAGGCAACTAATCAAAAAGGACGATAACTGAGTCATAAGGAGCTGTTTACTTGACTCGACGCCTTGTCTAAAGTCTTTTGATGTATATCAAATTGTGATATGATTCCATTAGATATCAAAAGGTTTACCACAGAGGTGAAATTCGCGGCTTGTACCAAATGAATTGCAAGGAGACGGTTTCAGAAGACAGCACTATAATATTATAGATAATATTGTGGAATTGTAAATATTGTCTCTCGATGATGTATACAGGTATACTTGTGCATATTCATCGCACATTCATAACCTTTTACTTCATACTAACTGTCCAATAGTAACAGCCTGTATTTACATTGGCAATACAATTCTTTTCGCTAATATAATTCTTTTGAAAGGAAACATTAGCATTGGAGGCAGATCCTATCAAAACATACATTAGTTTGTAAATACAGATACTGATAATACAAAAACTTGGAAGTGGCCTTTCAGTGCGTGAAAGATAATCCTTACAATCCAATGCCCCTCCCCCGCCCGCCCCCACAACCACTGTAATAAAAGATGGCAATTCACCTGTCGAACACTTTATTAAAATGTATACGTACTTGGCTGTTCAACTAAAAGACCTTTGGCCTTTTCCCAGACACCCCAGCTAATTTATTGAAGTTCGCTGAGAAATCAACCTTTAAATGTCATGTTGATAAGTATCTGAGTCAAAACAATCAATCGAATAAAGTTCTGGATATATTATTATAGTGCTTCTTTCGCCCTATATGTCAATTTCCCCCCCCCCCCTACATAATTATATAGTTATACTGTGATAAAACTATTTAACTGATTGCTAGTTTCTTTTTCCTGTATGAGAAGATCTAATGATACACTGTATTACAAAGCATATTGTTGTGATCAGCATAGCGAATTTCTCCCTGAATTTTATGTAAACGATAAACACAGATCCAACATTATTGGCTATTTTGTTTTCTGCACCCATTTGTAAGTGCTGACCTCGTAAAACAAATTAGGAAGTGTTTTACGGTCCGGGTTCTCTATAATTATTATGATCAGTGAAATGGGCGCTAAATGGATTTGGCTGCTCCTGGGCATGAAAGGGCCATTATGGCGGGGGTGGTGAGGGGCGGGGGGTCCCAGGGGGCGGGGCCTGGGGTCGACCACCTCGTAGACTTGTTGAAGCCCTTTTATTCTGCGTCAAATGCCATGTGCAAAACGTCTACAATAATCTGAATGATAATACATCCCATTCCCTTCACATTCCTCTGGAGCCATAGGCTAGCCATTTATGTGTACGATTAATTGAACATTAATGGTTTAGTCAATGGTAAAAACACTAGATCATTTCAATCCATGCATACCAATGTACATTTCACGCCACGTCCAGGGCAGTGACACAATGCAATGTTAATTCCAGTAAATACCTGGGCCTGTCCTAGTCATCAACACATTAAAACTGATGTTCAAAAAGAAAGATTCCATATAAGATCGCACAGAAACAAACGAGTGCATTTCCCCATACACAAGCTACATAATAGGTACAGGTCTAGAAACCTCGAGGTAGACTGTAACGCAGTGGATCTGGTGTAGTTTATTACGTTTCTGAGAGTAGCTTGAGTACCTGAATAAGCCCCAAATCATTCCCTCTTTTACTTCAGGAATATTTCCGTTAATACCGATTAGCATGTAGTCGTATCTAACATGAAAGAGAGATTACATGCTAACAAGGATCAGTAAAAAGAGAAAATAACCATTCGATTTACGTCGCATGTGTGCATGAAATTTTCAAATTACAACATGTACTCCCCTTGCTGGCAGCACTTCCGATTCTCCAAGATATAAATAATATAACTGGTATACGTCATATTATATGCTATACTATGTTTCCTTTTGGTTTATATAGATTATAGTTTGTGCTATACTGGGTTTCCTTTCTATGGTCAAAAAACACTATACCATGTGCTACTCTGTCTTTCCTTTCAGTCTATAAACAAATATAGACACAGTTCCCGACTGGCGATACACACTCGGTCGTTGGTTCCCCGGGTGGCCCAGACAAATGGAGCCCCTGATAATAGATCTACTTAGGGCCGAGTGGTATGGCCAGAGAGAGGTGACCATCTCCCCTCCTGCTCCCTCCACATAGTCCTCTGCTATTGTTGCCTCCAGCAGCCTTTGCTCTGTGACCTTTTTTCCTAAAGTCCAATATCCACTGGGCTAAATTGGCCAGTTGCTACCAACAGAATTGACCGATCTTTGCGCTGATTCAGGTCAGGAAGCAATATTGAAATATACATGTTTATTATGAATGGGTGGTAAAATTGACTGATTGTTCTTGAAGAATCGGCTGATTTTAGTGCCGATTGGTCGGTCACCTTGGTGGAATTCGCCTAATGGGTATGGGGCTTTTTAATATGAAATGAAAGAATGACATTCATATTTCTCAACTGCGTCCCTCGGCAAATAGAAACGGTTACTTATGTTTGCAAATAATGAAATATTGTAGAGAACATCTAACTCAACGACCACTTGTTGTAGACTTTGAAATTTATTGTAGACATTCAAGGGTGATATAATTTACAAGTTTCGGATTGTTACATCCTTCATTATGCTTGCAAAGAACCGCTCCCGCTATTGGTCACAAACGACAGACACATATCAAACATGTTGAGTAGATTTTTCGTATTTATGAAAAGAAAGTAGACGATTTTATAAAGTTCTTAATGTTTTCTGTTTGCCAGAAGACTCTTCGTTGTATTGTAACATTGGTTCATTAGCCAAGATCTACTTTAACATAAGAGGGATTCGTTGCTTTATTATAAACTGTGTTTGACATTTCCTATCGATTGTATCTATGTGTCGACCACTCAATCTAGCTCTTTTAATCCAATAATTGATAATCCAGCATGAGTCAAGATTCCTATTTCCCCAGAGCCCTTACTTTAATACCAGAATGACCAGATCTATCATCATGATTCGTGAGGAAAATGGTTAGAATTACATTTTTATTCCAAGGTAATAGTCGAAATAATGAAGTCATAATTATCTAGCATTTGAAACATGAAGCATACGAATGAGTAAAAAGCACAAGCATCACAATCTAACAATTTGGACCACCTAATGACTCTTCTATGAGCAGCAAATAAAGAGTGAAGGATAGGTTGTGACAGGCTTGATTAGCTTATGTTGTACCGAATCAAAGACCTCTGTGCAATCTTGTTTATTTCTAGATCTAGTGTGTTAACGTTGAATAATACAGAGCAATAAGTATGCCAATCCCTTTGACATTAATTATCTGGAGTAAAGTTAATGTTATAATTCTGCTGCATGGTAATTATACAAACGCCGTTTTCGTCCTTAAACCTGATCCCAAACGTTAACAACATCTGCGCAAGTTTTCTATAATGCCGGACTTATCGGATTGCTCAGACAATGTAACTTTATTTCACATGCCCCCTTAAACCTAATAGGTATTAATCAAACTATTTCAGATCAGTTTGTACCATTGAAGTACTATCTTTGGCGTCACTACCATGACGCACAATCTCAAATGCATACATTCCATTCTTACAAATAGTGCTAAAACCTGTTAAATTTGAGAAGAATAATGTTCTTCTCAAATTATAGTATTAAGTCTATATTATAGTGTAATCATCCCCTCCATATGAGAACACTCCATGCTGGGGCTGGCTAAGTCCCTGTCTTAAAAGATGTGATCTCGTCCGTGAAATAGACGAAATATGCGTTCTAACTCCAGTACATTTGCGCTAAGTTCGTGACGTAACCCATAATGTCACCAGATTAGGTTCTAACGTCGCAAAACACGTCGACAGCTCCTTTCAATTCGTCCACAACACATGGCTATATCCCACATCTCCCAACGTCTCACCTCCCACCCCTAGTCCCACCGCCCACCCATGTACAACCCCACCCTCCACCACCAAACCCCTGGGTAACACGAGATGCCATCAAAGGTTTGGTCTCAGTAATGAATCCCCATTTTTAATGCCGCAGTCTGACGCAATGTGCGATGAAAAGTTAAGGGACGAGGACAGTTTTGCGTCATTAAATTACCTTATCCATTCCCACACTAAAACACGGTAGATTTTTCCCCAACCCAGCCGGCGTGTGGGCAGCGCGTCACAGACGATCTGCTGTTTATAATCCCCTATTCAGGGGAGATATGATAGCATTATAGGGTGTGTACGTTAGGGAGGTGCCTACCACGTATCACGCCATTGGAGCATTGCGACGCCCGTCCCACCACAACAAAGACATGAGTCGTTATCAGGGGACACAGTCTGATTAGCTCAAATAGCACGAGCAGCTCCGAGCAGCTCCTATCAACGCACTGCATGTTCAGGGCAATAGGAGGTCCCTAGACAGTCGCACTTTGTGTACACAACGTTAAGCATTTTATATAAAATGTTTGCGTGACGAACATGAATCAGGTATAGGATAAATACATTCCCTTAGTGTAGTTATATAAACGTAAAACACGTTGTTATAAATACTCAACTATGAAGCTAAACATAAGTTAATAGGATTTGAAAAATGATAAATATAATCCTTGCGCCAGTTGTGAACCGGCTAACTGACCAAAGTGATGTTGTCATATAAGTACTATAATAATGCCATAATATGCACGTGTTGCTTATACTTTAGTACCATACGTGTAGGAAACAACCATGCAATACCCATTTTGAATACTACTCATGTAATGATAAGTTGTGGTGTACACAATAAATCTAATTAACGTAATATTGCTATCTACGCGAAATCGTGCTTTCCGGCAGTGCCATATGAGCGAGGTCACGTGCATAGGATGCACTATGTACGCGACAGGCACCATTTCTCTATGCTACTTACAACAATAATAAACTGTCGCGTGTACAATATAGTCCCTTCACGCGACATTGTCGCCTGCTTAAAGAAGTAGCGTCCGGAATTGGTTTCGGATCTCATCTTGTAACAACTGTTCATGTTATGTTTTGCTGTTATGCAAGTAAGTTCTATTCGATACTAATAGATAGCTACAGATTATCAGATCATGTACCATTGCAGTGTCCTCTGTGCATTTTAAATTGAATCATAAAGAATTTTGGAAATTTTAAACACAATTTTGGCTTTTTAATATTCACAGAAGTCTTCTCTTTATGGAAATCCAATATGTTGTGTATCTCATGTACACCTACCCCAATCCCACCGTACACTGTCTCCAGACTTGCCCAACCCCCCTCACCACTCCAATCCTTCAGTTCTCCCCCTTACGCTATCCATCACCCACGCCGTATGCGGATAACACAGCGTCATTACACCAAACCGGTATTATCTACTTATTGTATACACTACATCCCGACGTGTCACTTAATACCATCCATCATCGTAGCGCACACACATACAGATCTACATCAGCAAAGTTGATTACTGAAAAATAAGAGATTGATAGCTTACCGTACCTCCTGCCTTATCTTTTCCTAGACGTATGGGGACTTACCTACAAAGACAAGATAAAGATAGTATAATTACAACGTTATGGAAATTGAAAAAAATATTATATGTAAAGCCTGAATTCCACATACTGATTTTGATTCTGACGATTTACTCTCTAGGTTTCCTTTTGTTTCCGAAAGAAATGACATGAAAATAAATATCATAATCGAAAGAGAATTACGAAACCTTTCTTACGACCTAAACATGTCCATATTTTAAATATATAACCCCACTGGCGATTTTTAAGGTTGGGAGGAACATCGGCATGTGAAATGATATAGGCTTAAATGTACAGTACAAGGAAATTCAAGATACGTCACGATTTTCGGAGAAACATCAAACATCAAACACAAAACAGTGATCATCGAGAATGTTATTGAGATGAAATTGAAGAACATTCATTTCACAATAAGAAACATTTTAATTTCGCATTGAGTGACTTTAACTACCCTGACAAAACAAGATGACGGGTCACAGGATCTGTTTTTTTTTTTTTTTATAAGAGCGTGCTTTTTTATGATCGTTGTCGTGTTTTATTCAGCCAATGCACCAAAGAAGCACTCGCCACTGCGGGCCATGTTTTGATAGGTTTATTGAACCCTGTCAGATACGTCTGCCATTCCAAATATTACAATTGGACACATTGGATTGTGCATATAAGTTTTTGGGGAAACTATTTTGTCGAACGATTATTCAGAGAGTTATTATATATATTTAATCATGTTGGTTATCCACTATTATATCATATTTATATAATCATAAATCACTTTGTTTAGAAGATCACGTGTTTGTTCAAAAAGGTGAAGACGTTCAATAAACTATTTCAAAAAGATATATTTCTAAGGTATATAAACATTTAAATATTAAATATGGCATGATAATTATATAATGACTTAATAAAAATTGAGCTATTATTGGTATGAAATGAAAATTGTCTCATTTTCTACTGTCCTCTTGACGACTGATGACTCCCCTTTCAACAGTGTTAAAAGCATAATATTACCAATAACCATTACCAGTTTATAATGAAACAATATCGTCCAACTACACTTCTGGAGTCGAGTTTGGTTTGATTATCTTTATTTTCAATCTAAGCTACATTATAGTACAGCTTTCTCCAACTGATTCCCCATGATTACTTTGACTTTACCGTATTATCATGTACATGAAAACGTATGATAAACCCAGTGAAACTATTAGGTATGTTGAGGTAGTTAATCTTTGCACCAACCAATTCACCTAGAATTAACACATTCTGGGCTAATTGGAAATTGGCTTTAATTGACTCGGGGCGCCCCCTACTCTTTTGCATGTGTGTTCTCTCCCTCTCTACCCAGGTGGCGCTTCACCAGGTCTCGCGCTCTCCCCGAGACTCTCCACGAGACTCTCCACGAGACGGTATAAAAGGCAGATCCCCCGCTGGCGGCCCTCTCCTCTCGTGAACACCTCGCTGCCTCCACGCCTCTGATCTGCAGAATACAATTTCTCGCACGTGTTCTGGCTTCAAGGTATAGTACGTGCCTTACACTGACTCTGTTCCGTTATTGGTGTCGAGAGGAGAGGCTTATTCATTTATTGTACTATTCCCCGTCGCAGTTATGCCACCACGCCGTGCTCCCCGCAGGGCGGCTCAGCCTGCCCCGCCGCCGGCCCCCGACTCTCCGCCGGCCTCCCCGGTTCGGCCCCAGCAGAAGAAGCGTACGGTGGCCGAGAATGCCCGAGCAATTGACACCCTGACTTCACAAATCACTAATATGTCTGAACTCTTGTCGCAGGTGGCGGGGAAACTGGACGCTAGGCCTGAGGCGCCTGTTCTGGATGTGGACGGCCATGCCAACGACTCCTACAGCCGCCCGGACTTGTCATTCTCACGCCACCACCCCAGGAGACACAGGCATAATTCGGAGCGGCCCCGCTCAGCGTTTCGCCCCCGTCATAACTCATCTAATTCTCATGTTTGTTCTCACCATTACAGAACTAGGCCAACTTACAACCCGTCACTTTCCCCTCTGTTAGACTACCCAATCGACCCCCTCGGCCAGCATTCTGCAGCGACAGCCGCGCGGGACATTCCTACCTCCCTTTGGGACCTGGAAGACTCTACAGACCTCCAGCAGCGCGTGGCTAACCTCCTGACAGCGACCCTCGCCCCGGCTCATGCGTCTGGTAAGAAACTCTTCCCACATTGCTATGTCCAGAGGGGGGCAAAGAGAGTCAAGACGACTCTGGGTGACCTAACGTTGGCTGAATACAACCTTGGTTTCATCAGGTTAATGAACAGTAAAGAGAGTGACCCCGTTGACAGGCCTCACATGTTCCAACATTTAGAGAACTTAAACGAAGACGCTTCAGTGTATGATTTTGTAGACGTTAGAGGTTGGTCCGAAGAAGTGTGCGCCCTAGTGGCGGATGGCCGTCTCACCGGGGACGACCATTACAAAATAGACCTGCTCCATCTCAAGTTATCCCAAGTAAAAAGAAGAGGAAGAGACCCCAGGGATACTCGTCATGAGCCCCTGTGTTCCGACGCCCTGACAGACTTGTCCCCCGAGGTCCGCGCTGCTAAACCAGGCCCCCCTTGTCGCCAGTTTAACAGCGGGACGTGTCAACAAAATTCCCATCATGTGGCAAATGGTTATCGCCGTTTACATGTCTGCTCATCCTGCGTCCATCAGAAATGTTTGTGCCTTCCGCACCCAGAGAAGCGATGCAGGTCTAAAGAGTTTAGCAACAAACCGACCCAGAAGGAATCTGAGCCGGGGTTTGGAAAGTAGCCCCCTCGCCTTCCCCCACTGCTCTCCCTGATCGCCCCGCCTCACTCACTGCTCCTACTGCTCACACTGTTCATGTTGATGCGGCTCCCTCTCGCGCCACTCTTCATATACCTAACACTGTTCTTGCCTCGGCAAAATCTCTTCCAACAGTTGACGCTCTCTCACCATCATCACCTCCATGCCCGATAGCACACTCTACGCTTCTCGAGGAGGACCTCCATCAGGCTGCCAGGAGCCACCAGTGCACCCATGTTTCGGACACGTACAACCCTGTGGAGAGCCTAGCATCTAGCGCCCATGCCATACAGGTTGGTCCCTATGGTTACGCTCATGTGATTGCCACATTATGGCCCCGTGTGGCTGATGACACTGTCTTTGGTGGTGATCTCCATCTCCAGATCTACGATGTGGTAAGAAAGACTGCACTGCCTAACTATCTCTCTGCCCGGATCCCCATCCCATCCCAACTGAATTGTGATGCATGGGACCACCGCTTGGTTGATTACTATGATGCAGAGATCACTGACTATCTCCGCTTTGGCTGGCCCGGTAATTATACCGCCCCGACACCTCCGACCCCGG
Source organism: Lepidonotus clava (assembly GCA_936440205.1). Classification (NCBI taxonomy): domain Eukaryota; kingdom Metazoa; phylum Annelida; class Polychaeta; order Phyllodocida; family Polynoidae; genus Lepidonotus; species Lepidonotus clava. The sequence continues at coordinate 30,696,295 of OW387143.1, forward strand.
CCAGTTCAAACCATCCTAGTGCCTTAAATTTTCTCTCTGATGTAGACAGATTCCTAACCAAAGAGACCTCAAAAGGCGCCATGCTTGGCCCTTTCTCTCGACCCCCCTTTCACGAGTGGACCCAGATTAGCCCTCTCATGACTGTAGAAAAGAAAGACTCTGTAACGCGTCGCGTTATCATAGATTTGTCTTTTCCTATCGGCGCTAGCGTAAACGCTGGCGTGCCCAAGAATTTCTTTCAAGGAAATCCTACCCATTACACACTCCCAACGATTCATGATTTGATGGACCTTATTATCCAGAACGGACAAGGCTCGTTTCTCTGGAAGGCTGACCTCGAGCGGGCCTACCGCCAGCTCCGGAGCGACCCCCTGGACTACCCCCTGATGGGCATCCGTCACCGAGGTGAGGTATACATCAACATCTGTCCTTCCTTCGGCTGTCGGGGCTCTGGAGCGGCCCAACAACGAGTGTCTCGAGCTGTCTGCCACCTGATGGCCCAGGAAGGTTTCCAGGTGCTTGCCTACGTAGATGATTTCTGCGGGGCTCATAGCTCTTTCTCAACGGCCCTCTCATCCTTCGCGGCTTTCAAGGCCCTTTGCGAGGAATTGGGCCTTAGGCTGGCCACGGACAAGTCCTGCTTCCCATCCACCCGTATGGAGTGGCTGGGCTTCCAGTTCGATACGGTTGCCATGGAGGTCACCATCCCCGAGGACAAGCTTAAGGATGTCGTCTCCCTGGCCCAAGCGTGGTCCAACAGACGCCGGGTGTCCAGGAAAGATCTCCAAAGCCTCGCCGGGAAGTTAAACCACATCGCTCAGTGTGTTCTCCCGGCTCGTAGGTTCATGGCACGGATCCTCGCCCAGCTGCGTGATGCCCCTGATCGTGGGACCACCCCGATCAGCGACCCTCTCCGTCGAGATGTCGCTTGGTTTGTTGCCTATGCTGCCAGCTGCAATGGCCGCATCCTTCTCGCTCCCTCCCTCCCCTCTTTCCCCATTCAGTGCGATGCATGTTTGGATGGTGGGGGCGGTTTCTCAGACCACCATTACTACATGGCTCACTTCGACGAAGAAGAGTTCTCCCATTTTCACATCTCACAAATCGAGGCTCTGAACATCGTGTTGGCCTTGAAGACCCTCCTCCCCGCGCACCTTTCGTGCATGGAGGTGATAGTCACAACTGACAACATTGCCGCCATGTTCTCGCTGAATTCGGGAAAAACCAGGGACCCCATAATGGCCGCATGTTCCCAAGAACTTTGGCTGGTGGCCGCTGTGCGCCAGCTGAAGATCACTGTATCTCATGCCCCCGGCACCTCCCTTGTCCTTGCCGATGCCCTTAGCCGCTGTTATAAGTCGAAAATGCACAGAGATATTGTTACTCAGATGACCCATGATCTCAACCTTGATTTGATTCATCATGCTCCGATTGCCTCCCTGTTGTCTCCAGGCCTGTAACTTTTCTTTGTTCTAGATCCTCGGACTCGGACTCTTGCCTGTCAACTGCAGCAGACTTACCAGGCCGCCTTCGCGAAGTCGACAGCGGCGAACCATCACCGGCAGGCGAAGGCATACCTTTCCTTTATGTGTGCTTTTGGCTTTGATTATATGACGCCAACTCAAAATTCCTTACTTCTGTATATTCAATTTTTGGCTAACTCTTTTAAGAACATTACATCAGTAAAGAACTCTCAGGAGCAAAAACCTTTTTGACTCTAATAGGGGGTGACCCCTCTCATTTGCTCTCCCCGATGATCTCTACTGTTCTTCGGGGGGCTGCACGCCTCTCCTCTCATGTTGAACACCCTGCCCCACCTCTGTCCAGGGCTGACCTCCTCGCCTTGTGCAGGGCCCTGGCCTCCTTGGGCCCGGATGGACTGGTGGCCCGGGCAGCCGTCCTCTTCGGTGTGACTACCTTCCTGAGGCAGTCGAATTTCCTCCCGACCGGCGGGGGCTGGAGCCCTCACCTGATTACTCGGGGGGACTTGGACGTCTCTCCCTGTCGGATCCTGGTCACGGTCCGAACAACGAAGACTCGGAGACCTGGAGAGCCCCCTTTGACTCTCCTGATTCTCCCCACTCCCGGCTCCCAACACTGCCCTGTAAGGGCTATTGACACTGCCTGCCGTGCTGTCCCCGCAGGGCAGGCCTCCCCGATTTTTCTGCTTCCCTCCACAGGTACCCCGTTGACGTCGAGAGCGCTGCTGACCTTGATGAGGACTGCCCTCCTGGCGTCCGGCCGGGACGTTGGCCGGTCGGTGACCGTCCATAGCCTCCGGAGGACGGGAGCCCAGCTTGCGGCCTCGGCGGGAGCCCCGGATGCGGACATCATGGCGCACGGCACCTGGCGGTCGAGGGCGTACCGAGCTTACGTCCCGACGATAGCCAGCTCCTCATTCCCTGCGGTCCTGGCGTCGGTTTGGCATTAAGCCGAGCTGACTATTGTTATCGCGACGAGCCGCTGTACAATTTTAACTTATTACTCTTTTAATCTCTCGCTTACTCGAGATTTTATTCTTTTAACAAATATAAAATTTTGTAATAAATTTTATCCAAACTATCTTATGTGGTTGGCGTCCCTTCTGTCAATTCTGGGCTAATTGGAAATTGGCTTTAATTGACTCGGAGCGCCCCCTACTCTTTTGCATGTGTGTTCTCTCCCTCTCTACCCAGGTGGTGCTTCACCAGGTCTCGCGCTCTCCCCGAGACTCTCCACGAGACGGTATAAAAGGCAGATCCCCCCGCTGGCGGCCCTCTCCTCTCGTGAACACCTCGCTGCCTCCAGGCCTCTGATCTGCAGAATCCCGCCCTCCTCGCCCTCTTCTAAGCTCTTCGGATCAGTGGGGCATTAAGCCGAGCTGACTATTGTTATCGCGACGAGCCGCTGTACAATTTTAACTTATTACTCTTTTAATCTCTCGCTTACTCGAGATTTTATTCTTTTAACAAATATAAAATTTTGTAATAAATTTTATCCAAACTATCTTATGTGGTTGGCGTCCCTTCTGTCAATTTTGATTTAAACAAATACAGCGTAAACAAATATTTGAAGACCGTTTGGTAATGGATTTAGGAACCAAAGTCTACAGATGTTTGAATCTGCATATATTGCTAAAAGGAACAGAACACTCTGAATATCGTCAGGGAATTATACTTGTACATTAGGCAGAGGTTTATAAGATTGGCAACGCGTTCCTAACCGACTTTCAAAAACAAAAGACAGTTTTTGCTCGTTCTCTGCGCTCATGTTTACCTGAATTATTCTATTGTTATGTTAGGATGACCACAAATGGAAAAAGCAAGCCCATATCATGTGACTGTTAAAGTGTCTTCTTTTCTGTGCCGTGGACCAATTTACAGTTCTAGGGAAAAGTCATGGTGTGGTACCTTTAAAACTCCAGTAACCTTTTACAGTTTTAAAAGACCGCTTTGTTTAAAAGATGACCTCAACCTTTTATTTGCTTCACCGATAATCAGCAGATAATAATACATCTACTGTATTCAGTTCAGCGAAACAGTGTTGACTGCACCAATTGGTGCCACATATCATTTGAAAGAGACAAATACTATAAAACATTATGATTAGCCCTTGTACACACTGGCAATTAATTTTGCGAAATCGATAGTAAAATTGAAAAGTATAATACAACCTTTGATGTTTGTAGTTTGTCTTAAACATCCCATGCCACCAGTTACATATATAGAAGGAAATGGCTAAGAAACGTTTCCCTACCTACCTGAGTTAAAGTGTCTATAATTTATTGTACCCTACCTTGAACAATTCCCTTGAAATTCCCACATCAAATAGATCTTTCAAAGCACCGCTAAAACAAATATTTCAGGGCAGTCTCAATGTGCGCAAGATAAATAGATATAAGAAAAAATTCCACTAGTTTAGCACATACGAATTTTCTGTAATTATCTTTCATATGAAGGACAATTGACTGCGTTTTTCGGCCCACCTTTTTAATAGTCTGATCTAATGATGACCTCCTGATACTTTGCTCATCAACCACAGTACATCCTTGGACGAATGGTTATTTCTCTTCATCCACAGACACTATTTGCTAGTTTCTGGGTCAATATCAAAGCAAAAAGCAGTGGTCCCAATGATCGTGATTCCTTAATGGGATGTAGAAAGTCAATGGTAGAATCAATGAGACATCGATTATAACATAGACGGAGAGGTACGAGGGACCTCTCACTGCTGGAGGAAAATAACGAGGAAGAGAGTTGTATATGGGAAAAGAAGACAGTACCAAATTGATGCATGGAAATACACAGAATCTGAGCAGCAGACATTTTAAATGGAAATTGATTCATATAAAAGGATTTTTCATAAGGTATCGGTTCGCATTTATGTATTTGATGAATTTGATATTTGTTGTAGTTCTGCTTAAGGTCCCCTTTCAATGGTATAATTATATTGCCGAATATGGAGAAATATGATACTATTCATCTGAGAATATTATAGAAACCTTTGGCTTCTCCAGCGCTTTATATTAAGAACAGTTTTACAGTAGGGCCTTTTTAAGGTATAGTACTATATCTGCCCTAGACCTGTCTGTAATTTTGCAATAGACACTGTACTTATTATTGTATCTGTCACTTTACAGTCCAGCGACCGAAACAGTTTTTTGGACAGAGCAAGTAGTGTTTCCATTGTTAGTACATTTTTTATTTACGATATATCATTTTAAGATGAGCCATTGGCATTAGAAAAAATAAAATAAATAGACAATGTTATCAGAGTGCATGTAAAGTTTAGTTTATTTCGTCAGGTGAAAGACTGTATTCTGCTAGCCAGTTTACTTCCGTTTTCAGAAATCGCTAGTGGAAGTAGAGAATAATTATAAACATCTCATGTATCACTAGAATGATCTTTCAAATGATATTTCGGATACGTATGTGGTCTTTTACATTATATCCTTGGAGGAAAACTTTGCCTTGATTAATTTTCATGATTGTGTACCTTTGCCTAAATAATATTATGTAAATGTATAACTGTACCTTTCTATCATATTATGTATATCTGAACCTGCATTTCATCATCTACCATCAACTTTCATTAATACTATTATGTAATCGTTAAACTTTTCAAAAATAATTCTTGTACTGGGAGACCTCGATGTAAGTTGAGAAGTACGCTTTCAGAGATAAAAGAAAAATAAGGAGAAAAAAAAAGAAAAAAAGTTATAAATAACCAGGTCGTGGACTGACTCAGAATCATTTATAGTGGAAAAAAGAAAAAAAAAGTTATAAATAACCAGGTCGTGGACAGACTCAGAATCATTTATGGTGAATATTATTGTATAATTATATTGGTATTATATTTGAGGGGACACCTGCATCTCATTAATATTCATTAGGTCACATGCTTCCTACAAGCTAGTTAGTTTTGGCGGGATCACATGTTTTCTGGCCGCCATTGAGTGCAGGTGCATTCCCCTCACCTTTGTAATTTTTCTTTTAGTTATCATTTATTTAATTGATATCTATTAATGTTAAATAAAAGGACCGACTAATCATTATTATTATCCTGATTCAGCAAGAATGGCCATTCCCTTGTTGTTCTCCTGTTTAATATTATAGTGGAATGCAGGCTAACCGCGTTGCACCCATTACAGGCCTAGGAGTAGGGAGCGGTCTGTTGTCCTCAGCCCACCCACCCCCATACATCAGTAACTCATTACCCTGACCACTGACACCTAACTGACCTCTACCCCCATTAACAATGTGCCCCTGATAATCAGCCAGCAGCCTCCATAAACAATGGCCCATGGCTCCCTCAGAGGGTGGGTTTAACGTTATAGCTGTAAACAACAGCATGCACTGCGGTCAATATATTATGTGTTGTCTTAGGTCGTAACATCAGATGATTTCTATATACAAGGAGGTTTATGTACATGAGATGGTTTCTATAATTATATGTTGTGATTTTTATAGATTACATGGTTTCTATATATAAGGTGTTTTTGGCTTCAGAATAATAAATAGTTCAATGCCGTGGATTTATTGTGAGTGTTGATGGTTGCATATTAGATGGCAATCATTAGACTTTCTGCTGCTTCATCGATTTGTTACAGGTGACGGGGGGGGGGGGGTGATTGTAATAGTTGTACACTAAAGTATTCAATATTTTGTTACCGTGAACGTAGTTTATATATTTGAGTAGATTTAAATACGCACAACCAATTTCTGGAAACATCTTTCTGGAAGTTGAATATACAAAATAAACCCATCAACCTCGTTGAAATTAATTGCTTAACCTGAAGAAACGATGAGAGATAAGGGTGCCCTCTTCTTGCAATGGGCTTCCTCCTGCCTTACCTACATAGTACTGAATCTGAGAAGTTGACTGTAGCATAAGCCACCACTGAGGTCAATGGGCTGATTGGCTCATCCTAGACCATAAGGTACAGCGTTTGTTGGACAACATAAACCATAGAGATAAACCAATGTTCCTTATTTAGGTGTAACGACGGGTGAGCCATAAGTTTTTAAACCGCAAAACAGGTTTAAACCTTTGCCAGGCAAATATTATTAATCAACATTAATTTTAAGCTGTTAAGAGGAGAGCTTTTTTGTTTTCTTATTTATTTATTTTAAGCTTCTGGATTTACACTGAACAATATGCAATTTACGTGGAAATCAGTTTTGTCAATTTAAACTGCAATCGTTCCACATTCTTTGATTTTTGCCCATCTTTTGTATTTGCAAACTACGTCAAATGCACTTATAAAAACATTCAAACTACGTCAAATGATCGCTTCACATGAGTATGCCATCTGGTTGCATTTTAAAGTCTGCAGTTCTCAACGAATGCATGACATTCCTTAAACCTTCCGTTTAACGCCACCAGCTTCTATTCCAGGCCTCTATCAGTCTTCTGTATAACAGAAAAACGCAAACTTTCCACTTTGTTCGCTGCAGCTCTACTACTACTGAAGCCATAATCCAGGGCCGACCTGGGCCTGAACCCCTACTCGTGAGGTCATCTGGCCGACAAGGCCTGAGATGGGTCCCCTGGGGACTGGACATGGCCCCTACAATAGGCCAGGTGGTGTAGGCCTGGGACCCACCGCCTGGGACCCACATGTTAAAAGGCCCAAAACCACTAATTCGTGATTTCAATTGACAAAAAGAGTTGCAAATGTTTCTAATTGTACAATCGTCAGACGAAGTTTCAGCAAAAACAATTGACTTTTAAATTCAGTACTTTGTTGCCAAGAGGCTTACAGAATAAGAATCCACTTTAGATGGTATTCTAGATGAGATTTTGCATCTCTTTGCGCTTGACTATGCTGAAAGAAAACTTAACTTCTACGCATTCAATCACAGCTAAATGCCATGACCAATCAATCATGTAGAGTTGAAATGTGACTAGAGCATGCAGATTCTGTAGGCCGTATAGAATATATGCACGTTTATTACTTACACGAAATGTGTTTTTAGCATCAGTAAGGTACTTGTATAAGTTCCATTGAAATAAACTGAAAGCTGCGTTTTCCGCGATTAATTTGAGAGTTGAAACGTATGTCCTGCCTTTAGCTAGGCAATGAAAGCTATGTTCTTAATCTGACTCGGACGTCGATGATTTAATACACAGAGGTTATACAGTATGTCTTGCAAATAACAGAAAAAAAACGGACGTTTTAGCCGACATTATTCTGACTTGGACGTCAACAATTCAATATAAAAAAGTGATAGCAATATATCATGTGTTTCACGTATCACAAAATGAAGACAAAATAATTCTGACATCGGAGGAAGTGAAAGGAGTAGTCTCTCCACACAAGGTCGTCTCACACCCAAGGTCAAGGTCATGTCCACCTCGCCAGCTCCTCGCCATATTTGGCGAAATGTCGGGGATGGCGAATCGATGAGTCGCTGACTAGACAGCATGAAACCTGACCAGACCGCCAATCTATGTCACCCGCCGCCCAATGCCCACCTCCCTTCCGGCCCAACCTAGGGGAGCCAGTCCCAATTTGACGGCGAGTGAATCGAGGGTTGAAAGTTGTCTATAGGTAGTTGGCAGCGTCAGAGGTAGGCCGGCCGGGTTTACCGGGAGGTGTTTGGGGGAGAACTGTATGGGAGGTTCTATGGGTGAACAGGCCTGTGAAATCTGAAAGGCGACATGCAGTGGTGGATGATCGAGGATTTTGAAGGGGTGAGGGTGCCATAGGAAAATTGGTCATTACATTGGAGTTTTGGGCTGAATTCTACGTAAAAAAATGTCTTTCGTATACAAAAAAAAAGGGGGGGACCCACTCTTTGAGATGTCCTTTGATATCTAAAATTGGACATGGGGACTATAAAAGCAGCATATTATATAGCTTATAGCAGCATATGACATATAATATTAAAATAACAGGGAAAGGCCATAGGCCTACGATATAGTGCTTACATTGGGGAGTCGGCGGAATTGTCTGATATGACTAACATCCATATAGTTATGACCATTGTAATAACGGTACACAAAATAATATTTCGACCCAACCAAGCGTGTGGCGTCGCAGAACGTTCTTATAACATCCCGGAACGTCAAAGAACGTTATTAGAACGTTGCACTGTGGCTGGGTCTGTTTTAATCTACTGCGTGTACATTGATAGTCAGCGTGTGAAGGTTCTTGGCCTGATAATTGAAATTGAGCATCACATTGAGAAAACAACATGAAACACCATATATAGCTTTAATTTGATATGGGACATGGACACCCCTGCCTCATATTCATACAGGGCCCATGATTTATACGCGTTGGGTCTCGGGGCAGGTGTCAAAGCGTCAATAGCAAGGGACTAGGGTTTACCTTTGGTGATAGCCTACTGGGCTTTGAGTATGTAGCTCAATGGAATGCTTTCACATCGCCTCTAGTTACTTCATCACGTTAGAGTGATTTACGATCAATTTCCACATTTAGCGTTGTGATCTACATTATACAGGTCTTTTTCTTGCGTCAGTTGCGTTGGACCCAACGATGTTTCGATTCAAAGAAATTTTTTTGGAAGAAATGCGATTCAGTGAGAAATAACCATTAGGCAGTTACTGACGTATAACGTCCAAAGAATACTCAGGATACCAGAAAATCTGTGCTAGAGCTTAGAGATAACATTAAAATATTTTGGCACCTTTTCGTTAAGAATCCAACGGCCGAAACATACCTAGAAACATATCAGGGCACTCATCCGGAAGGCAAATGGTTTAAACGATCAAGATCATATTCCACTTAGCGATTTCGGCAGTGGGATTTAGGATTAAATATAGGCATGTTACATATCACGAGAAAGGTTTTACAATTCTCTTTCAAATGGTATAGAATTTACGTCGCTTTTATCAATGGGTAACCCTTTTAGCAGTTTAGAGATCGCTAGCAACCAATATGTAACATGGTTAAGGAGCAATCATTGGGGCATTAAACTATTTCTGGTTCTTCAAATGACCAAAATTTGATGAAATTTAGAAAAGAAATGTAGTGACGTGATCAGGGGAATGTATCCAACAATGTAAAATATTGATCCTTAGCGTCTCTATATAATTTGACCAACATTTTGGTTGTATCACTGAAGGAGTTGCCCTTCAGGATACTTTCCAACGGATTGACCATCTTTTTGTAAATTTCTGGTTGCATTGCTCGATGGTAAAACAAGATACCTGGTCCCTGAGATGATCGCCCAATGGGTAGCTCCCTTCAGGGACCTACACACACCAAAAGCCGCGCCTCTATCAGAAGCCCTTATCTGGGTAGTAGGGTGAGAGGGGGAGGAGGGGGGAGGGGGGTTAATCCTGAAGACCGCGGATAATAGCCGCTCTCAATGCACATCTATTGATTAGATTCGCATGCACAACTCAACCCTTAAGCCCCATACCTACTAAGCGATTTTTACACAGTCAACCAACGAATCATGCTAAAATCGGCAAATACGTATGATCGCAGGTCAATATGTTATTTTTAAAATGTGCATGAGTGAATCTGAATCAGCGCTAAAATCAGCAGACTATTTGAAAATAGTCGGCCAATTTTACCACCGATCAGTCGGTGAAAATCCGACTTTGAGAAAATCGACTAGTGGGTACGGGGCTTTAATCCACTGTGGGTACCAGGGGAGGTGGGCGAGGGGTGAGGTGGTGGGTTTGGGATGGGGGCTGAATGGTCAACACGTACAAGATGCCAAATGTCAACACATTTGATTAATTTGTTTCGAGTTAAGTAATGTTTTAAAAACAATGGTTTTTAAATTTGGTAATCCCCAAGGCAATTACGAAATCAAATCCGTGAGAAATGATTTCCTTAAAAAAACACCACTGATTTGGTTAACTTGTAGGCGCGTTTGACTAATTTAACTACTGACCTGTGTGCACTCCAAGTTATCCGTACAAACTGAAGCTTTATTAAGTCTTTTGTTTCAATCTACACACACCATTTCCGAAATGCCAATCGCACGTATACAATTAATTTTTGGCATGTTCGAAAGACCACGGACCATTAATATTATGTGGACTTTGGTTTTAGACAGGAGGACCCATGGCCAGCAACGTGGACATTAATTTATTTGATCAATTTATCTTATTTTGTTATTTGATTTCTTTTCTTTGCAAATTCCGTCAATTGCCACTTTGCGCCCCTCAGAACTGCCCCTGGCCAGTCCACTCCCCGAATGGTTTGTATTTACAGCTCCCAAATTGAGGGTCCGCGAAGAACGCCACTCACAACGAAAAAAAGCAGTCTTTCAAGATTACCGTAAAAACTATTATAACAGCCTCCTAACATAAAAGCCACACCCAGCGATTACCTCAAAAATTCTGCGATGTGGCGAGGACAACAAGTGCGACGACATTAAATAACGTTATCTGGTGAATAAATGCTGCCTCTTCGCCGTTAAACTGAATAAGTAATGCTTGATAAAGGAGTAATCTTCTTATTCCCCATCACAATCTTCGTATGAAAGGTAAATAGGTTTTTTTTAGGGGTGTCAGCCCAATAAAAAATAGAGAGGGCTCACATTCTTTTTGAGGAAATCTCAAAACTCTATAATTGGGAGAATTTGCCGCTAAGCGTGATAGTAAAACAATGCATTTTAAAGCGTCCGACAGGTATAGTTGCTGGAGGAAAGAATAGATCTCATAATGCTCAAGCAAACCATGGAGGGACAGATACACCAACTGGTACACAAAAGGACATGAGTTGTCCACTCTGTTTATGGCACTTTATAAATGGATGCAGTTGATGTTTTCCACACAGTGGTTAAGTCATAAGGGAGTCACTACAGTCCTATATCATTTGGACTGAATCTCTACAAGTCTGCTGATTGCACTAACATTGGCTGATTCCACCAATAAAAAAGGACTAGCAGTGTACGCAGCGATTCCTACAAAACTCAAATTGATAAGCCATACCAATAGGCAATCCAGTAAGACTGAATCGGCCGGGCACAGAGTCGTCAAATGGGTTTGGGGCTTTAGTGTCTTAACTCAGAGTTCTATGTGCTCAAACGGAAGATGAACAGTGATGGGGTGACCATGCCCTACCATCGGGTATCCATTATTCAAAAGGGGCGAGCTCTAGCCCCTCCCAACCGGTCCATTCCCGCTCCTACGGCGTACGAACCAACCATAATTAACTTGATTATACTCTGCTAGATGGAAATATCCCCATTAATCTATCCTCCGCCGCAGGCGACCAATAGGAAGCGATGAATTGAAACACGTGCACACTGAATGTAACCGCACTTGAATGGATACTATTTCTAAATATTACTACCAATTACTACCAATGGTGACGCTTAAACCCGTATACAATATATGACTTCATCAAGAATGTGCGACCTTGATTTCTTTTAACAAATTTGATCAATCTAATATGTTTCCGATTCAGTAGAAAAAAAGACCAGTTGTACTTTTCCAACCCAAGATACTGTATCTTATATAGGAGTTTTAATGTTAAGCAATCGAATATCATAGAAAAGAGGAAGCAATCTATCAAGTTTCTTTGTGAATGGACAGAAGAATCCTGTTTTCTTTGTGGATATAGAGTTGCATCCTGTTACCATGATGAAAAAACACTACTGTCCCCACCATCCCACCAAAGGTTTTTGATTTTTCTAATAGTATTGCCATGTCAATCGGAAAGAATATAATTGGAAGGGCTCTCACTTTACAGCACAGTGAACATTGGCCTTTTCACAATACCTGACACTCATGGAATAACAAAGTTGTTGTTTCGCACCAAGTTCTCACTCCAAACAACATTTTCTCATCATTGCCTTTGACTTTAACCAGGTAATAATATTATGAAATCACCTGTTTGACTTTTTATATAGAGATCTAATCAATTTGAAATGCTGAGATAAAAACTGAAGAAGTTGGCTAGATGGAGCAAACCGGGACACCTGGGACCTGACTGCCGCTTCCAACAACCAAGGTCCATGTTTTTCCTGGTACTAAAAGAACACGACAGGGCGGTGATAATTCTCGAGTTTTCCATTCAAAAGCACCATACCCACTAGGCGATTTTCACCAAATCAGTCGGGCTAAAATCAACAGAATATATTAAGACAGTCAGCCAATCTTAGCACCGCTTAAGATCGAGCATGTTTATTTCAATACAGTATATTAGTTGGTTGGTTGCTGGTGTTTAGCGCCGTATCAACAGCTATGGTTATATCACGGCAAATACAGTATATTAACTAGCGATCTTAGTATCAGCTTATTTTAGCATCCATTAGTTTACCGACAGTGTAAAAATTGCATGATGGGTGTGGGGCTTTATACACCTGTTTCAATAAGGTGGCACCCTCCTTGCGGATATACCCTACCTAAATTATTGGGATATTGGTTCCTATGAGCCCGGGTTTAAACAGACTCTCTGGGAGTGTTTACTGTCCATAAAAAAGGTGTATAGCGTCGACATGGTCCAAATCAGGTGCTGTGGGTAGTGAGCTTGGCCCCCTGTCCCTGGGAGTGCACGTGGCGGGACGGATGTCGAAATAAGGCGCACCTCAGCCCACATGTCAATCAAAGCATAACTCCTCCAGTCGGCATTAAGCCCCCCAGGAGAGAGCCGTGCTTCCTGTCTTGGCCCCATCCCAGCACGTCTGACGCGCCCTTATTTTTCATCCGCGCCCCGTTGGCAGGGGCGGCGGGATCCTTGCCCTCTCGCCCCGAGGATGGGGGTGGATTTAGAGGTCGTATTGTCTCAGCATTGTTCTTGGCATGCCGATAATTTTTGCTAGGAATGATTTTGTTTACGGGGCGCAGAGGCCAGGGAGAGTAAAGGTTAGGACCTCCCCTGTTGAAGAGATCACAACAATGTTTTGTTTAAGAGAGGTCTGGACCTCCTCTAATCAGAACGCCACAATGGCATTCTGTTTCAATTTGGTCTTGACATTACCTTATCAGAAAGTTATGATAACATTCTGTTTTGGTTAGGTTTCAACCTCCCAGAAAAAACAATGCAACATTTGTGTGAGATTTTAGTAAGTAACAGACAAACCAAAAAGAAACATGGTTGCATAACATACCTGTTACATCGCACCTTAGCTGGGAGGTGCCTAGTTGTAGTAGACTATAATCAGGTGCCTGGTATAGATAATGGAGTTCCGAGTATGGCATGAAAAAAAGAACGAACCGATTTCCGTCGGAAGCGTCTCGTCGATCGGTTGGAGGTGACATCTTCACAGGGGGTCATTAATGATTGATCATTGCAATCACAGACCCTCCCTTAGCCTCCCCAACCACCCCAAGCCACTCCCATTAGGTCTAGGCAACCCAAAGATGACAATCAGTGTTTCTAAAAATTACAACAAAGTTGCGCAGAGAGGCCCTCGAATGTCATCTCTATCCAATTACGATGCGGCTTTTATTGTCCCCGGCTGGCTCACATGGCCGCTGATAACAACCTGATAAGAGGAGGCACGTTTTGTAGCGTCACATGCCAGGTGCTAGGTCTGATAATAGCCCTGTGTAGTGAAACTTTCTAGGTGTCGACGTGAACGACATTGTCTGTGCGACTGATGCTTCTAAATCCATGCCGAGGATTGTTTACAAATAGATTCATGTTGGTTATTTTACTATGACATTCATGCAACCCTAGGAGGTGAGGAGCGGATTCTAAGGCGCGGCATTTTGGTTACATATCCACAAGTGACCTGGCATGGGGTTTTATTTTCTTTGACTGTCACACCATACCCACAATTTTAATGTTTTGTAATGGTTGTAGGCAAAGGCCTGTTTCATATACAACAAAAAATCGTAATAAATTGAAGACTAGAATTCGTCAACGGAGAATAAACACTACTTTGAAGAACACTACTGTTCGCTTGAACCGGTGAATATTTGCTATTCCTCTGAACATCACATTCAACAAAACAACTCATTCACTTTCTATAAACAACCAAAAATTTGCCATCGAAAAAAGATTAAGAAAACCGAAATGCATTTAGACAGCCGAATCTTTCTTTTCACTCTTTTTTCAATCAGTCTACCTGTTTCGTGGAAAAGGCGAGAGGGTTCACCGACTCAATAAGGTACACCATCTTAGGTTTAACATCACAAAATATAGAAACTTATAATTCCACTGAATATGCCTATAATAAGATGTGCCAAGATGAACATGGTAGCGCTGGTAAAAGAAACATGACGTTCGGATTACTAAATGAGTTAAATTTGATTTGAAACGGGGTTACCTATTGAGCAATGCTACTGAAATTCTGGTCGAATGACCAACATTAATAATATTTGCCAAGCGATCGATTGACTTGTTTTAATAAGTTTCTGATCAAATTACTCAATTTGAACCAATTTATCGTCGTTTTCGATAGTTTTATAATAAAATAGTTCTAGCTGACTTGTTCAATGAGTAGCCCATTTAACGTTCAATTACCAGAATCCTTTACACGTCTGCCCTGTCAAATAACATGACATGACCGAACCTGGCAATTAACCTGACCTTCAATAGATGATAAACCCGTAGAAAAGACCAAACATCGGTTATTTGAGAGCGCACATCTCACTGCATCCAGGCCAGTTATATCGCTGCCTACCAGAAGCTGTAGTCTATGATCACTACGAGGGAAGGTGCTTCATGAGCCATTAGTCCCAATGTGAGCGGCGTGGAGCATATTTAGCCGGCCCTGGGTAGAGTTGTCTAATGCCTATAGAGCTCTGACAGATACCATTATCATAGTGTAGATGTAGGCTCTTTCTGTCTCCTGAATACTGCAAGGCTTGGCCTGTGAGAGGGCCCCTGTTGTGGAGACACTGACAGATTCCCATATGTGATAATGGTGTACCAAATAAGCATGATCTGTGGTAGTACATAGATATGTAATGATCATCATGCCAAAGCTAAGGTTGCATTGTATTGATAGCACTAGCATATATAGTATTATTTTGGGTTCCAATACCTTATAATTTCCGGGACCAGGCGAGTGACGTAACCGTTCTGTAAGCATGGTTATGGGGATCCATTGACATGTTACTATATAAATTGGGACGCTTATGGTTTGAATTCAGTTGCTCCCACACCACCGACCTGCTCACATCTCTGAATTTTAAATGTTAGCTGATTGTAATAGGAGGATTAAATAAATATTTCCCACATTTATCTATGTCTAAACTAATTCACAGTTGTGACTTCTTATTCCTATTTAGCTAATCTATCAATTCACGACTCTTAGTAGATTCCTAACTTTTTTACGGAAATAAAGCAAAATATACGGAGACTTTATCAAGTGCTGGCAGCGAATCCGTAAATAGGAGGTACGTGTTCCTATGTACGTGGAAAAATCTCTATCACATTTGCCATCCATCCGTATAGTTGTTACATGAAATGCTTTGTAAAGGGTGGTTTTATGAGAGAAAAAATACAGAAAATGCAATGAGGTGGACAAATGTGTCCCTAAGTTGTCAAATTTAAGAGGGAATGTATCAGAAAACACTTATCTATGAAATAACCTGTATGAGAACTTCAGAAATCTATTAAAGTGAACATAAATAGCAAAGATATATGCTACTTATGTTCACTTTAAGAGACCTCTGAAGGTCTCGTACAGGTTTTCTCATAAATCAGGGTTTTCTGATACATTCCCTCTTAAATTTGATGACTTAGGGACAGATTTTTTCAACTTGTTACATTTTCTAGTTCTTTTTTTCATAAAGGTACCTATTACCAACTCTTTTCTCTTAACTTTTATTTTAGGAATGCAACAACACTATGAGATACATACGAAAGTTTTAGATATCTTTTTTTCTGTATAACCTCTTTCCATAGCCTTGGGATATAATTTTTCGTTCGTAAATCTCAGTTAGGAATCTAGTATCTATCCAGTAAATTGTATGTATACAGGTGTATATATGTGTGTGATTGTGAGGTGCATGACTGATTGCGAATAACGTGGGCTCAAATGAATTATTATATCTAAATAAAAGAACAAGGATGATACTGCCTGGCAGCAGGTGCTTGCAGTTTCTTAATACAAGATTTATAGTTTATAGTTCCCTACACTTCAATTAATAACTGAATATAGTTTTTACTTTAACCTTTGTTAGAACAATTGCGTTCCATATGGTAAAGTACATAGGTCTAGTATTGCATGCGAAACAGAAACAGGGGACACAATAGGATTTTTCCTGGCTGTATAAAGTTCTTTAACCCTCCTCCCACTTATATCCACTTGGACTTCGGCCACCTTCCATCTTCATCAAGGACATGGTTATACGAAACCATTAGATTTCATATATCGGCCTATTTACCTTATCCTGCTTGTATACTCTATAAACTATGTCTACCTCATTGTTTTCTATGTAAAAAAGGAGTTCATCAAACATTAAAAAAACATGAAGCAAATATTTGTACCGATGACTATCCCTCACCTTGCCTCAATAAGCATTTACTTTAACTTCAACCAACCATTGGGGACCTCCTGTGTCCCCAAAAAGATTTGGCAGAAATAGTAGGACAATGCGGGTTAATAGGGATCGGCTTTAAGACAAACTACAATGTGTACCTCCCCATTTAAACCCGAACCCCCTGCACACAGAGCCCACTGTTTACATCCTGACAGACCCAGGAGGGTCGGGCTGTCCGCCGTACGGCTAGAGAAGGGCTTCCCGCAGAGACGTTGAAGGGCGGGGCTAGGGTCCAGGGGTGGAGGCGGCCTAGTGTACGGGATGGCGACGGTAAAGGCCTAATTACACCACATGACTTGAGTTTGCGATACGGGGTGCGATAGAATGATATTACAGACAAATTGCATACAGGACTGACATAAATGTAAAGAAAAGTGACAATTTGGAGTATTTTACATTATGTGTCAAAACATTCTGTCTCTAATACATGTATGTGCCACAATCTCTACGACATCGTAGAGAAATGACATCGCATTTCATGCTGTGTAGTGTAATAGGGCCTTAACAATCTTAATAGTGTTTTAGTATACTCAAAATTGTATGGCAGTATAATCATAGTGAGGTTTGGTATGAATGGACATATTATGTATTGATATCATATTTTAAGACCAGATTGCATCAGTGTTTTTTTAATTCAATAAACAAATCAGATGATATTCTCTTAGTTACATATCAGATAGTAATATTTTTAAAAGTACCCGACAAAGTCACAACAACCCTCCTCCCCCCAACATATTTGGACAATCACATCTGGGACACATAGCAGCACATCAATGCTCAATGTGGTATCTGTCTTTGCACATACGCGGCGAAGGTTTACAGATGTAGAGGAAACAGTGGGAACCTTGTAGGCTACCTAATTAGAATCATCCTTACAGGAAATGAAAGGTGGAAAATGATTATGTATCAATCTTTGTCACAACACGAAGAGCTTGGGAAACGAACTGGGCCCCAAGGATTTACATATAGTTGAGTGTGACTGCAAGTTGTTCAACAAACTGACCTCCCAATTGCCTCAAAACATTATTTTAAGTTGAAGTTCGTGATTGTAAATACAATATTTTCATAGCTATTTGTAAGTAGAACTGTTAAAATCCTCTCACACGAAAACCCTCAGGCCTCACTTTTGGTGCACCATACCCATAAGCCATGCTCCAGGCAGAGACGTGCGCGTCCAGCTTTTATTATTTCATGCGGACCTATAAATCTTGACTGTAGAGGTCGCAGTGGATCAGCAGCTGTTGTTGTTAGTACTGTGTCCATAAACCCAGGCACGTAGAGGCCTGTGGTCGGGGGCGGGGCTCAGGCCTTGGTGGGAGGTTGATGGTTGTCCTAGACCACCTAACGGCCGTCTCATTAAGGCTGTGGTGGCGTCTTATCCACGATTAACCATCAAGAGAAGCCGTTTAAGACCTACATCTGCCTGGCTGAAGTAAATATGGGATGGTTAGAGCCAGAGTTTGTTCATAGCTCTTTGTTTATGGCTATACTAATTGGTGCACGGCCGGAATACACTCCGAGTCCTTTAATGTTATTTTATGTTTGGTAAAATTGATTGATTTGCAGAGAATGTAAAGCATACATGTGCATACACACACATGTATGCGTACGCGAATATACGCGCAGAAGCTATAACAATCACGTCAAAAATGATTTATCAAAAATATAGCCCTAGTAAAAAGCAACTGCACATATGACTACACACAGACATATTTGCAGTCAGACATTCATACATATACATACATACGTACATGCATACATACATATGTATATACATGCATGCATACACACACACGTACATTCACGCATAGACACCCTATGTGAGAAAATGAACCTCCGGCGGTGGCAGGACCCTGGGGACACTGCATCAACTCAATCTGATTTGACAAGATTATGTCATAATACACGCAGTTCTGTAATACCATGACAGACCTTGTTATACACAGACATCATAATGACTACGTTGCATGCAGCAATACGACGTCCAGCATATCATGACATGCTCAGCTTAATTTGATGGCAATCATCCAATATGCAATGTTCTCCATATTTGCTCTGTTCCCAACCTCTTTCGGCCAGCTATGCAACATGAATGGGACCTTCAACAGAAAGGTACTATTGGGATGGATATTGTGATAGCAGATTGGTCCAAAATTATTTTTTCAAATTTCTCGTTGTACCTTGTTATGTTCTCCATTACAATTTACCTCTTCCCTAGTACATGATTGTGTACATAACATTATTGCGTATGTCATATGCCTGATGTTATATTTATTTCTGCATTCCAACAAAGGATGTCTGTTACCATGACAGTCGCGTTAAGTCATTTAAATGACCTTTGAGCATAAGGCCTAAGTATCTTAACCCCACTCACAACTACGATATATCGTTAATCAAAAGCAGTGTTCAATTATTCTACCTTGGACGTATACAGCTCTGGTTATGCGATTCCAATACATCGATAAGACACTGATGGCCAGGTGTAGAAGGGCTAAGGCCGCAGGAGACGCATGGTAGCAAGGATCAGCTGGGTATGAATATCCTGTCCAGTTCCAATATGCATCTAAACTTCCAACAGATACGCATACCTAAACCTCATCTTACCAAAGGTAGAGAAATGTGAAACACTGATCATATTATTGAGACATGTGCAAAGACCATGCCCACGCACGAAAGAAAATCTAGATCTATTACTTGTTACGAATTATGCCCATATGGAAAATACTTTAAATTGCTTGAAGTCGAAATACCTATGTCAGTAGCATCGGCCGGATCATGGTTTCGCATTTTATAGACAATAACAAAAGTCAAACAATGGGGATTTCGTCCACATAGAGCTGGTTTAGAAGTTTAGAACAGGAGGTTTCACGCTAGACCATTAAGTGAAGTCTTGATTACGGAGAGGTTTGGATGTGGTGGTAGGTTTGGGTATAACGCAGTTAAGAAGAGTTGGACATCGAAAATTTCTTTAGAAATAGGGATTTATAAGTACTGTAAACGAATATATTTTCGCGCTGCTAAATTTTCGCGCACTAAGCAATAAATCGCATGTTCGCGCATTGATGATTTCGCGGATTTAACAGTTAATTCTATTTGCACTATAATAATCCTAATATTCACTTGTGTCATATTTTCACGCATTTATAGTGGTGCGCGAAATGCGCGAAAATATGTACAGCGCGAAAATGAATACGTTTACAGTAAGTAGGATAGGGTGTATTTAGGTTCATAGACTGCTGTGACAGGTAACATGTGAGAAGTATGAAGAATAATCTCATATTGGTTCATTGACTACTGTAACAAGCAGTATGTGAGTAGTATCTGGAAAGATATGTATATATGTCCACTAACCTATGTGACTATAAGAATATCAGTAGTGTATGGAAAAAATATAATGGAGATCCATTGATCGTAGTAGGTCATGAGTAGTATATATAGTCATATCGAAGGTATAGAGCTGCATTGACTGACGTGTCAAGTACTGTGTGAGTAGTATATGGAAAGTAGGGTCACGTATGTATTTTCTTAAATCGTGAGAACTGGAGAAGAGGGCCTGGAATCTATGAGACTAATGTGCTAGGGTTTTGTCCTGGCAACTCGTCTCACAGTTATGAATCGAACCGCCAAATTTAGGATAAGCTTATCATTTTGGTCAGGACATTTGAATAATTCTTATCTTTGATACAAAGATTAATTGAATGAGATTCACGACAGATGTGATCAATGTCATAAGCGACAGACTGTTTTGAGGCAACACCACACAACTGTCATCATAAGTTGCGTGGATCATGTACCCAGCTGGTAAGAGCAACGTCAGAAAAATGCAGAAAGGTGTAATCGTGCCCTTTTATCATGTCTAGAAGAACTAGTCATGAGCTTGAGGGCAACAACGTCCATTGCTTTTATATAAATGTCATCGTGAAGGAGAATACATATTCGCTTTTTCTGGCGGCGAACACACCGGCTCACAATACAATGACCCCGAGCAAGGGAGATAGGCACCGCCCGGGTGACTTGAAACGAACGTCGCACCTTCTCTCAGCCCCAAATCGAACAGGACGGGGTATAGACAGACCTGACATACCCTACAAAATGGACGCTCGGCCAGTGAAGGGAGGACCAATCGTTGACGCCACCACCGTCACTTCATCGCGCAGCGCCCCCCAGTGGGCCTTTTTGTAACCGATGTGTCACGTGATCTGATTGGACCAATGCGGAGATGAAGTCGAGGCTAGCCCGTCGGCGTCCCCCATACCGCACTATTGGTGACGGGGTGTGGGGGTATGGAGGGGGGCTGGAGGTCCTATGGGGGCCTGGGGGCAGGGGCCATGGCTCTAAATCATATTGGTTGACGGCCCGATCCAACAGATGAGGTTATTATGGTTTGGGAATGTTTTGCCATAAAAATAAACAGACCTCAGGAAACATCAAATACAAATAGGGCGCGCACTATAATTCATAATAACGTATGCCTTGGGGTAGGTGTTGGTGTACTTGTTGCCATATGGAACTCAACAGTGTGTTCTTCGGTTTCTAAATTAAATTGTCACAACAATAGTGTTCATCTAATAATGTAAAACTACCCGTCGCCACAGCGACTACAGTTCCTCTAACAAGTAACTATTGGCATTGCACAGTACAGGAGAAACAGAAATATCACATTATCAGCTTACGAGGCATATCTGCGTTAGTCAGACTTCCCCGGGTAGAATATATCAATTTGTCTCAGACAGCTTTTTTTGAACGGACTCTAACACTGACAATAAGCCAGGCGATTATCTCCTGTAAGTCGTGAGGCACGTGTCATCCTCGGGAGATCTCACCGGATGAGCCCCTCCGTGATGTCGACTTTTGCGTTAAATCCAAGCCCAACTGAATAGTAAAACATCTATCCCAATATCATTATTATAAAGCCTATTCTCCACACGCCGATTTTTCGATTTTGAATATGAAGAATGGGAAACAAGGTTAAGCACCATTCGCTGTAGGTGATCTTTCATTGCGATCCTAAATTGCAAGCATGAATAGATATTATTTTGTCTAAAAAAAATCGCATAACTTATACATTGATAGCCCCTTTCCAACCAGATATATATTTTGCGAACATGATGATTCTAAATACAAGATGATTGCAATCATATCTCAGTTCGCAACAAAAAACTAAATTGAGCAGGGCGAACGGAGCTTTAGATATAGAGACACTAGAAAGGTTTTTATTTCCAATTTTCTTTCTAATGGTGTATAGGACGTAAGGTTTTACACCAAATCCTTGGAGGACAAATACTAAATCGGCAGCATCAAAATCAGTAGGTGGAGTACTGGTTTAAGGTTGGGTGGTGCTGGAGGGGGGGATGTGCCGGGGCGGCGGACCGTGCTTCATGCTGCTGTCAGTGCCTTATCAGCCGACCAACTCACCGCATCCTGGGCACCGCAACCCGCCTCCCATCCACGCCCGTTTTAAATCAACTACCCCTCTCGCCTCGCAAATTGAAATCCCTCATTATACATAAGACCAGGGAGAGAAGCCGTAGACAGGTGGTGGGCTCTGTAGGTAAACAGGCAGCGGGTAGATTGCGGACGTCTTGATGCTGATAAGAGAAGGTGGTGGGAGGGGGAGTGTTTCTGATAGGGTTATCAACCTCAGGTGACCTTTTAACAAGATGTGAGTAGTATGTACGAGGCGAGGGTGTTTATTTGCTCAGTGTTATTGTTGTTGTTGCTCCATATTTTGTTCATGTTATTGCTGCTGTTGTAAATGTCGCTTCGTTTTTAGCGTGACATGAACGAACGTAGCAGTGGCGGTCGGGTTATTGGGTTGGCTATTACCCTGATTAAACCTACATAGCCCAGGGAAGCAGCTGCGTTGCGGTGATATTTACTTGTTATATCATATGAAATATAACAAGTGTGATGAACGGCTATTCATCCAAAATACATAGAGGTCAAAATAATAGAAATAAGGTAATAGTAGAAATATATGTAAGAGAACGAAATATATGTAAGAGAACGAAATAGATGTAAAGGAACGAATATGTAATAATGAACGAAAGTATAGAAAGCCTGAAAAAGAGGCACGAATATGTAAAAGAACGAATATGTAAAGAACGAATATGTAAGGAACGAATATGTAAGGAACGAAAATGTAAAGGAACGAAACCCGGAAATATGTAAACCGGAAGTGAAATGTAAACCGGAAACGGAAAATATAAACCGGAAGTGACGTCAGTTGTAGGTCACGTGACCGAAAGCAGCCAATCAGGGCTGACCTCTCTAGTATATAAAGGGGCGGTGAGGCCCGAATAAACAGAGTTCTTTAACAGTTCTCCTGGTGTCCAGACGTGTCCTCTTTCCTGAAACAACCGCTAAAGATGAGCCGATTAGAGTAATTAAGCCGAAGTTAGGACAAAACAGTCGAAGCTCGAGATAGGTAGTAGAAACACAGGGTAAGGGGCCCGACGGCCCGAAGAACGAGGAACGAGGGAGCGGAGTAAGGCACGAAGGCCCGAAGTAGTCCCGGAAACCAAGGCGTAGTATGACACGAAGACATGGGGAACGGAACGAAGGAGCGAAGTCCGCGGGGACGAGGGCGCGGCATGCTCGGCCCCACGCTACCAAACAATAGGCGACCGTCGGCCCGTCGCCCCCGCGGACCGGAACTCAGGGGTGGACCGCCCGGTCGGGGTGAATGCTGGTCTGGGAGATAGAGCGAGACGAACCCCGGCCGACCCGTACCCCTACCATAATTTCCCTCCCCCGCAGTCCTCCGTTGACATCGAGTGCCGATTCCCGATCGATTCGCTCAGCCCCCCCTCGTGCGCGAGGCACGACTCTAGAAACACATCTCGGTTCTTGGCCCGGATTCCCCGTCCGCCCCGAGACCCGAACAACCCCCACGTTCCTCTGTTGTAAGAATCGGCAACCCCGACTTACCAGAGAACGTCACACAAGTATGAATGACTTATCATCTTACAGGGAATTTACTTCAATAGATCCCCATATAAAGATTAAGGTAAACGGATCAAGACTTCTATAATTTAAATACAAACTACGGCCCGAGTTCAATAATAATGTACAGTATCAAATGAAATAAAGAGTGGGTGAAAAAGAGCTGGAAAGTCTGTACATTTATTTAAATGTCATTGTCCTTGGCTCTAAGTGATTCTGAAACCCTGTGTTGACGACCTATCTGTACTCCATCCCCGGCCCACATCACTCAGAGAGTGTCAACAGGGTGTCAGCGGGCCCCGGGGTGCCGTGACATAGAGTTATTGTTGTTGGCGCCGGGTGAGGGACGGTCGTAGCCCCGGGCCCAAACCATAGATCCCTGATCCTAAAACCTCGTACCCACTAGGCGATTCTGACTATAAGGGATTAGATGTAACCTTTAAAGCCTATATTCCATGGGCCGACTTTGCTGGCGACATTGAAAATCGGCACTCGGAACAATTATTAAGTATACAATTGTTGCATATCATTAGAAATTAGGTTTACACTTCCCTTTTAGATAATTTAAATAGGATTTATAGTTTCATATCATATTGTCGGAGAAAAATTGGTCTGTCGAATATCATTATAGGCTTAAGTATGCAATAGAAATATGGCGTGAGCAACATGCTACATACCATTTGAAACAAAATTCAACATCCCATCTCATGATATGGAACGCTCCATTCACCCTGGACATATTTTCATTGCGATCTGAGATATAAATGCAATCTTCTTGTATCTTGAATTATCATTTTTGTAAAACAGTTTTATGGTTTACAAAGGATCTATCAATCTATAAGGCTATATAATTATTTAGTCAAAATATTATTTGTAACGCTTACGATTTTAAAATCGCAGTGAATGATTGCCAAGGGCGAATGGGGCTTAAGGTGCTATGATCAGCTGGCGCTTTCCTAAATCGTGAGTAGAATCGGACAGTGGAATCTAGCCCTAACCCCTGCTACCCCAGGCGACACCTGAGTGTATATACCATCTGTAGTCCGCCGCTGGCCGCCCGCCACCCCGGGACCGGGCCTCTTTGATGTGTGGGGTGGTGAGACCAGCCCCGGGTTGGGCTCCAACCCCCGCCCTGCCCCCACCCCCCGCCAGGTCTACATGACAAGTGGCTCATCGAGTTACTCCCCTACCCTGGAGCAAGCGGGGGGGGGGGGAGCAGGGGGGCAACTGGTGGCCAGAACTATAAGGGTATAGAATGATACATGTATACATACGAACAGGATACAACGTCCGAATACTGCAGAGGTGTTTAGCTCGGGTTTATATTGCCAATAGACTATTGGCATCGAACAAATCAACATTCCATGGAACATATGGCATTGATTTTCTGAATAGACGGGGCGTCTATTTCACATGTTGGAAAGCCCATGTGTTTCTTTAAGGTAGATTGCAATGAGTCGGAATTCATATAGTCATATAGTGAATAATGATTATTTGTGATATATCGTTAGTATGACTACACACTAAATTGTTTTCAACTTCATTCTAAAGTTGATGTTTGGGTTGTTATTAGTAGATTGCAGGCCCTCTCAAGGAAATGGGGTGACCTAACATATTGAGAGGTATTAGGTATAGCCTTTCTCCAGGTGCAACATGACACATGAAGAGGCACGACAAAGTACGTGGAGAGGGGTGATCATGAGACATACATCTTAGGGCCTACTTCAGGCTTGATATTACGTATAGCGAAGGGCGCAGTATACAGCTATTATCATATGCTCTAACATAAAACATATGACTGGACTGCATGGAGTTCGATCAGGTGGAGCGACAGAATGTTTGGATTTGGCCTGGTGCAGCATTACACATGTAAAAGCCCAGGGCACCTGTCACCCGCTTCAACAATCCGTGTTAAAGTGGGGTTGGAGGGGGCGTTGGGAGGACGGGGTGTGTGTTATGAGTAGGGTAGGGGGTGGTCGAGGGGGAGGCAGGCGGGCTCTGACCAGGTGTGCCACCCCACAGAACCACCACCCTAAAACCACACCCAAACAACCCTAGCCTGCTCCAACCCGTCAGGCGGACTGTTATGAGCTGCTCGGCCACCACCCCTACCCAACCCCCAGACCGAGCTGCTCAGGGCCCCAGCACATCCAAATGTCAGGCCCCGCTTGTCAGCGACGTGAAACAATATTGACGTTTGCCTGGGGGCAGGAGGCGCCGAGAACAAGCTCAGGCCCGCGCGGAGTGGGGGGAGGGTGTGGGGGGAAGGGGGAGGTGAACACGTTGTCGCCGACCCGGCTCAACACAGTGTTTCATTACCAGTTTTTACCACAGAAAATGTCAGCGAAACGCTCGATGTGAAGTCAAGTGCAGATCTGGGAGGAGGGGAACTGAGTGACAGCCAAACTGTTGAAATTGAGCGGCGCAAATAAAATGGTTTGTGAGTTAATGGACTTTCAACAAGACACCTATTAGATGAAAGCTGCTCGAGGGAGGGAAACAATGTGGCAATAGTTGCCTTTTTAAGAACCATGCCAAATGACTAATGTGTTGCGAATGATTATCTTGAGTTTTACACCTAAGTTCGTTAATGCAATACTTTAGTGGAAAGTATTTGCATGTTTCCTGAATACAGTCTAAGTTATCACTGTAACATCGGCATCCAGCACAAGGAAAATTATCGGCATGTACTTTGTTAAATGCCATTTCAATCAACATTAAAACAGAAGGGACCCGTTCACCTCTCGCTCAGTACAACAAAAAATAATGCGGGCCATTTGAAAAATTACTGTTTTGAACTAAAGCTATATCAACGAACCATTGTAGAAGATAAAACACATTTAAAAAATAACACATTTTTTGAACTGTCATAGGCAACTACACACGATCCGCTTCCACATTCTTATTTCACATATCACACTTCACAAGACCACAGCCGTTACCCTTATTCAACCCATTATGTGACCTGTGATTGCCGCCGCCCCTGGCCCTGTCTACAGGTACATACCGACACAATGTGGGCCCAGGTAGGGTACAGGTGAGGGACTCAGGTGAGACGGCCAGAGTTCACACCTGTTTGCTGCACTACAACACTCAAAAACATCGTATTAGGTATTAGGTAGTGATTTCTTAAGCCTATATTCCACACGCCCATTTTTACTACCCATTTTTAAAATCCACAGTGGAAATAAAGGTTAAGGCATATTATATATCATAAGAAAATTTTTTTGAATTCTCATTCATATGGTATGTAAGATGTATGGTGTCATGACATTGTCTCAGGAAGACAAAAGATAAATACAAAATCGCCAGTATCAAAATCGGCTTGTGGAATACAGTCACAATATTTGAGTGTAGGGCATTGCGTGCTGCTATGCTGCTCCAATTGACAGAAGGTTCTCACCCCCCTAAAGCCAACTAGGGACTCAAATTTCAACGTACATCTTGCCCCAAAGTCCTAACGATTTTAAAAGTGTAGAAAGTTGAAAACAAAGACTAGTGGTGCAGCAAGAAAATAGTATTCATTTTCAATAAATCTGAAACTGTACTTCAGTGCACCTCTATTCTGCACCAAGTCTTTTTTTCTTAAAGTTGGCATACATAGAAGGGGCTCCCGGAGGTATGCGACTTTTATTGGTAGCGTGACATTGGAATACTATTGCTTGGTATCTGGTCTCTGGGCGGGTAGTATAGCAACTGGGGCTGGGTGTCTCCAGGGCAGAACCAAACTGTCTACCAGCAGCACAATACGACCCGCTAGGATCGTGTGATAATAAACTCCCCAGTAATCCGAACTGTCGCAATTTGTTACAAAACCTCGTCACGACATATGGCAACTTGTGTCGTCTCGCGCTACACAATCTTGACTTAGTGTATAAGTATATATTAGATTAGCCTTTTATGACTTATACGGCATACGCGTTTGATGGAAGTTTTAATGTGCTAGTCGTCTAGAGCAGCGAATTGCAATCTAGGCTTGTTAGAATGTTTGTTTTTTGGTATATATTCTCAGAGATTCGTTTTAACTTATCTTGTATCAGGGGTGAACATAGGACGATATCAGAGCACAACACATTTTCATTTTATCCAGAGTAATTAACAACAGTCGATAAAAGGAAACGCTTTTATTAATATTAAGTATACACACACGCTACATTTCATAAGAAAAGGAATATAGTTTCCTTTTGAATTATAGTATGTATGTATGTATATATAAGCGTGTATGTATGTATGTATGTATGTATGTATGTATGTATGTATGTATGTAAATGTATGTATGTATGTATGTATGTATGTATGTATGTATGTGTGTATGTGTGTGTGTATGGACATGTTGCATATATTTGAAAGGTCCCAAAAAATCACTATTAAACGATGTATAGGATTACTTGTATTTGACCATATTATTGAAGAAGGGCCAAAAATTGCCAAATTGCCAAAGTTTATGAAAAGTTAAAATCGCCTGGTGTAAAAGAGGCTTAAGGTAGACCCCCGGCCTGGTTAATGGGGTCTGTAATGGCCTGTATTCACGGAGACAATACCACAGGCCCGACCCTGGAGGCTGGGGTAGGGAGACACGGGGTGAAGATATGCCCAGGGCCGACTTATCCAGCGTCGATTAATCCACCGGATGCTCTTTATGAAGGCTATACCACCTCCAGGGTCTCAGTGGTATGAATCACGTCATTATCAGACCCCGAACCTGGGTACCGTTTTGTAGACATTTTGTAGGTATAGCCATGTGACCAAATTTGGGGGCACTATTTGAGAATGACTGTTGGAGTTAAATGTAGACTCTGCTGAACAATAATTAATCTATATGAGGACCAGTTCACCGATTTGTCCAACAGACAGACTCCAATTCAAATGGACTTAATTAGTTAACAGAAGTACCACATGCTCTACACTTGACCACTCCCTTCCCCTTCTAGGAGCAGAATACTATGACCATCTCTGTATATGAAGTAAACCATAACATATTATGTATATATCCCCTGTTTTAAGGATGGTTCTAATGATATGCTAAGGATTTCAAAAAGCTATGCAAATTTAATAGATATAATATGCATTTACAGGAAACCATTATTATTTTGAAATATCAAATGCCTTGAGGTTCTTGCTTCGAGATGTGACATCATCTGCACAACCTCCATACACGCCAGCCGCCAGTGGTGGCAGTTGGATTGGGTTGTGGTGAAGGGGAAGTCTTGTCCGTTCCCAGAATCACTCACATGTGCTCAAAGCTGCTCCGTTTATTGCTCAATGGGACCGGAAAGGCAGGGAGAAGGGTGCGCGCGCATGCCGGGGGCAGCCCCCACCGAGCCCGGATGGTATTGATTACAGTGTAATTGCCTTCACGGAAACTGCTTCCTTTGGCTTCACCCCACAGCCGTCCCCGAGATACCAGCTTTCCTAGCTTCTTAATTTCACGTACCCAGAGATACCTCACTGGTAAAAAATCAGCCCTGACAGATCATGGCCGATTTCAATGTGTGCGCACTGCTGCCCAGTCAGTATAAAGGACTGGGAGTAGGGTTGTGGGGATCGAGGGGTGAGATGAAGGGAGGGTTGTGAGCTATTATGAACCGTGAAACAGAGTCATGCCGACGATCGTCCTTAGCGGAGCTAAAATGAATCGTTTTGGCAATTAATCAGAAGCCTGAACGGCTGCTAATTGAAATACCATTTTTGCCAGTCGGTCATTAATTACCAATAGCATGGCGCCACGCTGTCAGCTTCTACATCTTAATGGTGAAGCGGTCAGGTAAGAAGTGTAGACATAATCACCCGTCTGCCGCCCGCCGACCCGCCCCGCGACTCCCCGTTCATTGGCAAAGCGGCATACCTACTTGGCGACTTTCTAATAGTCGGCGGATGAATCGGCACAGAAATTGGCGGACGACAAAATAAAAATTCGCCGAACTGTGAGAGGGAATGTCTTTTTCATTCACAATGAGCCGACGGGAGCATCGATTCATATTAAGGTCCATACCCACTAGGCTGAATCGGCGCACAAATCAGTCAACTAAAGCCGTTGTTTCCACCAGCCAAGTTTACTATCGATTTGTTGGTAATTCATTACTTTTATCTAGTAATGTGACAAAGTATTATATATCTTACACACCATTTGAAAGATAATCAAAAACCTTTTCTAATGGTATATAGAATGTTCATGATTAACCATAATTCCCGCTGCCGATTTCTGAAATCTGTAGTAAAATCAGCTGGTGGACACAGGGCATTTCCAAAAAGAATCGGCCGATTGAAGTGCCGATCAGTCGGCCGACATTGCTCAAAGTCGCCTAGTGGGTATGGGGCTTAAAGCCAAGTGCGGGGTTTTGACGTCTTCACCCCGCCAGTTAACAGGGGCCTTCGTGATTAATCAATGTACTCCGAGTCTATTGCATGCCTGATTGAGTGATGGTTGTTTTATGACGACTGGGGCACAGACCTTGATTACTGGTCTAGATCTGTTGGGTTAAAAGTAGGTGTAAATCTCTGTATGCACGTTATTCGTTGAAACAATGTATAGGTATTAGCTATTACTTATTGATATGATACACCTAGTTTTGCGATAATTACTATATTTACATAATTATTTATGGTAACAACGGACACTTATGATTCATTGAATTGCAACAATCTACATCTATTCATCTATCTTTATGTATCTATATATGTGTGCGTGTTTATATCCATATGCATCATCATATAGATGTATGTATTTATGCGTGTCTCTATGTGTTTCTTTCCGGGTGCGCATCTGTATCCTTCCCCACAACCAATCTATGAACGTGTATTTTCTGTCTATTGCCCTGATTAAACTACTCCAACCTATAATGTATTATACAGTTACATAGCGAGGTTTGTGTTCTAAGTGTTTTGAGCTTGGAGTTGTTTAGCATTGATCAGCCTGTTTGAGCATACCGCGAACCATCATGTCCTTCAACTTCCTTTATTGTGAGTCGTGAAATCAGGTCAGTCAGTGTCCTGTCGCCTCCGAATCTTCTTAACCCTGCCCGAGACTACAGCCTTTTGTCGTATACTACTTATCTAGTGCAAATGCCAGTGTAGCAACAACGCACAATTGTACTCTCCAAGTTTGAAATTGTCAGAGCGATAAGCTGATCCAGGCACTCTAGAGAAAAATTAATGATAATAAAAAAAAACTATGTCAAAAATAAGGGGGGCAGGGGCGCACCCCCGCCTCATAATCCGTCCCTGAAAGTAATAAAACATTTGAATAAATCAGGTAGAGGGATATTTTCCAAATTAGAATAACGCTTTTATGTGATATCAACCTGACTGTAGACGTCCACGGCTTCTACCTGAAACAACTGCCTTGTTATTGTTCATAACATACACGTGCGCACTGACTGCATGAGATTGCCAACCCTTTCCCAATAGGATAACGACTATCCTCTCCCTCTCTGTCCAGGATAACAGTCACAGCGGTGAGTCCCCTGTGTGGACGATGACCACCTTAGTACAACAAAGGGTCAGCCGGTCAGCCCAGACGTCCACGTCCAATTACCTAAATGGGGGCTAAGGCGACCTGTCAATGGAGTATAAAGCCTTTTTTACACTACGCGATTTTTACACGAAATTTTGTTATTTCCACGTGCTCAATAGGAATATGCTGCATACTGTATACCATTTAAAAGAGAATTTGAAATCCTTTCTATCAATGTATAATATCTTTGCAATTGGCCCTTGTCCAGGCTGGCAAATCTTGAAATTGCTCATAAAATCGGATAGTGGAATGGAGGCT
Organism: Lepidonotus clava; assembly: GCA_936440205.1. NCBI lineage: Eukaryota > Metazoa > Annelida > Polychaeta > Phyllodocida > Polynoidae > Lepidonotus > Lepidonotus clava. The sequence goes on from OW387143.1 coordinate 30,727,922, forward strand.
TAAGAGGCTATCCCGAAAGGATTGGGGAAGTGGCCACAAGAACTTGAGGAATTTAATATCCATTAGGGCATCCTCTCAGTTGAAACCCTATAGTGTCCTGGGGAGGTATGTGTGTTTGTGCCAAGAGAGAATATTTAATCATTAAGCGGTGAAATCCTGTCAAGGATATTGAGTTTATGAACGAAACCCCTTATACAACAGGTTTAAGACATGAAGAAAACACAATAAATGAATTCTAGATATATACAAGATCGGAAGTGGCTTAACCTCCCCCCAAAATAATCTAGAGGGTTAAGCGAAAAATATAGAAGTTGACAAAATAAACTTGAAAAATGTAATGAATAATCACAGCAACAATCTGAAATTTTGAGACATTGAAATCATGAGAAGTTGACAAAAAGTTGGGAGAAACTGAATCTTAGCTGACCATTTTGAAAAGAATCAGTAAATATATAAAAGATAGAAGATATATTGCATACGTCAGAAAATATGATAACAGAGACATAAAGTCGCACAGAGAAAATATGTGGGAGCCTTCATAACAGAGTCATTAATCATGTACGTAGCACAGAGACTCTATGGCAAGTATGATAACGCAAGTATGGCAACTGCATGATACATCATGTGGAGTAAGAATCATTGCAGTACTGTCAAGTATACCAATATGTGCCCGGTAACCACAAAAAGCACCACCTGTATCTAACGTATTTGCAAGCCATGAATATAATATCTGGATAAACAAATATGACATTGGAATACATCAAAGGAAATAATCGCTGTCCAAAAACGATGTCATACAGTGACATACTGGCTTTCATGTTATGCGCATACCCAAGGTTAGCTCTGTAAGTCAGGGCTGAGCCTTACAGGGCATGAGGCGCCTGGAGGGCCGTATCTGACGTGAATAATCACACGGGAATCAACTGCTGTCTCCGCCCCCACCCTAGCCTACCTCATGGACGCCCATCACTACGCATATCTAGGGCCTAATCTTGTGACATGTTAGTGTAGGGATTCCCACCTCCTCCCACCATCCTTTGTAACATAGTGTTTCTGGTAGGATAGAACCTTATCATTTGCCTTTGTTAACTAAATATAGACAACCAATGAAAGTTTTGCTACCAAAATATGTAACGTTTTCTTATAGCCATTAGGAGCCATGCTTTAACTCCACGTTACCCGTTCATGCCTGTACAAGCCCTAGAACTGGCTAGACAACCCATCGCTACCGCAACAACATACATAGTTTTCAGGGGCTGATCCAGAAGGCGGATTTCAGAGCTGCTGGCCCCTCCCCCATATTTGGTTGAAGACTTACACTTGAGGATTTACACTTGACAAAGAAGAGAAAACCAAAAAGGCACAAAGCTTAGAACTTAGTCTATATGCGGACTCCTCCCCCTTCTGAAATCCTGTATCTGCCCCAGAAATCTCTGGAATCAGGCACATGGCGACTCGACCTGTTCAGGTCATTGCATAATATTGGAACACCATGTGACGCGTGGCCCAAAAGGTCAAATGTCAAAGGTCAGTGACCAGGATGGCCTGCACACTCCCCTTATATTATGCAGAATCCTGAGGTACATATATAACACGTGAACGGTGCACATTCCTCCATTGGTCCGGGCATGACCACCTGAAATATTAACTAGAAACAAAGAGCTGCTCTGTTGGACATTACAGAGGTAACACTCAGTATGGTTCATATAAACAAAGGTCTAAAAGGTGTTGTTCAGATGATCCTATAACGCACGAAAAGGACATACTTTCCTAAACTATTATCAGTATATATACATGGTTATCAAAAGATCATTACTTTAAGAGAATATGCATTTTCCTAAATCATAACCATGATTTTATGACTTCATAATATAACAAGACTGGCCTAGCATCCAAACATCCTGGCATCTATAAATTTGAATTAAGTATTATCGGCCAAGGACCATACGGTCATTTTGATGGTGATCACTAAAATCTGGTCATATGACCCTGTCTCCAGATGGCCTCTAGTGGTACCGGGAGAGGCATCTGGCCAGTTGACCCTGTCTGTAAATGGTCTATAATTGGCTGGCATCAAGCCAGGTGGCCCTGTCTGTAAAATTAATGGTCTATAGCGGACTGGGAGAGGTATCTGTCCAGGTATACCCCTTATCTGTAAATGGTTTATACTGACGAGGTGAGGTACCTGTCTAGGTATCATTATCTGTAAATGGTCTATAGCTGACCGGGGGGAGGTATCTGGCCAGGTGGCCTTATCTGTAAATGGTCCATAGTTGACAGGTAGCTGTCCAGGTGCCCCTGTCTGTAAATGGTCTATAGCTGACGGGGCGAGGCCTCCCCAGGGGTGGGGCAGCGGACGACGTGTCGCGGCGGGCCTGGGGCCGATGGTCGGTCGATAATTGATCAGGTTCGGCCCGGTCGGCCCGAGAGGTCCGGGCACGGTCAATGTGGGGGCCCGGGCCGGGAACACGGGGATCTACACTCCGCCCATACTCCTCCGTGGGGCATACCACTACTGGAGTATCTTCTAACTAAAATTGTGGGGGATGGATAACAGGTCATGATAATGTTTTATGCTTAGATGTTTGTGAATAAATTATTACGGGCATAAGCAGTAGGCTCCTCGAATTAACCTTTCTGATTAATCATTTTCTTGAGCCTGTATTCCTCATGCCGATTTTGCTGACGATTTTTAGAATAAGAGGTTAATCATGTATAATATTGATCATTTTAAGGAATGTTTTATAATTCCTTTTTGAATGATATTCATAGTTTTTATGGTTTCATGCAACATCCCCTCCCCCCACAAAAATCAAATAAATTCAAAATCGGCAGCGTCAAAATCGGCCCTAAACACATGCTTGACGTCCCTTCGTCCCTTCTTAGTCTTGTCGCTATTTGTTTAAGTGCATTTATTTCTTTGAATTATTATTGTATTGATCAAAATAAAAAGCCGTGTTATGCCGGCTACTATATGCATGGATACGTTCTACAAATCCCCTTTCACTTTCCCAATGAAAAACGTGTTCACTACACTCGATGAAAAAAAACATTGCACTGAAGTCCAAACCTATTTGATTGATTTAATATCGAATTACACTGTCGTGTTTGTGGAATAACAAGTATACCTCCATAAAAACGATCGCCCCTCATCACTTATCGATCTCTCTCGTTGTTTCTTACAAATCGATCAATAGGTCAGTTAATGGGCCGGCGCCACCTAAGGCCTATCGACAAGCCTGTAATGCCGACTTTAGGCAGGACTAAGCCAGTACTTATCCATCTGACAAAGGAACATCAAGGTGGCTTGCCCCAGAACCCTCGCCTGACGACTAAAGGACCTGGCGGCACCGCCTTACCTTCTAGCAATTGCTGAAGGAGGAGTACCCAATACTTAGACAGAATAAGGGTCACTGTCAAGATTTCTTTCTCCCTCTTCTACCAACCCTTTAGGTAGAGCCCCTTAAGGGTTCCTCATGCCCCATGAGGCTTTATTTCACAAGACGATTTTAGTCGTCATTCTGGAAATTGCCAGTGGGATAAAGTGCTGATAATGAACATTGTTTGACATAACAAAGGGTTCTAAATTCCCCTCGACATAGCATGTAGGTAGTATGAAATGGGTTTTACTGTCATACTCCTCACGCAAATTTAATAATGTCCCACGTAGTCAAAATCGTTCTGTGGAATATATGTGGGAGATGTGCTCCCTCCTACCCCTCTCCATGCACCCTGAGAGACAGGGCCGGGGCCGGGGATCAACCATCAGTAGGAGACGCAGTCGCTTGTGAAATTGTTCGGCAGCTGAGGAGGTCTGGATCAAAGAGCAGCTCCTGGGCTGGGAGCGGCTGGAGGCCTATGTGTAAGGAGGGGGCCATGACCCAGGGTCCGACGGGCGGGGCACACCTTGTCACGGCATGGTAAGGAAGTGTAGGGGGGGGGGAGTAGGTCCTGGGCTGGGAGCAACTAGGGCCCTGTGTGGGTTTGCCGTGGAAGGGGCCCTCGGCCGGGTTCCAATGGGTAGGGCATTTCTTGTTACAGCATACAGAATGCGCGGGGGGTATGGTAGGTCATGGGTTGGGAGCAACTCAGGCCCTGTGTGCGTTGCCTGCCATGCAAGGAAGGGCCCTGATTCAGGGTTTATGGGTGGGGCATACCTTGTCACGCCATAGTGAAGGGGGGAGCGGAGAGCTCTTGTGCAGGGAGCGACTTAAGCTCTGTGTGGGTTGCCATCCATCCCAGGGAGAGGCCCTAATCCAGAGTTCGACGGATGGGGCACATTTTGTCATGGCATGGTAAAGGGTAGGGGGGATGCGGGGGGGGGGGGGGGGTAGCAGGTAGCTCTTGGGTTGGGAGCAATTCAAACCCTGTGTGGGTTGGTCACCATCCTGGGAAGGGCCCTGATCTGGGGTTTGACAGTTTGGGCACCTCTTGTCACAGCATGGTTATGGGGGGGGGACACCTTGTCACAGCAAGGTTGTGGGATGCAGTATACCTTTGGGTGGGAGCGACTAAGGCCCTGTGTGGGTTGCCTGCCATGCCAGGGAGGGTCTGACGGGTGGGGAACACCTTGCCACGGCATAGGGAAGAGGGGAGTGGGCAGTGTGGCATTTGGAGAGTCGGCGAATGTGCAAAGTCGCCGGTGAGCGATAATAGGCCTTTCACAGGAAGTTGCAGTATAATCTCGACATGTTCTTTTTCCACAAACTGTGGAATAGGGACAAGTTAGCCGTTTAGGCATGAATCTCGAATATTTAAAAGAAGAGAGGGATATATATTTAGCTTGCAACCCATTACAACCATAAAGAATTGATTGACAAAACATGGTTTGAGAGTAGGGACTTTTTCTACACGCATGCGCAGTGCTCATTTTAGTCATATTATCGCCCACCGCCGACTTTCCACATTCGCCGAATTTCCAGATGTGACAGCAGCAACTCAAACCGACTCGAGCCTTGTGTGGGTCAGCCACTGTCCCTGGAAGGGCCCTGGTCCTTGGTCCTACAGGCGGGGGGCACCTTGTCACAGCATGGCTAATGAGAAGGGGGAGGCTGGATGAACAAGCCCTTTCCCACATGGGGTACACCATTGGGGTTGGACAAACCACACCATGAGACACAAACCATTCCACTCTCTGCAATTAAACTAATACAAAGAAATGGGAAGAAAAACATGTATTATTTTCTATTTCATAGTGTATTCTGCTTGAACATAATGACCTTATTTTTAATGAATGACTGACAGGGTTGCGTGCCACTCGAAAATGTTCGTTCAGGGCACAGTATACAAGTAGGACATAAGCTGCCAGATTTTGTAAATTTCATTCTCATTTGTTACCTTTCTTTTTTTAGTTTGGGCTGACTTTACAAGAGGGGTTCATTATTTAATATTCTAATAATATTTCATTATGAACTTTGATTTTGGTTTTAAAAAGGACGTGGTTATTGGAAAGGAAGTTGGCGCTGTTTACGGACGGAGCACAGTAAAAACGAATTTAAGCCACAGCTTAAGATAAGATTAGTTCAAGAAAGTTGATTAACTGGGTTGAGGCAGAAAACATTCATTTTGCTATGCCATATCTGACTTGAACAATTACAACTGACCGATCCTTATCTTAATAACACTTTATTCACATTAATCATGAGTTTCATATTATTAATACTATGTATATGGCTAGTTTTCATTGATATAAACAATTTTCGAGCCAACGCAAGTGGTATTGTCAATCATCAATGAATAATGTTGCTACCCTATTTATATAAAATGCCCCGGACTAAAGTCAAGTTTTAAAATACACATTGATCAACTAAAAGCGTGGTTTACATCAAGGACAGGTTTTACGGTAGGAATCCTTTAGGTTCGTTTGATACTTTCCGGCGCGTGCTGGAGTGATCCTGGGGCCGGACTTCGTGCTCAAGTCCCGGTCCTCCTAAGGTTATTAGCGAATGCCGTCACAACGCTAAGTTACCACGTATTAGGTCTGTCTGAGAGTCTTATCTCTTATCTAGGACGCCGGGGAGGGTGATCAGCACCTCTAAGGCGGAACCTGGGTCTTAGATAACGTGGAGAAAGTTGTTTATATGTAACTTGCGTCTTTTTTCATTTCCTGTCACCAACTGCATTTCCGGCGGTATATCCCCTCAAGTTAGTACGTCGTTCATTTCCTTGAGATATTATGTCTCTAAATCGATTATTCGTAGTAAAACTATATAGAAAGTCATCTCGTTAGATTGTCTCTAAACATAGGATTATATCTAATGTTACCTTTGAAGTTAGCTTATCAAGGAGTTTTAGATGCTACAATGCATCTGGATACATTGACGTAAGTAATGATTTTCAAGTCATATTCTGGTCAACAAGCGTACATTTTGATACATCAAAATAATCGATTATTCATCATATATAACTATAAGGTTTCTCGTAATGACATAATTGTAGCTGAATCATTTTAACTAAAATAACGGATACGGTAAATTTACTTTATGTAAGTGACACCATAGTTAAAACAATTTGATTATCGTAAATAAATTGTCACGTATGATAGGGTCAAAATGGTGTACTCAAAATGAAAATGTTATTGTAATACATTGATAAAGCTGAGATAAAAGATGCGTTACGTCATACCATAGAGTATCTGAAACTCCCTATTGCAAAAATAATGATACTCGCTATTACAAAAATAAGACGACGTAACACAAGCTATTCACGGCCGTGCATTGTCAGTGTGGTTGCCGCGAGTAGTTATTGTCATCAAATAATACCCAACCCGGCTTTTTACCCCTGGCGCGGTCCATTTAGGTTCCGAGCCAATTACCTCCACCCTCCACTTCTTACGCTCGCATTTGAGGCTACAGAGAATTACCCCGATAAGGCAATGTAGGCCCGCGTCCGGAGTCGCCTGGAGAGGCTATTGATCGGCAGGGACTGGAGATCTCCAGGGCTGTGAGGGGGTAGATGTAAGGACGGGAGTAGTAGGGATGCGGTCCCACTGCCTACCTCAACTCAACTCGACTGTCGCATCTCCTGATGATACCGGGGACCCCACGGTAGAGAAGAAAATCACCTCTCATGCCATAGAAGTACCCATAGAATACAATCAAATGGTCATAGCATGAAAACAGGCTACACTGTTAAAATGAATATCTTCTGCATACACACCTAAGATTGACGGTCTAGTCGCATATCTTCTTCTTCGCGAGATTTATGACTCACCTCAAATGCGGTAGAAAACACTAAAACCCGTGTCAAGTCGTAGACTCTGGGTCTAAGACCAACTCAACTCAACTCTACAATGGATGTGTGATATTTCTTTCATATTATTATTAATAGTACATGACATAAATTGGCAGTGGAAGTACAAAACGCCTCGTCTCTCCACGATATCACCTCGACAGTGGCGTTGAGTTGAGTTGGTCAGTGTGGTCGGGCCTTAGGGATACGGCTTGCGGTGGATGGCAGCCAGGAGACAAGAAGAGGCCGGAGACGAAGACAAACCCGTCATCTTTAGGAAGCCGCTCTTGTTGTTCGTACAAATACTCCCTGTCGTGCATGCCCGGAAATGGTCCCCCCATTCACATCAATTCCATTTCCTCGTCTCCCGGATTTGACGCCAGATTTAATGGCCTTTTGATCGATCCAATTCGTTTCTAATGACATTTGGTTAGACATGCGTCTTTCCATTAGGTTGTTGGTAGGTAAGACAACCGACAGGCTGCAGGGATGAGAGTGGATTGTAAGCAAAGCCTGGGCCCATTGGTGGGTTCGATTGACGGGAAACCCGGGTTGATCAACCCCTGGTCGGCGGCGTGCCCGCGTACCGAATCGAACTAGATTTTGATCTGTGATAACAATATCTTAGCTCGTCCTGCCAACCTATCATCGACATGCAAGTAATAGACATTTCGTCATTGCCTCTTCATATGTAAGCCTGTTTTCTAGTGTAAATTCTACTAACATGTCTTTGATCATGTGCCATTGGGGGGATTGTGAAATTATTGGGACCGTCTCAATAGGGATAGATCATTGTCCACTAGTATATATATATATTTTCTGTATTACCAATATCGTTGTTGGGATGGATACTGTAAGAAAGAGCAAATGGCTTCAATGAAAACTGGGCTGTGGATCTTACTAAGATCAGCAGACCAGAGATCCATATTAAACTGACACATCTCCCACCACCATCTTTTTCACAGACTTTCATCGGTCATTCGTTTGTTAATCTTCCTAAAAGAAACGGTTTACCTCTCTTTACATTACAAAACAGAAAGTTATAATCATGATGTGGCATAACCATTTTGTGAATCGGTCCCGCCGCAGAAATCATTGACGCACAAATCAATGACATTACCATCTAAGTTTTGTTTGAGAAAGAATCAAATTTCCCCAAGAGTAGGGAGTCCACAGTCACCCTCTTCCCTAAACCCTTCACTGCACTTCTAAATAAGCCAGCTATTTTGTCTTAAGAGCCGCCCTGATTTAGTGTGTCGGGCGGTCTCCTCCAGTGAGGGGGAAGGTGCGGAGGACGGCCCGCTCCTCCTGTTAGTGTCAACCCACGTGCTCGGCCACCTGAGGCCCACTATTACACGTATTATCGCCCAGACCTCTGACCATACGTCAGGAGGTGGGGGGAGGGACTCCACTGTGTAGGGGGTGGGAGGTTTGAGGTTGGGGGGTCGTGGGGGAGGGGAGGGGGGCTGACGACACGACTCAGCAGAGACGTAGGTCGTTGAGGAAGACGTCAGAGGGCTGAAGATTGGTTACCTTTGATGGGGCCAGGCTGTAAAGGGTAGTGTGGCACCGTTGGTTATTAGCAATGGCGGCCACGTGTCGTTAGTAGCATCGAGTGTAGTCATTATATCTTTGTTAGTAGTATATGGAAATGGTTACTTTTCCCCAATCGGAACTGACATAAATGCAAGGCATTATATACCGAGGCGCGTAAAAGTGAAAAGATAAGATAGGTCAGCATGTTGGTTAAATTGTAAACAATACACTGCATCCTCTCTTTAGGTCATCTTGACAGGAAAAGTCGGTCCAGGGCGTAACCAGCCCTGAAATCAAAAGGGGTTCAAAGTGACATTCAGGGGATCGCAGATAAGATTAAAAGCGGGTTCCATCCTACGTTTTCCTGAATTCAATTTGGAAAAAAGAAAAGAGGTTCCAAACACTCAGTAACCCCCTGGGTGCACCACTAGCGGAGATCGGTGCAGAGATGGACTTCCCTAGATCCACCTCTTGGTCTATAGTCAGCAGTGGTTATACGCCAAATGATCACAGAACTGTCCCCGTACCCGCCCGTCAACGACCTACAGGCCGGGTCTGAGCCCATTGGTCACGGCAGAGGGCGCCACTGATGACCGGCTTTGTTCTGGGCGACAGACAGGAGGAGGGCTTTGGGTACAGGAGGAGGGGGCATTTAGGGGTAACGGGGGTGAAGGAAGAGGGGGCTTTCAGGGAGCAGGGAGGGACCCAAGAACGAATGCAATGTCATTATAAAGTTGCAGCAAAGTTGTGTTTGCTTCTGCTTTGGGCCTTTTTACTTTATTTTGATGACACCCAAAAAACGTCTTTAGTTGCGATGCTATACTGTGACGTTATTTTGACATTCTTGTTACATTCTTTCATGTAAAGATACTTTTATTATAACATTCTGTATGAGTAAGGTCTCAACATATAAGATGTACTTTTATCATAACACACTTTTTCAGAAAGTCTCAACTTACCAAAAATGATGTACTTGTTATCTGACAATTAACAAACAACAGGCTAGCCAAAACAGTATGGTCGCAGAATGTACCCGTTACATCGCTGCTTCCCAGGGGAGGCAGGTGATGAATTGCCGAGGGCCGACCCTGGAGAGGGGTTGTAGTGGGGGCAGGGACTAACAGGTCATACGGCGGAGACCCACCACCCATCGACCGCCCTTTGAAGGCCCTCAGCTGGCCCATAGAGATGTAGCGACCATTTAAGCCTGGGAACAGACTGGCCACAGTAATTGGGATGAGACCGCCGGGGTGGTGGGGTGGGGTGGGGTAGGGGTGGGGGCTAGGCAGGAACTGGCCGAGAAAAAAAGGGGGTTCAATACTCGACACGCGACTGACAATGTGTGTAACTATCAAATGCAAATAGGCTTATTTGAGGGCGTGCATGGCCGTGCATGTATGAATGTCTGTCTGTCTGTCTGTCTGTCTGTCTGTCTGTCTGTCTGTCTGTCTGTCTGTCTGTCTGTCTGTCCGTCTGTCTGTCTGTATGTATGTATGTATATATGTATGTATACACACGATTAATATCTAGCAGTTGATGTAATCATTGTAATATCTATTCAGATAAGCAGAATTTCTTTACATGGAGTAACTATTCAGAACACTGATTACAGTAGCTGTACACATGAACTAGGCGGACTTTATCCTTAAACGATTGCATTAAAGTTAATAAACCTTCGAGAATTGTTTTTTGTCGTGTTAAATCTAGGACTAACCCAGTCGTTTTTGCAAACAAATTCTATAGCTCTATGTGCAACTATATTGAAAATATACCACATAAAAAAAAATATCTTTCCTTAAAATCATCCTCGGCGTTTTTTTGCGACACTTTCATTAATGTTGATGATACCTGCAGCCTTTTAAAGCGAAATATAAGCGATGCTTCTTTTTATACAAACGTTTTGCAATTATTACTGAAGCCAAGCATGTAAGCCCATCCTCCCCAGCTCCCCCAACATATCGCCAATAATGCAAAGACAGACTGAGTGCTTGTATTCAGTAAGGGCTTATTTGTGTTTGTTTTCAAATACCTAATAAGAGCTCGTATTGCGTTCACCTTTTTCCCCGTCGGTATGGCGTTTGATGCTTATTATTACCATACTTCTTCTAAAATGATGTCCTTTCACATGTCGCTGCATATATATACTGAACTTTCTTCAGGTCTTACCCAGAACCAGCGAAATGGGCCATAACCAACATGTCCATCTGGCTGCTATTTTGTTAAACTACTTTCAAAAGGCCCTGTGGGAACCAGCAAATTTCGCCATGACCCTATTTCTTAGTTCCAGCCTCATCCCGGTCTTTGCAGCCTCACCTAAAATAACAGAGATGCGTTCTATGATACGGATCAAATCAATTGAATGGTTTCAAAACCCTACAGTCCATAACTGGACTTTTCGTCACTAGACATTTCAACCGCAGGATACAGCAATGGTTATTCGATCGTGATCTAACCTAACATTCAATGTTAAGTTTACCTATTCCTTATTCAATGTGAGTAAACGCCTGTAGCTTCTGTTTTGCTTTACTCTGAAGTGAATTCTATTCTTGTTTTGAGAATAAGGAAAAATAAATGGACACTGAATTCACAAACTATAATAGGCTGTGAACTCAGGGATCATGTCTGTGCCATTTTTTTCCCCAGAATGCATCCCTGGTTACCAATCCTACATGCTATTGATAGTTACAGTGTTTCTGATTGCGCACGACACTGAACAAAATCGGGTTTCCACATGCCGACTAAACAAACCCCTGGCGACTAGAGCTTGTCGGTGGCCGACAAGTGTTAGCCCTGTTGGCCGACCTTAATAAGACATGCCTGACAGACCTTACACAGACATGGTCAAATGACAGCATTCTGGTGATCACCATGTATTCTCTAGTACCATGTGGCTATGGAAAACATTTAGACATCATGAATGTTTTGGAATCAAAGTTGCTTATTATATTTCATACGATAATTTCTTAAGCAGTCAACATTCAAACGTGTATTAGATGTTTGTGAAATTCGGATAATAAGAATTCTAAATTGATCACCAATATGGCGCCCAGTCCCTTTTTGGCTGTTGCGAAGTCATCAGCACAACGTATATAACACTGACAAGTTCCCGACATTAAGTCTGTATGTACAAACCCATCTTCTCTTGTACCTAGTGAGCTAAGTGCTAAGTAGAACGTTGATAAGCTCCACTTACACACCTACTCGCCCTGCTGGTGGCTTGATATCTCCTAGCATAGGGTGCTGGTTATGCATAGGAGTGATCTGATAGCTCAGCAGAAGAGTATGGTATCGAAGTGAGAAGGTCGGCGGTTCAAATTTCGGCTCTGCTGTTGCGTTATTGGACATTTCTCCCATTGGGCCGTTATTGGGTATCAAAGGTCAAGATGGGCGGTACCTCTCCCGTCCGACATAACATACTAAAGACCTCATTCCATTCTCTTGACACAAGTAGAGTAGTGATTCTGATAACAAGTTTCATCAAACTTCATTTATGATTATGATAACTTGCATTATCTAAAGACAGATTCACAGTCCAGTGCTTTAGGATATACCTAATCTCTCTAGTCCAATTTCTAGCCGCGAAACTGGCTACAACAATACGAAGAATGGAGTTTGGCCGAGGGTGCCATACCTATGGTGGAAAATCCCTACTTTGCCCCTATCAATGAATGACACTGAGACAGGCACTGCAGTCCATGGCCTTAGACCTGAATATCAGTAGGTACAATAATTATGATAAAGCCCTCACACTAGAACACTTAAAAAATAAGCATTTAGAGAGAACCCTATAGATATATTGACATCTGAAAATTATATCTGGAGTACATGCAAAACTTGGTACTATTACGACATTGTTTAGCAAAATATTCGTAAACGAATCTAAAAGTAAAACATGGCCTGACTTATCAAGTCTTGGTTTAGCAAGTTCTAGCCCACTCAAAGATGACTGTTTTCAATGGGAAACCTGTTACATAAGTTCAACGTTTACAAGATTCAACGGTAAAACATCGAGGTTCAAACAATTGAATTGGTTCATAATCTCGGGCTTAGGCCAATAGTTGACAAAATCGGAAGGTTGTCTATAGTGCATCATTGAAATTCAAAGAAAACCTAAACATCTCTTAAACAGAAATACAAAGTATAAAGGTCACTTGGTACAGTGATACATAACCTTGGAGCTGCATTTTGAGTAGTTGGTTTGAGTGTGGGAGGCTGAAAGGTGGGCGAAAGGTCATGAAGGCGGGGACATTTGTCTGTTGGCATTAAAAGTACCTGATAATTTCCCTTATTTTGGGACGACAAACTTAATAGTCCATTGTTGGATAGAACATACAGTCTTGTCAATTTAGAAGAAAACATGTTTGAACAAGGGTGAATACGTCATGTCTGTGTTCATTGTTTTCATTCTTGAGGTATCACTTTGATTGCATCAAAATTGATGCAAGTAAGTGAACAACTGTTGATTACTAAGTTTCATCAAATCAAGTAGTCCTAAGCATTTTGAAACTGTTCCTCAAACAATGCTGGATATTATAAACAAACGTCACAAAGCGTGAACGGAAAATAGATAGTCTATTTTTGCAGAACACAATATATTCGAGTGCCATAAGGCCAAGCCCACATAAGTGTTTAATTCTTGCTTATCTATAGGCAGAGATTGACACTGTTGATTGCAAACTTTTATCAAACCAAGTAATCCTAAGCATTTTGAAGCTGATCCAAAAACAATGCCTAGATATTACAGATAGAAGAATACATAGTCTATTTTTGCATAACACAAAAGGTTTGAATGCAATAAGGCCAAGCCCACATGAGTGTTTAATGCCTGTTAATGGATTCCTTATCGCGTGCCTGCACGTAGGGGCGGCATGGAAAAGATTCCTCTGATCCTACAACAGCCACAAGAACAGGCACGGCCTTTTTAGGGGAAACCTTGTCATTGAAACCGTCAGTTCGCAGTGTCTTGGATTCCTCAACTTTCTTAATTACATTGATTTTGTGTGTGTGATTTCCTTGCTGTCAACGGATGGTTGAGGAGGAAGAAGAATGGGGAATTCCTGAGAGGTGGGGAGTGGTGGGGTAGCAATAGGTAAGGGAGGGCTGGCGGCTGTATTAGATCTTTGTATATGCCTTTTGAGTGTAACACGATGACCAATCAAAAGGACACGCAAAACATTTGTTACTTTTAGCCAGACGAAGGAAGCTTATACTTTAATAAAAATCCTATCAAAATCTAACCAAGAATGTGACGTCGCAGAACGTTTTGCAACGTCGCAGAACGTTGTGTAACGTTTTTTAACGTCACAGAACGTTATTATGACGTCGCAGAACGTCTCCGTAACGTCACTGTTTGTCTGGGAACTAACCATGCATGTAATAATTATTGTACGCGTAGGAGTGGCGACGTATCTAAACTTGACTCTCTCCTTCCTCTACAGATCTTCTGAAGGTAAAACGTAAACAAACACTCTGTGCACCCCGCCCTGTCCTTATACGGCGGTGGCCCTGCAGCGTGGGCCCGTGGTGGGGGCTGACAGTGATTGGAGGCGGCGGGCGGGAGACGGACGGCCAGGGAGAAACACGACAAACACGCCACTCTACAGGGGAGGAGGCAAAGCCCTTCTTTATAACAGTGGGGAATGTTGAAGGGAGCCAAAACCAAAATAATTGACAACATTTTCAAAACTCTGATAAGTAAAGAAATATGTTAGATGGGTCCAGTTAAGGTCAGAGGTAAAGTTTTAGCTGTGAAAACTAGTTCAAACTGAACTAGAATGTCACAAGAGATGGTAATATTTGCATTTCTTTGTAAACAAACCCTATTTTAATATTAACATTAATTGTTTTAGCAAGGAAAATATGTTTTTAATGTTTTTTTTATCATATCTAATGGTTTAGATTTTTACACGGGCCAGAAATAGGTTCAATGAATGGATTTCCATGATTATTTGACTTTGGAAAATTTAATCAAATTTATTGGTTTTGGCTCCCTTTAAGAATAGCGAGTGGAGTTTTGGTGGTTATAATTAGCAGTAAGGTCAGGTGAGGCAACAAAGTGGAATCCATTTGATTTCATATGTTAAGTTGATTTTTTGAGGGGATAATCTTTGTTGATGCTATAATACTGAAGTGGACTGTCACCTGACATGTTTATATTTCTAATGTCTACAGCTTTTGGATCTGTAGGACAGAAACTCCCCTCACTCCCCTTGGAAGGTGAACATTATACTGAATAAATATATGAAACCAAGTCTCTCTTAGATTTACATGGAACCCACTAAATTTCACGTGGAACCATATTGTAAGATAGAATGGGAAATACCAGTCATGTTAGTCTCATAATTCCACCATCTCCCCTCCTTTCATTTTCATATTAAGACAATCAATTGACCTGAACATTATGTCTGACGCAGAATCTTCATTTACACGGAGCTCACTCAACAGTCAATTTCATCTGGAACGCTCTTGTATTCTCGAGCAATTTAAAAGACCAGCTGAGCGAGCTGTACATTAATAAATAAATATTTTGAAAAAATATATTCCCCTTTAAACTGATATCGTACCTACCCATTTTACCCCGTGGAAGACTCTTGGATTTCTTGACAAGCCAGCTGATCAAACTGAACGTTAAACGATAAATACCTAGTAAAATATATTTAAGAAAATCTGGGGTGGAACTTTCTGAAACCCTCAATGGACCCACTCAATTTCCCCTGTGGAACCCGCTTGTATTTCAGGCCTGGCCGGTCGGGGAGGGAGGCCCAGGTGGGCGGGGTGATGGAGGACGGACCCTGGAGGTGTCGCCCCGCCTGGAGGACGGGTCAGGGCGCCCCCTACCGCCCGCCCGCCGCACCCCCTGGCGGATAACGACGGTATAAATAATAAGCAGGGCGGGAAATGACCCTTATTGCTGCTTCAAAGTCAACGCTGAGGTGACCTACAAGAACACGCATATATTTGGCCACTATTTTTTTCATGGGCAACACTACACTGGAACACATTTCTTTCTAGCGAAAAAGACACAGTCTAAGGAGGACATTTTCTACTAGTATATATGTATCACAGGCAAGTAGCGACGTAATAGGTAGACCTATGTTCTGTGACCATACTTATTGGGTAGCCTGTTATTTGTTGAATTGTCACATAACAATTACATTATTTCGGGTTAGGCTGAGACTCACTAAGGAATAATGTTATATTAACATCACAATTTAGTGATGTTAAGACCTTACTAATATAATATGTTTTAAGGTTTTCTTTATGTGAAAGAATGTAACAGGAATGTCACAATAATGCCACAGTGCAACATTGCAATGTTTGGTACTTAAGACATTTTTGAGTGCCATCAAAGTACTGTAATAAAAACCAAAGCAGATCCATATAGAACCTTGCTGCAATGTTATGATGACTCTTCCATTCTTCCGCACAAGCAACAACTCATCTTAGATTTGGTCACAAATGAAAAGGGAAGAGAAAAACATCAATTGTGCTTGATTTATCCACCTTGTGCGGCTACTTCTCTACGAAGCCATTTATCCATATATGATATAGGGGGAACCACTCTCCTGTGAGATCAGAGCATTATTTTTATTGGTCGCCCCTGCGCCATTTGTTACTAATTCTACAAGCCTAAAGAACAAAATATCTAAGAACAAAATATCTAAGAGTGATAGCTTTGTCTCTACGACCACACCACGGTGTATGTCACTATTTCTATCTCTAGCTTTACATCATCTCTAATCACAATTAGTTTGTGTCGCAGGGCCTATACTTAGACATGGTCCTAGCTGACAGGTCGGCCCTTGTAAAGACGTAGTTGGGATGTTTCCCGTCGTGTTAATGACAAAAACACGTCCGTCTTTATTAGCCGTCTTCAGCCCGGAAGTGGAACACCGGAGAAGCGCGTCTCGGGCTGGCGACAGAGCTGAGCGCTGATTGGCTGCACGTCGCTGGAACATGGCGGCATGACAACGGGAAGCTGCGCGCGCAGCCAGCACGCGGGGAATGGCGACGGCGGGCAACTGGCGGATTAATGAATCATGAAATGAAATGGAGGACTGTTTGCCGGCTGGCACAAAAAACGCGCCAGTTACAAGTGTTGGCTTGCCGCGGCGGGTGCGATATCATTAGGGTTCTTATAATTAAGACGAGCTCGGGGATGGGGAGGCGCACTAGAAGCACTGAGAGAGGCACTATCCTTCCAGTCTTGCCCTGACCTGCCAGGCCCATCCATTCATTTGTCAGGCCCCTAAACGCCGGGGAGTTTTCAGCTCCCTACCGCCGCTAGCGGAGAGATGATGTAATTTTACAGCCTAATGATCATGAATAAATTGGGCCTCTAGTCTGATAGGTAATTGATTGAACACACGGAAATCCACTCCCTGTGAGGCTTGGCGACGGCGGCCGAATAAACCCCTCAACATAGCAATCCTTCTTATGAGGGCCCCTTTTCTGGGCCCTCTGACAGCCCTGGGCAATGTCTGCTCAGGATCTCATCAAGTATAAAGAATCCTTTATAAGGATGCTATGCGAGTGCTTATACAGGGAAAAATCACTGCATTTTGCTGACTATGATAATTGGGCATTTACGGAGACATAATCCACGCAGGTAATCGTTATGTAGCTTCGCTAATTAGGCCTTTGCGGGATAAGTGTAATTGTGAGCATTATCTCTGTCATTTGGTTGTAGCATAGGACCTTATCTTTGCCAAGGAAATACAAGTCCAGGCCTCTTTTTCCCTATGGTAAATTAGACGGTGCTAAACTATTAGATACAGAAACAGATACTTAGACAGTTACAGATATAGATATATAAAAAGATACTTATAGATATAGATATTAACTACATGAAGCAACACTGGCGCCTTCTGGCATCCACTGCGAAAGTCATCCCCCTCCGGCGGGCAGGGCTTCAGTCTGGCGCAGTGACAAATTTGGGAGGCAGACAACGGCATGTAACCTTTTATGGGTATACTTTGCGCGCCGTCCACAAGCGGCGACGGGGCGCACCGAGTGCGACGTTGGCTGCTGTCGCTGCCTGCTGTCGCCCCTCTGCCCATCATGTGACGGTGAAGGGCATACTTGGCTGTTTGAAGGACACAATAAAGTGAATTTAAGCTGCAGCTGGCCGCTTGTTCCTTCTGTGGTGGCTTTTACACGGGCTCGCTGATTGAAGGCGCCAATGGCGTCGGCGCTATTTTTAACAAATCTTCAGAGCTCAAGGAAATAATTCCCGTGAATAAAGCGCGCGCCCTGACGAGACGGCTGACTTTTCTGTGGAGGGTGTGGCGTTACCAGGGTAATAGGAGTGGGCCGTTTTCCGCAGATTAAACCCTGTGGGTTGTCGGATGTAGGCAGGACAATGTCCCCCACCTATAGCCCATAGCCAAGGCCGGTTCCGGTATGTTTTTACGTGCCTTCATTTAACGTGCCATGATGCAGATTCAAACTAGAAAAGTCCGATTAGGATGATATTCATCTATCTAGCAGGGTGAAACAAAGATATATTGATTCTCTCCCACAACACCAACCTATATGCGTATATCCCAAATAACTGTTGAAATTAACTGTCAAACTTCGGATTGAATCCCCCACAAAGAATAAATGGACTCTAGTTTTTGCAGGAACGCTTCTGTTTGCGTTGTCGTCAACTTCACGGAAAGGGGAAACTATAATGTACAAGACTGTCACCCAAGAAACGTGGTAGCGATATATGTAATGTAAAAGAGCACCATTGCATCGTCAGAAAGTATGCTACATACCTAAACAATATTACTGTCATATTGATTATAACCTGTGCCAACAACGACCTGTGAATTACATTGCTTTTAAATGATTACTCAGAACTTTAATCCATAGATAAAAATTAATCATTACATTGAAATTATTATCTAAAATTGAATAATCTTACAAGAACGTATATTTATGGGAACGCGTGTGCGAGGTTCGCATTACATAATGACATGAGCCAAGGTTGGATTTGTACGAAGTATCCGATTAAACCAGCTGGACGTCACTAAACGCCTCAACTCAGGTATAAAAGTCAAGTAATCAGATGTACCTATTGTGTATCTACACTATAATAACCAGGATCAACTTACTACAGGTGGATTATTGAGTAATATAAAGACTGCGGCCTACTTCTATTCTTAATCCAATGAGATAGAAATCTACTTCAGTATAGTCAAGACATACTTGCTTTCACTTAAGTGCAATTCACCTAATAGAGTATGTTTGTTTTATTTTAAAGAGTAGATTACAAATCTACTAAATGACCGATCGTATAAGTAGAGATAAAGGCGATTTGCACACTGAATACTAGTTGAGCTATAGAATTACAAAGACACCTTTGAGGAAATAGTTTTCCTTTCAATGTATCATATGATAAAGAATAGTGCTGATATAAGATACAGGCAAGCAGAAACTCAAAAACCTCATTTTCTTGATGATGTTGAATTCAGCTTGAAATGAATATTTCTCACTACAATACTGGTCTTCGAAATAGACAGAAAGAACGTCATTAGTCCGAAATTGTTGCATTTTCTATTAATGAAGGAAAACACATATATTCAAAGACCGGTTCATAATTATTAAGTAAATTCAGCGAAACTAAGCAGGCTAGTTATTGTAACTAGCAACTTCGTCATTTCTTGTAAGGAAGGATATTTTCGTCACATCCTACTTTTTTACAGCTATGGTTTGTGTCTTTTCTGTTGACAGCTAAGCATGCACTTTTTTCTATTAACGTAGAATATGGCTAGAATATATCATAAGGACAGAGATAGCGAGGGACACCTACCCAACATGCTGTTGTCTAATTACAATTAGACAAAGCACGGATGAATGTACTGCAAGGACAAACAACAATATTGCATGATCAATCACATGAATAATCGAGCTCAATGAAATCAGCGGATGAGCCTAGGTATCTTTGGTAATCGATATTCACATAAAAAGGACTCTTGTTTGTTTGCCTGCGTCTATATACCTTACTGATCTCTTGGTAATGAATAAGGTTTAGTGTTTGGGAAGTAAATGTAAATTCAGATTCGTAAAGGTAGCTGTGAGGACAACTCACTGTCTGCATTCCTTCATACATATACATACACGTATGGTTACACTTTATCCTATGTACGGTACCATTATCACTTGGTGAAGGTAACCATGATTACACATAATATAATCGTACATAACGTTTCTCTAACCACTTAGATGCATGTGTTGTCTGTTGTAACAACATGTTGTTTGCCGTAACCGTACATGACGACTATGCCAGTACACGAGGCCATCTGCAGCTGTTTATGTCAAGTCAAACCCAGGACCCCCTACACCATTACTCTACGCGCATTGTGGACCCATTTTGTACAGCCAACTTAGGGGACTGGGTAATCGGCCACACGAGAGATGTTGTCGCTGGTTAATGGTAAATTAAGTGCATTACTACATGGGACGTTTTGTGGCTGCATGGTGAAAGTAGGATCATGAATCTTCTTCTGACAGGGCCGTGTCCGTATCCGTATCATCGTGCTCAATGAATCCAGCATGCCTTTCCAAGGACAATACTGGATATCCCATATCACTAAGAAAATTATGCACTTTTAGCCTATAGATGTCATATACGCCTGACTCTAGAATCTACAAGCTATTGTGGCCGACTATAGGCTATACAGGCCAGGTATTGGCCATATGAGGCCAAATGTAGAGTGTTTTAGGCGAGATATCTAAAGGCCCTTATGGGATGGGGATGGCCCTCCTGAGGCTCAGTAAAGGCCTATGAGTTAAACCTGAAGTAAACAACCTGATGCTGACTGCTGAGTCTATAAACTACTGAGCCCAGGTATAGAGTATAAAGGCCACTTATTGGCGGCGCGAGGCCAACCTTAGAGCGATTCAGGTCAGATATAGACCTTTTTGGTTCAGTTATAGGCCTACAGAGACCCAGTTAAGACCTATGAGGCTAACCAAGTCCAAAAGAGAGGACAATAACATGAGAGTCCAACCTGAGGTAAACAGCCGGACGCTGACTGCTGAGTCGACAAACTGACAGCTTCAGATAAAGAGAACCATGTCCAATCATGCGGAACGCCTTTCATCGGCCTACGAGATGTCGTATTATGATAGGCCGGGCTGAGGGTGGGCGATAGGCCGCGCCTTGTACGGCAAGCTGGACTCCCACCCACTGCTCACTGTTACAGATAGGCATCGTTCAGCACTGAACCCGCCCAGCTCGTAATTATTATTCTCAGGGGTGGGATGTTTGTTTCTTTTTGTTCAGAAACGGGGAGCTGCTCGTTCCAAGATGCTTTTGGGTGTGTGTTATTGCTAACGGCCCAAGAGGCAAGAGGACACTTGATTCGTAGAATAGTAGTTAGTTCATTCGACATAGTTCATAACGTCACTTCATCTTAGAGCTAATTCTAGTGAAAATTTGACAACAAGGTGAAGGGTTTGTTCCTCAATTTAGGACTCAATTAATATGATTTTCTTCAGGTATGGTCCAGGTAAATTTGATAATAGCTCGAGTTGGATTGGTTTTGTTTGAGTAATAGAGAAGACTTGAGTGGGTACATGGGGGTATATGAATGCGGTATGTATAGAGTGCTAATTTGGTTCACTGATCATGAAACCCTTTTTGTTTTCAAACTTAGACAGGTATAAAACGTAGTAAAAGTCCTAATGTAAATTGAAGTTTGTTGTAAAACTAAGCTAGATAAGGCGAAATAATTGATGCTTTGCTTAGGCCAAAAACAATAGTTGTGTTCAGGTAACATAGGTCGAAAAAAATAAGGTAGGTAGGCCGAAATCTTTTTTTTAATTATTTTTTGCTTTTTTTTACTTACCAAAGAGACCTGGCCAGTGTTGAAAATAGAAAAATATTCCAAATATCCCCTAGAAACATTTTAGCATCTAAAATGCATGTCCTGAGCATCTATATGTTGTTTTCTGGTTTTCCATGCATTTTTAGGTCAATTCTTTTGGATTTTGAAAAAAATATTTACAAATTTCTTTAAAAAAAGATAGGGTAGGACCAAAACTTTAGGGTAGGTAGGGTCACCTGAACACAATATATTTTTTTAATTTTAGGCCTTAGGACTCTGGACTGGCATCGAAGGAATACTAGTATCTCCGAATAACATCATCTAATCGTCACTAAGTCATGGTATCTAAAAGTGCTTTGCATAGCAGAACGTCTACGTAAATAACAGTGGTCTGTGCCCAAATCCTCAGAGGGCCACCCTTCCTGTTTGGGGCCTATATTTTGGACTCTATAATTATACAGAGTGCTATGTGTCTCTGTGGATATGGTTTATTGAGAGAATCGGATACCAATGGAGGAAATAGTGTAGACAGACTGGTGTAAATCACGTCCTGATCTCAACCAGCGAGGTGGCATCACAAGGGGGGCATCGTTATTCTGCAACAAAAGTCCTATGTTCTGAGAAGATGGGCTGTGATCCCTAGGCCACCCGAGCACCATTCATAAGGTTCTTCTATATTTTGTCACTAATTATCAACAAATATTCAAACCATGTTAAAACTACTGCAGAATGAGAATAGCAATACACATCGCCCCCGATACGCACTTGGCGACCAGCTGCATTTTTTTTGTTTTTTTTTTTGGAAAGATTCAACTTTATTAACTCCTTCACGCAAATACATGTTCTTCCAGAAGTCTCTGTTGATATACATCTTTAAGCTGATAATATGTAGTATTTACAATGATCAAGATGATTTTAATGAGATGAGCAATGATTTCATATGGTAGTCCTTATAATCATATTCCAGGGTCACAAACA
The DNA here is from genome assembly GCA_936440205.1 of Lepidonotus clava. Lineage (NCBI taxonomy): Eukaryota > Metazoa > Annelida > Polychaeta > Phyllodocida > Polynoidae > Lepidonotus > Lepidonotus clava. Next base: position 30,750,484 of record OW387143.1, read on the forward strand.
TGGTCAGTCTTACCTGATCACACATAGTGGTCTAATCAACCTCTTAAATTTAACTTTTGTTGTGGCCCTTTGAATCTCATGGGGTAACATCTCCCAGATCTTAGTACATCTAGACATTGGGCTTTTCAGATACATTTCATAATGACGTTTTTGCTTTTGCTTAAACCTGATCTTCTTATTACTACGCAAAATAATATTTGGTCTAAACACATCAATTAAACAACTGCGCTTACTTTGTCTATACATCGGTGATAAAATGTGTTCACGCCATGCATGCGGATGGTAAAGGTACATTTCTATTGGCATAAGAGAAGTCCGCCCCTCTTAAAACATCTCATTTCAAACAGATATCGATCACGCCACAACCTAAATTTCCATTGACAACTAGAATAATGACTAGAAAGATTCAGGAGGCATTGACTCAATGAGTTTTTTTGTGATATACGATAATCCTCGCTATCCAAGTTTCATGGTGAGGACTGAAGTGTCATTTACCTCCATCAGGATGCTCGTCGGCCATTGCTGAGCATTATTTCTTTCACGATGAATAAAGACGCGCCAAAACGCCATAGGCTGAATTTCCTATGTCTAGGTCATGAACTGTTACCCCGTTTTGCCAGTTAATCTCCATTCATGTATTACCTGTCTATCTTTGTAGTCGTGAGGTTTCTTTACTACAAACTGCTATTAGTCTGATTAAATGTACACCCTCAAGAATACATCAAACCCTCAAGGATATGGCCTTTAATAAGCCTCTCATTGAACATACATGGCTAACGGCCTAAATGTTCTGACCCTATTTACAATGCAACTCAGTTACCCATACATTACTACTTCTTTGAAGTGAGATACCTGAGAGACGATAAAGAGAGTGGTCCTGATATAGCTGAAAAATTGCTGAGCGGACGTTTAACTCCAACAATAATCATCACACCTCTGGCCAAGAGGACTACTTACATAGGTACAAATAAGGAATGTTCATTCGGTATTTGCAAATCTTCAGAATGACAGATATATCCACCCGCCAGCCTCAAAGGTATCACCGCTGTCTCTTTACTTCTACTATACGACCCCTATACAACCCATGCTTGGTATAATTATGTAAGAGGGTAAATCAAGTTAAGTATCATACATCATCATAGGTGAAGGGAAGGAAGTGACTCGAGTGGCTTTGTGTATGAGCAGTACACTTGATAGTTTGAGCTGAGGAACCGTGCAAACGGCACAGTTCAAACATTCTAGACTTCTAGTGCACAGGCCCCTGCTGGGCCTATTTGCTTCTATGTGCATGCATTATTTATCCTTAACCAAACAGAATAAAAGGGAGAGGTTGTCCTAAGGGCTTCGTTGTCTAGAGGGTGGTGGGTGGATGATGGATTAGCCAGTTCTTTCCAAAGTTGTTCATGTACACTTAATCCTATCACACATGTGCATAGATTAGAATAATCGAAAAAATGTTGAAATGAAAGGCAAATGCCATTTAAATACATGCTTTTGAGAAAAGACAAGGTACAATAGTTGTCATCCTTGTCAAACACATACCTCGCCTACATACCTTCAATATCTAGCAATAAGGCGTGTAATGCCAAAGTCTAGTTGTGGGCATTTCAGTCAATGTTACACTGATTAGAAGTAGAATATCATGATAGTGATAACATGTGTTTAGGTACCAGATTTTTCAAACTTTAGGGCCTAAAGTGAAAAGGGTTGCTTGCAATACACCATTGTTAAACATACACACCTATGTATCTACATGAAGAAGTCAATGAACTACTGTAAAAATAAATATATATATATATATAAATCATATGTGCATTAGTGATACATTTGAAATATCACTTTTTCAACGTAATATGAACTAACGCACTCTGCCCTTTATAACTACTCGGAAATTAGAGTTTTTTCCATCTTTAAAATGAGCAGTATTAGCTCAACACTGACGTTTATAAGCCGTCTAGCTTGTAGTTGCTGGAGCCATTACCAAAGTAATGCCCTGGTTCTGTGGCTTAGTCTGCAAGCCACATGTCGGTGTCTGACAGGTGACAGGGGATGTGAGGCAGTGGAGGTGGTGGGTATGGGGGGGGGGGGGTCTCTCACCTGAATCCCCCCATCTCCCCACTTCCCTCCTCCCCCTCCGGGACCGGGACAAGTGACGTCTTCTCGGCTCTGACGCCAAGCCGACGCTCAGGTCGAGCCTTTTCTATCGACCTGTCCTGACGCCTATATCCCACTAGACGAGTCTGACTGCCGACAATTTGGAAATTTGTTACTTTTCTCCAAACGACCATGCATCCTACATACCATTCGAAAGATAATTCAAAAACCTTTCTACTGATATGCAACATGTCTACAATTAACGTCTATACCCACTGGCGATTTCTGAAATCGGGAGTAAAATCGGCTAGTGGAATACAGCCCTAATGCGCACACCTCCCTTTTATCTTCTAATACCGCCAGGCTTGGTAACCCACTCTGTGGATGACGGGCAAAAACGGGGACCGACGTTTGGATCGCGGCAGGAAAAAAAGGGACTTAACCTTTTTATTGGGGGACCTCATCTGATGACCATCAGGCCTAAGACGATGGCCGGGAGTCAGGCTAGTACACCTGATCATATATGACACCTCACTCGCTAATTCTGACTGTAGACAGGTGCGACAAAAGGTCTCCAGGGAAATTAAAGGGAATTCATATGAGACAGTCTTTAAAGGTATATCATGTTTCTATCCATGGATAAAGTTAATTCCTCAAAGTGTGCTGGAAGGATATGTTAGAAAAAAAGAAACCACACACAACAATATATAGTCAATAATATATGCTATTGGTAGTTGGTGGACAGGATCTACTGTGCTTCCGTGTATATTGCAGTATGGTCCTCAAGTGAGTGATTAGTCAGAAATAATGAGTGTTTTCTAGGATCCATGCCGTTTCCTTTCGGAGGAAATTGCTGTATACATGCGCCCACGCACAATAAGGTGGGCTGCTTGATGCACAGCACAAGGTTGAGCCTTTGTGAAAACAATATGTAGAAATAATGGTTCTACATCATATTTTGTAATATTTTGATAAGACTGAGAATCTTGGTACAAAGACTGCTACTTGTTGTTTTACTTTGTGCCACAAGAAAAACTAGATTTGTATGTATTGTCTAGGTCTATCTGAAAATATATCACAACTTAACACGGGTTTCGCCATAGCATTACTATGTAGGGTGCTTGTCACATCTAAAAACATGCGTTCTTCGTGTCTTGCCTGTTGAATCTTTTTTTAAAATAAGGCAAACAAATGAGATATGAATGACCATTATGGTCAACATTAATTTTGTCTTTGAGGTACGACTGCTGTGAAATGTTTCTTTTCTGTGGAACTGTACATATAGCTAGGGTCATCAATAGTAGGCTAATATATTCAGGGTACAGATGTACAGGTTTCTACGAAAAGTACCCTCTCAAATAGTGATATGACAAAAGTCTGACGGCTTTTTATCTGGAAAACACGTCATTAGGATTCAAAAGGTGTGGAGACAAAAATGTAGGTACTATAGTCAGCTGGTAATTTATATTAGGATGCTTTATGGATAAGATCTCAGAGCACAGAGACAGCTCAGAGGCAGCCTCTAACCAAGACAGTCTCTAACATCGAATGTCACCATCTGATAGTTTACCTGCCCTTGGCATCGCCCCACGCCCTAACAAAAACTGGTTATTCTATATACACCCACTGAACTTTGTACAACCAGATCCATATGTGAAAAACAAGTCACCAACTAGATTAAAGGGAATACACCAAAGCACACTAGTACTGAGACATCTGGTTCGGAACCCATGAGCGTCATCCTACCTTAAATTGGCATTAATCCAGTGCATCTGACATATCTATCGGAGAATAGAGACTGAGGATCTTTGATTTGGTCCTCATCTTAAGGCTTAAGGTAATACTAAGGTTGCCTTTGTGACGGTTTATGTGTAGAACCCATTCGATTCTGAACAAAAATCTGGATCTAAAAGACGTTATCTCGGTGTCGCCCGATGCATTTGTGTATTTAAACCTTAAAGCACCTTCATAGCTCCTGGAAAACTGCAGTGTTAGGGTGTTATCATATGAATCTATGTATTTCCAACTTTATCATTTTCAGTGACACAAGGTGCAAATGCATGGCTTTCTTATTCGACACAGGGAGATATAACTCTGTCATCTACTGTCAATTCACGAATCCAAGAATCATCTAAATTTATTCTACTAGTGCATTGTCCCCGAAAGATTCTGTAGCTACCTTTAAGCAATTTGTTGCCCCAAATTCAATTAAAAAATTAACCACATGATTGTCCTAGATAGTCAATGATAATTTCAGACATTTAGTAATGTATGATATTGACATCAATTGCAATAATAGTTTAGATATGTTTTCCATAGTTTCTTTACATAAATGTGCATGTATAGGCCTAGACCTTATGCAGTCGTTGACACACGAAGCTCAACGTGTGACCATCAGGAGGATCACATTGCCATCATTTGATAAAAGGTTAAACCAGGAATTCAAAGCTTAACGTATATCTAGATTAATCATTAATGATGAAGATAACAAATCCCAATAATGCAAGTGACCTTAGACAGTACAATTTCTCATATAATCATTGACACGGTCACCATTATGACGTCCAGGCCTTTGCTCTGGAGGATGACGCCATATGGTCATATATAGGGTTTCCTTCCCATGCTGTTTACATACACATCAAGGCTGCAGCGTGTGCTAGATCTGATATGGGCATGTTTCTACTACAAAATGAAAACAATGCACACAGGGAGACCTACTGTTGTTTCTATTTCAGGACCATAGTAAGCTATTTGTCCTTCCTTTTCAACAGCATTTCAACTTTTTCAGGACAGGCCATCCGTTTTAAGTCCATTGTATGTACCTATTTCACAGACCAATAGATGCAATGATACCGATTTGTTTGGTATGTGCCCATTGAACTGTATATGCCCATACATAGGCTCAGACCTATTATGCATTCATAGATTCAGAGCTATTACGATAGTGAGGAGCCTCGCCATGGAAAGAGGTCTATAACTAACTATCCAACTATCTGTTTCTTGATCAGCAGATCATTTCTTGTGCTGTAATCTCTCTTTTTACAAGTGTTCTGCTCTGATTCCTACTGTTTCCATCTGACTAACCAAGTCATTAATCACTGCGCTTCTCTGGTTGTGCACAATGCATTAGATCGGCCTCTTTGTCGGAGAGAAAGGAATACAGGCGAAATCCAATCCCTGGTCAGAACAAAAACAAAATGTTTTAAAAACATTGTAGTCTATAAGCTATAGAGATCCTGTCCTTGGGGGTGAAAGGGTCTCTTATGGGATTGTTATCACTGTCTGTGGAATAAATCGCAAGAACTAGTCTTATTAGAATCTTCAGGATCGAAAGATCGAAAGTGAGATCACTTGTACTATTCTGAAGTAAAGCTTATTCTATAGAGGACCCACTATGATACTATTATTGGGGGTTTCCACTGAGACAGTGGTGCTTGACGGCCACGTATGATAGGGTCGGACGGGGTGGCGTTGGTCCCGACCTCTGGGGGCGGACAGGTAAAGCCTGGTTCGCACCTTACGATTATCTCAATTATAACAAAGCTTACGACATAATTGGAACAGCAATTTTGTTACGATTTTGTACCAAAACTGAATGCCCTTTCCTTCTGTTTTCCCTCTTTTGGATGAAGAAAATGTCTCCTGCTGATGAAATGATCGGATGGGCGCAATTTTAGTTACAAGCATAAGAAAATCAAGAAACAAGGACCCCTCAGATGTGATTATTTTCATAATAGATCTCTCACTAAAATCTCATGACATAGACAAAATGGATCTGACATATGGATTACTTTGTCTCTTGCCATTTTGGGACCTTTGTAATCAAGGCTACGATATTCTATCCTTCCCAATGTTCCACTATTGATTCTATTGTATTGTATTGTCGGAACAGAAGGGTTGTAATGTATTGACTGGGCCTACAATTGCGTTAGATGCTCATGATAACCTTCATTGCAGGCCTCACAACAGCTGTTACAGTTCTCCAAATAATCCCGACAAACTTTTGACAGGACTAAATCTCTAACATTATGGGTTCTTTTCAATTTTACATGATATGTATTTAAACTTCCGTGTCACTTTTCTTCTGATATTATTGTAACCATTATAATGGTAACATTGCAATCATCGTAATGGTAACTATCACAAGGTGTGAACGTAGCTTAACGAGGGGGATGGCACGGGTCATGTAGTCAGGGGATATCTGACTTAATTTGGCAGCAGTCCCAGGGCGCCGGGCCCCAACCACAGCCCCGAACACGGCCTCACCTCCCTGATGAGACGATCGACGTGTAGTAGATCAACTCACCCCATCAGAGGCCAGCCTAGGACACGCCAAATCAAATCAGCCTACTCTCATAAGTAGCCGTCCAGTGGGCTCATACATAACACATGTCACCGACAGAGCGGCGCCGCGGTGCTCAGACGTCCCTGTGACATAATAATGGTCATACTCAATAAAGATGGGATTCGTGTTGTGCAATAGTTTGGTTGTGTCATAGATCTGGGGCAACTGGCCACAATGTGATTGACGCAAATTGTTTTCGTCTATGTCTCTTTGTTTTCGATACCTGTCTCTGCCTTGTTTTTCTAGATCGGAACACACTGACTATCAGCCAGGATACTATGCAAAAGCTTTCCAAAATACTTATGCTATTCTCAATCAAATTGTGATATAACAGGACTGCTATCTGACGAGAAATCTTTGGTCAGTCTGTTACCTACTCAAATGGAATGCAACGATCATTTTTTTATGATTTTGAGATCTCACTGAATTAAATGTTGTCATAATGATATTCTTTGGTGACTGATATTAAGACCCAACAAAACATAATAACATTTTGTTTTTTTAAAGAACATAACCAGAACATTACAATAATGCGACAGTGCAATGTCACAGCAGCAACATTTCTGGCATCCACCAGGATAATGTAACAACTACTCGAGAACTAAAGCAGAATGAATCAGAACATCACTGCATGTTATATTAACGTCAGACCCTCGGCTAGATCGAATCTGAATACTACCAGTAGAACAAATTTTATGGTTTACAAAACTGCCTATGAGCCCTTGTTTTATGCTTTCAAATCTCTTTCTTTCTATTAACTATAATATGCACATGTTCTATCTGAAATACTTGTAAAAACATCAACAACATGGTAAAAGTGGTGGTAGAAGTAGTTGAACTAGTTGTCACATCCGTAGATGTATAGGCATACAGGTAATATAGAACAGGTTTGCATGTTTCTTATGATCAAAAATACTTGTAGAACGTCCTTTTATGCCTTTGTTGGAGACATCAATAACTCCATTGGTGGTCTCTTAACCGACACAGGTCTTAAGGTGACCCTTTTATGTTAGATATAGAGAGGGAGGACGGACCAATGAATGCTGCTTATGCATACTTAACCCAAGCATCTAAGGAACCTCTTAGTCCGCCACTGAATATATACATCACTCTACGTCATACGTGTTGTTCATTTTTTAACCATCACACAGAATCTGAAAGAAAAAGTACAGTCTCGTCTATTGTGAGGAGGTGGCATAAATTGAAACCTAACACCTTACTCACCTGTCGTAGCCTAAAGAACTGCCTTATCTTTTCTTGTTTCGAAGTCATTATTCATGCAGGCAGCGACAAAATAAAGGTAAGATCCAATCCCAGGTGGCAGGGGGGCCCACAGAGCAGGGGGCGTGGAACCGTTGTCCTCCTGGTACAGTTAGTGGACCGTGGCCACCTCCGTCTGGTTGGGGCGACTGGTGGAGCGGACACAATAGGAGCGGCATTATAATGTGTATACTACTAACGCTCCTACTGCCTCATCCCAACGCCTGCTCCTTTTGTACTACCACACTAGCACACACACACGTGTATGCGCAAATCACACTCACACCTATATATGTATAATAATAATATGAGTATATGGCACAATCCACGGATTGTGTGCCTATGTGCGCGGCCGGCTGACCCAACTTAATCAGTTAGAACTAATGTGCATTAGCGCGGCCAGTTAGTTAAGATCCACCCAGGCGGAGAAGTGTGTATAGGCCTAACTGTAGCGCGCGGTCTAACTCTAAGTTTTAAATCCGGAGAACTGCCTTTGATCCTGGGCGGATGTGCCCGCTGCCAATGGGCCGGGCGTTGCCCTGGAGGAGGCCGTGTGTCGGGGACCATTCTCCTGCCGCGGGTTCACCTAGCACGGGGCCGCAGTTCCTCCAGTAGGTCGTGGTGGTATACATCCTCCTCCTCCTGGGGCTGCTGCCACTCACCATGGACCCGGCCGGCCTGGTGCCGAGTGAAGCCATCCGAGTGAGAAGTTTGCCGCACCTTGCTCCAGGCGTTTATAATAATCTCCTCCGGCCTGCAGCTGCTCAGGTGCGCTTATGATATAAATCACTGAGAGGTACAGTCCGTCAAACTACACAGACTTCTCCGGTGATTTGGGTAATATAAATACAAACTAATGACACGATCCAAAAGTATGTACACACATAGAGACGCACTAGAAAAACTTCCAGGATAATATATATCATATAGAAATGTGTTTAGGAAAAGAACACTCTTGCCGGTGATATGTTTTCAGTAGAGGCGTGACATGCTGTCGGAAGGCATTTTTTGTGTGGAGTTGGCGGACCAGTTGTGACTGATGACGGGTCCGCAGGTCGGAGTCGGTGAGGCGTGAGTCTCAGTGGTGCTGGAGTATAAGGAATAGACCCTGGAGGAGGCCTAGGTTAGATCCTGTGTGGTGAATGTGTGGGGGAGGGTGCGGTGGTCAGTCCATGTTGTCGGCGGTGGCGGGGACCGTGGAGGAGCGCGCCAGGAGGCCGTCCGTCCGTCACTAAGTCAGTCGGCCCGGTGCTCCAGGTGCGGAGAGGAGCAGCTCGGCCTCACGTGTGAGCTACTCCCGCCGCTGCCACTTGGATCCCTCCCACTCCTCCTGCTACTCCTCCTCCTCCTGCTGCTTACTCCACCACCTCCAGCTGCTGCCGCTGCTCCAGCTCCTGGCAGCAGAGACTATGGGTAAGGCGGCAGGGCTAAGAACACTGCATGCTTTTCCCCAGCCCTCAGCCCCGACTCGACTACTCCTGGTGCCACTGGAACCGCGTTACTGCTGCCGCCGCCGCTGGAGCCGCGCGGGAGTAAATAGGGAACTGAGGGGGGAAAGCAGCGACTGGTTGGCAGCGAGATCTGCTGACTGGCAGGATGCGGAGTTTAAGGGCAACGGGAATGAGGGAGGGTGGCGGCCTGCTCCCTCCAGGAGTTTGTGGTGGCTCCTCCAGCGGTTCCCCTGTCGCCTGGGCGTGGAGGTGGAGGTGTGGGTGTGTTGGATTTTTATTTTTATTTTTATTTTTATTTTTTTGGGGGGGGGGGGGGCAGATTTGGGGGGGGGGACGTTGGTTGGTTGGTTGGCCCGGGGGTTAGTCCGTCAGCGGAGGGCACTGGAGGGGCGGCGGTGTAGAGGGTGGGGGGAGCGGCGCCATGGGAACCTGCTTAGAATGGGGCTGGTGGAGAGGTGAGGCTGGGGTTCACTGCCTCCAGGGCTGTGTGGACAGCGACGCACGTGGCCGGGGCCTCCAGGGTGCCTCAGCCTCAGCCTCTCCTGTTGCTGCGAGTCAGGATGACCGCCGGGCTCCTGGTCAGAAAACGCCAGTCCCTAGAAGACCTTTTTGCGAGCACTAGATCGAATTTTAGACCGATTTGCAAGTCAGAATCTATACGTTAATATGGGGTGAATATTTGATCTGAATTTCCACAAAACACGCATGATTAATATTAGTAGAATTGCTCAGCGAATGTGGGATACAGCAACGCCACCTTCTCCATCTTTTACCACAGCATCCAGGGCTTTTTGACTAATCCGCCCTAGGATTAACCAATGATTAATTATCCACCTGGGAGCCAAATCAAGTCTACTGAATCATCCCAGTTATATCTGACCCAACCCCCAAACTCAAACCTCTAGGTTATTTGAGCTGCCCCTTTTCTGCTCGGTTTGGCTTGGCCGCCCCCTCTCCAGCCACCTCCCGCGGGCCGCACCCTGTCGTGGCGGCAGATCTGTTCAGGTAGATCAGTTGATTAGAGCCCACTCCCAGACCCCCTGAACCTTCTCCAGCAGGCGAGCTGCTCCGCGGAGCTGCTCAGTGCCGAGCGCTCAGAGCGCCCCCATGTGGCCAAGCCCGCGTCAGCCGTCTAGAGATCGAGTCAGCAAGAAACGGGAATTGTGGGTTTTTGGGTTGTTTTTTTTATCAGATTTTACATGGAACTAGTTTTGGTTTGACAATATGTTATATTTCATACATCAAGTGAAAGCAGAATTCTGTATACATTCACCGTATAGTTTCGTATAGTCACCGTAACTTACAAAGACAAAACAGAAGTAGAACTATTTAAAGAGGTGACAGAAAACATTTTTGAGCAATTTCTTGGGTATCAGAGCTATAGTATAAGCCGACACTTAGTCTCAGAGCGGTTTTGTGGAGCAGGGAGTGATGCATTGTAAGAGCAGAGTAACAAATGGTTATTTTAGGACTATTACTACCGCTGCTTCCGATGTTTTTCCTATTCAGATGCTATCATGTTCAGACAGAAACGGCCGAGGTCTGTCTCTAGTCCTAGGCAATATTAATTTCCCACAGTCTACTTCAAATTAAATTAAACCGAACCAAATTTTGTACTTCAATAAAAGATATCGAAGTGTGTCATACCAACAAGTATAGACAAAGGATACACGTTCCAAAAGCCATTTATCTTGTGTACTATTATCTAAGAAACTTGATGGCTCTTTCAGATAACCCTTTACATTCAGGTGTATGGCTTTAATAATGAATACGGAGTGTGTATATCACGGGGTAGCCTGACACTAGATGGGTGTATAGCTAAGACCTATGGATGTGAATAGGCAATTCACACATGTAAGGGAATCGAGCACTAGCCTACGGACCAGAGGCTGCCAGAAGGAGTAGTCACATTGATTAAAGGCTTGGCAGGAGTCGCAGGTCGTACCGCCAATTGCCATACCCTATTACCTTGTTTTTAGGCACGTAACTACCTTTTCTAGGCATATTGGTGTTGGTTAGCCTAATGCCTAATAAAGCCTAATGCAGTTTTAGGGAATAATGGGCATGGGTGGTTTCGGCGCGTGATATAGGTGTTGCATTTTACTAATACTAAGTAATCCTGAGATATATAGAAGGTGAAAATGTAACTTGTCTTTCACTATAAATGTCCAATCTAAGTCAAGGACTGACTTATGTATATCGTTCTTCTGTTTTCATTTCATGCAGTCTAGAAAAACGGTAGATCCAACCGTATGAATATTTCTGTTTTGGATATTGAATCATATCTAGGGCATGGGCTAAAGAACTGAGGCTTACCTCCCTCTACGTAAATGTTGTGTCAGTTTTCAAGGTTTTGAGGTGGCCTATATCGTTAGTGAAATTTAGAATATTATGTTCAAAACATTCAGGTGAAAATAATATTAAAACTTTTGGTCAGTTTTAACAAGTCATTCTAGTATTATAGATTACTGATTAGTTGGTTAAGAATAAGGCTTTTATGACACAGAAATCACAGTTTGTGCAAAATGGTGGACGACGCCGTGTGTGTATGAATACAAAAGCAATAGAACTAAAGGCTTTCACTCAGAGTACATCCGTATGTAACGTATCCGAACTCCTACTTAATATAAAGTGGCAGCAAAGAGGGCTGGATTGATTACCGATTTAGCAGAAATATGATATATGGATTCATATAGTAAATTGTGCCCTTTGTATTGACCGAAGGCGTCATAGGGTGCCAAGTGAGACAGGGGATACGAGATAAAGGGCTCCTGCTCCTGTGTATAGGTAAGTACTATAACTGAAGGGTAGGAATCGGCCCATCTGGAGGGGTATACTAGGTGTATAACTAATAAATACAATATCGCGGAGTAATACGATCGTTGTGTTTTTATTGAAGAAATAAGGCGTCGCTATTATCAAATTGCGATGTTTGATAACACTTAAGTAATCTTCTGGCTCCACATAAATCATAGTTTTTGCCTATGCTAGTCTTTGTTTCGTATTGATGGTTATTAAGTGCAGGCTAGATGCTTTGTTCACTGCATAATTATTTAAAATAGTATTTGTTTAAATTTATCAATTATTGGCCAATTATGCCAAAAGCTTGCAATCCATTAACCTTACACCAGGGTCCCTTGTTTTTGAGTAGATGTTCAATCATTTTGTCAATGATGGAACCGCTTTAGTTTAAAATAGTACATTATGTAACGAGATTTTCCGGTAAGTTGTATAGCAAAGGAGGGAGGAAGGTGTTTGGAACAACCTTTGATTAAAAAAAAGTGAGATTTATGAGTATAGTGAAAAATCATGGATGAAACCCACACAGTTCAACCTGAAAACCCTTTCCATGTCACTTGGAACCCCTTTGCATTTGGAGCTGCATGGCTACGCCCCTGTGACTGAACTTGTTAAGTACTCCAATGCATCATCAAAACAAATTGAAATAAAATGGTTTGGGGTATGAGCATAGCTCCCTTGACGGCTATCACTTGGGGTGGTGGTATTGCTGGGATGTGCCCAATGTGGGCCTGCATGGCTAGTCGGCTGGTGCAGGGTCATCCAGGTGGTGCTGGGGATAAAACCCTTTTAGTAGGGGATAAAGGGGTTAATATCGGCTACTACCGGCTACTGCCGATACGACCCGACGACAGCGTGGGGAACAAATTTTGAGTGTAAAGCCCCGGCCACATTTTCCGACCGTTGCCAACGACGCCATAGCCTACGACTCTCTTGTCGCAGTTGGAAAAGTGTCCTTGGCCGGATCATTAGACCCAAAGCTCATAGCAAGCAGGGTAAATGACACACATGCTACTGTACGGCACATATTTTTATTTGGAACAAAGGTTTATTGGCAACTGCATGTACATGTTCTTCAAGAAGCACAGGGTATTTTACATATTAGTGAACATAAGGGGGTGATAGGTATGGTGATGAATATGATTCAAGAACGTAGTTCAAGGTCAATGTCCATAAAATACCCAAACAGTAAAAACCAAACCCAAACAGTATACTAGATCGTCTCTTCAGTCTCTCATCTTCTACTCCAGAAGTTCTAGGTCTAAACTTAACTCTGAAACATACTAAGATGCAGTTGTAGACCAGTGCCGCCCTCTGAGACCGAGCTCAACTCAACTCAGCTGAGCTGGACAATTCAGTTGAGTTGGATTGGTCAGTGTGATTGTGGCTTAAAGCCATTATAATAAGTCTTATGGTCATAGAAATGCCTCACCTAGCGTATCTCGTGGTGACACCAGAGCCTATGACTCCCTGTTCTTAGCAAAGACAAATTCTACCTGGCAATAGTCTACTACTCCACTGTCAAGCTATAAGAATAGTTGGATATAAACAGAGATACTGCACAACATACTAAGGCCCACTAACCGTGTCTTGCGTCTCAAGAATTATGGTAAACTAGACGTAGGGACTGATCCTCATTCAACTCAGCTAGACGTCTAGTCGAGTTGTATACTGAGTTGGTCGGTGTGGCCGGGGCTTAAGTGTTAAGGGTGGATGGGTTATGGCTCCAGGTAGGGCCGGCCCAGGAGGAGTAGGCCTAGAATGGGGTTAGATACCCTCCTCCTGTATTAGTGCCGGGATTGAGGGAGGTTTCTGGGATCGAGGTTAGGGTTGGTATCTTAGGTTCTGGAGGTGGCGGGGTGGAAGGTGGCGGCGGTAGGGGAATAGGGTGGGAGGTGGAGGTGAGTGATAGGGTGGAAGGATGTAGGGAATAAGGTGGGAAGAGGCGTTGGTGGTGGGAGTTGCACCCGGGGGTGACTCTGCCTCTGACCCGATTTTTTTTTATATTTCTATTTTTAATATATATATTTTATTAAGTGTGTGCTGGAAGGTGGAGGACAAGGATCCCTTGTCAGCCTCAGGTAAGTGAATTAGTGTGACGATATTTATTAAAAGTGGGTGTCGCATTTGCTAGTCTACTCTATATGGGTAGGGGATTCTCGAAATATGATTCACAATGTTGCAAAAATGTGAATAAAACTTAAATCAATCGATGCCAATAAAATATCTAAAACTATTTCCATTAAAACATCCAACAGGAGTATGGCTTATTTAGTGAATCCCTTCTTAATGAATATGTTTTACAGTGAAATGTGTCCTCCAAAACGGGTCTGTTTTCAAACCCAGGGCACACACATCCCGGCATCAAGAAGGCAAGCCCCACCCCCCTCCGCCAACGGGGAGGATAGAAGCAGGTGGAGGCCTGGTACTAAGAGTTCAACGTGCGCGTGTCTGACAAGAACATTATGGCATTTGTAGTTACAGAAGATTACGGACGGCTACAACACTTATGGTTATAGAAATAACTGGGTGATAGAAATGACACATGCAATTTCAGAGTGTGTTCTTCAAGAGGGCGGGCTGTTGAGTACTTCAAAGTTTCTTATGTTCAGCGTATTTTAAGAGCATACAACATGTGAAATAGAAAAACAATACTGACAAGCATTATAATCTTCACACAATACCATCAAAATAATTAATCATGTTTACAAATTGACATATGCAATTTGATATGCAGTTTGATATGAGAAGATCCCTCTGTCACACGCTGCCACTATAGCGAACTACTACAAAGAGTGTACTCTCCGTAAGTGACATGATCTGTATAACTGTCCCATGTTCTATTCCTAAAATGCAATTACTAAAATGCTATTACAATTCCACATTTTGTGCCTCATCCCAGAGTAGGTATTTAACCATACATGTATGCAGAACATATAACTTCACTTGCATTTGTCCGTGTATAAATACGATTGTGTGAATTTCCGGAGAGAGCAGAGCAGCTCTGAGCGGCTCCAGTCGCCGACGGTGAAATTGCACTGACTGGTGTGCCCGTGCAGGTGACCTATAAATAACTCACAGGTCGTCATGCTTGGCGGGCTGTGGCCGTGGGCGGGAGGGTACTGGGGGTACCAAGAAGCCCGTGTTTACTCCAGGCCTTGTTCGATTGATGTCAGAACAAACACTAAATGTGTAAACGCACTGATAACTTTATTGAGAGGATTCTGTGAACAATTCCCAAATTTAGGAAATGTGACTATTTGTCTTTTCAATTATTTGCGGTGGAATGTATTCTCAAACTTGTCGAGATTTTACCGACGATTTTGTCTATGAATAAAAGCGAATCACATTACAAATTTTGGCATGATTTATTTCTTTCTCAAGTTGATGTGCGTTTCTTTCTCGTATTGATCAAAATCAGGAAATAAACACATCTCATCTCAAACGCGAATAAGAATAAACTCACTGATTCCCATTTGTTGGTGATGCTCTGTGTAGGCAGGTTTAAGTATCTTTATGCAAGTTTACAAAATGACAGGTGTAAGGACGCTATCCTACAAACAGATGCTATCCAACAAATGTTTGTGGTTTAGTGACTTTTTGTAGGATAGCATCCCCACAGGAAGCTAAGCTACAAACAGATGCTAAACCAAAAATATTTTAAGGATGGCATTACCAAAAATAGACACTAAGCCATGAATATTCATAGCTTAGCATCCCATTGTGACTTAGCAACACCACAAGATGCTAAGCTACAAACAGATCTGCTAAGTCACAAATATTTGCAGGGTGGCATCTCTACAAAGCTATGTTAAACTATTATACAGCAAAGTTACCTTGTCTGTAGTACTGATAGGGGGTGTCAGGTCTTTTATGTATTATGTGTTTGGAAATCTAAAGTTGTGAGCTCTTTGTGGGGATCCTTTGTTCTATAACACTTAATTAGATTTCCTTTCACTTCAATTCCAGTTAAATTAGGTAGTATCACAAAGGGATATATCATTGCTCTTGTTTCATAATTTACAGTTATTGAAAGGTAGTTATATGTGACCCGATCTGATATACTGAGACAGATGTCACAATGAGTCGCATATCGCATGTTACACCTCGTTTTGAAGCTAACTAGCTAAGGAATGCTATGGGAGGGTCGTGCGACTTGCAACTCATTGTGACTTGCGACTTGTTTTGTCAGATCGGGTCACATATGAGGGTCTTCAGTTTGAGATTCGTGTGTACACTCTGTTACTTTGTTCTCAGAAAAATATGAAAATGAATAATATTTGACAGGTTGGGTGATTGGTAAAATGTAGCAGTAAGACCTATGATCAAAATGGTGGTATATTATAATCATATTTAACCTAATGCTCTAATAAATAATGTTTTGGGTGTGATTTAATTTTCATAAATAAATTATATATTTGTAAAATCGAAAAGGTTAGACCTATGTCCTCTAGGAATTTGCAGTACACCTCTCTCCCTAACCCCAACAAAATATGGTTTGCTATTTTTCAGGAAATATCTGTAGGATAGCATACATTAGTGGGATAGCATCTTGTTGGATAGCATTTGATTGTAGCTTTCCAGCATATTGATGCTGCTAACTGACAAAGTGCTTTGTGGTTTAGTGTATGTTTGCATGATAGCATCCTGACATGGATGTTAAGTGACAACTAGGTTGCATTTGTGGGATAGCGCTCATTTGTGGTTTAGCGTCCTAACAATTGGGCCATAAAGTCATGTAGGAATCGTTATCTGAACATACAATTAGAGTACCGTATCTAGGCAATGACTGAGTAATGAGTTATTTAATCTATTCATTCAATTATGTCCCCGATTGAGCGTGACTTTAGTTCACCGATGATTCGGGTTAACCTCCATATGTTGGATGTAGATAATTCTGCATCCCTAGCATAATCAATACTAAGGAATGGTAAAAAGTACACAATAGACTCCTAGGATTCGTTATTTATCAGTGTCTGGCTGTTTTTACCCCTCCATTAAGTAAATGTACAGAGACATTAAATCTGAACATGTATCACTATTTGATATAGCAGGAAAGAGATCCATATTGATATTTCTTTTGATAATCAATGTTTCTATTCTGAATATAGAGATGAAAGGAAAGACAGGATCTAAGAAATTAGGGATTTTCACCAAGCTGTCAAACTTCAGCGTATTCAAATGAAAGGAAGGTCACCTTGTAGGCTAACAATCGATCAACAAACATTGAGAACATTGTTTAGTTGGGGATACATGATTCCAGAAAGTGGGGGTCCATAATATGGGCTAACTAAGTGCTTAAACGTCACACATTTGAACACATGCATGCAAAGTTTTTGTCTCATGTAGTCAAACCTACATCCAAAGAAACAAATTGCAACTGTGCTTTAACATTGCAGAAGTGCATCCACAGAAACACTGCTGCACCACTAAGGTGCGTCCAAAGACACCAAGGGCAGCTGCAATGTTAACGCTGATCTAATGCATTTCAATCCCTGTAAGAGATTTATGGTGAAACGTGCCAGCCATAATCGGCGGCCACCTTTACCGGAGGTGTTGGGGAGAAGGGTAAACAAGCTTGTAGAGATCGGGGTT
Organism: Lepidonotus clava; assembly: GCA_936440205.1. NCBI lineage: Eukaryota > Metazoa > Annelida > Polychaeta > Phyllodocida > Polynoidae > Lepidonotus > Lepidonotus clava. The sequence goes on from OW387143.1 coordinate 30,768,028, forward strand.
ACAGACCTTTTGCAGGCATCGCCAGGTAATCAGATTGTTATGCGATCATCATAGAAATAATGGCTATGCACTTTTAATGCTAAATATATTTTGTTTTAATTGATTTCGATCTATCAATATCTGTAATTTACAAAATCAATATCACACCTTTATGCTTTTTAACGTTTTTTTTATATCTGAATAACATGAAACAATATGACACTCAGTCTAGTATTTTCTATATGATATGGTCTTCACAATATTGCAGATTATGTACTAAATGCATCATTCATGAGTCCACAATGTCGAAGCCTGACTACAACATTGCCTTTTTAGCAGCCACTGGGTCAGAACCTATAATTTCCCATTGGCTTGTCTAATGAGAGGATCACCAAATGACATTTTGAGGTCAGGAATGTGTTTTACGTCTGAGGGTCAGGGCACGAACGTGAGCTAGCTTGGCCGGGCCGTGCGGGGAATTGCATTGGCAGGCAGGGTAATGTGGTTGTAGTATATGATGCGCAAAGTGGTACCCCTGTCTTTTTGAGTGATTACATTCTACATGCACTGTTTAAAGGTGACTTGTAGTAAATGCAGCACACTTAAAAAAAGAGCGAAAAAGGATGGAAATCTGAAGTAAATCATTGGGAAATGTCAACTATTACAACGACTATAAACATGTCAATCATCGACAATTTTCCACAATTTTCGCCATCGAATAAGTGCTAGAAAGAAATGAGGAAACTGTGTCCTGGGTCATATGTAGGTCATAGGTTACGTTATAATATTATTTATTTTTTTGTGAATCATGATGAAGGTTGAAAAACCAAAACACTGATTGTACTAACTTGTAATTCATCCAAATAAACCTCCAACTGTTTACCAATTTGAGCGTTCAGTTGGAAAAAGTTTCAACCAATTTATCTTTTGGTATAAAAGTGATGATGGAGAGAGCAGATATACTGTGAGCTGATTGGACAATTGCAAGCTACAAGCAATCGTTATATATATATATATATATATATATATATATATATATATATATATGGTTTTAGGACCATGTCCCAGAACAAGTTTCTAGTGAAGATTAGTAAGGTATGAGTTTTTCCCTGATAGCCAACCAATTATTTTCCCCATCTTCTCTTATTGGGACTGGATTTTCTTTTTATTTCATATTGTGTCCCATCTAGTTCTCATTTCTAATTAAATCACCGGGTTTCCAATTGGCCCTTCGCCCCACCTTCCTATACCTACCTACACCTCCTCCCTTCAAATGCAACCCCTCGATCCCCCCCCCCCATCTACCCCCACCTGATCCGGGGCCGTGCGCCGCACCTGATAGCCGCTCCTCCAGGGGGTGCTAGTCCCCAGGTCTGCCGCCAGGTGCCGCTAGTGGTACCTGATAGGGGCGGGGGGCCCTCCCCCGGGTGGGGCTGTGTCTACTGGAGGTACCCTCAGACTTAGACACGGCCTTCCTGGGGGATTAAGCTAGGGTTGTGCCTTAGAGGATGGGCGCTGCTCAGTTTGGGCGTAGCTTTGAATGTACTGACAAATGTGGTGCTTCTTTCTTTTTTCTCTCTCTCACTGATATCGTTCAAGTCATACGTAAAAATGATAAGGAAAAAAGTAGAAAAAGAAAGAAATACGTATGATGATGTGTTGGAGCTTAACCCCTTCAACCCTCTATTCCTGAGGATAATAGATAAAAATGTGTGTGGACTACAGAAGAAATGCTTTCTAAAGATGCAAACCATTTGAAAATATTCCTTTTAGAAGTTTAGATATGGTCGTTTGAACTTCCCTACTTCTTGTACAATAGAAACCCTCCAGTTCTGATAGTCATCTTTGTTTCCATGTTATGGTAACTTTAACTTGACCTCGTATATTTAGAATAAAAAGCATTTGTTATTCAGAAAAATGTTTAAAATACAATAACTTTTGATTGACTTCGTCTTTTATCTAACAGTTTGAAATATAAGGCAGAAAAAGATATTTCCTACATGACCAATGAAAATTGTTCCATTGACTCTGAATGTTCTTTTTCTGTAACCATGGCAACCTAACAACCTTATTGTATAAAGGATTTCTGTGAAAAAAACATTCCATTGCAAATTTCCCATAATGCATCATTCGCAAAAGATTTGATTTGTTTATGAAAATCAATGAATTCTCAGGAAATTTCCATCTAAGTCAAACTTTTTCACAAAATTACATGAAAAAATTGGTTTTTCACCAATAATTCCTTAATTAATGCTTTCAAGAGGCTAATTTCCCAGAATAGGCAGATTTGCCCTATATTGACCATAACGGCCTTTACTGGAACACATGTTCTAAAATATCTAAACACGATAGAATAATAATACAAAAAGGGAAAGGTTCCTTGGAACTTTGGGAACATTCTGATATTTACCTCATGAATGTAGTTGAAATACCCATTTTATGATCAGAATTAACCCCTGAAAGAAGTGCCGTTTTATAGGTAACACTCAGGTGGTGGCCAAATATGGCCTTATGGGGTGGAAGGGGTTAAGGTCTGCTCAGCAATGTTTCAGCTACATTGAGACCCTCTTGTCTTAACATTTTTGGTTTTTACAAAGCACTGATGAGGGTAACAATGATGCCAAGGAAAATTAGGGAATCTGACCTGGGTCCACAGTGCAGAAGTCCGATTATTTGCTATCCACTAGACTCTCCCTCCCACTCGAGACATACATTTTTGTTTATACATGATTCTGCGTGGGCAGTAGCGGATTCAGAAAGGGCTTGTGGCATGGGGACACGCGCTTTGACCATTGTCTATAAAAGCATGCAACCTTTTCAGTTGATATCTTCAAACTTATTGTAGGACACAGTGTATCTATCCAACTATTTCAGGATGCGACATACCTACATATTTATTCAGTGAAGTGTCGCTGCCCCCATTTGCAAACGAAAAAATCGATTGGTAGCTGCATGGTTTAACCACCTTTGCAGCAGTGAATTTTGTATGGCATTGTAAAACTATCAGTAAAGAATTGGTAACACTATATTATTTTATTTGCCCAGCGTCTTCTAAAGAAAACACTGTGTTTCTCAGCTTGTGTAGTTATATCATGGTAATTTTCAAGGAACAGCTCAGCATGTTAACGACAAATGATATGATACTCTTCGACATTATGACATCTAAGCATGCATGCGATCGATGTATCTGGCATGGTATATCCTTAAGTTATTTAACAGTGTCTTCGAACACGACGGTGCCTAAAGGCAGCAAGGGTCCTACAGTGTACGAAAATAGACATTTAATGAACTTTGAGGGTGCAGGAAAGATCATGAATTGCTCTTGTAAATGTGACATTTCCAGAATCTTAAATGTCACCTGGAAGACTCATATAAAGGTCTTGTAAAAGCATTGTAAAGGTGACACTTTCAATACTTACCTGAATGTCCCTATTTTTAAAATCCAGTAGAAAAGGGTTTGTAATAAGGGATACTGTTTTAGTAATTATGATGTTTAGTTGCATGTGCCTCAAGATGAAGCCTCAGAGTTTGGAAGATGTCTGAGTATAGCGTGTCCATTAATAGCTTTCAGTCTGAATCAAAATTACCCAAACGACCTGAATATGATATAAAGAACTATGTCTGCACTCAATAAGACCACGCCCCATTACCGGCAAAATATACTTGTGTTTTGATATAGGGGTTAGCGACAGGGTACACGGCAGGTACGGACTAAAGGACCGGCCACACTACCCAAATCAACTCAGGTCCGTCATAGAGGGTGGCATAGATTACGGCCAAAACCATAGCAATTTTCTAAGATTATTCAGTAGAGTCTTTGATCCTGAGATGTCAAAGATGCAAGACTGAACATCGAGTCAGAGGGGAGTGCCTATGGATTAGCTAACTGTATGAATAGTAATTACACATTTTTGGGACTTACTGTCATTCTAATTTTGTCTAGCAAAAAGGCCCCTATCAATATAGAATAGAGCTCCCTTAAGTCACATCACGCCCATCAGTGTAACACTGAAGCTCTAGTACTTGTATATTTTAGGTGTGCATATGTGTTTTTGTATACATGTACAATGTATTGGTTTTCTCGCTGTCTAAATCGGATTGGCGACGACGGCGGTCACACAAGCTGTACTCCCATCCCCTAACCTGGCCGCTAGTCTCCCCCTCGGGTACCTCTGGCTGGTGTTCCGCTCTAAGGCCTGACTTTTACTCTAAGAGGGCCATAGAAGGGGCTCTTATCTCCACCTCCCGGCTGCTGAGTCCACAGGCTCAGGAGGCCGTCTGCGCCGATAGAGGGGGTGAGGCACTGGGGGTGGTCCTATACGCTACGACCTGATAGGTGTATTCAGGTATAGCGTAAGGGTTTGTATGCATAGTATAGATGTTTTTCAATAGTAGTGTAGTACCCTGCTAAATGGCGGAGAGAAAAAGGCCTATATCTAGTCATGCATTCTGGTGAAGATTGCTAATGGCTGGGAAACATCTGGTTCAACCTACTTTACTTTCTATGTGCTCCTCCATTTTACCCATTTTAGCTTGTTTAACATAAAGCTTCAAACAAAAGCATTTCCGACCAAAACGTTACACAATAGTGCATTCTCTAATTCGAATCATGCATGCAATTCTCGTGAACCATCTACATTTATTTAGAAACAAACTTTACTCACTTTACGCACGTACATATAACTACAAAATATATAATTTCCGACCACACATCGTCAATCCACTACTACAGTTGAACCAGCCATCACAACAAAACCCTGCCTTTTGTAAAGCCCTGTCCCAGGTACCTAGCGATGCTTTAGGGCCCTTGTGGCGAACTGTGCGTCAATATGGCCGTATCAAAGAAGCCCTGCGGCGGATCGGGGCGGCTGAGGGCCCTATTTGCCGGGTTGTGATCAGTAATAATGAGCGCGCCCCATTACCCGGGGTCCGACAGCACCCATCGATCGGGCCAAATGGCGCGTTCTTTTCCCGCCGCGCCGCTGCCCATCGGATGGACCGTCGGTGGGTGGGGGGGGGGGGGGGGGGGGCAGGGGGGAGGAGGGCGGAGGGGGTTACATTGCTAGTTTCTAACGCCCAATAGCTACAGGGCCTCCAAGCTGGAATGGCGAGGGGGGGGGGGGGGGGGCAAAATATAGGCAAAATTATCAGATATTCTGTGAAAGATTGTTTAGCGTCCATGTCAATTACTCATTTCGTCTCATTTGTCACTATCATTATACTTTATCAATGTGTTCCTAAATTTGTTATACTTTTATTACCTATCTACACAACAGGAAGAAAATGTTGAAAAGGAAAAAGCTCCTACATCCTCCGACGGCTACAGGGAGAACATGTATATTTATGTGAAGTTGTTTGATAATAAAAAAAGATCTGTGATTGATTTACATAAGAATCATCTCAATTTTGAAATCCTCTTGACCCTAGGGCTGGCTACGCCCCTACTTTCATTAATAACGGAGATATAATAATATATATTCCTAAATTGTAAGCCCACCCCCCCCCCCCCAAAAAAAAGAAAAAAAAAAAAACACTTGGCGAAAGGTACATATTGGGGCCTCATATTTTCTAGAATTGTTGAGAGCCAGTCCCCCCCCCCTCCCTACCCATTGATGCGTAAGTACTTAATGGTAGGTTCCTATCCATTTACAGAGCAGCAAAGAAGTTTTCAGTGGCAGTGATGCAGTCCCCCTCCCCCCCCCCCCCGACAACCCCAGCTCCATGTTTGGCCACAGACCCCCTACCCCAACCCCCTCTCAGTGGCTCAGTGTGGGGCCGTCGGTTGGGGCCGTCGGGGAGGCCGTCACGCCGTAATTGGCCGTCAGGGCCGTCTGTTGAGGTGCCTAAACTCCGCCAATTATCGCCCGCCGTCACACAAGCCCTCCACGCACGGCCAATTCTGAGCAATCCAATTTTTCAGCGCTGACCCGCGGGTTGCAGGTCCACCCCCCTGCTGCCAGCTCCTGTTAGACATCCTGCGAGCCGGCAACAAATTGATATGTCAGGGCTGGGGAGGCAGACCTCGGCTTGGGGCGTCGCCCTGAGGACATGGAGAGAGTTGTGCAGGCTCAATTTTTACCATTGACCCGTGCGCGCCGATCTTTGAAGTGGCGTTTTCAGCGGACATCTATATGGCATTCTGCGGGGTAAGGAGGGCTATTTCTGGCTCCGGTTACGCTGTAGGGCCTTGAGGAGCTGCTCAGAGAGAGGACTGAGCAGCTCGTGAGCAGCTCAGGCCCGACAGAGTGGGGGGCTTCTGATGGATGGGTCCCATGGCCTGGTGCACAATACCGATTGTAACAACTTGCAATTGGTAAACACGAAACCTTTTATGAACAATTACTCCATGCAAGAAATTTGCCTTATTGGCACAGTGCCAACATTTGGAACGTTTATATCAAAATTATTGAAAAAAGCTTTTCATCTGAAGAATCTACACAAAATTTGAGTTTTAGGGAATTTATGCACTAATTTTTGTATTTTGGGCAATATTTCAGTAAATATCAGTTACATTGTGATATATCTGGCAGTGAAAGGGTTAAAGTTGTTTTACGATCAGCCGTCCTTCTATGGGCAAGCGGCGCCGCATGTTAATTATAGCAATTGACAACATCGCATGTGACCAATGCCTATTTTTCACAATGTCGCATGTCGAATTTAATAAATCTTATGTCCCATATTACCAAATCTTTAGCCCCGTCATGGTTGCTAAGACCCATGAAAACCAGACGAATTTGAGTAATGTCCTTATCGCCGAGTCATCTTTAAGGGATAAGGCCCATTGAGTGCTGTGGGCCTTATCCATGAACCTGGAGACAGCCTCTCGGTGCTAAATACGTTAAGGGTCACCACACCCGCCACTAAAACCCTCCCCACTTGGTCGCTCAGAGAGTGACAGTAGCCAGTTTTACACCTCTCCAGACAGCTGCAGCAAGCTCTTCGGGAGTGGAGTATTTGAGTAAAATCGATCAGCTGGTAAAACATCAATCATGTTCGTCCCAAAGGATGGCGGATGAGTGGGGAGGGGGTGAGGAAGTCGGGCCTAATATCGACAGGCGATGGTCTGAATAGGGAGTGGCCAAAAGAGGGGGATGCTGATGTAGCTGTCAATGCCTGTTTTCTTCGAAATGTCACCCTGCAGGTAAGCAACTACAGATCTTTTTCAGTTATGATCCTATCTGACCGACAACGCTTCGTGATTCCAAAGACCAATAGAGTAGCAATAATGCAAAGCAATTTACCAATTTTGCTCTTTTTGTGTTTATGTACAAATAGTCTTCTTTTTTTGATAATCAGTTTGTAAGATTGATGCAGACCCATAGGTCGACCATATGTCATGTTGCACATTAAACCATTTTAATGTTAGAAGCCACTTAGATTGGTATACTAAGTACTGTGTGGCAATGACTATCATTGATAATTCGCAAAGCTGTAGTCCATAGTTTTAAATCTACTGAAAAGAAAAGGCAATACATCCAATACTTACCTAGTTTTAGAACCCTGTCAAAATGGGAAGCTAATATCATTGATGATATTCGATAATCTATAGACTTTGCAACATCCTCTGACAAATATCAATGTTTCACCATGTCCTAATTTTCACCCAAACTACCTATCGTTTCTCACTTCCCGTCGCATATTTGGGGCAGCCAGCCAGAGAGCAGCGATAGGAGGAAGGTCACTCTCTACGTCTACATCTCGTCCATATAGGGCTGTTTCTTATACGTCTGGGCGATATAAGGCTGTCTCAGCAGACCACTTGGGGGCTGACAGGTCGCGCCGACCTGTCATTGTCACCCTGAGTGATGGATCACAGCCCAGCCCCGGAGTGACGGCCTGATAGAGTGATAGGCCCTGACTGCCTCATAGCGCTGCAGTGATTAGACACACCGCCTCTACCTATACAACGACAGGCAGGTTCCACTTGTTCTCCTTATTTTCATATCAGGTTGATAGTAATTGTAGTTATATTTAAAACCAATGATTATTATGAAATTGCATTTGTAAAAGTTACATTTTTTCAAAAATTCATTTTCATAAAATCTTTAAGACTGACTTTTCAAAAGAAATTAATGTACTTTTACAAAGAAAATTACAAAAGAAATGAATAAAAATATAACAATTTAATTGTCATATTTTTATTAATCTATTTTGTAAAATATTGCATTTTTTTTAACAATGTTGTATAGAGTATCTTCCAATGTAGTTCTGGTACAAATCAATGCAGTTCAGTAATTCTGATTGGCTGAAAGCGGAGTTTCATATGCCTTAAATTCCTAGACAGCAGTGATAACAACGTCTTCACTTCATTGATGAATAAATACAAGGACGTCTTCCCTACTCATTATAACAATCTTAAGGCAATGTTAAGGACCTAATTGTTTTAAAATGTGTGTCTTTAATAACTGAACTCAAGGAGGCGTCCATTAATGCGCTCTCCCGACGTAGTTGTCTGAGGGTTTAAAGAGGCTCCTCTGAAGTGACTGTAATACTAAAAGGAAGATAGAAAAGGTAGCGCGACGAGTAGGAATTAGGTAGAAAAGGATTGGGAAAACAGTAGAGGAATCATGCAGGCGACAGGCGCGAGTTATAATAGGATAACAGTATGGTGTTCGATGGGGGAAAGAACGGATTTAAAGTATAGAGGATGGCTGGTGGCACAGATCGCATTCAGAATGTTCTACTAAACGTGGCACATTATTAATTTTATACTAATTATGTTATATTGAAGATACTTTGATCAATCAGGGAGAGCACCAAAGGTGTTGAAGCAAAGATTCAATAAAAACAATTGCCTGAATTAGTATTATCTATTGTCATGGATTTCGTCGTAGGATTTGGCTGTATGAACACATTCTGGTTGCATATCATTTTAGTTTAAAGAAAAAGGTAAAAAGACATGGCCCTTTTCAGTGCACAGAAAAAGGTGGCGAAGAGGCAGTCAATGACAGGTTGACAGTCGGCTGTCAGTGACAGTGACAGTCAGTGACAGAGGTGACAGATCACCGCCGACAACAGACGGCTGGCAAGGTGATTAGGGTCACCTTATATCAGCGACAAACGCTACCATAGCGTCCCTTTCCATCCAACAGCACTCAGTAATTGTAACAGCCAAGCCTGAGAGGGTTTGGTCCATTTCTCGGGAAATGTACTATGAGGGAAAAAAAGCTATAAATACATTGGCCATTGGCATGGGTTCCTTATTACACGAATATGCCAGCAAATTGCAAAGAAAAATCCAGGACTTTCGCCAATTCGGCTGCCCATATGGCGACATGAACGCGAAAGAAGCGGGCCAAGAATGGACATAGTTAGCAAATAATCTAGGCCAGTCATCGCTCATCTCCGTGATTGACCAGGTCGTCCGCAGCCCGCGTCCCCTTTGGCTGATCCGCCCGTCACTCCCCTGAAGTCGTCCCCTCCTCCCCTGGCCGGCCATCAGGCCATCCCTTTGTCAGGGGGCCAGCCCGGACCCATCCATAAGGAAGGGGGGAGATGCTGGCGACTCTTTCAGCGGATTCAGTGGCATGATTTGGTGCGCTTTGGTGCGGCCAAAGGAGGGCGCTGCCGTCTAAGGCGCCCCCAATCTGAGGACACATCCGGGGTCTTGTCCGGGCTTTCCCGGGTTGTGTGTAGGGGGCGCTCGTTACTGGTAAAAGGAAGGTGTAGGTAGGTTTGGGAGGGGACGGGGACGGGGACGGGGTGGGGGTTTGAGGGGAGAGCAGGAAGGTCTTCTGGGGAAGTGGATGCTTAACGAGTGGGGATGTACTGTAATCTGGTGAAACAGGGGAAATTATTAAATTCTTAACTGCTGTGAGGGGGTAGATCAATTGAGACATAATGACTAACCTAGTTAACATATTTAACTACAATTACCAAAATGCGAAAAAAACTGATACATGAAATCATCTTTCTTATTAGTTGACGTCAACATACTGCCACCATTACCAACGGCCACGCTTCTTATGAGGGTACAATGTAAGATAGCACCTCCAATAAATGCAATAAATTTACCTCTCAAGAGCCGCACAGTCTCTTGCGTGGCCACATTTCTTATTACCCAGGGTTATTACTGGTTACATAGTTAGGATATTCCCTATACTGTTTAACGTACAATACTATTCTGGCAAACCTATCAGCGGTATTGGTCAACCATTAAAATCGAAAGACATGCATCCTTCTCTCTTTGATATAGTACACAAAGGGTTTGCTTCGAGACTGCTGTGTAGAAAAACCACCCCTTTGTTAAGATATAAATTTGCTTCATAGACCTACCCAGCGTTTTCCCTAATGGAAATTGCCAGGATGCAGGAAGTAGTGCTTAGACGTTGCTGGAGGAGACGCCGATGGTGGCTGTCTCCGGGCCACCCAGGGTATAGACGTTTTACAGATGATGTATCCCCCATTTTAACCAAAGAAAAGAAACAAAAAGCGGGCTCTCACAATAATGATCAATCATTGTAATTTACAATTATAAGTATTTGAATTTTAAATTTTTGAGTCAAATATACCTAGAATAATATCACTAAACCTTTATCGACACTCAGTGTCATTACGGAATTAATAAAATTCAGATTTATTGCACAGCCCAGTGATCATGATTACCGCTATATTCTGGATAAATTTATGCTCATTATCATTTGCAATTCAAAAATATTTTGGAAATATCTTTGTGCCAATCTATAATTATCACCGAAACATAATAGTCAATCCCTATCATTTATGATTGTTGGAATTCAGATCTCTTTCATCGTCATGTGGTTATGAAAACCAAGTGGTGATCACCAGAAATTGATCAAGAAACCACGTCTGCAAAAGGTCTATAGACCATGGTCTACTGCATGGCTAAAAGCCTCAGCCCCTATCAATGTATTGCTGCCAATTAAGTCTGGGCGGGGAGCGACAGGTCTTTGTCAGCAGTACAGACAGGTGCCTGTCTTCCCAGAGCTGCATTTGTAAGGTGGGGGGGGGGGGGGGGGGGTGGCATTGTGATGGGTTAGAAACAATCTCACACTTACAATATACCAACAAATTACTGTCTTGAGATTTGTGGTACAGTGGTTCATATACAGCCATCATTTGGATATAAGACATTGCGGCCACATAAGAGGGGTGGTTACTTATTATATCATGAGGACAGAGTCAAGGTTTTATATATGGGTATTAATATATCGCAATCTAAATTAAAGGCACCATTTTGAAATGGTTCTTTTTCTTCTTCAAACAATAATGGCTGGAATAACATCTACGGTGTTCTTGAGTGATAAATAATCAGCTCACTTGTTCCCTATACCTCAATTAAATGAGAGTATATTACCAGACATATTCTGCAAGCCCATTGGTCATCATAAATGATTGCTCTTTGTTAGACACTAACAAACGTCCAAAACCTCCCTGATACGAATAACCTAAACGCACCCAAAGTCATGCAACCGATAAAGCCAACGACAAATGGAATGGCAAGTCTCAAACCTCATCAAAATGAACTAAAAATATCTTGATTGAAAAACCGAGTTAGGACAGGTATGATATTCCCCTAAAGTACAGAATATCGTGTAGCTGGTTTCTCCCAATAGACTCTGTTTGGCTAGGACCTCCCTACATGCGCACCTTGTCCAAATATGGTTAGGACAGACGAGAGTGGTTTGTGACATGGGTTGATGAAACATACGTCCTCAGGAGATTAGCCTTACATTGGAGTTCATGGAGGCCGATTCCGGGAAACCACCAGGAAATATGACAAGTGTAATCACACATTTTCTGGGGCCGGCTATATGGATACAGGCTGGTACCGACGGGTCCCTACTAGCAACGACCTGGCGGGCGGCCCCCTGCTGCAATCAATTTGAGATGAGGTGATGGGGTGAGACATATAGGCTTCTGACATGGGTAATGCCTTGTATGACACCTGTCAGGGGCTAAAGTTCCTGATCCCTGAGGCGATGAAATACCAACCGAATAATTTCTCATGCATTAACAACACATTTTTAGAACAGATTTCTTATTTGTACAATAAGAATAATTTGATAGCACTTTATAAATTGCCTTGCTTTTAAGAACATTGTTGGCATATGTGAGAATGAAAAGAATGGAATTGATCATTTTTCATATGTAATACGAATTTGGTTTAGATAGCTGCATGCAATAATAGGTCATGGGTTATTGGCAGTTTCTCAAGCTAGAATGAAATGTTTGTGCCGTAGGGAAAGGGTTAAAATAAATTCGGTCAAGGAATTAGCCATAATCGTATTCGTGGATCCATGCCTTTATTAAGCTCTGTGCCGTGCGCCACAACACAAGGTGTCAGTGAATGGGGGCGCGAAGGTGTGTACATTAGGTCTACAGAGTGTCTGTATAGATGTCAGGGGTGAATGATGCCCTGAGGCACCCTGTGACATACAGGCGGTAGGAGTAGAACCGAGCCACTGCACGATTCTAGCCCGATTTTCGAAATATCTTTTATGTAACAATAGCAAACTAAAGCATGGTTAAAATGCTTTTTGCAACTTTAAATCATCTATAACATATTTAATTTGTTACAGCATGTTCGATGGACTAAAAACAAAATCGAATCATTGTTGTACAGAAAATTGATAAAAAAAAAATTGAAAAATTTGAAATCACACATCTCTTACCAAATACGCACAAATTCCATCATAATCAATCAGTTGGCGTTTTGTCGCCTCGTTTATCATTGGTTTGACAGATCGCCTTCACCCACCTTTCCTCCCCTCGCCACCCCACCCAACTCCAACCCATCCAACCCAACCCACCTCACCCAACATGTCATTTCAATTAGCAGCCCCAAGCGCAAGAGTTTCTCATTTTTGCCTTATACTGGGGCGACCCTCCTCTCTAAATTTCACAGTCAAGCAGTTCAGTAAATAAAAAACCGTCGGATAATTCTCGGCCATATTGCGGATGCCTGTTGTTGAGAATGGAGTAAGAAAGACCCCCAAGTCATGGCGGACACAAGGGACGGATTACACCCGCCCAAATCAGGTTAGGGATCGCGCCCAGGAGCTCCTCTCCAATTTGCTACTGCGTTTTTGGGCTTGTCGGATCCTCCAAATCAGATCTTTCAATTACAATATTGCCTCTGACAGTTACATTTTACGGGTGGAATATGACGCACACATTGAACCCGAAGGCGCTGATGGGTGCCCGGATAATTGAAACTAGGGCCTGTAGGGGCAGCCAATGATGTAACCAGCCGGGGGCTTGTTGGCTGTGTAGTGTGATCTGTAAATGATGTGTAGGTGAGCTGTATATGAGCTGTAAGGGGGGGGGCTGTAGATGAGATGTAGTTAGGTAGTAGCTGAGAAGTAGGTGAACAATATGTGAGCAGAAGATGAGCAGTAAGTGAGCAGTTGGTGAGCAGTGGGGAAACAAAAAAGGAGCAGTAGGTGAGCTGTAGGTAAACAGTTGGTTAGCAGTTGGTGAGTAGTAGTTGAGCTGTAAGTGAGTGGTGGGTAAACAATAGGTGAGCAGTGGGGGAGGAGTAGGTGAGTGGTACAGATTAGCTGTAGGTAAGCTGTAGTTGAACAGTAGTTGAACAGTAGGTGAGCAGAAGGTGAGCAGTAGGTGAGCAGTTGGTTTGTAATAGGTAAGTCGTAGTCAAGCTGTATGTGAACTGTAGGTAGGCAGTATGTGAACAGTAGGTGAGGTATAGGTAATTGATACGTGAGCTATAGGTGAGGTGTAGATGAGGTATAGGTGAGCCGTTATAAGCTAAAACAGATGAGAGCTCTGTCGATGAGCAGTAGTTGAGCTGTATATTGAGCAGTAGGTGAGCTGTAAATTAGTTGTAAGTGAGGTGTAGGTGAGTTGTGGGTAAGAAAGGTAAGAAGAAGGTGAAAAGTAGGTGAGCTGTTGGGTGTGAGAACTAGATGAAAATGTCAAACATGGTGAGCTGTTGGGATGTAGTAATAGCACATTTGTAAAACTTCCTTTATATTGAACTGTTTTATTCAGAGGCTTGAAAAATTTGATGTTTTATGGTGTCGAATTCTTCATTAATTCAATAGGTTAGGAACTAGCTAGAAATCGGCAAAGGTGTGTGGGTGGGCTGCAGTTGTTTAATTAATGAACACTGTCACTGAATCCAGGCCACATAGAGAGTGGAACATTCAAGGTTATAAAACCTTACATCTTGATCAGCTGTTGATTCCCTGGGATGTTTTATAGGAACTTGCGGCTATATTTGCGTATTTTCATTGGTTATGAAACTCATAATCTTCTGTATTTCATAGCAAAGAAAAAGCAGTAAGGCCCATTAAGAATAGTGTTAACATCTGAAGCCATTAAGAAAAGTGTTCAAATCTGAAGGCATCGAAGGCAGAGTTATTGCGCGTCAGCAAAGTAGTAAATATCATCATAGAATATGAGTCAGCCAATATGCAAGGGATCTGCCAGCCTTGCAGCAATAAGACTAACTTCTGTTAGGTATACGTATAGGCCTACGTATCTTAAACCACAGTGGTTCTCTAGAGCCTCCTATGTACAACCCAAAGCCATTTAGCCTTACTGTACTTCACACATCTACTATAAAGGCCTAAGGAGTTATCTTAGTCCTCTGCGGCTCATCGAAGCCACTCGTGGCCCACTGTGGACCCTTGAGAGTCATTGTTGCCCCTTATGGGCCCTAAATCAAGAAACAATTAACGGACCGACCCTCTGACCGTTTACTATACAGAGCCCATCCCGCTTTTTGTTGCAGATAAAAAAAATCACAGGCAGTGGAAAGGCGGTGGTCAGTGGACGAGTCGGAAGGCTGGAGGTTGACTAAAGGGCAGAAGTGGGTTAATAGATGGGAGGCGACATTCAGAGGTTGGGGTAGGCGGCGTATTAAAGTGGTAATGAGGACGTCCAAAGAGAGACCTTCTCCTGCACCTGAAGGGACCTGGAGGTGGCAGGACCCTGGGAGGGTTATTGTTTATACTCGGATCTAATATTGTAGTAGAATTGCAATATAGGTTCTTCCCTGAGATATAAATCATAATAGCATGTTTATCTTATAGCCTATGCGTCAAACTACTTTCTCGCTTCAGATTCCCGCGTAATCACACGGGAATCTGAAGCGACGTGGAGTATGCCTATGCGCTCGATTCTGGTTCGAATCTTCGAACTTCCCCTGTACCCAGAAATGTGCCCCGTGTCGTGGATGCCAGTCGTACGTAGGACTGAAGGTGTCATTGGACTTTCCCCATCTGTTGCGCCAGTATGTATGTTAAATTGCATACATCCTGATATACCTTTCATTCGTCGCATCGACCGGTGCAATGCCACCCAATAGCGTGTATTTCGCAACCTGCAAAGGTCAATGTGCTATACTCAGTGTGAGCCCGGCGGTTAACAACTATATTGCCTGTGAGACCGAAAGGGTCCTATTCCTCCCTTGATCTATTGCTATTCCCTGCATGCCTCTTGCTTTCCTCCTGGCACACTAATCTGCTATAGGAATATTTTGGGTTTCATCCGATGGATCTCACAATGCTCCCAAATTCCATCTATACAAAGCTGAGAAATATGAATTCACCTTCCTATTTCAATATAATTTCTCTAACATTCTGGCAAACTGAGCACACTATACAGAGACTCAGTTTAATGTTCCCGGGCCATGTTTTGCTCGTCTCCACAGACTAGACCTTGGCATCTGCCGGAAGCTCAAGAAGAGACATTACTTCCAGCAGCCAGCAGCCAGAAATCAGTAATCGCTTCATCCCACGCAATCAGCAGCAAACGGTAAACTCCACGTGCGGCTGGGGGTGGGGTGGGGTGTAGGCAGTGAGTGGGGGGAGGTGGACGCCCCTATCGGTAGGGCCAGCGCTCCGTCCGTCTCCCTATAACCCAATACACACTAGACGATTTTTCTAACGGATTGGTGATGTAATCGGCCGATTCTATTCTTGTGCGTTGACGACTTACCATTTACGAAAAGAGTAGCATTGGAAATAGGAGGACAATCGGGAATCGGGAAGATTCGTTATGACACAATTCGGACATACTTATACCGAATTGTCGAAAATATTACAAATCTTCAACATAATCACTTCTGTTCACTTTATGATTGCACCCAAACGACTATTCATGTGAATAATCTTTAAACTTGAATAAGACTTTGTAGTGTCTTGTAATTCTGTTGCTACGCTGACAATTATGATCTAGTCCGAAGTATTAGTAGGATACGTAATATGTGGGAATTAATGTGGACCGCTAATACATGCATCTACAATGTCAAATACATATGTCCAGAGTGTTGAAACCAAATCTTAACAAGACTTCTTTTCAATTTCATTCCAGATTCTATCAAAAGCCTTGTCATAAAGGCAATTATCTGAAGGTGGGAAAAGCCCTTAAGAGAACTGTTGAGAAAATCGTTAGCACATCGGGAATATTAATTATCGGGAACAAATTCTCGCGCAAAAGTCGTACGGTGTGAAAGGCCCTCCAGCCCCTTGAGTCCCTCATCCAGTAGTGAGCAGCTCACACGTGAAGGTAGACTGCTGAGAACACACCCACCCACCACTGCCGCCAATCGTCACCAAAGAGACCTCCCTCCCCCTCCTCCTCCCCCTCCCCACTCCCCCTCCCCTCCCCACATAGACACGTGACCCCACACACGTGACCTCACACACGTGACATCCCAGCGTCCCCTCCCCTTTTCCCTAGACGTCCGTGCGCAGGCGCGCTACAGACCGGAAGTGGCGCTTAATCTATCAAGTCCATCGATTCTGGGGCCGAATACGATGTGTTTTTTATGGGCGCGCGGAGCCCCCTTTACAAGACTGTCCTTGTGTAAGGCGCCTTTCTGAGTCTCCTGGTTAGGGCTGGTTTAGGGAGGGAGAAGCTGAGGTGGGTCTGGAACCAAAGGGGGAGGGGGACTCTTTGAAGGGACTTCCCCTCCAACCCGTATGTGACTTTAAACTACTGATTCGTCAGTTGATCTAAAAGACAAGGATATATATATAATATATATATATATATATACATGCATAATTACATAATAAAGAATTATATGATTATATGTAAAGAATTATATATAATTATTATGCAAAGAGAATTATTCATAATTATGTAGAGAGAATTATATACTTTGAATATAAAGATATATTTTGAAACAACAAAATTAAGAAAAAGGAAATACAACTTTTCCAAACAAAAAGAACTCAAACAGTAGAACAAGGAGTGCCACAAGTTAGAACAATGTATCACATCTTAATCTAGTAGTTCTCCAAATAGAAACGCCAAGACTCGTGATGCAACTAAGGTATACATAATAACCATATCTAAATAACATATGATTTGTTAAAGTCTTCAATCTGCATTCCTCAATAGAATTGACCAATTCTTGTTCCAATAGAAACGCTGACCTCCACTCCCTCCCCTCCCCGTCAGAACCAATCAGTTCGCCCCGCCCTGGAGGCCCTGAGTGGGTCTGATCCGAGATGTCCGTCCCTTATAGCGACCTTTGGGCGAACTCTGACCTTTGGCGTGTACTGAGCATGGCATAGGGCTTCCTCTGGAGGGGTTTCACCTGGAGGGGTATTCTCAGGTCTGTCTGGTGGTGCCAGACTCCGGGCCAAGATAACCCATGCCAATCTATGAACAGGTTCATCGACTCCGTAACTTCTGCGTTTATACTGTACTGGTCTGATGCCACATTGCGCTGTTGGGAATAATTTTGCATGGAGTTTTTTGCATCTCCAATATAATGTTCATATCTATAGAGATGCACGGCACGGTGCTCACGGATTTCTTGAGAATGTAAAAGTTGTATCAAGTCGCCTAAAAGTTGCAAAGGGAATCAAGAATATGAATATGTAAGCAGAAACACTATCTATCGTTAATAGCTGTGTAAAAATCTTTTTTATAACAAAACTCAAAGGGCATGGAATCAAATATGTCACTATGAATCAAATCCAAGTCTACACATATATATATGCACTTGAATACATGTATTGTGACTCTTACATGGATATGGATAAGTGATTTGAAGGTCTTGATCTTAAGCAAACAAAAAATGATAATACATCTTGAAAGTATGAAAGGAAAAGCGGAAAAACAATCATAGATATTATAGATCTAGCCTTGTTTGGATGAGTTATTTAAAAAAAAGTAATTATATTGAAAATTACATTTCTATTATCAGAAACATATATAGTATCTTAGATTTAGAAATACCCCTTGTATTCAATAAATTTATCGATACCTATTGTTCAATACCAGAAAACTATTTCTGTAATATGCTGCATGCCTGGTGTATTGAGCCATAGAATCCTCAGCCACTACAACCCCCGTACTCCATGACGTAAACCCCTCATTACTCCAGGGTTATCGGGACGTGGGTGGCCATCACCAGGTCACATGACCTGCTCCAGGCCAGTAGTCACGTGACTATACGGTCAATGGCTTCTGGAGGATGCCAGCGTCCCTATCATCAGGAGGGCCGCCCTGGATAAGAGTTGGTCTGTCCTATATGATCTGAGCCAGATTTACCGTTAGTCAGTGGGTTTGTACATCCACACAGAACCGATGGCTCTCACTGGTCAGTTTGAAAATCACCATGATATAGCAGGATCATTCAAATTATAAGTGATATATATCTAGCCTGGGCTGCACCTCCACTGGCGAAATTCTTTTTTTTTCTGACCCTTTCCTCTTATATACCAGCATGCAGGGATGCAAGGATTGAATGCCAACCAAAAATGGTTGCTGGTGTACAGGCTCACTTTGAGAAAGAGTGGTCGGGCTTGACAGACTAGAGGAGAGTGGGCGGCGGCCTTTGATGCAGGGGTCTATTAGGTGAACTGCCTCCTCCTGTTCTCCCAGGCCGCTGTCCCACCTGTACTCTCCGGGCTGCCCGCCCTAATCACCCAGGGCCCACAGCCCGGCCTACTATAGGGGTATATGAACATGTAGTTAGACCAGTCCAGGGACCACTTAAACTAGAATCACATCACAAATATAATGATAGTTGTTTTGACTTATTATTGATTAATGATAGACGTCTGGTTATAGGCGTAATTGGTCGTGACAGATTATTATGCAGATCAACTGCTTAAGACACTCAAATGTGTGCTGTTGTCCACTTTTTCCTTAAGATGTATATCATTTAATAATGAAATGTAATACTCTATAAATGATGGACATATTTTTTTATTGGTTCAGTTCTATTAGCATGTTGTGTTGATTGATTCATAATGCCCTTACAATATTCTAGAAAAACTGAGACTGAAATTACTGCCAAAGGCTGTTAGGCTGAGGGCTGTAGTTTTTCTAATGTCCCACCTGGTATTCAGGGTCATACTTTTGACCGAGGATAGTTTTCCTTATGTCATATGCCATATTTTGTGATTTATTAGGAAAATAAAAATAAATCACCAGTGGAGCAAGTCGGGCACTGTACACAAATACTGTCCACCGTGCCAATATACCCAAAGGGCTGAATGTCAGAGTCCAGTAAGTAGGACTATTCTTATCCTGGCATTGGTGTTAACTCGTCCACCGCTTCCCGCCCCATTGCGACACATAGCACGAAGATAACTGGTGATGCATGGATGCAATTGAATACAATCTCATATTATGAATTCAAAGTAATCCCTACGTAGGATATACTTTGGTTTGTATCTGGAAATAAATCTTTGGTCGTTCACCCATTGATCATGCATGCATGTATCTAAAGCTGATGAACAAAAGTCCTACATTTGTGCTGCTATAAAACAGTAAACGAACTAAGTAGGTCGTGTTGCCCTTGTAACAGTTTTCACCCGGGTTCTCTATGTATTAAGCCACCTCTTTCGGATACATCTGATCGAGGCACATCGGGTTACTGGGACGTGAACTCTACACCCGGGAGTCCGTTAGGGCTGAAATCGAACACAGCATGGCCGTCATCAGCACTTCACGGGTGAACATCGGGGTTTCTTTCATCTATGAGCACCCCTCAAAGCCCCAAGTGAAATGGGTTAATAATTCACCTGTAAGACGGCACGAACGCAGTTTCTGGAATTTTATCCTATCCAGTTTCATTGAATGCTGGTTGGTTAGTTGGTCTGTTGATGGTTGCTTTATGTCCTACTTCACTGCCTTTGTAACAGTTTCCATCTCTGATAGACCTTTTTTCACATGTATATAATACTGCTTCAAAGAGCACTTGAGGATTGCTACTGTAGCAACGTTTTGCAGATCACAAGGGAGCTTTTGCCATAGGGTTACAACTTTCCAATAAGGGGAGGGTTTATACATCTCAGTCTTTGGTGTTCTTTCTTTCTTGCTCAGTTTGTCTGGAAGTATACCTACTCCCTTGAGTTACTGAGGCAAGTGCTCTTTAATTTCACATCCAACACTGCATAGACACGGTGCGAGAAGGACATGCTTCTGGTATAGCAATAAGTCATAATTACTTGGAAGTAAAGAAAAGAGGATGCCAGCACGATGCAGGAATCAAACCCATCAATGCATATCTCAAGGTTCTATTACAGCGCCTTGAACCAAATGGCTAACCACTCTCCCCTCTCTCTACTCACTTCCTGAATTGTATGTCCTTTTGATGCAATTTGAAATGCATTTTAGATAAATGCCACCCACCTGTACAATAATCATCCTATTGTATCAATACACACGCTTTAAACTGCTGACTGTACAGTTTTCAGGGGGCCTACAGGAGGGTGGGAGGACGTCTCCAGTACCGAGTAATGACCTCCGGTTGTCTCCGGGCTGACGTCATGCCCGGATAAGCCCACAGGAGGACTGTCAGACAGCGACGTTAATAATCTTTCCTCCCTGCCCTTTGTAGGTGCTCTACTTAGATAAAAGCCAAAATGGATATTCATTTATAGGGGTTTGTGGCAAAAATTTATTGCCGGTATAGGCTTTTGAAAGGGTCACTGATGTATGTGGGGAGACACATTAAATGTCTTTTCTGCCTACCACATAAAGGTGATTTTCTCAATTATATATATGCACTTGCATGTTGATATTGACGAATTTTGTTGGCACACGAAATTGACAAAAGTAATAGAAATTGTGCGAATAAAGCTCATGATTTATTTTGATAACTGAATGTTCACATGAACTTTCCAAAATATGAAATACATACAGATACAAGAAGAGAAAACACTACCTAAATTTAGATAGATGACGCGTGAAGTAAATAATAGAATGAATACATAATAGTATGCTTATATGCATCGTTAAGATAATTGACTTGTCAAAAAATAATTCATAATACAACTTGGTTTAGTCGCACATGCATCAAAATACATTAATTCAGTTATGTGTGCTAGGGAGAATTTTAGAAACTTCTTTAAACAACGGATTAATTCTCTTGGGCTAGAATCAATCTACCGTAATAAAAGAGCAGGACATGTGGGTTCAGAATATTTGTAGAAAGTATGGCCAAATTGGGTTGAATGATGCTGCAAAAAGGGATTCCGAACCTGACATCTGGCGATAATTAGATGTATTATGTAATCCCCCAGCCACACGTTAAGTTGGACATTAACGAGGGATCGGTGTTAATTAGATCATATCAGTAGTGTGATAATACCGACATATCGATCCAGAGATTAATGCACTCAAGAGATGAAAATGTGCTTCCCAAGCATTAAACCGTCTTGATGCAAATGTAGGTATATTGAACATGTTTATTGTAATATAAACAATCAAATTGCAAAGATTGATATTATTATATTATCATAATTATTATTATTTTATTTATTTGTATATATCATTTTACTCTTTTTATATAGCAACTATCACTTTGATATTTCATCCTTAACAATGCCTTTTAGAATAAACCTGACATATACTTTTTTTCGTTTATCTATTGTGTATTCTGGGAATAATATACAGTCACTAGCGTGCTGTAAAGGAAACGAGAGGCCATCTAGGTAATTGTCTGATGACACTTGTACACGAACCGTACAAGCCATACTCTCTCATTTGGCACTGTCGATATCTAGAACTAGTGTAAGCAATATGCTCCAGAACCTATCATATTCTCCAATATGTCATCAGAAGCTGCCAATTATGTTTCTATTTATGTGGGCTAATTCAGGTGAACATGCTTATTTCTATCAACAAATTATCCTATATAATCGAAATGCCTTTTATTTATTTACTTTTTTTAAATTAGTATATTGTCCATAGACGAGATCAGTTCCTAATATGTCTGGTCATAAAAGAGAACGACAATTAGCCTTGGGATGGTCTAAGAAAAAATCATAATACTATGGTGGGAAATGTCAAATTAAATACCATACGAAATACAATGACATTTTCTTGAGCATGTGACCAGAGGTTCTCCTTCGTTTATTCGGTTAGATTATGTCCATTGATAATGATTTACTCCCCTTAACATTACGAAAAACATACATGTATACATGTATTTCTAACAAAGTAATAAGTATGCAAATATCACTATTCGGTCGCCATACCCGCAAAAGCAGGACAGTATTGGCGTTTGTAACAATTTTTGTAACCACCCTTCACCGAAAAGCGTCGACTTTGGGGACTTCCGGTAATGGCGGCCCCCCGCGCCCCCTGGTGGTGTCGGGCCGGGTTACCTGTAATTGGCCCCTGGCGGGAGGGCGGGGATTAACTTTTCCCGCCTCTGGGGACCTCCAGGGCGGCAAGGGGACCTGGTTATGTCCGCCTTTTCCACACATCCCTCCGCAATTCAACGACCCAAACCTTCCTACCCGCTCCAACCAAAAAACACCAGTTCCTGTTGTGGCCGCGAGAGGCGCTACGGTCGACGACGCCGACTCAGCGGAATACGTAGCCGCACCGGAAGTGGGGAGCCGGTTTCCGGCTGGGCTCAAGGTCATCGGAGGTCAATCTCTTATCTCCTCTCCAAGTATAAACAGGTCTCGGACCAAACAGGAAATTGATTCGGGGCTGTGGCCGGCCTATTAGGGCGGGGAGAAGGGCCGGTAACGACGGCCCCACCGCTGACATACAACTTGAGGGGCCGGCGGAATCAGGTTTGGGGCCTGACCGGGGCACGTATTACGCCCAGGGCGTGACGTCATCACTGACCACTGGTCAGCCCGTGCTTACATGGCAACTAGAGGTGTATAGGGAAGTTACCAAGTGGATAAACTATAGTGCCTATACGGATAGATAAGAGTCATGGTCCCAGGGTTATGGTTCTCTTAATATTAATTGAAACGTCGTACATATTTGCTTTTATTAATATTAAAGCAAGACATTTCAGTTCGAAATTAAATACCAGTTCGAAACATGTGTTTCAGTGCCCTGGTTAGGGTACATATCTATTTAGAACTACATTCAAGTTTTATCAATTATGATATTAACTATTCAGATTGTCTATTCAAAGATGTATTGGCGAAAGTTACCTAGGTGGCAAATAAACATATATTATTATGGGTCCCACGAAATATTCCAAGCCAGTTGCCTGACAAAATGATAGCTCACTTCCAAACTCTTCCAAAAATGCACAATAGCAGGTTCTACAAGTATTTCTAGAACGTATGGTAGTATACGAAAAATCTGAGAATGCCAGATTGGTCAGATTTACAAAATTTCACATGTGTGACATTTTGCACGAGCTTCGACCTTAGGCAGCCAAAACTCAGACAATAGAATAGCAGTAAGGAGGTAGTGGTCCCTGTCAAACTAAATGTCATACTGGGACCATAGACTACTGGCCTTTCCACTGTCTCTAGCAATGCAGCCATTGCAAAGTTCATTGTTTTGAATAGATTGGTTTTCGCAGAGTCCGATCTTTAAAACCAAATATGTATTTTTGAGTGACACTGCAAATGCAAAGTTAATCATGCTACCAAAATAAATTAATGTTAAGGTTATCATTCAAACGATACAACACAGTGTGTCAATTGGCTTAGATGGAATTTGTTTAAGAAAAAATCACCTTTTTGGTAAGAATTGCAGAGGTCTAGACGTTGAGAGAATGCAGGCAAATAAATTTTAATTCAACGCTGTTTATAATAACAAGATGATAATCGTCAAGTCATTTTGATTCAATTGTATTTACCATGCTCTAGGGTAATGTCATTCAAGTAATAAATCAGGTTATAATACTTAAGGAACAGGGGAACATCTAAAGGCAGTGATCCATGATGCGCCTTTGGGCTTATTTTTAAAATTAACTACGGCAAATACTTTAATTATGAGAATTAATCAAACAACTAATTTCGAAATCCTAATAAGTAACACGAAAAATACCATTTTGACCAGAAAATATGATTCCAAACATGATTATGGAAAATGGATAATAAGGAAATTGGTCGGCGTCTTGGTGCATCGTGGAAGCAAGGTCATAACCTGCTGACACAAATGTGTGTGACAGTGGGTTAACCTGCGAGTCTGGCCAATGACGGGAAGAAGCTGAACCAATTCAGTATTACATGCAGCCCAGTAACAAGAGAGGTGTGTTTCTTGGCTAAATATAGATACATAATGAGAGTGTACTATACATGTTAGGTAGTGTTTTTTTCGGCTGCCACGAACTCATACCATAAGTCGCTTATCAATAATGCTCAAGCAAAAGAATCCGTGTGGGAATTATACCCCTCCCACTGTACATTGGACAGCACGTAGACGGACCTCTCGTGCACGTGAGGAGGTCTCGTGACACTATGACCTATTTGACCCCTATCCAATTGACCCTCGCTCACGTCCCAACGTAGCCGCTGGGTATTGCATTCAGCACCTATGCTATACTACTATTCCCTACCCTCGCTATTCTTGCCAAATGACCCGATTCTGCTACATATTAACCCAGATTGTGCGTGATTTCGGGGAACTTTCTTTCAGTGTTGGTTCACGGGTTGTGTTAAGAGTAGAGAGGACGAAAGAACTAGGGCTGGAGGTGAGGCAGGGTGTTTTGGTATGAATGGGTCACTCTGAGAAAAGGGTATTGTGTCTGACAGTTGTCACATAGAGGGATGGACAAAGACCCCTAGAACCGACAGAACCATAAATGAGACATGCGACAGGCCCTCAGTCATACACAATTAAATAAAAGAATCTACCCTACGACATAGACATGAGAATTCATATGGAAAGTTCTTAGTATTGACAGTGAAAATAGAAACACTGTGACAGACGATATGATAGAAAATTTGGCAATTTTACTCAACATGACATGGAGTCCCCTAGAAACCAACACCCCAAGAGGGAGGTTAAGGTGAGGGTATATGTTGTGGTATCCTGGTCTGGAGAAGGGCCTCAGCTGCTGGAGGAAACGTCTCACCCAAAGGTCCTCGTGTCAGGGCCGCACCCCCGGACAACAGATAATCTAATCGGTGAGCCACTTCTTTGATCGGACCAAGCCTAAAGGCAACACTGCCATCAATAGAATTTAGGCGGCGTATGGAGCCACAGCCTAAAGGTGAATAGGTTTAGGCGGGGCTCTGGGTGAGGTTATGGGGAAAGTCTCACAACGTAATTGACTTGCGAATAAAGAAAACCCTCTGGGCTAGCACCAAACCTTCCAGCACTCGCTGTAATTGTAAGGAAAACGATCCATGTAATTCTCCAAAATCTATTTTCGATTGGGAGGGTTCAAAGAATGTCAGCCATCAGGGTAACAGCATGCTCGTGCATCAGGCTTGAATAATATGACGATCTCCCAACGGACTCAGAATGCCATGTGATATTGCTCATTTTGTGCGGTTATTAAGGTGCCATCGTTGAAATGAGAACCGATTAGGCTGGAGTGGGCCGGTTTTACATGCCTGTAGATTGGTTTATTTCCTTGATTGTGTTGTCGTTTCAGGCGGTGCCCGCTCTAGGCCTATACGGCCGTGGTTAGGCTGTCGTCGCTGACGGCGGGAAGAGGCTGCTCTGACGGCTAACGAGAACAAGCCTAAGTAGTATCTAACCATGGCCATGGAATCCGCCCAATTAGGGTGCCACTGTAGAGGCATTCCTCCATGTCTAGATGGACTCTGACTGTCAGGACGTAATGACTATTGTGTTTTCAGCCGGTCGGAAAACACACTGATGGCTGATGTCTAGATTGGCGGGGTACGAATAAGGCAGTCAGTAATTACTGATAACCAGCATATATGGTGAAGCTGTACGAAGGGCAGCGAAATGCTGTTATCACCCCCGCCATTTAGCGTTGTAATACGGGACCATCTGAATGCTAATTATAGCAAATACGAGCTGTAGGCGGACACAATCAGGGAATCAGATGGCGGAGCGAATGAAAGCAGGAGGGCGTTTCAGAGCTTTTTTACGTCAGATAAATACATATCCCATTTACGAATAGAAATTTACGATTTTGGCAGCAAAGTTTGTCCAAAGGATTGACCAGGTCGTATCGTATAGTATTGAAACATATTTGTAAATATTTACTGCCCGTCGTAAATAACATGTGAAAACATGTGATAGCATGTGATAGCATGTAATAACATGGCAAATAAACCATTTTGTATTCATATTCGTATTCAATTGAAGCAGTTGAAGGTTTTGTAGAGTGAGGAGCAAGAACACAAATGATGATCCTGCTCATACGACCTTGTTTAGGCTGATCATACGACCCTGTTTGGCATTGGCTCCTATGGAGAAAATGGAATTACGTTGACCCCCATTACCCATCGTAAATATCCACGAAAATTACTGTATACGAATGGTCGTACATGTATACGTATGGTCGTAAATATCCTCTGGACACATAAAAAAAATCGTATATTTTCTCTGGACACTTTTTTCATCATATAGAGATCGAACAGCTTACGATCGGTATACGAACTGCCGTAAAAATCCTCTGGAATGCCCTCCAGATATTGTGTCTTATTTTCATACAAATTGAGCTATCCCTATCATACTATGCGCACAACGTAGTCTTGCTTGTATTAAACAAGACACATTTAATGTACAGGGGCGGATACAGTGGTGTCCGAGGAAACCAGTTGGTAGCTACACCATTTTTATGATTCGTTATATTAATAAATGACATTCATGTAGTGTGGGATCTTGGTAAATAGTCTAGAATTGAGTGTAACCCCTGTAAGGAATGAGAGAGTGTTTACATCTTTTAGCTAGATAAATGTACTTTGAGTCTCCCCAGATGATGATTTGTACCTCCACTCCCGTGAGGAAGTGTCTACAATCACCTAATGGGTCTGAGTCAATCTTACATAAGACACTCCTTCGTCCGAGAGGTCAAGAACCAGACCGCATCGATTAACAGATGCTTCATGCCGACGACCAGAAGGTCCATAGGTTTTTATCATGTGTTACTGTGGAATATGCTTACCTATGAGACGGCGCATAAAGTTACATTGGACTGAACGTAAGGGACAGATAATGGGATTAATACGCAAGATGTTTCACCGAATGACACAACACTGAAACTTTAAGCGATCCAGTCCTATGTCAGACCAATTCATTCGATTGTGCATTACCTAAGTCTGCACCGAACATTTAGTTGTTATAGAAATTTGATACAGGGCTTGGGACCCTCAACTGCTCCTTCCAGCAGTCAGTCAATGAATATTCAGTTTGCAGGCTTTGGCAAGGGCTGTTTATATAGTCAATGGTAAAGGTTAGAGTTATTCTGGCCCAAGGGGACCTTGCTGCCAACCCTGATGTAATTAGAAGCTCAATCCGAGCAGAAGATAGCCGGTCTGACATAGTACTGGACCGTTGTGATCAACCAGCGATCGTGCTTTTCTGTGATGAAAGCAATGCCCAGAGGCAATCTCCAAATTCCGTATACTACTTACGGGACAAACATGTCAAATGGTACAGCGGCATATACCTTATGCATTATGACGGAATACACTTTATATCCCTGTCACGGCCCGTTCATCCGCTGCTAACCTTGATAAACTGGGCCTCTGGCCTGGACCAGTCAAATCCACTGACTTCTGTAAAACCACCAATCCCTCAACGCGCATTCGTCATATGAATCCCACTAGGCGGCGCTGTGACGGGTCGGTGACAGATGACCGGCGCAAATCCGACCCCCCCTCCCACTCTCCCTCCCCCTTCCCCTTTTCCTCCCCCAAGCCCCCATCCTTACCTTGCCCCCCCCCCTCCATCCACCCATGCCTCCCTCCCCCTCCATACCCCCTTTCCCCAGTCCCATCCCCACCCACTAAATATAAGCATATGACGTCATTGACTAGGGGACACACGGCCGTGGCAGTAAATCTGCGGATCACGTGACTTATAGGTCACGTGATGGGTTGATTGGCCCGGAGACCTCAGGTTGTCCTTTGTGTACGTGGCCAAAAGGCCGTCAGCCCCGGCCTGGACCGTATGACGAAAGGCTGGATTAATTAGGGTCAGAATGCGTTGGGGAGGGGGGTGAAGAAATTGGACATGAATACGCTACACCCATCATAGTGGGAATGGAATTTAAAGTAGAGTAAACGTGAACCAGATACATGAATGGATGATACCGTTGCAGACGATGGATGCCCCCTCCAAATTCAGTGTAAGGGAAATATATTTTTGAAATAAACATGCCCTTCCCCATAATATGATTTCTAATGCTTCCATCCGGTCCTGGAACATGTAGCTACTGTCAGGTATAGTTAACATGATGTCCGACAAAGAGGTGGGCGGAAGCAGCAATTAAAGCGTTTTATTGAAAGTCGTTGCAAAGGTTATAGGTCGTTCGGATCGGCGAACATAACAACTGGGGGCTGGTAACGACCATTACAACAGTGAGAGGATGGGGTCTATAAGAGAAAATGTATGAAAACATAATTATATAACATTGAATCCCAGGGAAGCAAAGGCCTTCTAAAAAAAGACGTCCCAAAATTCTCTGCATGGGTGATGGACCCCAGGCAACTTGAGAAGTAACAATAGACCATGTGCAGACCATGATAGACAATAGACAATGATGCCTTTTATGTTTATCACCATATGATATGCTCATCATAACCACGTGACAAAATAACTCAATTCTGAATAATGATATGTTGATTTTGATTTAATAAGGATTTTTTGGGGGGTATATATTCTAAGATAATTTTTTAGGTGTGCTAGAATTGTGATTCATATTGATTTCAAATTGTTCACCAATATAACACCCATGCTGTCCTTTTGGGTACGTGTCATGTCATCTGCACAACGTCTATAGACTCTGTGCTGTTCTGTGACCTGGGGGTTCTGAGACGTCCCCTTACTAAGGCGCCACCTTCAGGGGGTACCGCTAACTCCAGGCAGTGCCGGGAGGAGGTGGAGGTGGCACATTAGTGACAAGACACATACCATCAGGCGGTGTGAAATATGTATGGAGCCGACTGTACGGGCAGAATGCACTCAAACTAACAGCACCTTCTACGCCCTTTGATGGGGGATTGGATGTATGTACAAGCGTCTGAATGTTACTACCATCAAACGATTACGGATGTAGGTAGTATTTTAACAAGTCTTTAACATACACAAACTGAACAGTGGCGAAAATACGAAACAGTACTGACCAATATACATGGATCCGACCTGCCCCCTCCCCCCCCCACTTGCGAAATCCTTGATGTTGCCCTTACTAAATAGATAGGCATAACTATACCTTTGGAGCTCCTCTCAACTATAGTTACTAGGCATCCTTAAAGTCAAAGAACTCGTGTGTCCTTCAGAGCTTTCCAGGAAAGACTAGTTTGCCCAGAGGGCCTATGTCTAATAGAAATTGGATATTGTTTATCAGCTCCCTCCATAAATGGGTGTAGTACTTGAGTAACTTCTGCCATGGATTAGTGCACTATTCGGTTAACTCACACAAGTAATTGGGTAATCCCTGCTGTAAATAATTGTAGCCATCAACCAGCTCCAGTCTTAAATGAGTTAAGTAATTAGGAAACTCTAGTCGTAAATGAGTTTAGTCATTGAATAACTCTCACTGTAAATTGGGTGTAGTAATCGGGTAACTCAATAATGTAAATGGTAGTAGTAACTCTTGCTGTAAATGGGTTTAGTAATCGGGAAACTCAACTGAGAATGGGAGTAGTAATTAGATAACTCACCCCATAATTGGGTGTAGTCATTAATTGGGTAACTGTCACTGTATACCAAGCAAGCGAGTGGAAATCCCCTACGTCAAAAAGACTGGAAGTTGAGTCCAAATATGTCTCATTCTCGTCCGCGCATCCCTTACATGCGCTTCTAAGCGAGTGAGCATGGCAGCATTTGGACCCAACTTCCGGTGCCTCCCGCACAGGAGAGTTGAGCTCGCCATACTCCCTAATCGCTTCTGATAACACATGATTACGGGGGAATCTGGAGGATGTTGAACTTGCTTGCTCCATATATGAATGTAGTAATCTGGTAACTCACACCCTAGATGGGTTTAGTGATAGCGTAGACTGGTAACTCCCGCCATAGATGGGAGTAGACATCGGGTAACACCCACCATAGATGAGTCTAGTAATCGGGTAGCAGCGACTTGGGTCCACTTCAAAGGCTACAGCTGGACGTGGGGCGTGCGTCCTCTCACCGCCGACACTCGGTTTAAGGAAGGGCTATACGGGGATGGATGGGCTCCCATTATTACATAGACGTACGAGCATCGGAAACAAACTCCTTATCCATGTACAGTGAGGGCTTAAGTAGTTTAGAGAGCAGGGGCGGTGGGGGGGAGGAGGAGGTTCGACTCTTGGAAAGCTCATCGAGGAGGAATCTTTAATACCCATTGCCAAAGCGCCGCGCAACCCTTTTATCAAAATGCTTGATTCCCATAGTGCAATACTAGATTAAAACTAACGTAATCTACGCTGATTGTGGCAGAGTACCGGCTGAATTATTGGCCGATATCAAGTATAACAGGTTTTCTGAATAAAGGTCTCCACTATGCGATATTTAACCTGGATTGATCCTGAACTGATGACCTAGGATACAACTAACAATCGTAGGCCCTACTCATTGTTTGATAGGGAAATAATGGAAAATTATCTTTAGGGTTGGAAATTCATCATATCATTTATTTGAAAGGACTGAAAAGCTAACATTAAGGTTAATGCAAAGTCTCCAATTAGTTCCATCACTTCGTGTTGCAGGTTTCGACAGAGACGGACAAGAAGAAAAAGACATTGACAGATTGACTGTATGAAGAAATAACTATAATCATGTGAGGTTGATTCATCAATAAAAAACAAATAAATATAAAAAGAAGACAATCAGACAAGAAGACAAAAAGTAACAATCATTGCAACAACTGCGCTCCGGGCATTCCTTGAGGTAGTGTATTAAAGACATGTCCTGTTACGGTCGTTCCCATTGGTCGAGCGGTGACCACGTGACCCCGGTGGTGACACCTGGCGGGTTGACGGAGACAGATCTGTCTGCTAATGGCGGCCCCCGGTCATCTCCCCTATTACTGCTCACCCCTCACATGGGCTCGGCGCTTTCTGCAGCCTGTTGCCAGTAGCCATGAGTCAGCAATTATTTGTCTGAGGAAAATAACATCTCATCTTGTCGTCCACATTCAGAAGGATTCGAAATAAGAGAGAGTCTGAGCTAAGGGAAAGGTTAAACTTGGGAAACATGTGAACAGCGAGTGGAGGAGTTGTTTTAAGATCGAATTCAATCTATGCTGCACAGTTTTCGTCAACAGCAGCAAAATTCCCATTAATATCGCTTGCCAATGAAAATGGAATTTAATATGATAACTTCGAAAGTCTAAAAAATTAGGCTATTGGTGCTTAATTCAGAAGTACGAACTGGTTCTTCAGTATAAAGCTAGGGTATCAAATAAGTCAGTAAGTCTGGCTCCGGGGGTCTGGCTGCACCGCATAGATTAAGTCATTGGATCCAATTTCGCGAATTTTGACTTGTGATCAGTCAGCCAACGAATAATAATCATTTTCTTATGCTGACTACAAGCGTTGGTTACCCTATATTTCAGCTACCATCGATCAATTACTACTGCAAATCACATAGAGTTGCTAATTTGCTGCACACTGAGTTTTGGTTAAATATAAATGTAAATAACATTGATAATATCAATATTCAACAAATATTCCTTCTGTGAAATGACGCACCAAAGCGTAATAAACAAAGCTACATAAGGATGACATTTCCAGAAGCCTCACAAGCATGGGAAGTGCTGACAGAACGATCTGGTAATGTTCTACCCCTCCCACAACCATTACCCCCCTTCAGTACCTCCTTCATTCATCCCAGGGGCTGCCTAGACCAGCATAGCGACCCGCTAGCGTCGATTAAAGCTGTATATGTCTTAACATAGATAAGGCCATCCATTTTCCCGTGAGTCCCAAGCCAGACAGTCTTTGGAAATAAAAAGAAGACTTTTCCTTTTTGGCATCATTGCGGATAAAGTGGTCTGGTGCCACCCCCAGCCGCCGTCCCCTATGTACAGTCTAGTGAGTGTTCCTTTGATGCTGGGAGAGGACATTGTGGGACATAATGGTCTCCGCGCACTATCTCCCGCACAGGTTGCTGCAGTGTAAAGGATGCGAGGGGAGACAAGGTGCAGCGGTGGAGACTTCTGTTTTTACCAATGAGTGTCTGAGATAAGAGACACGATTCGAAACGCCACGTTGTAAATGTAGCTTTCGCATTGTCCCGTATGAGAGTCCGTGCAGCATGTTAAAATGCGAAAAATATTTTGCCCTTTTTCTGATATCATCTGCCATTTGATACATTTCGAAAAAGATCGAAAGAGATGGATTGCTGTATTTTATTGTGTACCTGGCTGCACGACTCTCATAGGGGGTGCTGCCATTGCTGACGTATAAATCGATTCAGAAGACCCCACTGTCATAAAAATATGGGCGAGGGTCGGAGTTTCACATCTTTGTGAATCTATAATATGGTTGTTCTAACTGTGGCTGGCCCACGTGCCTGACGTCATTATGTGGCGGAGATCTGAGGGAGATTAGAATGACGGCTTTCTGTAAGGACTGTATCCTAGGGCCTTTTCTTGTAATCAGGGAAAAGCTGATTAGGCTACGGGAGACTGCCATTCTGATAGGTTAATGGCAAAAGAAAAAGACATCTTAGTGGCCCTGTTAGATCCCGGCTCGAGGGGCGTCATAGCATGTACGTGTGACGTTGATAGCGTGTAGATAATATTAACAGCTCATACAGTGTCTTATCTAATTTTGAGGATAAGAACAATGTGGTATGTAAGACTGGATAAAAGGCATGTTAATATAGTGGGGAGTTTCTGGCTTGACAACATAATGGATCTATATCCTATAGCGAGGTATTGCTCTTATACGGGGATTTTCTTTCCTTTGAAACAAACTGTGATTTCCAATTACAAAATGTAAAGCCAAAAGATCCGATAGATATGCCTTTAAACTTTATTATTAAACACACAAAGGACTAGACTGCATACGATTTCCGTCCAATATACACCTTTCTCACAATATTTCTCTAAGTATTACTTAAACTATAAAGAATCTAAGATATTGGACATTTTATTGTTATAGTTTAAGTTATGGCTGGAGGTGAGGGAAGACAGGAGAAAAAAACACCTTTCACATGAACCTGCGCAGTGAACTCCCCAGAAACCCTGTTCCTTACTATTCCCATTGAAAGCCATATCCCAATCAATTGTTCAGGGCTATTCTGCTGGCAAAGTGCTACTCTATTATTGAAAACGGTCTGTAACAAACAGCTAATAATTATCATTCATTCACAACATGTTTTACATTGTATCATGTATCCTCTATATCATTGGAGAGGATCTAGTATTCATGCATTCCCGTTACAATTCCCTGAATATTCTACCTATTTTTTTCAATAACTTAAAGAGGAATAATAATAAGATTAATGAGGTTCCGACATGATATCCTTTTTTCTCTGTAGAAATAACAACAATTATTTCCATAAGCATTCACTGCATGGCATATTGTCCTACATCACGTGTGTCAGTTTGTATCTTTTATTTTGCCTATATTCAATAAATAATATTGAGTTGTGTGATATCTTATTACCCGGCAGAGCAAACGATTCAACATTATGAAGGTAAAGAACCAGTTCATGAGTTGACGCCGCTTGCAGTCAGAAACAGGCTCAGGTGCGACACCTAGTGTGCCTCGGACGAACCATGCCCGATACTTCACCCACTAGGTGGCGATGCAGGCGAGAATCAACTGTCATGATAATGTTTGACTGACCAACTCAACACACGAATGATGCATTTATGATTAGAACAGTTCTTTTTAGTATTCACTACACTAGAATATGATATCGTTTGTACCACTAGTTGCTTGTGCTCCGTGTGGCTAATGTCGAAAAAGACGGAACATATTCAGCACGTTGGGAACTTTGATTATTGTCTGGAATATGGTATTTCCGAGAATAAGGATGGTAAATTTTAAGGAATCGGAAAATGTAGGGGGGAGGGGGCATAGCTAACCTTTAACACACAGGAAAATGTATCTATGACGCAGAAGAATTCCGCCTAGACAGCATAGTTACGTGTGCTATAAAACAGAGCAGAGTGTTCGGTCAGTGGAGAAAGCAGCATCGCCCCTGCTAGTTTTTTTTGTGTGTTTTAATGTAGAAATTGGCTCAAAGGTCTCGATCAAATATTCGCGCTAACCCCTGCTTCTACAGTCCCCCGAAAGAACCCACTATAGACCAAATGTCTCCCCAGTAATACCCTCAAATCGATGTATTGAGGTCAAAAATGTTTGGACATCTTATCAGTTTATTGACGGCCCCCGGGAAGGTCCAGAGACAAACACTTTGATCAGACTAACCCGTGCGAGGTAGACGGGCATGGTAAAGGCACTGAGAGAAAAGGTCCACAGTTGGGGGCCGTGGTACCTATGGCCTTCCTGGCCCAATATTGACAATTTTCAACTCGAAGTAGACCATATTGTCTAGAATATGGTGTTTCTGGGAATAAGGATGGTAAATCCAACAAGTCAATACAGAAAACCCCAGAGTATTAGTGTATTCAAACAGGGTGTACGTGGGTTCTGACGAACTTCCCCTTTTGTTAGAAAGCTACTGTAAAATGAGAAAGAGAAACACTGCACTCAGGTATATAGGCATTTAAATTAATAATGTACCCT
This sequence comes from Lepidonotus clava, assembly GCA_936440205.1. Taxonomy (NCBI): domain Eukaryota; kingdom Metazoa; phylum Annelida; class Polychaeta; order Phyllodocida; family Polynoidae; genus Lepidonotus; species Lepidonotus clava. The sequence continues at coordinate 30,803,010 of OW387143.1, forward strand.
AATTGAGGGCCTCACATTGAAAACCTGGAACCATCACTTTCCCGGTAGAACTTCCATGTTGGTAGGGACCTCTCCATTAAAAAATACTGAACAACATTTGAATGCTTGCAATTTCAAAACTGACATGTTGAACAGATGAACGAATTATATATCTTCATTCTATATTCTCATGCAGTATCTTTTGTAAATAGTTTCTATATCCTAATCCTAATTCTATAAATATTGCCATTAAAAACCCTATTGCTCTCTTATCATTACTATTAAATATAGATACGTACAATTTGGAAAGGGAAGTGGATTATGTTCCTCTATAACATTAACTAAGCATTTGTACAATCAAATCAAGCGTGGGCGGAAGAACTTTTCATCTTGACCCCAATATGGACTGCCAATCAACGCTAAAACGTCTATTATAGTTAGTGGAAGCCCTGTTCACTATGACGCCCTTTTAAACCGTTCTCCCCTTCAACTAATTGGAAAGGGGTTTAAAAATCACTTCACCGGGGCACAAAACACGGCGATCAGAAATTGGTCCCAGGCGTAAATTTGTTAAAGTACTTTACCCAACGATCGATGCCTTGACAATCTAAATGAATGGGGCTGTTGATATTCATTGAATATCAATCGGGCGAATTGGTAGGTGTTCTTTTACCTGTACACAAATTCGCATTGATGATTACTCGGGAGTTCCTATGCTAGTCCTAGCACCAGTACGGTGGTTTGTTCGAGTATTCACAAAATGGTACACGCTCTATATAGCTCGTAGAAGCAAAATTAATACAGCATTTTAACATGGTTGTTAAAGCGGTTACGTACAATTTATATTACAAGTCTAATAAATATACTACCATCTTTTCTTCTGCACTATAAAACCTACAATACAATACATCACAATACATTAACTACGATTTACAAATTGAGAATACTGTTTGGTCAATGTTTTGCTAACAGGCGGAATGTGTACCAGTGATAATTGAACTAATTTTAACGCTGTACCTCGAGCGGTCTAAATAGAAAATAACATCTTGATGTCGTAGCTTCACTATGGTTTGTCATCAACACTGCTGCATGTAATTATAATGTTTCAGAATGAATAAGCCTTACTAAGTCATCTAAAACTACTGGAATGATTTACTGGGAGGAGATAGGACGTTCCTTCCTGTACTATGTTTTAGCTAGAACAAAGATTGTTGTACATTTCGATGTAAGGTGCCAGCTTCCTGCTCTGTTGAGCTCCATCACTGTGTTTTCCCTGAATAATGGAGAGGCTGCCAGTGTCATTAGGCCTTTAGACTTGGTGAAGGGCATCGGAATGGATGTGCCTTCGAAGATTAGCTACAAATAGACACCTGTTTCCGAAATCCCCTTGATTATTCTGCTATTCAGGAAACACTGGCACACAAAGAACTGGTTTGCCATCTTGCTTAATCGATAATCGCTTCACTACGAAAAGATTTATGCATTCTGAAATGTCTGTTCATCTTGAAACTAAAGTTGGTTAACGGAAAATAATTCCATTTGCAGAATTTCTGAATAGCAATAGTTTACTTTTAGATATTGGCTCTAGACGAACTAAGTACTGTTCTAAGTACATTTCTAGTAGTTACGGCGACTTGGATGGATGTCATTGTATATGTTGTAGAATAGGGAATCGTGTAATATATTTGAGGAAAAAACTTAGGCTATTTTCAAATAATATGTATGACGATTACTTTTTTATAATCTGCCATCGGTATATCCAATTAGTAAACAAAGATGAAGATCCTGTGAACTTCAAAAGCTTAGGCCCAGCACAACTATGAGCATAACTTCATTATAGTTTTGCACTTTACGGAAATATGCAAATTTCTAATTCCAGTAAAGTTAGGTTTCTAAATTTATCCAAACCTTGAATACTTTAACATCGTTTTAAGGCTTGTTTAAGTAACATTATGAAACTATCAGGGATGATTTCTCATAAAATAAACATAAATTAACACGACTATATAAGTTTTAACATAAACATAGCCTTAATCTTGTTGGTCGGGCTACTTAAAACTAGAGGTGCATCCTTTTCTCTTCCGTCTCTTCTTAAATAAGTTCTACCGTAGTCAAACAGAACCTATATTTAGCAGGGCAGAAAGAAGACTAACTCCCCGACACAGTAATATTGTTTCCAAAACCAACAAAAAAATGCCCCATTCCCTCGACGGTGGCTCCAAAGGAGATGCACCTTTTAAGGAAATTACTTTTTGTGATGAAGCCTGTGGGCCGGTGTGTGTGTACCTAATAGGATAATTGCGTGGTGTGACGTGGTGTTTGCCTGCACGCTGGCACCCCCCTCCTCCAGGGGGTGGGGGTCAAACACACTGGAGGATGGATGAGGCCGGGGCCTGGTCCGGGCAGCACCCGATGGCCCGAGCCGGCTTCTGACTGGGTCTGAAGGTTTATAGACTTTGTGCAGACTTGTGCAGACAACGCCAAGTTGCCAGACTTTGGTGATCACCTTCTTCTGACAAGATCTATATGTATTGCGCATGTTTGACAAGACAAAATGGAAGATGGTGATGTGTTGGAGTTTAAAGTACACTCAGAACCTTCTCAGCATATCGAGACCAACTAATTTTTTTTCTACCACAGTTGTCACGATCAAATTTATTATATTGGAAATAACGGAATAGATGGTGAGACGGTCTAGAAGTCACCACCAAGGATTGCGCCTGGAACGGCTGTATGCAAGGCTAAGACGCTACCCACTAGATCACTAGATCACCCCAACCCCTTTGCGGACGGACGAATGACATATCTAATTTAAATAAAATTAAGATACGTTATGGAAAATGTAACATTCCGATTGATTATATCCTTTTTGGATTGACTTACAAATACCTTTAAATTATACATTTTACCAAATGTCCAATTGATCAACAATGTGACAGCCAATCAAGTTCTGCATAATTGTGATGTCATGTGTGCAACCTCTAAAAAGGCTGAGGCTGGGGATTCTCTCGGTCCTATCTTAGTGTGACGTTAATTGAAACACTGCCCTAGATTTTGTATCTGCGCGTTGTTGATAGCTAAAAAGAAATCACATCTCATGTAGGGCTCTTCAGTCTCCATCAATCCAACATTGCAGATATGCATCTCTTGGAGTATGGGCAACAGCCAATTCGATCAAATAGTAATTTAGTCAGTAGTATATGAAGAGTGCCTCGGGAAAATGGCTTGGCACACTTACACTTATATAATGTTAGTTCAACAATCTTGTACAGTAAACTGAACGTCTAAATTGTGGAAGACAGTAAAGTGATACTTTAATATGAAACTTGTTTCCGTTGAAGCTGGAAAAATGTTATTGCCATGACAAAACTATGACAGCCGCTAACGAGTTACAAGCACATAGTTCTTTTTGACCTGGAATTAAAACTTACGACCCTTCCAATAGGATATATACCACGCCCTGGCATATTATAGTGGAAGTAGGAACAGCATTCCTCTTAAATGAGAGTGTATTCTTTTTATAGATACCCATTCCCTTCCTATGTTTATTTGTTTTTGAAAGTTTCTTTTGTTTTTTACCTTCAGAATGATGATTCCATTCAGTGTATATAAACTATGAATTCACATAGCTGGCCTGGGGTCATGTTTTTGTAACTTATTTCAGTGATTAGGCTAAACATCAGTTGGAAATGATTAGTATCTCATAAAACATCATTCTGTTTTGTCACCAAAAGAAGTGATGTCATTTGAAAATAGCATTGAACAGTGATTTTTTGGTGTAGTTACTTAAAATTTACAAACAAAATGAATATGAATAAAACACTAATCAAATTTCACGTGATCAGCCTAATTACTGAAATCAGTTGCGAAGATATGGGCCCTGACTTAGTACAATAAAGACGTTTCCATTGCACACAAAAAACCATCCGAGTTGAAACTGCGGTTGTGATTCTTAGATTGTTAAAAATGAACTCAGACAAAGGCATGATCTCTATTATTTATATACTGCAACGTCGTCGAGAATAGCCTGGAACACGGTGGATTCATGATACCTCTTACCTGTGTCCTGCTCTTCCTCCATCCAGACTATGCTCGTGTAGACACAACATTCGGCTGGTTTATAGGACTTAGTCACGTTTAACGATACAGACGTTTTGAAATTACCGAACAACATACCAAATCGAAATACAACATTATAAAATACAGAGACATTCATATTACCACGAAACATATTACACAAATGACTGTAAATTATGATAATTGAACACTTTGCATGGGACCATCAGATGATTATATCTAAGGTGCCGCTATGTATCTAAAGTTTCTTTAAAACATTTCAAATTGAAAGGTGAACGCCCGTATCTCCCACATAGAATGTCAGGTCTTTGCTGCTGATAAAGAATATAACGCATACTATTTAATGACTTATGACATTATTCCCTAAACAAAAATCAAACTTAAAATGCCTGTATGCCCTTATCATTATGCGAACTGCAGACTTTCTTGTCTCAGTTTCTTTATGGACTGACAAGCAAGAGAGTGCATTTTGGATGTATTTTAATAACACTAAATGCCAAAACTGCTTTTGGATTTGGTAGTTTGAGTTGCGAAGGGATATTATCTATGTATTTAAATAGTTTTGTCACTAATGAGTATGCAGATGAATGACGATGATCATGATTATTAGAGTTTAAGGTCGCTCAGCAGTATTAGAGCTATGTCAGAATGAACTCACGTTTTATTCTTTGTCTTAAGTTATGATGACCAGATCTATTGGTATGAGAATAAAGGCAAGGAAAGGTGGTCCAATATCCAACCCAGTGAATCCAACCCAGGCTCGCTGTGCAAAAATCCCACATGAAACCTGCTGGACCACCTCCCCTAGTTTGACAGTGTTTGTATTTGAAAAGTCGTTTTCCATTGATGATTATGCACATGAAGAATGATACACTTTTGATGAGAACTTAAGTACAATGCAACAAGAAATGTGAATTTAAAAGAACGGCTTTGTACATGAAACATGTGACTTACCCTGGCAAAGAAGGAGCTCCTGTCGTCCTCGGGGTGCACGTCGTCGTCCTTCTCCTCAAACGTCAATTTGCCCTTCCTGAACCTGAGACTGCGGCCCATGCGGGGGCTGAACTTGGCGCTGAAGGCCTTAACCGGCGACACGTGGAGACTATGCTTAACGGGCGGCGCGCGTCTCTCTGCAGGACGCGCTATCCGGACCGACGTCGGCACCACCACTACAGGCTCCTCGGCCACCGGCGACTCGAAGTCGATGTGCACGTGGTGGTTGTTGTGGTGGTTGGTCTCCTCCAGGTGTGAGTTGTTGGGCGTGGTGGTGGGGGCTGGAGGGAGGAGTTTTAGGTCCTCCGGAGAGTGAAGGTCCAGTGTCCGCACCTTGGTGCCCTCCACCCCGTCCTGAAGGACGATCATGGGGACGGCTTCACGTGAGGGCCTCCCGGACTCCGCCGGCTTATCTCCGGCACCACCCCCGTCCTTCTTCTTCCCATCCTTGCCCTTCTTACCACGAAACATGGCGACGTGTATTATCCCAATAATCCAAGGTGTCAGCGTGTAATCCTTATTATCCGAGTAGCAGTGTGCGTAAAGGTATCCTTAATGGTCCAAATGTGATATGCCATTTGTCTTACTTAGGAGGGTCGGGTTATGGCAGCAGACATAAGTTAATTTTTATCCAAATGTGAGGCGTCAGTTACAGCCAGGACTTAGCTTGAAACACATTTGGTGATATATGGTAATTTGAGATTTTCTTTACCAATATTATTTTTGAGAGGGTCAAAAAGGTGCAATGGTGATGAGTACATAATTCAAGCAAAAGCAGATTTAGACAATTTCATGGAAGACAAATATGCAAAGTATCACAATATCGAATAGTATTATTCCCTGAATGTATACTTCCTTGAAGGCTGTAAAAGACAAAAGAAAAGGCACATAATTTAGGCCTAGAAGGTGGCTGAATGAATTTATAGCTTCAAACGGCTGCTTTAATCAGTCCAAGTGCTTGATTGGTACGGTCTTACTTTGAATAACTTATGCCAAAACCACAAGTAATAGGGCATTATTGATTATATCAGCACACTCATCGATGTGCTTGGTGTTCATTTCCTTGTAATACCGTTGACGTTAAGATGTCCATGTATCCAGATTCTTGGTTTATCAACTGCAGAACAGTTTGAAATATACACTCCTATAATTATATATGCTCCGCCTTCACATATTGCTTGCTCTTTGCCTAATAAATCCACAATGTATCGAGTCAGTTCTCCCCAAGCCTACGCCCAATACAGGGGCAAGGGGGTTTGGAGAGGGTCAAGTATGTGGGAGCTAACAAATTGAAAAGAAAGGGAAGGAGGTAGCTTTGGCAGCAAACAACTTTTGGATAACCTCAGGGGAAAATGACCTAAGGGGAAAATGACCTTAACTCCAGGTGACGGTCGGATGTCCCAGGAAGGGTGCTATGCAGGATCAGCTACCTCTTGGTCATACAGATAAATCCGTCGATAGCAGGAGGTCTGTTACATGTCTGGGTCCCTATACATGCACGCCATGTGAAGGCCTCCATGGCTGTGGTCCCTATACAGGTGGGCTCCCACCCAGGTGATCCAGGGTCCCACCAGGAGGTACCACTCCTAGGTGGGTGGTTCCTAATCCCAGTTTAGTGCATATACCTGCACTGGGCTCGCATGTCATGCTCACAGGTTTTTAATAAGATGTCTCCGCCAGTTTTGCCAGATGCTTGCACTTTCCGAATCTGAAATGAAAAGCACAGAGTTAGTGGAAAGAAAAGATTTAGGTGACAAATGAAATCCAAATAAAGACAGATGGGTTCTGACGAAGTTATAACACCAAAAGTTCCTCCTTTCCTATCACATATTTCAAATCTTATATGCGATGTCACGCTGAAAACACTTACATCATTAAATCTACAGTACCTTTTTTAGAAACCAATGTGGCCAACATTGATGCTTAGAATTATTGTGATATATGTATTGCTGAAAACGTGCTGAACGTGTTTTCTACTAAACTAGAAAACAGAATCTGCCGAAGCTAAACATATTGATCAAGAATTCATAATAACAAGTGTGTGACAACGGCTCAGACCGAATTATTGTCATGGTTTAATGTTGTTTTACTGTAGACTCCTCTTTATTGTAAGATATTCCATCACAAGAATATGAGATATATAATTATAGGGATTCAATCTGTTTGGAATACTATGTAGAACTCGCCATTGATCCAAATTCAATGCCATGAGAAATATTGTCCCTATTGCGGACATACAAAGCAATTGAACATTATCCCATTGGAAATGTACTTTTAATTCCAATATCAAATCAACTATGTAAGTCTTGCTTTAAACGCTCCCATCGTTTCTTTGATTTTACGAAGTGACCCGTCTTTTATTTAGGTAAGGTCTAATCAAATAGTTGCTAATCGGTTTTGCAATTCTATTCCTTGTATGCATATGTTTAGTTAAGGATGGGTTCAAAGCAGCGTGTAATTGGGAGTTACACAGTGGCATGTGGGTCAGTGGTGTGAGCACACTAATCATGACTATAGGTTTGCCACAGTTCTGTTTGAGCCGATCCCTGGTTAATACACTTTGTACCGCTATATGTATACAGGTACACAGCAATAAGGAAACGGTCAAACCCAAGACACTCTCATACTAAAACCTATATTCCACATGCCGATTTTGTTGTCGATTTTAAAAATTGGTAGTGGAAATATAGCCTGTATTTCATTAGCCGATTCTGCTGAAGGTAATAGTCCTCATACCAATTATATGGCAAAATAGTCCCCTTTTTAGGATGTATAACTTCTCTATGAGTAACCAATATTCCCCTGCCGATTCAAAAAATCAAGAGTTAAACCAGCTAGTAGAAAAGTGTCTAAATACAATATACATCATTGAAAAGGGTATTCAATCATCGAATGGTAAATAAGATGTATGCTATACGTTTGTTGTAAACAAAACACACACAAATAACTTAGTTAAAAAAAAGCCTGTGGACTTAAGTTGGTAGATTTCATGTTGGCACTACATAGACTCTGTTGTAGATCGTATCAGTGACCAGTAACATTGAATTCTTAGATAAGGACTTTTGATTAAGAACCCTGATTGTAATCAAAAACGGAAGGAGGTGCTGCCCTCGTTAAATGTGCCACCTGTGTGGTTTGGCCTCTCCTACCTACTCACCAGGTGTTTGACTTCCATTACCCCTCAAGGGACTTGTTATTTCAACAGTTTACTGCCATATTACAGCCCCATTAGGACTTAAGGGTGGGTAGGGAAACACCATGCATGATACGTGTATAACCTACAGCTCGGTTAATTTGGAAATGTTTATGTCTTCTCTTTTATAAGCATAATCTAAATAAGTAAAATGAAAATTATTGTTTCCGGTAGGTGTAATGAAAATCTATAAGATAATTGATAGATTGGTTGTAAAGGTTAATCTCGATTACATTGTACCCCTCGAATGTTTCAATGCCAACTGTCTAATGGATAATGTTACTATTATATCATATTGCATATACGTTTAATACAACTCGTATATTTTACATAATGCAACACCAAAACAATGGAAACTGTTTGTTTTTGTTTGCATTAGACCTTTTCCATGCAAATAAGAGAAACTCTGAGACGAGCATTAAAGAGATACGGTACAGTTAAATTCAATGTAGGGGCCTATTCCAAAGTAGACGAGGAATAACTGTTAACGAACTTTTCAAGAGCGGAAAAAAATAATTGTAAGTTACCAATTGCCTTAGGCTTTGTGTCTGTCTCGATCTTATATAATTATTATGATCCTAGTTATATTAATGGTCAGAGAATGAACGTGAACCCTTATACGATTTACACTGTTCTACTTAAAACAGCGCATACATCTTTATCACTTTTTTAATGTATCCACAATAGTGACCCGTTGTCTACCCGTTGTCAAACACTGACCCCGAACGGTAATTTAACCTGTCCAAGTCCTTAGTAGATCTGAAATATGTGTTGTAAATAGAGGAAACACACATGGGAAATGCTCGTATGAGACACCAGCTTGAAGAATGAGTAATTGAAAAGTCCTGAGTCAGTCGCTATTTTCCTAACTTCATTACAAAATACAAGTAATGAACCACAGTGGCAGTGTTCATGGTGACTAGTATCTTAGGAGGTAAGATGGCCATGCAAACTCACATAATATGTGTTCAATTCGTACGAAGGAAATCATCAATGAGGAAAACGAAACTGTCCTAACCGTTCACCCTCTTAATATATTTTGGGATGATAACTTTTGACTAATCAAAAGATACATTTTACATAAACTCAGCTGGCGCTGAAAGTTGAGAAACCGACACATTCTTTTTTTTCATAGTATGAACTAAACCATACTTGTTTCTTTGATTTGCTAAGTCCTACCTAATAAGACAAATATTTCCTATGAAATATGGGTATATTTCACATAACATACAGGTTAAATAGCTATTAATTATAAAAAATAGGTGTTTAATAAAATGTCAGATTAATGTAAGATTTGAGTGTTCCCAAATCGCTCTGGCCTTAAACCACTCCAGTATTAATTAATCCTTCTCCTTCAGTGGGTCGTTGACCACCGATTGACTCTTGACCACCAGATTTCCTCATTAAGCGCTGTTCTATTCCCAGCACTTTACTTCATGACTTTTATTCCTGGAGTGGTCCACAACTATGCAACTAACAAAGGCAGCAGGTATGTGTCTTTCTGTTCCCATGGTTCTCTATGCATGACAAACCCAGATTCTTTTTAGGATTGGAATGAGCTGGTGGTAACCCCAGAAATAAGTGACTCTCACCTTTACAATAGATGGCAGTACAGATATTGTGCAGATGGTGTCACACTCCCTGAAATGGACGGTCAGTCCTATTGGTGATTGTCAGAACACATCCTAAATAATCTTGTCTTAAATGATCACATGGAGTCATACTAAACACTTGGGGATCACAAAAAGTGGTCATATGACCACGTCCGGACAAGTACTAGATTCCTAACTGAGATTTACGAATGAAAAAGTACATCTGAAGGCTATGGAAAGGGGTTATACAGAAAAAAAGTATCTAAAACCTTTAGATGTATCTCCTAGTTCAGATGCATTCCTAAAAGGGAAAATAGGAGGAAAGATTTTGTAAAAGGGGATTTTAAGAAAATAAAATACAAAAATTGTAACAAGTTGAAAAAATGTGTTCCTAACTCCTTCAATTTGCGTACTTTTGTATCATAAATACCTTATTTATGAGAAAATGCCTACGGGACCTTCAGAGGTCTCTTAAAGTGGTAATATAATAGCATATCTGTGCTATTTATGATCACTTAAAGAGATTTCTGAAGGTCTTGTGCATGTTTTTTTCGTAAATAAGGGTTTTCTGATACATTCCCTCTTAAATTTGACACCTTGGGAACAGATTTGTCCAACTTGTTACATTTTCCGTATTTTTTTTATCATAAAGTCACCTTTTACAAACGGATGGTGTGCAGATATGATGGAAATTTTTCCACGTACATAGGAACACGTACCTCCTATTTTTGGAATAACTGCAAACACTTCATAAATTTTCCGTAATGTTTTCTTTTTTTCCGTAAAAAAGTTAGGAATCTACTAAAGGTCTATGGTAATTGAGGACTAGAGATCAGTCAACTGTGTTTGACATGAATGTCCTGGTTAAATAAATAATATATAATGATGCTATACCTCAATTTTAGTGACAACTTCTAATCAGTAATGACGTGGTTAAGTATAATCAGTAATGTCCTGGTTAAGTATTATATACTTAACCATGACATTACTGATTAGAAGTTGTCACCAAAATTCAGCTATAGTATTATTGGTTACACTTCTAGGTGTTGTTCAGTTGTATTTTTTATTTTAGAATTCTGACAAATATAGCCAGTTGCCACCTGGAACCCTTGCTTTACTCAGCATCCATACGTCCCCCCATCCTCCTTCGACGGCCAAATCAAGACAAGTGGAGGAGCAGGAATTGGCTGTGGGTGGTGAGACAAGTTGATGTTGCTAATATACTCCCCCACTAGTCAGGTGTCCCTCAGCTCTCACTAACACAGGTTACACAGGGAACCATCGCTGCATCTATTCTACTTGGCTCTGGATGAAGACTGATCGGTCGTAATATGGTTAGTCTGTTTGAGAGGGGTTAACCTTACAACTATTGGTCGTGACAAATGGAAAATGGAGGATCTACAAGATGAGTTTGGAGAACCAACAGCACACTCAGTTCTCTTAGTCTGTTTTTTTTTTTTTTTTTTTTTTTCTTTATTTGAGTCAACATCACGTACATACATGTTCTTCCTGTTGAAGATGATGAGTGATAAGATGCAATTGGATGAGTGTGATAGACAATGTTACAATTCTGAAGAGGGTTTCAACAATTAATTAAACATAGTCCTTAACGGTCCGCATCATTTACCAGTTATTTACAATTATGCTGGGATATAGCATTTTTGAATTTAACCTTTGTTGTCGACCGTTGTATCTCCTTGGGTAATCTATTCCAGACAGTGATTCCCCTTGAAAGAGGACTCTTTAGGTATCTCTCATAATTCCTCTTAAAATAATTAAACTTAACCTTACCCCTACTCCTTAAATGTACCGTTGGTCTAGTGACATCAAGGACCCCTTCTAACTTACTCAGCCTGTACATGGTGGATAATATATGTTCATTTATTCTGTCTGCCAGTCCCTGTAGCTTATATTTTCTTAATAAGGTTTCAATATTCTGGTCTGGGCTTTTCTTATTGTCTATTATTTTAACAGCCCTCTCATGAAGGGCTATTAAGCGATTTATACGTGTTTGTGGTCCACAGTCAATCATTATATCAGCATAGTCACTGATAGGTATTATAGTCTGTTTATAAATTTGGCATGCTAGATTTGGTGTCACATATTTCCGTATTCTTCCTAGTTGGTATATTCTATTATTAACTTTAGCATATTTATCATTTAGGAATTTTTCAAAGGTCAAATTATCATCAATAATGACCCCAAGATAGTTGTAACTGTGTACCACATCTAGAGGCTCACCCATTAGAGTCACTCTGCAGTCATCCACTTTAACATCGCTACTGGATACAATCATGTGTTTTGTTTTCTTGATATTTATAGTGAGTTTATTATTATTACACCAATTTTCAAGGATGGAAATCCCCTCCTGCAGTTTCAGTCTAGCATCCCTTTCAGACACATCTGAAACATACAACACCGTATCATCTGCATAAAGCGTCACATGCACTTCATTATGGTTATAACATGAAATAAGGTCATTAACATAAACAATGAAGAACAGGGGGCCCAGAATGGACCCCTGGGGGACACCACATACAATATCAGAGTAAGCAGATCGTAGACAGCCTAATTTCACACATTGCTTTCTGGACCTTAGGTATCCTCTACACCAATCTACAACGTTTGCCCCAAGTCCAATGTTAGCGAGCTTAATACACAGCAAATCATGGTCCAAAGTGTCAAACGCCTTAGTGTAATCCACAAAGATACAGTGTACTATTTTCCGTTGGTCAAGGCTACAATAAAGATACTGTGTTAACTCTATGATTGCAGAGGAGGTGCTGTGGCCTTTCCTAAAACCGTGCTGTTGGGGGTACAATAGTCCATTACTTTCAAGATAGTAAACAATCTGGTTATATACCACTCTTTCCATTATCTTACTGGGGGCGGGTAGAACGGATATGGGTCGGAAGTCACAAGGGTTCGGAGAGGGCCCACCTTTGGGAACTGGAGTAACTGTTCCAATCTTCCACTCATCAGGCATTTCCCCAGTTTCTAGGCCTCTATTTATAATATGTAGAAATTCTACAATCAGGATTTGAAGTGCATCCTTTAGTACAGACATTTTGATCCCTCTTATACAGGTAGATTTATTTGACTTGAGTAGTCGTATTAGATGGATACCCTCCTTCAACCCAACAAAATTAAAATCCATCATTACCTTTGGAACTCTCATACTGGGCCATGGAGCCGATGCCTTTGATGGCGTCTTATTAAACTTCGCTGCCAACTCTTTGCCAATTGTTGTGTAGAAGTTATTTAGCACATTCGCAGCATCCAGCCCTGTTACAACATTTCCCATTTTAGTTACCACGTTAATTTCAGAGTTAGCTGAACGGGACCTACCAATTTTCAAATTTTTTGACAATTCTCGCCAGAATTTTTGGGGTGATCCTTTACAAAGGGTTAATTTTTCCTTTATGTAGTCCCTCTTTTTTGAAACTAAGAGTTTTCTGGAAGCTGTCTTTGCAACCTTGTAGTTGACAAAATCTATATCCTTTTTACTCTCAATTGCTTTTTTATAGAGATCATTTTTAATTTGTAGGGCTTTTCTCAACTCATAGTCAACCCATCCATCCTGGTCTTGTCTGACTGAAACATACCTAGTTGGGCATAACTTATTTACAGCGGCCACCATGATATCTCTCATTATTGTCCACATCTCATCTGTCGTTGTGGCCTTATACCAGAAATTATACCATCTTTTGTCATCAAGAAGCAGCAAAGTGAGATTCTCAAAACTATATAATTTATAGGATCTAATTTGCTGTTTTACTTTTATATGCTTATTTCTATCACATTTCTTGTTAAGATAAATAGGTAGGTGATCGGATATAATGTTCTGCATTACACCATGGTTCGATATTTTTGTTGAAGGGATATTGGTGAATATCAAATCAATTGTGCTCCTACTCTTATTAGTAATACGGGTAGGGTCACAAATAATCTGGGACATTCCGTATTTATCACTTAACTCTTTTAGTAAACGCCGTTGTGGACATCTCGGTCTGGCATAGTCAATATTAAAATCACCTAAGATAGTTATCTCTGGTATATTTTTAACACGACTTAATAAACTAAGCACTTCACCAAGGATACTGATAAATACATTTGCATTTCCAGATGGTGGCCTGTATATTAGGCCCAATATCATTTTGTGCAACCCTGGCTTTGATATCCTAACCCAAATGTGTTCAAGATCAGGTCCAGATATGGTGGTTTCAATTACCTCCATGTAAGTATAAAGGTCATTGCGCATATAGATTAATAACCCCCCACCCTTACCTTTATGGGATCTATCTGATCTAACAATAGAGTAATTATCTAGGTGCAGGAAGCTATCACTCACTCTATCATTCAGCCACGTTTCAGAAAAGCAGATAATATCTGCCCCTTTAAAAAGGATTAGTGCTTCTTCCTGGTGTTTTAGGAAACTACGTATATTCAGATGGGTAATGGTTAGTCCCTTCAGTTTTGCTATAATTGGTTCTTCCATTGTAATAATCTGGTCAGTATACCATAGTGGCCATGGATCAGTTTATAGGGCACTGTCTCTGGGTTGGCAATGAGGATGAGTATGTGCATATAATACAGGGTTGGCCGTGATACAGTGTTCAGGGCCAACCATGACAGTAGTAGGTCCCATATGGGGCCTACTAAACGATCTTTTATCATGATTGATTTAATATATAAAAAGTAATGATATCTTATGCATTAAGATCGGGGCTACGCGCCCAAATCGCCCACACTAATGAGAAACATAGGTTATGTGGAGGTGATAAGTTTCACTCTTCCATTAGAGTATACATTCATATTAAACAAACGGGTATCTATATATCTAAATAAAGTCTATAGGTCGTGTAATGTTCGTGTCTCCAATCTGTATTATCTGGTCGTTCTGCGATGGCACATAAACAATAACTGTTCACAATAACTATGGATCCGGAAACATACTGACCTTATTTTTGATTAATAGAAAATAGAAAGTCTAAATAATCAGAGATATGGGACACCTCAATGTGTTTTATATACTTTAGGTATATAAATAGTTGTTTGGCCATCGTTTACTTAAAAACGACTTTCTAACCTTTGATCATACAAATAACACCAATTTTAGGTTCCAAGAACCCAATATCAGGAACCACATGACATATCAGATTTGACTAAACAGCTTTCTTGTATGTTATTACTTTCCCCTTAAAGGTAGTAGCCATGGGAACTACTCCTACTTTTTGATCCTCCTCCATATCTTTATCAGAAATAAAGAATTATACTTGGATTATGTATCATAGTAGAGAATATGTTCTGACTGTCATGTCTAAAGGAAGATATGTAATCCTATCCTAAATCAAAGTGTTTTTTTTTTTTTTTTTTACATTCTTTATTTATACTGAAACTACATCAGTGGGTACTGGTTTTCTTTGTAGCTCCAGTTGGCTATAGTACTACAAGAGTTACAGATATAAACTATAAAACTATAAAACTATAAAGAGTATAAAAACTACAAAAGGTAAATATAACTGGTAAGTTACAGATCATGGGTGTTTAACCATATGACACTTTAAAACAAAAACATACATTCATGCATACATTCAAGACTTGCTGTATATACTCTGTGACTTTAACATACTATCATTGTGGTAACATCAAGTTATTTTGCAGATTTTTAAAGGTATTGAAAGAGTCAATGTTTCGAATGTTAACTGGCAAATTATTCCAAGCAACAGAACCCTTGTAATAAACATTCTCCTTATATTTTTCACAATTCGGTTTCGTAACAGAAAATAATGGAGCATCTCGAGCTCTGGTTTTAACTTTTTTCTTGTCAATGAGCTTATCTACATTTCTCTTTTTACACATAAAGTTCAATAGATGCGCTTGCCTCCTATCTTCTAGGAACGCCAATTTAGATTCTCTGTGCAAAGTAATTGTTGGTCTGTCAACATTAGGCCCTAAACAAATTTTGGCTATGTGTTGGTTCTGATGGAAGCATATAAAGCATATTAACATACATAGCAACGTATCAAGTCATAAAGTCTACGGCTTCCTTCTTGGTAATCAGCCTGTGATCCCTACATGCATATACATTAGGCGGCTAAATATACATCTCCACTATCTCTATATACCTGTAAAGAGGAAATATGACTTTGGCTGTATGTAGGAATCAGATGGCATCTTCTCCTCCCGCCTACTCCTAGTGAAGATTATGCAGCTACAGTCCCCACACTCCTTAAAGCCACACTATCCACACTCCTTAAAGGTACAGTCCCCACACTCCTTAAAGCCACACTCTCCACACCCCTTAAAGCCACGCTCTCCACACTCCTTAAAGCCACACTCTCCACACTCCTTAAAGCCACACTCTCCACACTCCTTAAAGCCACACTCTCCACACTCCTTAAAGCTACACTCCTCACACTTCTTAAAGCTACACTCCTCACACTCCTTAACGCCACACTCTCTACTACACTTCTTCAAGCCCCACTTGTTTAATTTGTTCCTTAAAGCCAAACTTCCTACACTCCTTAAAGCCACACGTCCCACACTCCACACTCCCAAACGCCCTTAAAGAGCTACGCTTCCCATACTCCTTAAAGCCACATGTCCCACGCTCCACAACCCGACACTCCTTAAAGCAACATACCCACACGCCAATTCACACACAACCAGCCCAATAAACAGGTGCCCAAATCGATGGAATGTACCAGTTTTCCACTGGTTTATACACCAATTTATAGATAAACTGTATGTTGGTATGCCAAATCCATTCAGAATCAGCCAATAGGAGCAGGAACAGGACACCAACAGCAGCAGCACCAACATGAACACTGATTAATATTAAACATGTTTGATAATTTTATGCCGACTGTAGACTGTCATCGGCCGACTCTTCACAAGAGAGTCACCCTTCGGTCCATCATCCTAGTGCAGTTTCTGCACTCCTTAGACACAAATGCAAGTCAGACTTCTCTCTCTGGGATCCGGCCCACAAATCATGCTGTCTTTCAGAGAGGTGCTTTCAGAGACTGACGACTCCGGTGATTGGGTGCTTACTGGGCAGGTGTGTCCCAATAAGGAAAGGCCCGTGCCTTCAGGAAGAGAACATTAGAAACACCCCCGTGTTTGCACTACAGAAATGAGCCAACTGGGAAGTTCTGTTCTGTGTAGATCTATGAACAGTCAGACCAAAAAACCATGGATCTATCTCGTTGCAAGGTACTGACTTCTTCTGGTGTCATAGGGTTGCCCATCACATTATGTTTATAAAAGCGGAGTTGTAATTTAACTGAATAAATAAAATTTGATTAACTAAATTTCAATTCTTTCACCTTAAACTTTAAAGGTATAACTGACAAAAATATGTGAGAAGTTGCATGCATATTGTGTTCAAGAATTGAGGTATTTGAACACTAAATACATTCGTAGCGGCTGTCCAAACAAGCTTCTCAGATGAAACTGAAGTTGTGGGGGCTGAAATGGAAGGTTCTGACTGTATAGATGGCTCCAACTGTAAACCTATAGATCACATAAGGTCCTTGACCAGAATTGGTGATCAAGATGTGGTGACTATGTAGCTCTTCACCAAACTCGAAATATATAAACTTATATCAGACATTCAATATCATGTTTGAATCTTACTGTCGATTTATCATTACTATTTTTAGCAAGAGAGGAAAAGTCATACTAGCTGACACCTTTTACTCTACAAGAGGAGCGAGTGTTCACCAATATGGCATTAAGCCTCTTTCTGGACATAATTATTGTGACGTCATTTGAACATGGTCTATGGTCATGTTTATTATCTATTTAGTCCTTCTGATGGGTATCACGTCATTATTAGGCACAGTGTAGCCACAAGCTCAGGCATGATGGGTTATCATATTTATATGTATGGTAATGCATCTGATGGCAGCGATATCCCCTTACATAACCACCCTAACAAGGCGGCTGTGGGGGCAGAATGAGTGGCACATGTGGTAATTTGAGGCACGAATTGACGTCACACCCTTCGTCCCTGCTCCACCTCTCTGGTAATACCGCCCGAATTATCCATCATCGGTTATTTTCTTAACGTGCTTGTGTGGACGTGTTAAGCGTGCGGCGCATACAGCTCTGTATAGGGGGAGTAGAACAACAGGGCTGTCTGGGGTGAACCAGGAGGTGGGATGTGACAATGGTAGGGGCTGGGGACTGTCTGTGGTCGCCAGACGCTTGTCCTTCTGCATTAAGTCCTGCACCTCTATAGATAGGTGAGCCTCGTCCCACTGTGCTCTGATGCATACGTTGAGCTTACTTAGATGTGGCAGATAACTGGTATGTTGCTGTAGGATTAGCATAGCAAGTGCGTTATAGACAGGACACTGTATGATAATTGTGAATATATGATTAGGTGTTATGGTCTGGAGGTTGCATGTCTATGAAGGGACTCATATCTTGCCTGTATGATAATCTATTATGGACACAAATGCTAGTAATGTACATGTATATATGGCCAATAAAAGATAACCAGTCCACATGGCACTAAGACTGATGTCCACTGCCCAGTAATGGTATATAGTTCACCCTTAAAACGTAGTTTCCTCTCCTTTAGCATCCATATCTATCTTTGTATGTAGCCAAGTGAAAACCACACATAAACAATAACAAAGTGTCAACAATTTTTCACAATAATTGCACAATACACTGTATATATATGCACTAATGAAAGACAACCACATGGCCCTAAGACTGATGTCCACTGCCCAGCATTGGGATTTAGTTCACCTTCGAAAGGTACACTTTAGCACCCATATATCTACCATTGTAGGTAGCCAAATGAAAAAAAAACATAAACAATGTGTCAATAATCTCTCAGTACTCCAGTACTCCAACAATTACCGTTCAAAAGGCACATTAATTTTGATAATGATCATCCTGAAGGGGGAGATATTGATACTGACCGGGTCATGATCTGCCACTTCTGTGGCTTGTGTTAGGCAATTGTTTATTTTGCTTCCACTAGAGGGCATGCCGCACAAGAGAGAGGATCCAAAACAAACCATTACCCTCGATGGGATGACTGATCACTACGTGGTCAGTGCCTACATACTATTCCTACATACCTGTTTCAGTTATGTGCCTGCCTGATAGCGGAATATGCCTGAACCAGATGATTGGAATATGGGTTCCTATGGGCCCAGGCATAACTTTCTGGGAACAAGTTGTCTATGGGAGGGTTCACTGCGTAGACCTGTGACAAAGGTATAGCAGAAGCTGCAGATCGACAAATACTTGTTGTGCTTCATGGAGGCAGCAAGCATGGTGGAACCGACAAAAAACATGGCAAAGTGTCACTGAGAAAGTACACAATGGAAGATACGGAGAAGTGACTATTGATCATATACAACCGCCTTTGAGAGGGCAGGGCAAATAGTGGAGGGGTTGGAATGCTGATATAGAATGAAAAGAAGAATTGCTTCCTTGCCTACAAACCATATCCCACATCGTATTGGCGGTAGAATAATAAGTTATTGAATAAACACTCACATGTACACAATAAGGTCACCCCAGGTTCCACCCATGGCGTCCGTCAACAGGATCATTAGACCAGTCAGGGGGAGTTAATGACCTATTACAGCAGCGCTAACTCAGGGGAGTGGTCCTCTCCGGCCCTCCCTCCCACACACCTACTTGATGCTGAGGGTGTTACCGCATGTACACATAGTGTGACGGAACTCACAGCCCGTAGCTGTCATGGTTAGTTACGAGGCATGGCTCATGGTAAGTTACGAGCTGTGCCCATAGAAAATACAAGTCTGGGGAAAATGCCGCGTCACTCTTCAGGCAAAACGGCATGTGATGCAAAAAAGAGGGGCAAAAGGGCAATAATGCATATCGAAAAATATGGAAAACTTCTCTGCGGACCTACGTGACCATTTCCCTGGTGGCTGGTTGGATCAACGTTAACTATGACCAGGGTCTGGCCATTGCCAATGTATTTTTGGAATAGCAAGTGGCACCACACAGGCCATTTTAACCATAGACATAATGGTCAATCCAAATCTACTCCAACCACAGCCCAGTTGGCAAGCCTGTAGTGCACAACAGGTTTTCCCTTGGTATTGCAGTATCGATATATCCTATATGTGATATATATATAATTATACATACAAGGTCTCTGGTACCAGCCAGGCGTATCCAGCTTCAGGTGCACACCCTGACCAACGGCACCATGACCTCTGACCTGCTCAGTCAGGTGTATCACCAGTGATCAACGCTAAAACCTGTAATCAACACAATGGTCAAGTTGGTGTCCAGCTTGAACCAATTCCCACCCCGATTGGCTCACAATCCCTTTTAGGCAGCACATAACACCACGGATTTTCCTAGTATCCTGAGGATTGCCTTTTTTACTGCCATCCCCTGACCACATTGGCATGACTTATTGGGCATGCTACCTTGGTAGTTCGGTGGCATAGAATGTGGCAAATTACATGACAGAAATTAGATGAGACTGTGGCAAATTACATTACACAGCCAATGGTAAGTTAAAGTGTATGGCTCTTGGCCCGTGGTAAATTGATGACATGGCCCATCGTAAGTTGCAAGGTAAGTCTTTGATGAGTTTCAGGGCAAAATATCTACAAAGCAAAGCTAATGGTAAGTCATGGGGTGATGCCAATGGCAATGTACGAGACGTGGAATGTTGTTGACGTGCATGATTACTTTCTAAATTTGCCAGTCCATTCATATAGGCCTACATATAAATATATGTAATGTAATGTTTAATTTCATATGCCTGAAGCTCATGTATACCTGCCAGAACTAAATAAAGATGAAAACAAAATTCCAGAATAGTGCTTTTTATAAAGGGACAATCATTTGGGATGAACTATGCCAAGATATGCAATTTGCAACCTGTGTCAATGAATTTATTAATCTGATTAAACACCGATACTGTGCTTATACTGATCTACTTTATTAGGTCCAATATATATTGTATTATCTTGATGTACATACTTATAGATTCCACCTGAAATGTTTATTTACTACACTTTATCATTGTAATATCACCGAAAACCAGGGGCAACCCTGAAGTGATTTACTTAATAAACAATTTAAAAAAAAACAAAAAAAAAACTTCTCTCAAAAAATAATAAGTATAATACGTATCAGCTGCTGGCCAGGGAATCCGTGAGCTGAAGTCAGTAGGGCATCCACTTAGCCAGCTAAGGATTATCACTCAATGTTTTTTCTCCAATGTCAAGCTTAAGTCGATCAATCACTTTGGGACCGGTTTGCCCCGACTGTGTAAGTGACAGTCGGCTATGGGGACTGAGGGGAGGAGACAGGGAGAGGGGGAGACGGCCGGGGAGCAGGCGGACGGTTCTATTAGGTTACTGAGTGGCAGGAAATAAGTAAACACCACAAAGGTGTTTCAGTGCCATCTGGGAGGTAAGTATACTGTATACACCACCCAGACGGGTAGGGGAGAAGGATGTGCCACAAGGGACGTGGTACAGCAAGATGACGGAGCTTTGGTGCCAATAATAATAATACATGTATGGAACTAGTTTATTCTGCAGGATCATGACGTTGAAAGAAAGTTATACAAAGCCCTGGTTAAAGGTAATTGAAGGCACCTTTATAGAGACAGAAAATCTAGAACTACTGCAATCACTTATGACATTTCCTTTCTGTCATCAACAGAAATAGTTAACAAACCACAACTTTCATATTTGGCTGGACTAATAACGTATTTCAGTATACTATCTATGATTGACAATGTTCTTATTATTCATGATATGACTTGTATTACTAGCATCGACAGATTTATATTAGGCTAATTATATTTTTCTATTATTGTCACTTTTACCTGGAAGACAAGGGAGCAACCTGAAGACCAATTTCAGAATCAAATAAAGCCCGCCAGTAAAACGTGCCCACCCACAGACTCATTACACAGGCCGGCCTAGGTTCTGACCTCCGTATAATACCTGATATACGCCAGTCTCCTAGTTAACCTCTAGGGTAGTCCAGACCCAGCATCTAAACAAAACCACCATAGTTTATATCATTATAGATATGATTCATGAGAGTTTTTCCTATGTGTTTTGGGCCTGGCTTGGAATTAGATCCGATTTCTGGTTGGGACATCCTGCGTGACCTTAAGCCCAGGACAGGCTCTAGGTATAGGACAAGTAGAGTGGGCAGTTCACCTCCGAAACAAACCCGACCTGTGTAGAGGACAATGTGCATTTTAACACTCCAAATAGTTCAAACTAACCAAGTCATTCTGAGTTCTAGAACTCATCGCTAGAACTTCAAGCTTTTAGAGTCGATTATGTGTCATATCTCTACCGCCTTACAGGAAAAGAGATACGGGATATTGTGTATCTATTTCGGTTGACTAAAGCTAGCTTGCCTGTACACTCACCACAGAGAGTATGTTGATTCTTTCCCCTTGCTGGTTGAATTTTTACCTGCCCACTATAGACATAGCATAATGAAACGCACTCGGCTTTAGTAATTACTAGTTCTATGTACTTCCATGCACTTCAGCTCATAGTTGTGTCCCTAAGCCAGCCTAACTGGGTGATATTGCACAGTCAGCACAGGAGTTGATTAGAAAACGAGACACAGGTGTCACTCGGTTATCTGAGAATCAGTATTTACAGATCCTACAAAAATGTATTGTATGCTGGAATTAATTGTTATGTAGACCACCTGAATATAATATGTTCATGAATACCAGCATTGTAAACATCATCAATCTGTACAACCAGGGGTGAAGCTTGAAGGTCCTACTTACAAAAGCGTTTTTAAAAAGTTATAAACGGGTGCTGAGTATAACAGTATAACTATGTGATGATATTGGTACGTTATCCCAGAGAGGCAGAATCTGGAGTGTGCAGAAAAGCTGATTGCCTGTGGTTTGTCACATAATTGTTTCCCACTTTAGATAACGCTCGTGTGCCTCCCTGGGGAGCCCATCTCGCTGTTTGAGGGACAAAATAATCCTATACCCTAGGGCGTAAACGTCGAGATAAGGAACCTGTGTTTTCTTCATCAGTCATCTTCACTGCCTTGATTTGTCATGGGAATGGGTCGTTATAAAGGGGGTGTCGAGTCGGTCTGTGAGCGGACGATGTTGATAGTAGGCTGAAAGGGGGCTGAAAGCTTAGCTTAAGCCTGAATTTAACTAGACGATGCTGTCTGCCGTCAATTTGGTAATTTGCGACTGTTCAACAACAATGTGATAAAATGCACTATGCATCCTACATATCATTTGAAAGAGAAATAAAAACCATTTCTAATGATATAAGATACCAATAATATTCCGCTATTTTGAGGCACGACTGGTGAAATCGGGAGTAAATGGAACATTGAATTAAAAGTTACACGAAGGTTTGCAACTGAAACCGGGTTCGCATCTTTCGATATTTGCCCTTAATGATAGATAGGGGCCATGGTTCACCCTACCTGCATTATGTATTTTTTCCATCCAATTAACTCTCAAATTGTAAGCTTGCATTATATTGAGCTGCAGTTTGGCAGAAACAAAAATGACAATTCACACCAAAACTGTTCTGAATCATTGAATTATGGGAATGTGAAAAAAAAGTATAGAAGTTACAAATCATATACATTTAGAAAAACATACATCTTACTGTAAAATTCAGAAATACCGCCTTTAAAAACTACTTCTAAATAAAAGTTTCTACCATCATCGGCATACTATACGGCTTCATTTTGGGGGAAATATGAAAATAATATTATGGTCATCACTGGAAAAAATCGCAGTGTGTGAACTCGCCTTAACAGAACAGATCTTATCACACACATGTTTACATGCTTCCAGCGATGATCACGTTAAAAGCACTTTCCTCTGTTTCAGTGATTGTGCCAGCTTTCTGAGAAACATGAACGCAATAATGTCGTTCATAATCGAGATTGCTGAAGGAATCCATTTCGCTTCTCGGTGAAAATTCGTTGCAACTTTTTAGAAAAAAAAAAAAAACTTCTCTCAAAAAATAATAAGTATAATACGTATCAGCTGCTGGCCAGGGAATCCGTGAGCTGAAGTCAGTAGGGCATCCACTTAGCCAGCTAAGGATTATCACTCAATGTTTTTTCTCCAATGTCAAGCTTAAGTCGATCAATCACTTTGGGACCGGTTTGCCCCGACTGTGTAAGTGACAGTCGGCTATGGGGACTGAGGGGAGGAGACAGGGAGAGGGGGAGACGGCCAGGGAGCAGGCGGACGGTTCTATTAGGTTACTGAGTGGCAGGAAATAAGTAAACACCACAAAGGTGTTTCAGTGCCATCTGGGAGGTAAGTATACTGTATACACCACCCAGACGGGTAGGGGAGAAGGATGTGCCACAAGGGACGTGGTACAGCAAGATGACGGAGCTTTGGTGCCAATAATAATAATACATGTATGGAACTAGTTTATTCTGCAGGATCATGACGTTGAAAGAAAGTTATACAAAGCCCTGGTTAAAGGTAATTGAAGGCACCTTTATAGAGACAGAAAATCTAGAACTACTGCAATCACTTATGACATTTCCTTTCTGTCATCAACAGAAATAGTTAACAAACCACAACTTTCATATTTGGCTGGACTAATAACGTATTTCAGTATACTATCTATGATTGACAATGTTCTTATTATTCATGATATGACTTGTATTACTAGCATCGACAGATTTATATTAGGCTAATTATATTTTTCTATTATTGTCACTTTTACCTGGAAGACAAGGGAGCAACCTGAAGACCAATTTCAGAATCAAATAAAGCCCGCCAGTAAAACGTGCCCACCCACAGACTCATTACCCAGGCCGGCCTAGGTTCTGACCTCCGTATAATACCTGATATACGCCAGTCTCCTAGTTAACCTCTAGGGTAGTCCAGACCCAGCATCTAAACAAAACCACCATAGTTTATATCATTATAGATATGATTCATGAGAGTTTTTCCTATGTGTTTTGGGCCTGGCTTGGAATTAGATCCGATTTCTGGTTGGGACATCCTGCGTGACCTTAAGCCCAGGACAGGCTCTAGGTATAGGACAAGTAGAGTGGGCAGTTCACCTCCGAAACAAACCCGACCTGTGTAGAGGACAATGTGCATTTTAACACTCCAAATAGTTCAAACTAACCAAGTCATTCTGAGTTCTAGAACTCATCGCTAGAACTTCAAGCTTTTAGAGTCGATTATGTGTCATATCTCTACCGCCTTACAGGAAAAGAGATACGGGATATTGTGTATCTATTTCGGTTGACTAAAGCTAGCTTGCCTGTACACTCACCACAGAGAGTATGTTGATTCTTTCCCCTTGCTGGTTGAATTTTTACCTGCCCACTATAGACATAGCATAATGAAACGCACTCGGCTTTAGTAATTACTAGTTCTATGTACTTCCATGCACTTCAGCTCATAGTTGTGTCCCTAAGCCAGCCTAACTGGGTGATATTGCACAGTCAGCACAGGAGTTGATTAGAAAACGAGACACAGGTGTCACTCGGTTATCTGAGAATCAGTATTTACAGATCCTACAAAAATGTATTGTATGCTGGAATTAATTGTTATGTAGACCACCTGAATATAATATGTTCATGAATACCAGCATTGTAAACATCATCAATCTGTACAACCAGGGGTGAAGCTTGAAGGTCCTACTTACAAAAGCGTTTTTAAAAAGTTATAAACGGGTGCTGAGTATAACAGTATAACTATGTGATGATATTGGTACGTTATCCCAGAGAGGCAGAATCTGGAGTGTGCAGAAAAGCTGATTGCCTGTGGTTTGTCACATAATTGTTTCCCACTTTAGATAACGCTCGTGTGCCTCCCTGGGGAGCCCATCTCGCTGTTTGAGGGACAAAATAATCCTATACCCTAGGGCGTAAACGTCGAGATAAGGAACCTGTGTTTTCTTCATCAGTCATCTTCACTGCCTTGATTTGTCATGGGAATGGGTCGTTATAAAGGGGGTGTCGAGTCGGTTTGTGAGCGGACGATGTTGATAGTAGGCTGAAAGGGGGCTGAAAGCTTAGCTTAAGCCTGAATTTAACTAGACGATGCTGTCTGCCGTCAATTTGGTAATTTGCGACTGTTCAACAACAATGTGATAAAATGCACTATGCATCCTACATATCATTTGAAAGAGAAATAAAAACCATTTCTAATGATATAAGATACCAATAATATTCCGCTATTTTGAGGCACGACTGGTGAAATCGGGAGTAAATGGAACATTGAATTAAAAGTTACACGAAGGTTTGCAACTGAAACCGGGTTCGCATCTTTCGATATTTGCCCTTAATGATAGATAGGGGCCATGGTTCACCCTACCTGCATTATGTATTTTTTCCATCCAATTAACTCTCAAATTGTAAGCTTGCATTATATTGAGCTGCAGTTTGGCAGAAACAAAAATGACAATTCACACCAAAACTGTTCTGAATCATTGAATTATGGGAATGTGAAAAAAAAGTATAGAAGTTACAAATCATATACATTTAGAAAAACATACATCTTACTGTAAAATTCAGAAATACCGCCTTTAAAAACTACTTCTAAATAAAAGTTTCTACCATCATCGGCATACTATACGGCTTCATTTTGGGGGAAATATGAAAATAATATTATGGTCATCACTGGAAAAAATCGCAGTGTGTGAACTCGCCTTAACAGAACAGATCTTATCACACACATGTTTACATGCTTCCAGCGATGATCACGTTAAAAGCACTTTCCTCTGTTTCAGTGATTGTGCCAGCTTTCTGAGAAACATGAACGCAATAATGTCGTTCATAATCGAGATTGCTGAAGGAATCCATTTCGCTTCTCGGTGAAAATTCGTTGCAACTTTTTAGAGAAGATAATGGGTTGTAAACACGCCATTAGTCAATTCTGTGAGTAGAAGTATTGTTGTCAGATAGAAGCATTGTACACATGTCTTGGGAATACAGCAAAGAATTTACATCAGTAGGAATGGGCACTCAAGGGCTAGTCTGTTGTTGTTTTTTGCTTCACAACCACAATATAAGGCCTAGAGCCAGAGTTCATTACACAAAAGGATCCTTCCAACACCCCAAGATATCCCAAAAATCTTTAGTTGAAGCCCCAATTTGTGTGTTGATCCAGTCCAATTGGTATGAAACTGCAAGTACAAACACGCAACGCATTACGCATGCGCATTCGCGGCTATCCCAACATTTGTGGCGTTTAAATTCCCAGACAAAAAGCAAACCCCAAAAACTCCGTCACATGGATCCGCTACTACAACAAAGAGTCAACAGTCTCTATGAATACAACCTCTCTGCTGCTGAGTGCACAAGGGGTCCCCAGTAAACAAGGGGCGCGTACAAAGAGTGGGGATACAACAAGCCGGGCTGGCCCTCACCCAACAGGTAGTCTGCCGCCCTCAGCGGGTCAAGGAGCAGCTCAAGGGGAGCTGCTCCGTAATTACACCCAGTCAAAAACCCAGCCTGGGGCCTCACGCGAGTCAAGAGACACTTAAGGCTGTAGTCTACGGGCTGATTTTGATGCCGCCGGTTTTGCATTTGTTTGATTTTTTTCCCGAAAATTAATGTTGTATTGAAGCATACACCCAAATAAATATATGCCTATATTTAGGAAACATTCGAAACAAAGTTAGAAACCCTTTCTAATTTCTAATGATGTATAAATATGTTTAACCTTTTATCCGCCAACTGATTTTTTTAAATAGGTAGCGAAGTTAGCATGTGGGATATGGGTTTAACTTAAGTCTGTAATCAAAGTGGTGATTCTAACTAACTGGAATCTGGTAATTTGTTTTTTGTCACTGGGATGATAGGAACCTACGACGGCTATCTACTATTTGAAAGATAATTCAAAATCTTAGTGATAAATAACATGTCTTTAAACGCATATGAATAGTGACGATCTATGGAATCAGGAAATATTAATATAGCCTTTACTTATGGGGATTTCATATACTGCCAGTGGCATTTCAGGCTCATTCTGGATATGGTGCATATATAACTATAGATCTGCCGACCAAGAAAGAACTTAAAACTTAAACCTTTCTATTTGCTATACCCGATAATAAAGGCTAATTGCAATGCCATAACACATTTCTGTGAATATTTAATCTAAATTATTTTCATAATCTTCAAGCATAATTATTTCCCTAAAGACCTTTTTTGTTGTTGCGTTTAAGCACTTATGGTGTTAAAATCAAATCCTTTTATTCTTGTAAGAATCGCTTAGTGCAATACAGGTTTACCCAAACCATCGTGACAGGGCGAGCATGGCGTGATTCTGCAATGGCATTGGGAGTTTTAAAAAGGCTGTGTACATGATCCCTTGAAGAGAGAAAAAGGGGAGTAGGGGTTAGGCCTCAGTATTTTACGGTGGTTCACGTTGGCAATATTCTCATTGACTGAGGCCGCAGACAGTGGCGGCCCCTAGTGGTCAGGTCAGTGGGGTCCCCCGTCTATCAGCGCCCCTGTCGGCCTGAGGGGCCGGGAGGTGTGGGCGATAAAGTGGGTATTACACTATGCAACAGGGGCAGATACAGGATTTTGAAAACGGGAGGGGGTCCCACATATAAGGTAAGTACTAAAACAATGTGCATTAGCACGCATGCACGCGACGTTTTTTCTCTTTGGCAAGTTTAAGTCCCCACCAAAAGGGACCCCCTGGAACCCCCCTGGATCCGCCCATGTGCAATACAATATGACAATGTCACACACAATTTGCACGTATGAGTAATACAATTTTGTTTTACACATGTGTAAACCCCTCCAAATTGCCAAGTTCAAACCAGCATATGGATCCTGAATACGTTATGTCTGCCATATCATAATAATATTTTTTCAATGAAACTACAGCCTAAGTTGCATAGTGTAATGTGGCCTTACCCACAGGTGTTTGCCGGCAGGGGGCGGAGGCAGGGGGGGGGGGTAGAGCAGGGGGCAGCCCCCGACACCCCGTGAATCAGGTTCCCGACCCCCATGTTTCTCCACGGTTTACTGCCGGCCACATGTCACCTATTTCCCCTAATAACTCCCACCTGTCACTGTCCCAGTCCTTCTCCGGGAGTTTCCTTATTCACCCGCCCCCTATTGGAAGACGACTTTGCACTGGGGAAAACAGATGCACGTATACGGATACACTTTTCCTATGTGCGGCTACATCTGCACTGTAATTTACAATTTGAAAAATAGGATACATACAAAGGACATACATACATGCACACACACACACACACACACACACACACACACACACACACACACACACACACACAACCATATGTGACACCTCTGTAACTATACATAATTTGAATGTAAGAATGCATGCCATTCTCGAACCATACATGCTACGCCAACTCATTGGCGTCCCAGTGCGGATGTCCTTACCACGCCCCCAACACCTTCCTACTCCTCCTGCGTCTCCTCACCTCCTCCAGGGCCCTCAGGGTGGGGGAACCTGGAGTCGGCCTCGCGCCTTCTCGCCTCCTGCACAATCAAAAGGCACCGTCTCCGTCTACCGGACGTTATTGATTGCCGGGAGCTTTAAGTCTGGGCGGGCCTTAATGTTAGGGGACGGCGATAGCAACCTCCATGTTCTAATTACAAGTGGCAGTTATTCTAGATGATTCTGGGAGATTAAAGCGTTTGTCGAACTGTGCATTGGGAAAAGTTGAGAAAACACAACGAGATACATCATCTAGTCCGTTCTGATCCAGTTTAACCATTGAGAATCAGTTGACTAATCAACTATCGACTAAACGCTTGGGAAAAATCGATATCAACAGCTGGTTACTGAAACTCCCAAATGTTCCGTTTTGGGGAAGATGAAATTATCAAGGAATTACTTTTAAGCGTTGAGGCTGGGGGTGGGGATTGGGAGCGGTGTTATTCAAATGATATCAATCAACAGATCTAGATTAAGACCAGGAAGATAGCCTCAACCCTACAACTATACTATTTAAAGTGGACATCTTGTAATACGCAATAATATATTATGTTAATATGATTGCTGCAGCTGTTACAAAACTTATTACCTTTTATTTTAATGTATCTGTCTGTGGAATACGCTCGATAGCTTTTGTTGTTTAATAGGAATCTACAAATGAATTTATTCATGCGTACAAAGGGTAAAAACAGCACTTCACAATAAACCTATTTCATATTCCATATATCATTGTGCTTCCAACAGTAATTATTACAATGTGAACCTCCCCTCCTCGCCCCAAGCCACAACGACGTTTACTGATGTCTTTTTTTATACCACTTTCATAATGAATTTTATTTTTGTTTTACTCCATGTTCTTCACTTCACACACCTCGTTCATTAGTCAGAATCTAAAGACCAACGTTATTTGTGACGCTTACCATTAGTAGGGACAACTATCGCTTAGTTAATGTCTACCAGAAAAAATACAGTCATCTGAATTCCAAAATTAATGAAGATTAAAAGTTCTATTCACTTTAGCATCATGAATTTGTCTTCACCCAACACCATTCACACGGGCTTTCTAAAAGCAATATTGCACTATGTGACGACAACACAGACAATTTACATACATGAGTGATCTGACATACAAGTTGAAATATTTGACATACATATAAAACATGGTTTTATTTCCTAAGTGTATGCGTTGTCTGCAATATCATCATATCATACCCACATCGCATTGTGTAATACTTCCTAAATCCATGATCTGGTCCAAATGGAGGGCAATTTAACCCCTGCAGGCCCCATATTTAACCAGGTATGGATGTGAACTAGATGTAGTCCACACTGACAGTGTGCAATGTCATAAGCCGGCTTTAGTGGGACAACCAAAAAACATGTTGCCGCAATTCTATCTGCTGTCAAGCAAGCCAGATTTCTTAGGGCAGCGATTAGATGTCGCCGACATTAGCATTAATATTTTCTCTCTCGACAGCCACCAACTGGCTTTCATATGGGAAGTTGTTGTGATAAGCGTATTAGGGAAGTGGAAAAACTCTTAAAGTAGGAAATACCTTCAGGGAAGTGGTTGGCTTATAAAACAGTAGTTTCCATCTGGTTGGGACAAGGCGTGGGATGTAGTAGGCGACAGGGACAAATCCTAATTGCTCCCGTGGGACTGTTGTTAAATGGATGGATAAAGGGAGACAGTCACTTTAATTGAATCTGAGCGTTTGTTTACTCTAGAACTCAAAGAGGCTCAGTTCAGGTAATGTGTTTAGCGCATGTAGAAGTGAAGTGTAGGGGAGATGTTTCGATCCTGTTTTGGTACTGTTAGTTTGATTTTAAAATCGTAGTATGTTTCCCATCTATTGATTTCCGTGAGCATTTTCACACCACGTCAATTTTGTGAATTGTACGGAAGAGATCATAAAAAGGCATCTCATTTTGTGTCTCTATTCCTATGATATGTGAACAGTTAGATAATCCTGTACTTCATTTTATATGAACTGTTGAGCATCAACTGTTTTGAGGTGGCAGTTTTATATTCATAGTCAAGTTTTTGAATAATGTACCTCATCTTGGATTTCCTATCTATATGGAAAACGAACCCGATATGATTTGTCAAGTTTTACACATTAGACATTCCCTGAAATTACAAGAAAATATCCTTCCTATCATCATTCAGTAGCTTTTGGAATCATACAATTTATAGGGACGGAAATGAACTAGCCATAGAAGCATTGTGTCATCTCAACAGTTCTTTAATTGACATATGTTTAAACCTACTACATACAGTTCCAATGAAGTGTTTGTAATGATATTGTTTTTTTAAACTTTTTATAATGTGACAAAAAAGATAGTTCTTTATAGTCAAATTCAAAAAGGAAAATGATTTTCTCACGTATGTGTTCTCTATACATCTACACAATCTTATGTCTAGAATGCCGAAGGTACTAAATGGTTTGAACATACTTAGTTTCTCAGTACAGATAATGGATGTGGATAAAACATGCTTGCTTTGTGTTTAAGGTGGAAAATCGTCTAGTGCAGTGCTTTATTTCTACTACAACGGCAACCCCGTTTTGAAAAACACATACTGAGTGACTGTTAGATCTTGACCCATCTCAAGAATGTAAGAGGATCCGACATTTACGTTCAATACCAGTCAATGTTTGCAGAAGGATTCATTGTTTATATACTGCACTCAAGAAACGTCAGTCTTCGTCTTTCTTACTGATGAAGCAACTTATCATTTATTTTAGGAACATGGACTCGGAGATTAAGAGGACTGTTTTTACAATCACCGTCTTTGGAGTGAGTGTATCCTTTGTTCTATCTGATTGATGATTAGCTTTGATAATTGATTCAGCCACATTATGTGTCTGTGCTTTGATCTAACGTTTATTGAAAAAAAGAGTAAACTCAGATATAATGATTGTCTGTCTTAAAAGCTAAAGAAAAAGCACCGTAAGTTACATTTGCTGTTGCTATGTATATCCTTTTCACTCATGTCAAACATGATGATTATTTTACGTAATTTAATGAGTAACTAAGAAGCTTGTCCACAGATATTAATAATGCAGAAATATAAAGGGAACCCCTTGAGGGTGGATTCACGAGAAACGATTGTGATTTTAGATATGTTGAGCATGGATATCCGATGCAACTCATCTAGAGGATCATGTTTACATGTGATGGTGCTTCATACAATTTTCTTAAGAACTATCTGAAGAAATGCCGTTGAGTTGTTGTACATGTAGAAGTATGCATAGAAAAGTGTGATCATTTAGGACCTACTTTATTGACTTTACCTATAATTAGATCAGCATCATGTCGCTTTAGTGTCAAGAATACATGTACAAGGTCACTATAACATAACCTCTATCCATAAAGGGTGATATCAATAGTGGTCTTGTGATCATCACAGTCATGTCTCCATCTATTGATCCTTAGTGAAGATCCACCTATCAATAGCTGATCATTACTTAGAAACACTGGTTATATCTGGAAACCTTTACATCTGTGACGTTTATAGATTCTTTAACGTTCCTGGATTATTTAAATCTGTTACAAGGTTATGAGGTGCAATTTTGTTTAGGGATTCCCTAACGTACCTGAATAATTTAGATATGCTCCAAGGCTTTAAGGTGTAATGTTGTTTATAGATTCCTGAATTATTTATAGCGGTTCTAAAGTAATAAGGTGCAATGCAACAAGTCACATGAAGAATATTGAATGATTCAGAAGGACTATTATATGTGTACATAGGCCCCTATATTCATAACTAAGTTTGCTAGTCAGTTATGATAATATTTTGGTTTAGCTAAGCGTGTTGTGATTAGCAATTCCGTCTGTTACGAAACATATCAGTTACACCTAACAAAATTAAGAACTCTGTATACTTTTTTCCAATACTCAGATACTCTCGTTACTTTCTAATTTGAAATCTTTGCGACAAGAAATCTATCATTAGATAACAATTTCTATACAACCTTAATAAGATAGGACATTATGATTCAGGGTCCATAATCACGTCTTTATCTAATCATAGAATCATAAGAAAATTAATTTACATAGATTAAGCATGCTAATCATTGGCACTGAATAGGAAAATGTCTGTGATATTTCAGGATGCAACTGTAACAGAAGGCTGCTCGGAGAACTCACTGTGTCTTCTTGCTGGTCTGTCAGGGTTGTGATTGATAGGGGAGATAATGGGTACGCCGTCAGACACCTTGGGGTAGGCTCAGGGAGAGGCCGACTGTAAATGCCATTTAACCACACCAGAGAATGTTCCCAAAGTGAGGCACTAATGGAGGTATTCAGCAGTTCTACCCTTATTGCTATATCGTAAGACCCATACCTAGCTGCTATAATAGGGAGACTGGAACCTAGCTGACTGTTTGGAGGATAGTTAGTCGACTTACTACTTGCTGATTTTACATAGCCTCGAGGTGAGTTTGCGCCTCAGCAATCATTGGCCGATTGATCGTCTAATGATTCAAGTAGAATTAGCAATTAGATCTCAAACCTTAATATAATAGCAAATTGAGAAAAATCAGTCGACTGTGTTGGTGTCATTCTTTGGCCAACTTGATGAAAATTACCTCGTGTGTATGACACTTTCAGCCCAATTCCGAAAAGGCAGTTTTTACAAGGTCAGCAAACAATCAACGCTAAAATCAGGAAATTCTTATAATTGCCTGTCGGTATACTGTATTTTAATGGGCATGCTTGATCTTAATCAGTGTTTAACAAACTAACTGTTTGTATATATATATTCGGCTGTCTTAAGCACCAATATGGAAGACTAAAGTCCAACTAGGCGACACACCAATGCGCCAACGCCAGCTCCTGTGGGGAGTCGGCATCGGCGTCGGCCTGAAATTATTAAACATGTTTGGCACAATTATTAAACAAGGATTGGCACGATAAGGATCGGCATGGCCGTTGACGCCGACGTCTGCTTTGGCGCCGATTATGTGTGGGTATGCTGTGCCGACGCCGACGCTGATGGGACCGCCGATTCGTTCTAAAAACGCCTGGTGGGTATGGGGCTTTAGTAGAAATCGCCTTGTTGGTATGGGGTCTTAGGCAAGATGGCGGCTGATGCAGAGGCAGCAAATGCTGGGAGAAGCTCCCATTGGCGCTTTCTCCTCTCCCAGTGAATGCCTTGGTGGTAAGCGGTAATTGGCCGAAGGTCAACATCCGTCCCTACAAATACACCCGAGAATAACCCGGCCAGGCCCGACAGTGGCCCGGCCATTGTCGGGACGTAGATGGGACGCTGTCTAATGACAACCGGCGTCTGCATAGAGGGCGCCACTGAAAGGGGGGGGGAGAAGGAGCAATCAAAGAGGCTGCTGACGTTAAAGGGGGGAGTAGGGGAGTGAGGGGTGGAGGGAGAGGGAGGGAGAGGGGAGTTGGGGGACGGAGAGGGGAGTGGGGAAGGAATGGGGTTTGGGGGACTGTGGGGATGTGGAGGAGAAAGAGGGGAAGGGAGGAGGCCCAGTTCATTCTGTTATCTGGTGGGGTACAGTGCGTACCCCGCGGGGGTCCAATCGAACCCGCCCCCGGCCCCGAGGCTCCCCTATCGCCAACTTTCATCTTGGCGTCGCCAGTTTTTTCTGGGTCCCTCCTTCTGATTTCCCGGCAGAATGTTTTTGTTCTATTTTAGATCAGCTTAAACGCTGATGGGTAGATTATTGTAGAGCAAGGGAATGTCTTGTTCTTGGGGAGGACAACATAGCCGTGTTGACGTCACTGGCCAATGCAATTAGAGGCCACAACAGGCTTATCTGCCCTGAGAAAACAGATGCTACACTGCTCTGAGGGAGGCAGATTGTCGGATGTTATTTAAAGACATACCTAAAAAGGATCTTTTAGCAATTTAACTAAACAAACTACTGTATCAAAAGTGAAATATAGGATATAAATGAAAGAAGCTGTTATGTAACTAACCTATACATTGAGGGCGGACACCAAGAATATCATACTTTTTTTCAAGTTGCAGGTCTACAGGGCAAGAAAGGGCTGTTTTTTTTTTATTTTTCAGTTCTATTTCGAGTTCTACTTTCCAGAGATTTGTGGTAGTTCTTTTTATACCGATCACATAAGTTTACTGATGGGGGAGTACATTATTGATGACTTTTTGAATATTCTAAACATATTTTGCATGTTATTTGTGGCCATTTATCATCTGAACGTATTTTATATTTTTCCCCTTGGAAACTGCATGGTAACTCATGATAACTCACTTAATGAACAACTGAATGTGGCATTCATTCTATCTTAGGGGCATTTTTTCCCGACATTTGTTCAGGTGTAAGAAAGCTAATACTTGCTTAAATCTTCATTGCTGTGCCGGTACTTTTACCAATCCCATGGCACATCCTAGCTGGCAGCAGAGTGCTTGACAGGCTTGGAGCATCATTTATTTAACGTCACTTAAAAGCGGAAATCTTTCCAATGAGACAGTAGAAGGGACCGGAAAACGGAGACATAATCGATTATCTCCCTATCAGGTACGATAAAGGTAAAATGTCAAATCATTTGTAGGACGAAAGTACGCTAGCGGAAAATGGGAAGTGATGTAAAATATGGGTCTCCAATAGCTGGAGTTTTCATAT
The DNA here is from genome assembly GCA_936440205.1 of Lepidonotus clava. Taxonomy (NCBI): domain Eukaryota; kingdom Metazoa; phylum Annelida; class Polychaeta; order Phyllodocida; family Polynoidae; genus Lepidonotus; species Lepidonotus clava. The sequence goes on from OW387143.1 coordinate 30,838,920, forward strand.
GATTTTTGTTCATTCCACCAATAATCGAATAATACTTGCTTTTTTTGCAAAGATGACAGTATTGTTATTATTAATTGAGAGATGTTTAATAACGTTCTTCTGGGGCGGTTTTGTTAGAGAAGGACTGTTTGTGAAAAACCTACAGATTTCACAAGATTTTTTTGTCCCAAACCCCAAGATTGTACAAGAAGGCTGTTAAATGTACTCATGGCGTAATTTTGAGGTGTTACTACCTCCAAATGACACACTAACAACCGAACGGGACCATGCTGTGGGTGTGATGTAGTTTTCATTGGATCACAATTAAGATAACGCAGTTTCTTCCTCCAAAATGTAAAAGAGATCCCAAGCAGACACATTCAGACAGACAGACCCAGCCGTTTCTGTCTGTGGTACAGGTATTGCCTTAACCCCTGGAGACAATATGGTGCTCCTACAGCAGGTCCTTGTAACTCGTTGACCTTTCTGGGAGTAGGGGTGTGTGCTCGGGGTGTTCGTTCAGGGCAGGTTCAAAGGGCATACCACCAACAGCGACCTGATACCTCCGGCCACACTATATATAGGTTCAGTGCTGGAAAAACTGGATGTATTTATTCTGTGCTGTTCTACACACACACACACACACACGCGCTGTTAAATGAATGGTGGTTGGCAGATACATGTATATTGTATTGCACAAAGGTAGAGAGTAATTCACTTTGCGCATATAACTAATCGTATAGAGATATAATGAAGAGAAAATCACCAGTTGCAAGTAAAGGAATTAAAGAAAGTATTCCAAATTATAGGAATTACCATATCATATAGTATAAATATGGCATGAGCTGCTGGAAGGTGTAAAATATACCTGTCGAGCAATAGCAGACAGGGTGCATCTCCCAGCGAGTGTCAATGCTCGGGACAATCAATACCAGACTGATATATATTGGGTAGAACCTATGGGTAAGGTGGAGAACACTATTACCATTTGGACAACATGAGTCTTAAGGATTTGAAGGGGTTTAGATAGCTACAAGTAGAAAGAGATCTGGTGACTGTGGAAGGAACTACTGTGTTGAGAGTGGATGTAAGAACAGGCGGACTCTTAGGAGAAAGCTTACTCTTCATCAATGGGACTTGTGATCCTAGGATTATTAACCATCATTTCACTGGCTCTATACGCATCTATGTGATCCATGAAATAAACCTGACTTTCAGCCAAGCATTGTTCGCGTTGTGGAAATGAATGCCCATCTCGTGAACTTACCTACCACTTGACTAGCATTTACGGAAGAAGTGATAAAGGCAATAACGTTAGAGGGAGGGGCGAGTGACCAAAAATTAGTACATTGTCGTGATCCTTACTATCCAGGGAAAAAACATGCCAAATTTTATACTTTTATCTCTATTAGTTTTTTATTTTATGCACATATTTGTGTATTAAACTTAGTTTCTCTGCCTGCATCTGACAATGCCTGCACAGACCATTTATCTGTTTGTGAAGCCACAAGCAGAACAGTTGAAAAAATATGAAACTAAGAAAAAATGCAAAAAGAAATTTGTCAAATGTCCTTCATAAGTCTAAAAAAAGATTAAAATCACAAAATTGAATGATTCACAAAAGAAAATATGAAAAAATATAATTTTTATGGAATTTAGAAATTTGAAATTTGAATATAACTGTCATTTTAGTGACGTCACACACAGACGTCCTGTGTCAGGTGTGCAGGGGTTTCAATATGTGATCTGATATATAGACATGATTTCCTATACACGATATCAACCTATACTTATAAAATTGTTTTGTATTCATATTAAAGCATCATATGTATGGTATAAGATGAGAATTTTACAAAATTAAAATTTCACTGGCCCCTCTCTTTAAACATCATAAGAACAGTTCCCCAATTATTAATCAACCACATACAAACAACAAGCGTTCAGTATACTATGCACTTTATCATAAGTCAGTTCTCTAATAAACGATCACAATTAACTCAGGATGAATGCACTGGAATTCATAATCCATTTTTTTATATTTCGATTGCCACCCTTATCAAGGTAGATACACGTTACTCCCTATTTTCGACCCTAACTATGTCGCCCTGTCTTTAGTGAGGTAAAAGCATCTATGGTACAGTAATTCTCTCACCAGCCTATTTGATACAACTATCCCAATCTTTGCTTCCCGGCATAACTGTGATTTAATTGATACCCTGACAATCGGTCACCACAGCTAGGAAAAGAACAGCTCTTATGTAATCTATAAAAACGGTCCACATTGATATTCACATATAATTATATAATTATAGATGATAAGATTCAGTTAAAATTAACCTAATCAAGAATGATCTATTTTAGCTTTTAAAAAATCATATTCATAGTATTTCAAAACGTGCCTCTAATCCTATGGAGATACATAATTATGCACACAAGCCGTGCTGATCATATCCCTCAAAAGAAATAAAACTAAAAACCATCAAAATTTTATTCGATAATATTCTGGATTTGGCGTGTTGTTTTTGACTCGATGTTTTCTAAACACCTTTTCTCACTTTTGTTCAGGAGTCTGCTCTTAAATAGTCTGACATTGATATGAACAGGCGGCAGATACAGGCGTAGGCCGACTGTAGGCCTATATTATATCGCGTCGAAATAACCATCCAAAACTCTCTGGCTTTACTGTTAGATATGTCATATATGGACATGGTATATCATAAATAAATGGAAGGAGGTACACTGCCTCCTTAAGTGTGATGTAACATGCCTCCCGGCTAAGTTAGGTACTTAATGTAAGGCAGCCCCTACTCTAGGCACCGCCCCAGGTTGGCCGGGTGATCAATGAAGTACGGTATCATTGTGCTAGTGGTCATGTCACTGCTAGTTAGGGACCCTCAAAACGTAAACTTACTTCTAGCTCTAGCGGATGACTATGCCTGACTACGTTGGGTCCAAGATGTTGAAACAGGGGTATCTTTGTAGGGGTGACAATAAATCTTAGCGTATTCACACACAAAAGCAGTATTTTCTACTGTTTGTGGAGTTGAGGTCCCGACCTATAACAAATAAAGGAGGTGGATGCTTTCCCTGCTCCCTCCCACTGGATCCCTGAACCCCATCTAGCAATTAGGAGGAGAATGACTTTTCTTGGCCACTGGGTACCATCCATAGGTTATTGGTGTACACGCTGGGCACCATCAGTCAAGAAAGTTCCTGGCGTGCTACACTCGTAACCTACAGCTGGTACCCAGCGGCGCAGAAAAGTTGAAATATACATCATGCCAACCGTTGAATGTGTACACCACTGTTCTGTACACCCACATATCTCCATCATATTGTATGTGCATCATGTTATTATACTCCATTCCCCTACCATCTAATTTTCATCGCCTTACAGCTCTGATAGCAGGAAACATGGGCCGACCAAAATGTTTCCATTCTCGTAATATATAATATATAAGTAGTATACAGAAAGTATGATACAACACAGGTCTTCACTGAGCTCTCCTAAGAACCATTGATTTACATTCTATAACACAACCTTGAACCCAGATAAATTAACTGATCGGTGGACATGGAAACGTTATCAATCCAAAAATTCTATCATTATTATACCAGAACTATATATGATATTCCGAACCAATGAATATAATTGATCCTTTTATTGTGTGAATCCTCAGACTACTACATAAGAAAACAATCTTTTGTGAAAGGTTTGCTAAGGGCCTGGAAGTGTAAGAAGCAGGAGGAAAGGGGCCGAATCAGCCCCCACTCCATTATCACCTTTCTGACGGGGAGCCCAGGAGGGCCATGCATCCACGATGTGGACACCTGTTACTGGGCCCCAGGGGCTACCAGTATGGGCATGGTCTCAGTTCTCCATAGTGGTGAATGTCAGAAACTGAGAGAACAAACATTCATAGAGCTCTGCAGTCTGGTCACAAACTTTAGCAGATGTCGTGCAATTATTTGATTGATCTATATCTCTCACTCAATGAATATCACAATGGTGCAGGCTCATATTATATGAGGGTGTGTTACTGGGGGTGGGGGGTGCCCAATGTCGTATATCGAATGAAAGAAAGGACCATGACAGTTTTAGGGACTTTTGTCCCTTTGTTAGGTTAAATCTGGTCCGGTTCTGAAATATGGCACAGCCCATGCCCCCCCCCCCCCACATCAATGACTAAACGGTCTGTTATAGTCCTTGTCCATCTTTATGTGCACTAAGTAGACATTCTAAATAGACAATTCTTAGATATAACCACCAGTTATCCTCCTGTATATTTGCGATTTAATGTCTTTAGCACGTGAGGAATATCTTTGTTAATAATGTTCTACAGTGGCACTAAGTTGCAAAAAGACATGTAGTGTCGTTTGCACCTTACTCTCTTATCACCATTAGCCTTTAATGTAAAGTGGTAAATGCTGATTTGATAATTTTGAGACTGACATGACATGATCGAACCAAAAGGTTGGTTGGAAGGAAAATGGCTTTGACATTTGGTGCTGCGGAAAAAGATCAAATGCGCATTAGACGGAAGGACGGCAACGTCTGCACCCCCTTCTGGAGGAAACTCGGCCTTAAGCAGCTAGGTACAAAAAGTGGCACACAGTGTAATATGGAGGCTTTTCCCCCTGCTTCCTCTGATGGTAAATGCCATCAGCATGTCAGCTGTAACAAGTGACAGTGACGCGTGCCCTGACTGGGTCAATGACACACAAAGCCGCCTTCAAAGGCCCTCTACCCAATCCCTGCATCCGATTACATAAGGCCGGTCAATGGGGGTTCGTATTAACATCTGCATCACACTAGGCGATTCTCACTACTTGGAATTTGTGAATTGATGTTTTCCGAGGCAGATCCAGGATTTCCAAAAGGAGGGGGTCAGCATATAGGCTAAGTACTAAAAATGCATGTATTTACACACACGTACAAATTGTTTCTCTCTTTACCTAGTTTGGGCTCCACCAAAAGGAGGGGGTCAGGACCCCCTAGACCCCCCCCCCCCTCTGGATCCGCCCCTGGTTTTCATTAGGAATTTGACAGGAACCTATGCATGTTACATACCATTTGAAAGAGACTTTTTAGCCGTTTATAATGTAATATAATTTGACTATAATTAGCCTTTATTCCTATTGCCGATTTCCGAAATCGCAAGTGAAGATCGTCAAGTAGAAACAGGCTTTATTCGATCACACGTGGCCGCAGGCAAGGATTGCACTTTGAATCTATAGCACTGGCTAATACCAAAAGAGAGTTCTAAACTCCATGTCCTCTTATTTGCTGATAGGAACACGCAGTCATGTCAATTAGATGACTCTTCCTCTACCTGGAATCAATAAACGTGTTGCGTAAGTTTGGGTCAATCGTTCAGGATGTACAAGGGCGATGACTAATTCACCACGTGAATTCACATCCATTGCGTCAAGGTTGTCATGGGTGGTGATAGACAACTATTGATAAGGTAATATTGATGATATTGTAATATCCATTGTTCGGTATCAAACACATAATTATTGATCATTTCGCCTCCTTACTATACTTGTGGTAAAAAGCATAGCGTATCCTGTGCGACAGTAAAATTGTTTAAATTCACAATTCCCCAGAAAGAATATGTTTTCATAACTAGAATATTAATTCTGTGACATATAGAGAAGCCTATTAAGGAAATATATAAAAGACAGATATATGTACCTAACCGCAACAAAAAATATTTTATACTGACCTGAGGCTGGTATTATTATTCCATTACATTTGTCCGAAATCGATTTTACGAATTCTATATTTTTAGCATGTTTTGTAACAAATTCTGTAATCCAATATGGAAGTAAACAATACATTCTCCATATTTGTCGTCCTACACACAGCTCACTTACAAATATTTGATAGAAATTTGAGCTTGCTTTCAAATTAGGTTTGTCAGTTTCCTCGTTGACAGTCCGACTCTATTGAAGTCCGTTGAATCCTAATGAACAGTCCATGTCGTAAATGAAGAATTACATTACACATCTTTCAGTAGCTGCCACAAGGAATTTCAAATAACATTATCCTCGTGTTTGTATTCGCGGAGCAATGTAGGGCAGAAGACGCGGCCCGTAGACTCTTAACGACAAAACACACAAGTGGAATTACATTCAGACTGTAAAAACTCCCATTACACATCCTGTCTCCTTCAATATTGAAGCTTGCCGAGTGATGACCTGGAGGAAGGGTAAAACACGCACCCAGTTCAAACAGCCGCCGCCTGGCGGACGGAAGGGGCATTAAGTTTCAGGGCCGCTGGGAGAGTCGTGCCGTTCGGCCTGTTGTGACGTCACTTCCGTTACCCCTGGAGGGTCACGTGACGTTAGTTGCGCGTCCCCTCATTGTTTTGGGGTGTCTTGGGAGGTTCGACTTTTAGTGTTTTATATGAACAAACATTGTACATTTCTATACTTATTGGGAGTTCGATGTGACCATGGTGCAGTTTTAAAATAGCATGGGGTGCAGCAAATGTAGTCCCCAGATTATAAAATGCAACTGCTTTCGAAAAGACTGTTCTATTTACACGTTGGTCTCTTGTGTGTTAAATAATCACCCTGCAATATAAGTGGAGGTCCTGACACGACCACTGCCCCCTCCCTGTCCCTTTATTGAGGGGACCAAAACTTGGATGTCTGAGGACTGAGAACACGGGGAACTTGTCACTGTTATTTGTGACATTTTGCAACGTTTGGTACTTGTAATCTGAATTTTGCTGATCCCCCACCCCACTGGAAATAGCGTATCCATCACTGGCTCCTCAAGTAAAATAACAACTGCCTTTTCACAACGATATCTTTCCTCACCTTAAAGGTTCTCAATTTTGGCCAAAGGCTTTAACTGAAATAATCTTCGCCATGTTTACACTCTCCTTGGAGGGAAGGCCATAGACCCTACAGACTAGCGCCGAAATCAAATTAGAGAGGTGGCTTTGGACTCGCTTGACCCTTTGTCTGCACGCTAAGAAGAAAGAAGTGCTGGTACTTTATATTTGCAAAAGCCTGGATAATTGATTTGATGATGCCTAACTGGGGATATGATGGTTAGGTAAACGTATTGATTCCTATCTGTTCTGCATACCTGCCATGGCCGGTGGTCTTAATTTAGATATTGTAGCAGGCAAGCTAAGAAAATGAACAGTTTGTTCTTCTAAGAACCTAAGAAGAAGAAGACTTTGTTCTTCTTCCCCTTTTTTGTAAGACTGTTAGAATTGGCACAGAGGGATTAAGGGGGCGGCGTTTGCATACATTTAGAAAGAGTGAGATTTTGAATGGATTTAACAATAACATAGTTTTCACACCTTTGGTCTCAAAATGTGGTGTTTTATGCTGGATGCATGGGGTACATTCCCATGGATATACTTGGAACCTTTCCTAAAATCCTCTTGATATTCTATTGCATACTGTTCTCAGTAGCGTGGCTTCCAAGTATTTCCCTTGACGTCAAGGTGTGCTGTGACTATAGACAGATAACGGAGTCCGACCGTAGAGAGATTACTACGCGTAGGTGTAGGTCCTGTGTGACTAGATTAGGCAGTTAACCAGCGGCACCCAGGAATCTAAGTTTGCAGCAATGGTTACAGAGGAATCAGAAGGCGGGGCTGTATGACTCTTAAAACCATAAAAAAACGGGCTGGAGTTGGGGCTGATGGGGCTCTACCTCCTATCACTTAATGTCTACTGAACCTTAATTCAGAGATCCTCCGCCAGAGGACACCCGTCACGTCAGGACGTCATTGTCATGCCAACATACGGGTCTCGTCGATAGACGCCCATTACGACCCCTAGTGGCTGACAGGGAAAGCACGCCATCTTCCGGGCACTGTTAGAAGGATCAAGGGTTTGCGAGTGTATGGGTTATCTATAGGGTTCTATGGCAAAGCAAGAACTTATGGGTATTGTCGTGGATAGGACGATGATGTTGTCCATAAATGACGTCATGCTATTTTTTACCTTTTTTGACCCCCCTTCCCCACTTCGTCATGCTTTTACTATAGGAATGTATAGGGGACTGGACCCCCCCCCCCCTCCCGGGCGCATGACGTCATTTATGGATGGCCCCACACGGGGAGGGTGAGGTTCCAGGGTTTTCCCAGGGAGCCCATTCAAAAGCTTATTTCACAAGACAGGCATGACAGGCCATATGAAGCATTCGCGTTGGGCAAAACCGCCAAACGCGATCACGGACCCAACGCGTAGTATAATTAGGGCTTTAGAATGTAACAAATTCTGTCAAAATTGTGGAGCATCCTTAATTCTGTTTAGTGGCCTTTTCATGTAGGACTATAACGGATTTTTTAAGAAGCCTCTCAAAATTAGCTGCAAGCCCCTCAAACTTTCTTATGACCTCCTCAGATTTTCCCGGTATCCCTTTAGGCCTAGAGACTGGGCTGTGCACGGCGCTGTTGGAGATTCTCCTCGGTGTTATCCTTTCAATGAGGCTAACGATGGGACCCTGTCATAGCGAATCGAACTTCACCTCTGAACCCAAATTTGTTGCTTTTTGAACCATGAGAATGAATGAAGAGAGCACGCAGCAAGACGCTGAACCATTCATATGAGCTTTTCGGTGGTAGGGTGAAGCCAACCTACAAGGCTTTATAAAAAGATGGGGCACCCCCTCAACCACCACCTCCCCCCTCAAGGCCCTATTACACTAAACGACATGACCCGGGATGTAGGTGCAATATGATGATTGCTTTAGACTATTCAAAACAGGTGTAATTATGATTGTTTGGAATTGATATTTCGGAGGATTTTCACACATGTCTAACAAATACTTTTGTTTCTAATATGTACAAATTCCCCATCAAACAAACTCATGTCGTGTGTTGTAATAGGGCCTTCAGTGCCCTTTGGGTCGGCGCCCTCATAGGAACTCGACCACTGTCGGCTAAACACGGATTAATACTGAAAATGGTCCTGGGCTGACAAATAGACCCGAGTCTGGGGCTGCTGAATGGAAAAACTGACAAATGACAGGCATTTACGGCCGAGAATATTACTCACAATTTGGTGTCGGCTGGAAGAGGATGCGGCCTTTTCAGAAGGCCCCAGAAGTAAGGACAGGCGGGCAAAGTAACCTCCTCAAAGGCTGCAAGGCCCTCAAAGGCTGCAAGGCACAGGGAAGGAAGCGTCAATGGTAAAGGCCTGAGATGTTTACTCAACGGGGATGTTTACCCACATCTCCAGCAGCTATCCAGTACTTCACGCTGACCAAGGGACATACCTGTCCTACAGTACGCCCCGTCCATCATCTTGAGTCATAAATATTTCCACATGATGCTATTTCCGACTTCTATGAAGGTATATTTCTAGGCACACCTGTCATTCAGTGAAGTCCCTGGCTGGGGTATTAGGGTGCAGGTCAGTCCGGGTGAAGTATACGTATAAGAAGTATGTTTCGACTTAGGAGACCGCTGCATAGTCATAATCCCTGGGTGTATCTTTGGGCGGCGAAGGACAGCTGCATGGAGATAAATAATGATTTTCACTATGTCGGGTATTCATGTTAGGCCTTAAAGGGCACAAGTGGTCGCAGCTGGCCTTGATGAGTGAGCTGAGCAGTTGTTGAGCCGAAGAAGTCAATGTTAAGTGATAAACACAGCGTAACCTCATAGATTAGTATGGCAACTGTGCTGACATAATTATCTGAAATTTTGTACATACAAAATTGATAATTATGCAATGGTTTAGATTTCAGATAGTGGTGCTGGACGTTCTATATCAAAGTAGAAAGTTTCAGCCGTAGGTAAGTTGTTCACGTGATAAACAGCCTGATTAAAAACCTAAAATAACTAGCTCTTATTTAAGATCAAAGACTGTCAGATATCACATTAATATATCACTGTCACTCACAGAAAGACGGATGCCGAACGTGATATTCTAGAGATGAATCAAAAAGATGTTTTATCTGCATGTGCCTCTGGCCAATAGTAATACCATAACCTGCTGACGTTTCTTTTTTTCAAACGTCAAGGTATTTGTTTACTTAATTTAACGGCTATTTATATGTGAAACGTCCATCGTATAACGATATACAACCCTACTCAAGTTAAAATATACACAATCAATCTTTGATGTTCCGTTTTGCCCCTGGCTAATCAAGCTATTGAATACACTTTCAAACAGAACAAACAATTCTGATTTGGCACAAGGACAAAGTAATCCTATACGAAGCCTCCAAAACCTGTCAATTTGTAAAAACGAACCTGACACATTTTACTCTATGCTTCAGGTTTTATTAATGACAGTCTAGTCTTCCTAGAGTATAATTTTACCTTTATAGTTTGAGAGCAATATGAAATGAGTTAGAGGGTGTACTAATAGGATTTTTGTTTTATGAAGCACGAAGTCAAAGTGTCAGACTCATCACCCCGAGTTTAAATGGAGATAAGGTAATGGATCATTTTCTCTCTTGAGCTATGAGAAATATGCTCTTTGAATGATCACTGTTGTATGAAGAATCTAAGGAAGCAATAGGATATATCATAGCATCAATGATACTTGATAGGCCTCTGTGTGCAATGGCAGCGAGCTCGAACTGGTTTCAAACCCATGGAAGAGTATATGTCCTCTAATATGGCCGTAACACTAACTACAGGCTCTTTATTACCAAATGTCTACGGGGTGTTTTTCTGGATTTTCAAATGGTGGAGTCAGGCCTTATATCCGTACATATTATCACTTCCCACCCCTTTTAAGTTAGAATATCCATGAGAAGTCAATCTTCCCTTAGCGTACCAAAACTATATACATAATGCTTTAATCATATTTTAAACAAAATATTGCAACACAGAAAACTGTGTCCATACAGAAAGAAATGCTTTTAAGGACTAGACTCATAATATGTCAATTATAAATTATCAACACATGCGGACTTGTCTATAGACAGACTATCAGTTTACACATGAGCTTCCTGACTGTTTTATATTGCAGTATATCAGGTATGTATGCCGTAGGTAGCTAGATATAACCTCCCCTCACCTGCTGACGAGGGTGGTGGGCGTGAGGAGGGTCGACACTCCCCCTCAGACACTGTCAAGGCCCATATAAGTACTCACTTTGTACCCCCTGGCACGTACTCCGTCATACTAAGCCTCCTCCGGCATCATTTAACATACATTTTGCCTTCACTTTTATCTAGCCACTGAGAGGAATTGAAAAACTCTTTAAACGTTAATGTACACCCTAAAAGGTGTCTGATCATACAGACATGATGTATTTCTTAGTATATAGTCCTTAATTATGATAATCACATGTGTTATACGGAGTTACATATATATACAATTTTCCATATATAAGTTTCCAAGTGGCGTCGCAGAATATAATCCTATGTAAAGTATGCATTTTAATGCTTGTCATTGGTAATTCGAATTGGTAATTCTGTTTCGTGCATATCATATTTCATTCTACTATCATTACTACATTGACTAACAGTCCTAAATCATTTCTATAGTTCCTTTTAAGGCAGGATACATCAATAACAACATCAAATGATACTACGCTGTTGGCAAAGAGTAAAATTATATCTGGTCAAACTGAAGCACTGCTTCAAATAGTTACAGTGTAGCACAACGGCAACACTCTCTAAGTCTATTAGCCTATAAGAACATGGCTTCTTGTTCCGAGAGATGTTCCATTGTGCATTTTAACACAATACTTTAAGATATAAAATGCAATACAATTAGATTGTTTAAGAGAGGCTGTGACTTTGACGCTCTGATGTACCAGGCTGTGAAGAACTTTTTAAATAATGTTCTGTTTCATTGGTATAACTGTTGTGAGGAGAAGACACAAAGCAGAATAGAGATACACAAGTCATGTGTGTTAGTCTATGCCATTGATTTATCTAAATGGCAATGGCTTGAGTACCATTACCAAGGGGCAGATGATTATATTGCGCAAGGGTTTTAGATTATACCATTGAATATAACTATGAGACTAGTCTGAAATAGGTATTTTATCTACTATAACCTGATTAGAGAAACATGAACCTGTATATTTTCCAGACAAGGAGAGTGCCTATATTTGGTGCAATAATGAATCCAAACCGAGTGCACGTTATGAGTTTTTATTCTGCAGGTATAGTTCCGACGAACGTGTTGTTTATTTACATTGTTCATTACGACTACAAGATTACATAGCGTTACGAATTATAGACAGAAACTGTTCTCAGGGCAATTATGCCCATTCTAATTTACATCAAAATCTGTGTTTATCACCAAATATTAGTCCAATACCTTCATTCCCCAAAGGGGGTGGTGTAAAACAAAATAAAATATGACATTTTGGTCGACAAACAGCTCCTGACATTTGTAAAATGCAATAAAATAATCTCAATGGCCTTTTCCCCATTGGAACCAAGGCTAAAGCCTGTCAGCAAAGCCCATAATGTCCAACCCTTTATTGTCTTGAAATACCATATTTTGAGTGGCTGGCAAACCTGTAAATTCTGCCAATTGATCAAATTGAAGAAGTTTTCATGTTTGAGCAGTACTCTTTGACCAAAAAAACCCCGTAATAATCGTTGCCTAAATCAGTGAATTAACCAATGAACACTTGACCTGCTTATATGATGTATCTTGCCCAACAGGGGTATAAAACTAATGTAGGATGGGCTTTTTATTGGTACGCCATCAGTTGCTTGTAATATATTTTTCCATGATGACAGAATGCACCGCGTAATTACTGCAAAATGTCCACCTCTTTCGTTAAATAGATGTTATAATAGATGTTATAAGTCCACAATACAAAATCAATGGTCAAGAGGATCACTGGACTTTTCAAGTGAGCTGGCCAGCATGTCAGCTTATAGGGCACACGCCAGTAACTTCCCTTTTTGTTTGTACATGTAGGCACTATGATTGGCACAAATGTTCTGTAGCCGTCTCCAGTTTTCATGCGACCACAGAATGATGGATGTTTTTTTATTACCAGTTCAATTTCGACCCCAGTGTAGCTGTCAATGAATGTCGTGAGGTTATTTGCTATGGCTGATTCTGCATCGTCACATCGTAAGGATTGTTTACGGTTTGTTTGATATGCATGTCATTCATTTGTCACAATGTTTCCTCACAAAACATAATGAATAAATGCCTGGTAAACCGCCATCGAAACATCATCGCACAGGATAAGCTTAAAATCCCTTCACAGAAAATATTTTTTATTTTTCAAGACATCAGGGGAATTAATGGCTCTTCATGTTGGTATGTGATTTTTCCACAATGATGTTTTCTTTTTCAAGAGCCTTATTAAAGATAAAAAAAAGAAGAAAAAAATCGACACGTTGGTAGTTAAAAACGGAATGAAATATCCGTCATTGTTTTTACACTAATTTTGTCAATAACCCACTATAATATATTTAGTTTGTGACTGTTCACGAACGGTTATAAATCAACAACTGTTCATTTAATTACCTGCTCAACCAATGTAACTACCGGACGATCACATTCGGTTGTGAAATGATGACTAGAATAAGAATGATAATAAAAAAAGCACGCCTGAAACACACAGATATATGAGGTTATAATGGTATGCTATTGATTTCTTTTCAAAATGTTGAAAAGTAGAATACACGTTATAAACCCAAAGTGGCCAATAAAGAAACCTTCGTATATTTTTGCTTCAAAGATTAGACAAAAAAGAAGCTGACTTGTGAGTAGGTAAGGAGACATTCTCCCCGTCATTCCCCATCAGAATATCCTCACAAATGCCCCCTAGCCACGACCCATGGCATTCTCCTAGGTAACCGAATATTGTTGGCCCTTGTTGGTGTCCCAACGTCGGCCACTCACATAATGCCTCCACGTCACGACAGGGGGCGTTGTCCGGAGAGACGGGTATTGGGACGGGTGGTGGGGGAATATATTGACAGGCAGTCTGAATCAGGAGGGGATAGCTTGGTATGGAGTGACGAATATGAGTGAATGAATGGGATGGATAACTCAATGCCCCAACTTGGATAGTATTGGGGGCAGTCAGTGTATATATACAGGAGGACAGACTACTACCGACCACACCATTGCCTCCTTAAGGTGTCTTTACACCTACCGACCACACCATTGCCTTCTTAAGGTGCCTTTACACCTACCAACCACACCATTGCCTTCTTATTTAAGGTGTCTTTACACCTACCGACCACACCATTGTCTCCTTAGGGTGCCTTTACACTTACGACTACACGATTGCCTTCTTAGGGTGCCTTTACACTTACGACCACACGATTGCCTTCTTAGGGTGCCTTGACACCTACTGACCACACCATTGCCTCCTTAGGGTGCTTTTACACCCACCGACCACACCATTGCCTCCTTAGGGTGCCTTTACACCTACCAACAACACCATTGCCACTCCAACAGTGTCCAATTATGTTTCTAATGTTACTTTATAATTATGTTCTTATGACAGTTTATGTATTATAATAATTTCTAAAATTCTATCTCACTCTTCTTCTGATGATACCGTTACCATCATCGTAAAGTTTACATTCCACACGTAGAGTTTAAGAGTGAGAGAGGAAATAAGTAACGACATAAAGTTTTGTAATTTTCTTTCAAATGTTACATAGAATCTTTGGTTTCATATGGTATTCTCATTAAAAAAATATCAGACAAATACAAAATTAGCAAAAAAAGCAGCATCGAAATCGGCATGTGCTATACCAGCTTACAGGTTGCTATCGTGACGTGTAAACCAGGCTCTATATCCGTCCCCATACCGCTGACAACCGGCAAACACTCGTTCTGGTCATGTTGTCCTTGTTGCCAGACACATTTTTCTGCGCCCTGACGCGGCGTGAGGGGGAATATTGGTTTATCTGTACACTTAACAGTCGATGTATCGCCTGCTGATCACGGGAATGTATGGCCTGTTATGATGTGTTTAGATGGTTAGCACATCTGTGTGAGGCCCTGAACGTTGTGGACAGAAGCTGCAAAGTTTTTTTTATCAATTCCATTATCAACATCTTCCCACAATTACATGTTTTGAGATGTAGGTGAATAATTCGTATGTGTAGTATGATAAATAGTTGCAGATCTCAATGACGGTAAAGACGGTATAGGGAGCTTCAGATATTTTGAGGTAGGCCTACAGCATAATAGTATGGTATGAATGTATAGACAAATAAAAAAGATTTTTTTTTAGGGGATCTCTGGTTGGAAAACTATCTTAATCGTCACAGTAATTATCAGTAATTGCTGCATTTCAAATATTATCTCCTCCGACACGTATGCTATAACATGGATAAAGGAACATAATAAATAGTAAATATTACTTAGTCAAACAAAGCTTGAGCGTGGTGGACTTTTTTCTGAGGGCGGGAGATAATTATGGGAACACTTTGATAACAAAGAAGAAACACGCACCCAGCTTGAATGTGGAAGACCATCCTCAAAACCTTGAGGCTTTAACGCCACGAGGAAGGCCTATAGTGTGAGGGTGTTATACCACTGGCCTGATGGCTGTAGGCATGTAGACACCCACCTCTCCTGGGGGTCTACTGACCTGCTGGTTAACCCCTATACACACCCTCTGCCCCCCGCCCCGCCCCGCCCCAGCGTCCTGTCAGATACGATTTGAGCCACCCCACAAAAAGAGGGGAGAGAAATAGAGAGAAAACATTGGGCTGGCCTCTGCTCGTTACGCCAGGCTACACAGGTTGACGGCTGCCTCTAATAGATGCCTGCATGCGGCACAACTACTATACTATTAGATAGTCTACCATGGGGTCTAACTGCGTGGTCTATACCAACCAGGGGGGTTCCAGCATATCTGTTTTCTTGTCCCAGTAGGTCTAACTATTTTCAGGGTAAAAACCCTAGCAACAGCCAGACAACACATCAGCAACAAGTCATCAACAGAGTTGGTGATGGGCAATTGAAACTTTCTATTTTTTAATAAAGTTTGTTGATGAGCAACATTTTGGGTTGAAAACACTGTGCCTTTCTTGGCTGGCAAGGTAGGTCAAACCTGCTCGATACTTGGGACATGTTGCGGGGCAATATCACAGAAATCATTTTTTTGTTGCAAGACCATAGACCAAATGATCAAACTGTGTTTTACATTTAATATTTGTGTCGCCCGGTGTTGCCAAGAAACACTTTACGTGTGGGAAGGAATATGGAAACATAGCAAAGGAGCAGATAATTATCATCCCCTAAGGGAACCAAGAACTGCTACTAAATCTGCATCTTCCAATCTTTTTTAACCAATGTATGAGCCGCTATAAGACGACCGAGAGTCCTAGGAGGCTTTGTATGGCAGCTATAGTTTACTCAAACCGGTACGCAGACGTTTATTTATGTACATTTACAGTATGATTTTATCAAAGATGCATCCTTATGATATAGATGAGAGGTATTGCGAGAAGAGTTTGAGTTATCAACATTCCCAAATATACACATTACATTTTTCTGAAATACCCCGTTTAAAGAGCTATAATCGAATTAAATAAAGATTTAGTGAAAGAAATTGATTAAACAGATTGTCATGAATCATTATAAGAGAATGTATTTTTGGAAGCAAATGGAGGATTGACTCCTTTGGCATAAATCAAAGAGAAGAAACAATATACAGATACACAAGAAAACAAGCAAAGGTTCTGCCTCCCCCGTACTGGATCCGAAGCATAATATCAGTTGTTCATACTGTTTGAAGCACAATGACAACGTAAATATCATACTTCAGCTTTTAAAAATCTCAAATATTACAGAGATACATGTATACATTAATTTTATGGATCTGTCAAGGGAACTACTATGTCAACATTTAAAGTATTAGGTCGGCTGTACGACGGCTTGACGTGTGTGTCCGTACAGGTCGATGGAAAAGAACACACGGTAATCCCAACCTTAGGGAGGTTTTAGCGCCTCAGATCTTTCATTAATGCATCAGAATGTTTAGCTTGTATTCCACTATCCGATTTTCAAAAAAAGAGTCGGCAGTGGGAATATTGGTTAATCATAGACATGTTGCACATTAATAAAACGGAAATCTAATCCTCTTTCAAATGATATGTAACATGCATGGTCTTTTGTCATATCACTGGTGACAAATGATTATCAGCCGAAATTGAGACCGCCAGAATCGACAAGTGGAATACGGGCTTGACTCGGTGCTGAGAACGGGGTGAGTGGGTGTGGGAAGCCCCGGCAGCGTTGTATGCCGTATTACTATTAGAGCAGCTCGAGTACACGTTTTGATGCGCTCACTAAGTGACTGAGTTACAGGTGCTCCACCCACCAAAGGAGTGTGTTATACAAGTTGTATCCCCATTTCCAGAAATCCGCAACATCTTTAATTAAAGTGCAGAATTCCACAGTCATTACAGGATGTATATTTGTTTTACTGAAATTGAGCTATTTTCTCAAAAGAGTAAGCGAGCAAGTTTAATTTCCAATTTAACCGTATAAAACCAAATGAAGAATACTTTATTTTGATTTAGACTTACATCTTCAATGCCTATGTCTTTCCCGTGCCACATCGAGTATTTGATAAATGGAAGTGGTACGTGTGCATGACAGAAATGCACATAATTATTTTATTCTAGCAATACCAATTATACAGGAAATCTCAATCACTATTGTTAATTAGTAAAATATAATGCAAAATTCCATTTTGCCGGTAAAGCAACTGCATAGGTGAAATTTGAGCTAATACGTAAGAGAAGGTAAATGATGTAACTAGTTGTTGACCTAATACATCTGCTAACCCCTTCGCTCATCAATCTAGTCATGTGCACTGACTGTCAATAATTGCAAATGTGAAGCTGCAAAAAAAAAACTTATTCAAAACTAAACTTTTTACATTCTCTTGTTTTCTCTACGTGTCATCGTTATACCATTGCCTCCGCCTCATGTACCCCAGTCAACCCGTCCCCAGTGTCCCCTTATAGACATCCCTATGGCTTCCACCCGTCGTTGCCATGGATAAGTGGTAAATATTAAGTGAACGTCAATTCAAACCTCCTACAATTGATCCGATTTCACGAGTTTAACTTGCCGCTGGCGTCATCACCCGGAGGGGGGGGGGGGCACACCATTATTGATTGACGGTTGTATTACCACCCAATGCGTAATGGATTAAGTCCCCACCCCGGCAACCCCCGGCTCAACCACTCACTGGGAGGGAGGAGGGAAAAACTAGTGTCGTGACAGTTTTAACTGCGTTAACAACATTCCTTGGCGCCTGTTTGGTGGACATGGTAACATTGTGTGGTGTGAAGTCATGGATCTGGTACCTGGAAACTTTAAGGTCGTTTTCAAGAACGTATGATAATGTACAGAACATGTGCAGACTTGGTTATGTGGCTAGTTATCGCCCAGTTACCACTATCACTTTTATACCGAAAGTAGAAAACATGCAAAAACTGCAAGACAGGTGCTGAGGATGATTGAGAGTATTATCAGTCAGGGACTATATAACGAGGGATAAGTTGGAGGATATGACATCCAGCTCATACCAAAATGTCATTAAGTGCGCATGTACTGTGTGATGAATCGTTTTGTCAAGAGACGTGGGCCGAAAGTCAAGAAACGTCTTCAAAATACATGTGAAAAATAGGGATAAAATAAAACCCTGCCCGGAAACAGGAAAAAGAAAGCCCACTTTCAGATGTAAATATTCAGGGGGACCAGTTGAGCAGAACTTCAATGAGATGTTGATGAAAGCTAAATTTAAACAATAATGTAATCATATTTTACCCCTTAGGAAAAGCTCTCAACGTGTCTGAAGGATTCGGCTGAACTGACTAGTGCTTCATCAGGGATATTAATCAACTGGAAGACGTTAGCTGTGAAAACTGTGAAGTTGATGTTAAAGGGACCTAAGACAAATAATACCACAATGAGGAGGGGAGACACTTTTCTGGGGCACTGGGTACCAGCCATAGGCTATCGGTGTATCTTTCCAGGAACCAGTGGTAAAGAGACTTCCTGGCGTGGTACACTAATAACCGATGGCAGGTACTGAAGAGCACAGAAAGTAGTTTTCCTCATCAATGACTAAGATACGGTAACTGAGATAACTAAGGAAAAGTGTCAAACCAGTTTAGCAATGACCAATGGTAGGTATACGCGACGAAAATTATCCTAAACTTCAGTAGAGTCCCATAAGTTAAGGCAATATTTCCATTTATTTGGAAACAAAATCAAATGCAATTTATGTGAATCTGCATAAGATGAATTGAGTGGGATGATTTTATGCTAGTTTAAATGGTTTAGATCTTACTACAATGTCTGAGTAAGACCCATGTAATGTACCTACATAGCTATTTAAGTTTGACAAACAATTGATTCCCTTTAATGATTAAAAGTGGAACACATCTTCATAATGTCTATACTCCATGGTGAAGGCCCTCCATGATTCACTGAGATGTTTGACAGTTGATTAATGGTAACATTTGATAAAAATGACACTTCGATATTAAAGTGGCTCTCCGGATATGTGTTCTGATCATTAAACCGACACAGGAAATTAGGAGGCCGTATCTCATTTTTATGGGGGACGATCTCTGGCATAAGGTCCCCGGCTTATCGAACATTAATTGTGTCATATTGATTTCAGATGACTGATGCTCTTGCCATTTAGGGTCGTCTATGTATAGAAAATATGCCCTCCTAGGGTAAAAATAGTTTGTTTAAACAGTATGAAAACTAAAAGCAATCGCCAACTTTGTGATTACCCTAATGAATGCTTTCTATTTGGAGAATTTCATCATTGTTGTTACACTGAGAAATTAGTACGTAAACATTTTCGCATGTAAACACTTTCACCGATTTTAAACTTTGTATTCTAATAAATCACATGTGACAAAATATATTTAATATAGTTTGATCAAACATATGTTCACATAACATGATATATATTTTTTCGTGGTCAGTTCACAATCACACATTTAGCAAAAGTAGTTTTAGCCCGAATTATGTTTACAGTACATAGTGACAGACATTTTGATATCAACTGGCGTGTGGAAAACCTGTAGTTATCAATAATGTCTTAACGACTGTTTCAGATGGAAGTAATTTACGCCCCAGCAGATAAATTGTCAAATCAATGCAAAAATCAGTCAGGAAACTGTCGTCAAAGATGTTTAATACAGATTTGGTAGTTTTAGTTTTAATAACAACTGATTAAGTGAATTACTACAAATGCCGAATGGCATGGGAAGAAACACTCCATTGGGGCCTTCCTAATTCTGCTACCGATGGGAGGAAGGAAGGGGAGGGATAGAGAGGAGACTCACAAGGGGGCGTTGGTGGTAAAAGAGAGCTGGAGGATTCTCGGATCGCCGAGAAAACAGGCCTTTCTGCGGATCACCGGTGCGCAGCTAATCGTCATAGGATCGGCGAGGTTTCCTGGAAGCGTTCCTAGAAGACGCCCGCCTGTTATCTCGACCAAAAACTATCTGTTATTTGAAACTGGGGCGGCGGCGCGGTAGGCCCTTGGCGGGCATGTTTACCCTTGGCTGAGTTAAGGGTATTACCCCTAATGAGGAGAGGGGAGAGTGTCCCAGCCCTCCATCACGCTTAGCCTTTATACTGGAGGCCGCATACCTCCGTTCTCAAGACCCAAATCGTTCACTTCACTTGATGGCAAAGGGCGGACTGTCCGTCCAAAGCCCCAAACAGTCTCTTTGTTCGCCACCCGGCACTTGGTGGGTGGACTGAAGTATGAGGGCGTCTCGAGGAGAGGGCGCCACTGGTTCCAGTTTAAAGGTCGCAACACGTGGTGAATGCTGGGTGAGGGGTGGTGGGGGCGAGGTGGGGCTAGGTGGGACGTTCCCTCCTCGCCCCATAGGTGGCGTCTCAAGAAAAAGGGACCAACGGGATATAGTGTCCTGACACTTGTGCAAAAGTATGTATATTATAACCATGTTAAGGAGGCTGATTGATCTATACATCAAGAGACCTACCATAATACTTTTCATTTCAATATCAGCAGAAATGCAGATTTTTTTTTAGGGCAAAGGGTTTCAAATTAGTTCTGCAGCAAAATTCAAAATATTCATTACATATGCCAATATGGTCATTGCTATTATGAGGCTCGTGGCAGTACCTGTACCACAGAAACAAAAACGGTTACCGATTCCATTTACCCTATTTCTGATCAAGATTATTGTCCGCGGGCCAATACGATGAGGCCCGGACTTCTCATCCCGCCGGACACTTCATCCTACCACACCAGTCACCGGAAGTCAGGGGTCACAGAGGTCACAGAGGTCACAGAGGGCCGACTATTTCTGAGACACCCACGGTCCGTCTCTGACCTCTGAGACAGAGGGGTCTGAAGAGTTTGCTGAGTAGGTCTTTAGTGCTCCCGGCCCCCATACTGATGCCGTGGTCACCTCAAATGACAATGGTTTGGTCTAATCTATAGGAGATGTCTGTAGGGCAGTATAGTAGGATAAGGTGGAGGTGGATCAGAAGAGAGGGGGGTAGATAGGATAGGATGAGGCTGAACAGGACCACCAGGAAACCTGCCACACTAATCTTCTGCGTTGAAAATAATATCTTCTTAAAATCAGATCAAGAGAGTAGATGGTTAATTATGTTATAGAGGGCGCGACAATCAGGGGCGTAGCCAGCCTCGAAATAAAAAGGGGTTCCAAGGAAAAATGAGGGGGTTCCCGCTAAATTTTAGGGGGTTCCATCAGTGGTTTTCTATAATATTCCTTGTATTTTACTAATAGTTTGGGAAACTAAAGGGTGATCCAGATACCCAGGAACCCCTCCCCCTCCCCCGCCTACGCCACTGAGAATTGTCAAATGCATTGAGGTGAATGTAGAATTTATTAGCTTTTCCTCGGACGTGGAAATATGCCTAAGTTTGTAAAAGTGTTCATACTTCCCTTTCTCCTGTTTCTATTTTTGTATATGTATCAACCACTTTCACGTAAATGTGTTCTTCCCAGAACGTACAATCCTTTTCCTTCCTGTGTCTCCGTTGACCTTTAAGAATGAGCCATGATCCAATAAATATAAAGGGCCAACATCAATAATGCCTCCTGATACTACGACCTTTAAATTTCAAGCTGGCACGTGTTTTATAGTGTTGGTGTCCAAGTGACTATGGCTCGATATGTTTTGAAACCATTTTCCCAGGGCAAAATCATTATCGGAGACGTCTGATGAGACTTCGTGCATGAGTATCATTGTTCTATAATGTATCGATTGAGTCTCAATGCATATTTATGCCAATTTAGTCGACCTTGTGAGGCCAAGCATACGTCTCAGAAGCTACAGCAGGGTGAAGTTCAAAACTAGCAAACGAAATTGTCAAAAGTTGCTGACTATCCCTTTGGATAGAGGAATACTTTTGTGGGAAAGAATTTCAACAGAAATTCAGAAGGCCTCCAAGAACACTGCCAAGATCTATGGACTTTGACCAAATAAATAGTAAACTAAATAGTTAAAATGCATATTACGTTCATAAAGTCAACGCCTTTTCATATGACCTCATCTCCTTCTAATCTTTTGGACCCACTCTTACTCACTCTCTCTAGTTACTCAATACATTCCCCACATTCCCAACTCTAATATGGCTGGAATAACATGTACTACGTGAAGCCATCGATAACTAAATAAGAAAACAAAAAAAACTAAGGTACAGTTATTGAGGTACTATCCGAAATAGATCTACTTCGTAAGCACGTCATTTTGTCAGGATTGGTTTGGTCAAATAAGCATGTAGAAGTTCTGATATAAAAGGTTATATTTATTATACTACTAACTAATTAGGAATGGTGGTTAGTTTTCCCATCGCCAGGGTCAAAGTCCTGCCCATATTAACTGTAACATGAAGCATACGTCAATAGGATTTGAAAGTTTAGTCACCCAAACTTCAGACAGAGTTTAGCTTTTGTTTTAGTCATCACCTTAGATGAAATTAATCAACTTTATATAATTATGGATTAAGCTGATGGTGTTTAGTTTGTTCATACACTCTCTCCTCATTTAGCCTATGCCACTTGGACATTTACACACACCAATAGCCTGAGCTGATTCCCAATCACTCAGCATAATGGACACTGTGTAGGCCGGCATACCTCTAAATGTACGTGAAAGCTGGGTTTCTAGGGTACGTGTTTACACGCGCCCCTAGGTTCACTGCCCCTGACAGGGAACATGTTTCAGGCTGCTCCCATTGGTATGTTTCAGGGCCATCCCAACCCCCCTATCAGCACTTCACGAGCCCCTCCCCGACCCATCGGATTGCCCATCCGCAACCCTTTTAGGCATGCCCAATGCATTAAGTTTATGTCCACTCTCTGACATCAGATCTGCCCCTGGAGTATGCAACAAAAGGTTATGGCGGAATTACTGCCTATGTAAACAGGTAATTGATGGATCTGGTATACAGTCTGATGAGAGGGATGTGTGACTTGGGTTGGTATGGACCACTCGGTATCACTGTGTCTTGGTATATGGCATCACTGTTTGTCTTTGTATATAATACTACCATGTGTCTTTGTATATGGTACAACCACGTATCTCTCTATATAATGGTGCTACGATGTTTTTTCTGTAGGCTACCACCGTTTATCTTTGCATATGGTACCACAGTGTCTGTAGTTTTGGTACAACCATGTGTCTTTCTATAGTTGACTAACATCTTTATTCACCTGTTCAACTCTTAAATTCTAATACTTTTCCGTTTTCAGGATTGTATTGATTAGCATAGCATGAAACGTTATACTAGGACCCAACAATAGGCAGCACAGAGTGTGTGGTAAAGATGTATGACCTTGTAAACAAATACTATTTATACAGTATTCATAAGGTTGTGAAAGATTGGGAAAATCCCTACATAAATCAATACTCTGATCAATAAATTACAATACATTGCACTTTTTCTCATTCTTAGTGGGTCTGATATCCTTTATAATCTGATAGACAGCAGGTTCATGGACCACGTTTTTATATCTGCATAATACTCTTATCAAACATAAAAGCACAGGCACATTAAACACGACATTCGCATTTTATCTCTATGGTGACATGACAAAAGATAATAATTTTCAGTCACCTTACTCCCTTTTTGTTCCCTGTGGCATGCACACTTCTAACCACTGCATTAAAATAACCGAGGCCATGTAGCAGTCTCCATATGGCATCGGTTGCTGGATTATTTTTAGTTTACTATACAGTACGTAACGCTACATTGCCACGAAATAATTGTAAAGGTTAGATTTAGATCTCACTCTTTGACAATTGCAAACGAAGCTTTTTGATGACCCTAGAAATATTTGTAGGGGTTGTTAAAATCTGGGAAGTGTGGCCCCTTGGGATAATTTGTGAATATAAATGGTGTCAAGACATCTAAGTAATCCTTCTTGGCTGTTCAAGGAGCTTTTTTCTGAGCTTCTTTCAAGTGAAAGGCCGAGAATAGCGAAGCCGCTTGATCTTTTCGGTCGACATGTAAGGAGATGTCATGGTTTTAATGCTGGGTATAGAGCCTCTCCTGCCAGAGGGAGATGTCACTTTAATCAGGGGCCGTCTAGCAGTAATACATACGGTACTAGGTAGGAGAGGGTTCAAAGGCCACCTGCTCTATACTAAGGATTCCATCTAGCTCACTTTGACGAAAGGAGAGAGTGTTGTTGTCCACAGATGTAGGTACTGGTACTATGGTATAAGTCATTCTATACGTCAAAGATGTGTTATATTTGATGCAATATAGTATAAAGGAATTGTTGTATAACGATATTGTATAAACGATACAAATAATTCAAACGTTTTTATTATCTATAGCCTGACCGGCCATCTTAAAAATTAATATCTAATTTACAAATTCGCATAAAGAAGTTTCACATATATAAGTAAAGAGGTCACAATTCATATGGTGGAAGTTGGATGAACAAACAATTTGTAATGCCAGTAACAAATCTAAAAAGATATTCTGTTAAAATTTTATAACTATTTTATTTTATTAGTACACATGTTAATGATTAAATGCTGACAATGTAGCCCCCCCAACCTTCCGTGCACCAGACAGTGACTTGTTTTATTCCTCACTTCTTCATCTTTAGTCCAATATAGCAAGCTGCATTTGAAATACCTCCAGGACCAAGTAGAAGCAGTCAACCTACTACCTCCCCCTCCCCCTCCCCCCTCCCCAAACCTCCTGCACCCCGCCTATCAGTGACCTGGCTGGAGCACCAGTCGCCCGGTCTAGGGCCAAGCACGCCATCCCCTCATAAGGCTGGGCCCGCACCCCCATTTTTATAGACTACTTAGCCACTTGTTGTAGGCCGTGTCGCGGCGGCAGGAGGAACAAGGGCCGGCTTTTTATAACTCGGAAGGAAAGGGAGCAGCGGGTTTATTTTATATTGATCGGGCCAGCGTTTTAGATGGGATCATGATGGGGATGGTTATAACAACCGCCCTTTTGTGTCTTGTGGGCGATGCTTTATAGAACAATTCTTATATCTATTCCCTTTTATATTACAGATGCTCCTTCCAGCGAAGGCGTAGCTACCTCATTATAGAGTGTACTCACTTCTAGGTTTTGGAACATGATTAAAGCATACACTACTAAATTTAAGCTTAAGAACTTGCCTTGTTCACAACCTTTATCATAGAATTGTGTGATATTTTGAGAATTTCTGGGACGCATCAGTGTTTTTATGTCATGGTACCTACTCCAATGACTCGTCTTCACCTGTCATTAACCAGATCTAAGATATCCAGGTCTAAGCAGAGGACTACCTTTAACCTTTAATTTCCTAGGTATAGCATCCCGTTTGTTTCCGTTCTAAAACGCGCATTAAACGAGGATATTGCAAACTTCCCCAGCGCATTGCGTGAGTATTGGCTCGGAGGACATTGGCGCACCTCTCGCCGACTTAAGGCTGTATTCCACTGGGTGACTTTACTCAATAAATTTTGATATAAAAGGTCGGCATTTGGAATGCGGGTTAATCGCAGACATGTTATATGTCATTGGAAAGAATCTATTATACACGTTCAAACGGTATGAAGTGTAGGTGGTTATTCCCTAAATATATATGCTAAAATGTAATAAAATTACCAAATAATCGGCAGTCAGAATCGGCTAGTGGAATACCGGCTTTACACTAAAGTTACAGAGCTCCCCGACGCGCCCTCTGGTGTTTATCAGGGGCCATGAATCAGGACAGCGTCTCAGGCCCCACCCAGGGGACGCCGAGCGTCCTTTTAAGTCGTTTCCATTTCCTGGCGCGGATTTTCTCTGCCGCGCTAAAGACCTCTCCTTGTATTGTCGCCCACTACCACGTGACGGCCCAAGAGTCACGTGATAGAGAAGCAGCGCCGCCTGTCGGAGTGGGGGCGCTTCACGGCTAACTGACCCCACTGAAGTGGCGCCGCCTAGCGGCTGGGGTCTCTATACGGAAAGGGCCTTGTAAAGGGGGCGTCCGGGGAGGGCACTGATTCTCTGAAAGGTTACTTCCTATTGTCAAACTACCGCCCTTAATTTTGGTGACTGCACTAACTACGAGTTTGAGTTGACGGCCCCTTAATTTTGGGGGACACAGAAAACTGGCCCTAGAAATCAGAATGTGTCAATACCAGGAAATAGACTAAATCATAAAAATTTCCTGGGAAAACGTCTGATAAAAAAATCGCTAGTCTTTTTGTTATAATCTTTTTGTGAAATAAAGTAAATATAAGGTTATTCCCATGTTATTTCCCCTATATCATCCCTAATTTTGTCATTCACCGTTCCTGCTTTACAGGTCCATTTGGCAATGAACAAATACCCTTTCAAGACCAAAGTATCCCCCTCTCCATGAGGGGGCACCTTTGCCACTGACTACAGCCATCCCCTGCGCACAGAGCGAGAAATCCGGTCGGACAGCACAAAGATGGACATATTGAGGAATGGATAACGGCTTGTATGAGCTGTTGTCCGGGAAGAGGGGCGTAATGGTACAATAAAGATCACTTCTTTTTCAAAGCTGCGAGCTGACTTGTTTTCTTTTCTTTCAACTTTCTAAAACATAATGCTAAAAATCTGTTTTCAAAACGTCTCAAAGAACTCCCCTTTCTGAGAGGTCATGTGTCGTTAGTCGTTAATAGATATCAGTTTGCAACTATCGACAATTGGTGGGTGGGACGGAATGTCGTAAAACCGCTACAATTATCCTATATTCAAATGCTGGACGTTCTGCAACGTTCTAATTTCGTTCTGGGGTGTCGTTATAATAACATACTCTGCTGGGAGGGTAAACACCTTGTGCAGACGATGTCAAGTGATCACATTTTGGTGATCATCACGTGGTGATCAAGAACATGTGGGTATGGAATAAATCAAAATTTGTAGTTTCTAAATAATGATAATTGTCAAGTATCATTTAGGGATACGCCTTTAATTGATAGTAACATTATGATATGCGCTAAATGCTTGAGAAAGATACATTTAAATTGATCACCAATATGGCGGGCAGTCCATTATTGGCAGTTGTGACGTCACATGCACAACGTCTATATACACTAAAAACGACAATTTTGGTGAACCTAAAAAAATTCATATTATAGAGCATAGTAAAGCTATATCCCTCCTCCACATCGGACATGGGCCCCGATCCCCCGATGTATCCCAGTTAAGTGGACGGCGGGCGGTAAGTGGAGAATGAGTAGGCCGCCAGGAGGGGTACATGTCGGCCCCCACCGCCCGCCCTGGAGGACTACTGATGGTGTCAAACCCTCGATCGATGAGTGTCAGAGAGGCCTGAAAATGCCTCCAGTGACCCTGGCACCCCAACACTAATCCCACCTCCCAATAAGTGCATCCCACATCGGGATTTACATTAAGGTGGGAGAGGAGGTCATATAGCATAGACTGGTTTGAACAACTAAAGGGATGGGCAGGAGTTTTTGTGGGGAAAAAAAAGAATATTACAATCATGACCACGAAAACTGATTGTCCTTCCATCCGACTTATAGTAGCCTTGTTATATGATTACACAGCTTTAGGCATTATATCCTAGAGATTGATTTCATTCTGTATTATAAAGAACAGCAGATATGTGCTAAAATTTAATTGATTTCATTAAACAATCAAATAATTGTATATCAGGGTACCACAAGGTGGCATATAGATACCTGTGACACCTGCCTGCGGCACCTGCTATTTTACATTGGTTTTCTGTAAATTGCTTGGTTTTCTGTAAATTGGGATATCAACATGTTGGTATCAAAACCGCAAATTGCTTGTGGTACCTAAAAATAGCGACCGCATGTGTAACCTACCAGCCTACTGCAAAGTGGAATATAGGCTTAAACTTTAATAAATTGCCCTAGCATCGTTTCAAGTTGTCATGTTAACCAATATTACCTTGATTATTTTGATTTCATTTGGAGACTCATCAGCATCTTTTTAAAGGAAGCCTTATAACTTCTCCGACCAAAGACGGTACATGATCATATACGTAGTTGTTTGTTCAAACCGTGGTATCGCGATCGATGCATGTTAAAACAGGCACAATTAATTGTGTATTCAGATACTCTATGCGTCTTCCACCCCGCAAATTTAATCCAGAGCACAAACACACACCATAAACAAATTATACTCCCACACTATTGACGATGTTTCACAAACACCATTACTAAAAGCCATATATATACAAATATATATCCTTTCTTTTTATAACCGCTTGGCCCAAATAGCTGACGTTTTATCTGCCCCCCGGCCTGTCTCATGAGACATGTTCCAGTGGTGGTTAACTGATGCTGTGGGGGTGGCTTCAGGAAGCGACGCCCAGGACGCCTGCCTCCCATGTCGGTTTGAATAACTGCGACCTTTACCGACTCCTGGCCTCCTGCAGGCACTGGAAGCTACTGCACACACACCCTAAGGCTGGAGACAGAGGTTCTAAGTCTTTCTATGTTACACGTGTAGCATTGGGAACGTTGGCGTGCATACTATATATATATATATATATATATATAGAAGTTGTTTCCTTTACATATATGTATGATATTAAATTGCGAAATAATTTATGAGGGGCATAGAATATCAAAAACTCAGTTTTTTTTCGATATTATATGAATAACATACATACTTGTTTAATGATATAAGACTAGTCATGTAACATGTTGTTAAAGCATAATGTTAGTGACCTTTATCTATTTTTATCAACTGAATAACATAATTCTATATGAACGTTTATTTGTGAACCTTTAATTTTAATTGGAAATGGTCATTAGTTGTATTGAACATTCAGACCGTTACATTGTCAAACTAAGGAATGCGAGCACTGAAAATGCTGCAACGTATAAATTGCAGCTTATTCGCAACTACGTTCTTTTACTGAGTCCTCTCCACCCAGTGGTGGTCGGATTGGTATGGATGTAAAGAAAGAACACCCGGGCAAGAACACCATCTGTCCTATAGAGGTGCATATGTAATAAACCATAGGGTTTTATTGGTTGTTAAAATAGGGAGCTTTAAATCCAATATGTCCCCTTTTAGAAGGAATGAAAGAGGCATTTTCTCTCAAACAATAACCTAAGGCTGCATGGTCCGCTTCCGCTATTCAATTTCAGAAAAATGAAGTGATGAACACGAGCCGTCCCATTTCTTATATTGCCATGATTCGTCTTATTAAGGAAAAATCTTCTTAATCTTCTCAACTGTTTGATAAGCAAACACTTGTGAGGGCAAATCAACCTTTCCGAGAGCAAGTCAAATATTCATCGGCGGAATGAAAACCGACGCCTCGCCTCAGCATGTGAAAGGAGCTTCCCGACGGTTGAACTCTTGTGAGTCTGCGGAAAGGGGGTTATTGCCTTTATTACAATTTTTACTTTCTATAGACGGTATAGCATGCAGTTTGTTTTTTTTATAAGATTTTGGTCATTGTCAAATTCATGGTAGTATTTTATCTTTAGATGTGCTTATTAATAATTATCATCAATCTTATACTTTGTTTTCAGAGATATTACAAATTATCAATCACACATTTATAGGATCTCATGTATTTCTTATAATATTATAATAGCTTACTTTTGCGGAGGGGGGGGGGCACATGATTTCGAGTAGGCCAGGGGTCCAAATAATTATAGGCTAATACTGCCCCTGTTCTGTGGATGTTTCAGATATCGTAATAATTCCGAATCACATATACCTCTGTGAATCTGTGCATGCGCAGTGAGGGTTAAGGTGGCGCCCCCTACCGTCCCGCCCCCTGGCGACCACCCCCGACATTAACCTCATTAGGGCCCTCCCAGGTACATATCAAGGTTCTCCGCGAAGCGTCACCCAGCCCCAGTTACCCGCCGGAACCCGAGGCCCATTAGTCGGGCAGGAGGGGACGAGGGGGAAGGAGGTCTAGGGTGGCACGCAGTTATATTTTTTACTCGGGGGCAATGGGAAGCAGGGATGTAATTGCAAGCAATAACGAGAGTGTTCTTATTTGGATCCTTCTTTGTCGGATAAAATTAGGCTGGCTTTAAATCATATCATATGTGTTTTGATCGTATGGTTATAGTTTGAATGGAGGTAATTCACGACAGGTGGATTATGCATTTTATAATGAAAATGGTTTTAGTGCGAGTCCAAGGTCTCTGTCGCTCAACAGATCCGAATCATTATTGAAAATACAATGAAAAAAATACAATGAATCCAATAAAAGGTTTGTGAAATATTTCAGAATGAAAGTCATGTAAACTGAGGTATAGTATTCATAGGGTTGGGACCTCATGTGTCTGGTGAAAGAGCATTTAATACTTTTCGATTGAATCTGACTTTATTTTGAAATGAATCGTATTATTATAGAAGAATTTATCAATTTTGATAGACTAGATCTTGTTGAAAAATGGAAAATCGTTCATAGTTTGATTAAAGTTAACCGGAACTAACGGTTCCCAATCGTGGGGACTAAAAGGTCCCAATTGATGGTCCAAGGACGATGATATAAATCATTGAAAGCTATTGCTCTCGTGACCCAACCCTGTCTCTTACAAGAGGCAGATCCAAAGAGGGAAGGGAGCACAGGAAGCATGTGACTTGTCTGTGGTCGTGTGATTTCTTGTCTACATTTTCACATATTCAGAACACTGCGAATAAAAATAAAAGATTTGGATAGCATCATACAATCCAAATGGTAGATTGATATAACAGGCAAAAACGCAATCGTTTTGATGTGCATAAACAGACATTAATCGTTGATGCATGCCAAATTTAGTGAAACGAAATGTGTTTATTGATACATTAATTGTGCCTTGTCATCCCAAGCTGTTGGAACAATCTTTGGGCGATTTGAGCGACCTCTGTAAAAGGCTTAACACTCTGATACGATAGTTTCTTCCGTAATGGGCTGTCGACACTTGTCTATTTCTCATGTGACTCATCCCGGGGACTCATTTACTCCTCGAGCAGGTAATCCAGTCCTACCACACATATGTGACCAAATCACCGATAACGTGAACTAATCTACCATGCACATGACCATCATGTGAACTAGTCCCTACACTCAGCGCATCCAAGTCTTCACCTGACATCATCCTAATAGCACCACATCCTACCCTTCCTGACCTCATCCTAACAGCACCGCATCCTACCCTTCACCTGACCTCATCCTCATGGCACTATATCCTACCCTTCACCTGACCTCATCCTAACAGCACCACATCCTACCCTCCACCTGACCTCATCCTAACAGCACCACATCCTACCCTCCACCTGACCTCATCCTAACAGCACCACATCCTACCCTCCACCTGACCTCATCCTAACAGCACCACATCCTACCCTCCACCTGACCTCATCCTAACAGCACCACATCCTACCCTCCACCTGACCTCATCCTAACAGCACCACATCCTACCCTCCACCTGACCTCATCCTAACAGCACCACATCCTACCCTCCACCTGACCTCATCCTAACAGCACCACATCCTACCCTCCACCTGACCTCATCCTAACAGCACCACATCCTACCCTCCACCTGACCTCATCCTAATGGCACCACATCCTACCCTTCACCTGACCTCATCATAACAGCACCACATCCTACCCTTCACCTGACCTCATCCTAATAGTACCACATCCTACCCTTCACCTGACATCATCCTAATGGCACTGCAACCTACCCATCACCTGACCTCATCCTAACAGCACCACATCCTACCCTCCACCTGACCTCATCCTAACAGCACCACATCCTACCCTTCACCTGACCTCATCCTAACAGCACCACATCCTACCCTTCACCTGACCTCATCCTAACAGCACCACATCCTACCCTTCACCTGACCTCATCCTAACAGCACCATATCCTACCATTCACTACCTCATCCTAACAGCACCACATCCTACCCTCCACCTGACCTCATCCTAACAGCACTGCATCCTACCCTTCAACTGACCTCATCCTAACAGCACCACATCCTACCCTTCACCTGACCTATCCTAACAGCACCACATCCTACCCTCCACCTGACCTCATCCTAACAGCACTGCATCCTACCCTTCACATGACCTCATCCTAACAGCACTGCATCCTACCCTTCACCTGACCTCATCCTGATCGCACCATATCCTACCCTTCACCTGACATGCATACACACACACACACACACACACACACACACACACACACACTCACACACTCACACACCTCATCCTAACGGCACGTGACCCTGGGTATTGGTTGTACCTACAAATATAACGTCTACCTGTTGGTAAAGATGGAACCCTTTGTCTTCCCCCTGTCACTCCGGCATGTGACATCTGCACCGATAGCAGCTCTCTTATGTACGTTTGATCAACTTACAAAATGCTGATTTTGAACATCAATTTGTGTGTGTTTGTGTTTGTACGTGTATTTGTGTGAGTGTGTTCTTCATTTGGTGTAAATTTGTATGTATCTGCGTGTGTATGGGTGTTTGAATTGGGCCCTTATGTTCTGTCTGTGACGTGTGTATGTGTGTATATATGCTCGTTTTAATACGTGTGTTTGTGCATGCATCTGCATTTTCGTGCATTTTTATGCGTACATGTGTGCATGTCCATGTGTGTTTCCATCTGTCTCAACCAATGTCTCTGCATAGCCAGGCGCACCTTTCCCCAGTCGGGGCGCACCTTTGAGCAGTAACTGACGTGTATTGCCGAGACCCCAACGACCCAGGTGGTGCTAAGCCTAGATTTACGAGCAGAGGATGGTCGCAATCTCTACCTGAACTCTCTGAGAGGATCGAGTTGATTTGATCTGCCGCCTCCATATTGTTCAAGGGAGACTGTTCTTACCGTCTTCATACAATCCTATACAACCAGGGCTTTGGGATGAGACCTGGAGGCCGTCTGTTCCCCTGATTAAATGCCATAGTGTTATGTTTCACGGGGGTGTTATAATAAACTTATGAGGGAAAAAGTTAGATCACGCCCCTCTAATCGAAGATTTCAGTTTTATAAGCATGATCAATATAGAAATAACCACATTAGTGATGCAATGGAAAATGAACAGAGCCTACCGATGATGAATGTAGGTTTCGTTCGTTATTATAAATAAATTAAACCATTACCATCTGACAATGGTCTTCCTTGTAATTACATTGCATTAATGATTGATCTGTACAACGAGCAAAATACTCGTAACAATATAAAACCGCATACTCTATCGGACTAAAGCTGATACAATTAAGGTTATTATATAAAATTTGGGAGTTTTAGCAACCCTGACGCATCTCGATACGTCAACGTATCTCTAAACTTTAGGATATTCTAGAGGACAAAATAATTATACAATTCTTCGAAAGTGAAAGTAGATGAGATAAAAGATACGTTACGTTAACGTTACGTTATTGAATATTGACAAACAGTGTCATGATTCCCAACATCAAAATATGTATTTACAGTCGCAAACGAAATCTGCCAGAATAATCATTTACCATTTATAACGTTTAATGAAAAGAGACAGGGTGTAACATTACCGTCACTTCTCTAGACGTGACGAGGTGTCTAGCGGTGGCAGTCAGTGCTGAAGTACGTTAACAGATTGATGGATTAACCCTGAGAAGGTAACTCAGACACCAGCCGTTGGCCCGTGAGTCCGCCCGCCACACCCAAACCACCACTACTACCCACCACCATCAACCACCTCTTCCAAACACCACCACCACCAACCCCACCACTGCTACTAGCATACCGATTCATCTTTCAACACTATGGAAAGAGCAGAGTGCACTAGACCCAAACCGATATCAATCTATATAGTATGTGCATTGATTTAATATATACTAGTAAAATACCTACATTACCATTGTGTATACATATGACATTGTATATAGATCACAGAAAATTAGAATAAATCTATTAGATGATAATCATATAAAGTTACTAGCTATATGTACTGACAATTGTTATGTTTGGAAGATCTACATGTATGAAGGCTTTCAATGAAAGAAAAATACATTAAAACAACGAGTTTTTCATTCCATTTTACTTTCAACCGTACTACATAGCTTTTGCATGACACTTGATATTGTGGGTGTACATTTGGCCCCTCTCACCTTGGCCTCAAGTCGTCAGGGTGAGTGCCGACAGGTGAGTCAGGCTGGGCGGCCCTCCAGGGTGCCTCCAAGGTTACCCAACCTGAACGTTAACAGGCCCTCTGACCCCAGCTGACCCAGCGACCCCTCCTGACCCCCGATGGCCCTCGATGACCCCCACATAACGCTGAGTTCCCCAGGCTTAATGCGGCCTACAGTAGGGGTTGGGAGCAATTCCAGATTATTCTCCTACACTCAGGTGTGCAGTGGGGCTTATACCAAGAGGACTTTAATACACAGCCTTAACATCAAAAGCATGGCAAGTCGATAAGGCAAGTGATGCCTCTTAAACATTAAATCTTTTTTTCTTATTCTAGACTCATAAGGCACGCCCCTTTATACATCTAAGTGTTTCCTTGCCCCAGGAGGATGACTCGGCTTTTCGACTCAAAGTCAAAAGGGGCACTGACGTTTTGAAGGTTACTAAGCAACTGTCAGCTACCAGAGTAACTACCTAAAGCCTGTAATCCACTGGCCGATTTTGACAAGTCGGCATTGAGAATGAAGGTCAAGTAAAGACATGTTACATATAAGTTTTTATAACTTTCCTTATGATGGCGATGGCATATGGGACGTATGGTGTCCTGCCATACTTTAAAAAAAGAATAGTAGAAAATCGGTCTACTTTTGGTGTTGAAATATAAGCTTAACTTGACAAGATCTGCAGTTAATAATGAATGAAGGTCTGCAGTTAATAATGAATGCTATAGCTCAACTGACAACTGCATGGTTTATGAGGTGTCTGCCCCTGGTATGTCAGAGGGCCAATACATCACACCAACTCTTAGACTGAAAGGGCACATAACTATACATCATGTCTGTAATAGGATAGGGGTCCCAGTTCACCTGCTGATTTAGGTTTCAAGGTTAGAGTATTACGCCTAGTATTGTATAAGACTTTCCTTTAATCAATATCTATTATTTCCTCTTTTTAAAAAGCCATCTCTTCCAAGACACTTTACAATCATTTGACTGACAAAGAAGTCAAAACCTAGCATTCTGATTAGCTTGGCCCTTGTAGTTACAAACAGCAATAGTTATTAAGTGAGAAAAAATAGGTAGAAATTTGCTGTCTGGAAGATCAAGGCGTACGACAATGTGACTTAAACAGTTGAAGCTTACCTGCGATTAAACCATCCCGCGTTATCCAAGGCAATCAATATTTAGCTCCAGGGCGCTGATTATGGTACTCTATTACACAACATCGTACCTAATGATTACGCGGTACTTTCCTCCAAGTATCATATGACTGCTGTATCCTATAATCCCTGTAGTATAATCCCCTATAGTAGACGCTGATCGAACTCCCCGATGGGGCCGATAATCCTCCAGGGTGCCTCCCTACAGCACCACCTGTGGATTAACCAGAGACCATGTCTCATGAGATTAACGCCCGCCGAGACGCCCGCTTACACCCGGACTCCTCCAGGGTCGGCGGGCAGGTAGAACCTCAGGTAACCAGGGGTCACAGACAGGTCGGGTCGGTCGTTTTCATGGTCATATGATGATCCAAGATTATTTCCGTGAAAGGTAATTCAACCTTACCGCGTTGCTAGCCAGAACCATTATTCTTATACTGCACATGTCAGGAACTTACTCTTTTTCTAGTACCTGCCATTTTATAGATTAAGAAACGTCTGTAGTAGGCAGCCCATGAGAGTCCTTTAGCTGTTCGTAAAAATCTAAGCTGCAACTGGCAATGCATAAAAAGAACACCATATATACTTATATAAAAAGTGTTGACTTCGGGATATAAAGTCTAGTATGCGCCATATCTTTTACACACTCCATTCGTATCCATCACATAGAAACAGTCATATTTCGGTGCATACCAGAAAGACATGTACTTATATTACAAATATTGCCTTTTGGTGTTTCGTAATGATATACTCCAGTATATACCGTATCCTTTATACACTCCATCCGTATCCACCGAGTAGCTCCTCGTGTGACGACCTGGGATCGATCAGTCGTGCTCACCTGCCATCAGACCAAATCAAGGCGGCCCTCGGTCCTTCTATACGAGGTCGTTACGACGCCCCCAAGTCTAGAGACCGGGCGGCGTATGGGGGCGGGGGCTGCTGAGGGGCCCAAGGGGGTCGTCCGGAGGGATTCAGGAGTCGTTCAGAGGAGCACATTGAAGGGCCAGGGGTCGTCCTGAGGGACCAGGGGTCGTCCTGAGGGACCCAAGGGTCGTACAGATGAGCCCAAGGATCGTCCTGAGGGGACAAGAATCGTCCTAAGGGTCTAGGGGTCGTCCTGGGGGCTCAAGGGTCGTCCTGAGGGCCCAAGGATGTTCCTGATGGCCCAAGGGTCGTCCTAAGGGGGCAGGGGGTCGTCCCGAGGGGTCGGGGTCGTATTGAGGGCTCACGGTCGTCCTGAGGGCCCAGGGTTGTCTAGAGAACCCCAGGAGTCGTCCTGAGGCTCACGTGTACAGAAGAGCAACTAAATTGTAGTGTAAGTGTACTCCATGCCTTTGTAGTGAGTTGCTCGTGGAGAGGTGCACTTACCTCCGGGTTACGTGCCGCCGTATGAGCAGTGTATGTCTAGAGGCTGGAGGCAATGCGTGCTTCTGTATAGGCCTCGTTCACCTTTGTACCTATAGCTAGGCCCAGGTATATCCTCCACCTATATATTGTAACAACTATACAACATCACGAGATCTTCCACTTAACGATATCAGTCAGATGATTCCACAGTAAAACATGATTCCTTCGAGATAATAGATTTTTTATCACCCTTCCTGTGATTGAAAAACGTCGCACTCTGATGTTTAAATCCTATCTGTAAAACGTTGGTCTTTGATGATTGTATTCTATGATGTATATCTATGACACCAAACAATAAGCATCCCTATGTGGGCGACAGGTTCCGGTGCACTTAATCAAAGAGCAAGGTAACGGGCATTAAATGTGGCCCTCTTACAATGGTCTGTGAGGTTCTGCAACGTTATCATAGCGTTCTGCAACATCATATCCTTCGCCGGGCATTGCTGACCCATCCATTGCACTCCGTATACCGACACACACTCAATGACGAGCTGGTCAGTGAATGACGACTCCCACCTGTATATAACTAGTACAAGGGCACGTGGTGCAGAGGTTACACCCCCAACAGGTGAGACCACCACCTGCTGCTCCACTACTCCTCCTGGGTCCCTCACCCTCGCCTCCTCCAGGGCGGGAGGGCCAAGAAATGCCTATAAATCCGCCGCACCTGGCTCTCACCTGGAGGAGTTAACAGGGGGTATGGGAGAGCACTCCGAGGGAGTGAGTAGGTCTGTGAGAGATTGAGCTGCTCGCGTCACACTTAGCGGGTGGGGCGAGCTGCTCCCACGACTAATAGACTCTCAGGATTAAGCCTGCATTGCACTAGGCGATTTTTACCACAACGGAATTGATAATTTCTTGATCCTTCTTAATTGCAATGAGGAATATCACAGGAACCCAGGAATGCTAGATATCATTTGAAAGGTAATTTCAAATCCTTTTTAATTGTATGTATTATATTTATACTTAGCCATTATTCCCAGTCACGATTTCAGAAATCGCAAGGAAAATTGGATAGTGGAATTCTATCGGCTCAGGTGTTATCTGTGTATGCGTCGTTACAGTGCCAGCTAGACACCCTAGGGTACGCACACGCACTCACTCAGGTACATCAAAGCGACGGGGCGCACCTAAAGCTATACACCAACTGTTAACGGCCTCAGCGCACGTAGAATACAAGGAAGTATACAGTAACTACAAGCCTGTTAGTGTGCTACAGTGAATAGAGCCTGAAGCCCGTGGAGTTTTTACCCTTGATAAATCAGCTTATTTCATACACGGGAAGAAGAGAGATTATGTTGATAAAAACCGCTAACCGATTCTGTTGATATGTTTCCAGGTTATATAGTGCTGTGTGTCAAAGACACGTGAGGTAAAGATCCATCCAGTAGAACTATATAGAGTTACTCCGGAGAACACCAAGTACTCCCGTGCCACCGTGGAGAGTCCTCCTGTGAGATATGACCGGCTGCGATGACCTCCAGGTGGCTAAAGCTGATAGCTGCCACAGTGTCCGACATCCAGGTGTAGGCGAGTACCTCACGGCCCGGGAGTGGTTCCTCCAGCGGTATCCTCCCGGTGCTGGAGGGCCTCTACTCCGGGCGGCAGGGTAGGTGGGACGCTGGAGGAGCCTCCAGGAGGACGGGCACGGCTTGGACGGAGCGTGTACGCAGGTAACAGGGCTACGATGCCCGTCCTGAGGGCTTTACCTGAGGGCCATGTTGGGCCCTCCGAGGCCTTCCGAGCTGCTCCCAAATGCTCACAGGGCATGAACTGACACAGTCACAGACGGTCACAGACTGGACCTACAACTACTGCCACGTCGCCCCCGTCAGTCGGCCAGGGAGTCGCCGGGTGACTGGAGACGTGGGTGTGTGCATTATGAGCTGGCCGCTTCACCTCGCAGCGCACACTGTGACAAGGAAGTGGCTTTTGAAGGGGTCTGTTGGGTTGAAGATTGGGGCTGACAGGGTTGGTTTGGTGGATGATTCAGTACCAATAGGGCATGTTGAGTTGACAAGGGGGCACTGACAGGGCTGGTTGCATAATTGGGTTGCCGGTTGGGCATTGACAGGACTGGTTTGGTTGCCAATGGGACACTGACAGGATTGGTAAGGTTGCCGGTGGGACACTGACAGGGCTGGTTGGGTTGCCAGTGGAGCACTGACAGGGCTGGTTGGGTTGTCGGTGGGGCACTGACAGGGTTGGTCAGGTTGCCAATGGGACATTGGCAGGGCTGGTTGAGTTGCCAGTGGGGCATTGGCAGGGCAGGTTGAGTTGATGAGAGGACGCAAACAGGGTATATTTTGTTGATGATGGTCATTGGGAATAAGGCAACAACATGGATCTTTGGTTAACCATTGGGTGCTAAGCATTTTGGGCTAAGAATTGGGCACCAACAGGGCCTTTTGGGTATGTTAATGTGATACCGACAAAGGTTGTTTGGTCTAAAATGAGGCACTAACATCATATGATGCATGGGTTCAGATAAGGGGAATATAATTAACTCAGCGACATGGTCTATTCGGGTATCAGCAATGTATCAATAATTATAGTCTGTTCATTGACCACAGGATGCTTACATGGCCAACTAGATTGATAATGTGGTAGCTTATTGAGCTGACTATTGGACACTGCAATCTAATTGTTGGGTTGACAGGAGCATTTCAACATAACCTGGTGGATTGACAATGTGTATGCCAACATAACCGGTTGAGTTGGCAAATGGTTTCCAATAAAACCTCATAGGTAAATAGAGGGGTTTCTGTCAACATAATCTTTTGGGTTTACAATGGGATACCGCCATGACCTGTTTGGTTGCTATTGTACAGAACTATTAGAAATTATATGGAAAAAACAACATGAAAGTGGTGTGACATAATTACCATGTATGATTAGTTAACGAGCATGAATGGATTGTTAATGTTCGAATATGATGGATATTTGCCTAAGATGTAAACGTGTTTAATTTTTTGAAGTTCGTATCAACGTCATGAAAAGCACATAATTGTGATGATGTTTAGTTCAATAAAATAAAATGAAGTTTTGGAAAAACCTGCTAAGTTGATATCAAAATAACCAAATACTAAGCTTGTGTGACAATGAAATAAAATAACCTGTTGGGCTGACGATTGGGCACGAACATAACCTGTTGGATTGACAATGGGTATACCAACATAATTTGTTGCGCTGACAAAAAATATACCACCATAACCTTTTGGTTTGAACATGGGTTGACAATTGGTTTACAAGCATAACCTGTTGTATTATAATCGGGTTCCAACATAACTTGTAGGGTTTAGACAGGGCATAAACTACGCCCCTTTGTTGACAAAGGAGTACCGACGTAACCTTTTGGTACCCATGAGGCCAACCACTAGTGTGACTCCTTCAGCAGTCGTGCCAAGTTCTAGCAGTGCTGTGGAAGCAATGAATGCCAAATGGACCGGTCAACCCAAGGGTGTTGTCACACGCGTACTTGGCAACTTGAAGATACCCAGCAGGGAGTGTGCTTCCACATGATTTATCTATGGCTACGTTTCTCCATAGCAGGTGGTTTCTTTGAGTCTCCCCTTAGAGCCTGCATGCCGGATTTCTTCACTTGAAATTACTTTAGTGTTAAAAGCAACGGTTTATTTGCATAAATATAATTATACAAAATATAATTATGTGTACGTGTAAATTCAGCAATGGAAAAAACAACATTTTATCTCCTTTCATGTGGTCACTGGTTCCAAGGTGCCACAGAACATCAGTGAATAGCCATTCGAAACCCACTCACCATTGATGGGAAGCTCTGGAAAATCGTATTTTACCCCTTTGGCTTATCCAAATGACACTATGAAGTCTAACTACAACTATACATCTTCATATAAGAGAACCTGTAGGATTATGGTACCCAAAAGTGGCGATATTTCCTTAATTCAATACAATAACATTATTAATATATTCCGCGACACTAATACAATCCTACATGAAAGACTAAAGAATGAACATTAAATTGCTTTATAATTTGTTTAAGAATCCACAGAATACCCCAACTCTTCCCTTTTATTCCGAACTTTCAAGTCCTATCGGATGCCACCCGTATGATATTAACCAAGCCAAAATATACTTTCTTACATACCATGGCTAGCGGGCTTTACATCCATTGTCATACTTTCAAAAAGAACTCCAATAGCTGAGATTAGAGATACGCCACGCCCCTACTATTCTTCAAGATAATCACTCAATGGGACTTTACCCAGTGCATGCATAGTGAAACACTATATGTCTGTTGTTTTTTCATACCTACCTTCTAGCTTTAGCTGTGATATAATCCTGTGAGCGATTGATTTCTTGTCAGTAAATCCCAGTGGAAGGCTCTAATTAAGGGCGTTAAGCCGGTGGTGTGGGGGGAGGTATAGAACCCCTTCCCCCTCCACCCCCTGCTCATTAGACACAATTGTTCAGCGTCTAACAAACAACAATGCCCCTTTCTTGTATGAAATCTCATAACCGTTACCCGGGCAGCCTTATTGATGGTATTTGTTTGAGCGCTCGGGAGCTCAAGCTACTCTTTTTCATCTTTTACACTTAGAGATGATGATAATGAAATGGTTCTTTGTATCTAGACACTTGCTTGATGCAGTGTACCTAATTAATGATGGCTTAAGCAATCCTATTGATGTTGGTTCATACTGGAAGTAGTCTTTTTCGTTTCTAAGTACACTGCTGCTGTCCACATAACTTATATATTCATACATATTATAGTTGTCCCTTTTTATTCGATCACTCTCTAGATATCATATATAAGAATAATTTCCGCTCATTAGATTGGCTTAGCCACTCAAAATAAGGTTAGAAAGTTAGTCAAATCAAGATTTGGTCATCTGCCTTTAATATTTAGTATAGGGGCAATGCTAAGTCTCGATCTCGTATCCCCCGTTGAGGACATTTTACCAAGCCCAATAGTCAAATTAAACTGGGCTTCTAGGCCAAACGAAGGTCACTTTTACTATTGATTTTCAAAATTCTAACGTCCACTCTTGGCAGGTGCACCCTTAATCAAAATGTGGAAGGCTATAAACTAGCAATCGCAAACATCTTGATCTTAGAAAATAATGTACCTAATTCATATAAAATAGTTTAACCTTGATGTTGATTACAAACAAACCCTTGAAAATCATTTTCCAGTTCATTAAGCCACAAAGGTAGGGTAATCTGACCCACCTGTAGTCAAAATATCTATGCCTTCATCGAAAAAATGGTCAGAAACTTTTGACGAAATTGTTAAATCATGTTTACTGGTAAGTGCGTCTGCGCGTGTGTGCGTGTGTGTGTGGACGTATGTGTGTGCAATGTGCATGTATGTGTGCGTGTGCATGTGCCTTTGCAAATGTAGAGATCGATATTTACTTAGGCCTTCGCCCTTCCGCCTTTTGTCCATGACATATCTCGTTTCGACATTCGCACCCACACCCCAATACCCTCGGTGTATTTGTCCAGGGCCGATCAGTATGGCTTAGACCCTCATACAGGCCGCGGCCTATGGCCATGACCGGCCAGAGACAACACTGAGGGCCTAGAGCAGGTCGGCTGTGTACACCTATAGAGAGAAGCTATACCCCTATAGACGGAACCTACCCCCCTATAGAGGGACCCTACGCCCCTATCGTCTCCACCACACAGTGTCCCAGGCCAGATACCATCAGTCCCCAAATCAGGCGGCTCAAACGCACCTAGGTCATGTAATGGGGGAACCGTGTTGGGCATTTCCGAATATAATGAAGTCATGAAAACCAAGGTAGAGTTCTGTATAGAACCCCAATCTTGCGTTACGGTGGACGTAATCAGTGGGACTACGTGACCCACGTTACGGCTGCGTTACGTATATGGATAGCCCAAGGACACGGATCTGAGTCTGATATATATATATATATATATATATATATATATATATATATATATATATATATACCTTGATTGACGTACACGTCAATTGGGATTAGGTAGTGACCAGCAATTACTGCAGCGCATGTTATCCAGCGTTTAATCATAATTCTATTACATTCAAAGGGAACCTGTCAATTTGTATTACGCGTTGTGTTCTCTCCATCCGGATTATATGGGGTTTTACCCCGAAAGCCGCCAAGCTGTGTTACATTTTGTTTTGTAACAGAAGCTGTTCATCCGTATTACAATGTGTTTTGTCCGTGGTCACAGATTTTCTCTTCACACAACATGTCTCTTCTTTTGCCGCACGCTCCAGGCGGTTCCATCCATTAAAGACTCCGTCGCTTCAATGTACTTTGTTATGGTGGAATAGTCATAAAGTGAGATATGGGAAGCTTGGATACAACACAGTGATAATTCTAAGTATAATTATGTCCAAAGAAAAAACGTGCATACTCTCACAACAAATCCCAATTTCTAAAGGAAAGCCCAAATTTGGGTCACATAATAATCACGTTGAACAATTCTCCAGAGGCGAGAGCGTAGCTTGCGCTCAGGTTAAAGGGGCGCTGCCTATACCCACGACGGCACTTCAACCGACCCAACTATTACTAGTACTGACAATATCACGCGAATAGTATAGAACAATTTACGACTATGCAAGTAGTATACAGAACTTGGAATTTTGGCTTTGTGTTGCACACAACGTCGGTTATATGTTGTATGAATTATATTACAAACATCCTTCTAAATCCCCAGCTGTCTATACGCCTGACATTTAATAAATTCTTTAATTAATATGAGCGGCATAGAAGTAGTTTATGGAAATGAGGGTTTTCGGCTTATCAAGTTCATAGTTCAATGTCTCATGCGACTCATTAATAGCCTTTAATTGCATGACGTCACAATACAATGTCTGATATGTAATTATGCAGCAAGTCTCCAACAACTTTACCTAATGTGCATTTTGGTTTAGACAACATGCATTTCTGATATCAATGTTAACGATCCTGAGGTGAGCATGTATGAGTAGTATATGAAAATAACAAATTGATTCTTGTCGCGTTTTCTTAGTATTGTCCAGGGGTTAACGTTCAGGGGAAGGGGTCTTCAGTAGTTTTATTCAGATGCTGGTTCGGATGTAGATTCCAACTGAGGATATTATCAGTAACTATAATTTATACTGGCACGCGACCATTGTCTAACAAGTGTAAAATGTACACTGAAAACACAAGTTGTCAAAAGTGGTGTCAAAATCAACAACCCTATGACGACCTTCTGGAAACCTTGATGTCAAAATCAACAACCCTATGACAACCTTCTGACAACCTTAGTGTCAAAATTAACAACCCTATGATAACCTTCTGACAACTTTGAATGAAATACTGACAACTTTGTGACCACTTTATATGAGATCATGCGGGTCTCTGTGATGACCTCAGGGTTTTAAGTCAATTGTGCCAAAAAAAATACATCCATGGGTTGTCAAAAACATCTCCAGGGTTGTCTTGATCTACTGGAACAACTTAGGGTTGTCACAGGGTCTTCAGAAAGGTATGTAAATTTAACGATGTATTTAGGTCATGTGTTTACTATTATGTGAAATATTACTATTATTATGTATGCCCATTATACTTAACCCAGATTATGCTAACGTCCTACTGGTAGGACACCTATACCATGGGTTTTGTGCTACTTGTTAAAGTTAGTCAAAATATGAATACAATCTAAAATCTTAGTTTAAATATGACCTCAACACCTATAGATCATGAAAACATTCCAAATAAGAACATATCCCATGCAACATTATGTTGCCATGGCAACAAACAATGAGGTAAATTGACAAATACAGA
Organism: Lepidonotus clava; assembly: GCA_936440205.1. NCBI lineage: Eukaryota > Metazoa > Annelida > Polychaeta > Phyllodocida > Polynoidae > Lepidonotus > Lepidonotus clava. The sequence goes on from OW387143.1 coordinate 30,883,792, forward strand.
TGATAGAAAATTTGAAAAATCAATGTATGTTTTTCCTATGATATAATAAATATTTTGGGACAAAATTTGGATTTTAGATAGACCTTATGGAGCTCCATATGCATGCTAATTTTTATTTAAATCAAACAATAATGTCCAGAGATATTAAGAATTTTCTATTGCCGTCCTACATGTAGGACCTTAGCATAATCCACTACCTTAATTTTATGTTCTGCATCCATGTGGATACTACATGATATAGCATTATTTTGAAGTTTTGTCATCATTTACTCACACATTTTGCATACAAAGTATGTAGTAGATGCCCATAGAAGTCCAGTAATTGGTACTTTAAAGCTCTTTTTGTATTTTAAAACATTTTTTTATTTTTCCTTAACCTTTAATGATGGATAAAGGCATATTATCATGGATAACCAATAAATTAGGTTGTTGGTTACCATGGTAACCCCAAAAATAAATAAGAAATAATTTTTTCGCACCGTCCGAAAGTGGATTTCATAATTATGAGTGGCTTTCCATTTAATGGATTCCTAGAATTCTTATTTTTAAAATTAATAGTATGATTTATTTGTTATCATATATTTGCCAATAAGGCTCTTTTTAGCATTAGCAAAGAGTTAAATACTATGGAAATTATGGTAGTGGATTATGCTAGCGTCCTACATGTAGGACGCCCCATATCTCAGCTTCTACTATAGATAGAGACCTAAAATTTTGTATGTGACTTATTATATCATATATAGTGCCAGATATAAGATTTTTAGAGTTTTGGATCATAATTAGCACTTTAGTATAATTTGGGTTAAGAGGCCTAAGTTGTATTAGGGCTTAGGAGTTGTATGGTTTTTGGCACCATTCGTTACAAGACTAGAGTTGTCACAGACAGAGGCCATGACAACCTTGGGTTGTCGTTTTTGGCACCACTCTGTTACAACCCTAGAGTTGTCAGGCAGAACTTTTGACTCTCATTTTCTTTCCTGACAACCTTATGACAATCTGATTACCACTTTTGCTTCTCTGACAGCCTTTTTGGCCTAAGGTTGTCAGGAGAAAATGACAACCTTTGGATTGTCATCCAGCCTCAAAATTCACAATGACGACCCTCTGACCACCCACAAAGTTATCACAGGGTTGTCACAGGGTTGTCACACAGCATCAGTGGCCTGAAATGAGCCTTGTGACAACCCAAAAGTCACCTATGACAACCCAAAAATCACCTATGACAACTCTCTGACAACTCAAAACTGGCCCCCTGACGACCTTGTGTTTTCAGTATAATATAACAGCCTGAAGCAACATAGCTGAAACCCGCCGTGAGATGTCAAAACTACCATTAGAACTACTCTCTCAAGTCTCTAATGAAGTCACAAACGTAAGCACATGTATGTAATTGCCAGGGATGAAGTCATTAGTGAAATGCTGCTCCCCCTCAAAAAAGTATCATTAGGTTTACCTTCTCTTGGCAATCAGAGTAGAACATAATTTGTGAGCGTGGATCCTTATTATGAGGTAAAAACAGTATTCACACCAACACAAACCCCAACAACATTAACACCCTCTCAATGGAGAAGCATAAGTGCGGAATCTATGTATTTCCATGCCACTTTATAAAAACACTCATAGTCGCCCCCATTCTCTCTGTTTACCACGTGCCTATAGTCCTCACTTCTCCCCTATTGCCCTAAGCCTAACACCCAATACCATTACCTTAATTAGCAAATTATCAATAGGTTGGCTAAGTTGTCGGGCGGCGGTCAGAGCTATTGATTGCGGAAAGGACTAATAAAGCTGGTGATCCACGTTGCGACATTATCCAAGCTGACAAAAAAACTAAGAGCAAACCGATTTCAGGACCGATTTTATTGTGTCGGTCCAGAATCGGTTGGGTAATTAAACCTATTGGTCCTAGAATCGGTCCAGAATCGGTCCAGAATCGGTCACCAACCCATGATCCACAGTGAAGTTGAAAATTAATCATTTTCTTGTACCCTGGGTCTCAAATTAATAGGAAAACACTGAAAAAAAATCGGTTTATTAAATTATCAAAATTCTGGGAATATTTTCACATGTCATGTCTAAACATTGTCAGTACGACCAGAAATATATATCATTTAATCTGTTTGATTACTAATAAGTAAAATAGTAAAATAATCATCGTACAGCATTAAAAAATATACCCCACGAAAGAATATTCATTTTTATACATATTGGTAATATTTTCGTTCTAATAATAGTAAAAAATTAATGAAATAACATTGGAAATATGTAGACATAATAAAATCGGTCCAGAATCGGTCCATATCGGTCCAGAATCGGTCCAGAATTATTAAACAGGTTTGATAATTTCGTCGGACCAAAATCGGCTGGCAATCGGCTGGATATCGGCTGGGAAAAATTATGTCGGTTGGAAATCGGTTGGAAAAAATCGGTTGACATGATCCACGTTGCGATATTTTTCAAAGTGGACCGATTCTGGACCGATTCTGGACCGATTTTGGACCGATTCTGGACCGATTTTGGACATAGAAAATATTTTGCAAATCGGTCCAAAATCGGTTCAATTTTGTCGCAACGTGGATCACCGCCTTAAGAGGGAGCGCTGACCGCCGCTTGGGAGGCTACCCGGCCTCATTCTTCCCCCGATAAAGGCTCCGACAATAGAGGGGCCGGCTCAGGGCTATAGCCTTGAGGTGCTCTCCTCCCCACGCCCCGAGCTGCTTACGGATGGAGAAGCTGCTCGCACCAAGACTGAGTGTTTACACTACGACAAATTTGCATATATAGTTTTCCCTTGATAATATTAATGCTTGCATTTGTTTTGGACGTGCGCTAATACCTTTACGGGGGGGGGCGGTCCACAGGGTTGGTTGGTTGGTTATTGGGGTTTTACACTGTATCAACATCTGTGGTCATATTACGGTGAGAACAAGGTCTTGACAATTCTGTCTGTTTGATGATCGCATTTATGAAATGATTGCATCAATGAGAAGGTAGAGACCGTACCCCTACACTTTTACCGAGGCAGGTGTTCTTTAATGTACAGGGTCCCATAGGCAGGGCAGGTACATAGGGTGCTTTAACAGCAATATAATTATCTCTGACTACGTGTTTATACATGTTTTGCACGTGCGCTTACATCTGTAATGGGATGAGGCATGTACGGTGACATAGAGTGCTTTAAAACCGCAATTTGCCTGGACTATAAGCAACAGGGAATCTTTGTATATCTAGATGTTCAGAAGAATCTTTCTCATGCGCAAGGTACCTCATGTACAAGGCTAATTGCCGGGAGAACAAATATTTTGCAAGTGAACTCACGCCTGCTCTCACTACAACCTACTATTCTGCACTGGGACAAATGTTCACATTTGCACTGGGATAGGCATGTACGGTTACATATGGTGTTTTAGATCTGCAATATCTATGGGATAGATGATAAGCGATAGGAAATGTGGTATATTGCCATCATATATTAGGAGAATCTTACTCCTGAGCATGTTTATGTACAACGCGCGTTTCTGTAACCAATTATACAAGAACTAATTTACATATATAGATTTACACTTGTATTGCTTTCACCTGTTATTTACTTGTCTTTTATGAATTGGTTGTGTTGGTTAAATGGAGTCACGTATGTGTGTGCACATGTATGTATACTTCTGTGTGCGCGGGTATTTGTACATGTGTGTGTGCGCGTGCATGTATACATGTGTGTGTGTGCCATTTTTTGCAGACGTTGTCACTGACGTATGAGCGTGTTTGTAACCATACATACTCACTTCTTTTCAAACCTACGTGCCCTGGGAACCCAGTGCTATCCCGCTGCCACCCTTTCCTGAAATCTTTTTTTCGGCTCTGCCAACTTGGCAAAGGTCAAACGGCGAGTCGAGGAGAGTTACCGGGGCCTTGGGACTGGGGCCCGCCTGAGACTGGGGATGGTCACTGAGTTATCGCCCGGTCTGTGGCGGGGGTTTAAGATGGGGAAAGCCAGGAGGAAGTCGCGGTAGGTAGGGATGGGTAGAGGCGGTTCTATATTGGAAAATAGTGATGTTTTTCAGGACTAAATCGAAAGTACTATGTAAGGAGTGGGGGGATATGATTGAACGTCCTTATCAAGAGGCGGTGAATAAGGGTGGGTTTATCATAAAAACATGAAGAAACCAAGTGTACCTATAACGACCACCTCCCCCTGAGGCCCCCTGATCTTCTCTTTTATCAATAATTTTGTGTGGATAGCTGTACCAAACTGCCCATTCCCCTTTATAGAATGGCTATGCCGCAAATACAACTTTCATTGTATTTATATCAGAGGACTTCGAGGCTAGATAATCAAGATGGTCCATCATAGACCTTTGGTCTGTACCAAAGCATCACATAACAATATCAAATCGTTCATCATTGCAATTATCAAATGTGGATGAATTGCAAAGTTCCCAGTGCCACCAATAAAATTTTTAATTAGACGTGATGTTTCATTGAAAGAAAGATTAAAAAAAACATTTAAATTCAGAGCCATACGAGGCACTTCAACTGTACCTATCAGTTACCCTACTTAAAACCTGGAGAACCTTGACAATAAAAGACGTACTTTTCAAATCCATGTCTTGTAAGAAAACTTTGCTGTGTGTCCTAACTGACGTTTCATTCCTCTTTGTGCAACAGAACCCTTATCATTAATTAAATTCAACTGACTGCTAGCGGTTCAGAAACGGTTTGAAAACCTCTATTCAAACTCAATATACGTTCTCGATACGCTACGTACACGCATTGAGCACCACCCATGGAGACTGTATACGTCTAGATCTGCTCCATCTATTCCCTCTATGGACCCAGATGGAGAAGATATGGAGACGGGACGCAGTGCGACGTCTCAGAGATTGAGTCTTTTATCGCAGGGTAAAGTATCGGGCCCTCCTCGACTTGGGGCTGAAATGACCCGTCCCCTGGGCAACCACCCATGCCCACCCCAACCCGCCAAGCCCCACCCCTCCAACCCCCTCCCCCTGCCTGAGACCACCCAAGTGCTATGGAGTGTGAATGAGCCAACTCTCTGTCCTACAGCTAGCACAAAAATCCCTGAGATGCAGGAAGTGTCCGATGCCAATATCCACTGTGGGCTCAATAACCCATAGAAAACCGCTTCCACTTCTCTATGTTTTTATCCAACCACTCCCGCGCAATCTTATGCCTGGTATGTTTTTGTTTCGATCTCTGAGTATCATACAATGAGACTTTTTTTCATTGGTCAATACTTGTAAGAAAAGAACAATATCGAGGCCTTGCACACGGTAGCCAACGTGAACATAGAAGGGATTAAATAAATCCGAAACGTGCTTCAAGTGAACGGCGTTTGAGGTTTACGGTTCAGTTAAGTGCATACGTTCTTCTTCATGGTCCTAACCATGTTAAACAGAATAAATCGTATATTCCACATACTAATATTTTGATGCTGACGATTGTGTATTTATTTGCCTTTCTCCCTGAATATGACATGAAACCACACATCCTATATACCCTTATATACGAATCCATGGAACCTTTCTAGTAACATGAATATATCAAACCTAAATTCCTACTGCCGATATCTAAAATCGTCATGTGGAATAAAGGCTTAAATCAGAACACTGCTGTGCATTAGAAGATCCCCAGATGCCAACTGTTGCAATTTTCTTTCAGGCTACAGCGGAATATTTCTGACTTTCACAAACTCCGCTGATACACCACACTATCATACTATCACCGATAGCAATGCAATCTAAGGTTGCCACCACACACAGAGTTGAGCGCCAGGAGAATCCTTGGCTTATCTGTGCCTTGAGCCAACTGTCGGGGCGTCACTGGTTCCCAGTATTGACATGTGCATGTAGGTTCCTGGCCCAGTCCCCGGCCAGCACATTGGAGGTGGGGGGAGGGGGTGGTGGCAGGTGGGTGGGTTGGGGGGGGGGGAGGGTGGGGGGGCAGGTATATCGATCACGTCAAGACAGGCGAGACCAAGACGAGACCAACTCTCGTCACGTGACCCGCAAGTCCAAGTCTAATCCGGGCGGCTGGGGGTCAATGAGTGCATAGCTAAATGTTGTATTTCACTAGACGACTTTGACTCTCTAGAATGTGGCAAAATCTAGATTGTTAGTGAAATTTAAAAGGAATCCTTGCATGCTACATATCATTTGAAAGGGAATATGCAATCATTTCTTGTTATATATAACACACCTATGTTCCCATTGGCGATTTCTGAAATCGTGAGTACAATCGCCTAGTGGAATACAGCCTTAACGTATGCAATCACGGGGGTATTCACGATCACAGCTGCCTGTGCACGCTAAGTAATTAGAAGAGTGGTCTATTTTTGGTGACATATATAGGCCTAAATCAATGTAGTATCCTTGGGGTGCTACAGAATACACGTTGTGCAGATGATGATCATGGTGTATGTCATAATGGTGAACGTTTAAGCAGTCAATAATGTTGTTGATAAAGGACATGTTGTAATCCTTTCTTGACCGTGGGAAACAGATGAATCATTATATTGATTTATTGTCATTATACTATTGCAATATGTTTAAGGACACGGTGATGACTTAATTGTTTCTTTGATTTAGGTTATACTGCTGAATGAATTATTACATGATTGTACCTATACGTAAGATCATTCAATGTGAATGAGTGTGGTTAAATAATTAAAGAAAATATGACTGTATTTCGAATCAAAAATCGCTGTATTATAATTGATTAAACTCAAATAATTATGGTCATGTCGCATGTCCTTATTGAACTTGCATGCACACAGTGTATAACCATCAACCTCATATTTCTATCAAATGTTAGACATTTGAATGACCTTCCCTATCTTTTCAAAACAAATATAAATATAAGTGTTTTCCTTATTATTTATTTTTGAATGTGGAGTTTAGTTCCTCTTTGCTTCGTATCATATGAGTAAATATGGTCGAGTCAGTGGATATAGGTAAGCAACAGAGCAGTTCCAACGGTCATACTGCAACCTATAACTTGGGTGGTTGGTCCGAACTAAGGCGCAAATGGGAGATTTATATCAGGGCCGCCGACCCATAAAGTCTACTGCCATCCCACTGCGGACACCTAATTCAGGAGGCCGCCGATAGTGGTATGGGTAGGGGCTTTGTTTACTGGTAGGGCACACTGTAGATCTAGGCGGTAGGGCACAGAGGGCCAGATTTAGTTGGGCAATGTTTCTTAACATAGAAGCGTATAGACCTTTTGCACATGTGGTCACGTGAACACCTTTTGGTGATCACCATGTGATCACCATAACCACGTGACTATCAGATAAGTCTATAGTTGATGAATTCATAATAATATGAATAAAATTGTCAGTAATGAATTCATAAAGTGTTTGGCCTCCCTGATTTTGCAAAGTGAAAATATTTCAAATTAAACACTAATAATTATGGTGGCCAGTTCCTTTCTGCGTATTGGTATATTATCTTAACAACATCTATACCCCATGGGATAAAGCCTTGTTTTGGGCCCGATCTAGGGATGCCTTCTCATATGTCCGCGTTTAATGCATCTAAGGTTATGAAGTAAAAATATACTTTCAATGTTGAATACCTATAGTACTCTTTGCCAGGAAACATTGAGTCCAAGGTTATCGCCTAACCTCTTTCTGCACAAGCTATGTGACAGCTGAGTGGGTCACATTCTGGTGTTGAAAGATCGATTTTGCACTTCCTAACAAGGTACTTTGCAGTTCGCGCGACCAAGTGGAGAGAAATGCAACCATGCCCATCTATTAAGTGCAGGGGGGCTTGGGGTATACTCCTATAATCTCATTTACTTAAATTAGTTATACCTTGAAATAAATAACTCATATTTTCTATACATAAAGGTAAAGATAAATACATAAATAATATTATGCCAAAAACGTGCAATATGATATTTTATGTACACAGGATCATTCAAGAATACACTGTCAAATTCACAGTCTGTTTTGAAAATATTATTGTATAAAAAAGACATTTAGTCAAGGTGATATTAAAGCATGATTTCCAAGATTTTCATATTACTCTTATGAGGGGCGGTGATTTTGGAATCTATGGAAAACTGTAGATTCACACCCTAAGGTGCAAAGGGGCAGGGAACAAAGACACCTGTTCCTGGATCTTCTCTGAAATATAGTAACAGAGTGGCTTTTTTTCAGTTCCTGGTGGATATCCGTTGGTGCGGTGGACATCTGGTGAAAGTCTTCAATGACACATGGAGGGCAATAAGACCTCTGTGTAATTAATTAACACCTGGTGGCAGAAAAAGAAACCTTTTACCCCATATCAATCAGTTCCGATTTGACCTTTTACCTACTGGGAGTGACGTAATAGTAATTTTCAACAACTTAACATTTAACTCACAGCGTCATGTTCATTATCCATGCAGTGGTAATTTCTATGAGAAGGGTCTGAACACCAGTAACAGTCAATTAGAACAAAATACTCTTATTGCCTGACTAGCATTCTTTGTCAACATATCCCTTAAGTTCCTTATCAAATATGACATGGAATTTGGATTGAGAGATAAAGAGTGAAGACCACATTTTTTATCCCAGAGCAGCCAAGAAAAGATCTAACGGTAACATTCTTCAAACAATGTTTAATAGCGGGGACGTTCTGCAACATTATTAGAACATTCTGGGACGTCACATCCTAGTCTGGGTCATAACACACCTGTCCAGTACTCAGAAAGTTTTGCAGATTTCATTACAGTTTGTCGTATCTTTTGAAGGCTAATCCTAGAACAATGTATTGTTGGATGGGTTGAGAAACTGTGTTGTTTACCAGGTAGCCTTCCTGGAACTAGTTATTCCGTCTCTATCGGAGTTCTCCTGGTACCCTGATACCAAGTGGACATGTTTCCTAATCCGAGGCTTCTAGGACATCTATCTACGATCACATTGGGAACTTGATATCTCTCTACATTTCCTGTAAATATTTGTGGAAACCACATTGTCTCTGTGTCTAAATGAGTATTGTTATTTCGATTTGGGCCAGGGATTTCGCTATGGAAACGCCTGTAGTTGATTAAGAATTTAAAGCCATATATATTTTGTAGTCCCATACTGAAGTTCCCCTCTATTATGATATGTAGAACTGATAGAGAACACATGTACATATATACATATATATATATATATATATATGTTTCCGTTCGTGCGCGACGCCATTGTGTCAGAAACTGACACAGAATTTCCTGTCTTTTCTCTTTGCTTAGCAATAGTGCTGGTGTCCAGAGACAGGTGCACTGTGCAAGTGATGTCATGGGACATATACCCCCGGAGTGTAGGGCTCGCCGAAATTCTATTGGTGTTGAAGTATTTGTTTGTTAGCACTCTCCCTCCCCCTAGTGATCTATTGGCCTAATTAATGTAATCAGCTCCAAGGCCAAAGGTGAGGTGGGGAAGTGCACCCCTGCGGTGCGGGCAGTGGGAGTCTGGACACTAAGGTTTTACCATAAACTATATGATATATTATGAATACATTTTGATATGTCTTTTTAATTATTGTCTCAGAAATTATGATATTCATAACATATTTTATATGTAAATTTGATAAATACTTGTAATTGTTAGTGGGAGGATATGCCATGCCTAAACTTAGGTATGACATAATAAAATCGGCAGCGCACTTTCGGTATGTGGAATACGGCCTTCACTTTCACAGGCGAATACGTGAAAGATATTCTTTTCCATTGAAAATCAAATGCTATTTTATAATAAACGCTGTTACGCAACTGAAAATAATTCAGGACAAGAAAAACTAAAAAAGCTATGCATTAGTGTAACGACTGCCAATCGCTGTTTATTGGAGCGGCACTGCATGTGTTCTCCTTCCTTTGTGAGGTCCCAGAGGTGTGTAAGACCCAAATCAATGTTCTAATTAAAATCAATGAGATATTCAACAGGTGGAACGGTTCAATGAAATCACTGCTCTACTGATAAAAACTGACTCTACAACTCCACTTGTGGGCTCTGGTGGCAAAAGCGTGGTGCACGTCACGCGCAGTCCTGACAGCTAGAACGGGGTGGGCCGAAGTAGAATGAAGTGGACAGGAAATTGGTGACAGTGTTAGGGGAATGTGTCATGGTTACAAGAGGAATAGTGGCGACAAGAAGGACGTATCAGTAGCACGTTCAGAGGGGGAACATGACTAAGTACACGTCCTTTTTACCGGAAAATTTGCATTCCGTTTTCTATGAAATTCTGATAAAAATCCATTCGGACGATTTTCCAAAAGAGCTTCCCCGCTCCATCAAAGCACTAAAATCGTCAATGTGCGTAGAAGACAGACAGAATAGTTTGGTTGTAGTATTGGACAACAGGGTGGATTCTGGATCCAAGGGGTCCATACATAGAGATAGGTCCATACTTAAGTAATTAAACACTGTGGATTCGGGTACATCACCACGGCATTATCCGCTCATAGGGTAGGTTGATTCCCAAACCAATAAAAAATAAAGTGGAGAGGGAAGGGCAAATACCATTGTTGCCCCCTTTTCGATGGGGGTGGTAGTCATGACCTCCTGCCCCCTAAGAGATCCACAAAACAACCCCGTCACAGAGGCAGATCCAGGATTTCCAAAAGGAGGGGGTCAGCATATAGGTTTAGTACTAAAAATGCATATATTTGCACACACACATGCGACAATTTCCCCTCTTTCCCTAGTTTAGGGGTCCACCATAAGGAGGGGTCAGGATCCCCTGGACCCCCACTCTGGATCCGCCCCTACATCGGCACCCATGGAGAACCCTCCCCCCTCCTCCCAGTAGAGATCGATGGTTGTCTCGGTGCCAACCACCTGTGGGGGCTGGCCCAGATACAGGTAAGAGGATGACCCCACCCACCCCCACCCCCGCCTCCGGGCAGGGGGCGGATCGATGAGCAGAGGCGGGTTATGCATGGAGGTTGGGGGGGGGCACTTGGTTCCTGAACTACAAGTGTAGGTCAAGCAACCGCCTCCGCTGAGGAAAACAGTGAACATGAAAATGTAAGGGGCAGGTACCCTGCATTATTTTGTAGGCAAAGAAAGGGTTTTGATTACAACTTCCACAATACACAAACGGAGCATTTGCCTATACCTAATATTTGTTGGTATTTGAAATTAATTCAAAATAAATTATTGTAAAATGTGCTTTTTGTTAATAGCTTTGGTGACCACCTCCCCTTTTTTGAGGGGCTCCGGTATTGAAACACTTGGTTTTTACTGTTTTCTCTTTGATTTTTGTTTTATTTCTCTTTTTCTAAAAACCTGTTGTTGTTGTCTTTGTTGTTTTGTTGTTTTATGTTTTGTATTTTGGGTTTTGGGTTCGAGGGAGACTCTGTACAAACAAAAACATTGGGGAACAGAAACATATCGGTCACGTAGACCAGGGAAGGCAGTTTCTATATTGGTAGTTATTTTCATAAGGGCAGTGCCCCCCACCCATCCCCCACCCCCTCACCGATGTGTCCGGCCCGGGGAGCAAGGGTTGGCCGGTCATCAAACATACATCAGCCGGCGGCGTGCGCCGCGGTCACGCATCGCACACACTTTACCCCCGCCCCGACTACTGGGAACAACCAGTCGCCATGCTCCGTGTACATGGTCTTCTCCGATCAAATAAATAGTAACGATTGATTAAACGGCACGAGTATGTGTAGCATGACCTGTTTTCGTGAGCTGTAAGTGTCATGCAAGACGTACATCGTAGGCAGGATCTGGCAAGGAGGTTGGGTATGTGATTTATTAATCCGTTGTACTCTCTGCGGACAGAAATGATGACTTTTTTTCAGACTGCCTTCTTACAAGGTAACCATGATGTTTAGTCTTTTGTGAAGCATGGTAAAACTGAATTTTTGTCAATACAGTCTCATAGATAGCGAACTCTGGAAAGCATAAAACACAATAGGGGAACCCTGGAAAGCATAATTACATAATTATTTTAAATAAGAAATAAGGTGGTTGGTTATTATGAACAGATCATAAAGTATATATTCCCCATGTATCTGAACATGAAGTTGAAATTGTTTCGTTTGAAAACGAAAAGTAAATTGTTGGTTTGCCTGCATTTAGAAAAACAAGCCATCCAATTGTTTGATTGGATGAGTAACTCAATTCTCATATTCTTGCTCAAATATGATAGAATTGAAACATCGATTGTCCGGTAAAAAATAGAAAAGGTAGGCATGGGTTAAGTCAGTTATGAGAGTTCCATACGTCAAAGAGCATTACACATGCTTTACGCCACGGGTACATTATTTAAGACCTGCATAGGCTATAGACTGAAGCTGTTCCCGTTAAGACGAGGGGTCACGCGAACTTGTACGAGCTGTCATTATTGATGTACTTAACTGGAAATGGGCGTGGTAAGTACACGTAATGTGTACGTCGGCATGCACCCAAAGAATATGGAGAAAACAATTGCTGTTATCGAGAAATTGCACCAATAAAATGGAAAGACTTTTGAATCCATCATACTATAACATCAATATCAAAATCAACATTGTTAACTATTTTCCAACTAATTCCCGAATGGGTAGGAAGATAAAGCTCTACTAGCTCAACTATTGTATACCTCATCTAAGTATGATTGGAGATAAATAGCTCCACTACAAATGGGATTAATGTGAAGCGCAATTCATTGGGGACTAATAGTAAATACTAACGCCCACTGTTACATCAAACGTTGACATCATTAATGTAGCAAAGCAAACATTCCTATTTTATAAATCCCCGCATGGAAACATTAATGCCCTTCGGCAACTGTTGATCTAGAGCTGGCCTAGTTTCCTATAGTTAGTTATACCGAGTTGTCATTCAGTGAGCACATGGCCTTCTTTAATGCAACTAGAAAAAAAATTCTCGCAATAAGTATAATGATTCATTGAACGTCGACCTCTTATTGCTTACATAGGGACATACCAATGGCGGATCCAGGTGGGGGCAGGAGGCCCTGACATCCCCCCCCCTTTTTTTTTGTGGACCCCTAAACTACAAAAAGAGGGGAAATGCTGCGTGTGCACGCAAGAATGCACGATGTTTCAGTACTTGGCCTATATGCTGTTCCTGCCATCTCCTCCCCCTTTGGGAAATCCTGTATCTGCCCCTTCATAATATCAAAAGAGATACGGCATGGTTTGTTTAGGAGACACAACAGTGTGTGACTCATGACACCGATAGAGATCCACTGGGCTCTAAGTGCGGTTTGAACGACAAGGGGATTATGAAAATGCGATTACTGTACGGGCCGGGGACAGGGTGAGATCCCTATTCAAATAAGCCGTTTTTCCAAAGAATGTTGAGGGATAAAAGCATGTGTATAAAACGTCGCCTACTTACACGTATTGAGGAGGCTATGTAAGTAAATCAATGTCATAGAATGTGTATGTTATATAAGTGGAAATGTGGATGTGAAGCGGTCTTTATTAATCATTAAAGGTACTTGCATTGTATATACTATGTGTAGGTAAGTATTTGATAAGCCTATCTTAGACATAGTAGTGTGTACACATGTATGGGTAACCAAACATCCAGTCAGGCCCAGCACAGCACATGAACCACAGCATGTCATGTTGCCAATAACGTGGTCAATCCTACCAATGCCATGGTAATTAGGCACAAGAGGGCCACATAATGAGAACAGCCAGAAATGCATAGTGTCAATAGCATGGCTATACAGATGCCTAAATTATAATATACCTATAATACATAGATATGCCCCTCTCCCTATATATAAATGTGATGAATTTATAGGAATCAATCCAGGATTTTAGTTCTTCAGTACCGAATTATAAATGATAAGTCCAATAGTCGTTGCTACAAGAAGTTCGGACAAAATAGAATGTTCACATAAAAATTCGCCAAATCCCACGAGACTTATCCTGACCACCGTCTGCCCCCGTGCATGGGGCATGTCTCTGAGAACCCTACGACCACTTGCTCTTGTGATACCGTGGAAAGAGCATTTCACTCCCCAATTCTTACCCGGAACATCACACAAATATATACTTTATTTAACTATGTATATATAAATATACATATATATATATAAATATACATATATATATATATATATATATATCTTCTGGGACACAGATACTCATACAATACATCATCAATGTCATATCCACTGGCAAGACTAGAGGCACAGCAGTATGCGGCACAAGGTTTACGTGTAGGACAAAGTGTCTTCAAGTAACATAAGAGGCCTACTTGGAACACCACCTTCACCTCCCCCCTCCCCCACTCTGTTCGCTGAAATGGTGTTTGTTGGCAGGTACCCAGGTCATTTGGGGAAGTGAGGGGTGTGCATTATATCCCCATCTCAAGGCGCCCAGTGAGTGGCTTTCATGTCTTGGGCCACCGTACCATGAGCACCTCTGAGTTGGTCACAACGAGCCTACTCACCCCTCCCTCCTTAAGCCCCATACACATAAGGCGAATTTGAGTATAGTCGGCCGACTGATCGATGCTAAAATCAGGTGATTGTACAAAATCGACCAATCAAACAACAATTTATGTCAAATATGTGCATTTCAATATTGTATAGTGATTGGTGATCTGAATCGGTGCTAAAATTTTTATGCCAGAATTGGTCGATCTTTTCGACTATTGGTCAGCTAACTTGCTCAGAGTCGCCTAGTAGGTATGGGGCTCCACTGTCTTCTGTAACATACAGTCCTTCATGTGTGATGCACTTTGTGGGATATGGAAGTCTTACGTAGGTAATAAGTGAGGTTGGCACGTGCATTTCTGGGTTTATGAGAGCAAATTATCGACAAGCTATCAAGATGATAAAGGGCCGACATAGTTCTGTATGCAACCAAACCTTCCTCTGCTAACGTACAACCTATGGCTGATCTTCACAAAAGACCTATAGAATAAGTTGCATTTGCATATTCAGGCTTCTTAAGACTCGGCGTTTTTGTGCCTTTCCTAATAGGAATGTCAAAGAATAGTATTTTCTTGGTCCGGTCAGCTGAATGGTATATACATATACAACGTTGGTAAATAGCAGTGAGGTTTAAGAAAAAGAGCAAAGGATGTCCCGATGGTATCGAGGTTTTGACCTCACTATTTCTAAGGAATATGTGAATAATGATGTGTGTTAACCTTATTAATGGCCATAATACTCAGTGTAGCGAAGAACAAAATAGAGTTATGAAGTGGGGAGAAATGAAGACATAAATTACTGTTGATGTTGTTTATGTTTTCTACGAGTACTGTCCCGTAAGTGAGTGAGTGAGTGATACGTCAGAGGTGCAGGGGTAAATTTTACCACCTAAGCTTTGACTCTGGACTAATTGGCTGTCAGATTGGAGGGGGGGGGGGGGCAGTTGACCGATGGCTAGACTGAGAATCATGCTTTCTATAATTTCTAAACAATGAGTTCGATGATACTTGCTGTTATCCCTATACACATTATAAAGGTCTTCCGATGAACCATTAGAACATTAAATAAACAATATACAATAGATGAATGATGATAATTTAGTGATACATTTATTATGGCACTGGTATACTATCAGTCTTCTTATCTCAATGTTGTGTACAAGACACAGTATATTGACACTCGATTTCTATAAATTATCGAGTATACATAGTTCCAAATAGAAGATACATGTCAATGCTTAAACTTTGGTATGATAGAGCTGTCCCATATCCAAACCACCACCACACGTAGACATGGACAAAACACCACGTATTGGCCCAGCCACAAGAAACACACACAGCTGGTTTTTCTTGGCCCGACCCTCAGCGTTTTAAGTGGCAGCTACCGATGTACATAGATGAGGGAGTGAAAATAACAATGATAACATGGAGGGGATACATATCTGTGGTACCTGTGGGGAGAGAACTGTACCACAAGTTGTACTGTTAGTGATTATGGACCTTCTCTGCCTCTGTAGGTTGCACATCCCATCAATGTTCAATCTCTATGGGTTTTTGTATGTATGTATGTATGTATGTATGTATGTATGTATGTATGTATGTATGTATGTATGTATGTATGTATGTGAGAATGTCTCATCTCATCCCATCAAACCATCATGCTATCACTACCAACAACCCACCATAATATAAATATCTATCCTAACTGAAATAGTCTTTCACTTAACATATGTAAATACCTTAATCGTTTTTCGTTAAATGTTCACCTTATGGTTGGAAGATCATGTATTCGCGTGAAGTCATTGTCAATAATAAAAAAAAGAAGAAAAAAGTAGACTTATAGACAGATGAGTTGAAGTTAAGGTGTACTGCCATTGAACAGGTGGTCTTCGCATTATCATTTTGTCCCCAAGGGAGGACGGATGGTTGCAGTGAGTAATCATTATTTGTCACTGTGTGGTATAAGTCAGTTGCTGTGCCATCGTAGCTGTCAATCCATATTGTCACCTTGGCCTCATTAAAACCAGTGAAATATCCCAGATATGCTTAGTGAGGCATGCCCATCACAATCAGGATTCGGTGAAGATTTCTAATCCCATAGGGAGGCTACTCTCAAGGAACTGTAAATGCATTTTGACGGACTTCATTAATACCCTTGATAAGTACGTCTAGTATTTTCATATTAGCTAATGGCTATAATTACGTGTTCAAGTGCCGTAGCCACGTTATGCTTACGATATGACACTTGATATCGTATTTTCAATCATATAAGCGACAATTCTATACAAGTAGTTAAAAACATCCCAAACGGACACAATAATCATATTATTATTGTGTCTTCTCTTACTTAATAAAAGGATACCAAAGTGGGTCAAGGAGGAGCAATGTACCTTCTGCTTCCCTCCACCTGAGATTTAGCTGAACAGGGAGGGGTGTGTAATCGGGAGTAGAAGAGCCTCGGCCATTCCTATTATTTTGTTGTCCAATCTCAGCTGACATGCTAACTGCTCTGTTTATGTCCTGTTGTTTCTGTTAAGTGAAGTATGGCCACTCTTGCCATCCATACATTTTGAGCTCGCCCATTTGCTGCATTCCCGTGAACACGTCAGAGACAAATGTGAAACGAGTAGCTGCCGTGCCAATGTTTTATTGACGGATAAATAGCATTTATACCGAATGCGCTTGATTCTAATCCATTTAACTTTTTACCCCCACAATTCGATGCTTCAATAATTCCATAACTTCCACATCTTACCTGAACGTTAATTCTCCTTACGATGGAGAGCTGATTTGCAGTACTTTGACTGCCTGGAGTTTATTTTTGGCCATTTATGTGGACAAAATGAAGGAAATTCGATAGAAATATACAACTATTTTTTCATATTTTAATTTGTAAGGTAATGGATATAGCCTTTTTTCAAACAAACCTAAAAAAAACAAAAAACATAAAGCATCTTGATACAAAATAGAAAAAATACTCATTGCCAATTTTCCATTATGTTAAGCAATAAATAGTGCCATTATCAATGAAAAGTTATATGTTTAAGGCCTGTTGCCTACTTCTTGATCTAGCATAGTCTGCAGGTACAATGCCGTAAATAAGCTATCCGTGCTGGGGGGAATGGTGAAAGAATAACACATTACCTGTAAATCTACTGGAAAATATTATACTTTTTATATACATCCGTTAGGAGGCCTATAGGGGGTATTTGTGACACAGGCAATATGCTTTACCTGTTTGTGAGAAGGGGTTAATCTAGTTACTCGCCCCAAGTCGACCCAAGACACCTCCTGTCGTGTATCAATGTCGGGAGTAAGTACACGTGTTGTGACAGGGATATCGGCGTCTGCTATACCTCCACAGGTTTAGTGTGTTGGTCTGCTACGTGTTTATAGGTGGAGAGTCGGTTAAACAGGTATAGGACGTTATCGAGCACCTGGTCCTGTGGTCCTGATATACTTTAGTAACCACAACTCCCAAGATGCTGTGATAAGCTATAGACAGATGGGGTGGGGGGGGAACTAAAACACTGAAGAAAATGTTTGTCCAAGAAAATTGTATCAGTGTATATGTAAATAACCAAGGAATGCACTCAGCCTGGGCAGAATATCAGAGAATCCCCATGTGAATGCACACCTCACAGCCTATGATCCTTAACCGTTAAAACGTCCACCCCTCCTGCAGCGCCACTTATAGACATTGTGCAGTCAGGATCACCACCTGGCAACCATCCCCTCACGATCCCTCACTAACCAGAGGTAAATCAAGATTTTATGCACTCACTCAAAATAAAGTCGCATCTATATCCCTGAAGCCAGTGAGTGAAGAATACCAACAAAAGAGTCATCCATGAACATTATCATCCATATGTATTTGAAATGTAAATGATCGTTGTTTTCACAGGCATGAGTCCCAGTCACTTCCACGGTACCATGACATCGTCTACATAACGTCTATAGAAAGTGCCTAGATTATAGACTCGATGATAACTGCCTGTGCGATGAAGCAGCCTGTACAGGTGGGATAGGGCCTTCAGATACCTCAATAACAAGGCCCTGGTGGCTGGAGACGCCCCGTGCTAGGTGTGTCCTAATGACAGGGTGTGAGTGGCGTTCCGTGCCCGTCGACTAATGGGCCTTACCTAATGGGCGCGGGCACACCGTGATGGGTTCGCCACACCGTGAGACAGTGGCCGAGGCCTCCTACTCATATGAGGCTGCATTTCACTGTTATCTGATTTTGCTTGCGATTTTGTTATGGTCAGTATAAATAATGGGTAATTATATAAGCATACTCATGGGCGGATCCAGGCGGATATTATGCTTTAGCTGTTTGTGATTTGGGTACTTCCTCCCCCCTTTTGGTGGAGAATTAAACTTCATAAAGAGAAAAAAACGTTGCTCGGATATGCGCGAATGTGCGATGTTTTAGTACTTAGCCTATATACTGACCCCCACTCTCCCCCACTTTCCGAAATCCTGTATCCGCCCCTGATACTGAATACCATAAGATAGGCTTGTTAATTCTCCTTCAAATGGTAGATAATTTGGATGGATTCTTGTTATATTAGTTTTGTAGAATTTATCAGGTTCCACGTTGTCAAAATCGCCTAGTGGAATAAGGCTAAATATGAGAAGCAGCAAATGAGCACTCTGCCACGTCGCCTCTCTCGCACACGAGAAAAAGTCTACTCTAACGGGTGCATTTTCTGGGACGGAGGTAGTTCTCGATGCAGAGTGGAAGATGAGTGCACAGCTCGGCAGCAACCTAAACCGTCCCTCTTCTGTATTAACTGTTTAACTACAATTCACTAGTACATGACTGGCTGATATCTCCTCATCTTTTCTCATATGTGCAGGACAGATGTTGATAATACTCCAGGAACCCTATGGTCTGGAAGATATTGCAGCTGAATTAATGCTATGTAAAAGACAGTCTGCTCTTTAACTGGTTACCAATTTTCGTTTTGGAAGTGGAGGTGTATTATATCAGCTATATACAAGGTTTGACCCAAATAATTAATTCAGCGTTTTGTGCAAAAATTTATACAATTCTTATAAACGCAAATATTTTATTGACGTATCCTTTATATTATATCGCGTGGCACGTTCAATCATTTTTTTTATGGGGAAGCACATGTCAACGCTAGCTCACATAGATTCCATCCAGCCATTTGAAATCCCGGAAGCCATTCGTCCTCGTTTTTTAATGAGAGGCTCAAAATCCATCGTCCTCCACACCTGCCTTTCACACTCACAATGCCTTTCACATTACAATAGTTGAGTATCACATTAACTGTATCACATTAACAGTTTTCCTGAAATCCCTCTTCATCCATTTTACTAAAAATTATTTTTGACTGATAGTCTGGCCGTCAGTGCACATTTCGTAGTCTTTGATAAATTCTCATTGTGCCCCGGACCTGCGGCGTATAAAAGAAAGTATTTAACTGCCGCCTTCCTTCCATAATGCGGGCCGTAATGGACGTCATACACACCAATGAGCGGCGCTTTGTGTTATAATAGCCCTTGCCGCGGAGTCTGCGCAGTGCGTGATAATTCAACCCGTCGACGCCCAATGCAAATGGAAAAGGTGTGTCCTTTGGTGAGGGCGTCGGCGGAATTAGTCGGCCCCAATCTGTCTGTGGCCGGCGTGGGGAGGGCAGGGGGAGGTCGGGGAAATGGGCGGAGGGAGTTCGGGGTCAGGCAGGGGGAGGTGAGGGAATGGGCAGAGGGAGGTGAGGGAATGGGCAGAGGAAGGTGAGGGAAAGGGCAGTGGGAGGTGAGGGAATGGGCAGAGGGAGGTGAGGGAATGGGCAGTTGAGGGTCGGAGAATGGGCAGGAGGAGGTGAGGGAATGGGCAGAGGGAGGTGAGGGAATGGGCAGAGGGAGGTGAGGGAATGGGCAGAGGGAGGTGAGGGAATGGGCAGAGGGAGGTGAGGGAATGAGCAGAGGGAGGTGAGGGAATGGGCAGAGGGAGGTGAGGGAATGGGCAGAAGGAGTTGGTGGAATGGGCAGTGGAGGGTCGGAAAATGGGCATGGGAAACTTGGTAAAGGGGCAAGGGGAGGTGAGGGAATGGGCAGAGAGAGGTGAGGGAATGGACAGGTGAAGGTGGGGGAATGGGCAGAGGGAAGTAAGGGAATGGGCAGAGGGAGGTTGGGGTCATGCAGGGGGAGGTGAGGGAATGGGCAGGGGTAGGTGAGGGAATGGGCAGAGGGAGGTGAGGGAATTGGCAGAGGGAGGTGAGGGAATGGGCAGAGGGAGGTGCGGGAATGGGCAGAAGGAGGTGAGGAAATGGCCGGAGGGAGGTTGGGTCAGGCAGGGGGAGGTGAGGGAATGGGCAGGGGAAGGTTGGGGAAGGAGCAAGGAGAGGTTAGGGAATGGACAGGAGAAGGTCAGGGAATGGGCAAGAGGAGGTTTGGCAATGGGCAGGGAGCAGTCGGGAATGAGCAAGGAGGAATGAGCAAAGGAAAATTGGAGAATAGCGGGGTGTCAAATAACCTGCAGGGGAAGACGAGAAATGGCCATGAAGGTGAGTAGGGAGCAGAGATGAAGTGGGTGGTCTGCAGGTGTAAGGTCCACAGTTGGGAGGGTTAAGATGCTTGTTGTCCAGGGATGAAAAAGGTAGTGTCCAGAGGGTGAGGTGGGTAGTCAGTAGATGGGCAGGGGTGAAGTGGGAAATAGATAAGTACGAGGTGGGCAGTAGAAATGCAGCAAGAACTAGCCATCAAGCGGGTATACGAAAAAAAGCCTATCCCAGGGAAACAAGCAACATTCAGAGTCAACATACCAGCCAGACGTAGGTATGGGGAAGACTGTGGACCTCCCCGCCTTCGTGGCACCTGTACATAATGTGGTGGAGTTTTTTTCACCTGGCCACATTGTGGGGCCGGACGCCGCAATCTGTGCCTAGGGCGTGACGCGGGCCCGGCTCGCCCTGATAATGAGTCCCCTGCCCCCGCCACCACCAACACTGTACCACCGGCCCGCCAAGCACAAAGCACGGGTATAAAGTATTTACTGCCTGTTTAATGGCAGAAGGTACGGACATGCATTCGGGAAGTTAATATCAGGTTTTAACAAATATAACTCACGTCGAGCTCTGCCAGAACTGCATCTAGTCACATCCAACTTTGGAGAAGCTCTGGAAATGCGAACCGACGGTTACAATTACAGAGCATCTTTCTGGGGTCTGCTCTCCATGTCTGACGTTACTGAGATCTAATTCAACACGGAGCTTCTCATTTGGAAATGAATTTTGCACAGTCACCTAGTTTATTTAGAATGACACGCAAGATCCGATGTTGCAATCCCATTATATTCCAACAACCAGATCCCTGTTAAGCAAACTCTTACTTTAATTCCAAACCACATCCAATTTTTGAACTCCAACTATGAAGCTAATAGCATAACCACAGCAGCCTATTCCTCATTTCTCTTTCAATATCCGACCCTTTCCCACCTCGATTAGGCTACCCTAGCCCCCCGCCCGGCGGGTCAGAGGTGCCTCTATACCCCTCTTTTTGTATACTACTTACTGCGCCCAGCGGGAAGCATTAAAGCTGACATGTCTACATTAGACTGGCATGGATCAAATAACCCCAGTAGCTGGGGACTCCGTCGGCTAAGGCCGTATTAATAAAGTCCGGAGAAGGCCGGAAGTAGGGCCCATAAATACAGCACCCCCTGGTGACGTCCACCGCCATTAAACAGTGTTAAGGGCAGGAGGAAGTGTCAGGGGATATATTACATAGGCGGATTAGCCATCTTATTATTTTAAATAATGTTCTAATTCTATCCATTAAAGTTACATTTTAGAATAGTAAGGACGTATATATTTGTTTTGGGGGTGTAATTATTGTTGGTTTTATCATTATTAAGGTGGACTAATGTCCTAATATGTGATTATGTATGTCGATGATAAGCTAGTTCCCAAAATGACCCAAAACCAGTTCCCCAATTTGAGAGTTCTCTACCGCCTTCCCATGTCATTCCTTCTTGGTAAAAATTCATGAATATTAGATGGATGTACAGTATGCCAGGCAACGATGTTACGTCGCAGATCTTTCTAATATTGTTGCAGAACGTCATAGAACGTTACTAGAACGTTGCAGATGGACCGTGTCCACCTTTCCCTGGATATGATTTTTCATTTGGTCTTCACTATTTATTCGCCGACCCAAATTTCATGTCATTGAAAGAATTTCATGGATAAGTCAGCAATGAATACTGATCAGATATTTTGATACCCTTGTTCTAATTGGCCACTGTGGGTGATGGGACCCTTCTCATAGACACCACTACTGTGTTGAGAATCAACATGACGCTGTGAATTCGACGCCTCTATCATAATTCATAACACGTCCGCAGTCAACCTTGTAGGAAGATTTCGCAATTCAGTGGACATGGAAATTAGGGCAAGAAAATTAGGCCTTGAAGTGATTTTATTTATAATGGTTCAGGATGATCATGCCGTCAATCAGCTATGATCTGGAGAGGGTTGATCAGTCGCCGCTTTTCTACCGAAATATGGGGTCTCAAAATCATTCGTGTTCAGACGAACTACCAAGTACGCTCAGTAGACAATATTCCCGTAGAATCTAAAATTATTGGGCTTCAACAGTGAATACTATTTCATCATTTCTATGAATTTAATCCATGCCTCAAGTGCAAAGTATTAAACTTGTATCACATTTTGAAAGAATGTGGCAATGGCTTAGATAAGAGATAGTCATGCTTGCTTAGTGATGGGCCAGCGTTGCTAAACCTCCCTATTGTCTATTATGCATACACTGTCTTTGGTCGGTTTGAGCTACTAGACTCACTGACTCAAGCACTGGATGCTTCACGTTGATCCTGGATGTCCAAATCTATGAGCCGATAGAGACATTAACCCTACACATTTACCTATGCATGTATTCTTTGGTGTTATAGTGTCTCATAGACAGGGAAAAAACCACATACAACTGCTGTTGGTACTATGCCTTTGATAACACTGTCGTCGACCACAGGGAGAATGTCTAATATCACAGCAGCAGAAACGAGACCTGGAGGCATTTTCATAACAAAATCTTAGTTTAAGATTCTTTTTCTTTGTTGTAATAAGATTTTCTTAAAGATAAGAGAGGTTTTAAGAAGAAAAAAAGAGTTCTTTGTAAAGGCTGTATAAAAAATCTTTGTTCATTAAAGAGACCTACAACCTGATCTTAGACCCAGTATGGTCAATGTTATATCAATGGCAAAACACAAGTAAGAAAGTAATTTTACCTAGGTATTTCATAACATGATGTTAAGAATCAATCGATTCTTAAAAAGCATCTTTGTACAATTCAACATCAACTTTGAATTCAGAATATCTTATTTCAGGTACTAAGATTCACTTGTTTCTTATTTTTTTGTTATGAAATACCCTCCTGGAGGCATTTTCATAACAAAATCTTAGTTTAAGATTCTTTTTCTTTGTTGTAATAAGATTTTCTTAAAGATAAGAGAGGTTTTAAGAAGAAAAAAAGAGTTCTTTGTAAAGGCTGTATAAAAAATCTTTGTTCATTAAAGAGACCTACAACCTGATCTTAGACCCAGTATGGTCAATGTTATATCAATGGCAAAACACAAGTAAGAAAGTAATTTTACCTAGGTATTTCATAACATGATGTTAAGAATCAATCGATTCTTAAAAAGCATCTTTGTACAATTCAACATCAACTTTGAATTCAGAATATCTTATTTCAGGTACTAAGATTCACTTGTTTCTTATTTTTTTGTTATGAAATACCCTCCTGGAGGCATTTTCATAACAAAATCTTAGTTTAAGATTCTTTTTCTTTGTTGTAATAAGATTTTCTTAAAGATAAGAGAGGTTTTAAGAAGAAAAAAAGAGTTCTTTGTAAAGGCTGTATAAAAAATCTTTGTTCATTAAAGAGACCTACAACCTGATCTTAGACCCAGTATGGTCAATGTTATATCAATGGCAAAACACAAGTAAGAAAGTAATTTTACCTAGGTATTTCATAACATGATGTTAAGAATCAATCGATTCTTAAAAAGCATCTTTGTACAATTCAACATCAACTTTGAATTCAGAATATCTTATTTCAGGTACTAAGATTCACTTGTTTCTTATTTTTTTGTTATGAAATACCCTCCTGGAGGCATTTTCATAACAAAATCTTAGTTTAAGATTCTTTTTCTTTGTTGTAATAAGATTTTCTTAAAGATAAGAGAGGTTTTAAGAAGAAAAAAAGAGTTCTTTGTAAAGGCTGTATAAAAAATCTTTGTTCATTAAAGAGACCTACAACCTGATCTTAGACCCAGTATGGTCAATGTTATATCAATGGCAAAACACAAGTAAGAAAGTAATTTTACCTAGGTATTTCATAACATGATGTTAAGAATCAATCGATTCTTAAAAAGCATCTTTGTACAATTCAACATCAACTTTGAATTCAGAATATCTTATTTCAGGTACTAAGATTCACTTGTTTCTTATTTTTTTGTTATGAAATACCCTCCTGGACTGCCAAACTTCTGATCCTGAAGCCAACGACCCAACGCTACACCATCAGAACGGTCTTTTGCATCCATGCCAGACTAAGTGTCTTCAAAGACACAGTCGGGCATATTTAGACACCATACACCTATTTCTATCCGCCATTTGGACTGATGACTGATAGCAAATATGAAAGCCATCCAGAGTTTTAGCACCATGTGATGGGCTGGCTCCCAGACTGTTTCCCTTGAGCATTGCTGTCACTGTGCGCGTGGCCGGCCATACAATGCCCAACTGTCAGTATAAGGAGACAACTCCCCTACTATAGCCCTAGCCACAGCCTTCCCTCAATTGCTATCTCAGACTCTGAGAGCGACTCGCACTTTACTAAACGGAACCATCCAATTATTCCTAGCTGTCATGGCGGCCATATTGGCGTCACTTGTGAACAATGAGTGTGTGAGACGGATGGCCTGTCATCTCACCACCTGTCTCGGCCTGACAAGTGAGGGATTACTCCTGTATAACATTCACACATTTTCTTACATTTTCTTCTGTTGATTCAAGAGTAACGCCAATGTACGTATAGAATTTTATTAATTGATGATGATGATTGTTGGAGTTCCGCTTAGCAGTATTTTAGGTATACCCGGGCGAGCTCACATCTTTGACTTGCACAAATTATTATGGCTGAATATAATTATGGAGGTGAGAACGATGGCAAAGAAAGGTGGTCTAATAGACATCCTAGACAATCAGACCCAGACCCAGACCCGCAATGCAGAATTCCTTAATGCTACTCACTGGACCACTTCTGTCCCTTATTAACTGATAATCGTGCCTGCGGCAAATAATATAAACAGCACCAGTTCGTAATTTATCTCCGTGAGTTTTTCCATTACACCTTTATTGATCGATTGCATTTTCTGTAGGTTAGGATCATGTGAAATTCTCGCGTTATTTTCATATTTGCAGAAGTAACTTTTGATTAATAAAATGGAGAAGTGGTTTTCAGGTTACACCCGCCGAAAATTGCCCAGTATCCGACCTTTGTATCTTTCCATCTTGTCAACCAACACGCATTGCCAAGAACAGAAAAAAATCCTATAAGTGAATGGTTTAAGAAAGGACTTGCTGACAAAGTTCCCATAATGCAAATTGTTTTATTCGTCCTGAAATCATCGACAGTGGTTTGGAGAACTCATATTCCGAACGACTTGTCAGTGACAATGACAGAACTCCACCATGTGTCTCGCTCAGTCGGAGTCTATTCACTGAACTCAGGGAGATAGATTTCTGCAAAGTTTCCAGTCTAAACTTAGTTCAATGCCTGTTTGTGAAACCTGAGCCGCCCACCTCCTCCAGTAGGTAGACAGGTCCCGGAGGGGCCGCCAGGAAAGGTGACGGGTGGGGCCTTTGTCTGCGGGAGGGGGGAGGAGACGAGAGGGGTGTGACCACGTGGAGAAATGTCGGGAGGTGGAGGGAGGCGAGTATGGCAAGTCGAGTTGATAAAATCCGGAAAAGCGTCTTTTCCCCCGGAATGGGAGTTTTCCCATATATGCATGAAAATCAATATTATTTTTGGAAAACAATGTTTTCTGACAAGCAAAAAAATGTATTCCAAGCAGTGTTTTCCCCTCAGAAAACAATGTTTCTAACAAAACCATGCTTTCAAAAATTTTAATGGGATTCAGAGTTATTTTGTGAGAAAAGCAATACCTCCGGAAATCAATGTTAAAATATTTGAAAATGAATCCAACCTAAAAGCCAGGAACCTAAGAAGAGAGGAACCCTGTTTTACAGGGACAAACCTTAAATCCGCCGGGAAAACACTGTTTTCCGGTCAAGAAACAGAGTTTTCCGGATTTTACCCATTTAGCGTGCCATAGGTGGGAAGAAGGTGACATGGTCAGGTGTAGAGGGGACACAACTGGAGGTGGAGGTGAGATCTCACGGCCAATGCATCATCCATAGGCCGTGCGCAGATGAGGCCACAACTACTCAGAATGGACTGGCCACCATATTGGTGATCAATTTATAATCACTGTTATCTAAAATTGTGAAGCATTTTAAAGTACAGTTTAATGCTAAAATTATTATCAATGGTCTCACAAGGTCAACAACCATGCAGCTATGCAATAAACCAAAATATACAAATGCTAAATGATATCAACTGTCAATTATAATTTCATAAAATTTCTTAGATACATTTGGTAGTCATTTTTTATCCAAACCTTTTCGATTGCAGTATAAATAGCAATTTTGAATTGATCACTATTATGACACCCAGTCCCTGTGATGTCATCAGCACAACGTCTGTAAGATAGTCGATACTTCCATATTGCTCTGAAATGACTTGAATGCCATATTAGATGTTGTCTTTTTGTTGAAAACGAAAGGCTTCTACATCCTCCAAACGGCTAGATGTTGTCTTTTTATTTAATTTTCTATTCTTTGCATTAACCTTTCTTGTTGTTTGACAACATGGTAAGATGGAAAGAGCCAAGGTAGAAGTCTGGATCGTGTTTGTTGAATGGTATAACCGGAAAGATACTTTTCTAGATCATTGATTGAACTCTAACTCAAAGAATGCAAAGATGTCACTGAAAGTCCACATGGTCTAAATCTATAAGAAGATCAACAACATGGTATTGTTTAAAGATATAGCAATGATATGAGACCACATTGGGTAGGTTGTCCATATGGTCCAACTCCAACAACAAAAAGTAGTGACCCCTCTGCAAAAGGTCTATAGAGAAAAGGGCAACAGAAACCAGGACTGTGCAGCTTCTACCCGTTTCTAATTGTGCAGGCCCGTGAGCCCATGAAATGTTGATGTCCTGGTGCAGCATGCGCGCACGGCATGCGAGTCCCAGGTGGGATGCTTGTGTTGGACGGACGGGGAGCTTGTAAGTTGTACTACACATAGAGATCGGTCACTCCATCACATTGTGACCATTGGATCACACCATTGCCACATTTAGAACACGGTTGAGGTTGGACTAAATGCATACTTACATTCTTTTAGAATAGGGGATTACCATTAGATATGTAAGCACATTTGCAGAGTTTTCAGACCTACCCCCCCCCCCCCGCCACATTGATGATCTAATATGCTAGACCCATGTACTTCAATTTCAACAAATGTTGTTTAAACATCCTATTTGTTTAAAAAAAAATTGAATTGAATTGAGTTGTGAAACAGTAAAATAAATATTCGGGGTAACTACAGACTTTAGATTATTTTCTATGCAAAATTGGCTTTTACATTTCTTGTGATTTTTATGACCTTTGCTCAGATTTTCTCGACAAATATGTAGATGGTAACTGGAATGGGTTAATTCCCTAGGTATTGGCATCCCCAAAGCAATTGTTCAGATCTGATGTTGGAAGTGCTGGGTGTGGACCCCCTATATATTGAACTGTGGCCCATACCTAATGGTCTACCAAGAAATAATTACGTTGGGCAACAGGTAGACCCACAGTGTTCATTCTCACTGATACAAGTTCTTTGGGAGCGATCAGGAAACAGCTCATCATGTATGCACATACAACCCATAAACAACTCATACATATTTGAGTGCATTAAGCCCACAGGAGGCAATGCGGAACATTGTTCTCTTCACACCCTCATTTACATTACATGTTTTTAGTTCCACGCACCTATTTTTCTACTTTACATTAAACATTTAGCACTCTCTAGAGATGCTATATAGGACCTGCATTTTTCAGGAGCCACGTGCTATAAAGGCGCACAATATTACTATGAAACTCTGAATGTATTTTTGAAATTGACATATATATGTATATCTGGTTTACGTTAGATAGTCTATTTAAAGATCATTTATAGACATTTTCTTTTCATCTTTTGTTTCACCCAAACAGCTGTGGAAGAACTTATATTCTATGTAGTGTGTTTTTTAGAATAAAACTTTGAATTATATGAGAAACTCTATATACTATATTATTATGTATAAAAACATAATTATGTGTTTGTATCGATATGTATTCATCTGTATAATGCTATATATATCATAACGGGAAAAGGGGGAAAAATGAATAAATAAAAAGATTGTATAATCAATCATACTCAAAAATGTGCTATATCTAAAACCAAGGGAAACTTTAATGATTATTCCTTAATATAACATTCAAAAAAAATATACATAACAAATTTTGATCCCCTTACCCTGTGTCAAAGACCAGAAGTATAGGTAGCTTCCACCTACTACCCGCCCTTTGTTCCTCGGTCGATGATCCCGTGTTCCTGGCAGCCCCGCCTGAGAAGTAATTAACAGGCCGTGGTCATTAATTAATAGCCTTGTTTCGGAGACTGATAGGCGCAATTTCCCATTAATCTGCCTGCTTTGTGGCTTTATGGCATCCTGTCGGTAATTGGCAGGCTTTGGTCAGTGATCAACAGTCATAAAGCAAATGATAAACAAGCTCACTGGCTTTATAGTGAATGATCGGTAAATAAACTGGGCTTGAAAATAGATTCAGGTTTTTGACTTTTTAGATGTGATTTCATCGGGCTTTGTCTGCGGTAAACAATCATTAAGATGAAATTTATTGGGGAATGTTCTCAGTGGTTATGAAGTTAATATTGAGCAATTGATCTGAGTATTGCATAAGAAGAGGAGTGTGTTGGTTATGAAATGTATCTAGTTAGCAGCTCAGTTTCTAGGTTTAGCTCACACATTTGCATTTTATTATTTGGCAAGGAATATGTGTAGGTTTTTAAGTGATGGTTGCGATACACAGACCTTGTCCAAGGGTATATAAAAATGTAACTGATACCATCGCCTTTTTACAGACAATTATGACCAGTTTTTCACTTCCATTTTTCTTGAAAAGAATCTGAGGTTAACCTCCGTAGATTAAAGTGTGATTTTTACTTTTTTTAATTTGTGTCTTTTCAACACATACTATAAGCTTATACTATATACAGCTGATATGAGTGAAATAGCTTAATTTTCCCATTCTTTCAAATAGTAATATATCTCTTGTACTTTACACCGCAAATCGAAGTTGATTTGGTAACATACATATTTTCTATCAGAAATCAATAACATCTCCGGGACAAAATGATCGCATTAGAAGTCAAACGTTAAGTGTTGTCGTCTATCCTAAGGGAAGCCATTTTGGTGGCTTCAACTAAAACAACTTAGAAAACATTAGACAACTCTTTAATTATGCATTTCCCAGGCATATGGGAAAGACATACAGTCCATTAGTTTAATTTATTAATAGAAAAAAGGTTCAGTAGTAATAATAGATTGGCAATGTTGTCCATCTGGTATACATAATGAGAGACATGTTATACTAATGGTGCCATGTTCGCTATTGAAAATCATGGATTTTTGATATATATGATTATATTTATAATATATATATATACAAACATATGAATACAGAAACATCCATAGTTGCATCGCAACATACCTCAAGATGTTCCGTTTGTTTTGGTAAAAATGTAGATATAATAAAAACAAATAAACATCAGTATCCAAGTAGAATTAGCCATACGTTACAATGTCGACATCATGTACCTTTATTTTCAGTTGTTAATTGACAGACAACATCTCGCTACAGATGTTAATTGACAGGTAATGATGTTCTAAAGCGGATAAGTACACATAAGAATGTGTTGGAAAATGTAATACGGGTGTATGTCTAAAATGCATTGTCCTTAAACGCTAGTGAAAATTCGTTCTACGCTCATTTGAATGAGCCTTTGGAAACTAGTACACACATATATATATTTAAGAAAACAAGTATGTTGCTATGGAAGTAGATAGAGAGAGGCGAACATGTTTTATTTGTAATAAAAAACAGTGCCATTTGTCCCAGGAATATTGTTTTTAACAATGTTATGCCAATGGTAACAAGGACCGACAGGTGGTTAACAGGCTTGGGTGGGTAAAAAACTGCGTCAAGTCTCTGATTAACAGCATCGACTCAGCCACCACCAGGGCCAAGCCAGAGAATACCTGGTGCTGCCATCGTGATGTGTGCCGCCTGTGAAGGCCCTATTACACTACACGACATGAGCTTGGATAGAACGATATCACAGAGAAATCACAAATACTATGGAAAACAATCTGTGTTGCATGTGTGTAAAATACTCGAAATTGCAAATTTCAAACAATCCTGCAGGTGAGTTTTCTATACTTTCATCATAGCATTGAAATCGTAGCTCGAAGTTGTGTACTGTGATGGGGTCCTAATAGGGGTGTTCCACGAGACGCCCCACCTGGCGGTGAGTGGCTACAACAGCCGGTCACCCGACCCGGACAGGCACAATATTGTGGCAGTGGTCGGACGGATTTAGCCCGGCCCGACCCACCGCCTCTCCTGTTGTTGAACACCCACCAACAACAACCAGATCAATTAGGATCCCGAGACCTGACGGCGAGGGCCACTTCCGGTTGTCGTCTTAAAGCGAGAGTGTGGGGAGTGAAGCCTATTATTGGGGTCTGCTACTGCACGAACCCACCCGTCTCAATCTACTCATATAGGGCGTTGTATGGGTGACTGGGGAGCGATATTTGTGGATGTATATTCCCCTGTTTTCTTGGGATTACCCTGGAATCTTATCAACCAACCCCAAATAAAGACGGATGACTTCGGTGGGGACATTGCCAAAGGCGATTCCCGCTCTCAGCCTTAAGACTAGGATAGGATTTCCTATACTTTATTTACACTATAATAAGGATCGAAAGAGCCACCCACAGAACTTGCTGTTTCATGCTCTTCTTTTTTTATCACCGTGGTTCTGCCTAGCCTGCTGTTCCAATGTCATGTTAAACACAACAAGTCCTATCGTTAGCGGACGCTGAATACAACAGTGAGTTTGAATTATTCAAGCAGCCTAGGTCACTAAAATGTTTCAACTATAAAAACTGTTTTGGTTGTAAATAGAAACACACGAAAGGTGTTCGGCTGGTGTTTAGATGATTGTGACAAAAGTTGGATGGCCCCCTCCCACTTTGGACAATAATGTGTTAGTATCATTGTAATTCTGCAGTTCAAATGTAATCAAACAAAACGAAGCCACCTGTAAAGGCTGAATACAAAAGTGCTTTCCAACAAAGCACATAGCCTATAGGTCATTTAAAAATAAATAGTTTTAACTTTAATAAAAAGTGTTAGTAGTATATTGAAACGGAAGATAGGTGGGGTACATAATTATCCCCCGCTCTGTAATTTATAGTTTTCATCTGATGTTGACATGAGTATGACTGCTTATTCCACAGCTGTATAATTTAATCTGAGTTATTCTGCCATTGCAATTTTATGGTGTACATGCCTTCCGTCGACCATAACTCAGCCACTGACAGATACCGAATAAAGTAGGGTGCTTTATAACGATCAAACTAGTTTACAATACAACATGTAAGAACTGTTCCAGTTGTAAATAGAAACACATGGGTACCAGGACATACCTGGCTCTGCGATTGATAGTTTCCGGCCTATGTCGACATTAAGATGTGGCATCCTCCCACACCCCCCCCCCCCCTCTTTCTCCTTCTCCTGATATAAACCCTTCCTCCAGGGTTGGAAAAAGGGGCGGCGGGGGTGGGTGATGGTACCGGTCGGCGCTGCTATAAACACGTAGAATCTTACCTGTAACTAGTGATGCCACATGCCGGGACAGGGCCGGGGCCTCCTCCAGTGTTGACAGGTGTCCCGCCAACAGGTATCTCCACACTACTCCGCCGCCTCCTCCAGGGTACAACTCCAGGGTGTGTACGCTATCCGACCTCCGTACATTAACAAACGGCCAACGGTAGGAAAGGGTGGTTATGGCTGGTGAGATAGGTCAGGGAGAAAGAACCCTCACTGGGTCTTAAATTGAAACGTTCAGAGGCATTGATTTTTGTCCACAGGGGTTGGCAAATGAGATCTGGGCTGTGTTAAAAATTAGAATCGGAATGGTCTAAGAGAAGAGGCACTCAGGTATCGATTAGGACAGAAGTCGATGGCAATGCGTCCCACGCGCCCCACGCAAGTAGTGGACACAATCGTGATTCGATCTCAAATGTTCATGATGTGCTCCCACTGAGGGAAATTACGTCCACACAGGCAAATGAGACGGTCTCAGGGAGCCCAGCCTGGTTGCGTGAGTCGTTTAGATTGGTCCAATTGGGTCGTAGCCAGTCGGCATCTTGAGCGTCGTTTTAAGTCCCGAGGGAACCAGCCAAGTTGGCCATCAAGGTGAGTTAACTCAACATTGCATGCTTCCTTGGAGACCAATAACTCTGGTCGTAATCAGTGTTACGGTCCTTGCTGCTGTCGAGTCTGTGATCATTTGGGAGCTGCTCGGAGCTGCTCAGAGCTGCTCGGGGCATAACGTTAAAGGTATCCACGACCTGGGGGTAACACGTAGTAGTAGTAGTAGTCTCAGGCCTCCGGCAGGTGACAGGGCTGGTTGTCGGGGTGTCAGAGGCCGACTGGAGTCTACCCGCCGACTACCAGCGTCCTCCAGCGTCCCTCCAGCGTCTCACAACACCCCCTGGTGGCAGCGGGCGGCGACACACGTTCTGCTCCGGGCCGGGAAAAAGGCGCGGCCACCACCACTGGCAGGCACTGGAGTCCTCCTGGGCTGAGGCCGACCTGGGCCGGGGACGGAGTGGTGGTGGTGGTGGTGGTAGTGGTGGCAGTAGTGGTACTGCACCCGCCACTGGTGGTAGGTAGGAGCAGTGAGCAGCTCGCCCGTCAAGGTGAGCTGCTCATCAGCCCTGGGGCAGTGAGTGAAGGCTGTATTCCACTAGCCGATCTTATTCCCGATTTCTAAAGATTGGTATTGTGAATGTGGATTAACCATAGACATGTAATATAATTATCGTTAGAAGGATTTATGTAAGGTGCATGTTTTTTTTATATAACTTGTCAAAGGTTAGAATCGCCTAGTCGAGTAGGCCTACAGGCTTGAGTAGTACATAGGCAGGGATGGATCCAGGTTTTGGTGGAGACTTCACATAGAGTTTTGGTGGAGAGTTCACATAGAGAAAAAAATGTTGCTCGTGCAAATGCACGACGTTTTAGTACTTCCCCTGTAATATAATCAGATCCCCTCCCCCCCTTTCCCCCCTCGAAATCCTGTATCTGTCCTGCAGGGGTATACATACATGCAACACATACGTACATACATACACGTGAGTAGTCTCCAGACCTGCTCACACCTACTCCCCCCTAAACTCCCACCATAAGGCACACCCTCCCACCATGGTCCCTTCGATCAGCCCTCATCAATAATGAACCCTCACCTCTCGCCCCACAATAGGCGGCTCGTCGCCTTACTCTGATCACCGGCCCGTCTTTTACGAGCCACTCGTGGGAACCAGCCGGCTGGTACCCGCAGGCGCAGGGACAGGCCATGGTGAACATGTTCGCTGGTTATTTCACTTCCCATGGCCCTAGAGGTATTCCAGGAGTTAGAGTTGGCTCGGGGACTATTCCTCTCCTTTATTTATTTTTCCAGTCGGTCTATGGAGCTAAAAAGTGGTCTACGCCATTGGAGGATACTTTTCGATATACGTGTGCTCGTAGAAACAGAAATTCAATTATAAAAGATAATGATGCAATTCACCTTTGACTTTGACTTGAATGATGTTCTGCTCTGTATGGTTTTCTCAAGGGGTTGTATCCCCCACTTGGATTCTGCGGTGAGGACGAGATATGGTCTATCTATTATTGCACAAAACATTCAAAAGTCCTCTGAGGTATTTGAATGTAGCACGTAGAAACAAAGTGTTCCTCAGCGATATAACACTGTGCAATTGCAAGTTGGTATGTGACATTGAAACTTTTATCAAATCCGCAACATTGAGTACCTCATGTTATCTATCAAATACTATAGGTCTAATGCTAAGTTATATTAAGGACTGAGGCAATTAATTAAGAAAAAGGGCTTTGATAACAATCAAGTCATTACTTTTCTAAAGATATGGGGTAAATATATTTATACACAGTCATACATAGATACATATAACCAACTGAGAAGGGGGTACAAGGGGAGTCAATACCCCGAGGCTGGACCCGATATCAGCCTAAGGGCAGGGCCCACAGGGCCACCCGCAGGTTGATATTGGGGTTCAGCCAAGGGGTGCTGATCCCCGAGGACCCACTTTGAGGATGATTTATTGTACTTTTTTCTGTTAAATCCAAGCTCCTAAGGAAGGGTGCGCAGCAGTCATTGATGGTGGGGCTGTGATGCTGCACATATATATATGTTTCTTCATATAATTTTTTTTTGATATCCATCAAATCCACAATCAGTAAGCAAGTAAAATATATCTAGGAACGTTGTGCAGATAATGCACATGCTATTTTCTTTTATTTCTTAATGATTTCATTTTATATTAATTATTGAAAAATAATAGTCTCTGTATCACCCTGGAGGGTGATACAAGGATGATTATCACCCAAGTTTGATATGGCATGCGTTAAACCAGTAAACTACTAAAAATGTTTCACCCTAAGGTATAATTAATACCTTTACGATATATATATATATACTTGCCACTTTACTGCACACACCCTGCTAACCGACCCCGACCTGGCAAGCACCTGCCACTGGGCCTGGTCACCTGGATGTAACACCTACATTCCTCACATTCTTTGTGAGGGGCCTGGAGACAGATGAGCTGGTCCAGCGCATCAGTGGCATCAGTGAAACATCAAAGGGAGTCCTATAGGTCTACACAACTGAGACATCCACTGCCTCTTGCTGGGGTAGGACCGGTTGCAACTGTAGGTCACCTATCTCAAAGAAAGTCCTGCTTCATTCCTTCCAGAACAGTGGTGCTGCCCCCTTCACCATCATGTCAACCTGCCCTCCTCAGAGGTAGTATACGTTCTACCAGCCCTAAGATTCAAATGTTTATGATATGAGTAATATTTGTATGCTCTGGGAAATACTGGGATACATTAGATCAAGTGATGGTGATATTATGTTTATATAATCAATGACGTTTATTCTATCTATTGGAAACGAGCTCTAGTTGTTGATCTAAACAAGAAAGCTTTCATAGGTGGACACAAATCAGCTGTAGGCCATGTTAACACCAACTGCATATACATGTATTATTGTAATACCGTTTCAATCTTAAATAGGAAAAGTGACTCAAAGAATATTCGTTATTTTAACTCATCCTTTAGAGTATTATATAACGCAATATCTTGTTTCCTGTTCTTGTCAATCGTTAAACTATATGGACTTTGTATACTGAAACCTATAAAATGATTATTACAGTGAAGGCAGGTGACATAACCAGTTCAGCCTATGGACATGTTACTTATGAATAACTGTTGGAATCGGTTGCTCTCTCGTCAGCACCACGGTCACATTGTCACTTTGGGTATTGTAATAAGAGGGTTTTTGTGTTTATGTTTTCCAAATGTAATTAAGTGTTACATATTATTTATCAATAAATTATTTCCAAGTACACAGTAAAGTAACACAAATGACGACAGTATCGCAAATGCACAATGTTGTATTCACAACAGCACAATTAAGACAAGACAATTCGCACCAAAATTAATTATTCTTAACACAAATTACTCCATTTGACAACTACTTGAGGGAGGACTATCAATCTGGGACAACAACCCTGGGTCAACCCCCCAAATGCCAACTAATCCTTAGGAATAATCACCCTCATAGAAATATTACCACATTGTGCGAATTAAGGCCCATTCGCCCTGGCAGATTTGGTACATGCGATCTCTTGCGACATTTATCGTTTGCAATTTTGGTACAAACGATACTTCAAACGACAGGTCTGGAACCGATCAGATCCAACATGTTGGATCAAATCGGTTGGTTTCCAGTCGATTGCAGGGGATAATTACTTGAAAAAATTATCATTTGCGATAGTAAGGTACCCCTCCTCTCAGGGCGAATGCCATTTCTTGAATTTCGCTTCCATGCGATCATTTTATCGGCGCTCAGAACATTTTCGTAGGAAAGCGATAATTTTTTTGCTACTTCAAGCGACAGAAGTATCGGCCAGGGCGAATGGGCCTTCATCCTAATATTAGCAGTAACTGTCTAATCGGAGCTTGGCTCCGGAGGAAGTTGTCCCCAGTGTAGATACCCAAGGGACGCTTCTCCTAGACTGCCTTCAGCATTATACTTCACTGACAACGATTATTGCAGAAAAGGAAAAAAATGTAATCATCAATATAAGTAGGGATCCAAAGGCCACTTCAAAAATTATCTTTAAAATCAGCGCCACAGTGTACAGGATCATTGCTCTTCTGATTGAACCAGAAAGCAGAAAGGCAAGCATGAGCAGGGTGGATAAGACAGTCCTCTTAAATAGCAAGCTTGCAAATCTTTAAAAGTGAAGTCACCCAGCTGGCGTCGTGAAGCTGCTGAAGAAGGGTCGACGGAAGAAGTGGGTTCAAAGAGACCCCCTCGGGGGACTGGGAGCCCCTTTTGATGTGGTTTTCACCTTAGATTGGAGCCCCCGCCTGCCTCCCAGCCTACTTTGAACCCAGCCTAATTGGCTAGCCTGGGTGTTTTTAAAGCTGTCCCCATTGTGGTAGGGAGATAATACAGTATGGCGGAAGAGGTAATGAGCCCCAAGTGGGACTACCCGGAAAAAGGCCATTCTCTTTAGCAGCACCCACGGCCACGTTGGTCTTAACAACAGCCCTGGGTGAAAAATACCTCGTGGTTAACCAGATAATAGGGGGCTAAATAAACAGCAGCCAATCGTGAAGAAGATGGGTCCATGCGAGGAAAACCGCTAATGGAAGACGAACGTACTTTACAAAGCAGATTTGGGATTTCATAACTTGCAGGACCATAATTCAAGGGAATCAATTGCATAACATAATTTATCGGGAGGGGGGGGGGGTTATAAGAAAAGAAGTCTTTGAATGGTTAAAAAAAGGCTTGATAGTTTGTTAAAATGTAATGAGCTGCGATAAGAAAAACAATACTTTAGTGAGTGAGTGATGGAGCTTTAACGCCGTGTCGACAATAGAGGTCATAACAATACCTCAAAAATTAATTATTCTTATACGATATTCTTATATTGAGGTCTAGAAGTTTAGTGATTATCAGAATCAAAATCATAATTCAATACATAACACTGTCGAAGATATAATGGCAATTCTTGCACGTGGTCACCATCCGTTGCTGGCCCATTGTTGGTCATTTCACACTCAAAACACTATTAGGATCATGAATGAACACATTTCACAACCATATCATATATATAGTAAATCTCTATAGAGATTCTCTGAAAAACGCCAATTTTAGTTTCTTATACAATTTTGCATTTCCAAACATGCCATAAAATCCTGTCAACTGAACACTATACATAATGGCCACTGACACTGTACGCCATTATAATATCTATGTTAGACCAGGTGTGCTTGATATAATATTATTCATTTTCATGTATCACAGGTATGAATTCTTTTTGCAGAGCTTATAATCAAGGTGCACCACTTTATTCTAAGACCTTTCGTTTTTATTTTTCTAATTTTGGTTCCAAGTAGAATGTTTTCATTTCTTCATAAATATTTCTTTCTTAAACCTAGGTGAGTTGGTTTCACAGTTTATTCTGAATCCTATGGCGCAAAAGGTGTTTCTATACTGCATTTATCTCCGAAGTTATAAGTGTTTAAGAAAATATAATATTTTCCCTAACCATCATCGTAATAGATATACATATAAATTGTATCCTTGCATGTATATTGAGCCTTCATAGAATCATCCTTACTTTATTTATGTCAACAGCTTGGCCCATTGGAATAAATCTTTACCTCTACATAGAAGAATACTCTTAAACGTGCTGACAGACGTTTTGGAAATTAGAAATCTGTTGTACATGCATAAGTAGATGGCAACCGTGTTTTGATGAATTACTGAAATAAACTGTTTGCTATTCGTGCGCGCCCATGTTTGTTTGAGCTTCAGCAGCTTATGGATGAGTTACCAACCAGTCAGTCTCTACTCAGGGGTGTTTGCTGATACCACCTAGAGATCCATACCCATGGGTTGATACCATGAGTACTATAGATCTTGTGCAGATGAGGTCACTTGATCACTTCTTGGTTATCATTGATCATTGTAACCATGTGGGTTATTGAAAGTTATTTCTAAATTATGAAATTATGAAAAATGACAATTGTTAAT
The DNA here is from genome assembly GCA_936440205.1 of Lepidonotus clava. Taxonomy (NCBI): domain Eukaryota; kingdom Metazoa; phylum Annelida; class Polychaeta; order Phyllodocida; family Polynoidae; genus Lepidonotus; species Lepidonotus clava. The sequence continues at coordinate 30,922,844 of OW387143.1, forward strand.
AACGATTTCATGAGTATTTTCTTGGCATATGTATGTGACATAAAACATGATCTTGAAATTTTGAACTATTACTAAATTGTGATTGTATTGTGATACCCAATATGGCGTCCAGTTTCTCATGAGAGATATGGCGTCATCTGTATAGCGTTTGTGGTGAACGAGATGATGATGATGATGATGTGTTGGAGTTTAAAGGGACGTTCTCGTCAGTAAGGTGGACGTATTTTGATACGTTGTAACACCCTGACTGCCCGCGCCAAATTCGCGACGTGACCAATAAAGTCGCAGGATTACGTTCCAAAAGTGCTAAATACGTCACCAGCCATCACATCACTAGGCTTACGTCGGCGTATGTATCTCATTGGACGAGGTCGTCCCTTAAGGTCTATTCAGCAATTTTCAGCTATATCAAGACCAACTCCAGTTTTTGACTACAAATTGGCTTACCGAATCTATGGGGGTGAGAACGATGGCAAGGCAAGGTGGTGTAGCAGGCAGAGACCAGTCTCGAACCGGGGCCTCCCAATTGTGAGGCGAGCACCCTACCCGCTACACCCCCCCCCCCCCCCACCACCCCGCCCCCCTATGGCGGACGAGCAGTGACTCTAATAGAAATGATATTCTACAGCATCAGAAGCATGCCGATTGAATTGTAAAATTCTAAAGTAAATTTAATGCGTCAGAGACGATTTTAAGGGGTCTATTCTAAAGGGTCATAAAGCAATTGCTGTTGTAGTGCAACAATGAAATTCCATTAGGCTGGCCAATTCTCACCAAATCCCCATCAATAATTCCCAGTTTGTAGAAGAAATCATCAAATTTGAAGGTCTCATTAAAAAAAGAGTTTAATTCTTTGCTGTTACTCATCTAAGTAGGTACCTACCTTAGCAAATGTAATCTTGTACCCTTTTAAATTATACATGGAAAGTAAAATAAAAGTAGGCCTATGTTATTCTCTATTGGTAGAAGATTGCCTCTTCCCCACTTGACAGCTATTACTGCCATTCTAAAATTAAGGGCTCTTTAGTTGTGGGAATTGTGGGGTGGCTTGCATCTGGTCAGATAGAAAACGTCTCTAGAACTGTCATCTGTAACTGTGCCACCGTGTTGTAGTTTAAGGCTATATTCCACTATCTGAACTTACTCGCGATTTCGGAAAATTGCCGGTGAGAATGAAGACAAATTAAAGATGTATTATATATCATCAAAAGGGATTTTGAATTAACTTTCAATTAGTGCTTAGCATGCATGGATTCTGTGACGTCTCTTTTTTTTTTTTTTTTTTAATAATTTTATTGAATATCTTCAGATGAATCTGTGCTTCCAGATATTACATTGACAAACATTATTGTAACATTCACTGGATTACTTGTTCTGGTTATAGTACTTCCAAGTTGGGTTTAATGAATATGATTATTTACAATGCATTAGACGAAGGAAAAATATTATAACCCACAGGGATACCTTGCACATTTCAATTCACATTCTAAATTTTTTGTGGATGTTGGCAGAATCAACAGAACCATGAAATTAAAATCTTAAAGCTATATATCAGTGATTCACAAGTCAGACTCGTCGGCAGGAACTTCCAATATTGTCGGCAATAATGACATTGAATCCTGCAACTAACATCCTGTATAGAAATGCTTTTTTAAGGCAGCTTTGAATTCAGTCATTGTGCCAATAGCTCTTATGTTTCCTGCTAGATTTAACCATAAATGTGCTCCTCTATAAAAAGGAGCTTTTTTGGCCATTTCAGTTCTTGGTTTGGGAACATAAAATTGTTGCAAATTTTGATTTCTTGTAAGCCTTGTTTGCGCCTTTAACCAAGTACCTTTCTCATAATAATATCATGTTGACAATAAAACTGCATTTTCACCTTTTAGATAGGAAATTAGCAAAGATTGTTCAGCGCGAAATTCTTTGATAAGAGTAGTACGGTCTCTTATGGGTTTAAGGTAGGACTGCTTTATTCAGAAATCACGAAATTCTCAATGGTAAAAATCGCTTGGTAGAGGACAAGCTTTAGGAAAGCAGCAAATAGCAAATCTAACCTACTTTTGCTACCTAGGTGTGTGAACAGTGTGACTTTTCCGCACCTTGATTCCCCCAATTATGGCGTCCAATCCCCTCCCACGACCCACCCTGCCTCACCTCCATCCCAGTACAGCCGCCATCAGCCTTACCTTCCTCATGTAATCTTACTCTGTGTTAATTAGGCCTAATTTAGGCCTAATTTGCAGTAATTGGGAGGACCGACTTTCCTAACCAGGCAAGTGTGGGACATGTGGGATGGATAGAACCTCCAGGGGAAGGAAACCAAGGTACTGGGGGGATTGATCGATGGCCTCTCAGCAGTAAAACCAATAGGGCGGGTAACACTAAGCTGCTATTATCTGTCATTTATATTAATAAATAGAAGGGCGGTCAATTACCGGGACAAACTACCCATACTTCAGCGGAATAAGGTGGGTGGCTTTCGTTGCTCATCTCTCTTCGTGATGGTGAGGCTGGTGCTTGGCTAGGATTGGGGGCCTTGGAAAGTGCCATAGTTCGGATGAAGGGCTGTGATTTTAAAGCCTCTCTTCCACAGGACGATTAAACTCAGGGGATTTTGTATTTGCTGTATCTTCTCAAGGATATTGTACGCATAAGGAACTATTCATCCTATATACTCATTCTGTATTTTTTAGGGAATCATTTAGGCCCTTTCTAATGGTATATTACATGTGTACTTGACTTTTATTCCCACTGTCAATTTGTAAAATCTGCTGCAAAATCGGCATGTGAAATATAGGCTTAAGGGCTGGTGAAGGCGCAGGAGGTCTAAGCTAGGTGGATCAAAGCTACTTTTTAACAAAATAAATCATCAACAAAGGGTTTTGAAAAAACTGGGCCACACACATTATTCTGCTGCATTTGAGAGGCAGTGACATTTTGTCTATAGTTTGAAGAGTAGTCATCCACGAAAGGATATGTATTCGTTGTTGTAATTGTGTATTTATGATATTGTAAATAGCTTTTTGTACACGTATATTGGTTCATCGAATATTTAGCTTAATGGTTCCCAAAGGAGTGATAGGAGGACTGAAATAGACAGAACAGAATAGTGAGATTGGTCTAGGGAGTTGAGAGGTTACAATTGAAAATATATTAACACGATCACTCTAGCGTTTCAAAGGCATACACACTGCGATCACTAATGTCACATTCGATAAGGAAAATACTGAATAGTCTATAGACCCATGCCCCAGGAAAGAGTGACTTTTAAACAACCACAACTTTGAAGATAAATGAGAGACAGCACTTCCGTATATGCCATATAACTCAGAGTACATTGAACAATAGAAGTAGATACGTTAGCCACATCAATCCTTATGTGAAGATTATAATGGTATATAGAGTTAGTAGCTGTTATAATTCTATAGCTAAATCCTTAAAGCTTAAAGTTTTATCTAGAAATACTAAGATTGATGATTGATTTTCAGAGAACCCCTATGAGGATTTACTATAGGATCTGAATGTAAAATGTGTTAAGTCATGATATTAAAGGCGTTTTTAGGGAAAAATAATGAAAAGGTGCCCAATAATGTTCTATGACCAGCATTAGCCATTCAATCTATAAATTTTGAGTTCCTTTAATGTGTGTTATATGCTTCAATGAATTAATGGCTGTTAGAAGATGGCAAAAGTTCATGGTTTCATGTGATAAATGCCTTGAGGCAGACGTTTGAAGTGTTTTTGTATAACACAATAATTTTAATTCTGAACATAAACCCATGTAAAGAAATGGATAAAAACTAATGATTCTGATGTGATTATCAAAAGTTACGATTTCTTTTGCTCAATGAAATGGAGCTTAATGAAAATAAGAAAATTCCCTCTGGCCCATAGATGAAAGAGTGTGATTTAAAAAATACTTTAAATAGTCAATGTTTCCTTTAAATATCTTTAAATGGATCAAACCTCACACTTCTCTAAAGTATGATTAGCACTAACTAGATATGCTCATATCTACCTCATTCCCAGTGATCAATTTGATATAATCCCTGCAGTTCATCTGACCACCCGCCCTCAACCTACACCAGACACCTATACCCTAATCCCCACCCCTGACATAGAACTTAATCCCCCCTCACTGACCCCTCTTGATCCGGGCACGGTTTACAGTCGGCCTCCCGTCCTCCAGGGCGACCTATGATTAATCCGGCTTTGATAGGTGAGTCCCCAGTGGTAGGGCGGGGTTGGGGGGACGGGGAGGTCTGGTCTGGTCCGTGTTTAGAGACACACAACCCACAAGGCCTTCTGATCAATCAACTTCTACAGTCGTCTAATAGAGGATTTTCCGTTGTGGCGCCATCTATTGGATTTTTTTTATACAGTTTGGTCCCATGCGTTCCAGGATTTTCTTTTTCATTGTGCATAGCGATCTATCCATATAGATAGATGTGTCTGGGAATTGGAAGGCTTTTCCTTACGATTAAGGGAATATGACACCATAAGTTATGGTCATTTCGTAATGTTCACCTGCAGGCTAGCCTAGTTCAAGATGCAAGATGGGAAATGTGAAGACAACACACAAGAATCTGATGGAGTATGTACAAATCATTAATTCTTGCATGTTTGACATTTTAACATAAGTAGCAGTGAATTATTTTTGTATATATTTTTTAATTTCATAAGTTGCTTTGAAAATGTATTCATTACAAACGGATATATAGCAAATATGTGTACATCATCTAGTCAAAATTAAACTACAGGTGCTTAACGTCCCCATATTCATTTTACCTGCAGACTTGCCTAAATCAAGATAGGCCTAACAGCTGGGAAATATGTAGACAAGTCACAAGGCTTTAGAATTGTACTTTTCAATAATCGTTGCATAAAATGTAGTTTAATATGATGATGTATAGGGTGAATTCAATGTCCATGCGTAATCCGTTGTTATTCAAGGTAGTATATCACATAGAGTTTAAAGATATAGAAACACATTTTTGAGCGATATTAAGAGCTCAGAGGGATCCAATTTACTGTCTGAAAGAGATCTCTCCATTTTGATTTTGATACACCTGATAACTTCAGTTGTGGAAACTGATGCGGTGCATGCCATATGTAGTTCCTTTGTTGTTCCTTTGTTGCGTAGGATAGTATAGAGTTATCATTTCAACAATAAAATGTAGATAAGCTATTAGATCAATTGCAATAGTATCACATAAGCTTCCGTGTCTACCTCAGTACGTCTACGCTGTAAGAACAACTCGTCGAACGGTGAAGTGGTATTGAAAAGCAATTCATTACTTTAAGGCTGTCTTTGTGAATTGCTCACCAGGACTTAAAGAACAGCTACAAGAAAAAAAAAGGGCAACAAATTTGCAAGGTAAAACAGGAGAGAGGAGATTTGAGAAGGTCATAAAACAGACCGAATTAATCAGGGGAGTGCTTCCCAGAGGCCTGTAAAAGCTGCTTCTGAAGAGCCTTGGGGGCAAACTGTTGAATTGCCTTCCCAGCTAAGGACCGGCGGAACATTAAAACCTGTAAACCCGTAAAAATTGTTCAGCAGACTCTTGGGTGCAAGCTGTTGAATGGTGCTCCCAGCCAGAGAGCAATGTAGCAGTAATCTGTATAACTGTAAGAATTGTACTACAGACTCTTGTTCAATGGCATTCTGGCCTTCCCTTGGAGGGACGGAACATTAAAACCTTCAGGCCTAAACCTTTAAAAGTTGTTCTGAAGACCCTTAAATGGGCAAACTGTTGAATGGCTTTTCAAGCCAGCAGTAGTGGAATAGTGAATTATAACCCTGTAAATTCGCACACCCCTGCTTGGCCTTTTGCATAATACAGCGGTGAAAAAAATCAGTGTGCCACGACAGTTATACATCACTTTTATGATGGATCTTATATCTTTTCCAATTATAGCTGTTCTTTTGTCAACATAAAATTTTGTATTTCTATAGTTATAGAAAGAAAACATATAAAGTGGTAATCCTAAAAATGTCGGCCCAAAATAAGCATTTTAATTGGGAGATACGGTTTGTTGCCATATGAGTTACCATGGCTTACCTTAGCTAATGTGTAACCCTGTAAAAGTTGTTCTACAGACCCTTGTGTCAATACTGTTGAATGGCCTTCAATGCAAAGGGGTGGATGAATGAAAATGTTCAGCCTGTTCCTAATCATAAAGTTACTTCATTAACATGTCGTTTGGGGACGTACTTTAGGCATCTTCAATAAAGAATGTTAATATGAAAACATCAGATTATCCCAGCCCATAGGTACAACGGATGGCATGCGCAATTTATTTACTTGGTTAGATGTTGACAAACCGTTAACGGAATATTATATAGGCATACAGATGAATTTAAGGTAAAGAATAAACCTTATCAGAATTTCATTGGAACTTCAATTTTGAGTAAGATTGAGACCAAACCCTAACAGTAACTTAATGTCAAAGAGACATGAAAGTAGCGATAATAACGGACAGATTCCTATTACAAGATGGTCCCTTTATGACGCTGCAGTGTTTTCTAGACGTTTTTACGAGCCATTAAACCCACAGTCTCATGTAACAAGAACCAATTTGTAACATCAGTGCAGCTTTATGATAACGTCACGAAGCTTGATGAGCTTGAGAGGTCTGCCTTTTTACATAAAAAGAAAATCATCGTACCATCCTTTTGACCATGGGTGTATTTTTGCAATCTTCTGCACTATTTGGGTTGATGTAAGTAGTATATGAATTAGGGCATTGAAGGTGGGTTCATAATTTATGAGGTGGAAAGATTATGTAGACCGTTTGTTGTAATTGATAAGAGATCCATTCACCAGCATTCTTATGTACGTGACTACTTTTAGAGATAAATATTGTAGATCAATTACAGGCATTGATCAATCAAATCTTTTTAACCTTGGCGAAATTATACATTGATTGATTCGCATTTCATACATACAAGACACCATAGCCATCTGTGAAAATATTATCATTGTGGAAAAACAGTACTAGGTGATAAATAGGTCATAATTATTTTCTTTCGATCCCTTTCATCCCATTTCTTATCAAAAAAATTTAAATATCGGAAATGTTTTGGAGACAGTAGGAAGTTTTTTTGTTGTTTTTTTTGGTCAAGTGAGGCCCTGACAGTGAGTAGTGTCACAAAATCAACCGGTTAATGACCAGCCCAGAGAAGGAGAAATAATCTGGCCTACCGTATAGTTATTCGTCGAGGAACAAGGAATCTTTTACTGCCAGATGTCATGAATAATATTTTGTTACACATGTCAATTCCAGTATGTCTGCTGATGATTGTGCTCGTTTCTGGAGAAATGTGGAAGCAATTTTCTCCAGAATCGTACAGAAATATCCGAAAATACCATCTAATTTAGATCATGTTTTTAGCTGGCGATAACATGAAAATGCCTTGAAACTATAGATCCATGCACTAAGAAAGGTTGACTTTTTCGAACCTTTACAGCCATTCATAAACCATGTAAAACACATCAGAGGAACTCTATATCCATTTATTGATTAGCTAAGGATGTAGAGGACATCTTAGTATTTTTTTTAAGTGGTCATAGAATATTATAAGCCAGTTTTTCATGATTTGATGCTCAAAAGACCTTCCAAATAATGAATAAGCACATTTAACAACCAAATCTTATAGTAAATCCCAATAGGGAATCTCTGAAAACCATCAATCTTTGCACTTTTTGACCATTTTGATATTTTATGGATTTAGCTGTAAAATTATAACAATGCTTATAAATATGAGTAAAACTCAATGATTGCACGTAAGACTAGGTTAGATAAGATGTGCACAATTCCATTTAGTTCAATGCTTTTACTGCTTTTAGACTACTTTGGATTTATCTTAGCACCATGTACATTATTGCGGAAAGTTGATTTACAAACATTTCAGAATAATGCTGGTATAATGTCTCTATTAATAGATGTGACATTGTACCTTTACAGCATATAAACTCAAATTATGTTTGACAAGCTTAGAACAGAAGTAGACAATACTAATTGCTCTGCCATTTACAATAATAGTTTACAAGAACAATAAGATAGGAACCAACTTATGTATCTTACCCCAGCCAAAAAAAAGGGTTGGACAGTAATACACTACTCCCACCAGTCATCATAACCTATGGAGAGCTCGAAAGTTCAGTTACTTAGGCTGGAGAACAAAGGCGTTAGAGAAACCACGTATACTCGGGTGCTATAAATACACACCCTATAATTGCATTCATTATGAAGCAGGTAGTCCCACCTGCCTTCCCATATTGGATTTGGGTTTACCTGTGTCTCCTTTTATTTAGGGAATAATGAGGTGTGGAGGGGCCCCAAGCGTCTTTGGCCAATGTATGAGGCCAAGGCCTTCGGGCGATAATGTTATACGAGCTCAGGTATGGAAGGGCCACCTCCGTTAGTCATCAAATTCCGATTAGAACCGCCAAGAGATGCTCATGCACTTAATTGAATCTGAGAAGTATTATTGTCCAGATGATCTTCCAGCTGTGACGTTGCACAATATCATTAGATAATATTCAATGAGTCACATTTACAAGCACTTTTTTTTCGAATGTAAGCATTTTTCAATGAGGTTTTTTTTTTGGTCTGTTTCGTTTTCTTTCAATAGGATATAAAAAGATTGATGAAGAACATTTTTTGACAGTTATAATATAATAATATTATGATGCTCATCCAATAAATGCATACCAATATAAAATCTAATGGTCCATTTCTGTGTGGTTATACCTGTTTCTTTCTTGTTTCAGTAGACTATGAACTTATTTTCAGTTCCAGTATTTCACGTTCTTCGCATTTGTAAACATTAGTTTCAAAAACATATTCGGATCCTTTATTTCAGACTATTTATTTGACAGTCATTTGGCAAGTTCTTATGGTCAAAGAACTGAATGATTCTAAATATCTGCTTGCTTTGTGCGCCCCATTTGCTACTCCTACCGATCTCGTCTGGTACATGAATTAATAACCAACCATCGTCGGATACATTTAGCATAGTTCATTTTCTCCTGCTTTTTAACATTTAATTTATGTAAAAGACTATAAACTGATAATTAATTGTGTAGAAAATACCCAAACATCTCAAATCATTCCAGGCATAGCAGATAACTCCAATTCCTCTATTAAGATTTTTAAAAACAGGTACAATACGCATGCATGTTGGAGATTATAAGCATTTCCATTCTGTCTTAATCTCATTGACATTTTGGGGAAGTTCTATTTAAAAACAGAATGTAAAATGCACTGCTAGCTGTTTCGGGCACAAGTTGTATTATCAATTATATGGTAGATACGAATATAGTCTAAAACATCATCTTGGTACCTCAAAAATTACGTAATCTTGATAATCATTCTACATGTAATCACAGCAACCACTCTCGTGTATCTAAACCACTTGAAATACAAATTACCAAAAGCGAATGCATATATATATACGAAACTGTGCTAGAATCTTGCCGGTGTACCATTGCCCTAATGACTGATGACATACTGCACACATACAACATCAGTCCGTCTAATAGCTCGACCTTTTCTTCGGTTGGATGGGCCGTCACGGGCCCCATCCGTCAATATTGACCGCTAAGAATGATAGATGACTATCGCCGCCATCATCGATTAACTACAGATGCCGCCGCTAGGGGGCAGACCGGCCGCCATTTTGATATCACGTGACCTGCCAGGTGGGGTGACTACTGAGGGCACGGACGACGATCAGTCACATTGAGAGGCTGTTGGACGTCAGTCCGACTTATGGGGGGGTCCACAACTGGGGCTACTTAGGGGGTCTTCACGTCTCATCTTCTCTTAGTAGAGTAGGGGTATAGGGGAGTAGGGAGGTCTGGTGTGTGGAGAGAGTGTATATCTGCACTGGTCACGGAGCAAGGGAATATTATAGGTCCGCCATTTCTAAGCCGGGGACATTTTTGGGATTTTCAAAGGTAGGGGGTAGGCACCCTGATTCTATAGAAAACGTGTAGTTTATATTTTGATTATTATAAGAATAACATTTTTATAAGATTGGAAAAACATGCCTGATATGATCCTCCCAAAGCTTAATCCATCCTGCATTCATGTAATTGAGGGGTTAATGTAAGTAGTATATGGATTTGGGCATTGAAGGAGGGTCCGTCTGTAGTACATTAGGTAAAATAATCTTGATAGCCCACCCGATAATTCACAATATGTTATTAATGTATAAGGGCTATGTCAATCGTTATGTCAATCGTATAAATGAATAGCTCCAGCAGTGTACCATATTGATTCGTCATCAATGTGTGTAGACGTAAATACATTGGTTAGTATTTCACACTTGTAGGTTACCGACACACATTCATAGATCAAATGCTGTCAACGTTGAAGAAGTCATACATTGTCTGATTGTTGAAAATGAAGCACCGTGGCCATTAATTTTGTGAAAATATCATCACGACGAAAAAACAGCGCTGGGAAAAGAATCATCCTATACTATTTCACAAAACAGTAAATAATTTCTTTTTCAGAAACATTTTGGAAAAAGATTAGGAATTCTTTGATTGTTGAATTTGAGATGGGTTTAAGTAGATACCCATCGTTGAGCAACTGACCATACTAAAATAAATTATGCATTTCCTGTGACGAAAGTTTTCATGGGAGGTCAGAGCTATTGCTAACCTCAACATTAATTTCAGTGAGTGTACATTAACTGTTGATTATTTATTTGTTTGAGAAAAAGAATGGCAAAGAATGTTTCATTAATTGCCCAATCGCGAACACCACTATGTATTGCTTTTAACTGATCATGATATTGATTTGGCCAGACCATAGTTGCAAGAGGTAACCACAGCAATCAAAGCTTTTTCATGGGTCTTTGGATTTAACTTCAAAGAAACCATCTACATAAGTATAGGGTAGTTACCTTTCAATGAAATCAACGCAGTACACTGCACTATTGATTTGGGCGAAATCTAAGGCAAATTTTGCCTAATTAATTGGGCGGGCCGTTTGCCCAACAATTTAGAAAATTGTGGAACCTTTAATCAAATTAATTTTATAGATGACGTCTTTCGAAACTTATGTATATCCCCTGACCACCAGTTAAGGTCGAATTTACTTAAAACATAGTTTTTCAATGAGAATGTGAGACATAACAGCCATGAAATAAGAGTGTAAGGGTCTGAAAAACAAAAACTCTTCCAATTTGTTTAATTCAGAATACATCTATTCAAGTGTGATATTTGAAAAGTAGTATAGCAAAATGAAATTAAATTTATAGCTTACTTTTATTCTAATTGGATACCATGCAAAAATAGAAAAGATGGGCATTTTACCCCACAAATGCGTCTTGCCCCACCCTACCCTTATTTGCGTCAAATTCAGAAAAAGAAGATATAAACTTATAATGTATCTCCCATTAAATGATCTACATTCACTGAACCTACCTTTCGTCAACAGGTGTCACTACCAGTGAGTTTTGCTACTGGCGCTATCTAGTAGCCAATGTTTTCTTTAAGGTCTCTCGTTTGAGGAAAGTATTATTCATAAGTACAAATATAAGTTTATTTTGAGTGCCCATGGTGATCTTTTAGCCGTCTCGCAGATGACATTGCCATGATCAATTCATAAGTGGTATTAACTATAACATACCAATACTCAGACGATATACATATGCCAAATGTACCTCAAACGAACTAATTAAATCATAATTTGCATGTGTCATTCTCTAAGGATTATAGAGTATGCTTTGTGAGCATAACTACATGGTCATGGTCATCACAAGATGGTCATCAAAAGCTGGTAATGTGAAATTGTCTGCTCAAGGCCTATACGTATACACTGTACAAAGTCAAACAATAATGTATTCAATTTGTTTGCATTAAGAGAGATGCCAAATTATATGAAACTCATAATTTAAAAGCATGCAATCATGAATGATAGTGAAATTGAATTGTGAGACAATGTTAGAAAATGGAGCCATTTCAGGACTATCGTGTCTGGACAGGTTTTAGATCAATCATCTGGGAAGAGCAGATGAAAACTAATAAAATAATTGCCATGTTTCACGCTCTATCACATTTCACTTTTTATTTTAGATGGGTTATAAAGCTTTTAATGTGAAATATCTATTTGATGTAGATAATCAAATTGACTCTGATAATACAACAGGTCTGCAACATCAATCAGACGCGCATGCAGCTCCCATGGAATACCCATAGAAATGCGTTGGCTGCTCCCTAAAAGGTACGTCAAATTATTTTAGTCCATAGTTTAATCAAAAAATGATATGTTTGTACTTTGATATTATGCTTTTGCCAGACTTAAAGCAATAGCTTTGGCCAGTGATACATTGGATGTATGTAAATATGCACATATGAAAAAAGCACTACCACTCAAAGAAGGTGCAATCAATAAATAAAGTTTTACCTGAATTATTCGAAGCCACAAAATATATGTAAAATGACATATGACACAAAAAGAATTATGACACCAAATATGATATAAGATAATTATGACACGAAATAATTATGATATGAAATATGACATGGAATAGACTTGCAAACCTCGAAATTTCAACCACCACAAAATTATGAATCATCAATAGCGTGCTAAGATTGTAGATACGACCATTCTGATATTCTTATCATGTGATCTGAAATTGACCAATCAGATGTCATGTACTTCCTACCTTCCAACTAGTTGTCTGAGAATAAAAGTGTCATCGATGGCGCTCAACCATTAACACCTACTTGTTGGTCATTTAAACTTAAGAAAATAACAGGCATCCGAGGACGGGCCCTTCAGCCAGAAATTTTGATTCTGAGATCAAGTGTGTTGTAGACTGAAAATGACGTTGCCTGTCTCAAAAGTCTCTCAAAATCGATTGTAAAATGCAGAGTATTCAGAGTGGGCATGTTGCTATGAGTTGATCATGGTATCCACTAGATGACGACACTGAGTCAACCAGTGTAAAAGTTGGTACCATTGAGGTCCGCGCAGTACCGCCCCCTGGCGTGGTGGCTCCGAACTAACTTACTCTGACATAAACAAAGTTATCCCTCGTGTTCTGTTCATGGTCATTACTACTGATGTTCACGTAATGAATGAATTGTTCAAGCTAATTGTTCAATCACGTGCCTTCCTCCCGGGGTTAATGATGGTCAGGTGTCTGTCAATTTGACAAGGTCAATTACCTCAGGACTTTACACTTTTCTAACAGCAACGCTCCAAAAACCTGAGGATACAGAAGGCACACTACCATCATGATTATGATCATGTTGCAAATTTACCTTCATTTGAAAGAGAATATAAAAAGAAATGAAGCATTGTAAAGAAATGACAATTATGAATTTACACATGACTGCCATAAAGTTTAACAGTATCTGACTGTTTTCTATTTCATAGTCTAAAACTGTAATTTCTTTCCATTTGAAGGTAGTTTACAACAATGTCACCCATTGCTTTATTCAAACAGGACTTACAAGAAAATGGGCGGAGATTGGAACGAGATTTAACAGATTATATTTATAGAGTTTTTCTTACACTGGAACAATTTGCATAAATATGCTTTCGTTTTTTACACATCAATTAAATGTATTCAATGAAAGAGTGTAACCATTTAGAATTCATAATTCGTTTCATCCTATTTTACTTAACAACTTAACCAAACTTAGGTGCATTATGTGATCTGAATCATTATTTAAGCAATATTTGATAAATACCTTCTGATTTTTCATAGGATTTTAATTCAACCTTGTTGAACATGGTCTATATACATCCATGTTCCCCTCCTTTTTAATGTAGTCATACATTAATTCTAGTAAATTCCGACACCTTCGCAGGCCTATATTTTTGTTCAAATATGGAGAAGATTTCCATTTATAAAACACCAAGCTTTAATCATCTTAAATGATGAAGATTAATTAAGCAATCAACGATGCGAACGGTGAAAATGATCTCAGTAAGAAATGCAAAAAATACGAATAGTGTTTGCAAGCTGTGTCCCAAGGGGTATTATACTTATTCAATATAGTTGGGGGAATCGTCACCCAAAATATAAAATGGTTAAACCTTCTTACAAGGAACCATATCCCCTTGAAATGCGGAACTTGCAATCAGAGTTTCCTGCGAAGAAGGTATGAAAATACACCTGTGTTTCAAAAATGAAAACCACCCTATGTTTTGCTATGGGATTATCTTTAAAGAGGAAGTGGGTTAAATAATCTGTATGAAATATACAACAGTTAAGATACTAGGAAATTGCGGCTACCTGCCTCAAATCTCAAATCTTTCGCTGCCTCCCTATTCTTATTTCTAGTTCATTTGTTCTCATTTGCATACCTACAAGCACGTATAATTCTATGAGTTCTAACACGGGATACAGAATATTACTGTTATTTCCGTGTAGTAACGTGGTCAAATACAAGGTATGAATACCAAAAAAAGTTCAGAAATAGAGCACTTTTGACCAAAAAAGAATTATACATTTTTTGCTCCACACATTTTACATTGTAATTGAGAAATGTGTCTTTTTGCACAGATAATCTGCAAGAAGTGACATAGCAAAAAACGTTGAGAACCTTTGAACATTGAAACAAGTGGGGGTACCGTGCCCTTGCCCTTCCTACCGTTAGTCTTAGCCGTGAGCGTGGGCGCCCATGGTTAATCAGCGAGAAACAACGAGGACGTCGTTCCAGAACATCCCACTAGATGTCGCGGCGTTATTCTCCCTACCCTTTGAAGTCCAGGTGTGAGTTGGTGTGTAGTTATTCCTGGGCCGCGTGTAGGGGGAGTGCCCGGGCCGTCAGGTGAGAGGACCTGGAGGAGGTAGGAGGAGGGGGGTACTCGACTCGGGTTTGGGTACAGAATGCAAAGTGGATTACTGAAACTGTGGGTGTAATCGGGCAAAAGTAGGAAAAATGGGATCGAGTGGAGAGTGTTGTCGCTGACGGGACAACTCTAAAAAAAAAAAGTGGGGGGGGGGGGGATGGGGCTGTCAAGGATTACCGTCCTGGTATGGCGACCAAAAAACTTTCACGAATCTAAATATGAGTGCCCCAGTCGTCACGAACCCAAAAGTTGTCCAAAAAAAATATACGAATCTCAGAACCTGAGAATCGCCGTCCAGAAAAAATATACGAATCTTCGCGACGCGTTTACGAACTTCGCGGAGGTTCGTAAACGCTATATTTCACGAACCCAAAATTTGGATTCGTGATACATAAAATGGTTCGTAAAACCTATTTATCGTCAATGTTAAGCATTCCTGTTTACGATTCTAGTCTTCATGGTTTACCGCCAAGATGGGTGAGTTTTCAGACATTCTTAAAACTTGATTTTTAAGATTTTTTCTGATTTATCAATATCGTATAGGTTCGTGAGCTTGTACAATACTTCAACAAGCGTCAGTACCGGCCCTTATGTATAATAATCTCATTTAGATGCTATATAAAAATAGAAATAATACTTTTAATCTTTACATGGGCGATAATAGAGGAAACTAGTAGAAATACTAATAAATTTATGTCCTTTTTCCTACAGTTCGTCCCGCTACAAAAGACAAACCTTCGGCCCGCTGTCTACCATTTCAACACTTTGCTCTTCAAACTTATCTACGTTCCAAAAGCTACAGGAGACAATGGGGACTTAAGAGGTGTAAGTCTACTAGGACCGTCAAGGCAAGGATTGATCCTAGGGTTTCCTACCCACGAATCAAAGATTTTGAGGCACGCTACAGATTACCTCCCTCTTGCGTGGAGGAGCTGACCGACGAGTTTGAGGAAAGTGCCTTTCGGCCCGGGAAAGGCAAACATGAGACAAGAGGTTCACCCATACCCCTGTTTCACAAGGTACAAACAATCTTATACCCCCAAAAAATTATTACATTAATATAGTTGGCCCCTCCCCCTAATAAAAAAAAGACAAACTTTATGTCTTAAAGTACTAGTTCACCAAACCATGAAAAATACCCCACACATTTTATTTAAGTTAAATATGATCCTATATTAACCAATAAAGCCACCCTAAAATAATAATTAAAACAACTCTTTTATATTAATCCAAACCAATTTCATTTTGTAGGTGTGCTATGCTCTTAGGTTCCTCGCAACAGGATCATACTACACTGTCATTCGGGACACTCAGGGTGGTGTATCACGCTCTAGTGTTGGGAGGGCTGTCACTGCCTTTGTGAAATTTCTCGTTTCCCGCTACAAAAGACATGTGTCTTTCCCCAAGGTAAGAAAAAAAAGGAAAAAAAAGAACATTAATTAGGGAAAAGTAACATAAAAATACTTTTCAATACATAGAAATAGAAAATAATGATTAAACCCTACAGTAATTACTACTCCAAACCTAAGTAATGTTAGAAAACATTTTGGTCGGCCCCCAAGATCTTTATAAAGAAATAAAATAGTTGACCCTACTATTTCTCACAGGAAGAGGCACTCCACCTCGCAGCCGTGAACTTCGCCCAGAGGCACAAGGTGAACAAATGCATCGGCTGCATTGATGGTACCTACGTGCCTTTGATGAGGCCTACACGAAACGAGCACGTGTACGTGTGTAGGAAGGGTTATCATGCCCTTAACGTGATGGTAAGATATGTGTAATAATTCTTACTGTATCGTACTAACGAATCTTCAATAAAATAACCTCATAAATGAATGTCAGTAAACATCAACTCTTTTTTATTTTTAACCCAAAGTAGACAAGTTTTTACATCAGTGCCTTACAGAACATTGAACATCATAATTTACCTTGAACAGTAGTGGTCAGTAAGAGAAATATTATGTTCCAAACTCAGTCTTTCAAACTTGTTTAGTAACAATGTATACATCTCAGCTGCAGCCTTACAAGAAAGTTCTTTCCACCACACCAAAATAAATAAAATGTATTTTCTGCATTGAAAAGACAATTATTCATTTAATATTTTCGGCTAGGTCGTGTCCGACTACGAAGAGAAGATCCTCTACGTTGAAAGTGGTATGTCGGGGTGCCACCACGACCAGTCCGTACTGGCCTACTCTGACTTAGGTCATCATATGGCCTACCGCCCGGAGAGGTTCGGGGGATACTTTCTGCTTGGAGACGGAGGGTACGTATAAATAAGTCATATTAAAAAAACAGCAAGTTGTTCTTCCAAGTCTAATGCTTTAACAGACAGTCATCCTTACTAAGTATTTAGATTTTTCCATGGTACAAACATGAAACACAACATGTACATAACATGTTTTCGCTTCTAAAGGCTAGAACTCATCTCCACGCAGGTACAAACTCACACCCCAAGTACTGACGCCGTTTCGGTGCAAAATGCTGTCTGAGTTGGAGCCCCACCAGCAGAGATATCAAGTGGCCCACGTGACTGCTAGATCCTCAGTGGAGAGGTGCATTGGGCAACTTAAAAGTCGCTGGCGGTAATATTCAGCTACCTGTCACATTAAAGTCTAAAAACTAAGAAACGGACACATTCAGTTAGTGTCAACATAGACCAAGAACCTTACTGTGGTCACCTATTATGACTTAATATTTGCGAATCTCCTTAGCAGCGTAGATAATGCATCAATTAGTATTTTCTTCTATACTGATACCACTAACTGAACTTATCATCACTTTCTTGTCAATCTTAAAAAATTATTTTCTATTCCAGTGTCCTGTCCAAGTCTGGTGTAGGTGCCCTGCACATGCAACCACTTCAGGCTTCGTGGGTCGTCAAAGCGTGTTGTGTACTACACAACCGCTGTGTTGACTGGGGGCTACGTAAGTTGCGGCCGGGGGACAACAGAGACCCAGAGATGGAGATGCGCATCCGAGTGGAGGCACGCGCGCGCTTTCTGCGGGCCAACCGACACCTTCAGCCGGAAGACGTCCCCGCTGGTGACGGTCTTCACCCAGACAACTATGGCCCAGGACACGCAGGGGTTAGGTATCGGCAACGATACATCTACAACCAGTATGGCGGACCCGCCCCTGTGGATATCGGCAGAGGAACCCGCCGGCAAAGAGGCACAGGTGCAAGGGGTCGCGGCCGTGGTCGTGGTGGTGCTCGTGGGCGCGGACGTGGACAAGGACAAGCTGGACGTCCTCGTTAGAAAGAAAGACTTTTGAAAGTGTTTCAACTAGTTTAACATCTATAATGATACGTATCCTAGTAATTTTTTTTCTTAAAATGACGTACATAACATTATATAACATCCTCTGTTAAGCACCGTTTCTTTGTAAAATTTCTATGTCTAAGAATGCTCTTACAAAACAGCCACAACGGAACCACATGCTATTCAGTTGCAGTAAGCACAGATGGGTAAAAATTACAGAATCGTTGTGACGAAACTCTCTACTGATTATTGTACATGTTCTTACCGACGATCTTTCTTTTTTTTAACTTTTGATGCCGAAACGAGGCCGAATGAATGTCCCACCACAAAGATATAATATGTCACTTAAATAGGTCAGACGACAAAATAACATTTGTTCTTAGTATGTTGCAGACTCTGTGAGGTCTAAACAAATTTGGAAAAGTTCCTGGCGAACAATTTTTTTTTTAATATACGAAATATGTAAAGAGGATTTAGCCTCTAAAGTTTTTGAGGTTCTTTGGTTACTGAACGGTCGTGTAAGACCCTTTTTTTTCACATTTCTGAAATTATACTTAAAACCTATACAACACCTGAGTAAACTTAAAATAAAAGGTGGTCGTGTTATATACTAGACTTGTCTGTTTTATGTCATCACATGCACTTTATAGGAATGTCTCACATGATTCTAACCATGTACGTATATCTTCAACAGTGCTAGTTGTATCAATACAGTTTTCAAGTAATTCTTGGATAATAGTTGAACGTCCGCTTGATTGTCACTCTTTTCTTACCGATTTGCAGTAATAGATGTTGTAAAAATCTTTGAAAGTACTAAATACGAGTATACATCCTCACTTTAAAATAATATATCCAACCAACAGAAATAATAGAAAGGGTTGATAGTCCATGTTCCTTACTCAGCAGTATCATGTAAACGCTTTCTCATAACATTCACCACAGACTGGGGTACATAGCCAACCGTTGTAGGAACTTCACCCGCCGCCATGGACACAACAGGGATGAAGCCAGTACCCCCGGCACTAGTAATAGGCACTTCTATTACCGCTTCAGGGTTCTGTACATCCATCATGTCCTGGGACTGAGTTTCTGGCCATTGAGAAGAGTCATATTCTGTATCTTGAACCAAAATTTCAACGTTCATGTTAACGTTGGGATCTTGGGTTTCGGCAGGGTCTAAATCGTTACATGGGGACATAGAGGGAACTGTGTCGGCAGAGGTATTAAACAGAATCTGTTTCTTGGGTGTTTTTGGCTCTTTCGCATAAGTTGCTCCTGTATCTTTATGTTTGAAAGTCACTTCTGAGGTATTCCCACTTGACTTAGTTCCCCCCTCAGCACCATCATCCTTGTCCATCGGTGTACTAGTAGGTGGATTAGCACCATGGGCAGCGTTAGTCCCATCAGAAGGTTCGTCTTCCTCGGAGTCTGACTTGATACGTAAAGGCGGAACAGGATTTTGTATGGAAAACAGTGGACCCGGTAGTGAGCAGGCTTGAACTATGGTGCTGTTTATAGCATCCATCCAGCCCTCGATTTTCTTGGTACTCCCTTTCACCTCTGTCTTTAAAGAGCTTACCTCACCCTTCAGCATGAACATTTCCTTCTTCATCAATTCCATTTGACTCTTGACACTTTCAAGGCCAGTATTTGTGGTTTGAAAGTCGTTCTTTATGAGGTCTAAGTCCCCTGAGATTTCCTGCATCTCATACCTAGTCGAACTGATATCCTGCTGTACAGTCTGTACGCTTTGCATGAGAGTGTTGTGCCTTAGTTTCTGTGAATGGGCTTCTGTTTTGATGTTCTTGAACTCCATTTTATACGTCCCAACTGTGCTTTTAACACTCTGAAGGTCCGTGGTGACTGACCCCATCTTCTCTTGGGTGTTAGATACGTTAGCACAGACTTCGTTCACCTGAGAACTGAGGTTGTTTGTATCTGTGACGATGGTATCCAAGCGGTTCTGCACTCCTGAGAGATCAACTGGGGTCTTCTGTATCCGCTGTACATCATGACACACTTCTGTCACCTTCTGTTTAACTACATCCATTTTTTCTGACTGTGCTTGAAAGACTTTTTGGTAGACCTCCATCTCGGTTTGAACATAGTCCTCAAGACGCATATCAAGAAATTGTCCCACACGAGTAATCATGCCCTCTTTATCTTCGGTTAATGTCTGGATATACTCGACTTTCTCTCCGATTTCTGTCCTTGCAGGGTTCACATTGGTTTTTCCAGTGGATGTGGTCGAGACAGTACGTACGTCTTTGGAAGTAGATGTGGTCGCGACAGTACGTACGTCTTTGGAAATAGATCTCGCTGGGACGTCTTTGGCAGTAGATTTCGTTGGCACAACCTCTGTGGTTACTTTTACGCTGTAATTCGGCAGTTCACTATCTTCTGCATCATCGACTGCACGGAGGGGAGACGTACTTAGGTCGGGGAGGTTATGTTGACTCGGACTAATGCCTGAAAAAGTGAGGTTAAAAGAAGGCTCGTGAACTTCTTATCATTGGACAAATGTTGATACACGGTATTCGTCAGGACGATTACAAGTTAGAATTTTTTTATTTTATTAACATGGGATAAATATTATTAACACTACAAGAAAATTAAACAACATGTCTCACATTATATTTTTGAATTTAATAAATATTATCAAAATTATGCCATATGACTATGATTTAAATTGTAACAGTTGTTTGTAATTTTAACAATTTTATGAGTACTTACTACTATCCAAAGTGTTGTCCCCTGTTTGATAGGTGAGCGACCGCTTTGCCAAAGATCGGTCCGTCCAGTCCAGCTGAGAAAGAGACTCTTCTATTGATTGCTGTGGAGTCTTTTTTTTGGCCAGACGCTCTGAAGTCCTTATTCCAGTACTGCATGCTACGGGCTTAGCCTTAGTAGGAGGCGTCACATCTGTAAAATTTTCAAAATTTTCAATGATCTATTTTCAATTAACAAATATATAGATTGGACATATGACATTAGATACGATACTTTAAGATTTTATAATTTTTTGGGGGGCTGTATGTCAATGTGAACTTTTGTACACTGAAGATGGTTTTTCACTTTTTTCTATATTTTTTTTTAAATCGGAAATTATTGACAGTTTGTCTTCTAGGCGGCTGAACAAAAAAAAATCACAAACCGAAGAAATACGAATATTGGTCACTTTTGCCACGAACCTAGATTTTCTGTAGTGAGTATCTAATTTAGAGAATAATCTTTTGATTTATGAATAATACATTACCTCGAGATGGGCTGTCGTGGTCACTTTCGTCACCACTGTTATGTAAGGCTGCACGGGAACGTTTCGAACGCTTTAGACGGAAACGGGACTTTCGGCTGCTCTCATCCACCGCAGGTTCAGTGTTTGTTGGTGAGGGTGACGGTACGGTGATGACTTCTGAAGGATCTGGTTTACAGGCAGCAGTCTCCCGCTCTGGAATGAAAATTGTTGATTTAATTTTTATTACAGAGGAATTAATTTTTATTCACAAGTTAGTCAGGTTAACAAAGAAACAAAATATAACAAAAATATGGGTTCGTGATAAAAGTGACCTGTATATACGTAAGTTAGTAGGTTCGTGAAAGTTTTTTGGTCGGCCCCCATGGTCTCAATTGTAGGAAACAATGGATGGTGATGATAGAGTGAAAAAAAAAAAAAATTTTAATGAACATACTCACTGTACTGTTTTTTTACAGCTCTGACAGTGGCCGCCCGACTTTCCTTGTACTCCTTATGCAGTTTCTTCTGCTCCTCCTCACAGGCTTGTATGTGGGCGGCTTCAGCAGATGAGTCCACTTCCGAGTCGGATTCATCTAGTTTGGTTTTTACTGCCCCAGCAACGACTAAAATGCAAGTGGAACTTAATAAGAAAAGGGACAATCAAAAGGACAAACCCATACATTTCAATACTTTAACATTGTAGTAGCACATTCTCTGAAATAAACATTTGCGCTGAAGTTTCGTCCCAACAACATTCTAACTTTCATAATTATCATATATGTACGTGAGGACGTATCTTTTTAGGTTTTTTTTCTATATCGGGTTTGTTTCAAGGCTCAATGGAAAATACTGTTACTTTACTTACATCCACCAGCCTCGTGACCCCAGAATTTAAGACATCGGACCTCCAGCTCAGTTAGCCCTTCCTCAGGTGGCATGGGTGGTGCGCCAGTGCCCCCATACTGTTCCTCCAACTTGCGTTTCTATCCAAGAAAAGCAAAATATGACATAAGTTCATTGTATGTAAAATGAAGAAAAGTGCGTTTTCTATGGCTGACATTTTTTGTTATTTTGAAGATAATCCATACTTATTGTACACAATTGTGATAATCAAATTTGCTACTTGTTAGAGAGTCTATATTTATGTATATAGATATTATTTTACCTCCATTAAAACGAGCGATTTGAAATTAGTTATGCATTATTTACCTTATTGACAACTATGCTCTTCTGATCACGGATCTTAATGTAGATATACTTCTTTCTTCTCTTAAGACCCGTGTGAGCATTGGCGTTGCGCTGAATCTTTTTGAGAATAGCATTACGACGTTTCAACCTAGCCTCCCCAGACGTTCCATCGGTCCACTTACCAATTATGGAATCCCTAAGTGATAGAAATATACAATATTTCACTGTATGTTTCGTTACAAATAGCATTACTTTCAGCAAAGGTTAGAGTTTCTTCCAAAGGATTTAGTGAAAACATTTTTATTTTATTCATCGATGATTTTTTTTGTCTGTGGCTTGTTCAACTTTCTTGTCTGTTTTTTGTTCAACTCTTTAAATTAATTTCATAAAATTTGGAACATTAAGCCCTTGTAGATGTTTGGTAATACTTTGCTTCTACTGCTAGTTATGAATTAGAATTTAAATATAAAGTGCTATGCTTACGGATCAGAATCCATGGCATCGTATATTATCTTCATTTCCTCTGGTGAGAACCACGCCTTAGAACCCGGCCCGTCGTTCTCTGTGTCAGAGGAGCAGAAAGCAAAGTCTTTCCTTTTTCCACGGGATTCGGCACGTTGAGGTGCCGCCGGTGGTGCTTGGTCATCTGAATCTGAATCTGAATCTATGTTAGGTTGGGCACCTCCTGCTGGGGGTGCTGCAGCTACTGCCGGACTATCTGCTACTGCAGTGGAGGCTGTTTTTTTTCCACGACCACGACCACGTTTAGATGTTGATGTAGAAGGGGTGCTTGTTTTAGGCTTAGCTGACCCTTTCCCCCTACCACGTCCACGACCGGTAGAAGTGGAAGGCTCTTGGGGTGCAGGCGTTGCTGACTGCTGCTGCGTTGATACTGAGGCAGAGACTGAAGAAGCTTGGGTTTTTTTCTTCTTGGACGGAGGTTTCGTGGGGACGTCTTCATCTTGCAAAGGGGCTTTCTCCACAGGTACCTCTGTAGTAGATTTCTTTTGTTTATGCTTCTTCGCATTCGCCTCAGCCTGTTTGACGAACTGAAATTTTTCAGGGGTCGGATCAATTACATTAATGACATCCAGAGAGGAATCTTCGTCAGCTGGCTCCTGCTTAATAGGGACTTGTTTGGTACCGGTAGACACTATGGAGGTTTTCTGAGGTTTGACGGCAGTCCCTTTTGTCGGTGGAGGCTTCTGTTGAAATTTCTGCATTATTTGGTCAAACTGTTCCCTTTGCTGCGCCTTTTTTTCTGCTCTGGCCTCATCCAACATCATTTGAACCACATTTCTGTCGTATGTGGAGAGATCCTGTTGCTGTAGAACCTGCTCCATACTACAAATCCGGTAGTCGACTGACATCACGTCAGTTTCAGGGAAGAATGACGACATCTGAAAAGAGTTGTACACACAAGATTACTATTTTACGCCTTGTAGTGGAATTTGAATTAGAATTGCATGGAGGGTTAGGCTTACGATAACAGTGACAGTGACAGTGACAGTGATGACATCGGACATGACTATAGCTTTTTTGGCGAACATTAAAAACAACTTTTGCTCGGTCATCACGCCGATCAATACACGATAATTCATAATAATATGCTTCTAATTTGATCACAGTAACTGGGAATTAAAGTACAAACCTGGAGAATATGATGTGGAAGTTATTTACGGGAAAATGGGGTCCAAAGACAGCTGTGAAGACGAAGAGTTAGCAGTTACCCGTCACTGTTGTCATCATCCATCGGCCCATCCGCTGGTTATCGACAGATCTATATAGGTTTATTGAATGATACACGCCGAAAACCAGCTAAACCGGAAGTGACAGTCCCGCAGAAAATACATGACCTAGATTCGTGACCTCTTGTTTTGACGACGTATCTGTGACGAATAGATTCGTGAGTACGGTTCTGTGCAGGTTGGTGAGGTACTTCACGAATCTATGTTGTCACGAACCTGACTTATCACGAACCTCTTTTTGGACAAACTTTTTTCAGAGGTTCGTGATAAAAGTGACCTGTATATTCGTAAGTTAGTAGGTTCGTGAAAGTTTTTTGGTCGGCCCCCCAGAAGGGAAGAAATCAGAAGAATGCATAGTGGACAAGTTTTATGTTGTTCAAATTCATTTTGAGGTAAATTAAATCTTAACCTTTGAAGAACAATCCTGAGTTTGCAATCAGAGCAATGCTCATTGTTGTTTTTGTTTAAGCCAAACACAGTACCTGCCTTGAAAATAAAAGCCTGTCATATGACATCATTCTTAGATAACAGTTGGCTGTAAACTCACACACAGGAATCACACAGAGCTGTCATATCACACAATCTGAGAGCTGCAGTTTTCACAGGGCAGTTTTGCACTGGATACCTCCCAACAAAGACCCAGTACACCCCCCCCCCCCCCACCTCCAGTACCTGAGGAGACTGAGGGGGACGTGTGGGCGGGGGGCGGCGTCCTCTCCCGCCGACCACGCCTCCTTTATTAGGCGGCATACCTGGGCCAGGTGCTCCAAGCCGCCGAAGCTATTTGCCTGGAGATGGATGCGAGCGGGAACAGCCCCGAAGTATCAGAGTGGCGCATTGCCTCCAGACCCATCTCATTAAATAGTCATTTGTTACCGCCCGCTTCAAACCGAGCGCGCCAACTTAAGTAAACCACGCACACCTTGGTCGACCCCGACGGGCCTGGTTCCCATCTACGACTCATCATTTTCCTCTTTGCGTCAACACTTCACAGCAGCGCAAGCATGGGTCCGTGAAAATAAAAAGCAAACAAACCCAGCGAACATTCTTTGGTAATATAAGGTGTATATTTACAACTGCTTCTCTCAGCATGGATACATGTACATCCCGGATGCTGTAGGCTAATTATTCCCGCTGTACGTGTTCTTGTGCACTTGGTCTATGTACATAAGGTTACGTCGTAAAAGGTCACTCTAAGCCTGTCGGCACGACTGAGAAGCTGCACGTACAGGCTGTATTCCTCTATCCGACTTTGCTCCCGATTTCAAAAATCGACTCTGAGAACAACAACATTATTAATTATGAACATGTTACATATTAGAAAGGGTTTTGAATTCACTTTCAATTTACATATGGCGTGCGTGATCTTTTGCGATATCTTTGCTGTAAATATCAAAACAATTAATATAATCATCAGCAGTCAGAATCGCCTCGTGGAATACAGGCTTTAAGGCCATGATCCATTTTACGATTTTGGGCCGATTTTGAAAATCGGTTTGTTAAATAATCATTTTTCTTATACAACCTACACTTTTCCAAAGAGCTTAGAATAATACATATCAGAAAAATTGTATTTTCATCTGAAAAATTGATTCCAAATATGTGAAAAATGCATGAGAAGAAAATCGGTCGGCCCAAAATCGCAACGTGGATCATGGAGTTTAGCCCACGGGCACGGTTCTGTGGGGCCTGCCGCCCGTGAGCGGGTCTTTAACCCCGGCCGTCAGGGGCCGTATGGCCGTGTAAGCCTACCCCACTGATGACTGTCAGCTTGTGGCCGGCCCCGTCCCTGTGGCCCGACTCGCCGACCGCCCCCCGACAGAGCGGCGGCGCCCGCGCCCAAAGAGCAGCTCAGGGTCAGGGCGAGCTGCTCGGTCCAAGACGCGGGTCAGAGTCCGGTACCTGTCTCCTCGCGCGTATTTTTGATACAACAGAACTGCAAACTCACAAATGTCGACACTCATTGTGTAGAGAGAGCTGATTTTAACAAAGATGCTTATGTCTGAAATAATAGGACTGTAGGCCTATTTGCACATAATATATCAAGGGATCATCACAAGCAAGGCATAACCTATACAGTTTCCATTATTGAAAATAGAATCTTTACTTTCATGTGTATTGGGGGTATTGAGTGGAAATAGGGGGGGGGGGCTGAGAGCCAGGTGGTGTCCTAGAGTGTTGTATTTTTTAAGTTGGAAAAACAATCGCACTGATAATACGAACACAATACGCCTTGTATCAGAGTTAGGGTATGGGGGTGGGAGTGGCGAAGCGCGATCTGTTTGGTCCGATTCGGGGGTCAGGACAAGCTGCTCTAGGGCTCGGTCAGACTCAGAAGGTAAGAGTAAGCTGCTCAGTCCGACTGGGGGTCAGGGCCAGCTTTTCTGTCATATTCAGGGGTCGGCTTGAGTCGTACACGTCGGGGGGGGGGGGGGGGGTAAGGGGGAGCTGCTTGGTCCGACTTGGGAGTCAGGGCCAGCTCCTTGTTCCCTCTGAAAGGCAGCGCGAACTGTATGACTTGAAGGGCAGGTTGCTCAGTCTGACTCTGACAGCAGAGGTCGGGAAGAGCTGCTCCGTCTGACTTAGGGACCAAGGCGTGCTGTTTTGTCCCCTCTATGGTCAAGGCAAGCTTCGAGGTCTGACTTCGAGGTCGGGGTGCATGAGGGTGGATGGATTTTCGATCCAATTATGGGGTCGGAGTGAGCAGCTTGGTAGGGTTCCGGGTCCAGTATCCCCGCCCTTATTGATATTACAAGACGGCACGTGTAGCATTATGTTAATGATTATATAGTGAAGAAAGTAGTTATTTTGATAAAGATCCCCATGCCTGAAAGTATATAGGTCTTTATCGGCACAAAGTATTAGTTAATTCTAGGAGGGAAAGAGAGTATGTTGCATGCTCGAGGAATCATCACAGACAGCAGAGAGAATATCTCAAAGTATGTGAGCGAACTATGCAATTTGAAAGAACGTTCCCTTAAATGGCATCTGTATTTCCCCGTGTATCTATTATTGAATTATTGTAAGCACGAGCGAAAAAGGCGGGTGGTTCTTTAGGGTTTTAACCTTAAATAACAGGATTGGAGAAGAAATGAACTGTTAGGTTACACGTCCTGTATCCGAGTCGGGGTACCGGGTACCAGGGGGTGGTGAGGTGAGCAGCTCGGCCCGTCTCGGGGTAAGGGTGAGCTGGTCGGGCGGGGCGACCTACACCACGGGCCGTGAGCAGGTCGCTACCCCGCCACATGTAATAGGAACAGGCCCCAAGGGCGTCGGGTTAGCACCAAAATTAGAGAAAGAGGTTATTGGGGGAGGTAGGGAGGTCGGGGGGGGGGCTTTAGCAATTTTGATGTGTTTCTAATTTATGTTTAGAGAAATTATGTTGAAGCTGAATCAGTTCCAAATATTTAGGAATCTGCAATGGCCGCAAGAATAGCATTGATGATGTTTGATACGATCCATTGAAGAATTAAGTTATCATTATATGCAAGATATAATTATTACCAAACGCTCAAACTTTGTTGGATCAAACATTGTTGGATGCAACATACGGAAAAATCTGTCATGCATTTAATCCAAATGGGTTGGGACTATTCATCTGTATACATGTTGTTCCGTTCATAGCTTTCTGCAAGAAAATATTTTCTCTCGGCGACGACCCCAGTAATTGTTTCTGAAATGAAAACATGCTGACTCTAACCAACACTTCATCAGCTGCAGCTGCTGATTATAGGGGAATCTTTTGCAGCTGGACCATGGAGGAGTTTAAATCAGGAGTAGGTTCTGTAGAGTAAGTGATTAGACTCCGAGTGTAGCCTTAGAATATATAGACAGCACTAATTCAGTTCTGTTGCATCAATCGGACTCATTTCTTGCCGTTGTGACAAGGAAATGCCATCATCTGTAACAAGTCATGCAGACTTCTGTGATATGAACTACCGGTAATTAAATGTAATTAAGAAGGTTCAGAGGGGAAAAGATTCCCGGCGCCTTTCTACAAGTCATGTATTATGATATACTCAACCTCTTACTTTTTCAAGCTGACGGAACTTATGAAAATCGTATGCCATCAACAAAATGTGCTAAGCTTTTAAAGCTTAACAGCCCTACAAATGCCGGTAATTCTGTAGATGCACGATAGTCAAAATAAGGTACATCTAGGGTTAATTGAACCATCGTTTTCCATGTATGAGGATTTGTTGGCCATTTTCAATCTGCATACTATGCTATCTTGTAAACCAATAAGATATGTTTTGTGTATACCAAATATTCCCTTCACTTTAATATATATATGTTTATATATATATGTTTATATATATATATATATATATAATTACATATATGCATATGAATTTCTATTAATCAATAGAAACCTTGAACATTAACACAAAATAAAATCCCAAGAAAATAAATAGTGAAAAAGAAGTGAATTTTCTCCAACTCTTCGTGCGAGCATACCGGTGACCCGGGCACGTCGCGCCCGACGTCGTCCCACCCTGGAGGACGCGTCTGGGGCCAAGGTCACCCTGCGCACTGACCCGTGACGGCGACGCGTCGGCGGGGGGCGCATGTCGCGGGGGTCGTTTCGCTGGTTGGTGGCCTGTCGCCTGTACCCCAAGAGCCGCAGTTCCAGGCCGCCAGTACCCAGCGGTAATGATGACGGATTAACTCCAGATCCCATGATGCACCGCGCGGCCCCTAATCCCCTCCAGTTGGCTGACAGGTCCAATTGATTCACTTGTAGCCCCACAGAGGGCGTGATGTGTCATTCGGCGGCCGGAAGTCCCTGGTCGTCACGTCCTGGGCCGGTAGGGGGCGTGACGGGAGGGGGGGGAGGGGGGGTTTAGGACCCAGGAGGGGACAGCGCGCGGCATGTACTGGAGGTCTTCTGTAGGTACTCCTGAGGTCCTGAGAGTCTCTGTAGGTCCGCTGTAAGTCCTCCGTACGTTCTTCGCAGGTCCCCCGTGTGTCCTCCGTAAGTTGATTAGCTATAGTAGGCCTATCCCCAAAGAAACCGCCCAGGGATGGTTTCAAGTAGTTTTCTTTTCCCTTTTTTTAGCGGGGGGGGGATTTTATTTAGCAATAATTTCCAAGGTTACATAACGTCGACGTTGGGTGGGTTGTAGAGAGAATCCGGCAGGTGAACTCTTTGTGTTTAGCCGTTATTTGAGGGTCTATTGGCTTTCAAAAATAACACGTTAGATATGACGCGTCGATGCACTGCAGCTGCAGTATTTCTTTGGTTTCTCTAGATCCTATGGTATCTGGGGGAGCGTCCTGCAGCTGCTGGCGATTCGTGGGAGGGATGAACTCGCCTTATACGTACATGTACGTGTGTGCATCAACGCCAGGCGAAACTTCACTGCGAATGAATGCTTTGAACTGTCCCAGACTTTGACAAAAAAGCCACATAGCTTTGAATCAAATCTGACACTTTTCTCCGAAATTGTTATCTTTCCCCAAAGTAAATGGCATAGTATGACACCATACTCAAAAGCGATATGCATTTGATTTTTAATGATCACCTAAAAACGTGTGCATTCCCTGAAATTCATTAATTGAAAGTTATTGGGTGATTGCCACAAATACCTCTGTGTAACATAATATTTATTCAAATGTTATTAGTTCTGTGAACCAGTTCTGTGTAGGTTTGATAAGAAACAGTTCTGAGTACGAAGCATTATAAAGGTGAGATATAGACGACTCCTCACGTGAACCTATAATTTATAGCCTGACAGAAAAGGTGTGATGCGAGAACTTCCAAGAGGCAAATCACCTTGTGAAAAAAGCATCACGTTGAATCAATTTAACAGATCGTTGACCATGCCGAATTGATTGTACTAATGGGGAATATTTGTCAGTCAGTGTGAGTCTAATTTGCTTCACGCAATACAAGAAACAGGAAAAATACTGAGGTTCTTGATCTAAAGCAGCAAATAGGGCGAGGGTTTACTGAGGAGACCGTGGGGAACTTCTAATAGCAGACGTCGGGGGGTGATGACAGTCTCTTTGACGTGATGACGACTCTCCTCCTGTAGGCCTATACTCCTCCAGGCTCCTCCAGTACCCTCTCCCCCGACCCAAACCCAAACCGGCTGACGGTTCCGGCGCCTCTCAACGCCGGTGGACGGGCACGGAGGCGGTGTCTTTATTAAACACTTTTAGATGAGTTAATGAATCGCTGCGATGAAAACGGGTGGGCGCGCCCAGCCCCGGGCTGTCGGTGGTGGGGCGGGCGGCCGACGACGGGAGGGTGAGAGGGCGGGGAGGGCGGAGTTAGAGAGGCGGCGGGCGAGGAGGCAGTGGTGTATTTAGGTGAGGGGG
The DNA here is from genome assembly GCA_936440205.1 of Lepidonotus clava. Taxonomy (NCBI): domain Eukaryota; kingdom Metazoa; phylum Annelida; class Polychaeta; order Phyllodocida; family Polynoidae; genus Lepidonotus; species Lepidonotus clava. The sequence continues at coordinate 30,953,431 of OW387143.1, forward strand.
GTTTGCCCTATTTTGGGGCAAATATAATGTTTATTAATGTTAAATTCTAGAACCTGGAAGTTCCGGTGGAAAATTTTACAATACAGGGCGGCCACAGCAACCTTTTGGATATTTCTGGATCCGCCCCTGGGAGGGACAGAGAGAGGGCAACGAAGAGGCCGGAGACATCTACGGTTTTTGCCCCCCCCCCCCGTGGCTTCAGTAGCAGATCTAGCATTTGGGAAAGAGGGGGGGGGCGGGTTATTGGCAAGAGTTTACATTCGTGCATTCTGGACCGATTTTCACATGTAGAAATACGCTTCTGGCGCGCGCCCCGGCCTTTCACCCTTTTTATCTGCTCATGCCTCTGGGTCGGGACAAGGAAAACTCGCGCCATACGCACGATTCTGCAATTATTCGGTACCTGTAGTCTCACCCAGAATTTGTTTGTATTCACAAAGATTTACAAAGTTACAAAATAGCATTGGATTCCTAAGCTGTGTCACCTTTTACATCTTGTTATTTTTTTGTTTGGGTATTAGGTAACCCGTTATAGATAAACCATTTTGAAGTAGCTATAACCCCTGCCCGGTGATAGGTCTCCCAGTTATGAGGCGTACCTCCAGGCGGGGGCGGAGCGTTGCCCGGAGGACCGACCCGCCCCCGTCCACCGCCTGTTCCCACTCCGGGCGCCGAGACGGACGGTGGTTCCCCCTACCGGCGCCGTCAGGAACCGAAGGTCGGGGACCCCTGACCCAAAGCAGGGCACCACATGGGGTGGTGTTACACGGGGGTCAATCTAGGAATGTTTGAGACAGTCCCACCACGAACCCCCCTGAGACAATTCCCTTCTTATCCATAAACTTATGGTAACATTATTTCACTCTGCAAATATTACCCAGAAATAGATGAACATGCCAAAATTAGATGTAGATGACATATTGATAAAACTAGCAAATTGGTTAATCCCGAACTTGTAAACATTTAGTGGCGCGAAATGTGTAAGATAATAATTATCTTCGTGATATTCAGTCCTCCCCGCTAGTGTCGGACTCCCGGGTCGGACTGTTAGTGGGTTTCGGGGTCCCCACTCGGCAGGGTATAACCGATATTGCTCCATTTCTAACTGAACAAGAAAGCAACATTATTATATACATTAAGTGGTAATGAGTTTTACATTATACGTTGATGCTGCCCTCAGAATTTTAACTAAGAGAAAACTTCATAACGTTAACTTACTGCAGATTACGATGGTTCGTCCACGTCACATATCCCCGTTTCATATACTACTTACACGTTGGTCATGCTGATGATGTGGCAGCAGGCACGCCCCCATGCCCACCCTCAGTCACCCCGCAGAAAAGAAACCAGTCACTTCCCCTGATCACTACCTCGGCGGAAGGGGCCTTGGCTCACAAACCTGGAAGGCTTTGCTTAGGTCCAATTGATAGAGCTCGACCTTTTGCCCTGGTTATCAAATAATACATATTTTGACATGTGTTTGTATTATTTACAGTATATGTGACGTTATGGCTTTAGCCTTCTGTAATGAAAACATCAAGAATGGCTCTTTTACAACATCATGATAATATCTATCTATATTGTTATGCATCTCTGTAAATTTCAAGGCCTGAGATAAAGGACTGCGTACTGAAAAACGGAACATAATAGACAGATGTGTAAAATGCCGTCGCAGACAGCACTATCAGGAATGATACAACTAAAAATGTAAACTGTAGCTGGCAACTGGCAAGTTGATTATTGATACGAATACAATAGAAAATCTAGGAGATCCAATTAAAGTAAAATCCGAAACGAAATCGTTAAGCAATCCTCATATAACATAGAAATATCAGTTTGATCGCACTGACATTATATTAATTGGGAGGTATAAATGCACAACACGGTAAAACTATACAAAACTATTGAATTTAAACAACATGCTTTTGCCTATGTTCGTTTCGGCGATCCTTGTTTCAACCCACAGAAGAAGCAAGCGTATGACGATTTAGAGTACATGTTCTTGGGAAAAAATATCTTTGTTTGTATCAGGGAAAAAAAGTTCCATTCATTCCACCAACTACATTTCCTCTACATATGACTCCGATGACGTCTTTATGTAACACTCACAGCGTTAAGCTATAATAAAAGATCACATTACATCATATCCTGCCACCGTTAAGTAAACTTCCTGTGCCATAAGACCCGTTGGTCGGGCGGTATCCCCTGTATAAAGTCCGGAGAACAATATAGGTCGGGAGCGGGTCGGGAGCAGGTCGGGGCGGGCGCCAACGCCGGCCCCGGCCCGCTGACAGACACTGCCCGGCCCGAGCTGCTCAACGCCCGGTCCAGACGAGCAGCTCCCCGATCGGCCTACTCAGACTAGCAGCTCAATGCATAGGGCGCGAGCAGCTCGCGCTGAGGTAACATAAAAGAGGAAAAGGGTAAGGATACCGGTGAATGTTGAATTAATGATTCTCTAATATTTTTGATTAAACGTCACATAACTGTGAAATAAATAAGAAAGTACAAAAGCATGTGTAATGAATAATAATGATGATAAACATCTTATATTTACCCATATAGTAGCATATAATTATAGTAGTAGACATAGCATTTGTCAGACAAATAGTATTAATACAACCCTCGTGCACACTTTGTAATTGGATTCAGGATTCGTCCGCTCAGGCCAAGTGAAGACCCAGGTGGACGGTGCAGACCCCTATCCAACGCCTGCCCCTTAATTCAGGAAAAACACTTTTGAATTCTGTAACTATGTAACAATTGCAAGTCATCGTCAGTCAAACACACACAATTATCAGGCACTGCGACCAGGAAGCACACATCTAATCACATACATCTAGTTCACGGACCGAATTTCGAACCTACATTATTGTGATTTTAGTTTTAAAAATATTGCAATAATTGAAAATACGATTATCCATTAGTGTCCTAGATACATACAGGTTATTTAATAGTGTTCCCTTTGACATAATCAGCTGTCTTAAATCATAATACCAAACATAATAGCGAACAATGAACACTATCCTTATTCCACGTTGGCGTTTTTAGACCGTCGGAGGTCTGTAAACCAAACACTCTCATATACAGTAAACACATTGCTGGAGCTCGCCAGGCGATGACAGGACCCTTAAGTGTAGAGGGCACATTAGACCTATTGAAAATATGTCAGTACCGTTTAGACTGGGGAGGGACCAATGTAATCTGACCTGAGGCTGGGGCGCGTGGTGCCCCACACGTTCGGCTTGGGTCTCTGTATATATGCTGGCACGGGTCTAGACATGAGTATTGATACATTGTTAAAGACCTACTATAGATAACACCTTCTCTATTAACCACCTTTACTGGGAAATCCGTCTTTTATTCTTACATGGGAATAACTCGTTGTCTTTTTCCAATCAGTTCCATTTACAATAAATGTCCCTGAGCAATTGTGAAGCATTCAAACGCAGCTGTCGTATTGAGTGTGGTATCCCAGCCAAGGATGAAACATTATTATAATGTTGCAGTAACGTTCTGTTTGGTTCTGTATTTGTTGTTGTTACATTCTTTTGATGACTCCCAATTATGTCACTGCAACCTACTGCTGTGACATTGCACTGTGAGGTTATGACAACGTTCTGGTCATGTCCTTCAACCCAAACAGAATGTTCTTATAATGTTCTATTATGGTTTGGTCTTAACCTCACCAAAACATAACATTATAATAATGTTCTGACTCGATGAGGCTTCAACCTGACCATCAATAATGTTTTTTTCATGCCATCTTAGTAAGTAACAAACTGGCTTAAAAATTATGGTTGCAGAATGTTTCTGTTACGTCGCAAGCTTGCTGGGATTGTTCTAATGCCTCTTCTCTCAATCACTGAAGATGAATCTTACATCTCCACTTTAAGTTTACACTTTATTAAGATTCCTCGATGACACTTCTTTGACTTCCTTTAACAGGGCTTGGATTACAGCCATTAACTAACTTACCCTACTGCAGTCTCGGCAATAAGTTAAATAGACAAGCGCATTTCTTTAAAATATATCCAACCACGGCTACTTTCAGATTTAAGGTCGGAACTGAAATAGAAAATTATACAAAATAATACGCAATCTTGTTCATAGATATATATTGTGGTAACATTACCTCTACAAGCAACAATAATACGAATAATTCTACATCATCGATTATCAAAAAAATTAATGTTATTATTAGAATTCAAAGTGGGAGTTTTCTCTATGTCCCTGCCCCCAAGGCTACCCAGCATGGTCTCCCTGATACCAAATGAAAACCTGCCTGGCTAGAGGAGTATCAAAGCCGGCTGTCGTGGCGGGCCGACAGGAGAAGGTATGATGCTTTATGAATAACGTCTGGATATAGGAGAACATGGCCTGATGGCGTTGTGTGATTTCCCGACCATGAACATAAAACTTTTTGAGTAGACTATGTTCCTATATTCTCGTTGATGATCAAAAGGAGAAAAGATCTTATTGTAACAATAATTAGTATGTTTATTTGGGAAGTACATTATGTATTCCACGAATATCGTCTAAGTTCTGTGGTGGTTTTCTCAAGGAAGGAGGAGGTACGTACACAGTGAGTACCAAAGAGGGACTGTTTATATTTCATGCTTATGTGATGAATGCCTATTCATCCGATATGTAAAGAGACCATAGCGAGAAAAGTAAGGTAATATGACAAAAGTATATATGTTAATAGAAGAACGAAAGTGTAAAGGAACGAAAAGTGTAAAAGCCCGAAAAAGAGGAACGAAAATGTAGAAAGGAACGAAAATGTAAAGGAACGAAAGTGTAAAGGACCGAAACCCAAAAGGTCCCGAGAAATGTAAACCGGAAGTGATATGTAAACCGGAAGCGATAATGTAAACCGGAAGTGACGTCAATTGTAACCACGTGACCAAAAGCAGCCAAGCAGGGCTAACCTCTAGAGTATATAAAGGGGTGGTGAGGCCCGAATAGACGAGTTCTTTCACAGTTCTCCTTGTGTCCACACGTGTCTTCTTCCCTTAAACAACCGCTGAGATGAGCTGATACGAGTTAATTAACTACAAGTTCGAGCAAAATAGTAGAAGTTCGAGGTAATTAGGCGAAACTTATGACAGAGGCCCGAAGGCCCGAGGAACGAAAGTGAGGCCCGGAGGACCGAAGTAGGGCACGAAAGCCCGGAACGGGCCCGGATGGAGGAATGGAAACGCAGGCCCGGAATGGCTCGAAGGCCCGTTACCCAGCACGGAGACCCGGAATCCAGGGGAATGACGGCGCGACTGGCTCGGCCCCACGCTACCAAACAATAGGCGACCGTCAGCCCGACAACCTCCTGGACCGGAGCCCGGGGTGGATCGCCCTATCGAAGTGAATACCGGCATTGGAGATAGCGAGACGATCCACGACCCCTCCCTACCCCTACCATATTTTCCCTTCCCCGCAGTCCTCCGTACGACACCGAGCACCGATTCCCAACCGACTCGCTCAAACCCCCTCGTGCGCGAGGCACGACTCTAAAAACATCACATCTCGGTTTCCTGCTAGGATTCTCCGTCTGTCCGAGACCCGAAACAATTCCCACGTCCCTCTGCTGTAGGACTCGGAAACCCCGACCTACCAGGGAACGTCACACTTACATAGGTACTTATATAGCTAAATTCTTTGTTCTCATTGGCAAAGCAATGCAGATCATACAACTATTTTAGGGGTTGTCCTAGATGAGTGTCTCACCATGAAACAACACTTCAATAATGTACGTATATGCACCTGCATTACTCTGATGACAGAACTTCTTTCAAAAGAGGATATATATCATGGAGAAACACCCTACTGTGATCAAATAGACATTATCAGATTTCAGCGCTTAACTTTGCCTGGCCTAACTATTCCCTAGCAATTATGTTTATATTCATGAGCTCTTAAGGAATGGAAATTGTTGAATGTGTTGACTTACCTGAGTCTTGTGAAGGTATGTAAACTGATGGGGTCCGAACCCTATATTTGATTTGACACTTTTATGTAACTGTGATACCTAAAAGGAAGAACACTGCGAAATGATTGTGGTTAATAAATACATTTAAAAAAAACTGATCACATGGTCTACATGACCCTGTCTGACATCATCCGGATGCATGTTATTGTGCCAACAATTATTCCATTCAATAATTCAGGCTTTCGTGCCATTATTAATAGTCGTTCAGCCATTATGCAAACAATTACAAGCACACACCAACAATCAACAAACAGACAATTGATTCATAGCTTTAGCATATAATTTGTACTCATTTTGATTTCCTAAAACTCGTGCTTCCTTAATCATTAATGACAATGCTTCACAGTTCATGATAACAGATTCATCACACCCTCATAAGAAAATAGGGTTTGTCCTAACATCCGGGTTGAGGTTGGATCGTGAGCTGCAATCCCAGGGATTGCAATGTCTCTTATGTTTCTTTACTTCTTATTACATTCAGTTTCAATAATACAAATTCTATATAGAAATAATGCATCATTACTTTAGCAATATGACAGTCGTATGGTTATGCATGAGTTGCTATTGATATATCATGTATACCTGTCATCAGTTCATTTCAATAAGTTATGAAGTGCATAATTAGTTTGGCATCGAGTGATCCTGAAAGTTGCCACACAAAATATTTGCAAAATATTTGCATATCACAAAATGTTGACCAGTGGAAATATTTGCTGAACAATGCCGAAAAGGAATTGTTCGTTTAAGATCTAATACTAATTATTACAATCATATCATCTGTGAACTTTTGCAACGAACATCAACTGCACTATTTGAAAGCACAGATATACCTGAAGATGGTCAATAAGACTTATTTCAAATAATTAATCAGGTTGTATGAGACAGACAGGACGCGAATACTAACCCATACATGTTCATCCACATTATGAATAACGAGCCCTGTAATACCTGAAATTCCCGGCGGTAATAGAGCCCCTGGCGATGCCCCAACGTGGGCCTGTCGGGGTTACCTGATCCCCGGGGTGGGGACTGGTCTTCATTGAGCCCCAAACCGACCATTAAACGTCCAATGATGAAAAGGTCCTGTTGGTCCGACCCCTCATCAGCCCGCTAATGGAACCCCCAGCTGGGGCTGATCGCAGCGCCACCTACACGTGTGGGGGGTATTATAACCCCAGTATAGGGATGACACACAGAGTGTCCATATATCACCGCCAGGGCTAAGGCTGTATTCCACTGCCCGATTTTACTCCCTATTTTAAAAATTGGCAGTTGGAAAATTGGTTTGGGATAGATATGTTACATACCATTAGAAAGGTCTCCAAATTATCTTTCAGATGATATGTAGGATGTATGGTCTTTTGCAATATTACTGGTAAGAACTTATGAATTAGCAAATAGCGGGTAGTCAGAATCGTCTAGTGGAATACAGGTTTAAGATATATTACGGAGGACTAATGTTTACACTTAAACCCCAACTGAAACTGCCCAGTTAGATGACAACCTTTTTGATAAAAGAGAATTAACGTGTTAACCTTTGTGAATTGAATGAGGGGATATGTTTATCTTTTCTAACTTGCTGTTAGGATATACTCTATTGGTTAATCGAAACAGCGTATACTAAATCATGCGGTAAATATATTTTCAGTTAGGTGAGGGGTTCTCCATGAATTATGTTCACATACCTAGGCGGATACATGTACATTTAAGAAAAGAGAGAGGGGAAGTGAGGCTTGAGTAACAAATTATGAAAGGCTTGTCTCAAGGAACCTTTCTTCGCTGTTAAATTGTTAATCATAATATTTATCTTGTCTAAAATAGTTTTTGTATGACCAGCTCACTGTCTGGAAAGGGCAAGCGAATGTGGGTGGTGTAATTAGTCAAAAAGGTTGAGTTGTCCCAGGGGCAAAGCAAAGTCCGAGTAGTATAGGGTGGTCGGAGAAACATGGTTAGGAATGAGGGGTGCAATATGGTTTGGCCGAAGGGTCGTGACGTGGTCAAAGGGGAGCGGCCTGATGCAAGAGTTCACTGTTGCAGCATTTCTACAGGCCTAGGGGACTGCCATGGCCAGAATGGTGTAGCATGGCCCAAGGGGTTTAAACATGCATACTATAAGTCTGCTAAAATAAAAAGGGTGCAATTTGGTCCTAGAGTAAAGCCATTGTCCAAGGTAGCAAAGCCTTAATTGTTCACTGAATTTAACACAGTCCAAGGTGCGGTGCAGCGCAGTGCGGTATGGACAGAGGGGTTAAGGCATTGATCCCCGGGCATCGACCCGAGAGCATTGACCAAGTGGTCCAGCAAGGTCCAAAGCGTACAGTCTGGTGTGATGCATAAATGGGGGGGGGGGGGGGGAGGCCAGGTCCGAATGCTTCAAAGTGTGCATCGTGGTTCAAAAGGCAGAACATGTTGCAAATTGTTCATTTATCATTTTCAGCTCATCTTTAAACATCGATGATATTGCCGTCCCCCCTGCCCCTAAAATGGTCCCACATCTAGTCTTAAATTGCCAAAATATGTCATCGTTTTAATTTTGTCTCCATCATTTGTTTCAACTTACAGCAGCATCCTAGATGTTGCATACTCCATTAATTTTATTTGTATAACAATAAGACGAACAATCGGGAAATAAAGGTTTTATCTCATATCTAAAAACCCTTACACTTATAGGTTTAATCAAAATAGATTCAGAATCTTGGAATCTAGATAGAACTGATAAGTCATGAGTCAATTTGCTAAGCATATGGGTTAGAATTGCTTTGAGCACCCAACACAATATTTTGTTATGCACATTACATTTTATTGAACAGCTGCCGATTATAATGAATATCGTGCGCAAACAATTCCCTTGCTGGAAATCTTTATGTTGAATACTAGATCTATGTAAGTTTGAACGTTTAGATATAGAACTGCGAATCCCGAATATGAGTGGATTCTAATAATATCCTAGCTATTTGACACTGGTTTAAGTCACATGTTTTCTAGATCTGCCACATAATAATATAACTGACTTGGTGAATAAACATAGGAAATAGGCGCACTGCTTGTTGAACCACAGCTGTAAATAGCCTTGTTCCTGATTGATACAGAAAGTATGCATAGCAAAACATCAATATTAGCTGATCAGGGATTTTGAACAAGGGTCTACACAATGCATATATAGCTATTATTAGAATGTCACACAGTCATATGCAAAAGCGCACTATTCACTGCTCTGTGCATAGTTTTTAGCCTGACTGCTGGAAGGGGGGAGGGCAATGAAGACCTAGGTCACCTCCAAAAGTTGGGCGAGACATCTCAGTGGCGAATGAAACCCATGAGATCAGTTCCAGCTTTCTCCACCAGATGTCCTTCCGTACGCCCTGCCTCATCCCTCCGACCTGTGCGGGTTTACTCCACAGCTGGGACGAATAGTCCAATGTCAGTTTATCTCAATCATTTATGTCACGGGGTCAATGTTGTCTGATGCAATAGATCACGGTTTATCATTTACTCTCCAAGGGAGGAGTTGGGGGACAGGGGGATATCCTACAGAGTCTAAATTCAGCAGGAGTTATTATTTAATAACCTTCTACTTACCATAATCATATTTGATAATTCTGCGAAATTTCTAGAGGGTTCAGTTACTGATATAGTACGTCCATCTCAGATAATTATTATGAATTTTCTAATATGAAACATAAGCTTAACCAAAATAATTGAGGGAGGGGGTGGAATTCACATTCACCAATCCCCTCCCACGCACACACGCACACACACACACACACACACACACACACACACACACACACACACACACACAAACACACACACAAATACTGTTCCCCTAGTTCGTAAGCGGAGACAAGGACCATAAATAACGTAGAAGCGTTGCTATGTACCTTTTCTACTCAAGATAACATATAAAACAAAACTATTCAAATATTATGACAGTACTAAAAATACCCCGTCTAATTTCAGCGTGTCCCAGTACACTGACCACGTGTTCCTCCATTACCTTCTCACGGCTGGACACCCCCACCCCTGACCCTGCTGGTTACCCGCCTACCCCCATCCCCGACTGTGAGTTCTGCCCATGACAAGCTCAACGTCCCCCTCCATGTGACGTCCCAGTGGGGGTTAACCAAACTTCTAAGCAGCGGCGACCAATGAAGCGCGCACTGGGCAAAAAGTGATACATATGTATCTTGTTAATTCTGTTGGGGTTTGACGTTGACGGATATTTCTTAGCTGCCAACGTTTTGTTGCAACAAGAAATACAATCTTTGAAGTGAAATATTTGCGCGTGTTTTTTTCTGTTTTCTGTTTTCTGCAGCATTGCAGTCAGTTAACATGTTGTTTTCCAAAGACCAATGGAATGTTTGAAATGATAATACATGTTTTTTTTTTTTTCTAAAGCCTTTGAGATGGACCAGTATTCCGTGTCCAACCGGAAGTGTTTTCTTCATGTATTACTCAAATACATTTGACTTTCTGAGAGAGTCTTCAGTTTTCCATCCCTGAGATATGCATTTAAACAAATCTATACAATGAGCTCCATGTGAAAACTATCGGGAATGGTAACATTATAAGGTTTATCCGAACACTTCTTTCAACACATACCCCTCAGAAAACGAAAGCCTTGACGACCTTTTCAATGATCTTAGAGGAGACTGAGTACCACATTAAAGAAAGATGAGGTGGCCCATATAAACTGGTTTGGTTTTTTCTAAGTTGTGTTATTTATAGTGTATCTTAATCAAACATGGATACTTTGAAATTGTTCAATGTATTGTTGAACACTGTGTAGTAATCATGCATGGATACTCTGAAAATGTCCAATATTGTTACTGAACCTCCCAAATGATTGTTTTCTTTTACCAGGTGTTGTGATCTACACATATGGATTAGTGCTATATGAATGCGGGCATATATAGCCATCATTCATATCTATCGATTGGAACCAGTGCATTAATCAAGATCGGAGCAGGAGGATAGGCCAATGAGGTCCTGGGCCACCTACTCCAGTTGGTGGGAACATGAACTCCCCGGGGGGTGGGGGGCACTGACTCTTTGAAGGTTACTACCCACTGCCAAACTTCCGCCCATCCTTTTTGTGACTTGCCACTCCTGAATTTTAGATGACCACCCTTTATTTTGGGGGGACACAGATCACCACCTCCCAAAATAAGGGTGTGGCAATGCCCGAAAATGAACAGAAATCACCAATGCTGCTTAGGAAAACTTCTGATAACATTTCATTAGCGAAATAAAGTAGTAATAAGACTAAATTTTAAGATATTGCCACTAAATCCTTCTATGGATGTAGTTCACTGCCCCCCCTTTTTTTTGCCTAAAATGACGTTTTGACGTTCACTGACCCCACTCCGTGGATCCGTTTGGCAGTGGGTGCCTTTTCAAGCCCAAGTGTCCCCCCCCCCGGGCCTGAACTAAAAGAAAAGTATGGGAAACTGATGCACAGTTACATATATTATGTTGGGGTGGTCCCAAGTGTGTATCGTTTTATACACCAATATGTCATATATAATATTATATTATATATAATTATGCAGATCCTCAAGATCTTTTTTTTAAATAAACTATCCACCTCTATAAAGTTACATCATATGTTCAATATTTTTGTCGACTGAGTCAAATCGCTTACAAAGTGCAGCTAGTCCAACATCTTATACAATAATAACGTTAAACAATGACTTACAGCAACCTTGTGCGGCCTCCCACGGACTAAAACAGGCCCGCCGAGCTCTGGCTTCTCTCTCCGAGTCGCCCCCGGGCCCAGCCGACGAAACGGGAGAGCCTAAAGACGAGGATCACATTTCATACTATGGCAATCAATTTCCAATCATTATTTACCAAGTACTGTACACCGATGATTTCTTTTTCAGACACATGTACCTCTATTTTCTACAGTTTGCAAAATGAGGTTTAGAAATTAAACATGTGTTTATGTGTCATATGTTTAACATCTATATGCAAGTTTTTGTATTAACGCATGTGTTAAGATATTGAACACATGAAACCTTAAACACGTGTTTAATTTCTAAACATCATTCGTTGAGTGCACCACCTATATATATATGCGCTTGGTCACAGTGCAATGCCAGGTACCTCCTTCAGTCCACAGTCCATGCACGGCTGTAGCAGTGTAAGGTCACAGTTTATTCAAAAAGAAAACAAATGCACCTTAGACTTTGGTGTTTATAAGAAGTCAGATTTACGTCCCTTTGTAGGTACAGAGTGTATTGTGACTCGGTGCGTGTCTCGTCCTGTCCAACCTTCAGCATGGCGCGTGTGGCGACTTGTAGGTGGCTTTGTTCTTAGCTTAGAAGGAAAGAAACTAACACCTACGCGCGTTGTACAAAGAAAAGGAAAGAAAATAAAAAGAGAAAGTGAAAAAGCAGTCAGACTTATTTGTTAAAGATTGGTCATTGTTATAAGCATCGAACGGAGCATGGTCCAGGAGGTTGGCAATTAATATAGGAATGGACCGCAGCATCGGATAGATTTCCCTTACGTATATTTTGACCCAAATCTAAAAAATAATATATATATATAAATCTATGTATATATATTTTTTTAAGAAAACCGTTTTTTAAAGAGGGGCTTGGAGCCCCTTGGAGCGCACCCAACAATTCTCCAACATCTGTAGCGTAGAAATGAAGTGGATTATAGATAAGCAAACTATACATTTATAATCATAAGACGCCCATCCCACATGGGTGTATCCCAGTGTAGAACAAGGGTTGGGCAAAAATATTGAATTAGCCATCCTTGTCTCCTAGAGTTGGAGTTACTGAAATGTGAAAGAATCATATTTGTCTATAGATCTCCAAGTACTGATAAAAATAATATTATTATGATTTCTTAGATTTTACCAATTGACAGGTTTCAAGATTTGCCAGCCAATCTAAATATAGTATTTCAGGACCAAACAGGGTTGGACATTGTGGCCCTGGCCTCCCATCATGCCAATGACAGTGGTGGATCCAGGAATTTGAAAAGGCGCTTTTTGACATTTTTTCTTTCATTACTTTTGGGCCGAATTTTATATTAAGAAAAAGTCAAATTGGCCAAAAAAAAAGTTGGGGGGCGCGGGCCTCTAAATACGCCACTGCATGACGTCACTCTATACCCAACCTGTCACAGAAATCTCAGCTCTGGCCCCCCATCCATTAGCTCGTGTCTCAACATAGGCCCTCGGGTCAGATATCGCACAAAAAAAGTCCCGCCACATAGCCCGCGGCCCGAGGGAGGCGCTCATTTGTTTATGTAAGGGTCCACTATTGTCACGTCTCGTGTGATTACGTCGTCAGGCCGTGACGTACTCTGACGTCGACCTGTCGAACATAACGCATGGTCGGCCTCAGCCTCGGGGGAAGTGGGGGAGATCCTGCATCCTGAGTGACATTGAACTTTGAAGAAAAAGTCTAGTGTAGTTTGTCATGTATACATGTGAAGTCGGGGGAGTTATCCTCAACTCTCTGGTTAAGTGTTTTAAAATTGCAGCTGGGTGAAGTAACCTTTTTAAAAACTGAACTAGTATGCTGACACGAAATCTGTATAAACCATGTATATGCACACTCCTCGATTGCCAAACGTTATCTGAACATGCGCGTGTGTGTATAACGCAATCCCTTTGTGAATGCATTTCTTAATCTGAATCAATTAGACGTGTGTTTGCGAATCTTCCTTAGTTGGATCATAGTTTTGACAAGTAATGTTCCTTCTCAATGGTATTGTTCCTCCTGCATGCTCCGGATACCTGCAGTCTGAATATGTGTATCAGTATGTGTATGACGGAAGCCATCAGGTGCACAGGCTACGTCCCTAACCTTTCTCACGATGTTTGGGCAGTGGACCGTCACATAAACCATAAACCAGAAAGGCCCTGCTCCATTGGAACCTATACCCCAACACCCTGGTTCAGATATAACCGCTAGCAGGGCGCCATCCTAATGAAAAGGGTCTATACGATATTGACAGGTTAAAAAAACGTTAGCCTTGAATTTGGCATATTGGGGATTGGTTAACGTTTGTCTCGCATCACAATGGACAATTACACCCTTTCATCATAATGTGAAAATTTGGAGCCTGATCATAGAATATTTTGTAATTCTAATTGTTGATATTACTTTTTTTAAGTTGTTTTCTCTGATAATTATCTTCTATCTGTATACATCTACATGATTTCGTAATTTATGTGTGGTTATCTATATCCCCAAAACAAAATAGAGGAACGATTAACTTTGAAAACTGAGGGCTGTAGTTTGTCAGTCTGCACTGAGTCACTACAGGACTGGTCCAAGAGCCAACGCATCGATGAGCTCCAGCGACGCTCTTATGACGTTCTGTCCCGTTATCATAACGATCTGTTACATCCCATCCCTATAGCTTGGGACCATTCAATGAGAGCCTCCTGCCTTGTTCCTCCAGGCCCACATCTTGAAGGCGGAGAACCAGGCAGTCGGCAGGCCGGGTATGGCGGCCGACGACCCACGTCCTACCATGGAGACAGTACTGCCTGTAGGCGGTTTGTATTTATGTCATGTATGGACCCCGGGTATGGACGTAGAAGACGTACGGGGACATCTGACCTCAGGGACGTAGAGGGCACGCATGTTCATAGTCAGTGCCCTCCCTACCCCCGGATCTCAACATTGGCTTGGGAACATTCAAAGAATCCCCCTCCCCATCCCTTTTCCCTCAAGACCCATATCCTGGAGGCCCCGGGCCCGGGAGGTCGGCATGTTGGCTATGGCGGGTGGCGACGTCCCACCCTGGAGACATGGCCTGGAGGCGGTTTGTACAGGGACGTAAAGGGACGTAAAGGGACGTCTGACCTTGGGATGTGACCTCTACATTCCTATCATAGGGCACAAACAGGTGGCAATATGGACCGAGGAAGAGTACTAACAGGGATGGACACAGGCTTTTAAGGGGGATCTGTATTTATATAGGCCTAGGCTAAGTAAATGTACCTAAACGTCGCGCGTTTGTGTGCACACACGCTATTTTCTCTCTATAATTATTTATGTGAAGTTTAATGCCCCACTAAGGGGAAGGGGGCATCGTTTAATATTCATCTGCATGCATGAGGTCAAGGTTTTAGTAGTATTTGAACACCTTTTCCGAAATCGTGAGTTCTTCAGCAAACGGCCCTCTAGAATTGCCCTCTTCTAATAAAGTCCTGAGTCATTAAAGGTCAAAGCTATTGCAATGGTATTAAACTGAATGACATATGCTAAAGGAGGCACTTATAGTCAGTGAAACTGTAGAACATAATTTTGCAGCTTGCGTAGAGAGGCGGATTTTAAGGTGTAACGGGGTTACCATTGCTGAGTTACCGTGAAAGTGAAAGGACAGAAAGACACAAAAGTACGATTTCCAAATCATTTCCGTTTATTTTACAACTATTTACAGTAGACATAATAATAAGTTCCTGTCCGATGACTGGCATACACACGTTATAAGTATATAGCATAAACATTATTCAACCTTTACATACAGGCAAGGTGTGGCATATAGCCTAGCCCGCTGGGGCGGTATCCCCGGACGCCGAGGGGTGCGAACCTGTACCTCCTACCTGCCCGTTACCATGGCAACGGCGGGCCGGATACAGGTAGAGCGGGCACTTCCGGTCAGTGCAGGAAGTGGTCACATGACCCGCGGGCCCGGATGCACGTCAGGGTGGACGTGACCAGACGGACGGACGGACGACGTCTGTGACGTCATGGGACGTCTGTGACGTCACACTGGCCATGGTTAGCGTCTGGCGACGCTCACATTATGTCTTAATTTACATGTAACGATGTCAATGACGTCTCAACGCTGCTGCGAATGCAAAAATCCAATGTCTCTATATAGTAGAATCATAACCCGATCATGACAGGTCTGCCTGCAGAGGTTATCACCGCTCCCCACTGCCACCTTGTCACGTGACCCGCGGTCGGCAACGGCGAGCCGCCACCAGGGGGCGCGGCGAACCGGAAGTCAGGGACCGGAAGTAGTCACTCAAAGCGTCCTATCGCCAGGTACTCCCGCCCGGACCTCAGAGTCCTGACGTCATGTTCTCCGTCCAGTGTGGTTACTCATACAGGCAGTCCCATGGTGGTAAAATAGTCCCATAATCTATAATAGGGCTTATTTGATTAAGCGGTCCCCCCATCGGCCGTCACTGCATCTGGTGCGCCGCCATTGGGTAGTGTTGGTGCATGTTGTACTCGCGCGCCTTGAGGCGTAGCGACGCGATGCTGGGCCCCACCATGGAGGACGGCGCGCCGTAGGACGAGTTGCCCACCATGGCGCAGCTGGAGGAGGTGGTGGGGCTGGGCGTCATGGCCGCCGCTCCAGGGCTGTGTTGGTGGTGCGGGTGGTAGGCCGGGCTGGTGACGGGGCTGTAGGCGGAGGGCGACCAGGACAGGTACTCCGGGGCCATCGGCGTGGGGCGCGCGGCGATGGGCTGCTCCATGCCGGCTGAGGGGGGAGACTCCAGGGCCGGGCGTCCGTACAGCGACGTCCGCTGCGCCAGGATGTTGCGCTCGTTCCGCCGGAACTTGGCGCGGCGGTTCTGGAACCACACCTGCAACACACATGGTTTACTGTTAGAACTACGAAAATATGGATGCTCATTTCACATCAAAGGAAACGATAAGTTACCGATAATTGGCGAGCACTAGTGGAAGAAGGGAAACTTGGTAATTGTGATTATTGTAAGGGAGTGTCGAAACTTTGAGAACATTGCACGGAAGGGCTCTTTCTTGGAAAAAGTTGTGTCACGAGATCTCTTGATCTCCTGATTTAGTACACTCCCACGTATTCAGTGTGATTTAGTGCAACCTTTGCCTGCAGTTTCTTTTTTTAATAATTAGTGGTGGGCGAACGAGAATAAGGTAGTCAGAGAGAGGGCTGGGTTCCCAACGCTCTAAGAATTTCCGAAAACCTTTGAATATTGATTGAAAGAAAAAATGTAATCATTAATCGTCCAATCGGGATACCTGTTTAAGACTAAGTATTGATACTTGTGTTAACCCTGACATAGACAATAAAGGATAGGCTATGCGCTGATGGTGGTGGTGGTGTTTTTAGGGTGTGCTACCTCTTTACATTATCTAAAGGATAGGCACTACATTTTTGTATAGAAATTCTGACATTCCGACTAGCGACGTTAACAAAGCCTAGATATTTGAAATCATCAAAAATATGCTTTGATGCAATTGGTGGCCTTCTTTCATGCAGAACTACAACATAGGAAACGCCACTAAATATACAGTTCTGCATATAACAGGAATAAATGCCCCAAAGTTACACCTCCATCAATCACTCCCAGTAAACTGACCTGGACGCGCGCCTCGCTGAGGCTGACCCTCCTGGCCAGCTCCTCCCGGACGAAGGCGTCGGGGTAGTGGGTCCGCTCAAACACCCGCTCCAGGGCGGCCAGCTGGGTGCTGGTGAACGTCGTCCGGTTCCGCCGCGCCTTCCGCTTGGCCGACTTGCCGTCCTTGTCGTCGAGGTCATGCTTGTCGTCGTCCACTGTAGGGGGGAGAAGGGGGAGAGGTTAGGTGAGTAAACGGTTTAACATGCATGCGTATAATATATATGGATGTGCAACATGTGTCTGCGAGTTGGCACTTCACATGGAAGATGATTCATGGCGTGGTTGAAGCTTATAGATGCTGTGAGGAAAAGGTTTTAACACTGGTTCCTCTGTGGAAAGGCTGATATATAAGATGCCATTTTACTGATTTTAAGAGAAATCTACAAACAAAATTGCATTGGTTAATTTTGCGTTGTGTACCTGGTTTCAGACAGGGGCTTCAGTGAATAAGCATGGAGGCAATTTTGAAAATATTTGATGGTAAACTAATATGTATTTCTTATTACCTTTACATTGGTAAAATCACTTTATATCATTTTCAATCCTATAAACGTCATTGACATTAACGCGGCATTAACGTAAGCGTGCCATTTCCCAAACAATAGTTATCATCGTTATCATTTGCATATAAACCAATAAGACAAGACCAAAATCACAGCAAAGCCTCTTTGCATTTCGCCCTCTCTATAAACTACAACATTCTCTGAAATCCCCATGGTAATTGATTTATTCAGACTGACAAAAAATCACTGGAAAGAAATGAAAGATGACTGAATAACCGCTACCCTGGAACTTGAGTTCAAGGATACCAGCAATAAAAAGTCCATTATCACATCTCCCCCAAAGTACCCGGGCATTTAGCACCTCCTGGGTGACAGGTAAGATTCACGATAAATGAGCCGAGTCCCGGACACCTCCCTATTGGGTTCCTCCAGGGTGCTGACCCTGGAGGGGTCCATGTCGGACTATACCTAACAGGGTCTCATCCATGTCGTTTATCAGAGTCCGGTCTAACCGCCAGTCGCCACACAGCAGAGGGTTAAGATCAGGTGATGTGTGGGGAAAGGGACGAGGGGAGGGTACTGTTCAAAAGTATGTATCAGCAACAAAGGTAAAGCATCCCGTTCTCCAATATGGCACCTCTATGAGTTTCCTGATTTGAGTTGACAGCCACTATGCAATCTACGAAAAGGACAATGTATTTTCTTTATTGCAGCTATACCATTTGCATACCTCATAGGTTAAAAAAATGAAGCTTTCATCTCAAAATCGTTGCACAAACAAAGACGTTGGCAACTCATTGATTTCTACTCCCTTATTTTATACTAAAACTAAACACAATATCCCCGAGAGTATGTCATTGTTAATCTCGAGGTCTTCCTTTTGGGATTTATTGGGCAATGACATTTATTGATAGTCCCTACAGTTTCCATGATCCGTTTGGCAGTAGGTCCGAAACCCTGGAAGGAGTAGCCCCCACACCCTCCTCCAGGGGCTAAGATTCATGCCTGCCCCCTCTACCCAGCACACAGGGTCCACTTACAGCAGCCATCAACACCTCGTCCCCTCCCCACGTGGCCTTAATCACTCAGGTAATGAGATCAACTCACCCCTGGTCCCCCACGCCAAGGTGGCGGAGAACAAAACCCATTTGACACGCCCAAAAAAGGGCCTCATGTAGGAGCCAAAGAAGGAGTCGGTAAATGGAGAGTTTGCACGTCGCAACATGTGTCGGGCCTGGGGTGTGACCCACCGGAGAAGAATGCAAGGTTCACAAAGAACCGGCCAAGTGTTTGAGCCCGTCAGTTGTCTTGTTATGTCATGAAACAACGGGCTGGGCTGAGGTTTTAAGAGAGCAGGGTGTTTGTTGAAATTTAAGGGAAAGTATATAAAGCATAGGGAATGACTGGCGTTACAAACTGTGACGAGACTAGAGTGCTCACAAATAATTGGACTTTGTTCTGAACAATACCTAAGTGTACATTTGAGAGAAAATCGTACCTGTGATTGATCAATAGATCAAAGACCAAATCAAGGTTACAGCTTACTTAATATCAAGTATTGGACAATTCAGTGTTATTTGTATATCAAGAATTGAAGAATTCAATTGTATCTGCATAAAAGAATAAAAGAACTATACGTTCCAAAGAATAAAGACTTCGTCACATAAATAAACGTCACCTAATGATATAGTGCGGCGGCATATGGCCTGGCGTGGTTTGTTCTTGTGTTTTATCTGACAAAGGGCTGGGGGTTGACGGAGGGGCTGAGGGCTGGGTGGGGGTGGGGGTCGGTACTGAGGGCTGAGGGGTGGGGGTGGGGCTATAGATCTCGGCTCGGGGTGGCAGGGCCCTGACCTCCAGGTGACACCACACATGGAGGCCCGACAGGACGTCTCCCCGCCGCCCCTTTCAACCTGCCGACCACCGCCATGCCAAAGGACCCTGGGTAGGCTTTAAAGAAGCTTTGAGGCTTCTTATTAACTTTAAAAGTGTTGCTTATTATGGGAAAATGCTATCTAAAATATGCAGTCATGATGTTATAATGAAATGTGAAGTGAAGAAGTTTAAAATTATGCAATTGAATTCCAACCTCTAGATATCGCAAAGTACTAACATCCCATCCAAGGATGTGACGTTGCAGAACGATATGATAACGTTGGAGTTCGCTGCACACCTTACTGCAACGTCGCAGAACGTTACCATTATGTCTTTTCTTGACTGACTGTACATGGTTTTCTTATTATAACATATTTGCCTCTTCCGTGGTCTAATGCTCTGTAGAATGGCATTTATTATGTGATGTTTATGGTACATGTACGTGAAATATTCAATAAGAAAAACTCAAAATTTACGTCGTGAAGGTAAAAACCCGATATTGGTTGAAATGGCACTTCCTTCAAAATATTATAATTTAAATTAGGCCAGAACAGTACCACATGGTAAAGAATGGAGGAAATTACAAAATTAATAGATGCCACATGTATACACCCATATGCTTATCATATAGGCCTATCGAAAGACTAGAGTCGCTCAAGGTCTGCAGGAAATATGATTGTGTTTTAGAGAACCAGAATCCACCAATATGTTATTCTCATAATACCATGTTTGTTATTCTGTATTTATCCATACCAGTTTATCAAAAGAGAATACGTTACAATTACGGAAGAGAGAACAGTAGAACTTAATTGGTCACAACAAACATGACCTACCGCTAGATAGTTGAAATATGCAACAGTTCCTATATTGGCACTGATTAATGTCTGCATCCTTGTTTGTCTTTGGCCATTTTTATTGATGCAAGTGCTTTTTCACTTGAATTCCATCTGTGTTATCAAACCTAATTATGTCTGCATAGTGGAAATTGCATAGACGTTTGACTGCACAGTGGCTGCTGTGTGGACAGTTTTTGAGGGCTCCCATGCAGCCTTTCTCCTTGTCCATAACACATATATGATTTTATATACCAACTTCTAAATCGACATGATATAGAAACTCTGGTTCGCACTTTACATCTTCAACAATTGCTAGAATTCCACAGGTGGGGCTTGGATAAAGATAGGGAGAACTGTTTTTATTATAGTAGGGTAACTACAGTATATTTGACACCCAAGGCAGCTTCCCTACGGTATTCAATAGCAGGAAATATCTTGCCGACGTTGATATGCAGTAAATCAGACCACATTCTAGTATGGGATGTGTAATCCTAATAATTGGCCTCCAGACACTCTGCATGCTTTCCGAAGAAAAGAATATTGTTAACTACTTAAACATTTATCAATCATGACGTCTTTCTTGATTCTTATTAACCAGAATCAAGATTAGATTATAGCAAGGAAGCTTGTCGTGATTTTTTTAAAGCAAGGTGTTGGCGTCAATGGAGCCTTGGAGTTGGACGAGAGATAAGATCTTTCGAAAGGGGATCCAGAGTTTCTGTATGAACCTTCGCTCCTCCACCACTGGCTCCGGACCAGTTGTTTACATGCTCATTCCATTCACAGAATCCCTGGCGAAGAGGTCATGCTTTACGGCGTTACATGTAATTCATATTACAGATCCTTGAGCAGGAGCTCCCCTCGCAAACTACATCGAGTATGTCGATCATGCGCTGTGTAGTCATCTGGCAGCCATCGGCTGTTACTCTGTCCATACAGTCATGTACCTCAGGGCTGCGGGGTGGTGAGAGGAGAGCTTAGGGGGCACTTGGGTTTTAAAGGGCACCAACTGCCAAGTGGCCTTGTGTGCATCAGAGCCAGTAAACGTCAAAATTGAGGGGTGGTCAATCCCTATATAGTAAGGCAAAAAAAATCTTCTAAACATCAGTATAGGGCCAATAACATGAAACTTGGGTTTCATGAAACTCTATTTCACTCAAAATACTAAGTGGACATAGGCCTATCATTAGAATTTTCAATAAGCAATTTGTAAGATTTCTCCCTATTTCAGTCTTCCTTTAGAAGGGGAGGGGGGCAGTGGTTTGTGTCCCCAAGAAATAAGCAGCAGTTAACCAAAATTCAGGAGCGGTTTGTCATAAAAAGTTAGACAGGGGGTAGTAACCTTCTAAGAGTCAGTGACCCCCCACCCGTGCGTTGTTTGTATGGTCATGTATCTCAGGCCTGTGGGGTGGTGGGGGGAGAGTTGTCTATGTATCATCCTGAATGCCCCGGGGATGCGTAGGAGGTAGGCTGGGAAGAAAAGGATGGATTAGAGGAGGAAGGTGCCGGACACATGGGAGCCATAGGGGGTGAGGGGTCGGGTGACGGGGTGACCCAGGACCTTGTGCGGCAGCCCATACCAGCTTGTTGCCAATAACATAGATAAGGAGTCTTCCTGCTTACACAACCCTACTCCTTCTCCCTTGTTTGATAGTGTACTCTTCTTACCAGTTACAAAGACATTAATGGTCTATTTCCGTTTCGGCCGAAATTGTTCTCATTAAGTCTTAAGTCGGACAAATGTTCCATCGAGGTCGGCCTTTCAGTGTACATACTTCTGCGACCACACACCTATACCACCTCTAGCACAAAGGCCTAATCGTGATAGATATACATAAAATGATAGCAACAGGATCATGCCACCATAAATATTCACCCTGTCACGGACATCCTGAATTCACTAAAAAAAACTAAAATGTTTTTACATAAAGCCTCTTATCGGGGTTGGAGAAGTTAAAGTAGCCTATAATACGTGTCTTACTGCGCTCACTGGCCAGTGGGGCCACCTAGAGATTCGATCATTAATTAATAGAGGGCGCCATAGGGCAGACAGCCCTTGCAGCAATCTGCAGTAGCGATAGCACTAGTAAAACGCTGTTATCCCCCCAGGTACACATAATCACTATGATTATGATGAATTGTCCAAAACCAAATCTTTCCTGAACGAAGTCATCTAAATAATAATAGAATAAAGGGAGGCCCTCTAGCACCTTTAATACATCAATCCGCGCCACAGCTGCTGAGGCGTGAAGCCACAAGTCGTGAAGCCACAAGTGAAGCCACTTGACGCATTAAGTGACGTAAACAATATAAGGGAAAAGTACCAATATCATGATTCTATAGAAATGAGAATGAAAACGCGGAAAAACAGTAGCTGTATGACTATTTGCAGGGACGGATTTAGAGGGAGGGCTGAGGCGGACCCCCTCCCCTAATATTTGCCAAAGTTACATATTTTTAATGTAAAATTCCAGCCATCAGATAGGGAACATCAGATTTTTATATACGCCCCCTCCCCCGTTAAACAAAATCTCTGGATCCGTGACTAAAATCATGATTTGGATTCAAACCTTATATACATCCATGCACAGATTCTAACGCATTTTAAATGCATGAATGTGTTATGTATGATGAGATAATTGCACGAGGTAAATATATAATAGAACCGTGTAACATTTCTCCTCAGGTCGTGTATAAGGGCACCCTAACGCCCCTGGAGCCCCAGACCTACTTCTGCCCCCTACCGCCAGGCGGCGCGCCTGTAGCGGTGACATTTGGCTGACCTTGACCGGGACCTCCCTCCTCCAGGTACCTAGCACCACGTGTCATACCACGTGTCACACCACGTGATCCTCCAGTAAGGAGGGCCCTCACTGCCAAATGTCACCGGCTTAGGGGGGCTGCATCTAAAGTTCATGTCTGACGGTTATTGTGTGACTTCTCAGCCTTCATAGAAAGCATGTCTTCTATGTTGAATTTAGCGGTCATTATTGGCTTTCATTTATATTATAGTCATAATTACCATGATTATATACCCCAAAATAATGGCAGAATCTGGACTTGTTATCTATGTGCTGTAATTACGCCAAACGTCATAGTCCTTCGTAGTCCTATACCTGAATATGCATCAGTTTGTTTACGCCTTTCCTGCTTTGATTTTGTGCGGATTGGATCTATGATGGACGGCCTTATAAGCACTGCTAGCAGTATAACCAGTATAGCCTGAACCAATTAATTGAACTATGGGATTCAATGGGTCCAGACCGAATGTATTGGGGTAAAGGTGGTATATGGGAGGGTCCAATGCGCAAACTAATGGGAATTGAACCTATATTTACGTTTTATAGCATTCATCTTCCGTCCTGCTAGCAAAGTGCCGCCAAATGGAAGCACTATCTGCGGAATCCCCGCGCCCGACTTCACACTTAAATCCACTTAAAGCCCCTAGATATTTGAGATAGCCGCGATTGACTCGTCCTGCTCTGACCTGCTCACATCTGCTCACATCTTATACGGAGGGGGAGGAGGGGACTTTTGAAGTTTCTCCCGCTACAGCTTATTTATAATATTGACTGTCCCCTAAGTGTTGGGAATACAGAAGACCTTCAAAGGCACAATAAATCTGCCGACGAGTCACTCAACGACAAAAAGAGTTTTGACAAAACATGTTAAGTTATTAAATTTGGTCTAGAAAACATGCCCTATACACTTGACTCTCATCAATTTAATAAAACATAGTCACAACAGACCTTAGTCGTGAGCTTCTGTCCTAACAGTCTTGTCATGAGATTAATTTAGAACATGTATACAACAAACCGCCCCATGCATGTTTGCATAAACGTAGCTGACCACCACCCTTCTCTAACCCCCCACCCCCAACCCCCACCCCCACCCCCAAAAAAAAGAAAAAAAAGAAGAAAAAAAAATCCTTCGTTCATCGCGTCCCCACACTGACCAATCACAGGACAGGAAAGAGATATGGGCCAGTAACCAAGTCCCATAGGTTTTCTAGGGGGTTGTTTGGCAGAAGGGTATACACCTCAAACTGTCAAAGACCCATGTGCTCCCTGGACAGGTATCCTCCAGCTCCTGAGAGATAATTAGACGAGTGTACCCCCACAAGTTAAAGAACCAGTACAGGGGGTGACATCCCGGAGAGATAGCAGTCCACCACTCATTAACCACAGCTCATTAGGCAGTAATTAGATGTAGACTCTGGGGCTCGTGATACAGCCATGATCTGCAGCCGCCATCTTGGCCCGTCACGGTGTCGCACGCCTGGGCGCCGCCAGAAAAATGTCCGGCGCCACTTCCGCCCGTCTGTGGTGGGGGGAGGGTTCCCAGGGAGTTAGTGTTACCCCCGGCCCGACAGCAGAGACCGGCACCGTGTCACTGGGCTCAGACACAAATCCCCGGAGCTTTATCACCTTACTGGCTGCATGGCAGAGGAGTATTTCCCTTACCCCTGTACTATCTCCCCACATATGGACGTTGGCTATGTGAGAGGCTCCTACTTATATCTGCCATGGGGTACTGTGTTGAGTTGTATGAGTGTATGAGGTGGTAGTGTCAAACTGAAGTAAATGAACTTGTATTTTATCTGTGAGAAGTCTCGGGTCTCCACTTCTGATAAGTGTAATCATACGACCAAATAGAAATCCCAGGAAAATAATATGATACTGCCCTACAAAGAC
The DNA here is from genome assembly GCA_936440205.1 of Lepidonotus clava. Taxonomy (NCBI): domain Eukaryota; kingdom Metazoa; phylum Annelida; class Polychaeta; order Phyllodocida; family Polynoidae; genus Lepidonotus; species Lepidonotus clava. The sequence goes on from OW387143.1 coordinate 30,978,699, forward strand.
GCCGACGTTAATTATATGTGACAGTTTCTGGGATTTCCAGCCTTATGGAAATGGATATTCATGACTCTACAGCCTTTATTTAGCCTAGATATCATAAAAATAAGAAAAATAAGCTAAATCGCTGCTAAAAATGAAATTTTTCATAGTTTTAATTTCTGGTGAAAATATTTGGATTTTTTTCATTTTGTTGCCATGGTAACCAGAATGTTTATAGAACGTCCATACCCGCCGATACTACAGCTATGGAAATGAGGGTTTCTATGCTGACCATGGAACAAAATTAATTTTTCGAAATTTGAAATTCTGAATCAAGGGACTGCTTGGGTATATTCAGCAAAAAACAGATTTTGAACATCTTAAATAGAAAGAAAATGGCAGTATATTTCCTGAAATTATATTTGTGATTTCAATTTTTGGCCTAGATTATAATAAGTTATATCTTTATAAATACCAAAGACTGGTCTGCTTTAGCATGTTTGAAATTTCCGGCATTTGTGTCTTCAAATTAACATAACTTTTTTTCTTGTAAGAATATTTACCTATTTTTTTCAGTATTAGGTTCCCCAAGACACCATCTTGATTTAATATTCCAGACCATAAGACTGCTTTTCGCAGAGGATGTCACATATTATAAATCAATTAGTTAATCCATCTTTTAGATCAGGACTTTTTATAATTTTCCTTGGTCTAAAACTGGCGAGAGAAACTCGCCACAGCAACCTAGTAACACCTCCCGCCAGTTGACTTCTCACTCCATAGACTCTATCAAAGATTGATATACTCACTGTACACACTTAAAACAGATTATCAGACAGGGGAGAATCTCTCTATCTGTTGATCAACAAACATGGCGGGTAGGGCGGGGGTGGCGGGGTGGAGCCACGTGCGGCTGATTTAGGGGCGGACTGTGAACACAAATGAAGGCCAGAAAGACAAACAGATTGGCTTACAACCCAAACAGCGGGCCGTGGGGCAGCGTTGATGTATGTCAAAGCTGCTCAGCCCCGTGTCAATGAGCTGCTCACCAGTGGGTACAGCATCTCACCGAGAGCTGCTCACTATTGAACTTGAAGCCCATTTACACCGGACGCGGCACGGCGTGGTGACACACAGCGCGGCGCGGCAAACCTGTAAATTGGCTGATGGACATTTAACCTGGACATTTAAAGGAATACACTGGCAGTGGTGATTTAGGGATTAGGGGCGTGCACCCCTCTTCTCTCCCCCCCCCCTTCTTATAATTTTGTTTTTAAATAAACATTCAAATTTGGCCCAAAACCTTTAAACTAAGTATTAAATTTCTGAAAGAAAAATAACTTTACCACCCTTTTCACCACTGTATTGATACGGTGCGATGTGGAATAAAGGGCGCAGCGGAAAAAATTAGGGAAGTTTAAACTGAAAATGCCGCTCCGCGCCCAGCGTAAAAACAACTTAAGCGTTGGGCCTGCCGCGTCTCCACCACCGACAAGGATGGCATTCCGACGGATCTGTTATAGCGACGTGATGCCTAATGTTGATCCGCAGCCGTCGTCAGGGCCGGGCCCTAATCTGCCCCGACTAAGTGGGGCTGGGATAAGCCAATAACGGCTTATCGGTGGTAAGACGGCCCGGGGGGAGGTGGTGGGCCCGGGGAGGGGAGCGGGGGGGGGGGGGGGGGTGGGGTGGAGCCACCTTCAGCCAGGTACGCCGCACATAGCCGACATGATGGAGACCAATTTACACTAACCACCTCCTCGTTTGAGCAATTACCACAAGGGCTGCTCTCTCCGGGTTGTCAGGGCTTCGTTCTTGTTTACGTTAATGGGTATACCTGTATCTATATCCCAATCAAATTGGGTGGTGTTTTTTTTTCAATTTTGAGTTTGTTACATACGCAGAAGGGATTGGTTTATCACAGATGTGTTAGCGCTAATATTTGCTTACATACATAGTGATACTTATTCGAATTAGCCCGTCAAAACCGGGATGTTCACATTATAACACTCCAACGCTGATGGGGCCAATGGTGATATCACCGGCAACCGACCCTAACATTTAACCCGACGAGGTCCTGGTAATAAACACTCCCCTCACCCCAAGCCGTATCCCCCGGGAGTCGTGCTCTACTAAAGTTCTGACGGTTTGAGATCCCCCGCCCAGCCCGGCCCGTCAGCGGCAGGTATAAAACAGGCCTGGCCGCGAGCTGCTCCGACCTGCTCACCGCCGCCGCTTCGAGCTGCTCCGAGCTGCTCGCGCCACATGTTGGGGCCATTTGGCCGGCAGCCCGGCGTTATGACACGCTCGGTGCCCGCACACTCTACATCAAAGGCCGTCCGTGACAGTCGAGCGGGCAGAAGCGACGCAAACATGTGTGAAAACGACGACATTTCAGGCACGGCGAGGCCGCCTTTTAATTAAGAGCGTTCCGATTGGCTAGGCCCCTGTCAGCACCAGGGGGCGCGCCGGCGGCCAGGATGGCGGCGCCCGGCTCCAGGAGGAACCTGATCCGTGACGGCCTGGAGGAGCGGCCGGCAGCTGCCCGTCAGCCACCCGCGCCGCCCCCGGCCCCGGCCCGCCGCCTCCAGGGCGGCAGGTGAGGTGGGGGTACACACCCGATCCCCCTTGTCCTGAGTCGTAACCCACACAGAGTAAGGGATACCTGGGGTAGGGGCAAACACTAAGTGATAATGAGGCGTAGATGGCTCTGTGAAAAATTGACAATGTGTGGAAGGTCAAAAAAGTAGATACACATAAATTGGGGAAATATTCCTTATAAAATTGTAAAAACTTTAGATACGGATAATAATAACGATTTTGGGAGCAAATATCATACCTAATAGTTTTAAACTACCTTATCCATGAACCACTAAAAATTCCTGACAACAATTAATCAAACAGCGGAGATAAATTACATCCCTGTCGGATCTTTAAAACCCGTCCCGTGGGTGCTTGTCTATATTTCTTAGCTTCCCTGTCTAGATTTCTCACAGTGTTTTGTGTGAACCTATTGCTCCGGGATGTGAGTTAAAAATGCCGGGGTGTGAGGCAGACCCGGTCCGACCCCGCTCCTGGTCCTGTCTGAGGGGCCAGGAGGGGCCAGGAGGGGCCAGGCGGGCAGGAAGGGGCTGTCAGGGGCTGGAGGCAGATGACGGACAGCAGGAGGCTGCAGACGGCCGCCTGGAGGAGCAGACTCCACGTACACTCACCTCCTGGGTCCCTCCATTGGAGGCATTCTACAAGGTTTACATCATAGAATGTAGTGTGAAGAGCACAGCCGCTGAAAACTTAGTCTCAGCAAAACAACAAACTATATAATTCCGCTGTATATATACTTAGGTTGGGAATGTGAGCAGGATAAGTTTTTACACACATTTTGCGTATTAGAAAAGTGGCTTCGTGGTTTGGTATGGTAACCTCCGGGGGTAATCTCCATAACTTTTAAATAAGTTGTCTTATAATTTGCATGGTTTAGTGACCCAGATCACGTGGCTTCACCTTTTGCAGTATTCTCCCGAGTCACACTTCACGCTGGCTTCATTGGGAGTGGCTTCATTTGGAGTTTGTGTATATGTTTGGTATAACTTATGCAACATTTTATGTATCAGAGTGTTTTGTTCAGTAACTTACGCCACACATTGATACTTATTGTAATATAGATGTGGCGTCGCCAACTGATATAGAAACCTTTTACTTTTGAAAAATTTGGCTTCCTGTTTAGTATCCGTCCTAGTGACCTAGGTCACACATTACTTACTATTCAAGAGCATCTATAAAGGGTTTATAACGACAACTTATGTTTCCCATATCTGAACATACAAGTATAATACAATCTATACATCATAATTTCTTTTATTGACCTAATGAATACACGTTGATTGCTTCTGCGTGATGGCTTCTGGGCCTAACATTTGGTTTCCACGACAGCTCCCAGAAACCTGTTTATGTCACTTCAGTAAATATGTTCCAGACTTTGACAGCTGACTTTGGAAGAGTGAGATAATTTGTGTAAACTTGTGAAAATAAATTACTTGTATTAGATACTGCTTAATATGTATGTATGTATCCTAGGCATGTGTTTTGACTAGCTTCAGAACACCAAGGGGCCTTTTACTTCGTATCTAAATGGCATAGAAGAATGTGTTGAGCTCATTTGGCTTAAGATTTTGTGTACAAATTCTTAAATCATTAAAGGATTGGGATGAGTCCTAGAACAAAAGATAGACACAAATCTCTTCCCCGATTGATTCATTGACAACTAACTTTCCTACTTATATATGGAGATATGTTAGACTGCACCTCAGTGATAGACCCAAATTGACTTTCGATGTAGGTAAGGTTTTCTACATGATATATATAGTTGTCTATACAAGTATAATTGAGGTCAAACCCCCCTGTCATAGCATCAAGAGTTATTTCCTTTTGAACGGATATAATTATATCACAAAAGTCTTTCTTCGAACGGACGAGCATGACATTCCATTCCAGACTCATATGATTATTATGATTATGCTATAAAGCCAGAGGTACAATATTCATAAACATCGTTGCAGATTGTGCTCCAATGGCTTCCTTCACTACTCATGAGCCCTTGCCAAGAACGTCTTATCATAATAATTTGGCTTATTTGCTTAATTTCTCCCATGACACGTCCCAAGCCGGCCCCGTGCCAGGCGTGGCTTCAATACGACCAGAGACATCAGACATGTGACCAAAGACAGACACATTCAAATCCTACACGACGTCACAATGATTCACAACGCAGCTGACAAAGAACCAATAGAACCCCAACCACCTCCCACATACTCTCTCCTCCTCTAGAACAAATAGATAATCCACACAGTGACTGTGTGTAATAAAAACACACAATTTGATCCGAATATCTCCGGGAAGTTGGGTCGGGGCACGGCCCTGTGTGGTGAAGGTGTGAAGAGATCAAGCGGCGGGCCCGGCGCCTCCATCAGGGGCTCCAGTGGGCCGTGGGCACCCTGGAGGACGTGGGCTGCCCCCGGAAACACGACCCGCGCCCCCTGGTGGCGGCACTCCGCCCGCCGCCGCCTGCTTATCGCCCCGACCGGCAGGGGGCGCCAGGTTTAAGCCGATTTTACACTCGACGACTTTGATACTGACGATTTTGTATTTGCTATGTTTTCTCCGAGAATCTAGTAATATGGCACTGTACGCCCTATATCATTTGAAAGGGAACTACAAGACCTTTCTAGTGATATATAACATGACTATAATTATTGACTTTTAATTCCCACTGCTGATTGTCAAAATCGTCAGCGAAACGGCATGTGGAATATAGGCTTTAGGCATGAATTCCGTCAGGCGATTCCGACTGCCGACTTGATAAATTGTGACTTTCGGGTGATATATAACGTGCATGTAAGTAACCCTTATTCCCAAGGCGATGTATGAAATCGTAAGTAAAAATCGGCTAGTGAAAGATTAGATCAGTGTTTTTACGACTGCGACCAAGGGTTCCTACTTTGATTCCAATTATCTTCTACCATTCACTTTGTGCCTGTTGTGACACCATCGATAGCTGCAAAGTTTTAAGTCTTTTCCTGAAACAATTTACTTTTCTTTTTAAATTTTAGATTGTTGTTTTTTACGTTCAATGGGGTCAGAATAAAACGTGAGCCTGCGTTCTTTTATTCGATGCTTATCATGTTTACAAAGTTGAGTGGGAAGAGAAAACACAGGGTTTTTTTTAGCATGAGGCACTTAGACAGAATACGATCCCATTTACATTAGAAGTACGAGTGTGCAATTAGTAATCCACTGATAAGACGTCTGTACGATCCAAAGGGTTGTAAGAAATTCACCACCCTTTGAGTAAGTCAAGAATGGTGGCTTCTACAGCTGGGAAAACAATGTTAAGTCTATAAATTCTTATAATTAATGAGGGTTTCTATTATCACCATAATTAAATAGGCCTATTTGATATTTTTCTTTTTCATATTCATAAGATGCGAGGCAATGAAATCTACTATCATGTGAATATGAATGTAAATGTAAACTTGTCGTTTCTATATTAAAAAATCCATCATACCATAATTTCATACCCATAACGTGTAAATCGTTACACACCTAAAGATGAGTGATTCTAGGGTCCCATTACTATGATGTCTTCATCCCCTGTGCCCTCCTCTACCCCTCCCAGGTGGCCAATTATAAAGCCATCCCCGGGTTGTTCGACATAGCCCCATCAGTGTTCCCTCCCAAAGGCAGAGCTCGCCGGCCTACATATGGTTTTCATATCGGCGAAATATGGATCGGTTTGGTTCAAATGGACCATGGTCACTTGGCCGGCCCTGATGGGGTCCAGACCCTGGAGGGACCCTGGAGGAGGGCGGGTAGGGCCGGGGAGATAAGGCCGCCCGGAGAAGTGGGGTGGGGGGGGGGGCTGGTACCTCCACCCTTTACTCTATGGGATGCGCATAAGGGGTCATTTAAATGGAAGTTCACACGTCCACAAATATGGAAAAAATTCAACAAAAATGAGAGAAAATTTGTGATTTTCTTTCCAAATAAAGACCCATATGTGATAATACTTTTGAAATTTGTATCTCCCCACACAGAAAGGATGCTCTGAGGGGGTTATATCTTAAGCTCTACAGCTAATTTTAAAGGAGATATGGGTAGATTTGTGAAAAATAGGGATGAATATGTCTTAAACCAACTTTTTGTGAAGAATTCAGTTATCTCACTCTAAACATTCCATACAGATTGGAAAACATTCTATTTGGAATGTTAATGGAATGTTTTTTCCCATAAATTACGTAACATTAGATGTTTGGTTACCATGGAAACCACAACATTTTGTGGATTTTGTAAGAAATTGTAAACCATTTGGATAAGCATGACTTCATTATACCATCAGTCCAAACTAAAATAGATTATCTTTTATGGATCAAAAGTTATTCGCATAATAGATTTATAAGGATTTTTGTTAATTTATGCGGAAATTTGAATTTATCGTTAAATATTTAGTTAAATATTCAATATCCTGGCTTTTTGCCATTTTCAGGAAGATCTACAGTCCTGTGTTCAACAGCCTGTAACTTCCTTGAAAATTATCCAATTTTGATGTGTTTGGTATCTTTTGAAAGCTTAAAACATGCTCTATAATGCTTAATTCCCGCATGGAGCATCCTTTCTGTGTGGGGAGACACATTTGATGTTTGAATTGATCCATGGCCGTGCAATTTACTAAGAGTAACTTGTTTAGTAGTCTATTTAATGTACTAAGATGGAAAAACAATTGGGGCCCCAAAACTTACGTTTTTATGTAAAAAGAGCTCTTTTACAGCCGACACTTTTAGAGTGTGTTTTTCTAAGATTGGAGAACACAGATATGTTTCCACTCATTTGTTTAAGTTGGGGTACTGGGTTTGAACACACACACACATACACACCCCACCTCGAGGGAGGACCTCCCAACCCGGGAGGAGGGTGACCTCCCACCCCGGGAGGAGGGGCGGGGAGGCGGGGAGCAGCTCGGCCCGGGGGGTGCGCGGCGCCCCCTTTTATCGCCCTCATTAGGCTCATTAGAGCAGCTCACGGGGCCGGCCCTGCACTCACTGCTCCACCTTTCCCACATTAAGGCCCTCCCCATCCCCGCCCCTCCCCACCTCCTCCAGGCGCCCCGATAACCCCAGGCCCTACCCCCCGGGCCCCCGGGCGAGGGGGGAACTCACTATAATATATAGGAAGGTAGATACCAACTGCGAAACAACAGACTCATATTTTTGGGATTTTACAGCCCCAAGAAAAACTAGCATGCTCTGACAGCCCCCCTTTTTTCAAGATAGTTCACATACAACCCAAACATGAACTGACAATTTTCTTGGTAAGAATTTGAATTCAGAATGTGATGATTTGTTTGAGAGCCATTATGGAGGAATTGTTTTACCTACAATTGATTTAATCTAATACATTTATCAAATAATCTTTTATCGAAAACATTTCTGAAAGGTGCTCTGATAATTTGACAGCCCCACCCTCTTTTTATTCCTTTTTAGCAGAATTGGCAATCCACAGCCCCACTAACAGCCCTGACCACAGTCTGTACCCATTTCTAAACCAAGTACACCCCCGGCCCTTACCCCCTATCAGTGGTCATACCATGATACCCCTACCACAGCCCCAGCACTCATAATGGTCAACGTAAACGTTTACACTGCCCGTTGTTTCCCCCACCACGTATCTTATCTCACAGGTCGTTATTAAAACCAACTCGTACCCCCACCGATTCTGGAAAACGATCTCAGATTACAAACGGTCGTTGTCTGTCGACATAGGGTAATAAAGGAGCGATCTCAACGGTTTAGAACTGATGTTTACTAGGTTAGGCAGATCCATTTTAGAATCTCCGATCTCCGCTTAAATCAGGGAAGTTTAGAGGCCAAAGTACTGGCCAAGTATCGTAGATTAAGTCAAAGAGGAATAGCGCTATAGATTGTCATGCCCCATTGTTAAAATAAATGATGGCATGACGTTGGTCGAGGGGTTAATTGTCGAAACCGTTATTGGTTAATGAGGGTAATAGTCGACCGCCTGTTGATTAATCAGGGTAATAGACGAGTGGGTGTCGGTCAATAAGGGTGATAGCAATCAATTACAGATAATCCACTTTGACTGACCTCATGGTCATTCTATACCACTCGTGTGCCCCTCTTTATTTGCTCATTTACCCACTCTTGCTTTTGGCGCAGAGACATACGGCTACACTAGGCAATTGAAACGCTCAATCTGAAAAATACATGTATATTCTCCATATTCTAGGACCAAAACAAAGTTTTGGTAAAAAACGAGCAGGGCTTACCAAAGTATATGACAGAGTTGGAGGCCCATGTGTTCAAAATTCCGAGCGAGATGTTGATGATTATACAGTCAAGTTGTCATAATTTTGTATTTATAAAAAATTAATATAACTATTTTTAATCTCCCAAACTCCCTGCCATACCCTTGCCCGAGGACCTCTGAGGCTGATCCCTTAGGTAAAGATTTCCCAGTACAGAATTCTCATACGTAGACCCTTCTCCTGAGACTGTCGTCCCCAACTCGACGTGCCGGGTGGTCAGGGCCCTGGGGACAGGGGTGGGCCTCCCGCCGCGCCGGGCCCTTACACCCTCACACCCCTAGACCCAGGAGGACGCCGCCCCTCCACGGTGACAACCCCGACAGCCGCCCCCGTCGTCGGCACCCCGCACCCCCTGGAGGAGCCGGGGCGCGGGGTCCCGGGGCGCCGCCAACACCCGACACTCACCCCCGGCGGGTCGGGGCTCGGCACCCGCCTCGCACTTGATACGTTTTCAATGAGAACACGACCTGCGGCTCGCTGTGTCGGCTGTGGGGTGAGCAGCTCGTGTTGAGACTTAGCGCTGAGAGTGGCGGGTGGGCTGCTCCTGCCCGGGAGAGCTGCTCTCTGACACTCGGAGTACATTGACTTCTTTTAGAGTGGTATCTAAAACAAGGACTCATGAGTCATGGGTTTGAAAGACGTTGGGATAAGTCTAGCGTGTTGAAGGGAGAGTAGGATATTCTACCAATGTACTGACATGTATCCTTCTCTGGGAAAATGAATGCTTGTGAACACACACATAGACGCGCACGCATACACATACGTACACATACATTGTATACGCGTGTGTGTGAATGAAAGTATGTTTATAGGCCTATATAATACTAATTATATATATAAATGAATATATATATATAATATAGTTAATAATCATCTATTGTATCTATACATTTCATACGTACGTTTATGTAAACTCATGTGACAAAACTCTGCCGTCGAGTACGACATGAAGGGAAACCATAACCAGTTGTCTTGAACTATACCCTTACAGTCATATTGCCAAGTATCCATTGTTCCACTACACAACAAACCATAAGGAGAGAATGGTATCCGGATGAATAAACGTGGTGTAGTGCTCAGGGTTAATCAAAGTAAACACGGGCGGTAGACCACAAGTGTGTTCCCCTCTCCTCCAGGGCGGCCGTGTACAGGGTGGGCGCTGGCCTCTGGCCCCGTGTTTCTCTAGGCCTAATGCTAACCACAACAATATAGGTGAAGAATGGCCGACCTAGTGACTGCTGAAGTGTTTGGGATACCTGAGTCCGGGCTAGGTGTGCCACTCCTCCGTCCCTGCGGAACGAGCAGCTCGGGGGAGCAGCTCATAGCTACTCATAGTAGGGGAGGGATGTCACCCGGGTGGGAGGCACTGATTTTTTGTGTGTGAACTACCCACTGCCAGTCTACAACCCCTATGTTCTGTGACTGACCACTCCTGAACTTTGGTTGACCGCCTTTTATTTTGAGGGAATGCATACCACCACCCATAAAGGCATTTGAAATAAACAATAATCTTATAAATTGCTTATGGAAACTCTGGTAACATTTGTAATATATTATTTAATAAACTAATGAAATAAAATATTACGAGGAGTTAGATTCATGTTACAGAAATATCTTTTGCCTAACAAGGGACTGTCCTCCTCAATTTTCACGTTCATCACCTCCTTGTCTGGGGGGCCATTTGGCGGTGGGCACCTTTTAAGACCCAAGCGCTCCCCCCGTCCCAGGAAACATCAGGGCCTGAACATGCTTGACGTTTGTCAATTAGTCAACGTGCGGACAATACACCGGCCACGTGGTCGTCATAATGCTGCTGGTTTCCGCCTGTCGGAGCTCCCACATATACCCTTGGTGGCCGGTAAGGTTTAGACCAGCCGGGAACAAGTGAGAGCAGCTGTCCCCTACATCGACAATTGGTCTGACCTCCATTTGTACGATTCAATTAGAGTCAGACCTGTATAGGAGGGATCACTGGGCAGACTATCCTGGGATTAAGGGGGTTGTAAGGAGGGTATCAAGGGATTCATCTGACCCTTTGAGAATTAGCCATATATATTGGAATATATAAAAGAAATATATACAAGAAATGGCTATCACGGTGATATCAAATGTATAGAAATGAATATATGTATTGATATATATATATATATATGATTATTATAGTATACAACCAGTAAATATATTCATAACATATATGTTATATAATGACTGTAAACAAATGGTTTAAGATGGGTTTAAGATACACCTGTCCCAACTCTTACATAGACCCAAGTGTCATTCTTATGACGTTTTTGAACTGTTTACTATCAGTCCAGCTGTTATTGGTTTGTCTAGATTATTGAGGTATTCGACCCTGGGAAAACACAGAAAGAATGAATTTAAAAAAAATGGGAACCATGATTTCATTTGGACCATGGTAAAGCATAGGTTTCATATAATCTATACTATTATATTGTGTAAAGTGTACGGTATTCATTGTGGTCATTCAAAATATACAATCTATTGTTGTGTTTCTGTCAATACCTGACCTATTTTGGCTACTTTATTGAATTAAATAATGACAGATTTTTGAAAGAAAAATTCTACAAATAGCAGCGCAGTTGATCTATGCAAAGAATATCGTTGCACTCCATGACCACATCCCATGATCTGAATCCATGGCCTACATGATTAAAAAAAAACGTCATATTGAATTGATATGTTTCTGACCTCGGCTTAGCCAGAAATATAAGCCCTTAAGAAAATATCACAATCTATATGACGTAATCTATCGCATCGCAGCGGAATATGATATTACAATTCACGTTCATATTAAAAGAGCGCAATTTGCTCAACCAAACGCTAAACAAGTAAACAATAAGGTCAACGTACAGCATGGCTAAAAATAGTCTTTTACACTGCCATGTGTTTACTTATGATTATGTTTAAAGTTCCGAGTTGCGGACTTCGAAGAAGCTAGTCAATCAACCTATCTCTACATCAGACTTTTGAGCCGTTGATGCGGCCACCCCCCTCCTTAGTGCGTGTGGCCGAGGAGGACCCTCCGGGGCTGGGCGGGGCGGGGCTGACCGCCTCCCCTCCCGGCTGACGGGCGACGGGGGCCGGGAGGGCCCTGCCCGGAACGCCTGGGCCAGAGACGGCTACTCCATGGGCCCTACCTCCTCCTAACCGTGGTGTCGGGAACCGGGGCCTTCAAGTCAAATATATATGGATCCTCACAGGCCGTATACTCAGGGGTGCGAGACTCTCCGGAACGCCGTCGGAGCTTAGATCACAACAATAAAGTTACAGCAAGTTTTGTTTTGAATCTGAGCTGGAAAGCCATCCTGAAACCATCGAGTTATAATGTGATATAATATATTATTTTACCGTGGACCTCCCCTTCCTTCCCATCCGCTCGCCTCATGGTTACCCCTAAACAACCTCAGTATTACTAGTTACCCTTGGTTTCTTGGAACTTATCAAACTTCAATTCCGGGTACGGTCTAATGCCACAGACTTTGGCTCGGAGCACGACCTAGCACCTTAGACTTTGGCTCTAGCCTCTCAAACCCCTCTCAAACTTGGGCTCTGGGGATGGCATACCCCTCAGACTTGGAGTTTTGGCCGGGGTTTTTGGCTCCAACCCCCAGACTTGAGAGCTGGGCAAGGCTTGACCCCTCAGACCTTGACTCTGGACACTGCCTATTCCCCAAATTTGGCTCTGGGCAAGGCCTAACCCGCACAACTAACCCCTCAGACTTTGACTCCAGGCTCTTTAGTATAACCCCATAGACTTTGACTCTGCGTACGGCCTATACCCCTCATACTTTAACTATGGCACCACCTTAACTCACGGTGTCCGTGACTCGTCACAACCCGCAGGTGGCTCCACACAGGCCCAAGCACCAGACAAGTGTCACATCAAGGACCTTAGGCCGCCGGGGTCAAAGTGGCGAGGACCCGGCCTAAGTGGTCGGCAGGAGGGGGAGGTTTTTGGACCCAGGAGGAGGGAGGAGGAGGCCTGCAACGTGTTCCTGCTACCATACAGGGGCGAGGGGCTCTAACTTTGGACCCTCCTTCCAAGGGTCCTTCCACTCTTAGTCAAGTATCATGGACTTTGTGTGTGTCGCCACCTCTATAAAAGTGTCCGTCTTCTAGATGAAGCAAGGTTGCCTCGGCATAAAATCTTACAAGTGTGGCATTCACTCTTGGTAGGCTATACTCTTTGATACTCTTCCCCAAACTTCACATTCTGCAACCTATCTAGGAATAGTAAAATATTTATATCATACATTGTACAGCCCTGACTATTTGTACCTTTTCATAATGTTGACGTTATTTTTTTTTTCATTGGTCTTGCTTGAGTAAGAATAGCTATAGTACACATTTAAGGATCTGTATAGCTAATCAATCAATGCGATACAAGATTTGAATAACATAAAAAAGAAATCAATTTTCATTGAATTCAATTCAATTAATATATTTTGACAATTACTTTACTGTTAAAAGTTACTCTGACATTATTCAATAACATTTCAAGTTCCATGTTGTACAATGTCAAAGGTTCCTAGCAGTAGAACACATCATCATTCCCATTTCCCTAGCAAATATAAGCTGTTTACATAACTGAGAGGACTTTGATTTCTTTTTACAGTTTCAACTTTGTAACATGGCCTACATCTGTGTCCCTTTCGGGCCGTTTCCCTCAACAAGGAACAAAAACAGCCCTGAAAACGTCAGGCTGACATCCTCAACACAGAGGGGTCGCACTCATGTAGGGTTTTGTGGACGTCATTGAGAGGATCTGTTATAGTCCAATATTGGGCTGTGTCATTATTGCTCACTTGACTTAAGGCTTTATTTCATTGCTCACCGGACTTCAGGCTTTGTTTATATGTTGCTCACCTGACTTAACTTTTTTCCCATATTGTTTACTTGTCTTGAGGCTTCATTATGTTGCTCAACTGACGTGTGGCTTTGCTATTATTGCTCACGCCACATAAGGCTTTGTTATATTGCTCACCTGATTTATGACTTTGTTATATTGCTCAACCGACATAAGGCTTTGCTATACTGCTCACCCGACATAAGGCTTTGCTATATTGCTCACCCGACATAAGGCTTTGCTATATTGCTCACCCGACATAAGGCTTTGTTATATATTGCTCACCTGACTTATTGTCGTCCTCAGGTGTGACGGGGTTGCCGTTGCTGTGGGCACAGGAGCTGGGGGTGGAGGTAAGGTGGTGCGGAGGCCCTCCTCCTCCACTGCCTCCTCCAGGCGGGGAGCCGGCCGTGTTGTGGTTGGTGTGCAGCGTGTTGTTGTTGTTGGTCTCCACGGCGGTGTTGGCGTACATGGCGCAGTTCTCCCGGCTCGGTAACTCTTCTAGGTCCAGGAGGTGGCTGACGGAGAAGTTGGCCTTGTTCTGGGCGGCGGCCGCTGCTGCTGCTACTCCCACCAGGCCGTTCTGGTAAACCTGCTGTAGCTTGTCGCCGTAGTGAGCGGCTCCTCCAGGGTGGTGCTGGTGGTGGTGATGGTGGTGGTGGTGGTAAGCTGCTGTCTCCGCCGCCAGAGAGTTGAGACTGTACGTGCTCATTTTCTCATGTGAGTAACTCGACTGGCGAGGACCGACTAGTTGCTCCAGCACGCCCGGCCCTGTACAGTGTAGCCCTTCTCCTCCACGGTCGCCCAATCAGACGCCTGGACGCCGGACGTGACGTCACGGGAGGGGGCGTGGTCTGGACGTCAGGGGGGTTGACGGGAGCCGGCATGTGGAGGCCAACTTTGCCCGGCGTCAGGAAGGAACCGAGCAGCTCCGAGCAGCTCACAACAGGAGCAAAAGGCCTTTGGTTTACAACTCACGAATGACTCAGAAAACAGTTTAGTCGTTTTTTCCCCTCGTGTTGACATTGCCCCCCTATGTAGGACTTCCTGGGACAAGTAGATGGAGTAAAAGCACTTACTGAGTTTGTGAATAGACTTTCAATGAATTTGCCTAGTATATCTAAAAGACGTTGAGACGATCCATTAGATAAACCCCATCAGAGGCAATCTTCTGGCTGGGCTAAAGAAGCCCATTGTACTAATGAATAACACCAAGGTGTGATGCGCCTCTCTTGACCTCTAAATTCCCCTGGAGCAGGGGGCAATGAGTGAGCTGACCCCTGTAGGCTTCAATCAGCAGGCTAGCACTATAAGGAGAGGGATAAGCCGGCCCAGCTTGTGGGTATAGTAAGCTGTGGAGAGGTTACCAATGATACAAACCAGGCGGTGAGCCCCTCAACCTACTGGGGCTCAAGCAGGAGACCTCCATTTTAGAAAACAAACTTTTACTTAATTTTACTTAAAATAACCTCACCTTTACGTATATTTATGCCTACATCAACGTCACATTCACTGTCATCATAGAGTGCAAATTGCATGTCTTTACATTATTTTTTCATAATTCTTCTTTTTTCATGAAAACCACTGCATGTCGCTTAGAGAGTATCAAGTTGCTGGAGTACTGATTTGGGTTGGTCGCCACATGGGCGGCCCAGTGTGATTGATGGACACCAGGCGGCGTGACAGTCAGCGGAGACGGCGGGCTGATGGGACCCGCTCCTCTCCCCCTCACATAAACACAGCTCATTAATTTACCCAGGAGGGTTCATAAAGCCGCCCCTAAAGTCTTTACTCCTCTAGATGATTTTGACTATCTTGTCTACGGCAGTTTCAAAATTGATATAAGAAATATGAACGGAACCCTTGCATACAATTTGAACGTATGGGAAACCATTTTAAATGATGTACATCATGTCTACGTTTAATACTTATTGCCACTGACGATTTCTGAGATAGTGCGTAAAACCGGCAAGTGGAATACAGCCTTAACGTTACAATACCCGTACACCGGTGTGAGTCCCTCCAGCGTCGGCCCGCCGCCCCCACCCCGCCGCTTTCATCGGCGCCGATTTTCAGGTATTTGCCAAGAGATAGTGAAGGTACGCGGAGCTCCGATAGTGGGGCCGACCTAATGGGTGACAACGACCCGCCAATTTACAGCGGGGAGGGGTGGGGTGGGCCTCGGGGTATCCCCTAACCAACCAACCCCCCTCCCGTCACCCCACCCCCGCCCACCCCTTCCCTCTGGCATCCCTTATACCTGCACCCCTTCAGGTTGCCACAGGAGGCTGAATCACCATGGAGGGACCTCACCCCTCCAGCCTCACCCCGCCCCAACCCCAACCCACTCGGCCCACTTACAGTGACAGTGAAGCCAACTATAGTGGCTTCCCCGGGTGGCTTCCCCACGCAGGCCGTGTGGCTTCACTTTGCCCACTTGGTACTCATCCCTAATGAGTACGGCTGGGGGCGGGTAGGTTCGGGAGATGGAGGAGACAGGGAAAGTGGGGTTGAAGGATACATTTCTGATGGCGAATGTATACTCTGTTTGTTTAAGTGGGATTTTTTTGCTGGATAAACATACTTATAGACAGTGATTGGTTTGGTGAAATACTTCAGGCCCTTTCCTCGGTTTAATGGAAAGTTATTGGAGGAACAGGATGGATGCAGGCATTTGAGAGAACTTGAGAGGGTTTTTGAGTGGGCTACCTTGTAAGCGTTCGAGTGTTATCAATTGAAAAAGAAAAACATTTGAGCCAAAGTTCGGAATACTTCTACCAAAACCTCGATCTCCAAGTCAGTGACTATGTATATATGTACTAAAAGAGTCATCACGTTTGAGGTGATACTACTGACAGTAATCTGGCTTCTAGTATAGACAATTTGTACCACGTGTACGTACATCCCGGCATCCCCAAACCAGACAGATTTAACCAACAACATTGCAGGTGGCGATACCTTAAGCATGTCGCGCTAACTGAGTAAGCCGGTAATGTAATAAGCCGGCGCGTGGCCCCCAGGTCCCACGGGTGTAGGCATGAATTAGACGACCGGTTCATAGTCAGTATGTTTATACTGGCTGCAATTGGTGAACGTGTTGAACATCGGGGGAGGGGCGGGCCCGGCGCGGCTTGTCATCGTCCTGTCGGAGGCCTGCAGGGCGCGGATCTAGCCCTGGAGGAGAGCCCGCCTCTAATTGCCTCCCCTTGTTGATAAGGCGAGCAGCTCACGCCCACCGGTGAGCAGGTAAACCCGAACTGCGAAGGACTCTGAGGGACTTGCTCGAGTCAGCGTATGGTATATTGGGTATTTGTATATATATATATATATATATATATATATATATCATCTAACTCTTACAAAAGTACAATGGCAATCAGATTGGGACGTATGAGTCTCTGTAAGGTGTACTATATACACCTTACGGAGAAGATCCTACTTTCCAATACATAATACACCTTACGGAGACTCCTACTTCCAAATCTATGGGGTGCCACCCCTGTATGACTCTTTCAAATATGCATTGTGAAGTACGAAAGATATACAGGGAATTGTAAAGTTGACGATAAAAGTTCGTATTTCCATTATATCTTTGTTTACCTGTGCCTACTTTAGTAGAGTCATCCAGTTATGAAAGTCCAGAATAAAATAATTGATATAGTCACCTATATTGGATTGATTGTATCCTACACCCAACATAACACAATAAATTATAACCAATCTCTTACTAACCAGTCCCTCCAACAACCCCACCTCCCGCCACCAAAATCCTCCAGCAACATGTCACTAAGAATAAGTTGATGCATAGTGCTTTGTGCAAAACAACATAAAAACAGTGGACCAAAAATCGTCAACAAGGGAAGCCACATCTCTTTGAGTCGAAGCCACTCGGGAAGCCACCCTAAACTATGAGCTGTTGGACAGTCGGTATTAGGTGGGGGTCACACCAAGCGGCCGGTGGAGTCTCCAGGGGTACAGACACTAGCCTCCTCTGGAGGAGAGGAGAGGACCGGAAGGCAGTCTAACTGCTGCGCCACAATTTGTCCGTTGGAGGCCGGGGCCTGTGAATGATGACTGGGCGCCTTCAGATCAAGGCCCGGCCTTCATCATGTAAAGGCCCGGCCTTCATCATGTAAAGGGACCCCCGCTTTACCCTCGGCGCGGAATGCCACGCACTTCACACACATGTGCGGCTCCCAGCCCCTCCGTCGACGCCGCCGCCGCCGCCACTGGGCTGAGGAAAAATATGACATCCCCAAACTATAAAAAATGAAGAGTCAGGAGGGGGGTGTGGGGGTTGGGGGGGGGGGGGGAGTCTTGTGTGGGGGTTGGGTCCGAGCGCCTGGAGGAGCCAAATGAATCAGGTTCGTGCCCGTTGGGGGCTTAGACATGAACACAAGTGGTACGTCGGGGGGTCCCCCGCCCCCTGTTACTCACCCTCCCCCCACCTCCTCCTCCAGGGCGGCTGGCCCGACATGTCAACGGGGAGACGTGACCACATGGCCCGACGTTTGGACCGTCTGATCGGGGGTAAGGGTCAGACGCCGAGTATAACACTTTGAGAAGAAACAAAATTATAATAGGGACTTACTAATAGAGTGAAAATAACGCAGGGACCTTAGAGAATTGGTGCGCTTAAGGGAGGGTAATGGCCACAGTAAGGGGTATAATTGGTGAAGATATTTGTGTGACTAATTCAAATTCCTCTGATTACAAGAGTTCCCCTACCTCCAAGATTGAAAGACTTATCATTAATATGGAAGGCATATATTTTGAAAAAGATAGGTCATTGTTGCACAGTAGTGGTTTTCATACTCCAACCACTTCAGCCGCCTATGGACAGGACCAAGATGAACTTGCTCCCGTCGCGATATTGCCACATCCCCAGTTTACCTACTTGTAAAACCACAATCAGCCTACAATCAGAAAATGACAAAGTGTTTTCTCCGTATTCAAAGCCCCCCTATGTTGGCGCGGCGCTGACCGGGAGCTGTTTACTTTCGCTCCACACTATGAGTCGGTGCGAGCAGCTCGCTCAGACAGCCTCTATTTATGTCAGTTTTATAGCGGCCGGGGTGAGCGTGTCTCCATCTCGTGTCGTTTATTAAACGCTGCCGCAGAGCCGCGCGGATGTCTATCGGTGAGAACATATGATAACAAGTGGTAGGGGAGCCAGGCAGCGCGCGGCTCCGGGCGGTAATTAATGGGGGCTCGGGGTGGAAGGCCGGCTGGCCACATGGCAGCCGACGCCAGCCTGCCGGGGCCGGGCGCGGCCCTCCTGACAGCCGCCGCCGCCGCCCGCCCCGCCGCCCCGCCATCAAACGGCCGCCTGTCAACGGGCTGAGCGGCCCGCGACGCCCCCCGCCACCCGATACGCCTTGTAAGCCCCGCCACCGACACCCCCCGCGGCCCGCCGCCTCAGGTGCCGGGGGGCGGGCGGGGGCGGCCCGGGAGGAGCAGGAGGAGGAGGCCGTGCCCTGCGCCGCGTCCTCCCGGCGAGGGGGCCCCCTCCTCCCGGGGAGCGCCAACCTAAATCCCCCTTCCTCCAAAGGGGGACGGGTCGCGACTATTAATCCCCAATCCATCCCGCCAATTAGACAAACTGCTGACTCAGCGTGCACCCCTTCCCTGCTGGTGCCCGGCGTTCCTCGCTGGGTACAGGCGTAAAGGTGGGGAGCCTTCCGCTGGTTCCGGCGACCAATAAGTCACCCCCATCCCGCCGTATTTATGACGGCTGATAAGGCCGGTGCCAGTGGTTGTCTACCGGGTGCCCCCCGCCCTACCGAGGTCCCCCACTATCGCCCCCTATCGCCCTAATCATAAGGTACACCCGCCCTCCTAGGGGCGCAAGAATCTAAGATATTCCCCCAAGAAATTGGAGATTATAAATGTAATGTATGGTTCTGTACTATGAATGGCATATACAAATAGTAAACCTACGACCCCCACCAACAGTGATCGTTTACCTTCTGCGCTTATCACATGCTTTAGATGAGTATGCATAGTGAAGGTAATCAAACAGAAAAATGTCAACCTCAGATAATTCAGGTAATTTTTAAGACTAGAGTTTTCTTTATATATATTATTCAAAGATGTTCACATGGGCACACGTGTTCTTTCAATCAAATAAATGCAAATTATTTCACTTAGATTTACAGTTAGACTTACAGAAAATAGAATAGGATGATTAATGAGATGTTATTATAAAACATACTATTGTTTTCATGCACAATCCATGACAGTGTATCTTCATCTGAAAACTATGCAACTGCTTTGTCTTTTTAATTTGGCCAAATGTATAATAAAATCTTGTTTTGGAATAACACTATTATACTCACATGCCTATCAAATGACGAAAGGACTATATTTTTTCCCCTACCGTCACCCGACCCTGGAACTATAACCCCCGCTCCCTGCACCATTGCCTCTTCACCAACGATTACGTAGTCAGTCGTTTATCAGCTAATCAATTAAAAAAACTGCCTGGGCCACGTATAATAAATCAAATGTGTGACAATAGATGAAAGGGCGTGAGGCGGCGCCGGGGGTGGGATGGTCGGTGCCAGGTGTAGGCTGGGACTTTGAAGTCGGCTCTAAGCCAACCCTCAACACCCCGATCATGACTGCTGGTGTCAGGCTTGTAGGGACCAGGCGACGACGGACAGCCTCACTCCACCGCCCGCCGCCCGGCTACCAGCGACCACAGACGGTGTAAAAGACAGGAGTGAATAAAAACTATAAAAGGAATGAATTGATGGTTTTTATGAGTTCTGTCCTTTGACGGATGTATGATTCGCAGTTCTTTTGGGGATGTTGCTTTTGTATGAGATTGTTTGAAAAAACACATGGATTATATCAAACATTCGTGATGCTTTTTCTTTTCAGACTTCATTGATCTAAAATAACAACTATGTACATTGTTGGTCTCGCCCACGCAAGTGAAGTTTTATTATCATTATACTAACTCTTTGTTGAAATAGTTTCTGTCAACTCGTGAGGATACTATCATAAAACATGTTGAAGATTACACATCCCCATCCCCACTGAAGTCTATTCTCGTTGTTCCGACCAACCAAATTAGAATGTTATTGTGACGTTCCTTCGTAGATCGGGGTTTCCAATTCCTAAGGCAGAGGGAAGTGGGGGTTGTTTTGGTCTCGAGCTGAACGGAAAGTTCGAGCAGGAAACCGAAGTGTAAGAGTCGTGCCTCGTGCACGAGGGGGGATGGGCGGGACAGTTGAGGAATCAGTATTCTAGGATGGTTGGGGAGTGTGACGGTTTGTATGGCCTGAGGGGTTCTGAACATCTTCAGATTTTTTAATGTAATGATTGCTTGCCTAGTGGTTGGTAGCATGGGGTCAAGCAGGTCGCACCTTCATCCCGGCAGTCACGGGCCGGCCGCTTAGAATTTCTGGCTTTCGTACCTGTCTGGTCTTTTAGTCTCGGGTCAGTCCTCGGGCTAATTCAGTCTTCCATGCCATCTTCTGTCTTCCAGACCACTACCCAACTTTTCACTGATAACTCGTTTACTTGAGTTTGACTAGCTAATTGACCTCTATTTAAGCATATCTTCGTCCGAACACAAGGAGTACCAAGAAAGGACTGTTTATTTCGGGCCTTCACACCCCCTTTTATAATCTTGTACTCAATTCTGATTGGTCACTCAGATCACATGACTATTCTGACATCATAACTGGTTACAATACATTTTCGTGCTTTCGGGCACAACCCGATATACTTTCGTACCTGATTCGTACTTTACATATTTACTATTATTTTGACACTGATTACACTTCTAGTTCAACGACAGATGAATGGATAATTCATCACATTATCATAGCAAGAATGTAAGTGTGGGGGGGGGGGGGGCAATACGTTGCGGCAATATGTTGCAATAACATCCCAGTGGGACATCACAGTAGTACATTGCTGCGTCATTATTGAGAGCTATCAAAGTAATGCAATAGGGACCATAACAGAACAAAACAAAACATCAATGCAACCTTACAATAACTTCACACTTTCTTGCAGCTAGGCAGGGCCTAACCCAAGCAATAATATGACGTTATAATAACATTATCATAATGTTCTGGTGAATTATGCTTTGGTTCTTGTTACATTATTTTGATGGCACCCAAAAACGTCTTGAACCTAACATTGCGATATCGCAATATAATGTTATTGTGACATTCTTGTAACATATTATAACATTTTTTATTAGTTAGGTCACAACATGACCAAAATATAACGTTATTATAACGTTCTTTTTTGATAAGTTGTAACTATACCTAAAATAACGTTATTGTTATGTGACAATTGGATGGGTTTCAGATTAACTAAAAAGTACAGTCGAAGAGGGTTCTTGTTACGTTGCTGCTTTCCTGGGAAGAAGGTTATATTAGGACCCCTTGGCCAACTATACCCACACACCCACCCACGCCCACACCCACTTTCAAAATCCTTGGTCCTTGGCAGTATCCTAATCAGATGCGTGGTCAGTGATCAATACACCTCGGCCCTGAGACTACAAAGGGTGATTAGGGCGCTGCGTGGCGGGCGGGCCGTGAGTTACTCGGCCCGTCACCTGGAGGAGGCCGCCTGGCGGGAGCCGCTGGAGATGGTGGGGCAGATAGGGCACGGACAGGGCACGGACAGGGCCACCACAAGGCCCTATTAGGGACGCGCCCTCAGCCCCCCGACCCCCCGGACGGCCGGCGGGCCCTCTGAAGTGGACGTGAGGGGCGGCTCCAGGGCGGCTCCAGGGCGGCTCCAGTAATCGGCCTTCGCCGTGGAGGTGTCAGAGAGTACGTACATACTGTGGAGGTGTAGGGGATACCTAATACTGAAGGACCTCAGCCTAGGAAGTGAGTGGAGTGGAGGGGGCACTTTCTGTTTTAAGGGAGCTACATATAGCCAGATACATGCACTGCCTTTTTTGTAACTGACGTCCTTTGAATTGGAGTAGAGTACCCCCTTTATTTTAGGAATACAATTTGAAACAATCGCTTGCAAAAAGAGGAGTGCCCCAATCCCAAAATATACATAAATCGCCAAAAATTGTCTACAAAAATTGGTCAGGATAAGACGACGGATCCCGGCGAGGGATACACTTATTCTTTGATCTTTGTGAATTAAAGTAAGTACAGAAATGATTGTTATGCCCCCTCCCCCACCCATCTTTGTTTCTGGAAGTACCTGACTGTCCTATATACTTTTGAAACAAAGGGAGCTGGGCGTTGTGTAGTTGTGTAGTCATTTGCCATTGGAACCCTTTAAGACCCAAGTGCCCCCCCTCTCCCCACTTAACCCCTCCGCTCCCAATCATAACTACTCACATTACAACACAAACAGAACACTCCCCCGAGCAGCTCGCCCTGTCAGTTCGATTATTTGGGTTGGCGCACGCCGAGTTGGTTTGGACCGCGTGTTGGGGCTATAGTAGGACGTGTAGGACAGGGTAACCAGCCATGACAGTAATAGAACAACGGATACATCTGGTGTTACCTTTGATGCTAAAAGAAATCAAAGCAGATCCGATGTCACTGGATTATCGATGGGTCTGGTAACTTTGTCTAATGAACCCTTTGTAGTAGTTACTGGGCACTTTAGCGTTGAGACAGTTGCCCTTAAGACCCCTTAAGAGTAGCAGTACTGTACGGGTTTGAATTTGATCTTGGCAGCTCATCGCTTTAAGTCAGATCAGTGAGGAGGTTCTGTTAGATCAAACACCTTCATGGCTTGTCTTTTCAGTACGGTAGTTTCAAGAATCCCTATAAAAGGACGATCACTCCACATATATGCGCACTGTAGTCTACTCTTTTAATGCTATTGCCCAATACCAAACTTTTAGGCCCACTTTATTGCTTACTGCTCGCAAGACTAGATTCTACAAATAAATAAAGACAGTGATTAGATAAGATGTTTATTAAAGCTAGACAAACTAATCAATACGTGCGCTCATAGCATGATGTGTGATTCAAAATAAAGAAGACCAACTAATAAGATCTATACCTATCGATCTAAAGAGTTTAAGTTCTACTTATGGGATTCCTTTCTTCTAGAATCAACGTTATTACCCTACTTCTTCTAAAATGATGCTCTTTTGCATGTTGCTGTCTAAATACTGAACTTTCTTCAGGCCAAGAACCAGCGAAATGGGTCATAACCAACCTGTCCATTTGGTTGCTGTTTTGTTAAACTGCTTTCTAAAGGACCTGTGGGAACCAGCAAATTGGGTCATGACCCCATTTCTTAGTACCAGCCTCATCCTCCATGGTGTAGTGGTTAAGACCCTCACCTCCAAACCCAAAGATTGTGG
This sequence comes from Lepidonotus clava, assembly GCA_936440205.1. Classification (NCBI taxonomy): domain Eukaryota; kingdom Metazoa; phylum Annelida; class Polychaeta; order Phyllodocida; family Polynoidae; genus Lepidonotus; species Lepidonotus clava. Next base: position 31,002,735 of record OW387143.1, read on the forward strand.
ATTCGAATCCTGGCGAAGCCACTTGTAACATACAAAAAACGCACACGTGTACCATAAACATAAAAATAAACATACAAAATAAAATAAAGGTAATAAAAATACATTTCCCATCTTGGGTTTCCAGGTTTATGAGGAACACTCCGCAAAAGGTTTTATAATCAAAACAACACATTTGATCTGTAGCAGTTTTACAGTACATAGAAATCAATGTAGGATTCGTGATGGCTTTAAAAGTCGCCCTTTGACTTTTCATGTCATGATATAATATCCATGGGCAAATGTATTAGCCCCAGGGAGGACCTTTACATGTATACATATGGTAAAACATGTTCTGGGCCTAAGCTAAAGGGCCGACACTTGAAAAGGGCCCGGGCCTCTGGATCATTGGCCGCTGGAAGTGACCCCGCAGATAGAGGGCGCTACGGGGCAAATGAGGGTCACGTGATCAAAGACCGTGCCTGGGTGCCCGGATGAAGAAGGGCGAAGTGGCGGCCCCTGGTGGTGACCATGTGCGACGGGTCTTGGGGGGGGGGGGGGGGGGTTAACATCGTCACCTAGTTTAGGATGGGGAGTCAAAACGTAATTAAGAAGCTTCGTGCAACCCATTCAATACAATCATATTCAAGTGGATGAGGTCATGTATATGAATATAATTTCAGACATTTAAAAATGTGTATTATTGTTTTCTAATTTCTCTAAACGTTCACGGTTTGTTGAAGGTTCACATTTCCTAAAATAGGAGCTAGCGAAAGATAGAGCAACCTTCACTTCGAGTTGTTCCCGACAATCGTTTGAGACAATGGAAGTGTACCACTTGTCGGCTCTACAAAAGAAATGTCCTTGAGTCTTGTGCCCAACTTATTGGGACCTATAGAGCAATGCACAGACCCGGGCACAGACCCTGGGACAGAACACACGCATTAGAAATAAAAGTATTCTCAATTTGAACTCAACACCAAGAAGTTATATCATCAAACGACCACTAAACCTTTCGAAAAGCTGGACTTCTAAGCTTGGATTTGTGATATGCCATTGTCAATGAGAGTAGGTAATAATATTTGTAAGTTAAACAATTATGATGTTTTAAAACTTGACTGAGACTGAGATTCTTCTTCACTCCTCTGGACTTTTTGTAATCATTTCCTAATTGAGATATTTAAGAAGCAATCCACACATGTCTACTCCCCCAAAGGAACATACCCACAACCGTCTCTCATTACAACCCCAGTCCCACATACATAAACTGTTACTTATATACTACTTACATCCCCTGTTGCCCCTCGTATTCCCCACCAACGAGGACCATGTGAGCAACTCACTCCAACTCACCAACTGCTCACACAGTCACCCAAACCTTCTGTATGTGTTTTTTTTTTTCAGGGCGTGTTGTTCATTAATAAGGCGTCAACTATAAACTGGGCCTGGGCCGAGCAGTGACGGGTCTCTTATTGTGGCCTGATGGGTGTGACGAATGGTCTAATGAATAGACCAGGGCCCGACTTAATGTTCGCCAGGTGGCGCCAGTCAACCGGCGGCCATCTTGAAAGGCGGGGAGTGATGTGCTTTGGTCTTTGATGTGGGACGTGGGGGTGAGTGTCGGTCGTGGTGAAGGGGATATGCCAAGGACGTGTGAGAAGCATGGGAATAACACAAACAGATTGGAGTGAACATGTAGAATCATATCAACAACACAAACAAATGTGGTGATATGTGCAGTGTATAAGAATGCAATTTCCTCACTGTAGGTAGATGGCACCTTGAAATAACAAGTAAAACCAGTTACCTATAGTCTATACCCAGTAACGTGTCCAGATACGACAAGATTGAAGTCTTGCTTACTGTCACACCTCACGAAATCTATAAAAAGAACTAGTAACGCACAAGAACATTACTGGACCTGAAATGCAACAGAAAGTGTGAGCTACAGACTGGAGCATATAAATATATATATATATATATATATATATATGCATGTATTTACTCCAGTTGAAAGAATGTTAAAGTGTTACAATAATTATCTTAAGTATCAGAACAGAATAGCATAAACAATCCAAACGATTCACCACGCAGAGATGTCATGCACTAAATCGTTGTTATCGCTATAATCACCCTAAGACAGCCACACAGACATACTTTGTCCTATCTAAATGAGTATCTCACCTTCATATTTACTTGTACATGTATCCCCATCTCTACCAATACAACTTTCTCAATAAAGTGGCACCACCCTGATGTTGAAAACTGAAACACCTTTTTGGGAGTTGTGATATACTTAAGCTATATAGAGTGAAGTGACCTAATTACCAAAGGTCCCAAAACCTGGCAGACTGGGTGACTGCGCAGGTTCATGGTAAAGGTGTATAGTCCATATCCCAGAGTCCATATCCCAAGTTCACCATGGGTACCATGTGCCAAGTTGATGTGAGCATCTGAGGTGAGCAGCTCACGACCTACTCGTCCCCAGCCCTTAGCTTCTCGGGCTGCTCCCTGCCAAGATGCAACTTTGCAGAACCTTCTGCAACTACTTTGACTTTTAGCTACTAAAATGACACATAGCAGTTTCACTCTTTATGTTGACCTTACCACAGACCTTACCAAAATGATAACTTTATCATCATGTTATTATTTCAGTGAAATTAAGATCCAACCAAAAAAGAACATTTTTTGATAAGATTCTGTTTTGGTTGAAGAACGTAACCATAACTTTGCAATAACTTTGTAGTGCAAGATCACAGCAGTACAGCAACGTTATTGACAGTCACTAAAACAACGTATACTACCAAAATAGGATGAAACAGAGCGTCACTGAAACATACCCGGAGCTACTCTCCCTAGAGCCGCTTACCCCGGCCTACTTTACCTCCGACTGTTGACCAGATGGTGGGGTTATAGGGCCCTACATGTCGGTCTTAACGAGTCTGTTCACCTGGCCGTGTCTGGCCCCTGATGGATGCTGATGAGTCGGCCCGGCCACCCCGTTATGACACGCCTTGTTTAAAACAACTCCCCTCAATAACCCCTGGAGGCAGGAAGTATGGGCCGGCTCTTATCGACTGGGGCCAGGTTCACATGAAAGCGTCTCCATTTGTGAAGTATATAACTAAAATATTACTTCCTATTTTAGCAGGTTGTATTTATTACTTTGTGAATATTTTTAACATTTCACAATGGTCATTCACTCATGTTACTATTCATTCATCGTTTATTGTCAACTTCAAATTCATATACACATGATGTTCCAGTTGATCACTTGAGAATAGATAGGACTGATAAAATGTAACTATGATGCTATGAAAATACTGATATAAATACATGTATACGCACGCAGAGTCCAATTCAGTCTTTAGCTTATAAGTATGATTATGTCTTGATCACCAGTGCAAACTTTTAGTTTTTGAGCAATTTAATAACAAATGTGATTTGTATTGACTTAACGATAAGGGTACTACATAAAGGATAACAAGGCTAAGTAATAGTCTTGGTTAGGAGTACTGGTGATCGCCCTAAATAAACATGATATCTTTTTATTTGGTCACATATGATATGTTTCAAGTAGATAGAAATTATAAGGTTGGTTGTGACAAGAATGATGGACTTCTATATGTTGTGTTATTAGGTTATTTACTTGTAAACAAATATAGTAAGATACATGTACATGTGTACGTACTTGGCATGTCCTCTTAGATTATAAGCAATTTCAATAACTCCACAATAAGACATCAGCCTCCAGTACATAAAGCTCAGTTAAACAGACACATAATGACAAGTACACATGTTTGCTCAGCTCATGTCCTGTAAGTTATGATTTGTATGATAAACGAGACGCCATAACGTCAGGGGACGCAACGTCAGATTCCCCAATTATCGCCCAGTCCCCTCCAGCTCAGGTGACGTCCTGACTCCTCCAGGGCCTGCCTGGCGACCCTTGAGGAGGGGGGGCACTGACTCTTTGAAGGTTGCTATCCAATTTCGAACTACCACCCCTACTTTTCATGACTGACAACTCCTGAATTTTAGTTGAACGCTCCTGATCTTTCGGAGACAAAAATCACTATTTCTAAAAAATCAGAGTGTGTCAAAACATGTACCAGGAAATACACAAATGTTACCTAACTCGCTGAGAAAAAGTTTCATTAAATTTCATTCGGTTTGAAATATTGTAACAATAAGACTAAGGGTCAAGTTATTGACCGTAGAATTATTGTTCTATGGAAGATCATAATATAGTTCACCACTTCCTCATCTTTGCCTAAAAAGGGGTTGACCGCCCCACAATGACGACATTATGAACAGGTACAACCCAAGTGCCCCCCCCCCCATCCTCTTGCACCCTGGAGGGCCCCGCGCACCTGCCGCCCGTCACCTTGATGTTACTGCCCAGGTCCATCTTCACAATCAGACCCCGGGAATCAGACCCAGGAGTGGGCATGTAGGCTGGTGCATGAACTCCTACTAGGTGATCTCCTCCCATTGCGTTCGACATGTCTTTAAGCCCCTTGCATCCTGATTAAGGCTGCCCTTCACCTCCCAAATGAAGATCCCAATGTCATAGGCGGATCCAGGGTAAGAGTCAGAGGGGACTATCTGTCACCCCCTCCCCCCCATCTCTGCTTGTTTGGTTTGGGATTACCTAGATTACGAAAAGAAGTAGAAATGGATTCCGCGCACAAGAGGCTCTCTTCCCCTTTGTACTATTTTTTTACTTTTCACATTCTGGCTTCTCCTGCAGGTACAAGACGATGCCCTGGAACGAAAATGATCGGTAATTTGTTCAATAATCATATATATACTATATTAACATTCTGTTTTGGTAGAAGAACATAACCAGAACATTGCAATAACGTCGCAGCGCGGCATCACAGCAGTACTTTGCAGCGACATTATTGGGAGCCACAAAAAGTATATAACAAGAACTGAAACAGAATGAAACAAAACATTACTGCAATGTTATAATAAGACGTGCATCTCAGTTACATCATTACACTCAGCCCCTAACCCTTGCCGTAACCCCGGCGGGTGCCCGGCTGACGTTGGTGGATGAGGTGGGTGAGAGGCGGGAGTTGGGCGGTGTGTCGGCCCTGTCCCTGCCCCCGCTCTGAGCTGCTCACATCTATCTCTGCTCTATTACCAGCTCATTAGGGCCCTGAGCTGCTCACTGTATAGGAGTATGGAAGAGGTGAGGGGGTGAGGGGATGGCATTGGCTGTTTGTGATCACATGAGGCCACGAAGCGATGGTGTTTACACGATATGCGAATTACGGTCTGTCAAATAGGATTTCCGCAAACAATTTAGATAACAACCAACATACCTGTCTGTACATATTACGGTCTTGGAGAATGGTGCGAATCTATCTCAATATCATTATTTTAATTTCATTGCCCAAGACACATACTTACAAATACAATTAGGCTGTGGCCCCGGCTGTGGCATAGTTGAAGTGTAGCCTACTAGTACATGTACCTTGCATCTTCTCTTTTGAGATATCAACGCACCATTATTTCCTTAACAACTTTTGCATGGCTTGTCTATTGCAGCAAATGGGATTGTGGAGGGTGGGGGATATGAAATACCTTTGGTATTGTCTTGAACCATATTCTAAACCATTTTACTCACAAAGCAATATGCCTACATCTGAAATTGTAAGTAGGCCTAAGCTTAGGTTACTGATGACGGTATTGTTTCCATTTGCTCAAAAACATACATCATGATCATATGCACAGTTTATTTACAAATATTTCCATCACTCACTGAACACCTGAAAGATCATGCATACCTAGATGAAAATGAAAACAGAATACAAAAAATAAAGTGTTTTTTTTGGTAAGATAAGCATATCAATTACAGTCACCAATATCTGGATATAGGCCTACTTGCGAAGCTTATATAACAGTCAGTGTGAGCCAAGAAAACCTGCGACATTCAACGTTCAAGTAATCACAAAGAGTAACTTGTAAACAGACAACATACCGAGCCCCTTTCCTTTCCCTCCCCACCCAGACCCCATCCCTGGTAAGCCGAACCTGATGAAGACGTGGTATGTAAACATGCAGCGCCCCCACCCGCCGTGCGGCATTAGTCAGAACTAGGCCCGCTGGTTCCAACTCCGGCCACCTGGGGGCAGCTCGGGCCGGGCGTCACGGCAGCTGGTAACTGGCGACGTGACGGGGGCGCAGGACCAGCGAAAGGGGATGATTGGGGGAGGTGGGCTTGGTGATAGGTTTTAGCGCACTTTTAACTCTATTCAACAAAATTATTTTGACTATGGAAATGTGTGTTTTTGTTAGTCTATACTTCGCACAAAACCCATGAGCGCCTAAGCAGGCAGACATAGTATCCCAAAGTGAAGGTCGAGAACCCTCCTCTTTTTCAAAGTCTCAGATCCACCAATTATTCGAGACCTAAACATCTTTGGAAAAAGAGTCGGCCTGCTATGAGGATTAATTCTGATTGATTTAAAATTTGATAGACCCACCCATACCTCACCTTTTTTTGAGTGTACATTAATCTTGTAAACACAGCGTCACGAGGGAGTTTGAGTTCATTATCAGTTTTTTTCCTAATGCCGTCAATTTTCAATTAATATGTTGTTAGTATTATGTATAAACTACCCCAGTACGCTATGGCACACCCACATATATTAATCATCGTTTAACTGTTTACAGTTTTTCTACGTCATGTGGTAATGGCCACACGTTGCGTCATAGGGGCGTCCTGTGGTGACGTCATGCTGTGACGTCAGTGGAGTGGACGTGTCGGTATGGTCAGGGGGTGACGTCAGGGTCAGGGCGACACGGGTCAGGGCCGCTAGGGGGCCACAGGCTGCATGGGGGGCATCCCCTACCTCCCCCTATATATGTGACCGAAAGGGGGTACCACGGGGGTCAATTTGTGAGGTGGAGTTTTAGTGGCTTATTCGCAGCGGTGCATGGGGAGGGGGTGCTTACGATTTCCATTATTTTTTTCTTTGGTCACCAAGCTTACGATATGGATATTGTGCAAAGAAATATAATGTTGACTCAATATGATCACGAGTTAGCATCTGGGGGTAGCATCGCAGAAGGGTCTCGGGACGATGGACATCACACAATTACTTGTCTACATTGTTTACACCATAACGCCATAAGCAAAATTTGATATGAGCTGAAATGACATCAAAATGTTGCTGAAAATGTTCCTAGGCTAAAATGTAATGTTTTCAAGCCGTTACTAATGTTTCAAAGGAATAATTCTATTAAACGTTTATAGGCGTAATAGGCAACGGGCACTCTGTCACTGTCGAGATTTTGAATTGAAGATCGAAAAAAAATATTCGGAGAAATACACGCGTATTGTCACATCTGTTGTTATATCTATATTTAAGATAGCAGATATCCAGTACGATGTGGACATTAATATAGCTTTGTAAAATATGTGCAAAAGGTCGTGCATGTATATTGTAGCAAGCCAAATTGTAAAGTATTCCTTAATTTACCACAGGATCGCAAGTAGCTAAAACGATTAATAGTTGAATTAGTGGACTATTCGAGAAAATCTCAATTCAAATCTTCAGTTCTTACTACGCAATAACATCTCAAATTAGAAATCTTATTTAGATATAATCTCAACACCATGCGCCCACACAATTCCCCATGCAGCTGACTACCAATATAGACTAAAAGAACAGACTAAAACCTCAAGTCATCACACTTGTAAATATTTCATCAACATCAATACAAAACCCATATGTCCGTCATCCCAATTACTCTCTTGGTTCCACCACATTTCTCCCGTGAAGGAACCTTAATGACTAAACGTACAGAGAGTGAGTACCCCGTGTCTCTACGGCGAGCTGCTCGGAGCTGCTCGGAGCTTCTCACCATGGGAACGGACGGCGGGGAGTCTTTATGATATTAAAACTAATTAATCGGCCTCTGTGAAGTGTCCACCTTAATAAGAGTCCCTGCTGACAGGAAACAGGGTGTGGGAAGAAACTTAAGTTATTGGGAATCGTAGTTTTCAAAATAACTCCTTGTTCTACTGTTGTAGCCCGAGGTTTATCTAAGAAAAATATAGACATTATTCAGAACAGTATCTCAAGTATAGTCAATGCTTCGATTTCTTATAATTCGTGAATTTTTAAGAATTTGTATTGCTCTATTCACTGCTTATCAATCATGATGTAAAATTAATATTATAGGCCTACTACTATTTTGTAAAAATTAATTTCTTTAGAAACTTATGATTTACTATGTAGCCAAGCCCCGTCGAGTCGTACACTCATCCACCCATAGGCCTGCTATTTTGCCACAATTTTATATTATTCATCTAACCTCTGGAAGATCATGTGACACGCATGAAAAAGTAAAATCTTTTCCCGCACAAAAAGAAAAGGGTATTTTAGTAAACATGAGACACTCTACAGATCCAACTATACCGGTCCCAATTATAATAGCTGGTTCCTGGCGCACCTGTTGGGCCACGTTAAGCCTGGCGTGGACCAGCGGGTGACCAGCAGCTCAAAGCTACGCCATTTCAGCTTTAATTAGAACGAGGCCGAGCTCTGAGATTAGTTCTCTTTGGTGATTCTAACAAGGCCGACGGCCGCAGCTAACTAGCTGTTTTCCTCTCTTGTATCTGAAGCTGATCCAAATAGGCGGGTAGAGTCAAGCTAGGAATAATTGAAACATGTCTGTAAATTTTGCTTATAATAATAATGCATATTCTCGTAGCAAACTAGCTGGAAAATTACATACTAGGCCTACTAACAGCAATATTACTATCCGAGTTTGATGAAGGTGTATTGTGTTATTGAAGAGCCTTCCATGCTATCTCAAAATAGTAATTATCATATATATTTTTCAATCATTTCCACAAGATCCATCAGATCCAGGTCTGATCTTCCAAGAAGTTGAATATAAAACCTAATTTCAGTTTTCTTCTAATAAATAATATTGTTGTACATTATAATACCTGTAGTCCTACTCAGCACAATACTAGTTTCCTACACTGAATTGGAACTAAGACTTTCCCAAATGAAAAAAACAAACGGAACAAAAATGGCAAATGACTAAGCGTCCTGTTTGGTATTATTTTAACCCCTTGACCCTAACTAACCCGACCTTGACCTTGGTCTTGACCCTGGAGGTAGATCAGAAGGTTAGTGCAGGTGTTTGCCGGGAGAGGGCGTGGTGGGCAGGTGGCGTTCACAGGGCCGACTTAATCAACCAGGTGTGGCCAGATAGAAGGTTCTTAAAAGGAGCACGCCTCCAACTTCTATCAAAATGTCAAACTTCCGACCTTTCAGATGAAAAACCTTATTTTTCACTATTTGATTTAAGTATATATGTTTCGTCTATTGATCACTTTCGTTTTAAGCAGTAAGTATTGTAGTTTTGTTCGACTGATAATAAGACATGCACGGTGACATACATGACGATAATTATGTTTCTGTTTGTAAAAAATGGGTAACTGAAAAAAAAAAGGAAATTCAAACCTTGTTTGACGAACTTAATTACACACATATCATCAAAAAGCACAAACTAATAGCCTCTGGAAACTGGTTGAAACTACCGTCTACTTCTGTATATTCCCATGTGGGTGTTAATCACATCTCCCTGGTTTAATTCCCTAAATCCATTTAAACAGACTGTTGAAATATCTTGATGAAAACATAATTATTTAAAATACATGTTTACTATGATCAAACAAGATTTATAAAATGTTTAGGTGATCATGAGCTAGTATGACCTCTCCGAAAACTCCTTTCCACTTTATTACGGTAATGTTAAAGCTTTGTTTTCAAGATGTTTTTGGAGGAGAACAAGATATGATGACATTTGATGTTCCTGTTTTGGCCTAAAAGGGGTCGACCACACCCAAATTAGGACGTTCGCTTCTCTCCGTTTTATTGTACCCTATCAAGGCCCAAGTGCCCCCTCGAGTATCAAATTTTAACGCTGCACTGCTTGTTTTCAGTTACTAACCGTCTAACGTTTGTTACCCTGTTGATGGGAAGAAAACAACCTAAATAAATTTGCATATTTTGTTCCAATGACTAGAAGTTAAGGTGTTAATGGCTGAGTGTCTGCAAATGATCCAACCACTTAATCCGTTGTTCACACATCGCATGGTGAACCAGCCCTATAGGCCCCTAATCTACATGAACAAAAGAGGTCTATAGGAAATTATATTGTTTTGATGTTTATAAGGCCATAGTTAATCCCTTGTTATTTCCCCAGAATCATGTAGGAGATTATGTGAAACCCTTTTGTAGATTCACGAAAATACAATAGACCCATAGAACAAATTTGACATAACAAGTTGGGATCAGCATATTGAAGGGGGTTGGGGGCGCTTTTATAAATGTTCTTCTCGGTAAAGGGAGGGGCGTGGGCCCCCGTGCCTCCCATCCGCCAATAGTGTTCAAAGGTAAGGGTGTAGGAACCCAAAAGTTTATGTCACGTGACCTCAAACATAGCCAGAATTGCCCGGCAGAATTGTCAGCTGGAACCCGGGCTCTCTCACATTCGCAAGACCTGGAACCCCCCTCTGGTTTTCCAGGAAATCCTCTCATGTATTGGGGTGTGGTGGTAAGGCGCTGGATAGTACGGGGATACCAGGGGAGCAATCGGCTTAGACATCACCAACAAGCGCCAATTATGTCGAAAAATGAAACATTTAAAAACGTCCAATCTTCCCTATCTCATCCGGGAATCTCATCAAGGCAAGACCTCTACCTATAGAGGGCTTCGTTCTGCCCACCAAAGACTGCAGTACCTCAGACAAATGTCATTGGGGAATGGGCCCGAGACCTTTTCTTTATCTGGCCTCCCTGATAGCAGCCATGATGGTAACCAGCTCCACCTGGGGCCGTACATTACGTCAGATAACGTCATATTTTGTGGTCCGATACCTGACGGCGGCCATGACACCCGGTTTTAATCAGGCGCCCCATGCTGGCTCAGGTAGGAACAAGGACGGCCAGGTAAAGACCCGGATGTAGGCGCCACCTAGCGGACTCATCCATCAACCCCAGCGGGGACTACTTTCTTGAGGAGCGGACTTCCGGCGAACGACTGCTTTGAAGTGGCGGAGGAGATAAGTTCTGGTGGCCACGCCACATAAACGTCGGGTCTGGTTAGATCGGAAGGACTCGGAGCAAGGTCGGCCACCTTCGGCCCCGCTCGGGAAAGGTCGGCAGGCGGGAGTCAGCGGAGCGTGACGGGGCCTGGACGGCCTACGTCACGAGTAAACGGCCGTGACAGGGGTGAGGCATTGTGACCTACTGTCATGACCTGAGATGGTGACCAGACTGACCTGACCTAACCCCGAGACTGGACGGTCAACTGTAAGAAAGAGAGGGAGAGAAATGAAATAGGCAATTTGTTTAGTCAGTCGTACACACTGAGACAAATTGTAGTATGTAGTATTCATGGAAGTCGAAACGGGGGCTCCATAAAAATTTGGCGATAATCCAGGTTGAAGAGATACCACGATACCAACAAATGTTATCGCCACATAAAAGTTTTGTTTTTCCTTTTTTTTGTTCAAATTTTTTTTCAATCAAATTTAAATTTTACAGGCTTCTTCCTTGGTCACATATACATATTTTGATATATTAATATTTGTGAAAATATATATTTTTAAAATGGCGATATTTTGTAATTATCGCCACGATACTGATTTGAGGCATTGGCGATAATAATTTGAGTATCGCCAATCTTTTATGGAAGTGCTTTAACTGGCGATAATTATCGCCAAATTTTTATGGAATGCATACCTGGATTACAAGCTAAGTACTAGTGACACATGGCCAGTCTTTGGGTCAGTAATATTGGAAGTATGGCATAGGTGGCGCTATTGGGGTGGTCAACGTTAGGCTACATTGAGGAATACAAGCCCATAGACATCAAAGTCTAAGAATGAGATCTTTTGGGGAAAAGGCAGACCTAAGCGTTTCTCAAGACGCATTCTGAATACTGATGAAATTTATGGCGATAACGATTTATGTCTTTGTGTCTTTAATTTCCATCATTCCTCTCCATGGCCTCATCACTGCCAGTTACTGGAACTTAGTGGAAGTTATCGCCCGGGGGAGGGGGGTACTCGGTTCAGAAATGGCTACATTCAGAAACTGAGTGCCCCACCCCCACCCTTCCGGGAGTTATCTTCACCCAAAACGATATTATGATTTTGTCCCCGCCCCTAACAACGGCCAATGTTGACCAAGCCATGTTATGCCCCACTGCAGTATTGAACGGGACAGAAACGGCTGCTATAGTTTGCGGTTATACATCGCAAGTCATCACAAGCCATACTTACCACTTGGTACATAGTGTGACGAGTTGTAAAAATAATACGAATTGGCTTGGCCACATTCTTTGATCAAGTGTGTCATATATATAAAAGAATATTGATAATTTGTTGTACATTATTGTTACCATGTTGTAAAATTGATGATTATGATACCAATCAAATCAATTATAATTTTTATAGTCATATTGGTCCTGGAACACATAAAGATATTTCACGTGGACTGACCATTATGTAATAACACTTCTATATTATCCAAAGGGCAAGGACATAGGCAGGTCAATCATGCACCGGGAAAGAACGCTACCATAAACTTTCTAAAAACATTGTTACTGACAGCCAGTATCAGTACGGGACAATAGTGTACAGCTGGCCTTGGATAACCTTTGGAGAGTTTACGGTGTGCCCCCATGAACTGTGTATGCAGGGCCCGCCCCCTGGTGGGACTTCTGCCCCCTTGGTAATATCAACGGACCATTATGAAACTGATAATTTTGGGAATAAAAGCGGAGAGTGATATCCAAATCATTGGTCATTCGTACCCAGTACTTACTTGTTGTGTGACCATTCTTCTGACCTCCTGGCTATCCCAGCTAGGAGGGGCAGGGTCCCTCCCCCTTCCCTATTCCCTAACTATCCCTCTATCCCCCCTGTTTTTATACATTACCCCCAGATTGCTTAAGGCAAATTATTCCAAATTATCTCCAACCTTCTGGATCCATTATATTTGAGGTAGGTTTATGAATTGGAGTCATAATTGCTTGTTTAGAGTCAATTTACTCATGGGAACTACCTGGATTGGGAGTATGCAAGATTATAATTATTATGCTATTTTGGATCTATGATTCTTTGGGAGTCAGACTTATATAATGGAGTCAGATTTCAATCTATTCGCTTAGAACCAGATTAGGACACTGAGGAAAAGGGGTTGTCTCTGGATATCTTACAAAGTGTTTGGTGACAATAGAACCTGTGTCGGTGATAGTGAGAGATTCTGTGTTTGCAATGGTACTACTTCTACGGTATTCATAGTTATGATAATGTCAGAACGAAGTATAAAATTGTTTTGACAACGATGGTGAAAACCGTTTGTATAGACCTATATACAAAAATTATTGTCTCAAAGGATAGATAGCATTGGAAAGACCCTCGGACTCGGGTGAGGAGTCAAGTAAGAGTATATAATATGGAGTAACACATTTGAATAATTAAAACGCAGACTTATAAAATTGCGCGTGGAGGTTAGATGACTCGTGTTGACGTGAACGTGACGCAGAGAGCAAATCAAGGTCAATTGTTTGTAAACAATGATAGAGACTGGTGACGTCGACGCGAAGCAAATTCAAAATCTCCCTTAATATGGATACGTAACGGGTAGGAAGGAGGGTTGTAAACTCCGCGCCTAGGAGCATAGAACCCCCCCCCCCCCATTTTTCATGTGGATTTCTGGCTCCGCCCCTGCATAATAATCTATATAATTATGATTTGACTTTTATGATACATTGAAATGTGCCTTTAAAGTTTTCGTATTAATATCACGTTGAGCTCATAGTGAATTATCATACAAATAGATATGAAGAATTGGCCGCTTCTAATCTCAAATATCACCGGGCGCTCACAGCGATAACCTGGCTACTTACGCTGTCGAAATGCGTGCAGTGTTGAATCGAGGATGGGTTTGAAAGTGGAGGGGGGGGGGGGCATTTCCGTTAGGCCTATTGATTTTTTTTCAAATGAAATGCAAATACAAACCAAGGGATACATTTTCCGCAAAAGATAACTCCCTCTTAGATAGCGACATGAAGTTTTGGGGTAGTTTTAAGATAAACCATAACTAATATGCGCGCGCTGATGTAAAGATAACTGCATGCCCAATGCTATTTAATGAAAGTTATTGGATACTTTTTCCGAAAAAGATATTTCCTCTAAAGTCGCCACTTGTGTCGTACTTCGTGAAGTCCGTCGATGGGAGACCGCGGGGGGACCTTCCCGATACGCGATCTCCATACGGCATCTCTTTGGCCGGTTCCCGGGTCGGATCCCGACGAGGTCGCTCCGACCGTTTACATCAGTTCCGCCCCTACGGATCCCACCTCACGGATGCGTGTATGCATGTGATATTTGTGAACGGTTATCCAGAACGTTTTGAAGAGGATGGTAGAATAAAAAAGATTTAAAATGCTTCTAACATTTTGAAAATAATTGGATGTATACTTTTACCTATATATGTACAGGGGAAAAACTTGCACTCAGATCCAACAACGTTATCCACCCATGAAAAATACAGAAGACAGATATGCATATGCATACGTTATCCACCCATGAAAAATACAGAATTCGAAGACAATTTTCCGGAAGAGATGCCAAGAAACAATCCAATCTCATAACCTTACAGGCTTGTTCGTTCTCCGACCAAATCGCACTGACTTGCAATTTCTTACTTGTCCGACTGGTACAAGGCCTATCTGCAAAAAAGATCCATAACGTGTTGATATTCTTTGGGTATTCCTGTACTTATCTGAGCCAGCATTTTATCTAATTGAGGTCATGTTTGATCACTTACGGGTATTCCAACTAATAGAGTAGTTCTGATTCTACAGATTTTATGTCACAACGCCACTTCACAGATCCCTTCTTCTTCCGAATACTCCCGGCTACAATACAAGAATGAATCAAGGCAGACTTAGCCCTCAGACTTATCATCGAATTGGGGATGGAACCACTATAGTCCATTATTTGATTTAGTCGAGGGACGCCCGGCACCTGGACATTGTTAGGAGGGTGGGTGATGGTGGCTTTAGGGGCATCAGGGGCAGTGGGGGCTGCGGTGGCGTTGGGCGGTAAGGGCGAAAGGGGCGGCAGGGGCCGTCAGGGGCGGTGGGGCAGCGAGGGTGGAAAGGGCGGCAGGAGCAGTAGAATAAAACCAGTATATAGTTTAGGCGGAAGGGCGGTGAGGACAATAAGGGCGATAGTAGGCTGTAAGGGCAGCGGCAGGGCGATTGGGTGGCTATGACAGCCAGGAGCTAGATATACTGAGCCCAGCCCCCCCCCCCCCCCCCAATTTTGTTGTTGTTGCCAAATTTAGATATGTTTTTAAATGTGAAGTTCTAGCCCTGGGGGGGGGGGGGCGTCTCAAATCCTATTAGCCCCCACCCCCCCTTTTTTGTTGTTGCAATATCTGGATCCGTCTCTGATATAGGCAGTATGGGCGGGGCGGCAAGGGTAACACTTTGCGGCGAGGGCGGCAACGAAACAAGCGCGGCAGCATGGGAAGATTCCGCGTCTCAGGGTTTGGGAGGGGAGGGTGAGAATGAGGGGGCCATCTTTACGTCGGAACTGCTCATTGCGCATGTCAGCAATCACTGTAGGTTAGTCGCCAGGGGGCGCGACCTGAGCCTCGATGTCGGCTCCAATAAGACAACACCTCCACGGTGGGCTCCACGAAGACAACACCTCCGGGCAGCGCGCCCCCACCCCCAGTACATAAAGGTCGGGGACCCTTTGAAGGTATACGGCTGGACGTGAAGCGCGTCCTCCAGTGTCTCTTCCCATCCACTCAGTATATCGACGGGCTGTGAGAAAAGACAAACAGCAGTCATAAGGAATTGTCTTTTTTAGAGACATGAAAGTAACTATGCCAGTGATTCCCATTTATCGACGGCGAATACGAAAACATAGTTTGTAACACTATAGAGGAGGTGAAATTGAGATGTATGCGATTTCTGGTGAAAGGTCAATGTAATGTGTATGCCTGTCCCTTTGAATTATCATTGTCGCACCAATAAGTATACATAAACTATAGAAATAAAAATAATGAGTTGCTCATTGCATGGCAATCGTGTTAGTATTATGAGGATTAACTTAAAGTGGCTCAGAAAAATAATTATGGGAAGTGACGGTTAGATCATCCATTAATCTGTGCCACTTATGTAATAACTGATGTTATTGTAGAGTTTGACGGTCGAACAAAACTAGCCTCAAGTCCATTCATAAATACACTCATGGGCATATTTGTATCCAGTTGACGACGTAGTATTTACTACTCAAAATAAGATTTTTAATTTCAAATATCCCAAATTGATTGAATCACTTGTCACTGTCCGCCTGAGCTTGAGCAATTATATACAACAGGGCTATAAAAGTAGACCCATCATTCGAAAAAGGGATAGGAGATAGATTGCAAGCTGGTTGCTTTAAGACTAAACTCTCTGGTCTACATAAGATAGACCTGAAATAGTATGTTTGTTTAACCAAGGAGTCTAGTAATCGCTTAACTCCCTGAGAATCCCCTCATACTCCATAAAATTCGCAAAAATGCGTATGTAATTGTGTCCGTATTTTAAAACAGGAATTATCTACAAAATCCCCCCGATAAACCGGATCCCGCTTCTTCAGGCTGGTAGATGTTGAGATTATACAGGCAGTGGGAAGTTCACCGAGCATATATATGTATTTTAAGGTGGGGGGGGGGGGGGCGTAGTTGCCAGTTTCCCGTACTTTTCATTAGACTACCCATGCCTTAGGATACCCATACGAACAATATACATGTAAATGTAGAATAAGCCTTCGCGTTAATATAATTGAGATTTTCAAAATTAAGTGTGGCTTCACATTCTAGTTCCGGTCAAAAACAATGTAGTTTCTGCTTCTCTGATTGACTCAATCTGGACCTCATGGGCCATATACATACATATCCATGGGTAACCAGGTAACCCTGCCCCTTCTTCCCTCGTCACCGGACACCTTGGTCATCCCCGCCCATGGTCGGAGAGTGACGGCGAGTCGCTCCCTCCCCCACCTACCATGATGAAGCGCCTTCGAGTAGAATTAAATGTCCCATAAAGGATACCGGAGCTGGAAGGTTTTACAAGGACAGATGTAGGCGGGAGATGGGCTCCAGCTGCCGAGCTCTTCCCGCCGCTTTTTACCCGCCTTTTACTGGTTGAGGCTTTCGGGCGGCGGCGCGCGCCCCATGGATCAAGCGAACTTGTAACATCCTCACCGTCGCTAATTTACTGCGCCTCTCTATCCGCCCCTACACCGCTCTGACCGTGTCACATTCCCTTATAACGTTTAGGGCGTCATTGACAAACTTATATCTCATGCTGTGAGTGTAAGCGTAAATCAAAGGCTATGGGGTTCTTGGGGAAAAAGGTTTCGTGCACCTGCGGGTGTTAAGTCAAGGTCTATCAACGATTGGCTAACTGCTGACGATGGAGGTAGCGTTTTGCGGGTTTAACCCTTCGTTGTGTCTGTCATGTTGGATCGAATATAAAGGGAACTACAAGAGTCTTCAATCGGATGTGAGACTCTCGGCTATGGGAACGTTTGGAACAACATTCAAACCAGTTGTAGGCAGCATTTAGAAGAACATAAAGATCTCTAATCTGCAAATTGAAGCGCACACAGGTACACATGTTTAAATGTCGTAATACCAACCAACATAGACTGTCAGGAAACAGAACTATTCGACATACTTTCGAAACAATATCGGCAATGGCGGACCCAGCTTTTTGAAAGAGTGAGGGCGCGCTGATACAAATAAAGGGCACATCCTCGATTTTGCAATACCAAAATCTAAATTTGCCCAAAATTTGGCACTAAATCCGTCCCTAAGTTTTTACATGTTAGAGTGAGAGTTTAGAACACAAAACTGGATCTAGGTTGTATTTAACCCCACTCCTTCATACAGTTCTACCAGAAGGTGTGCACAACATGGGGGTGTGGTCATGGGGGTACACGCCCAGAACCAGCAGAAGGTCGACTGGCTCGGCTGGTTTCCGGAAACATGGGATCGGGAATAAATGACGCCTTCTCCGCGAGGCGATAGGTGGCGCTCATAAACACCTGCCGGGAAGTGTATGCGCGCGGCCGCCGACAAGCTGTGCGCTGATTGGCTGACGACATGTGCCTGTATGTATTCCTCCGCCGCGGCGTCGGGCCTAATGATGATGTATGCTTGCGCGGCGCAAACAACCCACAGGGAGCGGGCCGACCAAGGCAGCCGAGCCCATGTGGCAATGATATCTCCGACACAGTACCATTGATATCAGACACAACAAATTAAGGGGATTCATTTTTCAGGCGGACGTGGATGTCACATTTCACTGCGCGCCGCTTTGTGCAGGCGGAGACCGGCTGTGAGCCGTGCCTGCCCCACGCGGGGCCCAGCGCCGGCCGACGCCGCGCAGACCGTGGAGGGGATCATCCATCTCCTCCAGGGGCGGGTAAACGGATTTAAAGTGGCATTGTAGTGCAAGTGTCAAACGCCATCCTCCTCCAGGGGATGAGGACCGACCAAAACACACAAAATGTGTGTGGTCGTGTATTTGTGTTTATCACAAAAAGCAAAAACATAACTTAAATAAACATGAAGGAAAAAACAATAGAATGTTGAAACAGAAAAAGATCGTCTGAATCATATATCCCTAAAGTATCCAAGTGTAGGACCTATGGCACTCTAAATCGCAAAATGATGTAAATAAAGATTGCATCAGATCAAAAAGTTAAAGGGATAGTAAATCCGATGCGAAAGCAAATCCAAAGGGTTCCGATAGGCCTAGTCTTCTAATTGTAAATTTACTCTTAATTTCGCCATCTGGTACCGTAAGCTGCCCCAAGACGCGTTACTGATCTAATGATAAATGACATCCAAGAATAGTACTTCATTGGGTCATTGTCAAAATGTTTTTTTTTCAAAAAACACCAGAAATTCTTGTTATGAAAGCATAAGGACGATTTTGAATGAATATTTGGCTAATCATCCAAGGTATAGACAAAGACAATTGGGTCTTTTTCTGCCACTTTGGATTCGTTAACCTCAATCTGTTACCATGATAACCTATCAAATCAAATATGGTTTTCAATTTAACCTTTTTGCCAGGCCCTGACCCTTATCTTTATAGCTAACACATTCTGGAAACAGTGCATCGAAGAATGTCGACGGCAGAGATACTGGGCTTATTCACTATAATATCAGAAAAATGTCAATTGACATTGGACAATTTTCGTTTTCACAAGAAAATAGAAGTTTTGCCACTTATGAAATAGTATGTGAACACCATGCAGTTTGTTTTTAGTCGAATCAGCGATCAATATTTACTTTTCAATATGTTATCACCCCTATATGGCCGGCGAGCGGTGCGTACAGAGGCCAGCACATGCGTATAAATGTGCTGTCCGTATCGCTCCTTGTTTTTAGTATCTTCATTAATTTTGGAATCTTGTTTGTGATCAGATTTAGAAAACCCTTAGGGGTTGTCCTCGGGCATACGTAAGACCCTCGCCCTCGGACATACGGACGACCCTCGTCCTCGGGCATACGGACGACCCTTGTCCTCGGGCATACGGACAACCCTTCGCCACTCTTGGGTCGTACTCTGCCTTCTGCCCTCTGACGACCCCCGCGGGTCTTCTTATATTATTGTGTTGGAACACAGGTAACCTGTTTACCATTAGCTTAGCCGACAGGGAACAAAGGGGCTGGTTGGCACTGCCTCCACCGCGCCAAAAGCAGAAATGAATAGTACAAAAAGATGCCACCAGTGGCACTGCGGTCGCCTCCATTCAAAATTAGGACAACAAGTACAGACTGCTTTGGTATCTGGGACAACCCCCATCTTTGGTTCAGATAGCATGGCCTGATTTGGCGACCTACTTCTCCAGCCGAGGGCAGGTAGGACACAAACTGGCCTGATTTGGCGACCTAGTTTCCCATTTCGATCTTGGGGGCAAAATTCCTTTGTTTAGTCAGTCTCTGGGGCGTCAGTCATCGGAGCGGACGTGGCACGGGTCTTGGCGCGGTGACAAGAGAGGTGGTGTCGGCTGACGATAAGGTATTTATCAATTGGCAGGGACAATTATATTTGTGTGTGTCTGAAATAGCAATCATTTTTGGTAGAGATTTATCAGATAGAAAAATTGGTATTGCTGTGTTGAGATAAGGATTTGCTTATTGTAAATTATATCTGCTAGGGTTTTAGTTAGGACTTGTGTTTATTAAGACTTATATCTATAAGAGACTTTGACTGTTTAGAATTATATTTATTGGGACTTAGAGTGTTTAGGTTTTAGTTGGTAGGTCTTAGCAGTGATTCTGAGTTATTTATTTAGTCCACATTTTATATAGTATATTAGACTTCTAGTCAATTTAGGACTTTGTTTATAAAATGTATTTTAGACCATAATTAGGATTCACATTTAGGACTTAGACTACTTAGGGAATTTAACCAAAGGTTAACACATTCTAGAAAATTGGACTTAGAGGTGAACTATAAGGAATTATTTCAAGGTTTGAACATTTTGGTTAGCAAACTCTGAACTTCTACATCGACTTTGTGTGTGTCGGACTAGCGGAATAAAGCATTTAAATTAATGGATAGTATCTCCAAGCCTTGCGAGTTATTTATCATCGAGTTAGACTTCTCCCCATTTACAATTAGTTTCACGATTCCATTCTAACTATAGTCGAACACTTAACGATTAACAATCTCGCCATTATCAATAATCGAAAACAACCCATCCGCGGACGGCTGTCGGGAACCCACAACTTCAAAGGAAACACACAACGCCAGGAACCCTCACACGGAAAACTATTTGGTGGCACATAAGGCTTAGTATAATACTCAGAGATCCCAGAATCAGGAGTCCTGGTAATCTGAAACTTAACTAAATTAAGTTGTAACACAAGACTTAACACTATGGTGGTTAGAGCTAAAGTTGTGCTTTCATTTCTGCTGTCTGACACATACACACAGGTTTTAGGGTAGGTTTTGCCTATTTTTACATTTAATGCAAACACTAAAGGGTTAAAAGGGGGTTGCAGGCCTGGGTCTACCCTCCCCTACCCTGCGTGCAGACCGTGACATGACGGGTAAAAGGGCGTCTGCCAGGCACGTGTCATAATCAGCATTGTTAGGAGGCACACGCGGTTTGGCACACAGAGGGGTGGGCCCTGCCTGTCCCTTTCATGGTCGGGTTTATTCATCTTTTACCCCAGGTCATGTTGTGACTTCCTATTTTTGTATTGTGGAGACAGTTTTACCTGGCAGCCAACACCCTATTTTGGTAGGGGGGTTTGGTCGCGCTTTGGTGACCGACCCTCTGTGTATATTTGGGGCCCACACTGTTGACGTGGTCTGTTTACCACACTTGGCCGTTAGGGAATTTTACTGCTAAGTCATTCTATTTCAGTATTACTGGCAATTTATTTAAGCGTACGTTGAATCTCGGGACTTGGCTGAGCTGTGTTCACACTATAATAAAGACTGACGTTTGGCCAACGTTTTGGGAGACCAACTGTATGCTTTAACATGCATTCGGCCTCACCCTGACATGATTCTTGCCCATATTATAATAAAGGCTGTATGATCTGTCGGGGTATGGGGTTCTGAATGGATGATTGTTATTCATTATCATTCGATCCTTTAGGTTGGGCTTGTGTGGTGGAAACCGTATGATTATCGGTTGTCGGGTATCCACACCTGCCAAATGCTTGGCGCTGATTTTCCCATTCATGCCTACTGAGACGTTTAAAGCCTGAGACCTCTATCGTAGAGAACTTACTTGAATGCAGGAGCCTATTGTTAGGCAAATCTTTCAAGTCGAAGGTAGACTCGTTTTGGTCGATGGCTGAGAATTGATCTGTTGTGCTTGTTTGGTGGGAATTGGAGTTATGCATCAAAATTTTTCAAAAATTATTCTGATAGTTTGTTAATAAGCCTGCTGCCGAGCGCTGACTGACTGCAGATGGATGTTCTACATCTTCAAACCGGTAAGACAGATTTCAGAACAAAACTTATTTTACATTTCTGTTTACACTGATATGTTTTTGTATTCACCTATTCGATTATCTGATTTGGGTTTTAGCATTGCGTATTGGTGATCCTTGTAATTACTGGTGATTGTTTGCAGGATTTAGTTGACCATTTAGGAAGGTTTTTTTTTCCCATGTATTGATTGACATAAGGGTTCAGTCTATATGCAGTAGGACTGAACATTATCCCTATCCCTTTGTTACTAGGTACATGTGGTATCACTGATCCTGTGCAATTTTGCTGGTTCTACAAATATACTATTGGTGCAACTACACTCTTGGGCTTTAAGGAAATTAGGGAATTTGGTATGACATACATGTCTCTCTAGTTTTGGCCTTGGAGTTTGTAGGCACTGGTGGTTGTTATATTGTTAGGGGTTGCCATAATTCACTTATACTATTTTGTGTTTGCCACTGTGTCAATATGACTAGTCTTCGGGAATATGTCAGACGTGTCAGATTCTGATGGAGACGGGTTTGACACACCGATTGCAGATACACACTTCTTACCTGTTAGTCAGTCACAGGCAGATGCTGCCAGTGCAGTTAGGTTCATAAATTCAGACACACACACTCGTTCGAGAGGGCCTGTCCCAGATATTTACCTTCAGTCCGAACGCCTTAAAACTCTCTCTATAGGAGGTAAGTCTGTCACCATTGGGGAGATTGCAGACACTTGTCAGTGGCCTGACGGTGTGGCACATACTCTACCCCAATTTAGCCAATCACCCGCAAGCTTAGCCGCAAAGCGTGGGGAGGTCTCAACCTCTGCACGCACATTTCCCGCCGTTCCCGTTGACTCGACCTCCGGGGACTCCGTCTCGAAAGAACTGCCCCTCACTCCGAAAGATAGACCATTTATTCCTGTCTTTGGGACCGAAGGTTCGGGCGCAGTGGGGAGACCATTGCGTTTGGCAAAACATACTTCCTCGGCTGTTGGGGAATCTGTAGGCGTGTTTCCGTCACACGCCGCAGATGAGCCACAGGCTGGTGGGGTAGTTCGAACCCTCTTCTTTGAGGAGGAAGAGGGGTCCTCAGCACAGGACAACGTCGAGACGTATTTATCAACTTTTACGGATCCTAACAATTCGTCCACGCGACGCCAGCTTCTGGAACGTCGGGAGTTAAGCGATTCCGAATCGACTCCTGTTCTTTTACGTGACGAAAGCAGCTCGTCCTCTAACCATTCCGTACAGCAATCTGTGGTAAAAACCACAAATTTGCAAAAAGATTTAACACAACAGGATCCGCCCGCAAAGGGGAATAAAGGTCCGCCTTTACCCCAACATTCAGACCAGCAGATTAATCCTAATCCTGTGTTGCCTGTACCACCAGCACAGTTTCCCCAGGATAATCTTGCTGCTGCTCTGATACCTGTCAATCTTTTTCCGCCAAACATGGCAGCTGCCAAAACACCTAGTCTTAAGCTTCCCACTTTCAGTGGAGCTGGTGAGGAATTTGTTAACAATTATTTTGATGAGATGGATTCTCTCGCGACCATCTGCGAGTGGAATGACGCGACAAAGCTTCAGATGGCTAAACATCAACTCAAGGATCAGGCAAGAGATTGTATTTCTTCATGTAATGCTAATGAAGTTGATACATACAACAAATTAAAGGACAAACTAAAAGCTCTATTTCAAGACCAACGACCTTTGTGGCAAAGAGCATGCCACTTCTTTAGTCACAAACAGGCTAAGGATCAATCTGTTAGAGATTTTGCAGGGGTATTGAGAAAGGCTCAGACCAGATCTGGAGTGGAACCAGGTATTTTGTTGGCAACATTCATTCAAGGTTTAAGACCATCTCTATCTAGAGAGGTGGCAATTCAAAATCCTCAAACTTTTGAGCAAGCAGTTAATATTGCATCAAGACTTGAGTCTGTGGATAAACCATCCAGAACTCTTGCCACTATGCAGTCAGTTGAGGGTAACAAAAAAGCACCACCCTCACCAGATGCCCAGTCAACGAACACTTTAGGTAATACAGATGTTGAGAAAATTACAGGTGCTATTCTTACAGCTATGGCTTCACTCACAACAAATACATCAAACAACAGAGAACAACAACGCCCGTGGCAACAACAACGCCAATGGCGACATCAACAGCCACCTGCACGAAACCAACCAGGTTTTCAGCGTCAGGATTACAGAGAACGTGGACCACCTCCAGCATCAAATACACAAGAAAGGTTCCCAAGGCCTAACAGTTGGACCCATCAGCGTCAGAGTAGAGATCAGGATGGCAGACCTTTCTGCATAGCACATCAAACCTATGGCCATGCGACTGAAGGGTGCCTCTGGCTTAGGGATCGACTTCGCCGTATGAAAGATACACCTTTATCTTACAGACAGGCGCAACAAAAATATGATACAAGCAACCCTCCTTCCCAGCCAAAAAACTAGGTAGGTTGCACAGTGAGATATCTATGTCGCTGTGCACATTAAAGTCTCAGATTGGATGCTCTCCATCAAAAATTGAACCCATTGCTATAACAGTTTCCTTCGGGGATGTTGAATGTCAGGCTGTTATAGATAGTGGCGCATCGCATTCTTTTATTGGGAAACGAGTTTATGACCGCATTCCGGGGCAGAATATTATTGATACTTCTGTTCCACACTCACGTACTATCACTCTTGGAGATTTTTCGGAGGTAACAGTTGTAGAAGACGCTAGAATTCTTTTTAAACTGGCTAACGTGAATGTCTGCTTTAACTTTCAGATTCTTTCAGATTTAATTTATGATGTCATTTTAGGTCGCGATTTTTTAGCTGCTACTAAAGCACAAATTGACTTTCAAACTAAGGTAATCACATTTTTTAGGGACAATACGGTGACACCCATGGGTCCTGAAGAAATTCCACCCATGAGTGAATCTGTAATTCCTGTTAAGATTAAAGATTCGGAAAAAGGTGTACCTCAAGTCCTGGAACCGACGGACATATCACGGGTATTAGCTGCCTGTGCAGTCTATGCAGGAGAAGGAATACCTTGGATCAAAATTATTAATCCCACTGACTCTGCAATTTCGATTGATGAGTCGGATGTTTTGGCCTATGCTTCAAAAGACTACTCAGTACCAGATATTTGTGATTCTGAACTATCGGAATTTTTGTATGGTAGAGACACTCCTAAACCAATTTTGGCATTGCTTGATAATAAAATTAGTCCCCACAAAGCTAACCTCATTCCTCCAAACCATTCTCAAAAGCCTGCAGATAAGGAACTTATTGCTTCCATTGATTTGTCAAAGTCTTCATTAGACCAGGAACAGAAGGAACAATTAAGGGACCTGTTACTTAAGAACAGACAGGCTCTTGCTTTCTCTCTGGATGAGTTGGGTAGGTGTGATTTAGCACCGATGACTATCCGTGTAGACGAATCTGGGGGGCCTATTTCATCAAGACCCTATAGATATTCGCCTATGAAAATGGATATCATTGACCAACAAATAAAACAGCTTTTAGATTTAGGAGTAATAGAACCATCATTGTCAGCATGGCGGAGCCCACTAGTAGTGGTTCAGAAAAAGGATGGAAAGCCCAGGTTATGTACTGATTTTAGGCTCTTAAATTCAATAACTTTTAAAGATAAGTTTCCCATGCCTACCACTCGATCGTTGTTTTTATACATGGCATACAAAAAACCTACTATTTGGTCTGCATTAGATCTGCTCAGTGGGTATCATCAATGCACCATTGCACAAGAATCTAGACAATATACAGCTTTTGAATGCCCAATGGGTGTGTTTCAATATGCCCGTATTCCTTTCGGCCTATGTTCCGCGCCATGGAGATTCACTAGGGTATTAGCTCTTGCGCTCAAGGGACTGGTACCTAGGGTTTGTCTGGCGTACTTGGACGACATTATTGTTTATGACTCTACATTTGAAGAACATCTGAATAGTCTAAATCTTGTTTTACAAGCCTTAATTAGGGCCAACCTGAAACTCAAACCTGAGAAATGTGACTGGTGTAGAGATCAAATTGATTTCTTAGGCTACAGTATTAATGCTGAAGGCCTGAAAACGCAGCCACGAATTTTGACTAAGATCCACCATTTCGGCATACCGCATAATGTTAAGACAACGCAATCGTACTTGGGATTGTGTAATTATTATCGTTCTTTCATACCAGGTTTCTCACAAATAGCAAAACCATTATATGATTTGACCAAGAAAGGAGTTAAGTTTGAATGGACGGATGAAGCTAACAAAGCATTTTTTGAACTTAAACAAGCTTTCACACATGATAGAATACTTATTCACCCTGATTTTGGCTTAGACTTTTACCTACTGTCGGATTCTTCCGACACTGCGGGAGGTGCTGCTCTATGTCACCTCAAGGATAATTTATATAGGCCGATTTCTTTTTGGGGTGCAGTTTTCAATGAGAGAGAATGTAATTACACTGTTTCGGAAAAGGAGGCATTAGCAGTGATAAGAGCATTACATAGCTTTGAAGATATAGTGCAGGGTTATAAAACTATCATTGTAACAGATCATAAACCACTTTTATCCCTTTTGAGAAACGCTAACAAGAGTCCTACTCCACGCATTCGGAGATGGGGTCTCTACCTTTCGGCTTTTGATATTGATATTATTTATGAGGCAGGCAAGACTCACTTTTTGGCAGACTACTTATCACGAACGCAAACAGGAGAACCTAACCCTGAGGAATGTTTACCCTCGGTTGGGGGTGAACTAATGCCCCTCTCATTGGCACAAAGCACAGATGATCCTCTTTCGTTAGAAAATATCCGTAAAGAACAACAACAAGACAGCGAGTGTATTATATTATACCAATACTTACGTGATGGAATTGTGCCCGATGACCCAGATCAAGCTAAATCTGTGGTTGCTCGTGCCCAATTTTTAGATATTATAGAACCAGGAATAATTTGTCATTTCAGAAACATTAAAGCAACCAAAGCTGCCAAAGACCTTATACGTCTCAAACCTCAAATTCTTATCCCAGTTTCTTTAGTTTATCATGTTCTTACTCGTCTACATGATGATATCTTGGCAGGGGGACATGTGGGAAGAAATGCTCTCAACATAAAGGTAGCTGATAGATTTTATTGGAGAAACATGCATAAGGATATCTTAAATTATGTGCTTTCTTGCAATACCTGTGCACTAAGGAAGCGTGTGCCACATCCTAGGGCTTTAGCAAAGTCTTGGGAGGAGCCTAGTCGCCCCTGGGAGGCAGTTCAAACTGACTATATTGGTCCCTTGACAACAGCATCTGATGGCTCAAAATACATAATTACATTCATTGATCTTGCCACAGGATGGCCAGAAGCCTTCGCTACTAAAGATTCTACTGGGCCTACTGCCGCTTTTGCATTTCTGTCCGGTATTGTTGCTAGATATGGTAAAGTGGATCGGATCCATAGTGATAGGGGGCAGTCATTTTTGTCTAAATTCTTACAAACAGTCACTCAGAGATTAAATTGTCATCACTCTTTCACTTCTGGTAGAATGCCCACAGGCAATGCCAGAGTGGAGCGTTTACACAGGACTCTAGAAGATGTCATAGCTTGCTATGTCACCGATGACCACAAGGACTGGCCACAACTGCTCCCTGTAGCTCTGTGGACAGTCAGGTCTACGGTATCAGCCAGAACAGGATTCGCACCATACCAGCTGCTTTTTGGCCGCGAACCTGTTCCTATGGGCGTGACTGAGTTGCCATTGCTGGGCAGCCTGCCTGAAACAGATAAAGAGAAATATACATTAGTGCATAAAGTGATCAATACTTTTTCTACTACAGCGAAATATGTTACTGAACAGTATAATAAAGAAATGCGGGACCGCCTGGATGAAAAGGCCAGACCATTACATTTACAGGTTGGTGATCTTGTACATTTCTATGACCCAACTTGTGCTGATAACAGACGATCAAAGTTCTCACCAAAATATAAAGGGCCATTTAGGGTTATTGAAACAAAAGGGGATCATTTAGTTAAATTGCTATCACTACAAACACAAAAAGAGGTTCCACATTTTGTCAATATTTCTAAGTTAAAACGAGCCTATACTTCATGGAGCCCAGCCAATGCCCCTCTACCAGAGAAAGACCTTTCTGGCCAGCCTAACACTAGTTCTAATGATATTGTGCAAACCGTTCCTACAGAAGCTAGCACCAAGGAAACAGCGACCACTGAAGTAAAGGCACCTATAGGTCACACAGGAGACCCGCTCTCCACTGCCACACCCCACCAGAGGGTCGACACTCAGGTTGGGGGTCCTCGTGGACGTAAGAACACGGGGAAAGCGTCACGACGGATAAAACGGCCAAATCGCGTACATACTGACAGTAAGGAGGCTACCCCTGAGGAGCCTGCCCCCACCCACCCCACCAAGCCCTCACAAGAGGCACAGCCAGTGGTCAAGCCCTTCGTATCTCAAGGTGCAGCGAAGGCAAAATTCTCTTCTCCTCTAGCTGCTGGAGGAAAGGGAGCCGCCATGGGGCCGGCGGTACAGACTGGTTCGACCCTCACACCAGTCAGTGATCAAAGCCGCAGAATGTCGGATACTGCGCATTCCCCTATTTCACAACATAAGGGAGTGAGGGCCCACATCAGCACACCCAAACATACTACACATACATATAAAAAGGACAGTTCAACCCTAACTGCCACCAGTCAATCACCGGACACCGGAGGGACCACATCCACTCCACACATGCCTACACAGACACCTGTTGCTGATACCACTCAAGACACCTCTCCTCTACACACTCAAGATAAGTATTACACTATTAAATTCATCTCTGGCAAGCGGATTTTGCCTTCAGGAGAGGTTCTCTATCTCACCAAATGGAGCAATCAGAGGAAGAGAACATGGGTGAAGGAATCTGACTTCCATCCATCTTTTGATCCAGAACATTTATATTTACAGCACAAGCATAATCGCACATAAGGTGTTGCCTTATCAACTTTCTTATTGTCCCTACTCCTTAAATATTGCGGTCATTTCAATTTTCAAACAACTAAGGGACACTTTATCTTTACAGGCATACCTACTTAGTAAGTACTCCACTCACCATGTTTGTCTGATATATTATTATTACCTTTATTGGTCTTTGTTAGTTATAACTGATAACTATGGTCCTTATTCTAACACAATGGCATTGATGCAGTCCACATAATTACAGGATTTCTCTTGTAGGCTAGTCTCAGTATTACTTACATCGGTTCATTACTTCTTTTTTCTGGTTCTCACTGTTCCTGATTGCAAGGTTCTCTTCTTGCTCAGTTAAATATAATTGTTATTTTTCTTTCAATACCCTTAGTTAATGCCCTTGCTCTACGGTGTGGTCGGTACACATGGGGTTATATCTGCCTATTAAGCTAAGGGATATTCTATTTGTTTTATTGTATTAGAAATGTTTGTACTTACATTTGGGGCTTAGCCTGCAGACTTCACTGCCCAGAGGTTCCTGGGGTGGGGGAGCCCTGGGCCTGGCCGGGGTCCGCTGGTCCTCGGTGTGGGTTGGCCGGAGGCTGGCTGGGGCCGGTCACCGCCGGCTTGCGCAACATTCCACGAATAGTTGGGCATCGATCGTTCGGTGCCTGTGGGTTTACCAGGTCTGTGGGATCCACATTCTGAAGATCCGTGGGCATTTTCCCCTCTGCCTGGGTGGTGTTGTCCACAGCCTGGGTACTGGCTGCAACATGGTCACTGTGGCCCGGGTCGAATTGTGAAAAATACTGCCCCACAACTGAGTTGGAGTCACTGCCTTGACCGGTTTGGGAGTCGTGCCCTCCACCTCGTGAGGCCACCACCGCTGCCCCCGGGCCCCCCCCCACCCCCTGGGCATCACCACCACCAACACCACCTCCCGTCGCCAAAATACCCATAAAAGGGTTAAGTCCAAAGGAGGAGCACTGGTGCACCACTCCCAGTCTTGGTGGATCAACTGTGGATCCATGCACTACATGGATTACAGTACTTCCCACAGGGAACAATCCTTCTACAATAATAACGTGGGTTGCCCCACCTACTTCCGCGACTCCAAAGGACGTGTTCATCTTCATCAGCTGCTTACCATCTAATGATTAATCTGTACATGTGTTCTTTCTACATTTCAGGTAAAGGGCCCAATATCCTTGGCTCCAATATCGGGTTGTTCCTTTCATCTTCCCCGCCCCTTGGGTTCAAAGGGACTTCCCACCATAAAATGGCCATAAAGTCTACCGGGGCCATTCCCCTCGTCGTCATGACTGCTGTGGTGATAATGTCTTTTTCTCATACAATAGCACGTGGCATGCCCAACCTACATGCGAAACCCATTCTTAGGGAGCAGTATGGGGTTGTGTTCTTACCAGGTAAATTGATTAGTACGGCAGATTCAAATCATGTTTATGCAGGATTCAAAATTAGAATTCCATGGCTAAATGACTCTCTCAGTGTTAGTCCAACACTGGAATTTTGTAACCACAGAATTAAATATTCCAATCGGCGTGCACAGAGTAGTTTTCAGGAAATATGTAGACAATCCAGACAGATCTTAACAGTACTACAAACCATAATTAGACAGCTCTATGCACTACAGTCTGCTCATGTAAGGGAAATATTACAGTCAGTCCCGGGGACAGCTTTTGTCTGGGATCCCTCCAGGCAGAGGAGGGGCCTGATGGATTTTGTAGGAGAGATCAGCTGGTATTTATTTGGCACAGCCAAAGACTCAGATCTTCAGGCTCAAAAATTAATGATCCTTGCAGCTCAGGAAAATGTTGAAATTAATTCAAAGAATTTGGCAAAATTAGCAAATGTTACAGCAGTCAATTTTGACAGGGTTGACACTAAACTGAACTGGTTGAACACTGAAATTGAGGCCATAAATGACAACTTACATGCACTCACATCTTCACTGGAAGAGTTGGTGGCTGATGTAGATAGTCAGAGAATATTACAAACTGTAACTACAACAATATTAACTCATCATTTGTCAGTAATGTCATATATGCAAAGCATGCTCACCAAAACTTCTGACTTCGCAGTCGGTGTACAGAACCTACTGCGGGGTCAACTTACACCTGCAATAGTACCACCTAATGATCTTAAAGATTCACTTTCTGGATTAGCTGAGGTACTGAGAAAAGAGTACCCTCGCTTCAAAATTGCTTTCTCTTCTCCTCCATTTTACTATGATAATATAAAGCCACATTTTATGATCGCTGGCAGTGAACTACTGGTTTATATCAAGGTACCAGTTGCATCAGACATACATATTTTTCGGGTTTTCTTTATCAAAGAGTTTCATGTTCCAATACACATGCATAATACTTCACAAACTGATGGAACTATAATTACTGGCCTACCTGCAGAAGTAGCAATATCTATTGATAATAGGTATTATGTTCCTTTGGAATCTTTTTCTTCTAGACAATGCACAGGTGATGAATTGTTAATCTGTTCAGATATTCCATACATTAAACCAACAACTAGTGACACTTGTGTTGCTGCTCTTATTAGAAATGATAGAGAGGATATTAGGAAATTATGCATTTCAAAATTTGTAGTAAATCCTATATTCCAGGAATTTGCAATGTATGTCGATGAGACTAACTTGCTTTTGGTCAGTAATAGTAGAAAAGGTGAGATAATTTGTAAAAACAGAAAACCAGAAACTCTATACATACATTACTTCGCTATTATTGAACTTGGGTGCCAATGTTCCATTCAGTCCTCAAATCTTTGGCTACCCTACCAGCTAAAAGGCTGTGCAAGACAAATTTCTGAAGTTTCTGTCCATTTCCCACTTAATGATGCTTTCCTATTTACTTTTAATTTATCTGGAAAACTTCAGGCTGCCATGGATATGGAGCCATGGAGAATTCCAAACCCTATTCCTGACAGAAAAAGAAGAGAAATTCAAAATATTGGTTCAAATCAACCACTGATTGATCTAAAAACATTGGCTAATAATATTCATGAAGATTCACTCAGGCCTACCAGGCAACTTAATAATCATTGGCTCACTGGGGTGACCAGTTGGGGAAAACAGGCATGGAGCATGGGTATAGCAATTCTGGCTATAGCTGTGGCTGTGTTCTTTGTCTACATAATGTGGAAAAGGTACCGTTCTGTGCTGTTGGCCCTGGCCACCACAAATACACAGCAAGCTTCTGCTACACCTGCTACACCTTTTTTCAATGAACCTGAAACTTTAGATTCAGGATCAACATGGCGTACACCGTCAGTGGACTTTTTATTGCTCCTTTGTTTAATCTTAATTGCTATTCTAATGACAATTTGGGTTCTACTTCAGTTATGTCGCTTTAATCAGACTGAGGAAAAACATGGTCTGTATCTCCAAATCATTACACAAAAAGATAATTATTACATATTCCTTATGAATTTAGACCACCCTGGGGACTGTACCTACACATGTTCAGGACCTCTAATGTCATCCTGTGAATTAAAAATTAGGTTTGCAAAAGCCCAACTCAAAATTCAATGGGGTATCCAGGTTTTACTCTTTCCACCGGATGACACCCAACCTTTGGAACTCTCATTACCACTCATTGTTCAGATCCCAAACTCTCTGGCTAAGGAAATGAATAAGGCCAAGGTCGGAATCAAGGTCAGGGTCATTCGCATAATTGCGGGTGTGCCTGTCCCACTTATTCGGTACATAAACCCCCATTCAGCCCTGGGTTGGACACTCATCAGACCGGCTCAGAGCACTGCACATGGGTATCTGGAGTTAGTGCCTATACAGGACTTAGCACACAGACACACAGCAGACACAGACAATACAGGACAACTGACTGCAGCTGACACAACTCCACTTCCACTCACTGATAACCAGACTCAGGACTTCATACACACACCACCAACTGCTCCTGACCAAGCATTGGTGCTTCACAACACCACACACACATAATTTCAGTAAGTTCTTTTCATTTTACACAGACATTTTACTCTGACATTCTACCAAAATTACACATTCACACTACTTTGCCTTACTTTTAGACAGACATTTTACTCTGACATTCTACCAAAATTACACACTTACACTACACTTGTCCTTATTTTCATTGACTTGTGGACACATTTCCTACACTCACACTCTTCAAAACTTACACATACTTTACAGTTTCTGCTACATCCACTGACAGGGAATCTCAAATTGACATCCTACCAACTTCACACACACATTGTTTTCTTTAGTTCTATTGGATCCTACACAGGCATCTTACATAGACATTTACCAAATTTATACACACGTCATAACCACTTCTTAGTAACATTTGGCTGCTGCAGATATTTTTGGATACACACAGTACTTATATTCTGATACACACACATACACATACACACATACACACATATACACATCATACTCCTAGTCAGTTCTACTTGTTATATAGGTACATTCATATTTTGCTACATTCTGACACTTCTAAAAGGGATTGATTTCTTATATCCCAGAAATTTGACATTGTCTTGAACAAACTACACAACACAGTAACTTCGCCTTAAGTATATTTGATTAACAAATTTACCACACACACACACACACAAACCAAATGACAGACACACACCATCAGTCCACCGCTGGCACCATTGGTCGGTTGTCGCCAACACCATTGGACAACAGGACCAACAAGCTCCCCTCATACCACCATTGGTCGGGGATGCCTGACCTGGGCAACCGGTGCGCGTCCACCCTACAGTCCCTCCTGAGGCATGATGACCCACCCCTGTTTACGCCTCCGCCGACAGGGGAGTCTGCGGAGGCAAGCGCAGGGGGCCCGTCCGAGAAGAGCACCGCGACGTCGCCGGAGGGGCCTGAATCGCCAGTGGAGGCCTGGTCGACCTCCCCGCCCTGGCAGGCCGACTCCCAGCCCTGGAGGGCCGGCCCCCAGCCCGGTCAGTGCAGCTCCCAGGCCTCGCAAGCCAGCTCCCAGCCCTGGGGATCCAACTCCCAGCCAATTGACCTGCGGGCCTTGCCACCCTGGAGGCACCGGGCCATGGTCTCTGGACCCCAGGGGGTTGGCCGAGGGGAAGCAGCCGCAACTCAGGGAAGAATACCCCTGAGTGCATTAGCACCTACTAGGACCAGCTCGAACTCTCGCCAATTGGGTGTGGTTGACGGACCATCGCCTCCACACCCGATCTCTGTACCACCTACCCCACTGACGGCCACTGTCGGACCCGTCACCCACACAAACAGTACTACATATTCCAACGCCAATACTTCAGCCGCCTGGGCACCTACAGACATGCGGGTGGTGCCAGCCGGCACCCACCTCCTCAACAACATAGTGACCCCTGCTGGACCCTTCACAATAGGACCTTTGAACATTCTCAATTTTCATAGGCAACTACTCAACCAAATGAACTGGTTCGCGCGGCAGTGGGCGCTGCCGCCGCGACCAAATATGCGCCATCACCGGGTGTCGCCCCCCCAGTTTGCGGACATATCTGACGGAAACGGTCGTTTCATGTGTGAGATGTGCGGAAAGAGGTATAAGTGGGGGTCCAATCTTAACCGACACATCAACACGGTTCATGCGCAGGGACCATACAGGTGCTATGCCTGTATGGCCATTTTTACCTCTGCACATAAATACTTCTACCACACCAGGCGCTGCCAGCCATCAACACCATAGGCAGCGCCTTGGCCTCGGGAGAGGTCAACCCGGGTCGTGGCCTTCATCTAAAGGTCACGAGGTCTGCCATATTAACTCACCCTCAGCAGTGGACACTGACACTCATCACCGGTCTGCGGCCCGAGCATGACCTCCCAGTGCCCACTCTGTGTCAACATGGACACGCTGCACCTCCAACGGAACAGCGCTCCTGCACCTGGTTTCCAACCTGGCCAGGGGAGGGGCAGTAGGACCTCATCACTCTCTGATGTCCAGGAAGGCCCCGCGCCTCAGCCGCGCCCTCGGGTCCACAGGCCTTCACGCCCAGCAAGGCCGGTGACCTACCAACAGCGTCGACACAGGTCCGTGCCCCCGGCTTGGCTCTTCTACATCCAGGCTGGGGCCAGGGGGTACGAGCGGAGGACAGTGGAGGCGGTGTGGGCACGCCTCACGGAGATGCAGCGACTGCCATGGCGACAGCGGAGTCGCTCTCTCCGAGATGGCTTGGCGTTGTCTGCAGCTCAAGATCCACGCATCACAGGTACTGTTCTTGGAATGCTGAAACGTCAAGCTGAAGAAGACGAGATGAGGGACAACCAACTTCTACATGCATGTCACCGTGACTTTAAGTTAAACTCTGGGCCTATATACCCATTAAGATCTTTCGTGGACTTGGTTGTCAGACGACGTCTGGACCATCAGCAGGGTAATTAACATCTACAGGTTGGATTTGGTGGACTTCCCCGGGCAAAAAACTATTACACTACTAACTTATGTAACCTATTTATGTATACTTCTGTCATCTTAGTTATGTAATTTAACAGTACAACACAAAGATATTCATGTAAACATTTAGACTGAACTTGCACTTGAAACAGAAATTTAGAAATAGAGTAAGGGAAGAAAAACTGAAACTGGAATTGTAAATAAGCTAGTAAGAAATTCTCTGATGGGTGATACATCACTGCCATGGCGACAGCGGAAGAGTGTATCACTCATCACAAGAAACCCCCGCGAGTGTGTTGGAACACAGGTAACCTGTTTACCATTAGCTTAGCCGACAGGGAACAAAGGGGCTGGTTGGCACTGCCTCCACCGCGCCAAAAGCAGAAATGAATAGTACAAAAAGATGCCACCAGTGGCACTGCGGTCGCCTCCATTCAAAATTAGGACAACAAGTACAGACTGCTTTGGTATCTGGGACAACCCCCATCTTTGGTTCAGATAGCATGGCCTGATTTGGCGACCTACTTCTCCAGCCGAGGGCAGGTAGGACACAAACTGGCCTGATTTGGCGACCTAGTTTCCCATTTCGATCTTGGGGGCAAAATTCCTTTGTTTAGTCAGTCTCTGGGGCGTCAGTCATCGGAGCGGACGTGGCACGGGTCTTGGCGCGGTGACAAGAGAGGTGGTGTCGGCTGACGATAAGGTATTTATCAATTGGCAGGGACAATTATATTTGTGTGTGTCTGAAATAGCAATCATTTTTGGTAGAGATTTATCAGATAGAAAAATTGGTATTGCTGTGTTGAGATAAGGATTTGCTTATTGTAAATTATATCTGCTAGGGTTTTAGTTAGGACTTGTGTTTATTAAGACTTATATCTATAAGAGACTTTGACTGTTTAGAATTATATTTATTGGGACTTAGAGTGTTTAGGTTTTAGTTGGTAGGTCTTAGCAGTGATTCTGAGTTATTTATTTAGTCCACATTTTATATAGTATATTAGACTTCTAGTCAATTTAGGACTTTGTTTATAAAATGTATTTTAGACCATAATTAGGATTCACATTTAGGACTTAGACTACTTAGGGAATTTAACCAAAGGTTAACACATTCTAGAAAATTGGACTTAGAGGTGAACTATAAGGAATTATTTCAAGGTTTGAACATTTTGGTTAGCAAACTCTGAACTTCTACATCGACTTTGTGTGTGTCGGACTAGCGGAATAAAGCATTTAAATTAATGGATAGTATCTCCAAGCCTTGCGAGTTATTTATCATCGAGTTAGACTTCTCCCCATTTACAATTAGTTTCACGATTCCATTCTAACTATAGTCGAACACTTAACGATTAACAATCTCGCCATTATCAATAATCGAAAACAACCCATCCGCGGACGGCTGTCGGGAACCCACAACTTCAAAGGAAACACACAACGCCAGGAACCCTCACACGGAAAACTATTTGGTGGCACATAAGGCTTAGTATAATACTCAGAGATCCCAGAATCAGGAGTCCTGGTAATCTGAAACTTAACTAAATTAAGTTGTAACACAAGACTTAACATTATTATTACCTTCATGAATTGAAATAATTATGATGATTTTTATAATGAATGTCGGTCAAGCACCATGTGGCCTAATCCTGGGGCTTCATGTCCCTTCCCCTTCCCCTGACATCGTGGCTATTGTGCGACTGTACTTCCATTGCAAAATGTTGCTAACAAAACGTTTTAAGTTGCTTTTCAGGATAATATCACGGTTTTGTTCACAGTAAAGGCATGATGCTATGTGTCCGCAAGCGCAACTTCTACGGACCGAAATTGACAATTAAAACCTTTGTTTAGAACTCAAGTTTTACATCTATGATTATAGGGAAGGAACTTGCGTATATTTCCTTACATATTTGCCGACACACACAGGCGCACTTTGCGTTTAAGCTTGCGTTCATGTTTACCGACACATGAAAAAAAGTATGGCTTTTTTACGGTATAGGTATGAAATCTGTTTTTGTCAGTGATACCCCAGAATATTGTGGTGGTATTAATCTTAATTTGACATATGCGCTCTGGTGGTTATTCATACAACTGAAACGATGCCAATAAACAAATACTTCAAATGCGAATCAACAATATTGGAACGATATTCAGTTATAGGATGTTACAAGCAGCAACATATAATAAATGCAAGGGGCGTAACTATCCCAAACATTAAGTGTAGGCTAATCACTATAGCATCTTTAGTAATTGTACCAGTACATTTGGCTAAAACTTAGCCTACGCACTTACACTTTGTGATTTCAAAAAAATATATAATGATTTTGTAGCATTTTGATTAATGGGTAAACGCATGCACTTGCGTCTTAGCGTGATAGTTTAGGTACACCAGTGTATACGGTTATTCCATAACTATGGATAAGCTCTATCTCCCAGGTTTACCTTCACATAACTATCAATATTGGACGCCAGGCTTAACAGGTATACAATGAGCATCAGCTTTCCCCATGGGGCGGTGATATAAGAGGTATAAGAAGGACAGGTTAGTGGTAAGGTCCTCCCCTCCCTGTGGGAACCCCGTGGGTAAACAAGGCTCTAAACACCAACAGGTCCCGAGACCTGCATCACACATCCCATCCCAATTACCCCAAAATATAGAATATTTTATCAGATTAAATCGAACAACATTACGGTCATTATCTCCATGCTGTGGCCCTTGAGGTTTCAATCAAAACGTAATCCCCCGGCGTAATCCGGACCATGTTCATAACACACCGTACCACATTGCTGGAGCAGCCTGGACCAGGGGGGCCGACCATAAAGTTTTGACGAACCCAAATTCTTGCAGTTTCGCCGTCACGAATCTAAAGTACGTCCAGAAAAAAGTTACGAATCTCCGCGGTCGCGAACCGTTGTCCAGAAAAAAGATACGAATCTCCGCGCAGAGGATACGGACCTCTCGGAGGTTCGTATCCTGCCAATTTGACGAACCCAAATTTTGGGTACGTGATAGCAATAAACGTGTCTTAAACTATCTAATTCGTATTATATCGTGCATCCGGGACCTGATTCAGGATTTACAAGTCGGTAGCAACATGGGTGAGTGTCAAAACATGATATATTGTGTCTATTTCAAATTTTTTTAGATTTATAAGACACGCGTGAATTGACCGTATCGCTTAGCATGTGATAAATGTCATATCATGTCAATATCATGTAAATATGATACTTGTTGACTGTTCGACGTTCATTTTGGGCGATAATGGGTTGATTCTAAGTAATTTTGAGAGTAGCTTACACTGACCCAGACAGGTACGCCTTATGAGGGTAGGAATTATCACTTTTTATTAAAAGTATGTGGGAAATTGTATCCCCACTGAGCTAATAAGTCTATATCATTGTTAATAAATAATCTACAGTAAATTTTTGGTCTTGAATGAAATAGAAATATGAAATATCAGTGCAATATTTTATTTTTTTCAGTACGTCCACCGAAACAGGACAAAAAAAATGCAAGAGTAAGGCCATTTCAGGACTTCGCCCTCAAGACATATCTGAACAATAAGAGCTACCGGAGACAGTGGGGGCAGAAGAGATGTCGGTCAATGAAGACCTACAGAGAGCGCATCGACCCCCGTGTTGCGTATCCCCGCATTGCAGACTTCGAGGCACGCTATCGACTCCCTCCCTCTTGTGTTGAAGAACTGACTGAGGAGTTCGAAAATAGTATCTTCCGCCCGGGCAAGGGTAAAGAGGAGAAGAGAGGCTCACCAATACCCCTTTTCCACAAAGTAAATATCGTAAATTAATGTAAAAAAATATATATAGTGCTCGAAAATCCGTAATTATGACATGAAATACTACAGTTAAAAAAATAATACAATGAAAGCGCTCTCGAAGTAAAAGTCAATGAAAAAAAATATTTATATCGACCAAAAAAAATTGTCTTTTTTTGTACCATGCCCTGTCGGTGCTGCCACCTAGCAATTAAAAAAAAGAATGAAGTTAAATACTTCTACACTAATGAAAAGCCGTAATTGTATTTGAAGAAATGGATAATTTTTTTTTTTCAGGTTTGCTATGCGTTACGATATATGGCGACTGGGTCAGTGTATCAAGTGATCCGAGACACGCAGGGGGGCGTCTCCAGATCGAGTGTTGGACGGGCTGTTACAGCATTCATCCGATTTCTTGCATCTCGTTACAAGAAGCATGTCATTTTCCCAAAGGTATTAATATTTTTTTTAACTCTACACTTTGGAATACATTAATTCCTACATACCTCTGTGAACATTTATATTTACCAAGAAGAGCCACAAACAAACATATAAAATTAAAATAATCTTTATTATAAAAAACCTTGTTCCTTTTCATAACTTACTACACGGAAGTCTTTAATCATGCTGACAAAGTTACAATCCAATTATGTTATACTAAATTGCAGGGACAGGCCATGCACGAAGCTGCAGTGCGTTTCGCCCAACGGCACAAGGTGCAGCAGTGTATAGGTTGCATCGATGGGACCTATGTTCCAATCATGCGGCCATACAGGAATGAACACACCTACGTGTGTCGTAAGGCGTACCATGCCCTTAACGTCATGGCAAGTAATTCAGAATACTATTATATAATCGTGACTACGAACTTCTGAATAGTGTTATAAAAATCGTCACTACGAACCTTTCTAAAATTCTTAGTTTGTTTAACTCAGCTGTTGTATACAAGTCGGTAAACCCATTATCATATACCTATATTTGCGAAACTCGGCCTCAAGAAAGTCAATAATTTTTTCAATTTCTTGAACAAACTCTTGATACACACCATGGAATAAGTAATACCTTACAAACGGATACCATATAAATCTGTATTTCTAAAAGCCTTTTTAATTTTCAGATTGTCAGTGACTTTGAGGAGCGAATCCTGTATGTCGAGCCATCCATGGCTGGATGTCACCACGATCAGTCGGTGCTGGCCTTCTCCGATCTCGGACACCACATGTCGTATCGGCCCGAACGCATGGGGGAGTATTTTCTCCTAGGAGACTCAGGGTAAATATACTCAACAAATCTTCTTACATTCAAAATAATGTTAACGCCTAAGTAAGTGTATGTCAGCGCTTCACATACAACTTGTCCGTGCTCTCTAATTATGTATTTATAAAAAAGAGATCGATCGAAGTCTGAATAATCATCTCCTACCAAAAAATATTAAAATTAATATTTTACAATTCAGATACAAGCTGACGCCGAACGTAATGACCCCCTTCCGGTGTAACGTGCTGACGGACCTCGAGCCTCATCAACAAAAGTATCAAGTGGCCCACACCACTGCTCGCAGCTCGGTCGAGCGCTGTATTGGCCAACTCAAGAGTCGTTGGCGGTAGGTTTTCAAATTCAATCGCAACTCCATAATATATAACATTCTCACTGAGAGACACGCGTACTAAATAGCCGTTAATTATTTTTAACAGAATCTCTATTAGGGCAGTGTGGAACATCAACCCTCAACGTTAGACGACCATGTACATTATCTTAAGAATGTAACCACATTCCTATCATTACACATTTGCACAGAAATACATAACTGTTTTTCCCTCTCTCTTTTAGGTGCTTGTCCAAATCTGGTGTTGGGGCAATCCACATGCAGCCTCTACAAGCATCGTGGCTTGTCAAAGCGTGCTGTGTACTACACAATCGCTGCCTAGACTGGGGCCTGCGGAAGCTGAAGCCTGGACAAAACAGGGATCCTACGCATGAACTTAGGATCCAGGTCGAGGCATACGCTCGTTTCCTACGGGCAAACAGTCGAATCGACATCGAAAGCGTACCAGAAGACGAAGGTGTTGTCCGTGAGACCTACGGACCTACACATGCCGGTCTGCGGAAGAGGGCGATGTACATCTTCAACCAGTATGGAGGCCCGAGACCGGAGTTCCCGCGAGCAGCTCGCGGCCGCGGCGCTCGCGGTGGACGAGGTCGAGGCGCAAGGGGACATACAAGAGGCCGTGGCCGAACTGGCATCGTTTAAACTTTTCAATTGACAATATGTGACTCAAAATATAGATTTTGTACCCGTTTGTTCTCATTTACCTCCTGACACAGTATCTTAGAATCGTGACCTCCTGACAAACATTTTTTTTCAGAAGTTGAAACACATTTTTCCAAATACAAAATACCTTGACCTCGCTGCTGAAACTGACTAGACATGATAGTGCATCTAACATGCTCAAGTACGGACAAATATTATCACAATAACGATACCTTCATGTTATTGACCAGCAGCAGCAGTCACATTTTCAATAATATCATGGTCGTTAACAATCTAAAATAAAGCACCGAGTATATTATTAGGTTTTCTTTTCCAGAAATAAGCCTGTACAGCATTTAAGCCGGTAGTTTCATTATGTGCGCGTCAGTACAGACTCAACTAAATATAAGAAAATGTGTCGGTACCAAGTATGTCATCATGGAGTCACAAACACAAATCGCAGATAAAGTATGTTTCTATTGAAAAACAGTATCTTAGAATCGTGACCACGAATCTTCATTATCAACGAACTTGTGTGTTAGAGATAGACTCTATAATGTGAGCATGTAACCATTTACTGTCCGAACACCCCCAGTCATTTCACTTTAACGAAGAGAAATTAATCGAATAAACTGAACAATTATTACTGAAACTCTGAATTAACTTTTGCATACTGAGTCTTATAGAAGTGAAGCCTAGAACTGTCTAAACCATGATCTACTCCTGTGGCTGGTGTGGCTGCTGTCCCGCCACTTCTTGTTGCTGCCGTGCGTGCATGGCACTTACAATTTCCTCACTGACGTACCCAATAGTTTCCTGCTGGTAAAATTCGCCAACACTAACAACTGGGATCAAACCAGCCGCACCTTGAGGTTGAAGCTCCGCCACAGTGACTGGAGGAGTGTTAGATGTTGTAGGAGCTGCCGGGACAATGAGCTGCTCCTGCTGCTCTGCCTGTTGTTGTTCCCCTGTAGTGGGCCACGTGGAGGAGTCGTACTCAATTGCCTGGGGTTCCATAGTAGTCGGTAAACTTATAGTG
The DNA here is from genome assembly GCA_936440205.1 of Lepidonotus clava. Lineage (NCBI taxonomy): Eukaryota > Metazoa > Annelida > Polychaeta > Phyllodocida > Polynoidae > Lepidonotus > Lepidonotus clava. Next base: position 31,045,236 of record OW387143.1, read on the forward strand.
CACGGAGGGGTGTCTAAATTGGCGGGTAGATGTGGTGGCGAATTTAAAGAAGGCGTGTCCGTGGATAAATTAAACATCATTTCACGTCGGGCTTTAGCGATCTCGTCCGCCGTCGCGGTGCTCCGTGCATATGTATGCGCACCTGCCGATGGCTTAAAAGTGACCTCTGAGGTATTGGCGCTATTTCCTTTGTCAGTGACAGGAGTGCTCGTACTAGGCATCGGTGGGCTTCTCCTTCTTGCAGATTCATTCTCACCCTCCGAGTCGGACTTGATACGAATTCCAGGATGTGGTTCAACTGATCCCAAAGGCCCTCCCATTAACAGGGATTGGACCATAGATTGAACAACGTTTAGTGATTCCTGAATTTTTTTCTGTTCGCACTTGAACTCTGATCTTACAGCATTGAGTTCAACAAGGAGCACCCGATTTTTTTGTTCCAAGGAGTCCATACCCGATTTCACCATAGTGATATTGTTGTTCAGTAGCTCCATGTCCGTTCTTATTATGTCGCTGTCACCGCTGATCACTTGTAACTCGTATTTCACAGTGTTCACCTCTTCATGAACTTTCTGAAGGAGATTGTCATTTGCAGCCTGGCGCCCCTTTAGACTGTGAGCTTCTGTCTTCAAAGCGTTAGTGTCGCACTTGAGGTTCTTGAATGAGCCTTTAAACCCGGCCATATCCGCAGTGACAGAGTTCAACTTCTCGTCGGCGGACCCCATCGACGACTTTAAATCTGTAATGTCGGAGTTAATAGCTTTTATGTCACCTTCTAGGACTTCCAGACTGTTTCCAATGATTTTAATATCGGCGTTCGTCTTTGCCATCTTCTGTATATCACCTTTGGCCGCTGTGACAACTTGTTGAACCGACGCTAGCCGTGTAGACTGACCATTCAGCGTAGCTATAAGAGGCTCAATTTCCACGTGCACTTGATCTTGAACTCGGCCATCGACGTACTGTCCTATTCGTGCAAGTGTTTGCTCCACAGTGTTAAACACGTGCTGCTCAGTCAGAGTATGACCTGTCGTTTGGCTCACTTCTGTGACAGTCACTACTTCGGCCGCCGCAATACTAGCCTCTGCACCAGCACCAGCACCCCCCTGTGTCGATGGAGGATTGCTTTCCTGCTGAACAGTCCCTTCCTTCTTCCTCATCTCCGCCACTTTTTCTTGAAAAGTTTCAGTTCTTTCCAATCTGTAGATATAGTTTAGGCTGTCGTCCACACCTTGTCCATGACCGAGATCGCCAACTTCCTTCAGAGGGGTGTCGTTCAAGTCAGGGAGACCTTCACCTGCTGAAACAAAATACAAAGTAAGAACAATTTTATTCTATTTTTAAGACACTACCATTTTTAATTGTTAGAACGATAGTCTTCAGAACGTTTCCCAATGTTGTAAGGTATTAACTCTGTGCAGACCAAAACAGTTACACAAACGCTAAATTAAAATAAAATATACTGAACCCTTAACATTATAGGTTCGCAAAGGATTTGTGTCCACGAATATTTGGTTTCACTTATTTACATATAAACTCTTCAAGCTAGTTAGTATGATGAATAGTTATACAAAAATTGACATAAATACCTTGCTGGAAACTGTCTTCCAAGGTTTCCTGGGTATAGTCGAGTGACCGCTTTGCCATGGATTCGTCAGCGGCAGCACCAGGTGACCAGTCAAGTTGGGAGAGGGAAAGGTCTATGGACGGGACGGGTGTGGCTTTGCTTGCCAAACGCTCGGAGGTTCGTCGTTCCTTAGGCTCACGTGAACGCAGCACTGGACTCGTGAGTACTTCTGTAAAATATGATATATAATACCATTTCACGAACATTTTAAACAGTCGAAACATGTTCATCTTTACGCAACATCTTTAGACTATGATTAATAAATAACTACTCGTCCAGCCATTTCAGTAAGAGCTAAGGTAATGAAGTAAGATATATATTACGTTCAAAGAAATATTTTTTCACAGATATTTATAGTTAGATAATTAATACCAAAGATTACTTTTGAATTATTTTATTAAAATAGACACAAAATGCTACTCACGTTTAGCAGGTGTCGCAGTGTCGTCATCGTCCTCGCTGTTGACCAGAACAGTTCTCGGTTGCTTTTTCCTCAGCCGGAGTCGCGACGCCTTGCCAGCAGCAGCAGGAGAGGACTCAGAAGGTGCTGTAGAGGTCGTCGCAACCGCAGCCGCCTTTCCTTCGTCACCCTCAGGCTGCGGATCAATATCTGGAAATGGTACACATTGTATTATTTATTTCATAAAAGATTTTTTACTACATTTGTTAACATCCTTACGCCATTAAGTATTTCAAGTATACTTCCTACCAAAAATAAAATAGTATCATTTAAATAGGTTTAAGATGAACCGTTGTTCTTAAGTCAACCTTATTATCTGGAAGAATTACATCAGAAAAAAATCATTAAATTACAAGATATTTTTTAGTTGAGTACTACAATCAACAGTGCCACAGCATAGCTATTCTATCATTTTCTCATTTTTCTTATGATTCAAGTCCTAAGGTGTTTCTAATACTATAACTAGGCCTATAGAGGAATAGTTTTTTATGTTATTTACATTTGGCGTACTTGCCCTTGATGTGGGCTATGGTATCCCTCGGCTTCTTGCGGTACTGCGCATGTGCCTGCCTCTGCTGCTCAAGGCCGGCTTCCTGCGCTTCCGCTTCAGCCGCCGAGTCAACGTCCGAATTCGACACATCCAGTTTTGTTTTCGTTGCACCGGCAATAACTGTAAAAAGTGTTAATATGGCATACAAAATTATAAAACATTATTAGGTACTTGTTCAGGTAGAAAAACAATGGTGACATTTATCCAACATTCATGACTTACAAAACATATGGTAGTTACAAATGATACTAATTTATACGGCGTCGAAATTTGAACTGTTACAAGCATTTAAATAAGAAAAGGTTCGCTGTCACGATTCTAGTAATAGTAGACAAACTGACAGGTTCGTTTATTACTGTGTCAGTGACGACGAATCTGATTTGAAATGTTTCTGCGATATTTCTCTATAGTTAGGTATTTGTTGCTTGAAGTGAATAATAATGCTTACAGCCTGCACATTCCACACCCCAAAAAGCGAGACATCGGAGTTCTATGGGAAGGAGTACTCTCTCTGGGGGAATGGGCGCAGCTCCCGTACCCCCAAACTCATTCTCCAACTTCCTCATCTGAAATAAATTCGGAATTATCGTCTTAAGAACTCTTAAACAAGTGTGTAATAAATAATTTCATTGAATTCTATAACGAAAATTAAATACAGACCATTTCGCTACACAGAATCATAATTACACTTGGTCAGATTTGTTCTTTAAATAACTAATTCTGAAGATTATTTGTGGCTATCGCGGCTTTCATTACATTCACAATTAACAAATAAGAAATGAACAAAAATAAATAGAAAAGTGAGGTGCTAATATTTACCTTTTCGATTGTTTTACTTTTGTGGTCCCTTATTTTAATGTAGATGTACTTTTTACGTCGCTTCAGACCAGTGTGGGCGTTGACGTTCTCCTGGACCCTCTTCAGGATCGCCTTACGCTTAGCTATCCGCTGCTCTGGAGAGACTTCACCTTCCTTCCAGTTCCCCCTCACAGCTTTTCTATAGAAAAAAAAAATCACATTTAAGTTATGTACAACTAAGTGGTTTGGAAGTGGTTTTTCCTTTTATATAATTTAATCTTAAGTAACTGTTATGGGACATTCGAGATGTATTAGAGAATACTATGTTTTAGTCTTGTTTCCAAATTATTCTAACGTACAATGAATTGTATTTCTATAGACTTTCAATAAAGTTTATTTTGTGGTTACCTTAACCTTCTTGTTCTTTTCTGTGTTTCTGGTATAGGACTACTTCAGCTTGTTTTTTTATTTCTTTTCTTAAAAAAAACAATACGATAAATTATAGGATGCAAATATACTTACGGGTCCTCATCCATGGTATCGTAGAGGATCTTCAGCTCCTCAGGGGTATACCAGTCGGAGCTGCCGGGTCCGTCTGTCTCAGTATCTGAGGAACAGAAGCTAAAGTCTTTCCGGCGCCCCGTGAGGCGATGACCACCAATGGTTGGAAGTTGGTCAGCATTACCACCTGCTGCTACGGCTGCGGCTACTTGCGGAACTTCTTGGATGGCTGGTTCACTTTGGACCGCCTGTGCTGCTGCCGCCTTCTTTCCTCTCGCGCGCCCACGTTTCGTGGCTGGGGTGCTCGTCTTCGACTTGCCTTTTCCCCGACCACGACCCCTACCAGCTGGAGTTGGCGAATCTGAAGTGTCTGCTGCGGATACGTCAGTGGTTAAGGCTTGGGCTGGCACTCCTGCGGCTTCGACTTTGGTTTTTTTTCGGGCCGGCTGAGAACTGCTGCTCCTACTAGCGGCAGAGATAGCCTTCTGCTGGGCCTCTTCGGCCGCTTCCACAAACTGAAACTTCTTAGGGGGTGGGCTGGGAGTGGTATCCTCTACCGTGATGATGTCGATGTCATCCATGCTCTCTTGCTTAACGGGCTTGGGTTTAAAAGCCGCAGCACCAGACTTAGACGGTGTGGAGTGTGGCACAAGTTCATATTTATCGAGTATGTTACCGTAACGTTGTTTCTTCTCCTCCATGACCTCCTCGAGTAGTTGCGTGAGGCCGACTCGATCATCTGGGGGTAAATCGGTCCTCTGCAGAATGGCCTTGATACTCCGAATCCGGTAGTTCAGAGTCACCGTGTCGTCCTCGAAGAACGACGCCATCTGTGAAAGGAAGAATAGAAAAATTATAGTATTAGGTTGAACCAAAATTAGAGTTCACTGAAAGAATGACATCAGCGTAATGAAAGAGATGTACAAAAATAGGATCTCGTGCAGATAGCGGCTTATTTCACCGAAATTTGGATTGATGTTAAGGTTCACACTATCAAATCTTCGATATAGATAATCTACAACTCGGATGAAAACATATGTACAAGGTTTACTTACCGTGAGACGGCAGAAAATGGCGAAAAAGATGAAGGGAACAAGAAGCTGGATAACAACGCACGCCATACGTCCAAGATGTCGGTGGAGGGGGTTGCTGGTTTCTTGCAGGTAGATAAGCTTTTCGTATGTACAGACGATGGTAACCAGCGGCGACGAAGATACCCAGCGAGTCGGCTAGGTGTTACATACAGGTTCGCTGGTAACCAGCGCGTTTCCGGTAAAACCGGAAGGACGAGTTGACAAACAAGGCGGGGAGACGGGTTGACCCGGATTCGTGAAATGGCTGACCTAGATTCGCGGCCACGGACCTCGTTAGATTCGTGACGTTACTCACGAATATTTGGTATGACGAATCTTTTACTTGACTGACCGTTTTCTGGACAAACTTTTTGCTGAGGTTCGTGAAGTGACTCGGTCTTCACGAACCTACAAAGCATTTTCGTCAAAACTTTATGGTCGGCATACCAGGTCGTACAGGGTAAAGGATATAAGTGGGGCAGTATGAGGTCTGCATTAAGATTCAACTATATCCACGTGTTGGACTGAGATTGTATATAGGGTCAATTGAGAGGATCCATTGTATATAATAGTGGGTAATACATTGTCTTGTGTTTCAATATTCAATTTACTATTACATAGAGAGTCTTCCGAAACGTGCGCTCCAGAAGTATGAATAGGAGGGAGAGAGGCGAGACCAAATTTGATGATTATACGAACATAATTATTTATTTGCTAGTATACTTCAATATCATAAAAGTGACAACATTCCACAAGAACGGCTATGAAATGAAATTATTTATCGTTTTTTTCATGCAAAGACAGATATAAAATGCGACTCAAATAATATAGTTAGATAGCACTTCCATGGAACTCTACTCCCGATGGTTAGGTCATAACCTTTATATGTATCTACCATTTGATATACGGTGCTTGATGCACGTCTATGCATCTCTTTTCCTTCACGCCATTGACATAAACCATTCATAGAGCTGTGAATATGTCACTTCAAAGACACCTGAGAAATCGACCATCTACAGATGTGAATTAAAAACGGGAACTATCAGTCTTACATCATTGGGAGAGTTGTATGTTTAGTTTTACTGTTGTGCATGTTTGTCTGTTGCAGTATATCGATTTCGAAAGTTTAGTAAAGTGTAAAAATCACGCTGCGCAAATAAACCGGTCGTGAATCGATCCCTAAAAAGAGCAGGGGGCAACTGTGTGATATTGATACTAGTGTTTCACCCCTACAATATATATATATGTAGGCAGCCGGGGTAGAAAAACGTCTAGATACTCCCCTAGACCCTCCCATAGAATCCTTTCGGACCTACAAATTTGATAAAAGGAGCTACTTCGTTGGCATGCACCAGTACAGTAGCGGAATCTGCATTGCACATGATATGCGTCATATTATAAGGTCACTGTCGAGTCCGTCGCACTGGTCGCGGCATGTCATTGCTGCTATTTCCGTCGCAGCAGTTGCTCAGATCGCGTCACTTCCGTCACGCAGGTCGCGCCATATCTGTCGCGCAGGTCGCGCCATGTCTGTCGCGTGGATCGCGCCACATCCGTCGCACAGATCGCGTCTTATATATCGTGTCGGTCGCGGGGACCAAATCTACTACGGGGCTCCGCAGGATGCCAGCGACGCGACCATACTCCTCCGTCGCGTCGGATTCCGAGGTAATCCGACGTGACGGGGGAGTATGCGACGCGACCTAGACTGTCGCGCTATGTCGGGCAGCTGATTCCAATCCAGGCGGCGTGGATAGACCCTATCATTTCGCAGTTTCGTGTATAGGTCTCTATAAAAATTGCACGCTCGCCTCACGTGCGTCGTGTCCAGTATAGATTGTGGTCGCGCTTGCCGCATCCGACGGGGACTATCCTCACATTCTGAGGGAAGTTTTCTTTTTCTCATTTTCCAACATATAGTATATCTTTCGAGACGGTTCTTGGACTTCAGATTCCCCTTATTTAACTGTTCCTCACACATGCAGTCACACTCCGTAGTTCCTGTTGTGCTCTCGAGTTTCGTAACTATATGTGACCACTGACGTCAATCGGAAACTATGTGGGGCGCATCCAAGAGGGGGTCATGAGCACCACCAGCGGATCCCCGACTTTGGAAACAAGGAGGGGGTGGATGATCCCATGCAGGTAGATTGAGCAATTCGAAAAGGTGGGGGATTGGCCGGCGTTTGGAACTGTTTCTTTGCTCTATGGGTTTTTAGCCGGATGCTACATTTAAAAAGCGCAAATTTTCTGGGGTATAAGGGAGGGGTTTGCCCCTCACCTCCTTCTGGATCCGCCCATGCATAATTTTAGGTTTAGAGGTAAAACATGGTGCGCTCCTATACACCCTTCCCTCTTCACCATTTCACACTTCCATCCTACAAAAACACAACAATGGTGGATAGAGTGAAGAGGCGGGTGAATGCGTGTTTTTTTTCTTCTCATTCCCCCCTGCGGTCTTTGATGTAAAATTTGCCCAAGGCGCAACAAGGTAAATATTGTTACATGTATATAGCGTCCTGTCCTTTTCAAAATGTCGGATCTGCCAACTGCTGGAACATAACTGGATTCGCTGACCAGAAACCAACTGGAACACCCCATACACAGACCCGCCGTAAAGCTGATATCAAAAGACCGCCACACCAGTTTTTTTCCTGCACGAAACAACCTCGTCGCGTTTGAAATCCAATCAGTTTTGGGTGGTGTGTTTTGCGCGGGCGGATCGGCTTACCGGGCCGGCTGGTAGGGCTAGGCACGGCGGCCGTCGGGGCCCGACACCGGCCAACATCAAAGCGGGCTCCGGCGCCCCGCCCCCGGCCTCCCGACAACATGTGGCGGGCGGCCGGTGGTCGGGGGCCCGTGAGAACGACGGCGACAACTCCTCGGCTTCTGACCCCCTATTTGTTTCACATGGTGGGCCGGGGAGGAGGGCACTTAGGGCCTCCAGTGAGGGGGTCAGCAGGGCCCTGCAGGGGGCGGTAGTGAAGGGCTCAAGGACCGTGCTGTATGGATGGATGTAGCCGATGTGGTGCTTTATGAGTGGTCTCCGTAAATACCAAATACATGAGGACTGGTCTCTGTGCTAACCAAGATCAAGGCAATATCAGCTTGTGTTTTTTTTCATTTTTGTTAACCGTTAATAACAGTGGTGCCCCCTTTTTACCAAATGTGTACTTTTTGAAGTAAAATTATTGGGAAAATGGGGAGTGGCACCTTTTTATTATTAGCGTGCCTCCAACTTTTCAAAAACCTGGATCCGCGATTGGACTTATTGATCTCGATTCGTATATTTGTAGTATGTTCCTTTTTTTGTGAAAAGTATTTATAAAAGTGCAAAAATAAGAAGGGAAATTGGGATCACTGGCTATGAAAATGACGATGGTTTTTATTCGAGGTCCAAACGGCATGATACATGCATTTCCTTAAATGTCTTTTTCTCTTTTTTACCTTATTTCACTTGAAGACATATTTATAAAAAATTCAAGAAGAAAACAGGAGCGACCGTCCCTGGGTGATGCGCGTAAATGGTCCAGAGAGAAAAAACTAATTACATTTTTTTTCATTTGCATAAACATTAACATAACAAAGGACCTACCCAAAAAGTAATGACAGTGGGCCATTGCAGAATTTCTTTTACCATAACAGCACACTTAAGATAACTTTCGCACGTTTGCATAACTGTGAGGTCATACTCTGTTTTTCTAAGAGAATTAACTGCCGTTCCTTTGGATCAATGCTATTACCCAGCAGCTAAAATTTATTACATAGTTTTAAAAAGAAAGCTCTTTAACATTATTTGAAGGGGTTTTTCTTTGGCGATAAAAAATGGCCCTGCGATTGTTTTGACCAACCATTCCCTGCTACGGTCAGTTTTCTGAAACAAGCCATGTACCGCACCCTTTCGAAAATCTAGGTTCTGCTACTGAACTGGATGATAATCACAATATACTGTCCATATGTCGAAGACCTCTACACGTGTTTGTCCTTAGATACTGATACTTATTCCTCCAAGTGTGGAACAATTGGCTGTAGTATGGTTAGTGTGTTTACTCTATAAATAGAAATACAATTAGATTAGTTCGCCGATGGGAACCAAATGTCGCCGTAGAACGTACAGCTGTGACTGGTCGGTATTGGATAAACCGAGCATTGAGGTAGTCCTAAGGGAACAGCTTATGACAACTGACCTCCGGATTGTTGGTATTAAGAAAACAGCTTTTGGCAATTGCCCCCAATTGGACTACGGACTATTTGCTTAGTTTTGCTTCAAACAGATGGGGATGGTCCTTTTTAGGGCAGTCAAGCTTCTTGCTGCTTTTGCTGGTTTAAGGGCACCATCAAATTGAAGCAAGTTTTACTACAAATTATTAGTAGGAATCTTAATTGCTGATACTATATCTCAAGCTATAGATGTTTTTCTTAAGCAACTCTGAAATCGTATAGCTCTGGGATTAAATCAAAAGTATGTGTCAGGGTTTTTAAAACTCATTGATTACACATCCAAACCCAGTATCCAACTCGAACCCCATCCATTATTAACAGCGGTGGATGCAGGGCGTTTGATTTAAAAATTGGACATGCCATTATAAAGTTCTTGGGTGCAACCGCCGGGCGCAGGGACCCACACACCCTCAAACGAGCTTATGACGAAGGTGTAACAAAGCTAAACAAAACAGCAACCCTGCCAGAGGTTAGTTATTATATTAAATGCTATCAACGTTAATAAACCAAGTCCACAACGATATCAATCAACCTCCATGACGCGACAACCGCCTACTCCTGTGACTTATTTCTTTTCTTTCGAGATTATCATCCATCCTTGTTTCGGCATTATAGTATTATACATTACAGTTGTTTTAGCTCATACAAACCAATAATACCCCTTACATATATACATTTATTTCATACTTGTATAACATCCCCTGCACAACTCTGGGCTGGCACCAGCAGCTGTCCCTGGTTAGTCGGAAGAGGTTCGACCCAGACCCGAGGGTCGGGAAGGCCGTCACGGGCGTCGGGCGGATTCGGGCCGGTTCGGGCGGGGTCGGGCGAGAGGTCGGCCGGCGTCGGAAAAGGTCGAAACGGGCGTCGGGAGGGGACCCGGGTGGGATGAGAGGAGGTGACGATGGGGGCAGTCTTTTAACCCTGGATGGAGTGTTAAGCCCTATTCATTTCAGCCAAGGAGGACGTCAGAGGAAATGGTCTCATAACTCGATGATTTAGTACCGATGGTCCCAGCGCGCCTGCATGGGTGCAAGGGTTCTAATCTTTGGTTAGAACATGCACTTCCGTCCACGTGTCCACGAACTGCTATTATTCAAATTGAAAAAAGTCTACTGACACAAAGTATCATAAGAACGTATTCCATCTATAATTAGTAGAGCTGAAAAGACAGGGATTGAAGAGTTTCTTTTTTAATCAGCGTAGAAGATGCTTGATAGTGTGGTATGATTTTTGTATGGCTATCTTAAACATTCCTTTTTCGGTAAATAATTTTTAGCATTTATATGTCTATTATCTTAGTTTTCTGTGATAATACAAATAAGCCTTTTGTAATAATCCCGAGACACTCTTCCACACCTAATATAAATAAAAGTACTTGAAACAGGATCCGTAGTCCAGTGGCATCAGTAACACATAGGCCTACATACATATACATATTCAGAAATCAGACTTCAAATTAATGTAATAAGAAAAAAAAGTGCTCGTCATATAGCTGTGACTTCTGTTAAGTTGCGAGTCTGTTTCTATCAACCATCAAATTAGATGTCACAAAACTGCACAAAAATCACCGAAACGTCCATTCCTTTGCTGCGAAAGTTAAGTTGTACTTTAAACCAACAATTAGAATGATGGCATTAATTTCTTTCCTATACTGTATTTTCTCAAAACGTCAATTGCGGGAAGTCGTATGTAGTTTTGAATGTGATTCACATCTTGGTTTGAAAGAGACATCCGATTAAATTAACCCTGGAGGAGAAACCACTACTCCAGTGGCGCCATCTACAGCGAACTAGTAAGATGAGCACTGGAGGAAAGCGACACGACAATGCCGCCTGAAGGCAATAACATCAACCAAGATTTTCTTTGTAGGTCTGAGTGAACTAATGTGCCAAAAATTCATTCAGCACATAAAACTACCGTGCATACATAATAAACTTCAGGAAGATTTTAAGAGTGGCCCCTTATATTTACCTGCCCCCCCCCCCCCCCCCCCCAATTTCTTCAATTCTGCAGACGCAAAATGCCCGGTGCATAAACCTTTCTTTATGTAGTCATTTAGTTACACTTACAACTGGATACCACAAATTCATTGATCGTATGCACGAAATACTCACATGATTACGATATGCAATTTGATTTTTGATAAGTGTAATTACTTATATATGCAAATATGGTGGAGCAACATTTTCCAATCCCCAGAAACTCGATTTCTTAGAATTATGGGGCTACAAACATCCATACTCCTGAATTCACCAGAATTTAACCTCCCATCCCAGATGGATCTACCCTTTACCTCATCCTGTCTGCGGTCCTATCCTTTTATCCCCATTCTTGGATTACAAGAACGCCGGCTAGCGAAACTGACACCACAAAATCATGAAGGGTTAATTAATGACATAAAATTATTCCGTTCAAAACAACATCGTTTCTTTCTCAAATTGTTTATTTGATCAAATAGCCATTAAGAAAATACATAAGATATTTACCTTTAAATACCATAACCCACAATCCATAATATAAATTGTTTGACGAAATGTTTTCAGTAGTAAATAGAGTGAGATCACTTCAGACAGTATGACTGACTCGGAATGGCCCTGAAACTATTGATGAACTATGACTGAAGGCGCCTCTGTATATCATCTACTTTGTGATAGCACGTAGTTTTAACTCAAAAAAACATGATTGAAAATCATGTTGAGTTATAAAACAACTCACAAGGTTTCCAGTAAATGACAGTATATCCAACATAATCAATTGGAGACTCTGAAAAAGCACTCCGAATCGGCGTATATCTCGAGAAATAGAATGTAATTAAAGTTGTATAGCTGCACCATGACCGCGGAAACTTGCTTCTACAGTACTAAATCCGTATACCTACACAATTATGTACATAACCTGGTACTACAAATCTACATTATTACAAAACGCTTTCATACGTTCTTCCTCAATATTAACATTGTATAATTCTCTCTATAAATTGTACAAAACATAAACCTTCTCACGTTGAACGATTTTAGTGCCTGTAGATTCAAACAATTCAACAGGGAGACTGGCACTGGTCTAACACTTCTTTTCAATATTAATACAATAATATTATATCCATATACAATATCACAATCTAACATAATGACTGAGCTGGCTAAAATTAATGTTTATGATATTGATACCTTTAGTCAGATCACTTATGGATATTATTAAATCAAAGGACCTTTTTATCCTGGTTTTGAATAGATCATATAATGACATTCTGATACTATACATGATACTTTGGCATCTTCCTGTTGCAACAAGGACATTGTCTGTTAACATGGGAATTGTTGGTTTGAAAACAAATCCCAACGCATCATGGCAAGAAGGACTGTATTATATTATTATACGTTAGTGCAACTTTCTTTATAATCTCTTATGGGTGTGTGACATAAGTATTAACATTAAGTTAAACCGTCTTGAATGTAGACCCCCTTCCTAAAATGCAAAGATTAATAAGAAAAAAGAATGAAGAATGATAATGAGTATAAATTGGAGCTTGTTTCATCTTCACCAAACTCTGGATACTTTCTGGCCATTGGAAGCCTGGTATATTCTGAGAATTATACCTTCACCGATTCCCTATCGCTTGCACCAAACGTTTTTATGACCATCAATGCTTGCAATGAAAATGAAAATACAGAAAATTGTTGTTTTTGCTGACATGTATGTACAATGTAACGAGAATGTAAAATGTTTGTGATTCATGAAGTCTTTTGTTTCTCCTGTTAGGGTTCATGCCAACCAAATTATTTATCTCTCTGGAATAAATAGACCTGGCAATGAAGAAAACTACTTTTCTGTGACGTTGGGTCCCAGCAATAAAATATCAGTGTACCACGCCGGGAACTTTCTTAATAAATGGTTCGCCAAAAATTCTAGGAAAGTCGTTCTCTTCCATTTACAGATTAAGTCTAAACAACATAATTAGTTATACATGCCAGCATAATGTCATAATAACTCTTGTAATGGATTCTATTACTGGGAGACAAACATTGCTGGGACAAAACATATTGACGATCATCTATACACTCTGTATATTCTAAAGTGACCCCTGAGATAGATGACTATCCTACAAGTATTATTTTCAAAGGTTACCTTACCAAGTTTAAAAGTCATTCATTTTCACAGACTAAAGGTGGGGACCTGCTCTGAGCTGTATTTATACATCTAACATCTAGTTATAATTCTATATGTAAAGTTGAGGATGCTAGCTATGAGTACATGTTGCAGTTTCAGGGTCCAGTCTTTCTAAATTTGTCTCTGCTGTATTCACATCGGTATTTATTGTTTGCAGTTCTGAGAACAGCTTTTCAATTTCTGTCTTCTGAATCCGGAAAGTCTCCAGTAGAACTGCAATGAAAAATAAGCATAGTGTAAGAGTGACTGAATGCGAATTGGAAGTGATATGAAAATAATATAAGTTCGCGGTTCCTGCAGACGAAAGGGTCATTCAGAAATGCAAAACATTGACCTTAACAATAGTATCAAGGTGCCAGTTTATTAAACTCTGCTGTTTGGTCTGTGCTTATCAATATTTTCTCCTTTTTTTTCATTTTAAACTAGAATCATAATTACGTAGCATAGGTATTGTCCGACGATCCACCAATAGTTTTGGGCTAAATTTTAGAAGGCTTGACGACGGACTGTTCGGTGCTGTAAACAGGAGAGGGGTCCGAAGGTATATAGAACCCCTCAAATCTAAAAGTTCAGGACAACTATCATAAAACATAGCAATTTAGTTTAACAAAAATCTCATCTGGAACCCCTTCAGAAATAACTGAAACCCCATTTTAATTTCTTGGAACCCCAAAAGACCTGCTTGAAACCCCTCAGATCTAGATTTACCTGGAACCCCTCAGGTTCATCTGGAACCCCCTCAGGTTGTTCCTGCCCCTCACTTATATTAAAGTACTTGGTACAGCCCTACTGATAATTATTCAACAGGTTACTTACAGTCGATGTCGTTGCTGCCGCTGACGATGCCCAGGTCGGAGAGCAGGGCGTCCACCTCGACCTTGACGGCCACCATCCCCTGGAGGAAGGACGTGTACTTCCCCTCCAGGGTCTCAGTAGTCTCCAGCACCGTGTTCAGCTCCGCCACGTTCTCCACGTGAACCTGAGGGCAGGAATCAAATTGTTTTAAACACTAAATGAAAACAGAGCTCAGTGATTATATTGAGCACTCAATACAATACGAGAAACGTTAAACTGTTATTGGGGTTGTGACCTATTTAATGTATTGAATATTTAACGCAAGAATGATTGGAGGAAAACGAGAATCGAAATCACGTGGTATAGCTCTATGAATGATTTTATTAGGACTGAGATCCTATAATTGGCACAAAGAGAGAGCTAAAGAATGGTCGTATCATCAGAACTAATGTGATATACCCCCTTCCCTCCTCACCTCACCCCCTAAAAATCATAACAAAACACATAAACTATCTCAAAAGATAAATTTATAAAGAGAATTCTTTCATGAGATCTTTACATTTCAAAGTATGATTCTATCAAAAAGCCGTAATTATACTGCGCGTCGGGTCTGCATACACGTTGGGTGATGTTGCCTAGCCTGAAGGGTTCGCGTTAGGGTTGTATAACTATAAGGGCTATATTACACTACATGTTGGATCGCGTTGTAACAACGCAAACAATATTATACTACACATTTTAGGGTTGTGTTATGTCGCATTGATTCGTATTGTATCAACGCAACCCAATGTGATTGCCTGCTGAAACTTTTTTTCTATATTACACTAGGCGTTGGATGTTCAGATTCGCGTTTGCTAAAACACAAATAAAATGGCTCAAACGCGAACCAGCCGACACATCGTATAATACAGCCTTAATACTTATTGTTGATATACCATATTTCTTCAGTCTAACTTATTAAACTGACTGACCTTGGCAGCGGCCTTGGCCTTGGCCTGTGCGTCCAGCGCCACCTGGCGGGTGTCGTTAGCCCGCTGCTGTTTGTCCTGGAAACATCGGTAGATGGCGTTGATGTCATCGGCCGATGTAGAGATGTTGGCGTGTATGTCAGCGGCCAGCTGGGTGGCCAGGGTGGCCTTGGTCTGTACCTGAAAGGTGAATGTGTTAGAGGGTCAGGGTATAACTAGGTTCAAGTAAAAGCAAAAGGGGTGACCTGGCTCATATCATAGGAAAACATAAAGAGGTTGACAGTACAACCCTGTTTATGAGGTGGGTGTCAAAAAATTACTGCCTAAGGCCGTTAGACTGAGGGCTGTAATTTTTCTGACATCCCACTGAATAATATCTGACATGTTTGATATTTCCCCGACGATGTCCCCGACGATGTCCCCGACGATGTTCCCGGCGATGTTCCCGGCGATGTTCCCGGCGATGTTCCCGGCGATGTTCCTGGCGATTTTCCTGGAGATTTTCCTGGAGATTTTCCCGGCGATTTCCCAAGCGATTTTCCCGGCGATTTTCCCGGCGATCGCGTTGCGCGTCGCCGGTTGCCCAGAAACAGTACCATACCCACTGGTAGTCGCCCGGCGATTTGCTTGATAACCCAGTCACCTGGCGACTTAACCGCCGATTCTTCCAGATGCCCGTAGCTAGAGTAGCTAGAGTCGCTTAGTGGATATGGAGCTTAAGTTATAAGCAAAAGAGAAAGGAAATTACCAGTGGAGCAAAGTGGGCAGTATCCCAATGTATTGATTATGCACAGACTTTGACTGGTGTCAAGCTGTTTTCCCTAATATTCATTATTTTCTCTTAAATTAGGACTCTATCACTATATCCATTTAATTAGACTGCATTATTTTACCTGAAATTAAAAAAAAATTATCATGCAAATCCATTCAGAATTCACAAAATAAGGAGAAAAACATTTTACACAGTAAAGCAAGGTGAACAGTATACACAAATACTGCCAACTGTGTAAATACACCAAAAATACTGATTGGCAGTGTCCTGTTAGTATTCATAACGTATTTGGGCATTGGTATGTGGTAGATATAGCACGAGTCAGTGGGTATACGCGATATATAGTCGAGGCGGCAGCCGAGACTATGTATCAAGTATACCCAGTGACGAGGGCTATATCTGGCATATACCACGGGCATGGGTTTCTTTAATTGTTGTTTGTCTGGGAAATATGTCCATTTCACCCTTTGCCTCTATGTAAGAGCGTTTCCAACGTGTTGGTATATCAGTATACATGGGGCATTCAGCCTGAGCAGATCGTGAGGTAAAGGAAACATTTTCTTTAATTTACCTTTATATCCATGGATCTTGATATGTAAAAGGTTCACGATTCCAAAGTTTGGAATCACATAGATTTGTGGAAAGTATTCTTTTTTTTGGTGTTGTTTTGGTTGTTTCTTTATTGTGTATGTGATTTAACACATTATGTATGTGATTTCATATAGGTTGAATGAGATCGAACATTATTTTGTGTGATTTTTATAATGTTTTAGCTTCACGAATAATATTATGTTTCCATTTCCAGCACATGCTGATATAGGTGCTGTGGAGTCGAGGTGGTGTTTGAAGCGACCCTCTACCCCCTCTCCACAATACCCACCCCCACCCCCACTCCCACCCCCACTGCCTGTTCCTTTCGGCCCTCTCAGGCCAGGGTAGACACCACGGCACCTCTCTGGCGCCGTGGGTTTATGTGGAGGCGTTCCGCTTCACTGGGGCCAATACGCGATATATTCAGGGCCTAGTTCTATTGTTCTCCCCGTCAACCGTGGTATATATAATATTAAAGCATTCTGACGTACTGTTTTTGAAAAAGAAGTATTGTAACACAAACTGCATTCTATCTTAACATTACGTTGTAAGTAGTATATGGCAAGTAGGGCTATGCTCTGGCATATCTTCAGGTGTACCATACGGCAATAGGCATATTCTAAAGCATATGAGTAGTATAGGTGAAGTAAGGTTGGGCTCAGACATATAAGTAGTAAACCGGTACTTCAAGTTAGTAGGGTAAAGTTCACACGTCAACAAGTGGGTTTCCACTTAGGCACACCTGACGTGTTCCCACAAATTATTCAAACAGTTCAATTTCAAAATCCACAAGAAATAAGTCTTCTTGAAATTAATATCACACAACATCAAGCGGTTCCCAATGCACATGCACAGTCTATGTTTTGCACACTTACAGTATTGAGGGTGCCCACTATGCTGTCGTTGTAGTTCTGCACCGTGCTGACCAGGTCGGTAGTGGCGGTCCGCAGCAGACTGGCCTCCTGCAGGTTGTGCTGGATGGTGCGCACCTCCTCCAGGGTCCGATGGGCCTCGTCACTGTAAGGGTGGGTTATAGGGGATTAGAAGTGGTTTTTTTATACAAGTTATTTATTTACAAATCAAATACTATGCTTTCCTATACCATTAAAATTTTTGACATTATCGTATTCAGCAACCTGATACAATATTCATATTATACCACATGTTTTTGAAAAGAAAATTAATGGAAAAAGATTTAGAAACTACAAGCGGAAGTGGGCCTCACTATTATGTACAAACTGGACAAACACTCTCGTGGACGGTTTACGATATGTCAACTTTTCCCATTCTAGTCTAATAGCGGTAAAAGAAAATACATTATTTAATATATATCTTATATACGCATTTGTGTGTAATCATATTCAACAGGCCTAGGCTTACGGTTATTATATACACAACTATTGCATTATATTACAGTTATAAGCATTATGTTAAATCAAAGATTCTAAATCCCATAATTCTGAGACCCTCTCCCATTCCCATCGTTAGCAAAAAAATTATGAAATTTACTTAAACTCTTTAACACCGTCCCACCCCTTACTTTGTACATACGAAATCGATAGACCATCCTGTCCCAAGTGTTATCTATGTAAAATAAACTCCAAGTCCAACTCACGAGGCCTCAGCAGTCACATTGATAGCAGCCTCCGCCATTTGTAAGGCCGTGTCGGCCCGGCCCAGGATCTGCTGGACCTCGGCCTGTGACACGGACGAGGCCTGGATCTGGGTGGTCAGTGCGGTCAGGTCGGTCAGTGGACGCAGGGTGGTGGCGGTCAGCTCCTCCATGGCGGCGTCCAGGGCCCCCACCTGGGAGGTGAGGTTGGTGGTGAGGTGGAGGCCGGCGACCACCTCCACCAGGGCCGAGGTAAGACTACGACGGGTCACGTTGGCTTCCATCTGTGTAGGGATAGTAGGGGGTTATGTATTGAATGTAGATATTTTTGTGTGCATGGAATTTTCAATGAAAAGCAAAAGATACTATGGGGTTTATAGATTCTCGTTTAAGACTTCACCTTTCTTTTAGTGGTAAATTGATATAAATCTTTGCGACAGATGCATATATTCAGCATATCAAATCTAGGTTCGCCCCTGTTTAAAAAAGACAACGAGAAGAAAAGCTAAAGGAAGGTAAGTGGCATGGCGCCCGATTTAGATACAGTTAATAAATAATGTTATAAAATTATATTATAACGCCAGAATACATAAGGATCTATGTATGTGCGAGTATGAGTGAACGTCCTAAGTCAGCACATACAGTGTGATCAATATGCGCGGACTTAAGCTTCGTGCTTATTAGGAGTGCCAATGTACCCGGGTAAATCCAAACACAAAGCCTCTGCAACTTTAGGCTTATCTGCAAGTATACGATAAAAAAATCTCTCCCTACCACCAGCACATTAACCGTAGCCGCGGCCGTCTCGGCGGCCGTCTCGGCGAGCGAGGCGTTGAAGACGGTCACCTGGGCCGTCATCAGGTAGGCCTCCATCTCCCCCAGTCTGACCGTCACGGCGTCCCGGGCCATGTCCACCGTCATGTTGGCCTCAAACAGCATCAGCCGGGCCCCCGACACCTCTGAGCCCGCCACCCCCACCGCGACGTCATACCCCAAGATGGCCGCCCTCAACGCCTCAAGGCGATCAGTGTTGTTGGAGTTCTCAATCCGGAAGTAATTCCCAAGTGTCATATCTGCAGCTTCGCTCATGCGCTGTGCGTCGTCCAGGACAAAGATGGCGGCTTTTACCCTATCGATAAAGACCGTGACGCTGCCGTTGGAGACGCGCACGGCTTCTGTCAGGTTCTGGATGCCTGCCCAGGAGGTGTTGGCCCTGGAGTAGAGCGAGGTGTGCAGGGCGGTCACCTGGTCCACGCGGGAGGCGGTGAGGGCGGGGGTGGTTGGTGGGTCGGGGGGTAGGGTCACCGTGCCGTCGAAGGCCTCCAGGGTGGCCAGCGTCCCCTCGGCGTCCTCCAGCAGGGCCCCCAGACGCTGCAGCTCCTCCTGGTGGACGCTGACGTTAGACGCCACCTGGTGGGAGATGGTAGAGTGAGATCAATCACGTGATATTGCAATATTGCCCATGAATGCAATAATTCGATCATCTAGAAAAACTGGACTGGAATTCTTTATTCTGGAACTACATTATTTCATCAGAACTAGCTTTTGAAGCCACTCTTAGAATGAAGGTAACAAAGGTAAATTCTAGCCAATATATTAAAACATGAATGTAGAGCTATCGATGATCATGTAAAAGCTTATGAGTGAATATATCCAGAAAATAGGAATATTAGAGAACATTATTGGCACGGGCATTTCAACTATTGTCGTTTAATGTACACGATAGAGGTTAGACTATGGTGTATTCCTAGGTATGGAAGGACGGTCTGTGGGAGGACAGGGAACTGAATAGTGTTTGGTCCTCTACTGTTTCAGGCAGGTCTTCCTCTGGGTAGCATATAAATCATATATTAGGGAAATGCAAGGGGGAATCTACAACCAAAATATTAAATTGTTGAAATACACAATTCGAGTACCCTAAATGTTCTCTGAAGCCGTGGGTAGTTGTGGTCTCCAAATTATACAACGGACATTTAATAATGTTTTGGGAATAACATGGAATACATAAGTTAGAATCGAAGTTGAATTGTACTCAAACCTTTCCATGGGCATGTGTATGAGTTCCGAACACCTGCCAAAACGGTAAGGATTTTCAAGGTCACATAACATGTATTTATATTCCTAGTGTCTTCAATATTGCTGACCAATGGACTACCCAGTCATCAAAGTCCAAGGGTTGTTCTTATAACAGTTGTGTGCGGTCAAATCTCTGGTTCCAAGCAATTTAGTTTGATTCAAAACCAGAGAACGGAAACGTTACGCCTATTGAACAAAAAGTAATTCCTAGACACTAGCCACCCCCCACCCCCCAGTAAACTGCGTACATTGTGCAGATCATTGATTGAAAGAGGGGAAGTGCACTATGCCACAATGCCACAATGCCACAATGCATTAATATGACTAATTGACTAACATGCTAGTAATTACAACCCATTAAGGTAGATTATAGATAAACTTAAGTGTGTTTTATTACCAATTAATGAACGGTTAGTTAGCTTTCCCGAATTCAGTACCTGTTGTAGAATTGGAACTACTAGAGACAGACAAACAGCCAGAATAAAGTAGTGATGTCTGTGACCGTTAGATGATAACATAGGTATATCATACATCAATATACGACATCAGCACCCCACATGCCTACCTCTGTGTAGCCGTCCTGCAGGGCCCTTAGTGCCTGAACGGTCCTCGAGGTGGAGTTGATGGAGGCGTCCACTAGGGAGATGTTGGTGCTGAGGTTACCGATGATCGGGGTCACCTCGTCCACTGTCAGATTACCTGAAGGGTAGGTTAAAAACATAGTAAATTATCATTGTGCCCTGAGATATACTTATTGATTTAACCAGCAGTGGGGGATTTAGTTGGGGGGGGGGGAATTAAGACTTTTTTAATGTAAAATTCTGTCAAAAAGTAGTTAAGGAAAAATCTTTCCAAAACCACAGCCCCCCTCCCTTTTTTTTTCAAAAGCCCGGGTCCGCCACTGACCAGGGAGTTGTTGGCGCTAAGGTTGGTGATGATCGGAAACTGAATATTTCCTGTGTCTCATAGCTGAGCATGATATGGGAGTGAGATAAAGAATATACTTCAAAATGTCTTAGAATGGTCAACATCAGGGTATCGACAGGCTCATTTCACAAATAATTCTAATTTAAGCAGCAAATCAGTTTACTTTCCTCCAGTAGGTTACTTACCGTAGTGGTCCCAGATGTGGAGGGCGTCCGTGTACTGGAGGACCATGTCGGTGCCCACCGCGTCTATCTTCTGCCCCCAGTTGTCGAAACACTCACCACACAGCTCACAGTCAGGGTACGTACCTAGGAACAACCATGACAATGATTAATTTACCAGACATAGCTTTAGAGAATATGCAATATGTTTAGTAAGTTGGCTTATTTAAAAGTTTGCGTGGATAACCTCACACACACACAAGAAGGAATAGGCCAAGTATCTGCCGTATAAGTGGCCAGTCATGTCATTTTATTGGTCATAATTAAATAGCTTTAACTATATGCAGCATCCCTATTTAAGTATGATTGCCAATGCTTTGGTAGATATATTGGCTAGAACTGGAAGTAATCATTGTCACCAAGAATTGATGAGGTGACTATGTCTGTTCATTTTACGTATACATGATTGGTCCTTGGTATTAATGAATACACGTGTGTAAAGTGATACGTCGAGATTCTACACAGATAGCTACACCCTCTTTGATGCCTTCCGGCAGTAAAAACAGTCAGGATATTTCAGATTGATATATGGGGATGCAAATAGAAGTACATGCAATTGTATGACTTACACTAAAGGTGATTTGGTTACACTGTAACAAGTGAAAAGTTGGTCAATCGATATAATCTAAGAGTACAAAGGATCCAAAAACAATTATTGTAGGGGATGAATAGAAAAGGTTAGATATTAACCCAAATGACCAGGGTAAGCATAGGTATTTAAAAAGATGATTGGATAGGCCAAAGCTCCTCGCACTTTCAACACAATTTAATGTGTTCTTTGGTGTCCAATAAATAGGTAGATACCACCTACATAGCAGTGGACCAGTACATAAGGGCACGACGTTATGATGATAAAGCAATTTGATCAATGTGTCATGATTTAAAACTATTTGGGAAGTACAACTGAACGCAGCTTTAGGAATAATGCTATCACACGGGTTGCATGGTGCAGACCAATTACACACACGCTTCAATCTAAAAATGAAAGGTAGTGTATTACATGATCTGGATATTGAAAATAGAAATGAGTGGTTTACTGATAGGTTTGATCAGCAAAAGGTGAAATAACAACCGAAAATAGGTAGGACAAGTGGTTATTAACAAGACCTTACCAACATATATGCCAGTGACATATTCAAAGTCCTCTGGAAGTGAACATGTACAAGAGTATACCTGGTTATAATTTCATATGGTAAAGGAAACATCATTATTTAACATGTCAGTGTGAAAAATGATGTTGTCTAAATTCTACATATCTATAGCCAACCCTGTCCTCATATACTAAGAGACAAACTAACATAATGCATTTAATTTAGCTAATAGTAAATTTATGCATTATAGTTATTACTAATTACATTTCTATGGGATTAATCTCTGCTTGTCCTATAAGGTTACCATCACAGCTACATGTTTGATTCCCTTCTATAATAATCATGCCAAGTCACCACTGGTCAGTCGTAGGCCTACCTTTCGTCCCCTTGGCGCAGTAGTCGCAGGTCCGGCCGATAATGGCATCCCGTGCGCATGTGCACTGACCCGTGACGAGGTC
Organism: Lepidonotus clava; assembly: GCA_936440205.1. Taxonomy (NCBI): domain Eukaryota; kingdom Metazoa; phylum Annelida; class Polychaeta; order Phyllodocida; family Polynoidae; genus Lepidonotus; species Lepidonotus clava. The sequence continues at coordinate 31,068,147 of OW387143.1, forward strand.
ACAGGTGCCGAAGGTCTGACCAGTCACGTTGGCCGTGCCCACCTCAGTACACTGACATGCTGGAGGAATAAAGAAAAACAGGTTGATGATAAGCCATACATGCAAAAATGATTCACTTTTATAATGAGTTATTTTCACTATAAAGATAGAAATCTGCAGGCTCTAAATCAAAATTAATGATTTTTGATAGAGCACAAGGTCAACCAACTCTCTTGGCAAATATGTTTCACGTATTTATATATAATATATTGGCCTACCTTTGGCTCGGTACTGTCTTTGTGCATCGACAAAAGTTTCAATCACCTTCATGAAATAGCATATTTGATAAGACAAATAATCTCAAAACCAATTTCTGAAGGTGCTACAAAGTTTAAAGACATTTACACGATGTACCATCATGAAAAACTCCCCAAATAACATATTCAAATTTAATCAATTGAATATTAACTTGACACCAAAATCCCTTTCACCATTGATTGTTATTTTTGTTCCTATATTAATAATATGTACTCACGGTCACAGCCTGTGAGGGGGTTGATGTTCCAGAAGGTGTCCTCACAGCGGTCACAGCGCCGCCCCTCCAGGTGTATGTGACACACGCACTGACCTGTTGTCTGTACCAAGGTTAACATAAGGACAGATTTGTTTTATTGAAGTTCAGTTCTGACAATGTTTTGTCCGTAAATATTGTGTTCAATTTTCAATCATAGCCAGGAACAAACCTAATTGGCTCACAAGATTGATATTACCAATGGTTTGTAGTTTCTTTTATAGATCAGAACATGGTAACGGGACTCAAGGCTGTTCCTGATATACTGAGATGTTTTGTGTGTGTGTTGATCAAATATATCATCCAATAAATACGTAAACTATCAACTTGTATTTTAAGACTACTACCCTGGAGGTACCTCCCACCCCTATTTCCTAGATGAGAAATTAACCCCCTGAGCTCAATAAAAAGGGCCTACTTATACGTATAATTTATGGAACCCCGCCTATAGTTCCCTATATTGATAAATACAAGTTGATAGTTTACGTATTTATTGGATAGTACTATTGTTATTAGTTTAATACTTTTTAATCGACATGAACACCCAAATCTCAGATTTACAACCCTTTTATCTCATATGAAAAGCCCCAATGAAATTCAACTGCACCTATTCTGGTTTTTGTAATGGAAATTCTTATCATCTCTTTTTATATTCTAGATATAAAAAACACAAACGGGCATCGCCCTTCCTTACCACGTCGCACTGCTGGTCGAGTGCTCCCACCTGGTGACAGTCACAGCCGTAGCAGCCCTCCCCACTGGTGTAGTTGTACGAGTAGGGACCACACTCCGTACACTTAAAGCCCACCACGTTCTGTTTACACACACACTGCCCCGTCCGGTGGTCGCAGTCACCCTCTGAGCCCGGCGATAGGCACTCACATGCTGCCATTGAAGAAGAAACAGAGACATTAAGTTATATTGGGCAGAGACACAGAAAACAGTTGCAGCAGCAATCTCTGGTATAGTAGTTGCACAAGTAGTGCCCACACTAAGTAAAGGGTCCCCCTTCAAACTTCGCGATAAAATTCCCTGTTTTCCCTGCGTTTTTCGATTCCTATGATGATTTTTCCCTGTTATAGTTCTAATGATTTGTTCTCAAGGTGATCAAGTTCAAAAATGTCTTCAAAGATGTATGACGTATCCCCCCAAAAATGTCATTCTTAGAAAAGTGAAATCTCAAGAATCTTACAAATAGGAAACTCCTGAAGTTGGCAAAACCCAATTCCCTGTGTTTTGGTCATATTTCCAAATTCCCACCAGACTGATATCTCTTGCAGGGGTGGATACAGGATTTTCGAAAAGGGGGTGGGGGTGGGGGATGGGGGGGTCAGCATAAAGATTAAGTACTAAAATGGCATGCACTTGAACATACTCATGTGATATTTCCCCCTCTTTTTGTAGTTTAGGGGTCCAGTAAAAAAAAAAAAAAGGAGGGGGGGGGGTCAGGACCTCAAGGACCCCCCCCCCCCCCTGGATCCGCCCCTGTCTTAGTTCAAAGATATGAAACACGATGTTAAGGCAGAAACTGGCGAAGTGCTACTCACGCTGGCAGTCGCCGGTCATGGCGTTGCCGAAGTAGGTGGGTGCACAGATGTTACACGTCTGTCCGGCCGTGTTGTTCCTACAGTCAGTACACTGTCCGCTCGTCGTGTTGCACGTGTCTGCACGCCCGTTACACGCGCACGGCACGCACGACCCGCCTGCATTCTAGAAGACATGCCAACACAGCAGTTAATATAAGTGGCAGTTTCAATATCTTTCAATGCAAACAATGATATAGAGAATATAACATCACTGAAACGCCCGAGTGACTCCCCCATTTCATATACTACTTACCATAATGACCGTAGCGGAAAACACTCTACGCAGTGAAGCGTAATATTTTATTATACCTTAGGGTGATACAAGTTTAGTAGTTAAGAGTTTAACACAGGGCGATACAAACCTGGGTGATAATCAGCCTTGTATCACCCTGCAGGTCGATACAGAAACTTTCTATTTTCTAAAATTCATTGAAAAGATGAAATCATTAAAAAATAAAAAATCTAACATATGCATTATCTGCACAATGTTCCTAGCTACATTTCACTTCCCACTGTTTGTGGATTTGATGGATATCAAAAGAGTTTTATGAAAAAAAGTTAAGAAAATGTGCAGCATCACAGCCCCACCATCACTGATTGCTGTGCATCCTTCCTTGGAAGCTCAGATCTAACAGAAAATGTATAATAAATCCGTACTTGGGTGGTTATCACCCCTCGCCGGGACCCCGATATCAGCCCTCGGACATCCCTTTGGGTCCTGGCCTCAGGCTGATATCGGGATCCCGGCAAGGGGTGATAACCACCCGAGTACTCCCTTCTTGGTTGGTTATATGTATGTAATTATAAAGTTAAACCCTAATCCCTGCTCACCTGCGGGTCGGCCGGTACCCCGTACCACTGGTCTACACACACGTCACACTGGTCACCGCCGTGTCCCTCCGTACAGTTATGACAGACTGGTGTACCCGCAGGACCCAGCGAGCAGGTCTGGGCGAAGACGTTGACGTCGCCCTCAATGACGTTACCGGGACACATACACGGCATGCAGGAATCTAGAGGAATCATAGAAGAGATAATTGTATGACCAACGTCTATACATGATGAAGAAATACAGTGCAACGACTTACCCTTTTCGTTATCATAAGTTTGATAAGTCAAATTCCCATATATAAGCACATATACGGAATCTACACAATCATTATAGTTAACTACACGTGAAATTATACCAAATTTCAGCTGTTATTCTTACGTATGCCTGAAGTGACCTTCCGCCAAGTCTTTTAACGGTGGTAGGCCAAGTATAATAACTGAATGCAGATTATTCCAATGAAACACTTCTTTTTGAATATAGGAGCACCTTATTTACTTATGCATACATACAATATAAATTCATATGAAACATAATAAATTATATATTATCATTCTAATCATTTGATACAGACCAAATTACTATGTTATGGTTTTATATTGAAACATCTTATTTCTCTCAAAATAATATTTTCTATAAATATTATAAACCTGACCTTAATGAGGGTCTCAAGTTCTGTACCTACCCGGCGCGCCCCTGGTGGGGTCTCCGTAGTAACCCATCATACAGGTGTCACACAGGTGACCACTGGTGTGGTGAGTGCACGTGCACTCGCCCGTCTCTGGGTCACAGGGCGTGTCGGGGGCACCATGACCGTGACAGTTACATGGGACACACTCTATGTAGGCCCCTCCGCCTGGAGTTAGTCGTGTGTAGCCTGGAGCACATCGTTCACATTGGTCGCCCTGTGTGGGGAGATAATTATAAATAGACTGTGAATATAGTTTATGTGAGATATAAGTAGACTGTGAATATAGATTATGTGACAGTTACAGGGGACACACTCTATGTAGGGTCCTCTGCCTGGGGTTAGCCGCGTGTAGCCTGGAGCACAGCGTTCACATTGGTCACCCTGTGTGGGGAGATATAAGTAGACTGTGAATATAGTTTATGTGAGATATAAGTAAACTGTGAATATAGTTTATGTGAGATAAAAGTAAACTGTGAATATAGTTTATGTGAGATATAAGTATACTGTGCATATAGTTTATGTGACAGTTTCAGGGGACACACTCGATGTAGGGCACTCCTCCAAGCATTGTCGTGTGTAGCCTGGCACACATTGCTTACATTGGCCACACTGTAGGGGAGTATACACAGATTTTGAATATAGTTCATGTGTCATGAGACACACTCCATGTAGGGTCCCCCCCACCGTAGCCTGGTGCCCACCGCTCACACTGTGGGCCATTTAAAGGTAGATATGGACAAGTGACAGTTACGTGGCATACATTTGGAAAAGGAAAAGCAAGGCATTATTCATAATGTTCAGAAAATGTTACTGAAACCGACGCCACAAATCTTATTAGGCCTTAGTTCCTTAGGTTGTGTCCATAAACCTAAAAGAAGAATAGTTTCAACTATAAATAGCGCTGTTTGATGCAAGGGAGGTGTTGAGTGTGCAATTAAACTACTCAGGAAGGACTGCGTAATATACCACTTTATATATACTACTTCATTGCACGCCCGAGTGAGTCCTTCATTTCCATATACTACTTACGCAAAAGAAAAAAGTGGCGCGCTGTGTCTCACTTGCATGAATTCATTGTTTTCTTGGCATATCTCACATGAAAGACGGTATAACATTACACAATTTATGCCGCCATATGACGCAATATGATGATATTACAGACTTTTCGCATACAGGAGTGATACAATTGTCAAAAACGACAACTAAGAGTATCTCACATTATTTGTATCCAAGAATTATTTCTCTGATACGTGAGACTCCTCTGCAACGTGGTCATATCGCAGCTCATGTGGTGAAGTGTAATACCGCCCTATGCTGAATATTCACCCAGATTTCGGGGCCACTCACCGTGTACTGTTTGGGGCAGGTGCAGTTCTCCACGTTGTTGACGGGGTCCCCGGACGAGCTGTCGTTGACGGCGTACGTCAGGAGGGCGGAGTACAGGGCCACCTCCGCACCCGTCACCTGCGGTTAGGTAACACATAGAATTAGGATAAAAACATAATTCATCTTATCACATTTATGAGCTTTTACATTTAGTTCCCAGGCAAGAGAAACAGTCACAATGCCGTCCTGCGACCTTGTAATAACGTTCTGTGACCTTCTGTGTGTGGTGTTACAATAACAATTCGCCATGGCATATCCTTGGCTATAGGTTGCCACCTATTTTTGGTGACGAAATACATTGATTTATAGCAGAATATATTGTATTAAGGTCTCATCAGAGAAGTAACTTAGCATTTCCATCTTCAAGTATTTTGTGTGTGACTTCACACCTGAAATATATGTACTGTACCAAATCAAATAACGTCCATTTAAATTTCATTGCTCCCTTTCTGGTTAGAATATCACTCAGTTTTGTTCAATTTCTTTAACATATCTATACCATTTCTTCATGCGTCTACATCAAACAACAATAACACAAAATACAAATGTTTCCTACTCACGTTGGAGTACTTGGCGCGGATCTTGAGGGCCGACAGGTCGGACAGTACCTGGATCATCTGGACGTAGGTCGGGGTGGCGCCCCCTACCGTGTCAACGTGCCACGACTCACTGCTCATCTGGAACTGGAACCAACAACAAGGCATGCTCACATTTTATTATCGATTTCAAAAATATGAGACTATTGATCAATAATTATAGAAAGGTCTTATAGCGTTAAAAAGAGTTCTAAATTCACTTTCAAATGATATGTAGGATGCATGGTCCTTTGCCATTCTCCGTATTACGGTTCGCTATTACGCATGACACCAATGGGTAAAAGCAATCTCCTGCCTATCTTTTGGCACTGGAGCCCCCTTCTGTCCTTAATAACCTTCACAGATATTACAATATTATCAAACTTAAATTTTCTGACACGTGAGAGATGAGCTCATACACTTTCAATTGGCACCCATTTTGATATTTACTTTTTTCAATTTCGATTTCGAGAGCTCAAAATAATATTATAACAGTGCCAGCATAGGGTGGGAACCTGCAACGAAACAAAGGATTTCGAGTAATCTGAAGGAACCGTAATATGGTGAATATTGCTGATGCCCGACAATCCGTGTGTAGACAATAAATGTCTGTTTTGTTATGTACTGCCACTCTGATGCCACTGACCTCTCCCCACAACCTTCCCACTACCGTAAACATTCTAGATTAATCAAGAGAATATCGCAACTCCAGCACCTACCGAATAGTCCGTCACATTGCCGGTAGGGGGAGCGGGCAGCGCCGCCACCAACCGGAAGTCGAGCTGCGACCCCTCGAGGATGACGTCACCGTCGGCTGACTGGAGGATCAGGGGGTCGTCGCGCGTCTCGTTCCCTGGGGGGTCGGGGACGTACATGGAGAGGGAGAAGGTCAGGAAGTGCTGGTAGGCCGAGCGTTTGTTGCCCAGGTAGCCGACAGGAGCGATCAGGAAGATGTCGTCTTTGGCCAGGTTATTGCCGCTGTTGGTGATCTGCATGACGAACCTGGATGGGGCGGAGGTGGAGAGTGGGCATTTAGTTATGAATGAGGTGGGGAGTGGCTATTGAGTGAGGTCAGTTACTATTTGAATTTAAGTATAATGTATACAGTTTCAAAATGGGTTACAATGATTTGATTGGTAAAATGGTTGATACTTATTGTGCCGATGAGTAATTATTTTAAATGTAATCGTTCTAAATGTCCTCAATCTTATTCGCGTTTTATCTATTGTTTTTGGCCTACTAACCTATTATACCATGTAAAAAAGGATAGCATTTATGATTGGACAACATAGTCAATATTGTTGTGCTCAGGTTATATTGAAGGTCCGATGACAATCATCTTTTAATAAAACAGTTTTTACATAATATTTTGAACATAGATATCTATGTTAAGTTAAGTAAAGGCACTAGATTTCGTCTACCTATTTCCTCCAAATAAAAGTCCAAATACATATAAAATATTTTGTATTTCTTAATCAACATTCTAACTTGTATTCTATTAATAACACGTAATTTGTGAATATTTCAAAGATTATTGCCTATAGACGTTAATCAGATGACGTCACAATACCTCGAAAGGGATTAGCCGCCATATTGGCGATCATTATGAAATTATAATTATTCAGAATTCAGAATAATTTTGAGCAGACTTTACTGCTAGATTTATTTCAAATAGACATAATTAACCTTTTTTTATATAGAGAATTCATAAATCTTGGATTTATCAAGTAGCCACATTGCTCTGATAAACACATGGTGATTACCAAAATGTGGTCACGTGACCACGTCTGCACAAGGTCTATGTTTTTGATAGCCTGAACTTCTAAACATTTCACCCAATACTCACTGCCCCTCGTTGCCGATGATCTTGACGGGGTGCTGTACCTCCACGGCCTGCCCGGAGCCGTCCTCTCCCTCCCATGGCTCCTGGATGGCCGTCGCGCTCATCAGCAGCGACCAATCGTTGGAGGCGTTAGTCAGGAACCAACCAGAGGCGCTGTTACATTGGGAGGAGTGGCCGGAGCAGTAACACTGCAGACAGCCGAGGGGGCTCCAGTCTCCGAGGGCGAAGTAACCTGAGGGGAAGGGATGTAGGCAGTATAGTGTAGGCCATATATCGGGATGTAGTTTACCGGTCCATTCCAGTTTTATAATTGTTTGTTGTTGAACTAAAGCATGTCATATTTTGATGCTTTTCATGTAGCCCAAACATCACCTTTTCAGTAATGTGACAGAGACTGCCATTCGCTGGTAACCTCTCACAGCACAGCGAATAGAACATTGTATTTCTAGTCCCTTATAGAAAGCCTACGTTTCGTTAATCAATACTTCGCATATGGACCTACTTTAACTATAATGGGAACTATTTAACGTAACTTTTATCTGTTACAGGTCACCCTAATATAATGGAGATCCACATAGTCAAAGCATTACATTGAGAAATATAAGAATCTCTAGTCGTATCTAAATAGGGGATCCATGTATGGGTTCTGGGGGCGCAACAAAATTGAGGTTGAGGTCAAAGCTCAAAGATCACCAACTAACTACAGTTATATGACACCTTACCCTTCACCTATGACGCTTTTTGTTTATATTGTAGCAATCAAATATTCAAATGGATTCTTCATTCCTTAGATACCGTGTAACCAAAGTGTATAAGGATAAAATGCACTGCTCCCTACTGAATTGATTAAATCTCGATACAGTCCCTGTCCCCAGTCGTCCTTTATTTACCTGGTTGGCACTGGTCACACTTGTCCCCTACAGCCAGCGTCTTACAGGAGCAGACACCTGTCACCTGGTCACAGGTGGTGGCCGTCGAGCCGTCAGGGTCACAGCCACAAGGGGTGCAGCCCAGGTCTGAAACGGGAAGGAACAAGGTATTTATAAGGTAACACACCAAACATGAGGGGATAAGGAGGGGTCGGGTCTCATTTGTCTGAGTACAAATGAACATTGGGAATTGACTTACTGACAAGAAATGAGGGGTTTTATTTTCTTGTCCTTATTTTTCATTTTCATTCTATAAAACCCAACTGCATGAAAAACTTACATTGTAAGATGTATCTCTGAAAGAGTAGATGTGAATTGGGGTCAGTGGAGTCCGTGCCCCACTCAACCAACCAAACCCCCGTTTCCATTCTCTTTCTCTATCTAAATATATTTGGAAATTACTCTGTTAACAATACGATTTGACTAAGCCCTTCGTCAACCTTTATATCAACATGTAGGCCTCAGTCATTCCATTCTCGGTGGCTGATAATATAAGGATATTGAAGTGCAATTTTTAAAGAATCAGCAGTAGATATCCAAATAGTTACCTGATCAAAATCCCCATACGTATACTACTTACACATTGTATCATAATTCAATATATCTTACTAGAGATTTTTGCCTTATTAACTTTTGATTACATCTTTGCATTTCTTTCAATATATTTGACATAACATATAACTGGAAGTAATGCCTACCTGTAAGGTTGTAGAAGCCGTCCTCACAGGAGTCACAGTTCTGACCGCCCACCCCAGGCTTACAGTGACACTGCCCAGTGTCTGCACACGAGTTGTTGTAGGCGTAGGCCAGGTTACAGGTGCACTCCACGCAGCCCTCGCCTAAAAGTCATAGATATTACTTGATATAAGATATAAAAGCAATACCTTTCAAATTAGCTTAATTTGAATAATCAAATATGGACTCAATATTCAGCAGTAGTTTTCAGATACTCATACGATCTTAAGTGGTTCAATTCCAGAATGTTTTTGGATTAAGCAGAATATTTGGTAAAATAGAATAAATTAAATCAAAATAATATAATTTTCTTTATGATGATTGAACAAGTAAAGTATTGCAAATGAACAAAAATAAAAATAAATGCTTTTTTCTCACAAACCAAACACGGGAAACAAAACATGGAATAAATGTATCACGAATAAACACAATGAAATAGGATGCATGTTTTTGATATACTGTATTTCTAAGTTAATGTTCTATTAACTTTTATTGTTTGATTCTTTAAATGTGTGACTGGAATATGAGATGGAACTTACCGGTGTACAGTCCGTAGTGTTCGGGTATACAGGCGTCACAGCGGACCCCCTCCACGTTGGGCTGACACTCACAGACCCCCGTGTCGTTACACGCCGTCTGCACAGACCCGTGGGGGTCACAGCCACACGCTGAAAGAAGCAAGTGTTTGTAAATGTCTGTAAAGGTTATACACCTTTCATCACCTCAGATTCATGCAGGAATTCTCTTATAGATCATCTAGTTAAACGACATATTCCTGATTTCAGAACTGCTAGGAGGTATGCGCTTTTATGGGATGCATATCAAAGTCAAAGATTCTTAACATAGTATATTGTTATCCGATCATTTTTGCAAAATGATATCTTTCTTTAGACATGTAGCATAAACATTAGGCTACTTACGTGTACATCCCTGGCCGGTGCTAAAGCCGTAGTGGTCAACCTGGCACTGACTACAGTCGAGCAGCATGACGCCCGGTTTACATGGACACTGACCACCAACCGGCTCACACAGAGAACTGTTACTGCCCATCAGGTCACACGAACACTCTGAAAGGGAACAGAATTATTATACTATTAATGGTCATACAGGTGTTAATATATGTAGAATACATACAGAGAACTGCTACTGCCCATCAGGTCACATGAACACCCTGAAAGTGGACAGAATATACTTTTAATGATTATACAGATGTCAGGTTTAGGTAGACCGACTGCCTCACAGAGAGAACAGTTACTGCAGGCGGGTCAGACGAGCACTCTGAAAGATAGATAGGCCACCTTACACAGAGAACTGTCAGTGCCCATAGGGTCACACAAACACTCTGAAAGGGGAGAGCAAATCACAATAGGTACTTTGGGAATAGATGTTTTGGAACTTAATTAGGACTATAGAAAAACCAAACTTGTTGTAAACTTTTTTATTATGTAAAAAAGAATATCATATTCCAAAGCTACATCCAAACCAAAGTCCTTAACAGCCTTTGGCGTAGCTTTCATGACATAAAACGGAAGTGCATACACTCAATTCTCAAATGATTGAAGAATTCTATTATAAACCATGGCAAAAACTATAAGTATGTAAATATTAGAAAAAAAAACAATGCCCAAAGACCGAAGTGAGTACACCCAGTTTGGGGCTCGCTACACCCTTGACAGTTCCCCCTCAACTAACCCCTTTAATAGCTTAGTTCCTGAGTTGCTCACCGGTGGCGCCCCCGTAGAGGTAGGCCATGACGGAGTAGTCGTGCTCGGAGCAGCTCCTGTTGGCCCTCTCCTCCAGGTTGACCGTCACAGTCGACTGATAGCAGGCCTGCAGGGCGGCCCGCTCCTCCGGGGAGACGGCCCCGAAAAACGGCAGGTCGGTGAGCAGCGGCAGTAGAACCACCTGGGAGGGGGGATGATATAGAATGGGTTAAAGTGTACGTAATTGTAGTTATTCAGTTGCAGTGTACTTTGAACTAAAATAAATCCACAATAAGGAGTTGAATGCTTTTCTGGAACTATTTATAGAGGCGATGTCGCGCCAATTGGTTCCTTTATGTACGTGGCAAAATTGCGTGAATGGGATTTTATTGTACATGCAACATTTTGAGATTTTATAAGTAGCATATATAGATTGGAATTTGATGCCTGTTTCGTATATTGTGTGCCTTATGCACGCGACGTCGCGCTTACAGGCTTCACTTTGCATTTCATGAGAAGTATACAGAAATGGGTATTTCATTCTTGTCTCGCATAGCATCATAACAAAAACGACATGTGCATATTATAGCCTGAGTTCTATATGTAAACATTACTTTGGTCCTTCTCGCATACATAGTTCATCTTATAGGTGACGTTATGTACACAATCTAAATAGTACACGCGCCGTCACGCACATAATGCTTTTCTTTACTGGCTACCACTAAATCGTTCCAGTGTAAATAGTTGATGGTTATATCATTTGTATTAACAGCATAACCTAGATACGTTTTATTCATAGGAACACACTATTGGAAAAACGCTTTGTCTAATTTTTGCAAACAAATCTAACTTATTTGTTATACGTGCGAAAGGGGGTACAGGATTCATCACAGTGATTATGATACATTATTGCTTACTTTTAGAAACGGAAACGTTATGGTAACAGTTGCAGTTCTATGGTTATACGCGCATGAGAGAGAACATCACGTACCGAGTCGAGTAGGAGCAGCTCGCCTCTCGGGTCGGCGTTCCCCAGCTCCACGTGCAGGTCGTAGTTCGTGTGGGCGTGGAGACACACTAGGCCCATGTCAGTCCCACCTGGAGGACATAGAAGAACTTTAACATTAGGTAGAATAGCGACACAAGTAAATAAAGGCAGGAGTTAGTGGTAGACACACCAGCTCCACCTGCATGTCGTAGTCTGTGTGGGCGTGAAGGCCTACAAGACCCATGTCAGCCCCGCTTGGGTAGAAAAACAACACAAAGATGTAAATAAAGGAAGGGTCTAGTTATGACATGGTCTATTTGCATAACCTACTGAAAATAAACCCCGTGAGTCTTTTTCGAAGGTATATGGGGTCATTATATAAATAGGAATATCTCAAGGTCCAAGCACCTCATGCATATTCTTTATCGTGATTCCAACCGATATAGAACAAATCAAGTACAGACTGTGGGCACACTCAACAAACATTATTGCCCAGGTTTGCACAGACTTTTATCTTGGGCTAAAGCCCTTTATGCAGACTGAGGTGATAACAAATTGCTGTGTGCCCACTTTGACTGTACCATCAGTATATATATATATATATATATATATATATATATATATATAATAAACCTCCTTACCTGCCATAGAGGCGGGCTGCAGGGTGGCCTCCAGCTGTAGCAGGGTCCTGACGTCACGGCTGGTGCCCCCACACACGTACTGCGTCACGTTGCCGGGAGAGGGCGCGCTCAGACTCAGGTGGGCGGGGGCCCACAGTGCTGCCGTCTGGCGGAGAAAATACAGTTCAGTAGTTTAATGTATCACTGATACAAATAGGGTGATAACCAGAATGTTATTACCCTACAGTGTGATACAGGGAAGTAGTTCCGGCAGAGAAACAAAGTTCCTCTTGTTGAGTTAGTCTTAGTTTTAAGAATTAATTCATATAAAGTTTTGCCAGGGTATGATAAATCCATAAACAGCCAGGGAAGAGGTCTTTGGTAGGTTATCAACCCTTCGGGTGGCCCTGTGGGCCCTGCCCTCAGGTTGATATTCCTGACACACCTTGGGTTGATAATACACCTCGCACCTCCTCCCCAGTTGGCTAATTTTGAGTGATTTTCTATATTAGGAATTTTAAATGTAATATAACAAGAGTATGGCGCACTAGACCGACTAGTTCTAACAAAGGGCAATATTGATCTAGTCTAGCCCTATTATAGTTCCTCTACATACCTAGGCCTGTAATACCGGTAACTGTCTAGATTCTACGTATTGTTACAATGAATCATGAACCATATGTTCACATGTTCCATGCTTCCTTTTCGATCAGTTAGGTAACAGTTTATACATTTCGATTTGAGCTGGATTACTCTATAGCGTTTACAATTTGAACTCCTTCTTACAAGTTTTTGCAAATAAAGTATTATTTTCCCTTGAGATCATATTCCTGATTGTAAAAATAATTAGCGGAATGTATATTCAATTGACATTCCGAATCTTAAACATTATATTGTGGCTAGCAGCAATTTACTCTTTCCTGCAATGAGATTTGTTGTACCACTAACCTCATACCGCAGGATGACGTGGTAGTTGAGGGTGAGCGGGACCCTGACGGTGAGCCGTAACGTGCTGGACTCGGGGAGTTGGACGAAGCCCCGGCCCGTGACGGTGGACGAGGGGAGGCCGTGGCCCGGCCGCTCCACCACTGGGAACTGGTCCTGAAACATCGACAAGAGCGGGTAGAATTGAAAATAATACTTTCTCATGAGTTTGCGCATTGGACCCTCCTATAGACGCCTTGAACCCCAAACCTTTAATCTGACCCCATGGGATTCCATACTCCAACTCATTCGTTCATAATTATATTACCGCTGGGGGTGCCACACTGATAGAAAAGGTGTTTAGCATACACCTATGAGAGGGGTACAATTATTGCGTACATTGTTAGGTATTATCTCGATGTGCATCCATTTGTTTAGAAATGAATCTACTAGTTTAGAAACAGTTGCAGTAAGCAAGATTTTTCTTTAAGAATCTAGTAATTTCCTGCAGCATTTGCGTTATTTGTATATGCAGGTGTTTTCCGTTTTGACTTGTTGTTACATACCGTTTTACACTTAACATAATAACAGGGGATTATAACAGGACAGTAAGTTAAACATGAGTCTGCGCAGAAGGTCCTCCCATAGATGCCCTGTACCCAAAACTGTAAGCCTAATTCCACTAAATACAACTACCCAAATAGATTTATACCGCTAACAGTGCACCATACTACTAAAAATAGGTCTACAAGGTCACTCAATTGCTTCACAAGACCCAATATAGGTAGGCAATTCACTTACCGTGACGTTGGTGGCGAACTCGGCGTCGTAGGTCAGGTGGTCCAGGGCCGGGACGTAGTAGCCTACTGCTGGTTCCCGGCATGTCCGGCCGTGAAGGTAGTCTCTACAGGGACACACGCCCGTGACCAGTGGGCAGGTGGTGTTGAGGGAGGCCCCAGGGTCACAGTCACATGACATACAACCGTCAGGGTCTTCTTCACTGAGCCCGTAGAACCCCGGCTGTAGAACGACAAACAATGTAATAGCTGGAACTATCGTTTTTACATGACTTATGATAATCATTACATGACCTCGGTCTTTGCTCAACCCATAATAACCCGGCTAGAAAACGACAAACAATGTAATATCTGGAGTATGATTGTTATTACACGACCTACCGCCGCCACGGTGATCTTCACTTAACCAATAGTAACTAGGCTAAAGAATAACAAATAATATTTTAGCAGTGTTTAGCTGCAGTATGATCTGATGATTGCTATGACTTGAACTAGAACCATTAGGGTTATCTTCACTCATGATCAGCCCATAGTAACACAGCTCAGAAATTAAAACAATGTAGACCTAATAGCTTGAGTATGATTGCCATTGAAATGACCTATGGCCGGCAGGGTCACCTTCACCCTTCCTGTAGCACTTATGATAGGAATTTAAAAACAACGTAATAGCTGGAGTATTACGCTGGAGTAACTCAGCCCGTTGTAGCCCTGCCAACAGTCAGTGAAATACCTAGTGTATGATACCTAATTCAGTCTTCAGGGTGAGCCCTTTTCAGTCAATAGTAAGTGACTACAGAAGCTACTCTATGTATCATAATGTATGAATACCACCATGAAACAACTGTTATATTTAGTTGATTTACTAGAATAGATAATTGTTTTGTGATAAACATTGAAAAACATAGAAATTATACAAAAATGAAGAGAGATTGATATCTGGATGATAGATAAGGACATACCTGACACTGGTCACAGCGGTGGCCCTGGGTGTGGTTCTTACAGATACAGGCCCCTGTCTCCTTGTCACACAGCAGGGTGTTGTTCACCGTCCCACTCCGCTCACAGTCACACGCTGAACACAGATAGAACAAAGGGGAAGTGTATATTGATTTATAAACGTAATAAATGAATCTTAGAAGATTCTACGTTTTTCACTTATGAAATGACTCTTGACTTTTGAAATGAACGGAATCAAAAGTAATTTCTGTATAGACGAGCCTCTAAAAAATGCAAGGAGATTGATGGGATTGGCAAATGTCTCATGTATATATACGATGAACCTAGTCCTTAAACATACATTCTGGTCATCAATTAGCCTAGATCCAAGCACCATGGGTCATTGCATTACCTAGGATAAATAGGGAGGAATCCTTCTGGGTGGATGTACACGCACAGATCGGTGACTATAAGGGATTTACAATCTCTGTTATAATGCATAATGATAAGTACGTCATTTTACAAAAATTCATTTGATTTAAGGATAACTTACGGACACATCCGTCGGGGTTGGCGCTGGTGAGGTTGTAGAACTCGTCCTTACAGAGCCCACAGTCCCTGCCCTCCACGTGGGCCCGACACAGGCACTGCCCGGTGGAGTTCTGACAGGTGAAGCCCCCCGCCGGGTCAGAGCCAGCCAGGCTGCAGTTACAAGCTACCAAAGGGGGAAGGTGGGAGGTTAGGTTTTTCTTAGAGATTTTATTTTGTAATGCTGTTCAAGGATGATTTTTAGGAATATTTCATGAAGTAAATATCTTTAGAATGGATCATAGGTGGTGTACATTTCAGAGTTGATTATAGGTGATATATATTTCATGTGTATATTGTAGACCTTTTTTATTGCAATTGTCGCTTTGAATCCATCATTTTTATCCTCGCTTCTTTCACCTTAACAAACCACCAAATTGGTTCAGCTTTATAACACTAGAGGCCACCAGGCTATTGTTTACGAGTATGGGACAATCACATTGGCTGCATTATTTCTCTTTTTTCGTTTCTTGAATGAATCTATGATTGAATTCATGTAAGATTATCTTAAGAAAAGAATGAGTGAAAGTTACTGGCTTATGTACAAATGAACAATATTTCCCAATCAAACTATCTTTTACAATAATTATACAGATTTCAGGTAAGCTTGGCTTGGCATATCATACGGATACTTACGGATGCAATAGTCGTTGCAGAGGTAGCCTGTAATATAAAAAGACAGAGGTTGAATGATCAACTAAAGTTATCTGAACATGGTATAGAAAATTAGTTCGTGATTTATTGAATTATGATTGAATTATGGTTGAAGAATACTAGAGTCGATTTGTCAATCGATATTTCCCATATTGGCCAAGCTACACCATAGTCCGTTTCACCATACTGTAAGTTGTATAATGAGTATATTAGACACTCAATGTGACTCTTGATGACGTAGGTGACACATCTGTTCTCCCTGTCAGCCACTATAGTCATGTTCGAGATCAATATATACAGAAATACTCACTGATAAATTCCGTGCCGTTGTAACCTGGGGAAAATATAAGTTCAGAAATTATTGTCAAGTTAGATGAAAAGTAGGGAAATCTACGATATAAAACAATCAAACATAGATGTCTTAGTTGAAGTTTTATACAAGAAAATGTGCATGGGCCCATGTGTGAAATGATATACTAATGATAACTAACGTTATAACATAAGTTGCAATATTTAGTTATTTTAATGTCAGATATGTTCCATGAATAGGTGTGCAGTCGACATAGAGTAACTATGGGAACAGTTCTGCCCTTTTGTCAATAAAAGTTGTTTGTCAAATTGATTTGTCTAGCATCCCCTGGGATGCTCTACACAATGTGCGACCTACATATGTTCACCAGCATTGATCAAATATGTGAGTACGGGAAGAGTACACACAAAATATACACCAGTGAATTAATTAGCTCAATATGTTCAAACCAACCTAGGGCTGTAATGTTTCAAAACTGAAGTATTTATTACTTGGGAAGGAGGATCAAATAAATTATTACAAGCGTGTAGTCCCTCGACGATTGAAATGGTTTTGAAAAGACTGCTGATAATGAGAATTGTATATGAAATGAAATAATACACAAAGTTGAATTATGATTATTTTTCAAAGACATTTGGCAATTCTTTCAAATGGGTAGGATGGAGGAAATAATTAAACCTCTTCCAGGGTAAAAAGGGGTATTCAAAAGGAGATGTTTGGGCAACCACCATATATGACAAACTCAAAAGAACGACAATACTGAGGGGCGGGGGGGGGGGGGAGGATAACGCACCTAGGATCTTTGACAACACAAAACTAACTGATACACACCGAATGTTGTTTGGTACTTGATTCTTATGAAAGTCCCCTTTTGTGGGGTGTAACACTTGCTAACTGATGTGTCACCCCAGAGAATAACTATGACATCACGATTTTATAGAATATAATGAACCAATTAGTACACGATCTGCATTCGACAACATGGACACACGTAGACCATATTGGTATTATATTCAGACCATATTAGTAATACAACGAGCTATGCCATTTAAACCACACATGATACTACTATGATATTGGGCTATGTAATCTACCTGGGACTGTTCCTGAAACAAAGACATTGAACACAAAAATTAAGTGAGGAGAATCGAGCGAAATGAAGTTTGCATTCAATGGGATGAACCGTGCTGCTGCACAATATAGGTAAATGTCAAACCCCAAGGGGAGTTATGCGGCATGTTACATAGCCACATTCAGGGATGACGTTATACAAACCAGATGGCCACTGGGGGATATAGCCTTCATTATTTGCCTGGTGAGAGGCGAAGCGTATAAAGTCATCTCAATGTGCCAGCAGTTTGTTGGTAAGAAGTACATAGGGATGACATTTGAGATGCTAACTTACAATATTTCCCATTGACAATCATTCAAGAAAAGATTTGGATTGGGATGAAAACAACAGGATAAGGAATAAATAATTTATGGCTTATCTTTCAATTGTTACAGTGTTAAGGTTTATGAATATTAATGTTGTTATTCATACAAACATAACAACTTTTCTTTTATCTCATCCAATATTCTTGCATATTATATCCATTCAGGAGGACAACCTCCACTGCCAACCCCATACCGTTATCCATAAGCACAGCGTAACTTATGGATGTGTAACTAGCGGCTGTTTTAACGTTCTATGCCAGATTTTTTTTCTATTTAGGGTTATATTGATAAAGTATAATGGTTTGTACGCCTTTTAACCCTAATTAACTGAAGGAAGAATAGGTTGTTGACTGCTTGACTATAGTTAATGTGACTAAATGGAGGTGCATTTTTGAAAGCATAGCAAGCATGTTTATTTAATCAATACATAGGCCTATGCCTATAAACACGACTCTCTGTATTACAAAATCCCCTCTCGCTTAAACATAGATATTTATTGATCAAGTGCCTGGATATATAGACAAAGTAGAAGCAATAATGTACTATACTTATGAACTGGAATACGTACCACAACATAGGACATCTTTATAAACGATTTATAGTCCACCCGTGGAAACAATTGTAATTTAGCAACTATGTGAGTGCTATGGTATTTTCAGAAATGTTACATGGAGTACGTGGCTCGTTCTCTCTGCTGAACTGGGTTCATATTTACATTACGGTTAAATTAAATTAAATGTACAGAAACAACTATTTCTTATGAAACAAAACCAGTAAGACACATTAGCTATTTTTCCCTATTTACATGCTATCAGATAGAACCAGATTAAACACGAGTTGATAGATCATTCTAGAGTGATCCCCTCAGGGGTGTCCGGCGATCCCTTTGTCCCTGTTTTGTCCTGGTCAGAGGTGGTCAATGTTACCATGGTGACCACCAGGTGTGACCACTTGACCATACAAATGTCAGGCTGACCGGGGACTTGTAAAGTTTTACTGGCCTTCAGGGGATACTGCTCTCATGGATCATCAAAATGAAACTATCCTAAGTGATGTGGTGTTTTCCAAAATCAAATATTCCTTTATTAGAAAAATGGGAGGCCCAATGATTCAATGGTATCATGTTATTAAGTCTTAGAATTAAATTACTTATCAACTGGCTATCTGCTATTACTAATGGATATTTAGAAAATGCCAATTTTGTGTAACATACATAGTTAGTATCATAACAGTGTTGAATTGACCATAACGAAAGACGTATTGATTTATGTCACAACACAAACACGTTCGTAAATTTGAGAAATCCAATATTATTTGAAAATAATATTATAATTCACATAAAAAAGAGTCCATATAAGAGTTAGTAAGATATATTGACTCCAATACTATTGTCATTGAATATCCACTAATTGTCCTAAAAGAAAAAAAGTATATTTCATTTCTTGAAATTGAACAATTGATTAATTATGTTCAAAAGCAGTCACGTTTTTAGTTAGGAATATGATATTAAAACAATAGGTCAATATTCCTGAACTGACGTTGCATCCCGTTAGGTTACATAAGAAAATCAATCAAAAGTGAATAAGGATTTACCTAACTCTAATAGGCAATGTTAACTCAAATATCAGTGGTGTTTAACATGTCAGCTGTTTCGTTTGGTTATTTATTCAACTAAGACTGAATAAATATGCACTACCGTATGAATATACACGGTTGATATAATCCGATATATAATACTGAGGTCACTGAGGATTATAACCATTTAGCAGGTGCAGGATATAGCCGTTGTTAGATAGATCGAACTTGAGGGCATGAACTCAACACCTTAGCAACCCCATAACTCTGTCCAACCATGGAGAAAGGCATGGCGGTGATGTTGAGAAAGAGGTCGAGTTCTTTGTCCCTCTTTTTCCTTTATTTTGAGGATCATAACTTCGAATAGTTGGTAATGGGAGGAGAAAGGATGCATTCGAATACACAAACCGTTTAGATTTCAAATCCTGGATCCGCCCAAGAAGTGTATGGAGGGATGGATTTAGAGGGGGTTGCATGAGGCCCCCCCCCACTAATTTTCGGCAAAATTTAAAATTTCTAAAGTAAAATTCTGGCCGCCAAGTGTCCCCCTTAAATCTCTGGATCCGTGCCTGGTATGGAAAGTGTTTAAAGTTCTGAAAACCAAAATCAACCTTGATGATTACTACTAATAAAAGTCTTTAAAATACATGATACAACGCCGTACCTGTGCAGATGTCGTTGGGCGGCAGCAGGCTGATGTTGGCTGGGTTGATGTAGAAGTGGTCTATACAGAACTCACACTTGTCGCCCGTCGTGTTGTCCGTACAGTTGTCACACACCCCATGTCCCTTGGTCTCGTCGTAGTGACAGGAGAAGGCGTGGCCCCCGCACCTACAGTCTAGAAATATGTAACGGGGAGGGGTCAGAGGTTTGAAAGGATTAAAGACAATACAGGGTAAATTTTTTATAGCAGTATGTAATCAAAGGATGTATGGACCAACTAAAAGGCCTATTCCCAATACGTAGAATACGAGACGACGTAAACCAAGTTTTAAAAAAAGTCATTTCTATTTGGGTGTTGATAATATGTTGGAGTTTATGGTCTACCCAGCCATTCTATTTACCTATTTCAATATAATGCCCTATACATGAAGGAAACAGACTTAAACGTCATTAAATTATACTGCTATCCTGGGGGGCGACCAAGAAAAAGCTACGAAAAATCGCGTCCACGAAAAGTTATAAAACCCACGATAGCTAAATTTTCTATAAAATTTCGTGGATGTTTTTTCCATTTTTTTTTTCAAAATTATACACTTTCAAATTGTCCCTATGTATTTCAAACATACATTAACCAGTATTTTAGGTTGATTTACATCTATTATAAATGGTTATAGTATGATTTTCACTGAACTTTAAGGTCCACGAAATTTTCGTGCATTTTTTCTGAGGAGATTTATCTATCGTGGCCACGAAAAAAGGGTAAAAACCACTCTACGAAATTTCGTAGCTTTTTCTTGGTCGCCCCCCCCCCCCCAGGTCCCCTGTCAATGATATTGGATCCTCAGATTTGAATGTTAATGCATCTTTTCTGAGGAATGGGACGTTATGTGCATATCGACAATGGTAGTGGCCCATCGCTTGATAACTCATTATAATAAAAGGTGAATGATGATCCTTGTTAAAACAACAACGATGATGCAAAATTGCAGCATACACTTTCCCCCATCTAAAACACCCATCAATGTAATTTAACTCGCCCTTTTCTTGTCCAATTTCAAACATAATATAATTATTATATCTTCGAATTTGAATTTTGATATAATATTATTACATTGGATGACAGATTGAATCGTTAATGAACGTTTCGTTTTCCCCTTTCCGAGGAATGAGAAGGCTATTTGCATATGGTCTCTGGATGTTACCAGGGTACCCACCTTCACAGGCGTTGGCCTGTTGCAGGGCGCCGGCCCTCCAGGGTCGGTTGTTGAACAGGGGCTGGCACCGCTCACAGTTAGAGCCTTCAGTGTTGTGGTGACATACGCACGTCGCAGCATTCTATACCAGGTTCCATACAAAAGCTTTACATTAACAGGGACTCTCACATAAAAACGAAACAAAGTATTCAACTCTTAATGAGACAACGGTTATATAAACCTCATGACTTGTGTACAATAAATACATTCAAAGAAAAATATCTCTTTTAGCTTTTCTTCTTTTGACTTAACAGTAACTTTGTATTCAAAGTCCGATCTATTTGGTAGTACACAATCATGTAATTGAAAGTGGCTAATTACATTAGAAACAAATTTTAATAGAAGAAAAGAAAAGCAGAGCAGACATGTAAAATCATAATTGTAAGACATTGTACAATAAGTATATTCTCAAATTTCTGATAGTTCGGATTCGACAAGGACCCTTTACACTGCAATTTCATCATTCCCAGATAAGTGGTACATGTGTACGTTTTCATCGTTCAATGACTTCATTTCAATAATGTCAAGACGTAGAATTCAGACATGCAGAAATTAAGGGGATATTATTATTGTATATAGTACAAGTGGCTCCGCCAGGCAGAAAAAAAGACTCTCAGGGACAAAAACCCATTCAGGATTAGAACCTACAACATAGGGGTTTGGAAGCAGGCTTGCTAACCCCTATACCATGAAGCCATATGGGGATGAAAGCTGTCATGACCTAATTTGCTGGTTCCCACAGGTCCTTTAATTAGTTTAAAAACCAGTTTAAAAAATCAGCAACCAAATGGACTGGCTGGTGATGGACTATTCTGCTGGTTCTTGGTATGACCAGGTAAGTTCAGTGTATAGACTGCAACATGCGAAAGGACTATGTTTTAGAAGTAGTAGGGTAATTATCAAACCAATAATTCTTCCTCTAAATATAACTCAAGGTGCCTTTCCTAATGTGAAAAACAAGCCTCATACCCCTAATATTAATAATAAATTATAGTTTGCCAGTGGCACAATAGGTGTAAACATAATATTCTTATACTTATAAGAACAATATCCCGATTTGAATGCTTCAGTCAAAGTATTTAGCCCTATAACCCCGCAGACCCTTACCAGTCCGGAGCACAGCGAGGCGTGGCCGAAGCAGGCGCACTGCCCGTCCACCTCCAGGTCGGCGATGGCGTAGTAGGAGGAGAGGGGTTCTGAGTCGGCGGGGTGGACGAGGCGCAGACGGACCGCCGACGCCATGTAGTGACGGAGAACAGCCGCCGACGTCTGGAACTCGCGGCCATAGTCTTTACTGGGGTTGAAAAGTACCTGTAAGGTGGAACGTTAGATTAATCATAAACTGTTTGTATAATTTGTTGGGAGGAGAGGAGTTAAGAGTCAGCGGGGTGGACGAGGCGCAGACGGACCGCCGACGCCATGTAGTGACGGAGAACGGCCGCCGACGTCTGGAACTCACGGCCATAGTCCTTACTGGGGTTGAATAGTACCTGTAAGGTGGAACGTTAGATTAATTATAAACTGTTTGTATGATTTGTTGGGAGGAGAGGAGTTAAGAGTCAGCGGGGTGGACGACACACAGATGCACCGCCGACGCCATGTAGTAACAAAGGACCTCTGCTGAGGTCTGGAGCTCACGGTCATAGCTCCTACTGGGGTTGAATAGTATCTGTATGGTGGAACATTAGTATTTATAAATCATGCAGTTTTTATTGGGGATTTTTATTAACTCCAATGTATCACATAATGTCAACTTAACATAATCTCAGTGATTTCAATAATTGATCTTACAAGGATTAGAGATTATGTTTAAAGAAACCCTTTTGAATTTATCATAGATCTAAAACATTATTTTGACATAGGTGATGTAATTATACACTATACTTCCTCTGCCGTGTCATAAATAGGTGCATAAATAGGTAGACTCCCAACCGGAAGAGAACAGAAACAGGAAGGTTTGTAGACATAACCCTTGTTTTATATGTATTTGCAATGCATGAAAATACACGCATACATATTCGAATAGGTAACTTTCATATGGCAAATCTGTATAACAGTTAGCAAGGTTACCGTGTGTATGTGCAACACTTCTCATGTGAGTATAGATGATGCGATGTACGCGAGCACATTTATAGCCCATTAGAATCCAACGGTTTAAGCCCTGCTCTGTTGGATTCAATTCTTATATAGATTTGTATACCCACTGTATGTTTTATAACTACGTCACTGCCTGTGTTTATTGACGGGGTCTTGTTTTAATCAGGGTGAGTCAGCATAGTATTGATAATGCCTGGTAAGCATTTCCAGCCAATGATACAACATTACTATAACGTTATTATAACTCTGCAGCAATGTTTTGGTATGTTCTGAATTTGGTTCTTGTTATGTTCTTTTGATGGCTTCTAATTATGTCACTGCAATGTACTGTCATGACATTGCACTGTGATGTTAATACAACGTTCTGGTTAAGTTCTTCAACCACAGAATATTCTTATAACGTTCTGTTTTGGTTTTGTCCTAACCTCACCAAAATATAATGTTATAATAACATTCTGATTTGGTGAGGTGGCAACCTCACCATCAATAATGGAACTATGACATGCCATCTTAGTAAGTAACAAACTGACTAAAAAAAATGGTTGCAGAATGTATCTGTTACGTTGCAAGCTGGTGTGTTAGGATTAAGCTTATTTCATATTGATATAAACCTACCCCTGGACACTTACCCCCTAGGACACTTACCCCCTAGAACACTTCCCCTTCCCCACCCCCTTGGCTTATAATAAAGAGGAAATTATGTGGTAAGAACTCATTCTGCAGGAGAACTTGGTCTTCGGTCTACTCAAGCTGGAACAATCTTTCTAATGGAAAGCAAACTGAATAGATATCCTTCTATTCTAATAGATGCCTAGGATTCATACCTATAAGGCTAACTTATCCCTTCTCAACAGTTTGTGGATGAGGAAGAGTCAAAACATCATTGGACCGAGTTCTCCAGTGGACAGAGGTCTCCAGTTACCACCCTCATCTGTCACCCTACCCTCTTCCAAATCTGCCTTCCTGTCCATTCCTTCTCCCCCTCTCCATCCAACATGTCTCCCCCTTCCCATCCCCTAACAATTGCTCTTCCCTAAGGTAATTAACCCTGGCAATCTACTTCCCATCAAGGTAGCATCTGAAAATAAAAGAGTTATATGAAAGAACATTTAAAAAAAAGTGCAGCATCACAGTCCCACCATCACTGATTGCTGTGCATCCTTCCTAGGGAGCTCAGATCTAACAGAAAAGATATAACAAATCCATAAACAACCTCAAAGGGAGTACTCTGGCAGTTATCACCCCTTGCCGAGACCCCGATATCAGCCCTTTGGCCGGGCCTTCGGGCCCTGGGCTCAGGCTGATATCGGGGTCCTGGCTTGGGGTGATAACCACCCTCGTACTCCCTTCTCAGTTCCTTATAATTATGTATATATAGGACAACCATATATGGGTTGTCATCTTGACAACACTGTGACAAACCGTGTATTTGTTCTACTAATCTTTATGTGCAAAATCTAAGTAATATATACATGTAGTTATACGGATGGTGGAAAGTTATAAAATCTATAATGATGGTTAGTTCCCAGACCTTTGGAGCATAGTTGTCATTTACTCGCTATGAGGGTAGTTGTTCTCGCTGGGGAGAGGGATATATAAGAGGGTATCATCCTGAAGACAGAGGCATATCCATAGGGCGTCGCCGGCACTTGTATAAACCCTTTTCAAATTGCCATTGTCACGATGACTGGTGCTTGTGCTTTGATTGTCTGTTACTGACTGAGACTATGAAACTCCCAATAAACAGTGTACTACCTCACTGACCGTATATGAGCCAGTCCACTCGTTTGACCAGGAGATCAGTGCAGATTTCAATACTACACACTCTGTAGGCCAATATATGATCATGTCAGGTATGACGAACTATTACAGAGGAAGTTAATTGAGTGTCTTAGATTGTTGCTAACATATAAGACTGTGTCCCAAAATAGACAGATTATGTTAGCAATTCAACAAACGTACTCAAACTTGCGCAATATATTTCCACAACTACGTGGAACCCGTTTTGTTACTCAATATTAGGTGTGCATGGGCACCCATTGATTCGCTTTGAATTTCAGTTTGTAAACCGATGTGAGAAAACCCGTTGATATATTGACTGCTTATCCAAACAGCCGCTGGTGCGTCGGTGCTTTAAATATAGACTCATCTGGCGTTTTGATTCCCCGAAAGTAAATGTGTTTTATTGATCAGTGCTATATACATGTATACTTATAACAGGGCATTGAACTCTATCAACCTAAACTGTTACAATTATCCAGAGTAACTTGCTAAATAGCAGTTCGCTATTATACCGTATTAAGAGATATAGTTTCATTGTATGCAATCATTGCAGCTACTTCCCTTAACGGTGTTTAAAATTAGGCCTATGGACATTGTGCAGATGACGTCAAACATCCCAAAATTGACTGGACGCCGTATTGGTGATCAATTTAAAATCAATATTATGCACAAGTCTGGCACACCTAGAAAAGATATTTATGCAAAACTCATACAAAACAAACATTAGATCATAATCAGCAGCCATAATAATTCTGAATTTAACCATTTTCGATGTATTTCTGAGTCATACCTGAGCATTTCTGAGCACCGGTGATCGCCAAAAGGTGATCACGTGACCACGTGTGCACAAGGTCTATAGGAAAAGAATCCCATGGACAATTTTCAGATGAACGGTGGCCAAAGCATTTCAAACTTGCAGAAAGGAAAGGCCTGAACGGGCGCTCAGCTGAATTAGTGAGATTCAACCGCAAGGGATAGCATAACTTCCCCAGATACAGATTGACATAATTCAGTGGGGAATGTCCATTGAATATATCAGGCGGACATTCCTGTTCTTCTGCCTCCCGATTCTACATGTCCGTTTGCCAATGTCCTCCCAATCTTCACTGTCCAGACTCTGCAGTCAACTGTGTTGAATGTATGATTATTGTTTTTAATTTTTCGCGCTATACTTGTCTTATACACCCTCCCCCATAGAAAAGTGACAATGATAAAAACTAAGATTTGTAGATTAGTTTAATCAGAAGAATTGTCCCTCGGTATGGCGGGGGAGGGAGTAAAGGGGTGGCTGACACCCCATCCCACAGACGGAGGGATGAACCGCCAGTGGTATTGATTCATATGTATAACCTTTTAAATCCGCACGGTATTACCATAAAGCCCCTTTTCTGAAAATCAGTGGACGTACACACATATTCTACAATGATTCGATATTGACATTTGTATTTCGTTGAGGCATGCAATACACACCTGTATGCAATAATGAGAGAGTACTTTTTTGGGTTTCTGGATACCAACAATAGATGATTAGTATACCCATAGAGATACATAAGATATACCCAAGGAGTCTACACTAGATCTCACGTAGACTCCTTGGTACTATACCACGCAGGAACTTTATCTGTCACTGGTTTCCAGCATGGCAGACGCGTAAAGTATTTGTGGCCCTCAGTTCCGCAGAGAAGCACTAGTACTATTTTTTCAAGAGTTATTATTATTATTATGAAAGTATGTATTATTAGGACATTCTTACCTCTTGACGTCCGAATCCCCAGCCGGTAACGGGCGTACTCCCGGCGTAGTACCGGGTCTGGCACACGGGAGTCTGGGCATCAAAAGTCGGTCCACTGCCATCAAGGGGCTGCCAGGGTACCTGACCAAAATTAGACAAGCAGTCCTGGGCGTAGAACCTCAGGGGTTCCCACTCCCCTCCGGGCACGGCCTGCCGCTCTATGGCCATGGCCAGGGGCCGCATGTCCGAGTCGTCCGTCTTGGAGTCGATATGGGGAGAGATGAAGACTGCCCTTATGTAGCGGACTAGGAAAGGCTCGGTCATATTCACCACCACCCACTCCTCCCCCGGGACCAGACCAATCCCCGAGATGGTGTTCTCCGACTGCCAGTAGGTGCTGAGTTTTGGGTTCTCGTACTCGAAATCCAGCACCTTCTCATTCTGGTGGTCGTGCATGAGTTCCTTGGGGTGCGGGTGGGTGGCGTTGCAGGAGTAGTCGGTGAAGTCGAGGGTCGCGGCGCTTTTTCTGTATGGAGTGGTGGTGCCTGTTGGGGTCCCACAGGTTGAGGATACCTCCAGGACGCGCTGGGGGTAGTTGACATTGAGCAGGTTCTCTGAGGGAGGGTGGCAGTCGGTGAGGGCCGTGCAGGTGTCGACCTCCTGGGCGGACACACCTGGAGACAATAGGTGTAGTAGGGTCAGAAGGAAGGCGGCCAGCGCCCACCTGCCAAACCCTGTGGTCCGACCCCCAATACAGGACCCACCGCCCCATCCAGGTGTGGTTCCCTTAGGTCTGTTATTGTTCCTCCTGTGAGTTGACTTGGCACTTAATGTCCTTTCTGTGCGTGTTAAATGTGTGCGGTTTTGGCAATTGCTACTAGTTAATGTCCTGTTGGTCTCTAGGTTATTGCTTAAAGTGCAAGGCGACTTGTGGTATATTGAACTATTACTATGAGGTTGTCCCCAACCCTCGCCCCCGCCCCCTGCCCAAACCCAATGTCTACAGTCGTCCCTCCTGGCCTGTACACTGGGTCCACAGGAGGTACAAGGGGTCTCCTCTGTATGAGGGGTCTCGTGACTGTGGGAGGTCTGGACCCCCTGACCCCTCGCTCGGACCAAGCAGGTCAGGGCCATGGTGTCCACGTGACCCGGATGTTCCCGACGCCCCTCAGCCGCCATCTTGCTTCGAGTGGCTCAATCTGTAACGACAAGGTCAAAAGGTGAGATGAGGGGCCCAATCTGTTACGACAAGGTCAAAATGTCAGCAGACGGACAAATCTGTTATAACAAAGTGAAAAAGTCAGGGAAAAGGCTGAATCTGGAATAGTCCTTCATTGTCCTAGTTACCTCTTGCACCACTTGACTGACTCAATCTGTAACGACAATGTCAAAAGGTCAGGTAATGACAAAAGCTCAGGGGATCGGCTCAATCTGTAACAATAAGGTTAATGGGTCAGGGGAGTGTCTCAAACTGTAACAACAAAGTCAAAGTCCGTCTGTAATGACATGTTCAAGAGGTCAGGGGGTCGGCTCAATCTGTAACAACAAGAACAAGAGGTCAATGAAGTGGCTCAATCTGTAAAGACAAGGATACAAGGTCAGGAGAGTCGCTCAATATGTGACGACAATTGGCAAATCAAACACCGATTCAGTCAAGTGTTTATGAGGTCTTAGTACCATGATAGAGATGAAACAAGTCTCTAACTAGAAACCTTGGACACGGAATAGCATGGGCAAAGGAGAAGGAATTTTTAATCTCCTTTGGCGGTTAGAGTACTTTTACTTGCTGATCACATTGTTATCTATTACTGTTAATAGTGATTGCAGCATGGGCTTGAATTAGTTCAATACAAACTATTGTGTGGCATCATGGTGTCTAACAAAGTCCACCCTGATGTGTAAACAACACAGTAACAACTGTCTCCTGAGTATTAAACTTGATTGCACAAAGTGAGGTATTGCATG
The DNA here is from genome assembly GCA_936440205.1 of Lepidonotus clava. Lineage (NCBI taxonomy): Eukaryota > Metazoa > Annelida > Polychaeta > Phyllodocida > Polynoidae > Lepidonotus > Lepidonotus clava. Next base: position 31,097,295 of record OW387143.1, read on the forward strand.
CTTCACACTTAAGGCATAGTTGATACTTAACACTTGAGTGATAAAAATAACCAAAAAAAATAAAATGAAATAATAATGAAATCTATACATTAAGCAGTCAGAATCAGCACATTACGGAAGTTGAAAGCCGGTCTTTTAAAATAATTTTAATAATAACTAAAATAAACACAAGACAACAAGGAACGTGCAAGTTAATGTTTACTGTTGCTTCTTTCTTTAATCCAATGTGAAATCTATGACATATTTCATGCTAAAAGACAACAAAGTTGGAATAGTATTCCATTATCCAGATTACATTACGATACTTTGTTTAAGTCCCGGGGTCTAAGTTCTATTTCTTTCTAATATCAACTGCAGTGATATTCCAGGTACAACTAGAATACTCCTTATGATATACCAAGAATATTATGATAGTAAACAATAGAAATGCCAAATCGACATTGTATGTTTCTTGTTGTGCTACACATACTTCCAGGCCAAGGCATACTGAATACTGAAGTCCAATGTGCTTCTTAATGATAACTTTCAAGTGGCTAACATGATTGATAATAGTGCCAATGTTAACTAGAGAAACTTACTTCGGCGAATCCTACATACGCTAGCTCCTTCTAGTCTAGACCTCCATTCACGTATAAGCTACTTTAAACATAGAAAGTTGACCAGTGGTCTTAGGTAAGTGGACGTGGTCATTCTAGCCCTGAGTAAGGTCCACCTGTTGGTCAGTGGACGTCCAGCTGTGGTGGTCACCATTGTTATACACCCAACCCCATGTAGTATGTGTCATCTATAGTATCAGAGTATGCCTCACCGCACTCACCAGCCCACCCCCTCACCCACCACCCTCACCCACCACCCGCAAGCCCCGCCCTTCCATCACATCTGACTATGGCCTTGAGAGCAGAAGATGCCCGGGAGTCACATTCTGTTGGCTAAGGTAAAGACCTTAGGACTTTCCTCATTTTTGTGGTTTAAGAATGTTGACGACTCCCCTAAAAGCTGAAAACCTTTTTTTTCAAAAACTACTATTTAAAGTCCTTTTAGGGCCTAGAGTTAGTACAAGACTAACTAGTTCATTTTGGGGCCTATAGCACTGACATCTTTCGGTTTCACTCAAAGATGTATCACCAGAGAGAAAATGTACCTAAACAGAATGTGGTGAATGTGTAAAGTAGAAAAGGATTGAATGTATAATCTACGGGTCCCCCGGGGAGGGTGGAGGGGCCGTCAGGCACTCATAAAACATGCTGCTTAAAATGTTTTGTATGACTTATAATACATAATGCGTGCTACCAGAACGTGTCGTAAGAATGATGTGACATCAGCAGTTAGGGAGGTTAGGTGTGAGTGGTGCACGTGTTACATGTACACCGCAATAGGCGGTAGGCTGGTTCAAATCCCAGGGGTATGGTTTATTGGTCAGAGGTGGCGGGGGCGAGGTCCAGAGGGAGCGTGGGGAATCCAGCGCCTCACTGACCGAGGAATGTGTTGTTACAAGTTTCAATAGCCAGAATGCATCCCGACCCTTAACTGTCAAACCATATTGGACGTTGACACCGCTAGAAAGATGACGAAACTTAGGAAAATATTTTACATTGTAATTCATAAGATTGTATTTTATTAACCATAGATTCATCATTTTTGCATATTGAGTATTTTCATAATGATTACGATATAGATACAATATTAGATTATGTGATGAGTTGCACTTGGGCTCGTTTTTGTGGCCAACAATGGTTTTGAACAGCGGGATAGAAGGACACCGACAAAAGTCTAAAGGATGAATACGTGCTACATTACATGATAATAATCTTTTATTGATATCTACGCTATATAAGCCTAAGCGACACATCAGATATGTACATATTACAATCATGTTGAATATCTATCGATCGATTACACTGACGGCAATCGGCAGGATCTCCCATTAAATTTGCAATTGTTTCTATTGAGGTGAAAAAAGGGGTTGGAAGAATGCTATAGCTCATTTAGCTCTCCTGTCTCATACCAGTATTTTCGTTTACCTTGTAGAGAAGGATCCCATATTCTTATTTGGAATAAACAAGAGTAACCCTATATTCCTTTTAATGGAGGAAGTTCAAGGGCTAACCAATTCCTAACAATGGGCTATAGATACACCCACGGGCGGCTTAATGATAGTTTTTCCTAGGGCCATGTGGGAGATCAGTCAACAGGAAGATCCCTTTTAAGTATATGATATACATGACGATGTGTGATATGTAAATTGTGATACCTCATTTTTGCAGGAATACCGATAGCTTTTGTGCAGCAGTTTTAAATGTTCATTGTGCAGTCACATGTCATAGTTGCCAAGGCATTAAATATATGTTGATGTTAAAAACAAATAAACATGAGGCAATATAGTGCATCAGATGACAGCCTCTGCCATGCCGATATAGCTCTAGGAATATCTATAAGAACGCAACGTACATTGTATAGTAATTTCATCACTCGACACGCCTAGCCATTCAGCCCCACACCCTAAACACCGTTTTTGTTTTGGTTTATGCATACACAACCTTAACCACCCCCACCCCTCCCCTACCACCCCTACTGGACCCCCACCCCTGCCCTTTGACCTACTTACTGAGCTGCTCCCGTCACGCTCTGCTGACGTTAATAATTCACCGCGCGCTAAGCATCGCCGCCCCGGCTCACCTAAAAGCTCTTTTCCATTAGCCGATTTTACCCACGATTTCAAATGTCGGCAATGGTAATATTTCTCAGTTGCAGATATACTATAAACCATTAGAAAGGATTCCATATTCCCTTTTACATCGCATGTAGCAAGCAGTGGTTCTTTTCGTTTTTCTAATAATAATTTAGAAATTGTCCAATTCCAGATTGTCAAAATCGCCTAGTGGAATACAGGCCCAACAACAGCCCACCCGCCTGTAGCGGCCAGGGCTCAGAATAAACCCTCCCCCGCCTGCGAGCGTGTGCGGCCAAGGCTATTCTTGTTTCTTGTGTCGCATGTTGTAAATCTTGAGATATTCTTAGAATGTACTGTAATCATGCAAGCCTAAAGTGCGATTTTGCATCTTGAGATATTTTGAGAATGCACTGTAAACATGCAACCCTCAGGATTATGTAGTTTGAGTGGGGTTTTGTCTTTTAATAAGGACATGCAGGGGAAACCCGTTATGCATCAGCGAGCACTAATGAGGCTCTAGATAAGTGTTGGGGGGTCCCTCATGCCCCATTTTTCATTTGCGAAATGGCGATGTTGCATTTCCTTGTTGCTATCTATTTTCAGGAGAAAAGAGCTTTGTCCTGTATCTCGTTAAATTATTAGGCATTATACATAGCTCCACGCTTTCTTATTTAAGAAATGCCCTAGTTCCTGCTTTGAATTTAAGGGTCTCGAGACCCGCGATGTTCTACATGTCAGACGTGATGGTACTTGTGTAATTGTTTCTACCCACAACCTCCTTGCCCGGGCAGGTCGGCTCACCTTGTTTTGGGACAGCCCGAGTGTAATCCAATGAATATGTGTAAGGGAAACTGACAACCTTATCTATTAGAAGTAGAATGTCTCAGGTGATGTAACTCTTCTTGACATAATCGGGACCTCATATAGAGGTTTTGCTTAGAACATCATATTCAAAGAAACGCCCCAGTAAATTTGTAGATCTATTGCACCTGTACTGGGATGGTAAATTTAGTTGTGAACGATGTGAAATTTATTGTAAGTAGTATATGCAAATGATAGTCTGCGTACGGTTGACGCACATGTAGTAAGACTTTACGATTCACCCCGAGGAAGTAGCCTGAATTAACCTGCCTTGGTTCCACAACCTGCATGCCATACTGTTAGGTAACACTGACAGGTAGGCCTTTCACACATATTTAGCGACAGGAAACGTTTGGTAGGGTCATTGCAAGTTATTTCTAGTGTAACAATAGTCTTAAACTAACATAGAGAAATCGTTAGCGTAATCTACAGTATTGATCTGAAATCAAGCGAACTCAAAACAAAACATTGGCAATCCAACTCACAAACTCTGTGTTGAATCACACACCAATCTCTGTTATGAAAAAAACTGCAGAAATACCAAAACTGTAAAACAAATCGATAGGAGATATTGTTGAGATATACCTCTATATATGCTCATATGATGTCATAGTTGTTAAGCGGTATGGACCTACTCCACGGTTCACTGGTGACGGGTGTGCTACGGTCCAGTGGTCACGGTCCAGCTGCTGCATTCAATAAGTGGTAGCCCCCCCTCCTCCCCCCCCCCCCCTCAACGAGCGTTTCACCCCGCCCACCCCTAACATACCCGTTACAGCTGAACAGCCACGTAGTCACTGAACCCACAATCACAAACACCATAGAATCACCCCAATTCAAAAATAAAACCTCACAAAATGTATAAATTCTCACCTCATTGGGCACCCACACACTCTGCAGTACTGGTAATCCGTGGTACGCTCTCTGTGACCGCCATGGTTGTAACTAATGTTGATGTAAACTTCCCCAGATCAGGATCACTCTGCTGGCCCACTGCGCATGCGCGAGTCGACACGCGCCAGTTGTGAACCACGTGGGCGACCTGAATATGCAAATGAGGGGTCGGGGGTCGGTGCGCCGCGTGTATTGATTGGTGTGTGGGTTTCATTGAACATGCGGCTGATAATCAGCGAACCGATTTAATGGTACCTGGAATCCGTGACCAGCTGGTATTGAATAACTATTATGTTGGTAGATAAAATGTCCGCCGTGAAAATTCTTGAAAGATTTAAGGAATGCTTAATGCCATCATACCACACATTTATATGACTGCCGGGAATTGAGTTGAGTTGATGTGAGTTTAAAAGCAAAGAGTATCCTTTGTAGTTAGATTCAGCACAACATATATTTCGTCTCAAAAGCCCCATAAGTTTCCACCAGCCAATTTTACTACTTGTTGGTAATTCATTGCTTTAACTGGTAATATGACAAAGGATTATATATATTTTACAAAGCATTTGAAAGATAATTTTAAAAAAATTCTAATGGTATATGAAATGTTCATGATTAGCCAATATTCTCACGGCTGATTTTTGAAATCGCTAGTAAAATCGGCTGGTGGAAACAGGGTCCTATCCACTAGATGATTTTTACAAAGTCAACCGACTTATCGGTGCAAGAATCGGCCGATCTCACCCGAATAATCAGCCAATTTTAGCACGGATTCATATCAAACATGTACATTTCAATATTGCTGCATGCTGATTGGTGATCATTATCGATACAAAAACTGATCGAATCTTTTGGTGATAGGCTATAAAGCTGATTTGTGCACCAATTCAGTCTAGTGGGTATAGAATTTGAATGTCCTAGTGCTATGACACATACGCCTACCCGGCCTGGGAATTGTGTTGAGTTGGATTGAGTTGTTGTATCTCTACTTACAATAACGTAACATAACATACGTTTTGGTTGTGCTCAGATGGAATACTGCAAATTATTCTCGACCCACTATAAATCATGCGCCGGGGGAGTTAAGTATTGGAATAGTTGTTGGAATAGTGTTCTACCATATATTTATGAGTACTGAGAGATGTCGATGTGTATCCGTTGTAGAGTCGTATTCCTCGTATATAGTAGTTATATCCGAACTCGTATTACCAAAATCACTAACCGGCGTGTTATAAAGGGTTGCTAGATAGTAGAGTACTGTAAAGGTACTCCCCGCTGAATACTAGATTCTCACGGTAACTTTGGACAACTTATGTAAAGGAAGAGCCACACGTTCAAATACAGTTTCAAACCTTTATTTCTGACAAGCGTACAATAGATGAAGTGTTCCGTACAAATACCATACAGTGCTGGTGAGTGGTACCAAAGTGACAATAATAACGCCCCTCTGAGCGCCTACCTCTATACTCCAATCAGAGTCCGTGCCAACCGCTGATCCGGTGCTGAGCCTAAGTCCTCCAGGCCTGCTGTAGTCTCTAGTCTGGTGGTCTGGCAGAGTGGCTGGGCCAGGTAGAGTAGAGTATCCGGTGAGGTAGTCCAGGGGTATGCCTTTCAGAGGGGGCTCCAGGAGAGTGTGTCCCTACAGTGGCAGGGATCCCCTTTATACAGATCCTCTCCTCCTGGGAGGAGGGGGCCTGCATGATGTCATGGGCTATATTTAGCAGGTGATATCACCATCCAGTCTCCTGATTGGTCGACTGATGGGGAGGGGTTGTTTGTGCAGGCCAGAGAGGAAGAGGGGGAGTTGTGCACGGATTGCATCATCTCCCTGAGTGGGGAGGGGTGGTTTGTGGAGGCCTCTGATTGGCGGATGAGAGCCCCAGAGGGTGGGGTGGCAGGTGCATGGGGCGAAGCCCAAGCATACCCATGGTTGTACTCAGTCACTGTCTGGCAGCTGTATGGTTCACAACAGGTGGTGCTTATATACTACCTTACACTGACATGGTTATACATAGGTATATGGGAGGTTGTGTCTGCAAAAGTAGGGTTCTAGGCATTCTGTGTTTGGGACTGGTTGCAGTCCCGACACACTCGCCCCCGGTCAGTTTCAAAAATGGACACCAGATGGCTATTTTTGCCATGTTTTGTACCTGGGTGATCCACCCTTTTGCACACTTTGGAGACACAATTCCCTTACAATTGGTTACACAATAACATTTCTATGCGATATGACGCAATACTACAGATTAGATATAATGTGAGAACAGTATCATGATTGACCCTTTTTTGTTATAACAATCTTTTGGGCCTGTGCTTGATGAGAACCTTACACACTTGTTGATAACATGAGAGGTAATATATGCTGTGTGTGACATAAAATTAAAACTACTTGAAATCCTACTTATACCTCTAAATCTATAGAGTAAATATAAAGTAAGATGCATGACTATCCTCTAAAGTAAAACTAAATAATATACTACCTACGATGTTTGTCAGATAATATAAATACTACGGCTAGATATCAGGTACCTTCTAAAATTAATTGAGCGATTATAGGCGATAAAAGTACCTGGACTACAGTATAACTTGTTTGAGTATAACTTCTACACTTCTATAGCTTGTTTAGGCGGCTCCATAGGTACCCATCCAAGGTTAAGATTTTCCCTTTTGTAAATAGGGATCAATGTTGCAACGACACCATCTGACACAAGCAGTCTGAGCATTATTGTGCCTGGTGAAGAGTTGTAGATGGCGGTGGCCAGGGTTTTGGTAATCGGTATTGTAGGTGGTAGCCTAAAGGCTACTGTATCATTGTCTTCGAGACAACTTTGAATTATTAGATTGCTTACCCAGGTGACCACTGCCATCTGTCTGAACATTGTCTTTTTGACCTTCATGGTTCCAATAATTTCTGTGTTTGATCTAGTTATTCTGTTGGCCGGAAACGGAAGGATTGTTATGCAAATGGTTTCTGTGATTGCTCCTATATTTACTTGGAGGGTGATTCTGGATTTGCCTTTTTCAGCTGTCTTTTTATATCTATACACAAGTATCCCTACCATCATTGCAATGATGAGACATACAAATACTCCATATGCTGTGCTTGACATCGCCCAAAGATCTTGTATTGTTATACAGGCAGGTGTTGTTGGACAAGCGATGGGGTCATCAAACACATAAGCCTGTACGGCAGGAGGTTTAGACAGTGATGCAAGCATTATGCCCATATACCTTAATTTATAAACTACGAAACCAGTGACAGTCAGGAAAATAGCAATGACAATTAGCGATGGTATTGTGGTAAACACTGAAAATTCGCTTGTGTTTTTCTGGATGTCAAAGTCAGGCATACGCAAGAGCGTATTTTCTCGAAGTGAATTTTGAATCTGGTCTACAGAGACCTTGTGTTGTGCCAATAGGGCGGTATCTGCTGGTTTGTACTTAGGAGGTTCATAGGCCACTGACCATGGCTCGAGGGAAACTCCCTTTCTAACCAACTTGTCTGGTATTGTTCCTGCTTCTGCCAGATCGGATAAAATTGCTGCATTAATCGGATACTCAACTCTTGTCACCATATTCTGTCTGTCACATGCAGACACCTGTGGGGGCAGCATGATATTGGTAGTTGTCACGCTGCAGCCACATCCAAGTCGGAATACAGACAAGCCGTTGAGCTTTACTTGTACCAGTGGTTGCCCTGGGCAGGCAATATTAGCAGACCTATCCGGTGAGAACATTGCGTATTTGTGATCGTCAATTTTGATTATCATATCAGTTATAAATGGTTTGTTTTGATAAATGAATTCGCAATGTCTCTCTACTGCGGCATTGTCTCTGAGCCATATTGCTGCTGCACAAGTTGACGGGGCAAGAGCTCTGTAAGCTATTGCCCCTGGGCATGTAACAATATCCCTTCCTTTACATGAATCTAAGTCATTTCTACTGAGTTCTATCCACCTTGAATTATCCATTGAAATAGCAACTGCTGCTGGTAGATTTGGTATAATTGATACATGGAATTCAGAGGTATTAGTGAATATAATTGGTGAACCTACGTGGTTAACAGTATACAGTTTGTAGACGTCTTCGTTTTGGGCCAAAGGGACCTCGATGGTTACAATGATGTGGTCTGCTTGGACGGCGTAGATAGGTCGACTTTGGCTGTAGTAGAAGAGTGGTTCGAGGTGTTTAACTGAGAGTCCATGTAGGTTTTCATAGACTATCCCCTTGATTTTGAAGATGCCCTCCATGAGCGTCTCAAGGGGTATAAGCTGGGGTGAGAGGCGTCCGTTGATTAATTGGATAACACCTGACTCAAACTCCGTCACTCTTGAGTCAATATCTTGTAGTAGAGAAATGTCCTTTCGTATGACCGCTATGAGCTCTGGAGTGAGCCTTGCTAGTGTGTACAAGGCGTTAAATCCAGTGTCATTGTTTGTAAATAGTTCGATAATGTCCTGAAGTTTATCCTGTATTTCTGTGATGGCTTGAGAGTTATTCGATACTCCGTTGACTGCTCTCTGTAGTTGTGTATTAGTTGCCCTCATGAAGGCGTTAAGTGTTCTTGCGTTGGCGTTGTCGATGGCTATCGTATGTTCCATATTATGGTGAATCTTCTTCATGTTAATGTTCATTTTATGTAGAGCTTCTGAGCTTGCAGCTCCTAGAGCCCACCTCAGGAACCCGGAAATGGTCCGTTGTTTCCGGTAGACTGAGGGAGGCGGCAGGAGTGAGCTGGTTTGGTTTATGGTGTGGCTAATGCGTCGAATGGTGGTTCGTCTTTCCCATTTATGCTGTTCGATGAGGGCGCTGACTTGGGTGCAGAATGTGGCCGCCGGTCCAGTTACATTGTCACATGGGTCTGGTCTGTCACGGATGGCTGTCGGCAGCGTTGGCATTTGGATTCCAACAGTCAGGTGGAAGGAGTTGGATCCTGCTGCTGATAGGAAGGCCCTCTCCATGAAGACTGTCCCATGCTGTAGGCGTGGCTCCGTCTGGGCAGCCGACATGCAGAGCGTCGCGCCTAGTAGGTATAGTAGTGTCAGCATTTTTCTGGAACGAGGTAGAAGGTGAGGCACCATGTATATCCAGTTTGTATATAAATATATATTAAATTTGTAAGAATGTTCTGGATGGTTAGCACAGTCGATCCTAAAATAAATAAGTGTCAGTGTTGGTCTATGTCATTGGTGGTGTTAGACCTCAGCCTCTGCATAAGGACGTTTATGTCCCTTCTTAGGGTGTAGACGGCGCCTGTGGTTAATGGCACTGTCACGTCGCAGAAACGTCAAGTTGCATTGCTGACAATGGTAGAGGTCTTCACATTCTTGAGGATGTTCCCTGCGCATGTGTCGACGTAACTGCCGCTGGTCTGTGCATTTTGTATCGCACAAGTGGCAGTCATTGTTGTCGGCATTTGGCGGGACGTCATATCCTAGGTCTTTGTTCATTTCGTCACGTGCACGTTGTTGTGCTATGTCGACATCAATCCGGAGATTCCTTTCTGGTCGTGGGGGTGGGGGTGGAGCAGTCCGTGATGGACCACGTGGCGGCGTGGGTGGTGGCGATGGCGGCATCAGCGCAGGCAGAACAACCGGGGATGTTGCCGGTGTTGGCGAGCAGGGTGGTGAGCTACGTACGATGTGATGTGGTTGATTGATTTCCAACCAACGTTGCCTAAATCGATGTTCTCGGTATTCATCTAGGAGGACAAATGCCAAGAACTTGTCACGTCGTCTTCCCTCTTCGATTTCCTCTGTTCTGTGTCGTTGTGCCCATTCCTCGCGTCGTGCCCGTTCACTACGAAAGTGTTGCTTTCTGTCCTGTGACCACAAGCGACGTCGACCGTTTTCTTCAGCGTAATCCGGAAGATCGTCCAATTCCTCCTGCCAATAGGCTGGCCGGAGGACATGTTCCATTTCTTCATTGCAGATGACCAAGTTATTATCCATGTTTTGGGTAATGTAGGATAATAATTGGATGGTTTCACTCTAACACCGAAATCAGTTAGTTTGAACACAGTCTGTGAATGAGAGGAAAGGAGGCGCCAAGGGATCGCCACTTACTACTGGTAACCACTGACCAATTACTGAGTTGCTTCTGTAAACAGCTGTTTGCGATGTCGGAGATAACAGGTGGTCCTAATGTTTATGAGGTGGTGATGGGCCGAGCATGGGGAAGGCCCCCAGTGGGGCCGTATTTATATCAAAGGGTTAGGGGGGGATGGGTTAGATGTGGAATGGGTATGTGGTATTCGTGAGGAGGGGTGTGGGGGATTTGTGGAGGAGGGGTGTGGGGGATTTGTGGAGGAGGGGTGTGGGGGATTTGTGGAGGAGGGGTGTGGGGTGTTTGTGGAGTAAGAGGGGGAGGGGGGGTTAATTTGGGTGTAATGGGATTAGGTCTCAGATTATCATTTTAGTGCCAGAGGTCAACATGTCAAGGTTTAGTCATATTCATTTGCCGTGTTGCTCCTCAGGGTGCATTTTGGTTGGTGCTGTAACTACCCCAGAAGGGCCTTTTATTGCTGTGATGCCCAGTGCTAATTCATGTGAGAAACTAAATGGGCCGCCAAATACTTCGTGGACAATTACACCGATCGGAAATGTTGGGCCGGGGCCGTCTACAAAACCACAGCCGCGTAAATATTCATCTGTCCAAAGTCCTGCAGGGAAACGTGGGGCTTCCCGGAGCCTGTTGCGACCTGGATGTGGGGTGGTGCCTACGATGGATTACACCACTCGCACCCCCAACTTGCCCAATGTCGCTAGCACAAAAGCTGGGGTTAACTCTGGATCGCCGTTGGACATGGCCCGGGGCACGGGCACTGAGGCCCGTCCACGGGCGGCCCAGTGTGTTACCGGGGCGCTGCCTATACCAGAGGGCCTGACCCTCGGTATGCCGGCCCGCCCCCGACGGGGCAGGAGCCGTGTGGCCCAGACCGCGGGTGGTCCCCCTGCTCGGGCTTCCCGACATACACAGGCCAGGAGGGCAGCCAGGCCTGCCTGTTCTAGTATGGGGACTCAGACTGATCCAGTCGTGCTACTACCTACTGACACTTTGACTGACATGTCTTCAGATCATCATTCTCTCCCGGTGAGTTACATTTTCAGTGTATCCATTTGTAATACAATGATTGATTTGCGTTTAGTGTGGCTGTCCGACGTTTGGGATAGCAAGTTTACATGTTATTTTGTTACTTGAATTTTACCATTAGTCCACCCCTATACCGTTTTGTCCTTGCAAATCCCCTCCAGGGAAAGATCACAGCTCCCTGTGACCCTTGATCCCGTTGTCTGTCAACGATTGGGGGGTGCCAGTTACCGCATGGTGCCGTGTTTCTGGGGTTTGTACAGGGTACATTTGGTAGGTGTCTGGAGACAGACTTAGCCCCTCCGTGATGCTTGTGAGGGGTGGGGGTGGTTTGTCATCGTTGTAATCATTGTGATTGTTAAATGTTTGGATGCTGATAATTCTTCTTCATTTTCTTTTATAAGTATCGGGTGGGGGTGAGTGGCTCAGTTCTGTCCTGTCTCCCTTCAGGGCTGCCATACCAGGTGGCCCGGGGTATAAGTTACGGTCTTACTACCCAGTACGTCAGGCCGCTAGTGGGCGTGGGGCATTAATTTGCTATTGACTTTATGAAGTGTGACCCTTATTACTGCATTGCCCTTTCAGTTCCCCGACGTTCGCGTGGAGGACCACCTGGAGGAGTTCGCGGGTCTTCTGTGACATGAAAGGTGGGTAATTAATCGAGATTCTTATGTGACGGATCGGTTTCTTTGAAGGTCTTCGTGGGGAAGGGTGGGTGTCATGATATATGTAGTACCTTGGTTAAAAGGGCAAAGGCATGACCCCAGGGCATCATTTGTCGTCAGTTATCAGGATGGCTGCTAGGGAATATACGTTTGTAATCAGGATACCCGCCTCCTGCACATATACCATGATCGAGATTTCACGGCAATCTGACATCCTGTTAGTTCGGTTGCCCATATCTGGTGTCCCTGGTGCAGAGTTCCAAATGGTCAATCTGCCGTGCCGAGAGTATCTCCAGGGAACACTATTTATGTGAGTATAAATTACTCCTGGGGCGTTACGTTTTATGGTGTGGTGGCCATATGTATGTCAGTACCGGTTAATTGGCTAGTTATCAGTTAATGAACATCCGTTAAATGTTCGTGAATGTGAAGGTAACAGATAAGCGGGTTACGTGAAAGTATCACTTAGTACAAAATGCGTGAAAATTTTAGGGGCACTAAAATAGATTTTACGTTAAGTGGTAAACGTTTCAAGGGACGCTATCAGCCTGTCTGTGGCCTAGGCTTGTGAGTCCCGAAGTTGCACGTAACATGTAGGCAGACGTCATGTTACTGTGTGTAATTTAAGAGAAGGTCATGTCGCAACATTGAATTTAGGGGTCTAGAGCCCTGGGCTTTGTGGGGGGCCGCAGCCGTGATCACGACATACATGGTTACAGACGGTAGTGTGTCCACCCCTATACCAGTTTATACCTATGTCTCCCCCTTTCAGGAATGATCACAAAAGTCCCTGGATTTGCTGCTAAAGGGCTTTTTACCATTGCTGCCTGGGTTTTGTAATTATTTTGTGATTTTTGGAAGAGTGGAGGGGTGTTTTGGGTTTGGATTAGAGTGTTATTTCTGTAACAGATCATTGGCCCCAAACTTACAGTAATGGGTGTTTGTCGAGGCAAATGACGGACTTCAGTATTATAGTGCTTTCATTTAGGTCAAAGTAGGTTGCAGTCAGTACTATAGTATTAACAGATTAATAGAGGGCATTTTAATTGGGTGATAGTATCTATTACTGTTTTGTTGCCTTTTTCGATTTTATATCATTGAGATTTAGGGGATGCCAGTTGGGTCCATACCATAATTTTGTATTATGAACATTCTGACATTTTATTTCAAGATCTGATTATGGGTGGTTATGAGCAACCAGTCTATAGGGAGGGGTTCTCCCCACCGAACTTCCACTCCAAGCAGAGCTTGCCTGTGGTTCTGAGTATGGGGTCTGGAGCCCATCTCTGCCCGGGGAGTGTGGTTTTGGGTCCATGTTGTTGTCACCGGTATCCTCAATCTCCCAGCACATAGGGGCCCTGTGTGTATTATGGAGTCTGTGGGGTTGGGGACACCCTGTCTGTGGTGGAGAGGGAGGGGAGAGGGGGAGCTGATAAATGACACATTGTTTAAGCATGACCAGATATTTGCTATTTTTAGGCCCACGTGTTGCTCGGTATGTAGGTCGGCCACAGGCCCTGCTCTCTGGTCACCGCTGTTTACACAGACAGGGCTTAAGGCATGGGTGTTCACCAACTCTAACTTGTGTATGTGGTGTTGCCACCCTGACGGTGGTACTGGGTCATTGAGGGTGGCCCTGGGCCTGTAAGGTCGGCAGTGGGCCTGTGAAGTAGGTAGATATTCTGCAAAGGTGGCACTGAGTTTGTAGAGGTTGCATTGGGCCTGTAAAGTCGGCAGTGAGCCTGTAATGTCGGCAGTGAGCCTGTAAAGTTGGCAGTGAGCCTGTGAAGTCGGCAGTGAGCCAGTGAAGTTGGCAGTGAGCCTGTAAAGCCGGCAGTGAACCTGTAAAGTTGGCAGTGAGCCAGTAAAGTCGGCAGTGAGCCTGTAAAGTTTTTTTTTTTTTTTTTTTTTTTTTTTTTTTTGGTGGGTCACTGTAGTGTGTATTGAGCCTATGGCGGTGGTATTAAGCTTCTGGAGGCAGTATTGAGCCTCTTGGGGCGGTATTAGGCCTCTGCAGGGATTATTGGACCTCTGGTGGCGTTATTGAGCCTCTGGTGGCGTTATTGAGCTTTTGAGGGGAGCATTGGGCCTCTGGGGGCGTTATTGAGCCTTTGAGGGCGTTATTGAGCCCCTGTTAGCGTTATTGAGCCTCTGAGGGCGTTATTGAGCCTCTGGGGGCATTATTGAGCCTCTAGTAGCGTTATTGAGCCTCTGAGGGCGTTATTGAGCCTCTTAATATTTGATGGGTTAATTGATTTGGTTGCCCCAGATTATTTATATCTTTGCCTAAGTGTTTGTCTTGCTTTGTATTTTTCAGAGACGGTGTCGATAATGCTATCGGTGGTGATGACGTTGCCTATCAAGTCGGGGTACTCTCTCCCGATACGATGATCCGGCATCGAAGGCCCTCTGCTTTCGACCGGAGGGTTTATGAAGCGGCAAGTACACAGACGGTCTCCAGTTCCACCAGCGTTGGGACTCAGACTGATTTGAGCGGGGAGGTGGTCCCTCGCTGGAGCCCCGTGGTGGAACGGCCAACGGTTGCTGTGTCCCCAACGATAGAGCCCTACCCTGTGGGTGACTTACTGGGGCTCGCCGTGGCAGAGCTCTTTGACGCGGCCGGGCCGGTCCTCGGCGATGACTATGTGGGGCAGCCTGGGATGGACGTCAACGCCCCGGATCTGTTGGATCCCGTCCAGGTTAGTATATTATCATGTGAATTCCAATTATTGGGCCTTATTAATATGGCCATGTATGCCCTTAGAGTCACTTGTTGTAGGCTTTATGTTTGTGCCTGTCCATGGGTGCATTGTCTAGTTATCAGAGCTGATCAGGAACTGATATCTGTAATTTCACCCGCTACCCTTCATTGAGTCTTAGTATTATAAGTGTAGTGTGCCTAACGGATAGGGCTTTTATGGATCCATTATCCTCAGAACCTAGTAATTAGCAGGCGGGCATATTCTGGAGGGAGAACCTGCAATTATGTTTTAACAATTGATGCCCATTTTGGCAGGTGGTTCATTCCTGTCTGCCTCCTTGTATTGACTGCTCAACCGACATTTAGTCTGCTTTAAGCTGAGTCTTATGTCTGGCAGTGAGGTTGCTGCCGTAAGGGTAGTAATGTAAGTTGACTCGTGATTATCCTGTGTTGAGGGGGCGAATTCATCGTTAGTTAATAGTCCTCCTTTGTTCTTTTAGGCTGCCAACTCTGACGTTGTTGAGGGTGCCGCTGATGTCATGCTACACTTCGACACCGAGTTAAATTTCCTGTAGATTGGTGTGACATAGAGTTTTATATTTTTGAATAAAACTAACTTATGTAATTTGTGTCATGTTTCTTTGCTAGCTATAACATTAGTTCGTCAATTTGAGTTTCTCTGTAGTTGAAATGGAGTCGTCGTCAACCCATGACACCGAGCCATCCGCCCAGTGGACTTTGTACTGCTTTTTGCCATTTCTTTTGCGGGAGGTAATGACTCGCTTAATAGGGTAGTAAACGTCTCCTGCATTGTCCTTGAATCTGTCTTTATGGTCCACTTTAGGGGGTGTGGGGTTGACCGCGGTTTCATTTTGCCTTTTGTAGTATGGCCTTAGTCTGTTTACGTTTGTAAGGCGTTTCAATATGCGTCCTGTGTTAAGATCCTTAAGACGCACCAGACAATCTGACACAATTTCTGTAATGACGTGGGGGGTTGAGTAAATGTAAGAGAATTTACCCAGGGGTTTCACCTTGTATTTGGGATCATATATGACTACTTCTTGTCCCACCACGAATTTGTGGGGCCTCGCTTTGCTATCCAGTTTTGCCTTCATTCTATCTGTGTATGATTCACTGTGCTCATTAGCCATTTCTCTTACAATTGAAAGGCGTTGCTCAAGATCATGAAGGTAATCTGTGGCTGATAGGGGTAGGTTTGGGGCATTCTGGCGTTCACTATCAATGGGTAGCAGGTTTGGGGCATGGCCGTAAAGTAGACGATATGGGCTATCACCAAGTCTGGATGTGACGGACGTTCTCACACTGTACAGAGCAAAAGGTAAGAGCTTGTGCCAGTTTTCACTGTTTGTATCTACGTAACAGGATATTACGGACTGTAGCTGTTTCTGGATGCGTTCGACCCGGCCATTTGCTTTCGCGTTCACACCTGATGTGAACGTTTGTTTTATCCCAAGTCTTTTGTGTGCCTCGTTTGTGAGTTTTGACAGGAGAGGAGTTGCATTATCGGAATGCACTGCTATTGGTGGGCCGTACCTGGTATAGACGTGTGTAATCAGTGCGTCCACAATGTCAACACTCGTTTGGTCCTTCATGGGTATGGCCTCACAGAAGTTCGTGAGCATGCAAATGACTGTGAGTATGTACTCGTGGCCTTCATTTGAAGGCTTGATTTTTCCAATGACGTCAATCGCGATATGACTGAAGGGTCTTGGAGGTGTATCGAAGACCTGCATTGGGTGGTTTGGGTGAGCCACCCTTTTCTTTCGTGTGCATATGTCACATGTTCTGACGTATTCTGCGATCATTTTTGTCATGCCTCTCCACCAATATTTGGAATATATTTTGTCATAAAGGACGTTTCTGCCTACATGAGAGCCCAGAAGCACATTGTCATGTAGTAGTGCTACGACTTTCTCCTGCATATTTGTGGGGATGACTGTCTTTCCTTCCATCTCGACGTATTTCGAGCCCTTCTTCTTAAAGTGTGGATAGAAAACTAAGATGTCGTTTTCCAGTGACATGTGGTCTGCATATGTCAAGGTGAGTTTCTCTCTAATCGCATCCTTTGGGAGTGTTTTATTCTTCAGAAATGATATTATGTCTGAACAGAATTCGTCAGCTGCTTGGCCTTTTGAGATCGTAAGTTTATCCATGTTATCTGATATGTCCTGCATATCAGTTTGAGGTTGCACTCTAGTACGTGCTGGATGTGTTTCATTGCTCTGCTTTTGAGTATCGTCACTGTCGCTCTTGGTTGGGACTTTTTGATTACTCACTGCCTTTGACCGGGTTACTGCAGTATTTTGTGTGACCTGTCCCAATTGTGGAAACAGCAAGTCTTTACCGAGTTCTGGACAGTCGTTGTCGGGCAGGGTAATGTCTGACTCTAACCTGGAGACATAGTCTGCTAGGTAATGGGTCTTACCTTCATGGTATTGGATGTCATATGAGAATGACTGCATGAAAAGTGCCCACCGTTTGAGTCTAGGACTAGGTGCTTTATGTGGTGCCTCGAAGATATGGACCAATGGGGCATGATCTGTAATGATCGATATATGGTACCCTTCGATTGTTGGCTCAAAATGCTTGAGTGCAATATATATTGCTAGTGCTTCTTTCTCTGATATAGAATAGTTTTTCTGAGCACCGTTCATTTTGGCTGTGTGGAAGGAGATCGGGCGATACTTGTCGTCGATCTTGTGACACAGGGCTGAGCCAACTGTGTCGTCACTGGCGTCTGTCAGTATATACAGTGGTTTGTCATATTCAACGTGGACCAGTATGGGTGGGCTCATTAGCAGTATTTTTAGTGCTTGAAAGCCGCTTTCCGCCTTTTCATCCCAATGAAAGCGTGCACCTTTCATGGTAAACTTGTTCAGGTGTTTTGTCATTTCGCTCATCTTGGGGATAAACGCTGAGTAGTACTGGATCAGGCCTAGAAATCTGCGGACACCTCTGACATTGGTTGGTCTTGGGAAGTCCTGAATTTTATCTAGTAGTCTTTGTTGTGGTTTGATGCCGTTTGGTGTGAGGACATGTCCGAGGAAATGGCATTCGTCCACTGCAAAGTCACATTTCTTTGGGTTGAGTCTGAGACCTCTATTGGCTAGTCGTGTAATGACTGTCTCCACATCTTTGACATGTTGTTCATGTGAAGGAGAGAACACCAGGATGTCATCTAGATATGTTGCGGCGATGATGGGATCTAGTCCTTTCAGTATATGGTTAATAGCTCTACTGAAACTCCAGCCAGCGCCTGTTAGACCAAAAGGCATGCGTCTGAACTGGTAGGTATTGTTCTGAGTAGTGAAAGCAGTGTATTGTCTTGACTGCTCTTGCATTTCCACTTGCCAGTACCCGGAGATCATGTCCAGAGATGTGAATATCACTGGCTTTTGGCAAGCTACCAGATTGAATAGGTGTTCTCTTGTCCTGAGGGGAAATGGACGTTTGATCGACATGGCATTGACTTTTCTATAGTCTATGCACAGTCTGTATGCTCCACATTTCTTTTTCACCATTACTATGGGCGAGCTGTAAGGGGAATCACTTTCCTCTATGACTCCGGCATCCAGCATTTCTTTGATTTGCTCATCAATAATGCCTTGTATTTTCGGTGATGCCCGATATGGTCTGGTGGTGGGTGGCGTCTGTCCTGGTTCAATTTCGATTTTCATGGGTATATCTTTGAAATGTCCTAGCTCTGACATGTCTGTAGCAAATGCCAATCTGTTTCTATGAAGCATGGTAAGGAAATTTGACTTTTCTTCTCCTGCCAAAACAGATTTGTCTAGGTTAAACATTTCCTGTTGTTCAACGTCTTGTCTGATTCTGTTTTCCTGAACACCCATTGGGGTGTTTACGGTAGCGATCACCGTGTTAGGCTTTATGATTCTCTGTCTACTTGTTGTGTTAAGAAGTTGGACCAAAACTCTGTTATTCTGCACAGTGGACAAGGTATGTGCAGTCCACATTGTACCGTCACAATTGTCAAATATTGGTCGTATTACCACATCTGTGCCGTCATGCATGTCACCATCAGTAGACAGGGGTAGCACCAACTCTGACTGTGGTGGGAGTACTATCGTGTCAATTGTTCTAGCCTCGACCGGTTTGTGCAGAGTAATGGTATCTGATGCAAAATCTATGTTGGCATTTGTGACGTCAAAGAAGGTCCTACCTAAGATGACGCTGTGTGACATGTTCTTCATAACATAGAATTGAGATTTGTATTGGATGTTTCCTACTCTCCATCTCAATATTGCTTTTCTTTTCAATTTGTATTCTGATCCATCTGCTAGGGTAGCCACATCGTCGATGTGTCTGCTTTTTATGACGGCCCTCTTGGAAAGTTTTGAGAATACTGATGCTGAAATAAAGTTATCACTTGCTCCTGTATCTATCATGGCTGGGACTGCAGTTCCACCTAGGGCGATTGTGATTATTCTTGATCCCTTTTCTCTCTTTCTTAGTTTGATTGTGACCTTTGTGGCATGTTGCTCGGCTGGCTTTTCTGTGACGGCCAGTCTCTGGGGCCTGACCCGGCCGTTGGGACAGGGGCCCTTTCGCCATTTAAAGGCCGCTGTCCTTGCTGCCTCTTGATTTGTCTACAATCTGAGGTCCTGTGAGCACACTTACCGTGGAAAGAGCAATACAGTGATTCATTGTTGTTGTATGTAGGTCTGTGCTGAGAAGGGTAGTTCTGCCTCATCTCGTTGACAGCTGGTCGTCTGTCATCTTGCCGTCTTTCTGGACCTTCACGCGATCGCCAGTTAGGATTGTTGCTGTTATTTGGCCTCGGGTAATTAGGTTTGTAATGGTTGTTGTGCCTTTTCTCCAAGAAGTTATCTCTTTTCTCAGAGCTGCTGATGACAATGGCCTCAAATCTCTTAGCCATGCGAACTGCTTCTTCAAATGATTGTGGATCATGTATCGCAACCATTTGAGCCAGTTGTCCATTAAGGCCACAGAGGTATGCTGATAGCGTGGCCTCTGAGGGAGCCTGTAGGGTTAATTGGATTTTTCTGAGAGCGGCCGCAAAGTCCTGAGAGTCCTGGCCCTGGCGTTGCTGTACCTCTAGCAACTTCTTTGATCTGAGCCAGGAAGGGACAGACTTTTTGAATGTCTCTATTGCCAGATCTTTGAAACGTTGATAGTCTCTTTTCTGGCCCTGCTCCAGTTCCATAGCCCATGCATGAGCGTTGGACTTAAAAGAGGCGAGCGCGGTCTCAAGTGTTAGCCTTTTTGACCATCCATATATGTCTGCTACATTCTCAAGTTGGTCAAAGAATACCGTTATGTCTTCCCTCTGTCGAGCTGAAAATGTAGGGATTGGTAGGCTAGGCAACTTAATTTTCTGAGTTGGGCGCTGCCGTACCTTTTTCTTCTTTTCATAAATGTAGGTTCCTCATCTGCTGACTGATAATTACCTTCCCCGCTTTCGTCCCCATCGCCCGCATTGGAGGCTTCCTGTTCCTCCTCTGCGGGGACGTCTTCCTGTTCTTCTATTTGATCCTGCTCCTCTAAAGGTACATTGTCCTGCTGAGCTGGATCTACTTGATTCTGTTCTGGGTCATCCCCAGCCTGGTTATTTAAAGGATCTTCCCCATTCTGTCTAGCTGCCATTGTATTTCTCCTAACTGGTACAAATGTCAGTTCAAAGGGTGGTACTGGACCTTGACTTCTGAGTCCTACCCGTCTGAGTGGGTTCCTGGGGCTCCTGGGGGGAGGCGTGGTTGCGGGTAGTGCATGCAATTATGGGAAAATGTGTGTAGGGCAATATGACCACGTGTTATACCAACATAAACAGACAAGGTTATCAACTGCAAGTCACAATGTATTTCTTCCAATAAGTGTGTCCAAAGTGCTAAAAAGGGTTATTCTCCACCATGTGCGCCGGGGGAGTTAAGTATTGGAATAGTTGTTGGAATAGTGTTCTACCATATATTTATGAGTACTGAGAGATGTCGATGTGTATCCGTTGTAGAGTCGTATTCCTCGTATATAGTAGTTATATCCGAACTCGTATTACCAAAATCACTAACCGGCGTGTTATAAAGGGTTGCTAGATAGTAGAGTACTGTAAAGGTACTCCCCGCTGAATACTAGATTCTCACGGTAACTTTGGACAACTTATGTAAAGGAAGAGCCACACGTTCAAATACAGTTTCAAACCTTTATTTCTGACAAGCGTACAATAGATGAAGTGTTCCGTACAAATACCATACAGTGCTGGTGAGTGGTACCAAAGTGACAATAATAACGCCCCTCTGAGCGCCTACCTCTATACTCCAATCAGAGTCCGTGCCAACCGCTGATCCGGTGCTGAGCCTAAGTCCTCCAGGCCTGCTGTAGTCTCTAGTCTGGTGGTCTGGCAGAGTGGCTGGGCCAGGTAGAGTAGAGTATCCGGTGAGGTAGTCCAGGGGTATGCCTTTCAGAGGGGGCTCCAGGAGAGTGTGTCCCTACAGTGGCAGGGATCCCCTTTATACAGATCCTCTCCTCCTGGGAGGAGGGGGCCTGCATGATGTCATGGGCTATATTTAGCAGGTGATATCACCATCCAGTCTCCTGATTGGTCGACTGATGGGGAGGGGTTGTTTGTGCAGGCCAGAGAGGAAGAGGGGGAGTTGTGCACGGATTGCATCATCTCCCTGAGTGGGGAGGGGTGGTTTGTGGAGGCCTCTGATTGGCGGATGAGAGCCCCAGAGGGTGGGGTGGCAGGTGCATGGGGCGAAGCCCAAGCATACCCATGGTTGTACTCAGTCACTGTCTGGCAGCTGTATGGTTCACAACAGGTGGTGCTTATATACTACCTTACACTGACATGGTTATACATAGGTATATGGGAGGTTGTGTCTGCAAAAGTAGGGTTCTAGGCATTCTGTGTTTGGGACTGGTTGCAGTCCCGACACAATCATAAGAAATATAATTATGCCGCCTCGCCTATTTATTTAGTTTAGGCGAGCCGTTCTTATCTATATCGCTCGTGGTAATCCCTAATGCCGTTACTCTAGTAGTAGTATACAATAGTAGTTTGTTTCAGGTATGTGTAGTTGCATGTCGATCCACAAGGGGGCAGGCCAATCAACTCTTCAGATTTCTGACTTCACTGCCGCCTACTGAGAACCTTTGCTCTCTGGGACATGAGAAATAGTCTTTTTTTTTTTCTTTCTTTTTTTTTGTAAATATCTAAACCCGATTTCATAAATTTGAAACCTAGCTAGGTAGAAACAGTAGAATATTTTATTCTCAATTCTATTATCTAAATCATTGCTGTCATTATTGTGAAAAAGGTCCCTTTTTATTTTCAATGATGTCTAGAAAGACTATCAAAATTCAAATATGCCCCTATTATGATACTTTTCTATATAGGCATTTTCTGTTTCATAGTAGAGGACAAGAAACTATTAGCTATGATTATAGTTATGGATAGTTTCTTCATAATTAACTTGACGCTTTGGTGGTCCTTAATTAGAAAAGATTAAATGAACTAAGGGTGTATCGGAGTTGTCACTCTTTATTCTACTTTTACAGACGATGGCAGATTTTGCCGACACACAGTCCGTATTTTGTCGCATTCCTAATTTATACATTGTGTTCATTATAATCGTTTATAAGCCACAATCAATCTCAATTAAAAGTGATGAAAAACACGCTATACAGATTAAACGATACTTGTTGCTAATATTTGATGGAAAGTAGTTTTATTAACGGATGGAAACCTCGACGTAACATATATGTGACTAACTGGTATATTTGTTAATAACGTGACTGAAATACATTTTTAAGCATAGGCAGTAATGTGCTAAAGAGTATTCTAGTGGATAATGTACATTTCGACAACAATGAAAGTTAATTGTTATTGGTACCACTTTTGTTAATATTCCTGATTAATGGCGGATCTAGAATGTAGAAACGAGTATGGCGCGATATAATGCATACTTATTATAATCAATTATAATCACATAATATTGTATTGGTGGCATAAATGCATCAATTGTTATCCTTTTAGATAAAGGCATGTTGCGCTCATATTTGAATCTTACACAAGATCCGCCATACATAGAGATGCGCTTTCTTAGTTAAACTTTCAGCTTTTATTAGGATATACCCAATAGGTTTGCTATACCATGACCAATTCATACATTTTGCTATCCGACGGTATACATATTTATAAGTACATGGGCTATGATTTGGTCACCGACGTCATACAAAACGTTACACTGGAACGAGAACAAGGGTCACAAGGGAATAGGTCTAATCATTGGCCATTTCTGTACATGCTAAATCTTGGCGTATATATATCAAATAGCGGACTGTAGCATTACTTTATAGCAGTTTTTGTTACCATCCATTTGAGCTACTCAGTTCCCAAATAACCCACCAGAGTGCAGCATTGTCGCTCATCGCGGGTAACTCAAGTTGATAAGTTAATAAAAAGGTTGTTGTTGATAACAAGATCATTGTTATATGAGTAACACCTGCTGAAACTGTATTGTGCATGCTTTTTCATGATTTCTTATGACATTGAACACAAAACCCTGGTACCACAGGGATGGCCACATCAATTTCATAGTGGAATCCCACAGTATTATGGATATAACAGTATATTACAGAGGCAACAGATATTCGAAGGATATGAATGGTGACTGATGTACAACCGTTTTCTATCATTTTGAGAATATTATCTACAGAAGTTCAAGCGGCATTTAGCTGTCAGTAATATATCTACAACCATTTACACAATATTATGTGGAGTCCACATGAGTACACTGGAGAACCTGGAGTTGATTTAAATGTAGGTAGCAGCGACGGAGTATTATACAAGATTAATATTAGTCAGATATAGATATCTAAACGTAAACAACTCACTTCTCTCAAGTATAGTTTAATATAATATATATTGGCGTTTACACTGATAAGCTTGTATAAAACAAATGGTTCATACCTGTTTTCAAACATTTAAAAAAGCACCACAAAGGTGCACACAACATTGTCATATCGGCATCTAACATACTATGTATTTTATGTTTCATATATCTATTTTATAGGCTGGTATCATACAACATTTATTATACGTGCATTGAGGTCCAATTAGGTACAATGGTAATATAAAAAATTGTCATAATCATATATCTAGTCATGATCATTCATGCCTGCCATTTGTAATGCCGAACTCGTCCTAGTTAAGAATCCATATGAAGGCTACACACTCAATTTCCAACTCGATTATAGGGCATGGAGTATTTGATTACGTACAAATAGGTATTTTGTGCTATTTCTTCTCACTAAAATGTCATAGTAAGGGAACGCTGGGCAGTAGTTTTAACAACAGACACATTTCAAGCCTTCATTCAAGAGTCTATATATCAAAATGGCCAGTCCTTATTATTGTTATAATACCCTTAAACGTTGTGGTCCGTTGTTATGCTTGCCTTGAGGTTAGAGTTGGGGGCTGACAAAGCTGTTACATAGGTTTTAGGTTGCTCTAAGTGTATTGGATCTACTGACAGTGTCATATATAGTTTTAGGTTGCCCCAAGTGTATATCGGTTATACTGACAGTGTCATAGGTTTTAGGTTGCTCCGAGCATTGATATCATAGGTCCCACTAACAGTGTCACATGTTTTAGGTTGCTCCGAGCATAATATTTCCGACTGACAGTATCCTACTGCAGGTTTTAGGTTGCTCCAAACATTTAGGTCCTACTGACAGCGTTAAATGTTTGAGGTTCCTTCGAGTGTATATATAGGTCCTGCTGATAGTTTCATAGGTTTTAGGTTGCTCCGACAGTCGTGTTTAGAACGGCGTTGTTCAGCATACCTTGACTGATCAATGCATCATCACCTGTATAGAGGACGCCTGGAAGAGATGGGAATAACATAAGGCATATTTATAGTTATCAAAGACATGACATTGTTGCAAATAAATTGAAGTAAAAAGAAAATGTTATAAACGTAAAAGGAACTATTACTGAGGCCAAAGGAGATTAATAGTTGTAGTCATCAGGTCAAATCATGTCAAAGGTAAAAAAAAAAATCTTGTGTAATTCGATCGATTTATCTAAAATGACATTTTTTTCTCTTTATTTTTCTTTTTTGGGGAGGGGCGTGTAATTTTACGCAAATGGACACAGGCATTCTTGAAAATTTGCAAAGCACTCGAGACCCCATCCATAACAACTTCTAGCCTCTAAAACGTATAAATCATTTGATAAACATTATGCAATTTCAAGTTCTTTAAGTCATTTTTATTTGGATTTGATAAATCTTACCTGAACACAACTTTGAAAAATAGCCAAAGACCTTACCGGCGATGCAGGCGGTCAGGAAGCCGGCGACGTTGCCATTGACGACGGCCCTCAGGGCGACCTCAGAGATGTCGCCCCGTCGCCCTGGAGCGACCGAGACAAGAGCCCCAATGTACACCCCCACGGCGGCGATGGACCCGAAGCCACAGCAGGCGTAGGTCGCGATCACACGCGACCGTTCCTGGAGAGGAAGGGGAAAGGGTTAACAAATAAATGTATTGGCTTACGCTGGCATTTTCTTCAGAGATAGCCCCTGTGTAAAAATGCATGTGATATGGCAATGGTTTATCTTTAATCAAAATGTTATAGGGTTAGAAATTATACCTACGTTGACCTTATGTTTCAATGGGGGGAAGTCACACGAACTTAATTGATAAAACATAGACCTAGAGACCCCAACACGAAACAATATGCTGAAACCAAAGTCCAGATAGAGCATAAACTTCCCAGCCAAGGATGTGACGTCGAAGAACGTTCTAATAACGTCACAGAACGTTATTAGAACGTCGCAGAACGTGGCTGGGTTTAGAACCCATCATACACTAAGATATTTCAAACTATTTATGACAAAACCTAATACTGACCGCGATAGCTCCCTTGCCGACCATGACGCCAAGGTCCTTGAAGGAGATGAACTCGTCGACAAAGACCTTGGTCCCCAGCAGGCTGGCCACCTGACCAGCGTCCTCCAGCTCCACCCCCATGATGGCCGCTAGGGGCCAGAACACGTACGAACATATTAACTAAAAAAGGAAGTATATTATGATTTGGTTTTTTAACCACAGTGATTTAGATGAACTGCGGGTGGTTCAAAGGGAGCCAAAACCAATAAAATTGACAAAATTTTCTAAACTCAGATAAGTATAGAAATATATTAGATGAGTCCAGTAATGTCAGTAGTAAAGTATTAGCTGTGAAAACTAGCTCAAACTGAAGTAGAATGCCACAAGAGATGGCAACATTTACATTTGTTTGTAAACAAACCCTATTTTTGCAGATCCACATTAATTGATTTAAGCAAGAAAAACATGTTTTTAACGAATTTTTTTTTACCATATTTCATGGTTTCGATTTTAACATGGACCAGAAATATGCTCATGGAATGGATTTCCATGATTATTTGAGTTTGAACAATTTAAATGAATTGATTGGTTTCGGCCCCCTTTAACCCTCATTCACCCTGGGTAATTTTTCACTGCGATCTGAAAATTGTAAGCATGAAAAATTATCATTTTGACTAAAAATCGCATAACCTAATACATTGAGAGCTCATTCATAAAACAACATATTTTCTAAAATGATGATTCTGAATACAAGACGATTTTAAAGATATATCAGATCGCAATGAAAAAAGATGGCATGGGCAATTGGGGCTCATGTTGTACTGATGCATGCGCAGATTAACTTAAACACATGTATATTCCAATGAGGAGACATTTATCAACTACGGACATAAGTATATTATTTCTATTTGTGACAGACACACGCCAAGTGTCACTCATGCAGAAAAAGAGTACAAAACAGACTACAGACCCATGTAGTGACATTATATACCTAGCGTCCTATGATAAATTTATGCAGATCAAGAAGGATCAAGAGGAGAGATATTTCCTTATAAATATGTCTTATTTTGAGGCAAGGCCAGAAAGCCAGAAAATATGATTGTACAAGTGTTGTTTTTGTTGTTGTAATGATTACTCTACTTTTCTATAATAGAAAAAATGATGAAATATATTACAACTTCTCTATTTTTACCTGAAAGGTGAGTTGCGGGAAGCCGACCCGCGCCCCCAGGTAGGAGAGGGTGGCGTTGAAGAAGGCGATGAGACCAATGATGGCGATAAGGTTGGCGGCCACGGAGGCCACCACAGTGATAGCGGCTATGGCGCCGTTAGAGGCCGCCTCCACCACGTTACGGGCAGGGCTGTAGGGAGTAAGTACAGTTAAGGGTAGAGATAGCGATAATCTCAGTAGTTGCATTCTTTATGATTAAGTTTTAGGAATATCTATGCAAGAATTTAGACATCAAAACTTGAATATGCCACAAAAATACGGTTATATGCATAGAAAGTCATTAAAAAGTTAAATGCCTTTCGAAATGAAATTGCAAACTAGAACCTAAAGCAAATAACTGAGACACATTCTCTGTATATGAATATGACAATACTTGCTATAGAGTTCAAGAGTTTCAGGGAAATTATCAATAGAGATACCAACAGTCAATAAATAATATATCTGTATTCCACAAGAATATTTCAATTTCAAGTACACGATATGGGTTAAACAATGATAGATACATTGCATATTGTTAGATCAACTTTTTAATTCTTATTGAAATGATATGAAGGATATAGGCCTATAGTCATTTTCTATGTTTTGGTGAATAGTTATAAATTGCCAAATTACATGATCGATACTTCAAAACTTGAAAAAACAATCGCAATTGTGTCAACATGGTCTTTTTGTGAGGTATAATGTTTGAGAAATAATAAATACTTGTCATAATCTTCTTTCAATTAATGTAAACTTCCGAAAGTCTTAACGTTTATAAGCATAAGGGATAACATCTCTTCTTTGGAAGATTTCAAGGATTATTCTGGGCAACACTGGTGCTATGTCTGCTAAAAGCCCATAATTATATCTTCCTAGAAGGCTGCCATAGCATGTTATGATATGTAATAATGTCATATATTTGTATGTTGGAGTTATTGTTGCATGACATTACCATTTAGTCAGGTAAATTGCCTTTGGCCAACTTTAATGTAGAAAAGAGAAGTCTAGAAGGATCCAAAGTGAAGGGAATTCCATATCAGTAGGCCGACCGTTTAAGATAATGCGGTTTATTGTCCCTGTTACCTGCGACAGACCCGGCACCAGCAGGTCGACATGCGTGGTCGGTGAGCTGCTCTTTCGTTTTAAAGAGAAGCGCATAACTATAGCCTGCGGGACGATAAATATCTAACAATATTACCCCTAAAGCTGCAACTTTTTATGTTTGCAAATGGCAGTAATCAATTTAATTGCAGCTGTCATTCTGTCCCATCACTATGCAGTGACTTAATATTACATGCATTATAAACTGGAACACATGAGATAGAAATATATAATTTCGTCTGTTGTTTATCTAACACCCGGCTCCCCATAGGTAGCCCCGGTCAGGAGTGAGCTGCTCACGTTTTGTCCATCTTGACGTCGGCCTCTGTCCGGGTGTGGGAGACCTCCGTCTCGGGGTAGGACAGTTTACCCATGGCCAAGGCGGCCGGCGCCGACATGATGGCGGCAGACAGGAGGTGCTCGGCCGGCGCCTGCAGGGGGAGAGAAGGAACAGTTAGTGAACATTAATTTTATAGATGACAGAGTGAGTTAGTAATTGATGCTTTATGCCGTTTCGATAACTAAAGTCATATTCTTGGCAAAAACAGGTTAGGACATATTCTGTCTTTGGTGATTGTATCTATGAGATGAAGGTAAGATGGTGGGCAAACAGCAGGGGATCAAAACGTAGAAATCATTTTTGCTGTACCTCATCCCTAAGTAAACCAAGCACCAACCGGGAATTGATCCCAAGAAACCACTTGGTCAGTGCTGGGTCCACCCTATTGTCACCTTATACGATCAGCAGGGGCTACTTGGGCTCCTTCCACGGCTGGGAACCCCTATGGGGTGTCATAGATGACAGACATAAATCATTTTCAAATGTTATAAACATCTTTACGTGACGCTTCCAGAACTTATATGAATAATCTACACAATATTGTGCAGATGTTGTCATATCTTTCTAACTTTGAGCATGCCGCCAAATTGTCTATCAATACGTAATTAGTATTATTTGCAACTTCTAAGCATTAAGAATTGCCCAATGTATGACAAAGAATCAACCTACCCCGACTTCTACCAGTAAAGCGATGTAAGAACCGGCGACGGTGGCGAAGCCTCCCGACATGACGGCGTGAAGCTCCGACTTGGTCAACTTGGGCAAGAACGGCCGCAGAAGGACGCACGACTCAGCCTGGGCGAGGAACAGAATGTTAAGGTTTTAACTAACCTTAAATTTGATACATCACATGCACTTAAACTAATATACATCCAAGATTGAAGAATACTGTGTTTGAAAAATCAGGATATGCTTGTGGTCGTGTCAAGATACATGCTGGAATATGAAATGGTACATATCAGTGTTTTCGATTGGTTTAGGAACATAGTATCAGATTACTGGTGTTGTATAAGATAAATGAAGAAAAGAAAAAACGTATGAAACTTATAGTGTCTCATCACGGATTTGAAACGTGTTGATCGCACTCCTCAGCCTCAACTCTACTTTGTTCCAAGTTTCTAATCACTGTCCTCCTTGTGCGCTTAAACCCTTTGATTAGTGATAAGGAACATGAGCAAATCAGATAAATGCTCATGTACAAAACGGGAGTGTAATGGTTTTTCCATTTCTGTAGAGTCTGAAAGGTTTTATTCACTTAACAAATGGGTTTATTCTGTTTTGAAATTGAACAAACGGAGCAGTCATAATGTAAAGCCACAACCATGGTTTGTTCATGAACAGTTTAACATTGTTTGCCATTTTAAAAACAATCTATGCAAACCCCATGTTGTCACTAAATCAAATTACAATACTCCTCGTGTTGTTTACAGAGAGAGTAGATAATCATTTAAACAGCTTCAATTTACAGAAGACCCACACGTCATTTCGGAAAAACTGTTTTTGTCTGGTGGCATCTATCATTAATTCTATCAAGCTTTAATGTATTATCCTCTGTTAAACCAGGACGTATAATAGAGGTTCAAATACACACATGGCCGCATCCAACTGTTTTTAGCGTTAATGCCATATTACACTACACGACTTGAGCTATGATATCAGCTCGATTTGAGGATATCACAGGCAATTTACAATAGGAGCAATATAACTATTTGAAATTGGCAATTTGGAGTATTTTATTATATTCGTAATAAAGACATTTGTCCTTATGATATTTTCAAGTATTCCATGGCATTGTCATATTGCAACTCAAGTCGTGTAGTGTAATACCACATTTAGATAAAATTTGACGGCGCCAAGTCAGATATGGACACCACCGGAAATGCACTGTGCATGCCGGGAACGCGCCTGCGCAAACAGGTCCAGACGCCGACCATGCGACGCGACTATTTGCCATGCGCAAGTTGGGCTTCCGGTGGGAGATCTCGCGCCGTTCTCGTTTAATCTCGTGATGCACGTGGGGGCGCCCAAAGTAGGGACAGCCATCAAAGGCTGAATTTAAACGTCACAATTGTTGTATTTTTTCTGCGCTGTAAGTAAATAGTGGTGGGATTGTGGACAAATAGTGTATAGACCGGGTACTTATTCATCTGGCCACAGAGACTTGGTTGGAGGCTAGCCGCAGGATGGGATAGGGTCCTCGGTATACGATGGTTATGGACTCCCCCAAATAGCCTCCAACCTTCCCAGAAGTCGTCTCAGGTTCGGCATAAACATCCCATGTCTGCTAAGAAACCGCTGTCCCCATCAAGACCAACTTTACCAGTCCTCACATACATCCCGGAACTACTGTCAAAGTATTTTTGCTCTATGAATGTTTGCCCATCCTTTGTGGATAGTTGTGTGTTTGTATATTTTGAATGTGATTGGTCAAGGCTTACAGATTTATGGTGAATGAATTGTTGATAATGTACTATGATATGTATGTATGCTTGTATGTATTTTTGTACGTATGTACGTATGTATGTATGTATGTATCTAATGTATGTATTTATGTATGTATGTATGTATGTATGTATGTATGTATGTATGTATGTATGTATGTTGGCGTGTGAGACTTCATTGCAATTGGTGATGGTGGAGATGGGTGAGGGTGTGTATCGGTATGGGTGTGTTGCGTTGAACATCTAATTTTCGTTTTTTTGAGAAAAACAAAGAAAGAAAGAAAAAGAAAAAAGGATTCGACGTATGAGAAAGATAGGTCTTATCGGTATATATATCCTTGAAACATTTCTTTGAAACAAAACATACAGATAAGAAAACCGAACTCCTTACCATTCCAATGAAGATATTGGTAGCAGCGTTAAGTGATTCTATGGCCGTCGTTCCCATGGTGAACTGCATGAGCGACGCTATCTTACAGACGATAAACTGCATTAAGCCCCAGTAGTAGAATATACTGATGACAGCGCTAAAGTAGATGACGATTGGAAAAATCTGTAGAGAAAAATATTAAATTTGTCAAATCGTTATTACTGCTAGTTTCTTTGTTACAAAATAACATAGTTATGGACTAAGAAAGCAAGCACTTTCGACTTATTGACAAAAGTCACGTATGTCTTTGAATTTCTTCATTTGCATGTTAAATCAACTTTGTCTTATGAATTTGATGATCGCACAGTGGTCATTGATTGAATACTTCGAATCGCGATTCAAATGTTGTAGTACGTTAACGTTCGAATCACCAGTACTTTGATCTAAGCTATCAGTTTGGTGTAATGGGCTGTGTAGAACTGTTTTAAAATATCAAGAACTATGCCAGTGATATTGCCACATATTTTATATGTTTATCTAGGATAAAATTACTGTACATAGACTGGTCAACACATAACAGCATAATGCAACCGCGACGACAGATAATGATATCATTTCAATTCCATTAAAAAAAATAAACCAAACTTTAACAACCAAGACGTACGATTGCCACAAATTTTCAAAATAGAATCTGTCAAATAAAGTCCGGTTGATTATGCATAAACTACTCATAGTTGAGAACCTAACCTTACCTTAAAAGCCATTCTGTGCATGAGGTAGCCCTCCTCGCCGAAGACGAACTTGGAGCCCTCGTCGGTGTACTCGAGGAAGACCTTCACCTGGTCGCCCATGAACTTAAAGAAGTGGAAGCCGGCTGACCAGCGGAGGATGGCCAGACCCAGGAGGAACTGTAGACTGATCCCCCAGATCACCGGGCGCCAGTCCACCTGGAGGGAGAATGATACCATTACCATGTATTTTGGATAATGTAACAATTAGCCCGTTTCAGTTTGAATATGAGTCAAAGTATAACATGGCGTATCATCACAATTGTTTTTATTCCCATTTGCAAACTTTGTTTAAAGTTACTGGGCTTTGTATCCACTATTTATGATAAAACTACTATATGAAGTACACTTTATACATTGGAATTATAATGATTGTACTGAATCATTGCTGAATTTATTTCTCCATATTCTACTCTGTGGCAACTTTACCATGGGCAACTTTGAGGATTATTACTCAGTAGAATTCATGAAAAAACTAAACTTAACGTAAGTGTGCCAGTTTCCAATAGAGTTAATGATTGGATTTTTGGTAAAATTACTGTGCGAACATGTCAAGACATACCACACTCATGTACTCTGTGGGACAAAGTGCCGGTACCTGCATCATGGATGGATTTTGAAAGATAGAATACACCCAAATTCTTTTCCCGGGGAACGGATTTGAGTCATCTGTCAGTGGACATCAAAAGATACTCTTTTTTCGGCACCCAAAAAGATAAGCGACCGGGTTTATACCATAGACAGAACAATAATTCGGGTAAATTGGTTCCAGGAATACAGTGTGGATTGTTGTGTGTGCACAAACAAACGCCAACGTGTGGCTACAGATGTACGGCGTATTTATAGGCCGAGCCACCGTCCTGAACTGGTACAACGATCAACCCACCTGGTGCTCCTTTAACGTTAGAAAAGGGGAGTTCAGCATCAACTTTGCTATGGTTGCGCGCGTTAACATATAATTCAAATACGTCGTAGGCTTTATAGAAATGATTATGATAAAACATATAGATACGAAACATCGAAACATTAGTAATTTGAAAGGTTGCTTGAGCATTATTGAACTATTTGAACAATGTATAATGTTTGAACAATGTATAATTTTTACAATGTATAAGCTCATTGAAATGATGATCTGCTATCGTATATCATAATAGCTCATTAACATTGACGAATATATTGCGGCTGTCCAAGTAACGCATTAATCTTCATAATCTATCCTTAATGTGATATGAGAAACGTCAGATCTACGAACTATGCTGACTGGCACATGAGGCAGGCATACAACTCCTTGTTAAAAACGTTAAAAAGTATCATTCTTTTAGTTGTCTACGTGCGCTTCTTCCAGTTTTTCTCAAAGGAGAAAGTTGATTTATTTATAGTATATATCATCGACACACGCAAGGGAGAAATTCTGTGCAATAGATAAAGAAAGTCTTGGATAAGGACGGTAGATATGGATAAGAATGCTATTCTGACAGCATTACAGTACCCCGGAGAAAAATGGAGAAAGCCGTGGTTGGGGAATACAATTTTATTTGTAATTAAGATTTTATTTAGTATATATTATATTTTATAAGAAATTCCGCCTAAGGGAATTTAGAATAATTGTATATGATAAAAAAAAAAAGAGAGATGAGGATGGGTGGAATTTTGGATAAAGATGGCATGAGAACTATTATTTGACACCTGAACGCTGGAAGGAGAGGGGGAATGTCGCGCCCATGCACCCCTTTTTTTATAGTAAGCCTTTAAGATGCCCTACCTCTTTTGGAATTCCTTGATCTGCCCCTGTCCTTTTCATCATTACTACACCATTTTGTATGCATTTATCTTTATATGAAATACAACACTGCGGCAAGTAAAAAATAAGTACGATACGCATGCAAGCAGGTCTGTTTAAAGACATAGAACCATTATATACCACCAATTAACACAATCTTTTCACTTGATAAGGTTATTGACAATTGTGATACAATACCAAATCCCATTTCATAGAATTAAAAGAAAAAACTGATACAACCACGAGTAGATACATGATGCTGAATTGCCTTTGATAATTGGATAATCTCTCTTATCAGACATTCAGTGGTACTTAGTGTAATGAGGGATATTCGGAAACTAGGCTTCTCTGTGTTCATTTTAGCCCTCACGATCATTGCTAATTTGATAACATGATCTTAACCTCTTTTCAGGAATCGGATAGGTAAACCCTCCTCCTGTTCCCTTCAGCAGAACTATGCCAATTTGGTCTGCCAGGAACTGTAATCCATTTTTGTATTGTCAAGATTACCTTGTAACTGACATAGCACGTTTTTGATTCATTTGAAAGGTTTTTGCACTCGAATCTATTACTATAGTCCCATAGGCGATTTTTCATTGGTACCTGATTCTGAGAAAAAGTTGTAATCTTATTTTAATTTTGGAAATATCATTCTAGGAAAATATTTTTGTGGTTTATCACAGAGTTCTCATAGTATAAGATTAATTGACTTTTTAGTCAAAATGATAGTTTTTCATTATCTCTATTTTCAAACCGCATTGAAAGAGGTCTATGGCAAATGTGACTAATCGACAATTTTGCCGGCTAATTCGTAACCGAATAATATGTATCTGGCAGTGATGGAGTTATGCAATGATTTCAATGTTTGGTTTACTTCAGAATAATAATTATCTGCTCATTTCATGGAACATTTACTCGATACACATTATAGGAATTGTATATAGGTCCACCAATAATTCACCTAAACATTTTTGTGTTGATTGTATGTTTTACCAGTTACTATGTGTTCAGCCCAGCCAGTCCTAAAATAGTGTACAACCATATACTTATTGTTGAGTTAAGTATTCCCGGAGTCAGCTCCTGCTGTTTAGTATATTGGATAGAATCCTTCACATGGATGATGCATTTATATATATATATATGTATATATTCATATGTATGCTTCGTCCATTTGACACAAATACATATAGGCCTAGGCTTGTGGGGTGGTGAAGTGGTTAGAGCGTCCGCCCGTTGTGTGGGCCGTCTGGGTTCGATCCTGGGCTGTGCTGGACTGCTACACCCCTCTGTATGTCTCCCTGTGACAATGACATGGATATCAAAGGCTCCTTGAGGGCCACCGGCTGTTGTGTGCATGGCCCTGTCTATGGGACCACACGCATTAAAGAACACCTGCCTCGGGAAAAGTGTAGGGGTAAGGTCATAGATATGATCAGTTCATAGATGCAGACAGAATTGTCAAGACCTTGTTCTCACCGTGATATGACCATAGATGTCGATACAGTGTAAAACCTCAATAACCAACCAACCTTTGTATATATATAGGCCCATATACATAATAATATGGGTGTAGATGAAATCATGTTTACAAGTTGGATGTGTTGTACTCCACTTGCAGATTACAAAATCGCAACATTCTACATACTCATGTCTTTTTGTGCAGATTGTACCGATATCACTATAGGTGGTCGTTCCCAGTGCCCATACTCTCATCCCCAACTCCCACGAGTAGACCACACACAGGTAGGCTGGTCTCAATAAATCACACACCACACGCAGATTCACTGCACATTTGGCTTAGGTTTGAAGTACAAAAAGTTCATATAGGTAATAGTACATTATGCAAGAAACACAGCCAGAACCATCTGAATGTAACAAAAGGTGTGCATGGTTGTAGAGGAAATTATATTGTTTCATAAAGTTACATACAGTTAACATTACTATCATCCAAACCTTGATATAGACCTACTGTTCAATCTGAATTTGAATTGAACAAGGGAGTCAGCCAGTTCTGTTTATCAATCCAACCAACTGTATGCTATAGTTGTATTGTTATTGGACATTGTTCTATTTGCGATGTACCAGAGTTTAGGGTCCACTCGGTAATTTGTCAGCTTTATTGAGATTCGTCTTTTTGCTTCGTACAATGTTCTGATGAAGGTAAGGGTGACGGTATGGAAAGGCGTTCCAACAGACACCTCAGGAATCGAAACCAGGTCAACCGAGTAGAAGTCCTGCATGCTTTCCACTGGACCACACCTTTTCCCCTCACCAGCCTTCTCATGTTGATATCGTACATGTCAGGGGCGGATCCAGATATGTTCACAGAGGGGTGCCCAACTGAAGTTTTTTTCGGCAACTCCTCCACGAGTTTGAGTTTTACACTCAAACATTCAATGTTTTGGTACACAAGAAATCCGGCCCTAGATGCTACACATGTAGGGATTTTGAATGTTTACATCCAGTGCGTTCTGGCTGGGTCATTGACCTCCCAAACCTCCTCAGAGACGCACCCTGCACGTGTCTGTCACTTTTTACGTGTTTACACCTTCCAGGTAGGCGTGACTTCATGGAAGCAGTATCAGGGTAAGGGGAGCAGTAGGGGGTTCACACAATCTATCAATTATGCCTTGGGGGTATGATGGTATGTAGGTGGACAGAAAAATATCCTGTTGCCATATCATAATTCATAGAACTGAGGACACTGAAGAATACAGGACACTACTTTGTAAAGAATTTACCTGGGGGGGGGGGGGCGTTACTTTAGCTTAAATAGGAGAGAGGGGGGCACTTGAGTCTGAAAAATCACTGTTAAACCTTTATTGTATAGGGGTCTGTGGCACTCAGAAATAACAGGCCTTGGTGAACACTGGTAATAATATCTAGTCAGTGCCTATATTATAGGATATGAACGGAAAATTTATGAGAATCAGCAAGGTATTTTATTACTTTGGTTCCTCATGGGCAACATTCAAAAACTGTTGACACTGTAGACTGAGCCTTTTTTTTTAAATAAATGACTGTTCAGGGGCGGATCCAGAATATTCAAAATGGGCGGGGACTTGATGCTCCCTATTGTACACACATCTCACACACACACCCCCATGTAGGCTACACACACAAATCGGCCACTGACAGTGTTTAAAGGCAAACACATCTATGCATATCTAGTTTCTTTGCCTATGTTTTGTAACACATATCTAGCTCTAACCCTTGTTGTTTGGGAAATGTTGGCGTGGGACCTTGCTCCGTCAATATGCAGGTATCTGCCCGGGCGGTGACCGACCTTTATGGGTATCGAGCAGCTCCTAGTCCCCTCGAGCTGCTCCCACTGACCCCTGACCTCTGAACTTTGACCCCAGTGAGTGGGGTCATGACGGTCAGTCGATGGGCCATGATCTATGAAAGCCGCCTCGGCCGTTTGTTATTGGTCACAATGCTTTGGGGACAAAACGTTTATGTATTACTTGAGATGTAAATCATCCACTTATCGTAACTTCAATATAACACCCATCAATACAATGTAACGTTACCAAGATGCTGTTAAAAAGATAACCCCTACAGAAATAATTATTCTATTGCTATTGATGGTTACAAAATGTGTAGGAGTATAGAATGCACAAACGGATATGTAAACGAATAAGGCTTCTATAGATTTTATTTTAACTTTTCTAATCTAAGCTTAACTTTTAGGACATTCCCTTCCTCTCGTTCCCTGTGTTCCACGTATGTCTTCCACAACAATTATCAACCTTTTGCATACTTTATCATAACACTGTGTTACTGACGGTGCCCAACGTGAACTGATCTGGCGCGTCAGAACCACATGAATATACTGACCCTCGTCTTAACCCCCAGTAACAGATGCTAACTTAATTGACACTTCTTCCACCCATCCCTTGACACCCAGCATCTTGAGAAGAAGCCGCGACTACCAGAAGAACAGTCTAGAGCCCTGGCTCTAATACCCCACTGAACTCAACTTAACTCTCATAGCTCCTGATGGCTCCTTGACGTACGATTGTCTAGTACTAGTCAAGAAATTCCACTTGCAATGGGCATTTCACTTACGTTTATTGATAGGAACGCGAAAGAATGCAAGCAAACGCAAGTAATTTCTAAAAACGCACTGAGTAACATTGAATTTGCCTCTGTTCATACTTGCATGGGGGCAATGCGAATAGGAACGCAAGCAAATTCCTACATGGTTTTCTATGGAGTACTTGCACTGGGATACCAACATTTTGGTACATCTGTAATGCAAGCTTCTTGCATTTCCTATAATTAGAGCCAACGCAAGTGCAACACGATGCAGAGTGGAATATATCTATTCTTTTGAGACAATCCAAGAAGTGCAGAATAATTATCGCCAGTCTTCTATAAACTTTGTCGGGATCGAATGTTCAGAGGCTAGATTATGGTATACATCTAACGCACTTGTGGTGTGGATTAAAATGTCTCGAGAGTGAAGCTTATGGATATGAGCAAGGTTCCATAAGAATACAAATGCCCATCAAACAAAACCTGGGTAATTTCTCGATTACCCTACGCATGAACTTTTACTACCGCTACGTTTTAAAGCTGATCAGGGGTTAGTTCTCGGAAATCATCTCAATAACCATAGTATTATGTTTTGTTTTTGTGTGTGATGTTTCAGTCTAGCGAACGTTGGCAGACCCTATGTTTTATTGCAATACAAAAATACATCTTATTTGTCTGCAGTTTATATATCTTGTTTGTTAAACATACGACAAAAAAAAATTGTTTATGGGACTTACGCACGTCAAATTCTTAATGAACGCATAGAATAGGAACTACAGCTTTACAGTTAAGACCTCGTGAACCTCTCTGGTCTCACGCTGCTGTGATCAAGGCTATTGGCCTGAGTTCTATGGCCTTTACACCTGGCCAGAAAACGGCTAGACAGTAATTCCATCAAAGTCCGCTAGTCGTTAAACTAATATGCAATAGGTAACTAGGTCATGGAAGGACTAACTCGGACTGAGCTTTATGGCGTTTACACCTGGCTAGAGTAAGGCGTCCTCCAGGGTGTGTTCCCGCCCCCTACCGGCCTCTGATGTAACCACTCATTACCTCCTGGTTCCCAGTTTACGGCTACCAGGTGGGGTGGGGTCGTAAAGTGACGTCGTGAGGTGTGGGGAAAACGGTAAATGTCTACCAGTCTAGGGTATATCCACAGATAACGGAAGAAGTTTACCTCTGTTGTCAAAAGTATAAAGGTTTCACATTTCTCACGACAGTATTAGCTAAATTGCCTAAACGTTGTGACTGAATCCGGAAAGGTTCCCTAAAATGCTTCTATTGCAAATAAAGTTTGCTAGTTTCCAGCGTTTTGGCCAGAATAGAAATTTTCATTTATTTTTACGGGAATCTTTTCACTCAAAACTAAATGAATAGATATGCAGAGCTCAGGATTAGTCTAGAACTGATGGCCAAAGCCCGAACCACATGGATATGTCATACTACTACGAATGGATATTGACCCATTTTGAAGAAAACTGTTAAATTCAAATTTGCTGATATATCTGAAGCCTTATCAACATAATGTGAAATGGATCTATGTCAGCCTATATCAAGCCATGCTACTCCCAAATTCAATGGCTTTCCATGTGCAAATTCCCATAGGGCAAGCACTGACAGGTAATACAGATTCCATATGCATTCTTTGACCCATCAGTACCTCTGCGTTGCCACCAATAGTGCAAGTGTACCACACAGTCCTTCCTTGATTTTGGGTAGGGCAGGACTTTGGAATGGCCCTCAATAAAACGGGCTCTCATAAAGCAATTTCCTCCAATCCGCCGTGGAGTCCAGGATACAATGTTGAACCTTTTTTTCACATAGGGTACATGCAGAGGGTTATGCTCTAGTCGGCCTAGAGCGAATAAGAATTTTCAAACAACACATTCATTACCATGTAGAGAACCATGTTCCTATCCACCTTGAGCAAAATTTAATGAGAACTTTCAAAGAACCCATACTGTACCACGTAGTGGGACATGTTCTTCTTGACCTACTAGAACAAATAAGAGCTTTCAAACAACACATACAATACCATGCAAGGAACTATAATTCTGGTCGGCCTAGAGCAAGTGGGTACTTTCAAACAACCCATATTAGTTCCATGTAGACAGCCAGTTTTGGTCAGCGTAGAGCAAATGAGAACTTTCAAACAACCCATTTAGTGCCATGTAGAGTGACATGTTCTAGTCGGCCTAGAGCAAATGGGAGCTTTCAAACAGCCTATGAATTACCATGTCGAGGAGCTAGTCCTGGTCGGCCCAACAACCCATTTAGTATCATGTAGAGCGACATGTCCTGGTCAGCCTAGAGCAAATGGGTACTTTAATACAAACAACCTATTAAGTGCCATGTAGACGGCCAGTTTCGGTCGGCCTAGAGCAAATGGGAGCCTTCAAACAACCCATTTAGTACCATGTAGAGCGACATGCTCCAGTCAAGCTCATGGGTGTTAGTGGGACTCCTCACTCTCATATTATTGTCATATATTAACTTCTTCACGTGTTCTTCTCGATCTAGAGCAAACGGTCTAACTTTCCCACTTTAGGTTGATACATGGGTATACTGAATAACAGTTTATTTCGTTAGCTTTGCTTTCTCTTTCCTTTTTCTTTGAGTCTGACACCTTGAAATTCAAGTGCCTTAGGCACTTGTTACATCCTTAAACTTGCTGACTTGGCACAAACTAAATACCAATCAATCAGTGATTAATGAACGGACCTGCCACCCCTAAGACAGTCCCTTAAGGCCATGCTCTTTCAAATAACCATGTTGAGGGAAGGTAATCAGTAAATTACAACTGATCTCTTTTTCATTTGATCCCTGAAAAGAACTTGAGCATTTGCGTTGAAGCCCACGATTTGATGCAAAGTTACTGTGAACAAGTGCAAAGTATGCACAAGGTTGTTGCCTTACTGCCTATTTCTGTGTATCGATGACCGATGCGTTTAAGTTAGTCAAGTGTTCAGCAACCTAATCAAAAAGAGGTTTAGAGTAAAAACCAATGGAAAGTCACAAGTCTTTGGTATACATATATATTCAGTGTAACAACGTACATTATCTAGGGTGGATGTATGGAAATGATATGTCATAATGTTTGGTGTGCTAGGTTTGTGTCCATACCTGCCTGATTTACTCCAACAAACCTGGACGACATTAAATATATAATTATATATACTACATTATTTTCCTCAGGTTAATTTGTATGGAAATAGACAACCACATTCTGAAATCAGCCTGATGTAAATGGGATGTGCTTAGAGATATCGTTCAATAGGACACTTAGCTTGGTTGCAGTTTGTAACG
This sequence comes from Lepidonotus clava, assembly GCA_936440205.1. Lineage (NCBI taxonomy): Eukaryota > Metazoa > Annelida > Polychaeta > Phyllodocida > Polynoidae > Lepidonotus > Lepidonotus clava. The sequence continues at coordinate 31,138,443 of OW387143.1, forward strand.
ACATACGAGCTTGTGGGAACAGCGTTTAAATTTACACACTGGGAAAGCTTGCCAACGTCGCACTGCAAATGTCACCTATCGTCGGTATTGGACCTCCTGAACAAATCTAGATAGGCATCTATCATGTGACTGTTTGGCACCACAATTTGATAGCGGGAGCTAAGGTGTGTCAATAACTAAAATTGAACATTTGATTTGTATAGGGTGAAAGATTGTTTTAGGTACCGCTGACTGGGTGTCTTGCTTCACTAGGATCAGGTTTTACTTTAGACTCTATCTAAAGGTAAATACAATTTGGATTTTCCATCAAAAGTCGCATCTTTCTTGAATTTGAACTATGCGATTTGGGTTTTATTGTTACGTTTATGTGGTATTTATATTCCATTAATTCAATGGATTACCTCTTCACTAATTTTAGTCATGATCCTCCATCCTAGGGATCATGAAGCAGCTCCAGATGTAGCTCACGTCATCAAGAGTTGACAAAACAACTTGCTTGAAAAGATATTCCTTTAATGATGTCCAAAACATCTGATACAATATATGTCACTGACTTCCCATTACCATTTCACCAGTCCATCGGCTAAGTCAACTCAGATCACACAACCAAACACTTCTAGGTGGTGTCATCCCTATCTGCAGAGCTGTATCAATACCCAGGCTATTGGCTCTATGCAGGTCCTCACTCCTAGATGATTTGAAGTGCTCTGCATGCTAGGGGTCTTAGGCTTGCATGATCACTACTAGCTAGCTGCGGATTTACCCTCCACAACATAGTACATAATCTTCTGCCTACATTTAGCAACAACCTCTTACACTCATGATCTTAAGTGTGGACTGATGGTACATCATTACAAATTGATAATTATGGTATTTATTATTGGCAGGTAAATGAAAATGTATCCATATTAGATATAGGTGTCAAATCATCGTTGAAGAGAATTTAACATCTTAACTAACTGTTAAAGAAGTAGTGAGCTGTTAGAAAAGTGTGTCTACAATGTCTTCTCTGATCAGGGAATAAGGTTTGGTTTTTCATCCTCAGCTGTTATAAAGAGTGGTCACATCTCACTCGGCTCTTTATAAGGTCGATACATCCTTGTGGGTTGTTTAAAGCAGGATTTCTGACAGAGGGGATCAAGATGTACACATATATTTTCTATGGTAAATGATAAACAACATTTCAATTGAAAAACAACAGCATAGTAATTATTATTAGATTGCAAATCAAACACGAGAGGAACGAAGTCCACATTATACCCCAGACAAAACTCGTATTGAGGGAGACTCTAAATAACTGAAAGAAGCTATTATCCATGAATAGAATCAATTATTGCGAAGAGCACTAACCGGAAAAACTTAATTATGTAATTTGTAGCATGCAATTAAGACCAATGGAGGAAATGCGAGAAACCCATTCTTTAATTTACTCCTAGTTGGATCAATCCTTAGAACTGTGATGAGAAATGGACCAGGAGGAAGCCTATCAGTAATACAATTTATACAACAAGAAAAGGATTTCATGTTCAAGAATAAAAGCGGAAATCGTGTTATTCAGATTTTACAGGTTTGAATATTTTCGAAAAATGTTTACTTCAATCTGATGACAAAGATATTATAAAGCAATGAAAAATGATATACTGGAATCACTTTTGGCGATTTGCCTAAGATAATTATCATTCATATAAATACTTCATTGATTCAAACGGCCATGAGTAAACCTTATCAGTGGAGTTCTATATTGCCCATGAGTCAGAAGCCATATCCATATATAGGCATCTCTCAACATCAAATGGGCACATATAATTCAGAATTATTAAGACTCCTGACCATTGCGTAACTAAGAGGGAGAACACGGTAGGCAATCTCCAACTTTATTATCTTTTATTTGTTTTCTTTACATCTAATGAATTTATGATAATGGTATAATTTTCCTTGTGTTTTTGTGTGTAGTTAGTTAATGTTCAATATAATCAACCCCTAGGTCTTTGTTTAACTTGTATCTTTATAAGATGATTTTTTCTAGTATGAGTAAAGTATGGTTTAATGGGAATAAAACCAGAAGTGGCCTAACTAAATCCAGACATAACCACAACATGGCAATAATGTTTCAGTATGACGTCACATCAATTTGTTACAGAAACTTTATTGGGAGCCATCGACAAGAACCAAAACAGAACAAAGCATTGCTGCACACAGTGTTTGGGAGCTTGAATATATGCTTAGTGTGATGAATGCCTATTCATCCAAATACGTAAAGAGACCAAATAAGAGAAAATAAGGTAATATGACAAAAAGCATATATCGTTGCCTTAGAATTAAAAGGTGCTAACTCCACTTTCCCCAGTGAGACCACAATTTGAGAGAGAGCCCTTAGAATGAAAACTACATGTTTCTGTTGGTCCCTCTAAAACTATTCAATACTATGTCTTTATATTTGGTATATGTTCATATATTAGTAATAGAAACATGATAGATGTAGTTTCAAATAGAAAAATCTAATGCATTTAAAGAAAATTGATTTAGCACCTATTGACGGTCTAAATCTTCAGTGTAATAAAGCACTAATGTGCCTTAGTGCCTTATAAGGATTGAACATTCTGAGAGCAATGAGCAGAATGCACCGTGTAAGAAGGTACTAAACCTGCTTAGCACCTTATAACGCAAAAAACTAAAGATACAAATATGGTTATACCTTGTATTGTAAGGCACTAACTGCAGTTAGCACCTTTTAAAACTAAATAATTGAGGCGTCTATGATGAAGCATACTGTGTAAAAAGGTGCAAACTCCTACTTGGGAGCTTATAGCATGTAAGACTAAAGATACAAATGTGATAATATTTGGTTTTATAATGCTCTAACTTCTGTTAGCACCTCATGAAGTGAACATTTAGGTACTGTAATGCTATACATTTTCATGGGAAAAGGTTCCAACTGTGGGTAATACCCTAAATTGCCTATTAATATACACCTTTATCCCTTTCCTGACACAAGGCATACTTATGAATTGTGCTTTTTGGTGCCATTTCTGCCTGAAAGATTTCCCTACAGGCCTTGAGAGGCAATTATCTTATCCATATTTGCGCAATGTGTTCCTGACAAAAGAATAAATCCTGATCAAAATAAACAAAAACATAAAGCAAATCCCAATGTGAATGGTTTTATACACACAAAACAAGAAATCTGTGTAACTTACAAATTATTTGGATTTTATGGGAATTTTAGGGTTTTATGTGAATTTTAAAGAATGTTGCAGTTGATACATTAACCCTTTAGACCCCAATCCTGCCATGGCCACCCGAGGGTGTATTCTTCAATCCGGCTGTAGCCGCCCAGAAAAAACAGCTCTTTTTCCGTAATTTTTCCTTGTTTTTCCATGTAGAACACTGTGACATGACATTGTATTTAACATACATAGGCGTCTAATATATTGTTTAAAAGGTGATGAAATTTCCTAATCAATGCTGTAGACAAGATTTGTATAACAATAGTTAGTAGGGGTCGGCCATACTTTGAACTTCATAAATGGTAAGGAAAATAGGGAATTCCAAGAGGAAATCCATAGGAATCCTGGAGATATCCGGCATTTAATGAATATAGTCTCTGGGGTCTAAAGGGTTAATCCACCTGGCGTCTTTACTGTGGTGATGCATGAATGCACCAGATATCTTAAAAGGGTTAAAAGTAAATCTGTTTCATTATAGTTTGAGCAAAATACATGCTATTATACTATCTCACAATTACACATGATTATTCACTTACAAAGAAAACTTTATTGTTTAGGAGAAATTCAGTTTAGAATATATCCAGGGTGCTCCATACAAGTGGGCAAAACAAATAATCTAATCAAACATGTTCCTGTTTAACCCCTCAAACCCTATTGTGAAAATTTTATGAATTATCAGGCGAAATATGTGAAATAACTAGAAATATCTAAACACTTGAGAAGTGACCTGAAAATGGTTGACATTGAGTATCTCAAAGTGTTAGGTTGCCTCATACAACAACAGAACACTGTGCCTTTGTGCATGGCCACTGACAAAGATGCCACATTTTTGCCTAAATACAGATTTCTATATATTTTGCTTGAATACCATTTTTTTAAATCCCCCTAATTTGAGAAGAAAATTGTATTTGTATCAGGTACCACCAAGTATTTATGTACAATATTTCATATACTGAACTATTGTTAGTGTTTGATTTAAGACTGCGTGATGTGTATAATTGATTTATCCATGAGTCGTTCATCCAAGTTATTGAGCCAATCAGACTGCGCTCAAAGTTAATTCATCCATCCCCCAATAGTTCAAAAGAAATGGACGATGAGGGAGCTCTTAAAGTGAAAGGGTTTTATTGAAGTAAACATCTCATCCCGAGTCAAAGCCACAGTGAATAAGTCTCAATCTGTCCACCTTCCCATCTCCTACTCAGCGATCAACCACATTAGAATACAAGTTGTTCCAGCACATCCTAGACCACTCTAGCGCTTAGCTCTATCACAATCCTTTGTCTGAGGTAGTTGGTATCGGTAAACTCAAGTATACTGCGCAGGAGCTGGTAGGCATAGCTCCGAGCAGCTCAGCTAACGCTGCTGACTTTCTATTAGTTACTAACTCCAGACTCAACTCTAAACTGACTCGCTCCCTACCTTGCAACACCTTTTATACTGGTTAACAGGTGGCGCTAGGAGCGTAAAATGTCTCTTCTCAGAAGTAGTATGGTTAGGCCTGATCCTAACTAAATTATAAAGTATGATAATATATTAAAAGTACTAGGCTATTAGTACAATACATATGATTTGTTTTGGTATCAGAGCTTTAATACTGAAGTATAGGCTATCTTAGTTGTTACTGCAATAACATATGGAAATGTTGTTTCAATACATTTCATATTTTTCATGCTTGAAGAGTGGCCTCTCTGATCAAGCAGCAAGAATACATGCATATAGTGGAAGAAGTTAAGACTGTTGGCTGATAATAAAATCAGTGGAGGTAGACTAACTTAAATATACAAACATGTGTAAATTGGGGCTGGATGTGGGAGGTGCCAGAATTAATCACTGACTAGTGGTGGAGCTAAGGAAAGATGGCTGCTAGACAAGCTGATGAAGTTATGACACCAGGTGACCAGTAGTTGTCTGGCTTCTCTTGGGGTTCAGGTGGAGGCAGCTTGACAGCATAGGAGCGACCATGGGTGGAGTGTTGAGTCTTTACCTTGAAACTTAGAGCATGTGCAGCAGACCTTTAGAATGTCTTGGTTCACAGGCCTTCCATCCAAAACATGTGCTGATATGAGGAGGACCAGGTGGCACCTTACACTGTCGGAATAGGGGCTGGAAAAGGCAATAGTAGGGCAGCACCCTTGGTGGTGGGGTATAGCATTATACTATCACCACATTGTGAAATCTGACTGACTTTCAGCTGGCCCCAATCAAGCTGTAGGGGTGAGGGAGATAAAGGTCTATAAAAAAAATCCCTCCTGGAGATGAACTTAACATGATCCCTATCATCAAAGCTGTGCACATCGAAAGCACTCTACTCTTAGATAATGATGAAGAATCAAAACAAATGTGACCAAAATATTAAAAATGTAACAAGGCACATTAACACGGTAAATAGAGGATCTAAGAAGATGTGTTTGTGTGTATGGAGTAAAGAGGCCTGGTCCAGCAGTACAGCCGGCTATTGGAAGAAGCATACGGAAAAGACGCACACTGTCATAGTTGTGAGTCTCTTTCTACCAGTGTGTACTGAAGGTTCCCTCTCAGTTGGCAAGGAATGCCTGTGGGCTAGGCCTTCATGCTGGGATGCAAATCCAGATTAGTCATCCAAGGGACTGGTAGAGAAGGCAACCCTAAAGTATGAACTGAGATAGGCTGTATTGGTTCTCAGACAGAATGAGCAAGAGGGACCATGCATGAGGTGGCCGTGTTTTCCAAGTGAAGCAATTCAGTAATAGTAATTAGTTACCAAAAAGTATGGCAGGTGGTTTGTTTTAGAAAGATGGAAGGACCAGCCAACCTGGAGGATGGGTAGTGTAGAGCTGGGGGCCAAGCAATTGGGGCAAGGTTAGAGACTCTTGTCCCAACCTTATTGCAGTCGGGTTACCCTGAGGACAGAAGCCCGTGATCACCCTTATCCATTTGAATGCAGGGCCAAAAACTCTGAGGTTCAAGTCTATCATGTGTCCATGTTGGTGGTGGCAGGTCTGGCCCTGAATCTGGAGGTAGTGGGCAAGGTTTGATCAATTTTCAGGTTGTCCTGACACCATTCCTCCGACTTCATGAGTCACCCTGCTGACAGCGGCTTGCCTAGAGGAACGGAAACCATGGAAGATATGGTACCATATTCTGCCACCTTGAGGGGATACCAAGGGAACAGATATCAATACAGTTGTCAGCAGAATGTCCATGGTTGAGGGTGCTACTATCTCAGACGGAGGATAGATGGACCAATGCTGATCAACCCAACAACTGTCAGGTCAAGATGCAGGTCGAGAGCAAGGCAGAGCTAATCTTGAGTGAATCATGCTCTTTGTAGGGCATACCAGGAATTACCTAAACGGCATCTGGAGCCAGGAATCCCTTTTAAAGCTTTAGCTACTTGTGTGACTCCAGTGACCTGTCCATTAATTGCTTCTATAGTAAAGGCAACCCCAATGGAGTCTGTACCGCTGATTGTTACTGGGCCATAACAAGCCACTCATGGACACAGCAATACTTCTCTAGGAAGATGGTTTTGTCTTGTGTCCAGGGTTTTTCTATTTCTCCTTTCATGACTTCCTATGTGGTTACATGATGGGATGAGGTCCCTCCTTGTACCCTAGACAATTGACTGACCAAGCACCCTGGTTATTTCATCACAGGCATCAACAGATAGTGCCCCCTGTGGAGAGGGATTCAGGCAGGAAATTGTAGATCTATCAAGACAGTGATTAGGCCAAGTCTAGGAGCATCAAGTGGGTGCACACCAGCGTAACAGTGTTATTGACCTTGCAAGATATGGGGTGGAGGCACCCTAAGATGTACACCATACCTTCTCTAGGATTATACACCCTCTGGGAAGATGGAACCACTGCTACACTGAGTGATAAGTGAGACCAACTCACAGGGTAAGGATTTCCCCCACCCTCTATGGTTGTTCATTGAGGCTGACAATCCCACCATGACTGACAACTAACTTCCAGTGGGCTAGTGGAGATCTGTGTTTCCAGAGTCTGTATTCTCCATCTTCTTTAGCAGCCATTCCAAATCTGATGTTGACATCACCACCTTAGCAGACTAGATGTTGCCAACTAAATCTGTCAGATTGTCAGTTTCCAGAAGGGGCAGGCCCACAGCCCATGGCAGCCTTGAGGGTAGTTGTTATCAGGAATTGGCACTCTCAGAGTTCCCAAAGATTACCCTGTGGGGGACCGGGGTGGGGCCCCTTTTGGAGCTCCCTGTGAAGAATGTTTCCCCAGTATCCCCTGCTTGTTGTAAGAGATGGCTAAAAGGGGTACCCTGTGTCCCCAATAGGGTTATCAAAGGCTGGATGTGTGGTGTCCTTTTTATGGGACATTAAAGACTCCTTGCCACTTTCCAAAAAGAGTAGGGTATTGAACCCAGTGGTGGGTTTCTCCTAAATCATATAGATTGAGTCACCATCCATGTGGTATAAAACTAGCTGCAAAGCTTTACCTTGTGCATTCTGGTACGAGAACCCAGAAGGGTTGGCCAGATGTTAAACTAGCCCAACCATCAAATCCCTGAAGATGACAATGGACTACAATGCATTTCTCAAATCTGGGACATGTCCACAGCCTGCAGTGATTCATTGCGCTATTAGAATCATTCTTGATTAATCAAACAAATTTTACTGGTCAATACCACAACCTATAGCACCCTTCTTGGAACGTACCCAGCAATAGAAGAAAACAAGTTAATCTACATTATGGAAGAGTCAAAATGGTACAAGTCAGCTTAATAATACCTATCAGCCTGCAGGGATTGCTGTCAGATGGAAGCAGGGTTCTCTTGGGTTCTCTGGGGAACACAGCCATCCAACTAGATATTTACAGATGAAAATCTATTTCAAGAGTGGTAGTTTACTCTAGCTGAGGGACTGCTGCTCTCTAGGTGTTGGCTTTGTTGTCCTTCATCTAGGGTACAGCATGCTACTTTATACTTAGCAATATGATGTAGTATGGTGAAGTTATAGATACCAGGGACTCTTCTCTGTCTTCCTGTGGAGAGCTATTCATTAGATTGTCAAACACTGTTAAATTTAAAGGTTATATATTTCAAAATCAGTAAGTTCTATGTCTACCTAAAACACACTATTACATTATGTTAAACACTTTCTCTTAAAGAAGTGAAGGGTGTAATAATTCATACCTGAGGACAGACCTTGGACAAGACCTAAAGGTCTTAGGGGATTCGAGCACCCTTTGACCCAAGTGTTACAGTGGCCAAACAAGAGCCCCAGGAAGGGGCATTGAGGACTGCCCTGAAGTAGATGTAGTTCTCGGCCCAAAAACACAGTTACCTAATATTGAGTAACTTATGAAGCCACAGGGCATTTTTCAACACACTCCTTTTATCTTTTTGAATAGTTGACTTGAGCCCAAAATGTGAACACCCCAAAACCCCACAAAACCTAGGGTTGATCATGTCACGTGTGTTTAGAAAAGGTATAAAGTACACAAATATTTCAGCAGCAAGTGAAAAATGATAAAAAGAAAAAACTTAAAGAAAATATAACAAGAGTGCCACCTCCTATCCATATATTTACTGTATTAAGTGTAGCAATCAGTTATTTATCTATGGATGTGAATTATGTAAAAATTGTTTTTCCCATTAAACCCATGCAATGTTAGACAGTGAATTTTCCATTAATGATGATTTTAAAGATTTTCATTAATCCCCATGCAGTGATGGATTTAGAAGGGAATTAGAGAGATATGCATGCCCCCTCCCTGATTTTTGGCAAAATGTTGCATTTTTGTATGTAAAATTCTTGAACCAGGAGGGTTTAGCTAAAATCTTTACTATATGGTGCCCCCCATTCAAAAATCTCTGGATCTGCCCCTGCCCTGCACCTATCAAATGAACCTATGGGTTTCACGAATTTGCCATTTGAAGTGAATAAGAAATTAGACCAGACAACTGTGTTTAGCTTCAAGATATAATTCTTATTTCTAAATTTAACTATTCAAGAGCCCCATCATTATGTTTATACCCTTTATGTTAACAAATGGAATTGTTAATTTCCATTATTTTTCCTTTTGTAAGGCTTTTTGGTGGATTAAAATGATTTGACACTAGATATTTCTCAGTCACTGGCTTCATTTTGTATTGTTTAGAAGGACCTAATCCAGCTTTCATCATTGTTAAGTAATGACACTAACATATTTAAAGAATATGCTTCTAATAATAAGGGCCTAATTATACTTAGTACCTTATAACACTGAGCAATACTCCTAAACAGCTGGTCCTCACATTCTTTTAAAAGGGTCATATCTGGATAGGTTTCTTCTAATACTGAGTGGTTGTGGTTCTTTATATGGAAAGAAGTCTGTTTATATTACCAAACAGACTTAGCTCCTTATAACACTAAACAATTATGGTTCTTTACAGGGAAAGGAGTCTGTTTATATGGTACCAAACGGACTTAGCTCCTTATAACACTAAACAATTATGGTTCTTTACAGGGAAAGGAGTCTGTTTATATGGTACTAAACGGACTTAGCTCCTTATAACACTAAACAATTATGGTTCTTTACAGGGAAAGGAGTCTGTTTATATGGTACCAAACGGACTTAGCTCCTTATAACACTAAACAATTATGGTTCTTTATAGGGAAAGGAGTCTGTTTATATGGTACCAAACAGACTTAGCTCCTTATAACACTAAACAATTATGGTTCTTTATAGGGAAAGGAGTCTGTTTATATGGTACCAAACGGACTTAGCTCCTTATAACACTAAACAATTATGGTTCTTTATAGGGGAAGGAGTCTGCTTATACGGTACCAAATAAAGTTAGATCCTTATTAGACTGAAGAAAAAGGTCTAAAAGGGGCAAATATTTTAGTGCTATATGGATTCATTCAAAACCTATCAAATATACATTTTTATGCTTCAATTAGGGGTACTTAAAAACATTTGTTTGGAATTATTTTTTAACAGAACATTAACCATCACCCTTAGATTTGATTTTGATCAAAATCTCATTTAGCACCTTATAACACCAAAACTGACTTAGTACCTTATAATTCTAAAGCAACGATATGTTCGTAAAAGGAACGAAAGTGTAAAGGAACGAATATGTAAAGGAACGAAAGTGTAAAAAGCCCGAAAAAGAGGCCCGAATATGTAAAGGAACGAAAGTGTAAAGGAACGAATATGTAAAGGAACGAAACCCGGAAAGATGTAAACCGGAAGTGATATGTAAACCGGAAACGAGAATGTAAACCGGAAGTGACGTCAGTTGTAGATCACGTGACCGAAAGCAGCCAATCAGGGCTGACCTCTAGGGTATATAAAGGGGCGGTGAGGCCCGAATAAACAGAGTTCTTTAACAGTTCTCCTTGTGTCCAGACGTGTCTTCTTCCCTTAAACAACCGCTGAGATGAGCCGATACGAGTTAATTAACCAGAAGTTAGAGTAAAACAGTAGAAGTTCTAGATAAATAGGCGAGACTTGGGACGGGGGCCCGACGGCTCGAGGAACGGGAACGAGGAACGGAGGACCGAGGTAGGGCGCGAAGGCCCAAAACAGTCCCGGATGGGGTCCCGGAAGTGTAGGCGCGGCACGGCACGAAGGCCCGGAACACGGAACGGAGACCCGAAGTCCGCGGGGACGACGGCGCGGCTGGCTCGGCCCCACGCTACCAAACAATAGGCGACCGTCGGCCCGACGGCCCCGCGGACCGGAATCCGGGGTGGACCGCCCTGTCGAGGTGAATACCGGCCTGGGAGATAGAGCGAGACGAACCACGGCCTCCCCTTACCCCTACCATAATTTCCCTTCCCCGCAGTCCTCCGTCTGACATCGAGCACCGATTCCTGACCGATTCGCTCAGCCCCCCTCGTGCGCGAGGCACGACTCTAAAAACACATCTCGGTTCTTGGCCCGGATTCCCCGCCCGCCCGAGACCCGAACAACTCCCACGTTCCTCTGCTGTAGGAATCGGCAACCCCGACTTACCAGAGAACGTCACACTTAGTACTTAAAGGGTGCAATTGCATACACACGCACAACTTTTTTCTCCTTGTCAAATTTAGGTTCCCACCAAAAGGGGGAGGGGGACGGGACATCCTAGATCTCTCCTCACACACACACTTCCGATTGGCTCCTGCAATGCTATAAAAACGTCGCATGTTTGGCTGGGAATGGACGAAAACTTGGCTCCTCAAACATGAACAAACCCTACCACTAACCCCCGGACTTCCCACCTTGCTATAAATCAAACAGAACTGCTGTTAGGACGCTATCCCACAAACAGATACTATCGCACATATTGACACTGTTGAGTCACTAATATTTGTGACTTAGAATCAGTTAGACTGGAGATACCATCCCCTAAATATTTGTGACTTAGCACCTTTTTGTCTTCTTGTGGTGATGCTATCCTATAAATCACAAATATTTGTAGGATAGTGTCTGTTTGTTGGATGGTTGGATCTCAAAAACAGATGCTATCCCACAGATATTCAGTATTCTTCAAGACCCTATCCCACAAAAAAAATGATATCCTTCAAACTGGTTTGTGTGATAGTAGTACCATAAAGATAAATATCCCATAAACAACTGCTGTCCAAAGCATCTGCAACGTTACAATAACTCCACATGTGGGAGTATATTTGGGAAAAGGTACCTAATGACCTATTTGGTCACCCTGTGGGCACCGGTTTTGGAGTTTTGTTCATATTATGATATAATATCTTAACATGTAGCTAAGATGTATGTTTCATAATGTTTCTGACGTCCCAGGGATTCTTCCACTCTTTGTTTCATCATTCTACGATATTTAGTTCCTTCACAATCTTACTTACAATATGGCAATTATACTCAATTTGGGCCAAATCTGGCAGTATTTGATAGAAATTAACTTTCGTTACATTAATCATGAAATATATAAGGAAAAAACTAGCTTTCGTGTTATTCCACAGATAATTTTGACTAACATGAAATCTTTTCAAGATTCTCATGACATTAGCAACAAATCAAAATTTTCATAAGCAATGCATCATGGGAAAATCAAAATGGAACATCTTTAGCAGAATTTCTGAGCATAGTTTAGGTTAGCAGGTTACCATGGTTTCAGTTAAATAAATATCAAAATGTAGAATGTAGAAAATGTTTTTGTCTTCTCAAAACTGAAAACAGTGAGTGGAAAAAGCACTCTTATCGAAAGTTGTGGCACTGTTAATATTTTCAAAAATTAGAACTTTATTTCTTGACGTAAATAAAAAAAAACTTCAAGTCGCCATAACATGGGAATAGAGACAGCAATTGGGAATAGGGGGTTTTCAATGTATATGAGGTAGGAAGATTCATACATGGTTTGCATCATTTGAAAGAGCAGTTTCTCTACAATAATAAATATCCAGACACATTTCCCCATGTTTCATATGATTTTGTGACCTGATTGATTGCTAAAAGGTACCTTTTTCCAGATGCGCTCCCATGTTTGGCTGGGAATGGACGAACACTTGGCTTCCCATACATCACCCACTCCTACTACTAACCCTCCCCCCCCCCCCTCCCGACACCCCGCAACTCCCCAGCTCGGGCCGTGACAACAGTGTCAAACAGGACGTGGACGACATGGGGTATTTCCGACGGCCCGTTAGACAACTATCAATCAGCCACTACCCTCTTCTTTTTACAACTCACTTTACAAGTTTTCTGGCCGGACGTTGTTTAGTAGTCTGACGCAGACTGACTAGTCACAGGACCAGGGAGGGATCATGACTGACCGCCTACGGCTCTTATGAACTCATCTGCTCTTAGCAGGGTGGGCGAGTACCCGGGATCCCATAGGGCAGGGTTGGGGCGTCAACATAGCCCAAATATATGACGCAAAACTGGCCGAATTGCGCCTTTGCACAAATACGTCTCATATCCAGGGGTATATTGATATTATTATTATCGGGGTTGTGTGAAAGGTTGCGCCTATTTCGTATTGTAATTGCAAACTGCATTGTTGTCTGTTTTAAATGAATGGACGATCTTCAAATCTTGTCAACACTATTAAACAACACCATTTATGGAAATAATCCTGTACAACCCTGAACCCTTTTTTTTTTTTTTTTTTTAATAGATAATGATAGGACCTAAACATATAAACAAAGACAGACAAACTATCAAAAGTCAAAACTGGGGGTCTGTTGAACCGCCAAAAGGTAATTCATGTGCAAATCTACAGATCTTTTCACCAGTATAACTGTTAGATTGTGTTCAACTACTAGGAACATCTAGTTCATGCAATATAGAGGAATAAACATCAATTCACCTTCATTGGCATATTTGATCCAGAGCACATCTTGTCCCCACTTACGTGACTTTAGCACAAATCCCTCATAAAGCCAATAAAATGTTTTTATAAGATGCTATCAGTCCCGAGTCAAATCTTCCCTAACAACAGTCACAGTTGGGGTAAGGCATAGGCATTAACTGGGTATACCATAATATGCACTGCTTTTAACCACTTTATCAGCTTTAAGGCAAGAACAGTGACCAGCATGCTAACAAGTCAACTACTTTGCCCTTTACAGCTCATAGGCATGGCCACGTTAAGATGTTAAGTACCAAGATGCTAAGTGAATGTGCAAGGAAGGGGAACATGTTAAAACTAAAGTAGACTCGTACTTAAACGGACAGTTTGTCTTTGTCCTGGTCGCTCCACTATATAGGAAAACATAGAATATCCTAATGGTAAAATAGATTGCTCCCGCTTAATGATGACTTGGACTTTGTAGGCAATATAAGTGAGGACACATCTATCTACATAGCCCTCTCCTAGGCTATAGTCTTTGGTCCCAATCCTCAAGGCTTCTAAGACTCTCCCATATATCGTATGTCAAAGACCAATGCATAACTCCCTCCAGGATATATGCAGCTGTAGATCAGACCTACCAGGGGGTAGCAGGGTGGGATGTCTTGCTCTAAATGCACGTCTTATGGCTGTATTCCACTAGCCAATTTTGACCACTGGTGATTTGGTTATATGTAACTTTTCATGGGTAATATGGCAAAAGACTGTACATCCTACATATCATTCCAATGGGAATCACAAACCCTTTCTAACGGTATACATCAGCTGTACATAGCATAATACTTTGATTAACCGATATTCTCACTACTGGCTTTTGAAATAGGGATTAAAATCGACTAGCGGAATAGAGCCTTATTAAGCCTGTGCTCCATGGGCCAATTTGACTCTAGCACTTTTGTATTTGTTGTATTTTCCCTGATATCATGACATGAAACCATCCATCTGATATAGGCCCAATATTTGATATGTAATTAAAATCATTTCTCATGAAAAACATGTGTATACTAAATCTTAATTCCCAGGGCCAACTTTGAAAATCGGCAGCTACGTTAGCCTAACATGACTTACATCAACTCTTTTTCTAGAACTTTGGTTGCTATTGCACATTGCAGGTGAGAGAATAAATACCAAACCTAACCTACGATAATTGACGTGATTTATCCTGTTACCGAGATAAGAAAAAGTATGTACAAACATTACAAAAACGCATTGACATTTTTCACCATATATTTCACATGGCAAACATTCCAGGTGTAAGATCCGTGTGGCAGCCAGGACTTATCAGGTATTTTCTAATCTCGCCCTCTGCCCGCCTCAGGTGTGTATAGCTTATAGTCCATTAGACAATTTTAATGCCCTGTTTCCACCAACCGATTTAACCACCAATTATTTGGTAATTTGTTACTTTTCAGGAGACGGATTTTGTATGTCTGGCTTGCTTTGCACTACCACACAAAGTGTCAGTTACACTTGAAAGTTGCCAACGGTATTCAATATGTGGGCCACACAAAAAATCGAATTTTAACCCGATTTCAAGGACATTTTTATGACATTAAACAAAACAATGACACAACGGTGGCCAGGCACTTTAATCGTTGCCCGGCTGACCGTCCGAGCATGACCAATGGCTTCAGAATTTCGGTCCTCTCCTTCATCTCCTCTCCTCCTGATTCAAATAAAGCTCAACGGGAGAGAGACTCCGAAGAAAGACGATGGATGCAACGATTGTCATCCGTTGTCCCACTGGGTCTAAATTTAATGGATTAATTCCAGGAAAATACCGTATGGTCCCAATCCATCTAAATAATTTGTTACCTTTAACTAGTATTATAACAAAAGATTATATATCTTACCATTTGAAAGAGAATTAAATGGCTTTCTAATGGTATATAACATGTTTGTGATATTCTATGATATTATATTATATTCTATGATATTTTATGATATTAACTAATATTCCCACTGCTAATTTTTGAAATCAGTAGTAAAATCGGCTGGTGGAAACAGGGCTTAACTGCCAACTATTTGGTAATTCAATAAAGCTCCCTATTAATATTGCAAACAACCGTGTATCCTACATATCATTTTAAAGAGAATCCAAAATACGTTCTAATGATATGTAACATGTCTATATTTAACATCTGTTTCTACGGAGGGGCGATCAAAAAAAAATTCATACAGACAAAATTCCAAGGAAAATGACAATCCGTCGAATTGTCAACTATAGTATTGAAAAAAATTATCGAAATAACATCTTTTTCTACCCCCGATCTCTGAAATCTGGAGTAAAATCGGCAAGTGGAATACAGTCTTGACTTACCCGTGACGGGTTGGTAGAGGTGATAAAACCTATGAGTATGAAGATAAGCATTCCGGCCGCCGACGTCAGTCTCTTACGGTCGCTGCCGACATCGACGATAAGGAAGACCATGAGACCAATGGCGACCAGGCAGTAGAGCACCCTGAAAGAGAGTAAACAGATTTGGTGTTAAAAAGGGCTAACCAATTGTATCACTCACAAGAAAACTAAAATAACAGTTTGTGTGAATTCTTAGCTTTAGTAAATCTAAAATATCTTGCCGATCATAAAAGTGTTTCATATTTTCGTCCTAAAGAAAACATTGTAAATGAAGGGAAACACGCCATCGTGCTTTGTTCTGGGTGGATGGATTAAGGGAAAGTATGCTGTTAATCCAGTAAGGACTCTATAGCATGAATAAGGATTTCAGTGTTCAATGTGATATTAGAAATTCATTATTAAGTACGGATTCATCGTGTACCTGCTGAGTGTGTACCTTAATTAGCCCTACAACAGAGCCAAAAATGTAAATGTCACCAATGGTAATTCCTGCGACTTTGTGTGGTTTAATTATGGCCATTGAGCGAAAGGGAAACGCATTTTTAATCATTTTTTCTCACCGGGTATGTATCAACTGTTCAGCATTATCTTACTATCACATTGAGTGATAAATAATCTGCAAATTGCACCAACGTGATTACTTTTGTAAATTGTCTTGTAAGTTTTCTATGCACTAAGAACGGAGCAAATGAGAGCCAAGCCTTCGAGAGATTAGGGTCAGACATGACAGTTCAACTCCCTGGTCAATGACTAACCACACCCCTGCATACCTACGTGCCCCTAAGGACACGAACCTCTCGCCAAGTCTCACTTTTGGCGAGAGATGTCGAGATGGCAGCGCCAGCATTGTTTGAGTACAACGGCGCTGGGGAAAATGAAGGCTGTGGGTAGCCGCGTTACCATGGTAATTGGTATGCATTAGTTTGTAGGTGGAGAGTAGTTAGCCCCTGAGAAGTGTCGGTTACCACGCGAGGTACTGCCCTCTATCTGCATGCCCTCTGACCCCAGTATGACCTGTCTTAGACACACACACCTAAGGATAAACACTTGGGGTGTGGGTGGGGAGGCAATACTATTACTACACCGCCCAACCACACGACAAAAATAAAACAATAACAACAATAAAGGGACATTTTTTTTCTAAAATAGAAATTAATAATTATTCATTACAGTTTTATTTATCAGTTGTTGAACACATGTGGATGATAATGCAAGTGTCTGGGAACCATGGCAAGGATATGATGTATAATAAGTACAAAAATAAAATTGAAACGAAACCACTTGTAGAAAGGATTATCCAATCTTTAATGCCGTGGTACTTCCAGTGTACAGGGCAGGACAAAGGAACTCGAAAGGCGAAAAAAGAGACGCAAGTAGGGGTTGTCTATCCTTTAAGGAAGCCACACCAGGACGCCCCACCAAGTGAAAAAATGCCTCCCAGTAGACAAGAGGTCATTCACCCGTCGCCGCCAAGGCTTCGTTACGAAGCCAGTTCTGAGGGTCAGGCATGTGCTAATTTGTCGACATGACCCTTTGGGCGTTTGTTTTAGTTCCTGCTCATCATATATCATGAGGGCCCAAGTCTGAGAACGGAGTATTTTCTCACATTCCAGGCGTGTCGGGGAGATACTATGTAGAAAGATAAGCGGAGCTATCTAAGCACAGGTTCGACGTACGGCGTACAGATTCACTTAAGAGACTGTTGTTTTTCTGTAATGCAATGTGCATTCAGTTTAACGTTTCTAAGGATTCTGCCAACAGATCTGCCAACACGTCGTCTATCCACTTGTATCAAAACTCTATCCACATAACAGTATCACAGTGAGAGGAAGATTAATCCTTCTGATAACATTCACCTAACATTCCAAGCTCACACTATATATGTTTATCTGCATAGCTCCATAGATATTTGGCCAAATTGTTGGCGTGTAATCTTCCAGTTTTTGGGTGTTTTTTTCATGCGTTGTCAGTCTGCTCCAGGGCTGGTGTACACCTGTATACCTGAGTAAAGGTTACCTGTGGTAGGTGGGGCAGGTATGAAGAGCCCCACCTGACAGCCAGGTGAGAAGGTAGGTAGGGGTGGTGGTATCTGGTTCACCCAGGTTACCTTGACTACCCACCCCTTGTCTTACCTACTTTTTTCACCTCTGAGATCTCTCTCAGGGACTCCGCGAATTGCTCGAGCAAGTAATAAGGTCGTACAAGGCTAATGGCAGTATTTGAATAGGTAGAGACCAAAAGTTAATAGATTATGTGTGTGTAATTGGACTTATTTACGTTTTGTACTAAAATTAAAAGGTCATCATTATCAATCTATAATCGAACTGACGAATCCAAATAAAGGACCCAGCATTGTTTTCAATTAGTCCAAGCTGGCAGCTATAGAGAATAGATGCATAGCAAAAGCTCGATGAACTAGTTGAGAACTGGTCGTGAACATGTCAACCTCTTTGCTTTGATCATAGCCACGCAGTTGTTGTCCTTAACTAGGATGAGTCAAGTTTAAATGATTTACACATTCTAGACTTGTGTATGCAAAGGGTACCCATGTACATTGCTGAAGCCATCCTAGATTGATAGAAATATCTCCCTTCTGGTTTGCAAGTAAGATTTATATCTGTCTTATCCCTTTGAGCAAGGGGTCAGGGAATGGACTACCTTATTACAAACCCAATTAAAAACTGCCTCTAGGACAAGCTAAACCGACACATATTGAATATATATGTTGATGTGTGTGTGTAATGTATGTGTACATTTATGTGTTATACATGTATGTGTGGGCAGGCGCATGCATGTGTTTGGGCCGTGATGTAATTTTGAAGCACAATTCAAACAGACATTATGTCCAATATTGTTCTGATACTGCTGTTTGCAAAAAGAATGATTATGTATCTACCGTCTTTTCAAACGTCGTGGGCCTAACCACCGACCACCTGTATCCAACAACTCAGTTGGTGCAATCACTGATTACATTCTTCTGAACAATCACCGACAAAGATCAAGTCATTGAGCCACTCACTGCAATCAGTCCATTACAACTAGAATGATTTGTGGAGACACTGGGGTAAACCAAGTAAGGGCAAAAACAGAAGCTCTCATTTTCCATTTCTAATATTCATGTTTTAGGTTGTCCCTACAACAATTTCTAAATCATCCCTACAATGGAGAGCTGACTCCCTGTATCCCATGCATCAGCATATTTAAATTGACAGATTGTGTGAACACAAGCCGCAGAAAAACTACAGAAAAATGAGTTAATTATATGTCAGTGAATATATACTTCAATATCATCCCTTACACACGGATACAAAAGTAAACCTACCAAATACTAGGTTTCCATTGATTCAAATGACAGATACTGCTGAAAATTAATGAAGGCTCCTATTTTGAAGCCGTGTGGAGAATAATTATGGAATTAAAAAAACAAAGTTTTTTATTATAGAATATACGATAATTTTTGTATCAGATAAACTAGTATTCCGAAGTATAGATAACATTGCTGAATGTCCTACAGTATACATTATAAGCATGTACACATGTATGCATGTAGTGTGTTTAAGCAACAATACTGTGGCTGGTACCACTTTAAATTCGGAGGGTGCAGAGGGTACAGCCTTTCTAACAGGACTCCTTTTCATTACAGATCAATGCGATTTGTGCACGCCTGTTGACATGTTTTCACAATGACTGAAATAAAAGGACGTTAAATAGATCTCATTACCTCTTTTATCGCTTGACATTAGGTATTATTTCGACATTTAGAATTGCCTTCAGGCCCTAAACTTTACATTTTTCAGGGATGTTTTGAAGTGGTCCATACTATTTTAAGCCCTTAAGGTGGTCGACTTTCTCGACCTAATCAAGGGTATTTGACAATTTATGGAATATTTTGGATCGAGGACAAAAATGAAAACATGTCATTACTGGACTGGGAGAATTTTCATTAGAGTACACGTCATCCAGTTCTCCAGATTTCGTTGACTTCATTCGAAATATATTTCTTTCTAGAGCGTTCAATGTGACATTTTTAATTTTAGAAGATGTTAAGTCACTTGGGCTCATATATAATACCAACCTTTTCCTGACAACAAATGTGGGGGTTCACCACTAAGGTAAACCATGGGTTGTAGATCTTCATGATTGGAAGATAATAATACACCGTTTGTTTTAAGAAGGAAGAGGAGAGTTATGTCCGATTTACCATTGGTCTGTCTTGACACTGTACAGATGCTGTCGTGACGTTATCTTTCATGTACTTGTTATCAGTTGCATGATAAACATGCAAAAAGGAAGACGTATTATATACAGAGGTCACACTTCAACAAAATTAATACATTACTTTACATCAAACGTAGCTTGGAATACGTCACTAACCAACAGCTAGTACGCCCAATGGAAACAATTTGTTTCATATCAGTTACTCATATCCACTGAGTAGCAGTACCGTTTAAAAATATCTCGTTTCATAGGCTTTATTTGGCATTGGTTTAAAGTGTTTAGAACTGAGGGAAAACGATGTGGGATAGTCACTTATCTATTCAAACCATGTTAAACGTTGCCTTGTGTGAATTTACAGCTATACACTTCACTTCAGGTATCATGCCACAATAGCATGGACGTTTGGATATGAGGTTTGGCCATTTCTCGTAAATTTCTCATTATCATTGTCACCCGATGCTACCCATGGCCAAAGTTCAGGACCATATACAGGACCTTCCTTCCATGCTATAGGCCTACCTCAAAGACCCAGCCTGTGACTTATCCCATACAGACGTTACGAGACTCAACACGGCAGCCACAATCACGCACCGATACCTATCTCTGTCCAATTACACGTCCAATTAGAACCCTAATGGGTCTTTTATCCCATAGAATCAGTTACGGAAACTGCGGCTGGCCAATCCTCCATTCGAGTTAGCCACTTATTGGATAAAGCCTGTATTCAACTTAGCGATTCTGACTGCCAGAAATCTGGCTATTTAAAACTTTTTACCAGTAAATTTGCTACTGTAATACAGCATTAAAGGTCCTATTACACTACATGACTTTGAGCTGTGATATCAGAACGATATATGCTAATGTTTCACAGAGTTCACATGCAGGAGTGATAAGATTTTTTGAAGTTTACAAATTGGAGTATCGTATACATGTATCATAAAGAAGTGTATGTCCAATATGTGCGGCGACGTCGTCATATTGCAGCTCGTGTCGTGTAGTGTAATAAGTCCTTAAAGTAATGGGATGTTGACGGTCGGCTGAGCAGTTGTTGGGTTGGGTGCTGCGGAATAACATTACGTCGGGCGGGCGTGGGGAGTCATGCCTTCTACTGTCAGGGCTGGTTAAGCACATAGGGGGGTTCCATCCTCCATAGTTAAATCACGTCCCCAGACCTACCGCATCTCCAGATACTTTAAGATAGGCCAGGAGGGGGGCGCTTCCTCCCGCTTCCTCTATAGGAAATCCCTGTCGACACTTGCCCTTCCCAACGCTTATTGTTATGATTCATATATGCGAAAATGCTATATTCACAGATTGGTTTAACTTGTTCTTGCAGTTCTTTTATAGCTTCCAATAGAACACGACAGCAGGTTTCTTTTAAATAAATATATCAAGTTGAACTGCCTTTTGTGTCTTTTTGGAATGATGCTCGGAGTGCCTTGGAAATTTATTGAAAAGTCTCAATGATACCCTTTACTGACTAACCCCAGAATGCGCAATCTGCTTGCATTGAAATCTCATTATAAACACATATTGAGGCCTGTCTGTAAAGATTACCTTTCTGTAGCGACAACCGTATTCAAGAGATTCTAAAGAGTATAGTTTGCCCACTGAATTACAATGATTGGTGCCTAATTGTGCCACACGTTTATATTTACCAAAGCAACAAGCTAAAACAAACTATAACTTTGCTGCCTGTTCATTTCCCTATATGTCATAGCAATAAAAATGCAAATTGTGGCCAACTTAAGAGCATGTTTATTTTATAACTGATAATAAAGCTAAATGTTGATCCGAGCCATATACGAGTAAACATTGGGCACGCATTATACTACTATATATATTACACTACGGCCCCCGTGGCCAGGCGTCACAGTGTCATGTCAGTCTGACCAAACCATCCCCAAATGCAGGAGTGATGACCTACGGTCATCATCCACATGTGTTGACACGTGTTTTTGGCAGGGGCTTAATTGACGGTGGGTGAAAATGGACGGTTGATCCAGCGGGGATGGTGATGGATTGGTCCCATCTTCTCGGGGCTGGGTAGGGGCTATAGAAGTTGGTAGTAGATGTTGCAGAGGGTTGCAGTGGGTGGGGATAAGGTGCAGGGGACTACAGGGAGTGGGTAGAAGGTTTAGGGGGCTGCAGGACTTGATAGAAGGTTCAGGGGGCTGCAGGGTTTAGTTGAGGGTTTAGGGGTTGCAGAGGGCGGGTAGAAGGTTCAGGGGGCTGCAGGGGGTGGGTAGAAGGTTTAGGGGGCTGTAGGGGCAGGTAGAAGGTTTAGGGGGCTGCAGGGTTTGGTTGAAGGTTTAGGGGTTGCAGGGGTTTAGGAGATGAGTAGAAAATGCAAGGGTTTGTATAAATTGTAGGGAATGGGAAGAAGGCACCATGTACTGCAAGGGGTGGGTAGAAGGGGCAGAGGGCTGCAAGGGGAATTCATATTAGAAAGTGCAGGGGTATTCATGGGTGAGTAGAAGGTTCAGGGGTTGCAGAAGGAGGGTAGGGGCTGCAGGTATAGGTCGTATGTGCAAGGAACTGCAGGGGTGGGTGGAAGGTGAAGGGGGCTGCATGGGGTAGGTAGAAGGTGCAGGGGGCTGCAGGGGGTGGCTAAAACGTGCAGCAGTGGCTGGGGGTAGAGGGTGCAGGGGGTTGCAGGGGTGGGTAGAAGGTGCAGAGGATGCAGAGGGTGAATTGCAGGGGTCTGCAGAAGGTGGATAGAAGGTACATGGGCTGGAGAACTGGAAGGGACAGGGGGTTTCAAGAGTTGACAGAAGGTGCAATGAGCAGGGCAACAAGGAAGTAGCAGCGGGGCAAGGAAGGTATTGCAGAATCAGAGGAGGGCAGCAAGGAGCAACTGTCAGGTACAAAGATTAACTCCCTGCTGTTGTGGGTTTTTTAAATGCAATTTTTGAAGCATAAAGCATTCTTAAAGGTTTTGGAGCATAATGGGTCTCTTAAACTCCATACCAATCAGGCCGAATTGGCTTACCTCTTGGCCGATTACTACCAAAAGAATTGGCAAGTTTTTTAACCATTTCAAACCACAAAACAGCGGAAAATATCGAAATTACATGTTTATTATGAATTGGTGTTAAAATCTGCTGATTATTTTGGTTGAATCAGCGGATTCTGGCACAAATTCAAGCACCAATCCATCGGCCGACCTTGTCAAATATAGTGGATATGGGGCTTTACACTTCGCCAAAAGTATCAGGTCAGTGCCTCAACAACATAGAATCTAGATGAACTAAAAAAGATTAATTTATTGATCAACAATCAGGGTATATCTTTACTATTTTATACACTAGTCCACCACTCTATTGGTTAAAACAACAGTTCTACATCACCCAGTTTTAAACAATTGTTCTATAACAGCGATTTAATTTTATTTAAAAGTAGATTTCCCAAAATATATCTATTGTTAAAGCATTTCCTGTTAGAGGTTTATGATATACTACGTTGTGACTACAATAAGTTAGGTCTACACCTGTGGCCCGTTGCACAATAGAATTTAGTTGTTAGCGTCAAGTTCGAGATAAATATGGCGTCTCTGGGTGCCCGGCTGCATTCATGAGCACTATTTCATACAAAAAGTATACCATGACATGTATAATACATATTCAGAAAGGTTATACTTTTCTATATAAGATGATATATCAATAATTCTTTAAATCCAAATATAATTAAAATTATGAATTAAAAGTTATTTTTTTCACGTTTATTTTTTGAACAGCGATATTTTCCTTACTATTCAACATATCATACCCAAATTTTCTGTGTATGTTCTTGAGGAGGCGTGTCTCAAATTTTCTATTCAGGTATTAGTATTTATTTTATGCCAAAAAACGGGTACCTTTTTGTCATTTTTTGTAATGTAAATTTCTAGATTTCATAAAATCAAAACTAACGCATAAATAAACATTTTGAGACAAGATTCCCTGCTTGGAGATCTTATGAATGCATGTTTAAAATTTGAAGTAGTTTTATGGAATATTAAGCGAGATATCTTTGTTCAAAAAATAATTGCAAAAATTGAGATTTTCAGTTTTCCTGACCATTATTTGAGTCACCTCCTGTGTATTTTTTGTTGCTTTATATCATAAAAGTAATAACGATAGGTTTTGTTAGGAAAATTAATTTCGTTGCTAAGGCAATCATTGTGCAACGGGCCACAGGCCCCTCATCAACACCTCTTAGTAAGTGCATCCTAAGTAGATAGGTTGATGAGTCTAACGTAGATACTAGCAGTCAGAACCACAACTCTGATCTTTTGACGGCGTGCCAAAATTAAAAGAGGGCATTTCTCTTTTTACGAACACAGAAATGGCAAAACATAGCACATCAAAAGTTAGTGAACTTTCTATATGCTACTTTTGATATATAGTCCTTGACTAAAGCATGTTAATTTAGACATTAATTGGTGTACACGTAATGAAATCATTAGAAAATATGCAAATGAATTTTATGTTTGATATCATTAATCTATCTATGGCCTTAATTTCTCTGCCAATAAATATTCAGAAGCAGCTATTGCAAATGGAATAGAGTGCTTGGTGAAGAATAACAATTTGTACAGTGAGAAAAAGTAAAATGTCAAATCAAGAGACAACTGAAAACAAGCTGTGACAGAGAAAATTCAAGTAAAATATCAAAACTGTGTTATACTTTTTACAGGGGTTTTAGATGTAGCAACCAACAGCTTATTTATTCTGTGACGATATTTTGTGTAATCCTAGTGAGCTTCCCATCTATATATTATTAACGAATGCGTGTTACAGCTTACTAAATTGGACAGACCTGAGATTTCAATTCAGATTCGTTGACTTGTGTATATATTACTAAGAATCTATGGCAAAAGGCCAGCATTCGATGCCAACAATAATCAGGAATACTATGTCACCTACTTCGAACTGTTTACATGGTATCTAGCATTGCAATTGACAAATGAACAAATTATGATTGAATAGTAATATGGCTGGGTTTTTCTGGTTACCCTTATCTGAACCACAACTGTGTATGTTAATGTAATGCATATGGTGTATATATCTATAGGCAAATGGCAGTAAAAAGGCAGAGGATTAGGATAGCCGAGAAAATTCATGACGGTTTCACTTGTGTATACGATGATATTTAGAAAATGATATATGTCACAATTACAGAGACTCAGAAATAAACACATAACATATTCATTAATTTTAGAGTTCAATTAATATAAAAAGAATATCCATGAATCGAAATAATGGTTAATTTCAATCATATTTATATTTTTTTCTACCCTAATTACAATCATCTTTATCATTTTTCTACCTTTATCCAAAGGGAAAGGAGCCAACGGCAATTGATATGGGAATTCAGTGTAGCAGGAAACTTGATGAAAATTTATAGAATTGCTGTCTATATTGCTATTATTCTGATAACCTATATCCAAATGCTCGTGGATCTATAGAATAACATTGAAAACCCTTGACCTTATGGGATAGCGGTAAAACCAGCTGTATCACACAAAGACCCACTGCCTTCGTTGAACAAACCTCTGTTGTGTTTGCACAATATGCATGATTAATTTGGTAGCCTACTGACACGAGCCATACCGAATTAATGAAACCCTGTTATAGCCACCTAATCAGGACATAAAAGAGCAAAGTGGGCAAATTAAAGGAGGGATATTGTTGTTTGGTAATGGGCGGGGTATGAAGGGCCAGGGGGCAGACGGATCTATGTCAGGGTAGGGTGGGGAGTGGTGTGTGGTTAACTGGGAAACTGGGGTGTTATGGCAGGGTCAGGGGGTCCTCTCCCTCCAGGGTCATGATACCCCCAACCTGGGTGTACATGTACTTGTGATAGGCTGCTACTCCAGACCATGGGAAACCAAATGTGGGACTTTCATAAAACAAATTTAATTGTTTTGATATTTTGTTATTCATTTGTGAAAACTTCTAAATGAATGGTAAAGATGTAAACTGAGAAAAAAAACAATTATTAGTTTGTTTTTATTGTAGGACCTCGTTGCTAGGTAGCTGGGGACAGTGGTAGGGCTTAATTGGGGTAGTTGCTTAGCCTATTTGATTGGACGGTTTTGGAAATTTGGGATAAAAAAAGGGCAGTGGTAGGGTTTAGTTAGGGCAGTAATATGAGTAAGACTTGTTTCGCAATTATGGAAAACAAAGGGAAGATAAAGAACAGTTTGTTAATAAGGGCAGAAATAAGGGACATGTTGAGAAGGGGTAGGGGACGATAAGCCCACCCTATATATAACCATGAATTAGTGCTACAGAGGCTTTTGACTTTGTTCCTATATAGAACAGCCTCAAACAGAAAGAAAAGAGGAATTTGGGTGGTAAGGTGCATGCAAAGGTTGTAAGGTCTAGTTAAATGTCCAGGGTTGGACAAGGGTCAGACAAAAGTCATGTATAAAGTATCTTTTCCTCGTAGAGTTAGGGTTACTGAAATAAGAAAGAATTATGTTTTCCATTATCCCCAAGTATTGATAAAACATTATGACTTCTAAAATTTTACTGATTGATAGATGTGCAGGTTTAGCTTTGGTTAATCTTGCATTATACAACTGTCTTCATGGAAAAAGCATAGAGGCAATTTTAAAGATATTTCATAGTAAACTTTAAGTTTGGTGTAAACTGGGATGGGTCTATTATGAATTTAAGTCATTAAGTTCTAGCAGCATTTGACAAACCATTCCACTGGATAATGTTAAATAGACTATGTTTGAATATATAAAATATTTGGCCTAACTCAAATGGTATACCCATTCTTTGATTGGCTTATTGAGACAGAGGTTAGGGACAGTTTGGACATACATAGTACAGACCAAGAGGTCACAAAGCAATTGTTATTGCCCTAGTTTGGACATAACGTAAATTCACACACAGAAATGATATATAATTGCTTGAAATGGGATATTTTAACATTTTATTCACGTGTAATCAAGAATTTTACCTCTAATATGTACGACTTCTCTGCGACATTGTCAAATGGCAGCTCATATCGCATAGTGTAAATTCTCCTATGGCTGTGTGCAAACTGGGGGAATGACAATTACCCCTGTGGTACGTATATGACTCATTGCATCAATTAAATCTCCCCCCCCCCCCCCAAAAAAAAAGAAAAAAGAAAAAAAAAAGAAAGAAAAAACTAACACAGAAAACGCCAATAGCATTCATAGACAGGCATTATTGCCCTGCTGGGCAATAATAGATCTTTTGTTCACCTGTTCACTGGTTTGTTAAGCCCCATACCCACTAAGCGATTTTCCTGGCGACCAGCGACCGGCGACGAGGGGTAATTATATAATCGGCGGTAGACAGTCGCCCGGCTATCTCAATCGCCCGGCGATTCACTGTGGGTATGGTGTATTTCCTGGGCGACCGGCGACTGGCGACGGGATCGCCGGCAAAATCGCCGGCAAAATCGGCGGTAAAATATCAAACTTGCTGAATATCACAGTCGCCGGGCGACGACGACGGCCCCTTCCCCAGTCGCCCGTCGCCAGTCGCCGGTAGGATCGTTAAGTGGGTATGGCCCTTTAGAGTACAGGGCGATGGTGAAAGTATGGGGGCTCGAATCCTGATATAGAATCAAGAGGTAGAAGGCACTTTTAGCACTCTTTTGGGACAATATGGTGGAGAGGTAGTAGATTGATACAGGCGGAGATGGGGAATAATTAGGACATTTTTCAAGAGGAAGAGGATAAGAAATCCTGGAATGGACTTTAAAAAAGTGCACTTGGCTAATAGATGGCCCTTAGTGGATAGTGGCTTACT
This sequence comes from Lepidonotus clava, assembly GCA_936440205.1. Taxonomy (NCBI): domain Eukaryota; kingdom Metazoa; phylum Annelida; class Polychaeta; order Phyllodocida; family Polynoidae; genus Lepidonotus; species Lepidonotus clava. The sequence goes on from OW387143.1 coordinate 31,166,342, forward strand.
GCCCCATATCCCCAACATTCGTGTGTAAACAAAGAGATTTGCGGAACATCACCCATGTCAACTAAAGCCTGGTCCATGAGAACCTTCGTAGTTACAGAGATCTTATGATTTCCTTACGGAAACTGAAAAAAAAGTTTGAAAAAAGTGTTTCAGATTCAAACCTCTGAGAATACCTTCAAAATCTCAATAGAGGCATCTAAATCTCCATTCCAAAATGCCCCATGAAGGAACCAAACGTCCACTTATTACATCCCGTGGAGAGTGGAGAGAGGTTCAACATAGTCTTATGAACCAGACTATTTATTATCTCTCAAAACGCACCAGTGGCCCGTTGCACAATGGGTTTCATAACAACGAAAATATTGTAAACAGCAAAAGAGTTCGTTGTTGCTTAATAAATTATTTGCAGGTATTTTCGTAACAACGAAAGTTTTTTTAAACTTTTTTTTTCTATAGTTAGAATGCCCTCAATGAGTTGTAACTTTTAATGCATTTTCTCCAATGTCTTGCCTTTTTATATCAATTTACAGAATTCAATTCCATCCATTAGAAGCCGAGAATTTTACTATTTAAGTAAGAGTGGAATATTTTTGTAACAACAAAACATTTCGTTGTTAAGCAAAAGTTCGTTGTGCTTTCGTTGTTTTATCTTAGTAACGAAATTCTATTGTGGAACGGGCCACAGGTACTCAAGTAAGAATTGGGTTTGAAGTATTAAACTGTTTTACAGTCCCAAGGGGAAGGATCTTTTGAGGTTAACTTATTTAAGTTTAGCATGTGCATCTTTAAGTTTTCTTTTCAAAACTAGATTTATCATTTGTACCGTTATGAGATATGAGGCATTGGAATGACATATTTTCTTATATAATTGATGGCAGATTTGGCCCAGAAGGAGAGAAAATCTACTTTTGATATGGTGGATTTGTATAGGGTGTGCTTTCTGAATGTATAAGCATGCGCAGAGGAAGGAAACAAAAGGAAGTCAGGTCATCAGGATCTTAGGGTTTCCTTGGTCATATTTGGAATGTAATATTATCTGGTATTCTGTAGGATCATGACATTTAGGAAGAAAACATGGTATTGGTGCTGTTTACCTTTCAAGACCTGCTGCAAACCTCAATTTAGATTTCTTCCACAGATGTATGGGAAGTTACAATAGGCCCGTTACATTTTACATCAAGTTTTAGGTTTATTATGAAATATCACGACAATTGTTCCCTGGTTTATTCCTAAACATAAAAGCATGAAAAAGGATAATGACACCTTGTTTGACAGAAAGCTCCTAAATATTGTGAAAAGCAGTCAAATAAAATTACTTTTCCCATAGAAACAAAGGTTAAAGCATGCAAAATCAATCCTTAATGTAAAACTCTTTATTTTCTTGAATTACTGAATTTTGATTGGCTACCAAACCTGTAAACTTGTCAAATATAAATAGAGTATAATCTTTTTGACAACACTTTGGAAACTGGGATGCCTTATATGATGTACTTTGTGAAACCCTTATGTGACCCCTCAGACTACACATTGTGGGATAGGTTCACGGACCACACGTTTTTTATAAACCCATCAGTTCCCTTACACAGACAGGAACTGTCCCACAACTACTTGTGTTGTTTTTTGGGCTTCATCGCATGTCAAACATAAAGAAGTGAATTGTTGAACATTCTGTTCTTTTGAACTCAACATTGAATACATTAACTTCTCCCACAGACACAAATACTTTCTGCTTAGCCATGTTTAACCTTCACAAGAGCGGCCATTCATTTGTCTTATTTCTTGTGTTTATTCCTAAAGACTGTAATCCACTAGCCATTTTGATCATCTGCAACTTAGTTGATTACAACATTTTACAAGTAATAATGACAAAATACTAGACTATACACCCTACCTTATCTTTTGAAAGAGAATTACAAACCCTTTCTAATGGTATATAACATATCTATGATTAACCAATATTCTCATTGCCAACTTTTGAAATAGGGAGTAAAATCAGCTAGTGGAATAGTGGAATACAGGCTTTATTAACCAGCCCCAATTCGTGGACAGACTGTGTCTGTATCGGCAGGATGCTCCCCTCCTTTTTACACCCCCTTGGTTCCTCCTGTCCACCCTGATCACCACGGCAGTATCTTGTTTTCTTTGATCTTTTCCCTCACTCTCAATTTTTGCTAGAATCCCAACTAGGATAATTAACAGAATGTAATTCTGTTTCCTAATCAGGTTTCTTGCAGCCCTTATTACGTCAGTCTGTCAGGACTTGGCGTCACTCCCTCGTCACGTATTCAAACCCTGGAGCCACATCCTTCTCCAGATGGTTTCTTTCACCTTTGGCCATATTTCTGTTGCCTTAAAGCTATATTCCAATACCCCCATTTTCCCCATGATTTCGAAAATCGCAAGAAAGAGAAAAATCGCTTTTCATAGACATGTTATATATCATTAGGTAGGATTTTGAATAACCTTTCAAGTGGTATGTACCATGCGGGAGTTCTTGTAATACTTCTTATGGAAGCCTAATGATTAGTGCTGCAAATTCCTAGTAGTCAAATTAAAATTAGTTAGTGGAATGCAGGCTTCATTCTTTTTTTTAACGGCAACCTTAAATGCCCAGATTCATTCTCCGCACTTCAGGGTTTGAGATGGGTGCTGTCTGATTTGCTTAGGTCAGGAGAGAGGCCCAGGTTGGTGATTGAGGCTGATAGCATGCTCAAGTGGTGTGTTGAGAGAGGAGACCCACCCCTCCTGGCTGGATGCCCCAACGGTCGTGATCAAAATAATCACAACCAATCAGGCTAAGTGACAAATGAACAACTGTTTCTATTCTACAACGGAAATGAGACACCAAGCCACTGTCTGAGCTAGTCAATGACAATATAACTGACCCGCCTTTTTATTTTTTTATTCAAAGACAGGCAAAATGATACTACGGGATTGACCTACTCCTACGACCCGCCCGTACTCAATAGGCCAAATCATTCTAGGATTGTATACCATAATGATATCCCCCATAAAAGTCCTTGTATATGGCTACCCGTTGCAGATATAAAGTTAGGATTGGGTGATGAGTTAGCAGAGTGGTAGAATGCTTGTTCCCTCATTCTAGAGTCCTGAATTGGTTTTGAGCCTATTCTTACATTTGGGTCATGGATTATGGGGAGGCAAGTTTCATGCATCTTATTCCCAAGTGGTCCACAAACCTAAACTAGCTGTTGATGGGTAAGAGTATAATCCCAGCATACAAAAAGATCCAAGATTATTATTCGGGTTAGAAAGAGCAGGAGTCAAACCTATGAATACTGGTCGCCCATAAATGGTCGTATACTATCCCTTGAATATGTGTGAGATAGGCTGACTGCGTTGAATATGAAGTTCCTGTTCATATGAAGAGTTTGTGATGCTGAAACTAGTTGGTTAGTTCGACCTGTCAACTGGCTGGTCACGTGTGTGTGTGTGGGGAGGGGGGGTAGGAGGCTGACCCTAACTAGTATCATGTAGGTATTCATAATTTTGTGTAAGCAGCATTAACCTCTAGTTTGTAATGCCATTGCAATTTGTTCGGGGAGATAGAAAAGACTGAATTAAAACCCATTACTTTATGCATTGCTAAACAAATCTTACTTGGCAAAATATAATGTGAAAACAAGATTCTGCATCAACATCGAGAGAGTTATTAATAAGATATATCAAATTGCATATATCGTATTAGTGCACTTCCTCTATTGACTTTCAATCCCCCGAACGACCTTGAAGTACATGTGTTACACCATTATAGATATGTGTATTGATGTTTCCATAATTTCTATATTTACAACCTGCATATCTTTGTTATTGTGACGTTCCTTGGTAGTTCAGGGTTTCCGGTTTCTACAGCAGAGGGACGTGGGGGTTATTTTGGTTCTTAGCTGGGCACGGAGGCCGAGCAAGAAGCCAAGATGTGAGATCAAGAGTCGTGCCTCGCGCACGAGGGGGACTGAGTGGGTCGGTCAGGGAATCGGTATTCGTTGAAGGGGGAAGGGTGTGTTGGTCGGACTAGACCGAGGGGTTTCAGCCATCGGGCGCAGAGGATGGTGGAGGGCAAAAGTGCGGGGTGGGGGTCCGGGTCGCCTCTTCGTCTTTGTGCTCTCTCGGACCAGCTGGGGAGGGTCTACCCTCTTTTATCTCAGCCGGAGGTTTCAGGCCGACGGTCGCCTAATGTTTGGTAGTGTGGGGCCAAGCCGGTCGCACCTTGGTACTATCAATCAGTGCACTACCGCTTAGTATTTCGGGCTTTCGTACCTGGCCGGTCTTCCGTTCCCGGGTCGTCAGTTGGGCTATTTCGGGCCTTTGGGCCATGTTTCGGCCTTTCGGGCCTTCGGACCCTTACTATTTTACGTCTAATTTCCTATAACTTTACCAATGTTACTTGCATCTTCTGGTTACTTAGTCCATATTCGATCATCTTATTGACTGGAATCCCTCCTAAGGGGTTGCTAGAGGAAGAAAACACGTGTGAACACCAGGAGTACTACGAAGGAACTCTTTATTTTCGGGCCTCACCGCCCCTTTTATACCCTAGCGGTCAACTCTGATTGGCTATATTACATCATGTGGTCATAGTGACGTCACGTGGTCATACTGACGTCATTTCTGGTTTACATTATTTCTCGGGTTTCGGATTCCGGATTTCGGGCCCGTTACACAGAACACTTTAAATCTACCATATTGTTTCATCTTTCACATTTTAGCTTTGACACCTGATGAATAGACATTCATCACATTATACAGCTTCAGTACTTTCCTCTCTCAAGCAAAAATTCTCTCAGTCTCAACTTCGTTTCCTACTCTCATTTTCCGCTCAATCAAAAAACCCTTACTATAAAGTGTAAGTAATATAGCCTGTGCCGTGATGCCCCACACACAGAGGTGGCTCCTGGCCAGTGGAGTCTGTCATAGCCCTACGAGTCGTGCCCTGGAGAGGGGAGTCGTGAGGTGAACGTTAACCTATCATCGCCTCTGGGCCCCTCCGGGCATCGCCAACACGCCTGGAGGGCACGGAGACCCATCAACTAAAGATACAGAGAGAGCAGGCAAAGAAGATGGGGGCTTATTTAACTTTGGTTTATTCAGCTATTTAGATTTCCATATAGATTTGAGATGTCTGTTGTATAGGTTTGGGGTTGAGTGCCATCATAGGATAAAAAGCAGGAGCACAATCATTTCTGTTTCCCATGCTATATAGGGTAAAATATTGCTCCATATATCAAGTGAAAGGTAATACTTTTCCTCGTCCAATGATATAGATATGTTTATGGTTAATTTATAAACTGATATCTGACGAATCAAAAATTATTTTTATCCCAGCAACTAGGCAGTGGTGACGCTCTCTCTAGGCAGTGGTGACGCTACAACTGTTTGTTGGTGGTCAGTCTGTATCTCAGTATAATATATAATGCCCTGTAAACTTTTCTTAATTCAAGGATGGTGTCCAGAGATCACCAAAAATGAACCTGATTAAACCATCAAGTGAAAAGTCACCACCCATAAATATAATATCATGACAGTGCACTAGTTACTTGCGGTCTTGACACAGTTTGAACGGAACTTCAATGCAATATATTATAAATCAGGGGAGGTCAAGACCAAACCTAATTAGAAGTTCATTATGAAACTATCATTGGGCGAAGTCACTGCCAAACCACTAGAGAACATAACAGTCATTAAAAAGTAACTGTGGTAGAAACTACATTGACGTTGCAATGTCACAATGTCACATTGCCTGAACGAATAATGTCAGGCCATATTATGATAGGTAATATTCTTTGGTGGGTGGTAGCTATTCTTGGAGGTGGATGTCTTAGGTTAATCATCTATTGAAGTTTAGCAGAATAACGCGCACCTACGTTTTTCAATATTTTACCTGACAGGAAAGGGGAAAATGTAAATGTTAACGGTTATGTTCGGCAACGTTCTAATAACGTTCTGTAACGTTCTCATAACGTTCCGCAATGCGATTTGACCATTCGGCGACGTCACAACCTTGCCTGGTATTTTCACTATAAACATAATAACAATACCTATATACCATGTAGGCATTGTATTACATGGTAAACTGTACTATAGCATCTGTGAATGTAACACAACTCATGCCTCAATATCGCACATTTCGTGCCGTGACGCCACAGTGGTGATGCGTTGAATTCCTTTTCTAGTTGGTTTAGGGGGGTATATGCCCGCCGCTGTGGTGTCTCCCTGTTACCGCTGATAGCGTATTACACCAATATGGCTGCCGTGTTGTGATTGGCTGGCGACTGTGTCACGTGACGTAGTCCCTGCTGCGCGCGCAGCAGGCAGGTTAACGGACGCTGAACAAACAGTAGGAGGAATATACCACCCGGCTACCCACCCTGGAGGCACCTGTTGGTCCCATCTCACATGTACACATACCCACCACGACCCTAGATCCCGACCTCAGATGTTGTAGGCCTGTTAGGTATGCTGCTCCAGTGACATGGAGTTATGTATACATGTTGACGTTTACATGAGCAGGGTGTGAAAATATCAATAAGGGATTTAAAAACAATACGTATAAATATTTCCTGTTGCCTGAAATTCGGCCTTAAACGTTTGATTCTGGGATTTTGGTATATCTATTTTATTGCGAACTCACTGCCTTTGTCGTTAACAAAACATGCATATAATATGTATATGAGATTCCGGACAGAGCAACCTAGCGTAGGGCTCAGCCCCATGACTGCAGGTCCGATATGCTTGGAGTTGATTAATTTTTGAGAATGTGTAATTATCATACGTTTACTCTCCAGTCCTGTACGTTTGTTATCAAAAGTACAAAAAAACTCTTCAATTGTACAGATTCCTGCTTATTTTCTGAGATGTGAATATCTCTTAATAATGTGTCTGCAAAGTGCCTGACTCTGATAATAAAACTCCTTATTAAAATTTGGTCAGTTAACTAGGCCTGGGGCTCCACCCTGGGCTTATCAAAGTACAAAACGGACATAAACCATAAGACAAGCAGTGTTGTTGACCACCTCCTACCTCAGGCGCAAAATCAACACATAGACGAACAAATGACTGTACCGACAGCCAGACCTGGGAAGCTGTATATGTTATTTCATATACCTTTCCATATATATGGAGGTTCTATAGAAGGGACTGTTAGTCTAATGGCTTTTTTAAAGCCTGAAGTATGTGTAAACGCCTTATTCAAGTACACAGGCCGTGCAACTTGCTAGATCTATCTTTACTGACTAAAGCCCCATTCGCCCTGGCCGATACTTCTGTTGCTTGGAGGAACGAAAAATTTATCGCATGGAGAAGACGATGGTCTAAGGGCCTATAAAATCATCGCATGCAAACAATATTGAAGAAATTGCATTCGCCCTGAGATGAGAGATACCTACCGATTGCAAACGATAATTATTTCAAGTAGTTATCCCCTGCAATTGGCTGAAATTCAAACGATTTGATCCAACATGTTGGATGTGATCGCTTGCAGATTTGTCGTTTGCATTATCGTTTGTACCAAAGTTGCAAACGATAAACGTCGCAAGAGATCGCATGTACCGAATTTGCCAGGGCGAATGGGGCTTAAACCTCTCTCAAGCCCCATTCGCTGTGGCCGATGATTGTGTCGCTTGCAGGTCCGATAAACCTATCGCATGGAGAATACGATCATCTCAGGGCCAATGAAATTATCGCATGCAAGCGAAATTGTAGCAAATAGCACTCATACTGACCAAAGGGGGTCCTTGCGATTGCAGCCGATCATTTTCTCAAGTGCTTGTGGCCCTGAATGGGCTCTGAATCGTCTGGAATTCAAACGATATGCTCCAACATGTTGGATCTGATCGGTTGCAGGTGTGTCGTTTGCTTTATCGTTTGTACCAGAATTGCAAACGATAAGTGTCGCAAGTGACCGCATGTACCAAATTTGCCACGGCGAATGGGCCTTCAGTAAAGATAGCTGGTAAGACAAGGATCGATGGTCGTTGTCAGTGTACGCACTATATATAGCTAAACCTTTCTGCTTTACTGACACCTATACTAGTACTGCTACTCTGATAAGTGATGGTCAGCAGTCTTAAACAACATGTAAAGCCAAAAAAAGTTTATGATAGCCATTCATGTGTTATAAGTATCTTTAATACCTAAATTATTATGTTTTAAGTGGCTTCGCAAAGCAGTTGCACAGTTGCACCCTGTCACACCTCGGCATTGTACGTCCGCTGAGCTCCCATGCAATCACATGATTCACGGTAATCTGAAGCGACGATGGAGTATATATATGAAGCAGTTCCGGACCTGTGCTAGGGAGTTCCGGTTCTCTGATTGGCTTAATTGGGACCCCCATGAGCTGTATACAAGGTATATACAAGACTCGTTGATATACAGTCATGTACTCTTAGACATTTCTTTCCTAATTAACTACTCATCACTACTTATACAGTTATACTTATGTGTATTCATGATGAAAATCCTTAGAACGATATCGTATGGGTACAAACTAACATAACATTAATGCGTAGATTTCCAGGGAGCCCTTATCCAAGTTATCTATCCTGTCAGTCCAGTTTGGGGCGATGGGATTCCTCAATTTCTCACGGCCGACAGCACAACCTTTTTGAACCATACTCTTGGCACTGAGAAGAGACAAGATATACTCCGAAGTATCTCAGGAATGGACTTTTTAGCTCCCAGACGTTAAACTAAGTTACTTGTTTTGATGGGGCGCGATACGCCACTGGGTTGGGTACAGGAGGAGGGTTCATCTCACACCTAGTGTGTACCTGGACGCCCCCCTCTGCCTAGAGGTGTGCTTTTACCTGAGGAGTGTGTACTGGAGGAAAAAATATATAACTCAGCCCACCCCGGGGGGAGGGAATCAATCAAGGGTGGCACTAACCAGAAAAAAAGGAAAGAAAATGTATCTTTCATGTTTCACAAAAGTGTTGTTACTGCAAAGTTGTAAATGCAGTATCTAATCCTTAAGGCCATATTTCAATGTGACATTTGCTATCAAGATGGTTATCTTTTCTATGTACACACACGATATATATGTGTTTATATATATATATATATATATATATATATATATATGTGTGTGTGTGTGTGTGTGTGTGTGTGTGTGTGTGTGTGTGTGTGAATTCATATACATTTTCAGATGTCCATCCTTAATAAGGTATCTAATTTGGCCATCAGTCCCACACACATATTGTGCTTTGGGACGATAATTATGTGTAGACCTGCTGCCTAAACCTCTGCACAGCCAATTCTGGTATCCAAGCCACATTATGACCACAGGAAGGTAGTACTCTACCTCCACACTACACCTATCCCTGTTGGCCCAGTCCAGGCCCAAGTCAGAGGGACAAAAAACGTCGGTATGCCCGGGTTGCTGTGCCATTTCTCAGGGATATAAGTCAGTCGGAAGGTGTGGCCTCTGCCCGCCAGGTGGGGTATTGAGCACAGGTGAGTTTCCGGCGTGTTGGGGTGATTAGTCAAAGCGGTCCGCCGGGTACCGACCGCTGAATGCTGGGGTATAGTATGAGAGTTGAAAGGTTGTCCTTGGGGGGATCATGTCAGTGGGGTCTGTCTGTTTGTTGTCATCTGAAGGTCAACTTACTGAGTGGGCCTCTATGAATGGACGTATAGTACGCACCCTGAGCCCCTCTTACTGAAAGAGCAACTCACAATTAGTGAGTGTGGGAGAGCTACTCACTCCTCTCACTAACTCAACCAAACTACCGAGAAGATGTAACACCCGCCTTGAGAAATGAGGCGTTGACGCAGTAGCGTGGTACAAAGCCTGTCTGAAGGTTTTTCTATCCGCACCAAGGAAAAAAACAGTGTGTAGGAGATAAGAGTAATTGTTTCACGTTGGTTGTCGGCCTCATTTGTTCCCGTACCACATTCCACATAAATATCTTCTTGGAGTACGGCTCCCAGACCATGGGAAACGAGTAGCTCTTTTATTCAAAGATAAGGCAAACGAACCAATGGAAAATCATGGTGGCAGGAAATCTCGGAATTTCGATATATTGGGAAGGGGGCGGTTATGCAGACGCACCGACCAAATAATTTTATAGTATAATATTACAATATTGTCTGGTCAGGAAAAAAGGGGTGGAGCTGCAGAGGTCATTCCAATTCTTGCTCAATCTGCAGAAGTAAGACCTAGTCAGTGTAACTTTTGTATATCTCTGACATGTATCTGAATGAGGCAATTAAACTTGGTGGCAGATCTAGGGTTTTAAATAGGGGGCTCTATTGAATTTCGTAACTTAATTTTTGGCCGAATCTCACATTTAAAAAGAAATCTGAGAAAAAAGGATGGGAGCGCCCCTCTCTAAAGACAATCCACCACTGTAGCATTAATCAAAATATAAGTAAAACTTTGTTTAAAAAATGGAAAGAAACAACAAATCTGCGAGTTACTCACCAGCGGCAGTACTTCCACCACCTCTTCTTCATCATGCGGGAGGCGGGGGCGCAGGTCATGGCCCGGATCTGCTTCCCGCCGAAACGCCAGATGAGACGCCACAGGAAGTAGGCGACGACGAGCGCCGTGAGCACCAGGATGACCATGGCGCCGTCTACCGACGTGTAGATGGCGAAGCCCAGGTAGACGGAGTAGGCGAGGAGCAGGAGGAGGATGAACCCCCGCTTTAACGCCTGCCCGTGTTTCCTGAAAAACCCATGCACCACTTTTTGCACTATCTCGACTAACCGCGTGCACTTGTTGTGCTCGAACTCGAGCTGCTCGTGCGGGAATTTGTCCTCTGATATCCCCGCGGCGGCGCTCTTGTCGAGGGAGGGGCAGGAAGTCGCTGGGGCCACATGGCAACTTCCGTCAGGCGCCATGTCCAGCCGCGTGTCCATTTTACTGCCGTAGTGACCACTACTGCGCTTACTGCCCCCATTGTGGTGGTCGGACATCAGCGGCATCCCCACGTGCGTCTCCCCATCGTCGATCGTCGGCACCGGAAATGGCGGCGCGTCGTCGGCGTAGGAGCTGCGCGCCGACGACCGGTGCGACCCGCGCTGGGAGCCGACGGACGCGGCGTTGGAGGCGCGCCCCTCCGACAGCTGAGAGTGGCGCTTGTTGGCGGGGCCGCCGTTCCTCTCGGCGTCCTCCATGGCGGCGGGCAGGGTGCCAAGGCTGACTGGGTCGGTCGGGAATCACTGGTCAATGGTCGAAACAACGGGGACGTGCCCTGCCCATAAGTCGTATATACGTCTATATGATCTTGTATAGGGTCTTTGTCAATTCCCAAAGCACGGAGTGGTATTGTATGATTATGTTATATTTCTGAAAGTGACATCTTTGATGTCATATCAAATATTGTTTGCCTTATGGAGACTTTTCTAAATAGACTTCTATTGACAAAAATGCAACAGGTTACAACACAAGTTTACGTGGTCATGCGTTTCACGGAGCGCGACAAGTCTAACTCACTTTTTCCTGGGACAAAAACGCAATAAATTCAAGCCATTTATATCAGCAAGTTCCTCCTCCTCACAATCCCTTGTATATCCTAAGTACAGATGGGGTGAAGATACTTTCTCAGACGCTTTAGTCCCTCCATGGTTTGTTGGTCACGTCCACGAGTCCCACTGTCATGGTACAACTCTGTTCCCCTTTATAACAATAGTAAAGTTTTACAGCAGTGCTGGGATCAGTTCCAGGCCACAAGGTAGTGGTCAAGCCATGTCCGGCTCTATCCAGGGCTTCCCAACCCAGGTCAGCTCCTCCACCTCCACGTTATAGGTACTTTAAGAGCTCCCCCTGTTCCTTACTAACTCCCTGAACTGAGTAGGCCGGGTACAGAAGCTCCAGGAGTCAGAAGCGGACTCCTACTCCCTGTGTTAATGTTACTCATCTCCAGTAGGCTCTTGTACGTCGTGGTAGTAGTGGTAGTACTGGGGTGGTGGCCGGGAGGGGCGCGCAGGGCGTTTACTGTCCGTCCATTGGTGCCTCCACCACTCACTTCTGACCAATGATCGCTGCCAATGTTTACCATACGGTGTTACCTGTTCGTCCTATAACCTTTTTCCCAGGAGGTGATAAAGTTTTTTTCCATGGGACTGAAAACGTTTGTTGACTTAACCTGCTGTCGCACGGGAAAAACTTGAATGGTATCGAAAGTTATACACCTAGAGTCAGCGCACTCCAATACTCAGGTTGAGTGACGGACACGTATTGAGGATCAAAGCTGAAATCTCAAGCTAGCCAGGACTCCCATCCCTCAATGGGTGGTTTGCAGTGTCATACAGTGTACTATACCCCTGTGACCTCCAGACCCCAGACAGCCGACCTGACACCCCACCCCCACTCTCCTCCAGGGTGGCAGGGTGGGCCAGGCGTCCGTCAGAGTGGGACACCAGGGTCAGGGATCGGCACAACATATCGACAATTTATTGGCGCAATATCGAATGTATTTTAAATCAGTTAAACATGGTTTGACATGCCTAGAACGTGTTGTGTATATGTGAAATTTAAAACATAGTATGACTTAAGAAACATAGTAGCTAATAATCACGTCAATGATTGTTACATAAAATAATCATATTTTCGCCAGCTTGTTGTGATAGATTATTTAGTAAGTAACTAAATCGTGTATGTACTGGGACATCTTATAAATGAGGCTTAAATCTATAAAACTATCTCCATTACGAAGTACAGCATGCGAGAATCCTTTCAAAATTAGGCCAATGGATCGGGCCACCTAAATTGCAAGAGAGAAAAAAGTAGTGTGACCTATCTCATTTACAGCGTATGGTTCATTGATGAATGACTCCTGTTATATCACACCATCGTAATGCTCCAATGAGAGAAGGAATATGAGATTGTCATTCACATTTCCGCCCAATAAAAAGTTTACCACTCCGGATATAACCAGGGATGTTTCAACCACCATAGACCACTACCCCCAATAAATCCTGGGGAACTTCAAAAGGATTTCAGAGCAGGAGCACAGGTTCTGTCCCTTGGTGTGTGTGTGTCTGTGTGTGTGTGTGTCTGTGTCTGTGTGTCTGTGTCTGTGTGTGTCTCAGTATCTGTGTCTGTGTCTGTGTGGGTCTGTGTCTGTGTCTGTGTGTGTCTGTGTCTGTCTGTCTGTTTTTTGTGTGTGTAAGTGTGTAAGTATGTACTCTTGTCTTTATGTCTTTATGTCTGTCCATCTTTCTATGTGAATCCCTCTCCTTCAATTGGATGCTATCTAAAAACCATGTTAATGGGATAGCATCAGCTTCTTTCTGATATCCTACACGTAGACGCTCTCCTACAAAATCTTATAAAGCAAAAGAAACTGTGAGTAAAGTTAGGTTAATAACAAAAGAATCAGATGGATATTGGTCTGGAAACTGAGAGGTAGCAGTTTCTGGGCCTAGGGCATAAGGGAAGAGTCTGTAGATCAGATGGGAAAGCGAGGGAAACAGTACTAGTCTCTTATTTTGAGCCATTTTCAGGAATATAGCTCTGTAATATTTGTCCGTTTTTCCCCACATTATGTCATATCTGAACATAGCTATGAATAACAGAACGCTCCGTGTTGTATTAATCCATCTTGAAACATTTTTTTTTACACATTTCGCCTATATTGGCCTATCATGACACCTTTGGTACGAGTTTCTCGAATGCAGAGTCTATTTGCAGTGTTAGTGTAGTGTCTTGATAATCTCTCCTCTGCCTCTATGATTACATGCATATGATTATGTACATCTTTTTGGATAGGACAGATTCACAGTCTTGGAAATTCAGAATTCCAGTGTACATCACAATAAGTTACATAACGTTTTTCTCTAGTTTGAGAACTTCACAATAATCTATGAAAATATATAAGTAAAACTAAAAAAAATCGGTAATCCCACCAATGGCAGATTAGGAATGCCCTCCCTTTGAAAATCTTTGGATCCAACCCTGCTCAAAAGTCGGTAAATTGTATAGACAGCCCTCTTGATTTCTAGCCCCATTGGCAGTTCACTTCTCAGTTGGGAACAGTTGATATCTCTTTTCAGACCGAGTAGCCGCCATCCCCTCCCTGCCTCCAAACCCTTCCGACCAATAATCGTGGTATGAGTTACTCGGAGCCGCTCGGAGATGCTCGGAGATGCTCTGCCCCGTACATGGCGCTAATCAAAGCCGCCCATGTCAACTACAAATATTTTGACCAATAGTCCATTACCGCGCCATCTTTGTTGGTCACGTGACACAAACACGGCTTCTTGTCGTTAGGTTGGGCGCCGGTAGGGGGAGGGGTGGAGACAGGCAGATGTCAATAGGACTCACCAGGTGGAGCGCGGGTCGGGACGTGCGGGCGATAATAGAGGTAGGAGGGACGTAAAGGTACGTCTTAGCGGGGAGTACGGGGCGTCTCAGTACGCACGTGATCTGATAATCAGAGATTAACGATTGTATTTCACACCAAGAATGTCTATTCAACATCGCACCTTCGTGGTAAACCTGAAACCCTAGGAAATGTAGTTTATAGATCATTGCAGCGGATTGCGATCAAAAACATTAAGTTACATTTCTCAAAGAAATCATCATTATGATGATTTTATTGTAAGAACTATGATTCATCATCTTGGTATTGATCTATAGCTACAATTACATATAATATCAATCTGGATGAAATAGTGCAACTGAACATTCCAATGAATAAGAATGTTTGGAAGGTCCTCCAAATTTGTTGAAATTTTGTATTTTTTCTGACTTCTATAAACTTAATTCTTAATCGAATCTCCAATTTACATTATATTTCAATTCTTTCAATAGGGCGGTTAGAGAATCGAATCTGTGATCAACATTTAATGACACATCATTCACCTTGCTATATGCATGTATTATTCAGCAAATGAACAAAATCAGAAGGCTGATGTGAAATTATGAAATACATGTATCCCCATTTTGCACAGATTTTTCCAATAAGCTATCTGGGCGCTGAACGGCAATTATAGAATGTTTGCTTATTTCTTGCCTAGTTTTGTTGTATCCCTTTATACAATTATCTATCATTACAATTTAATAGGTTTTTTTAATAGGTAATAGGTTACTTATACATCATGATACTGTCCAACTGTGTGCTTGTATCTTACCGAACACAGGATAATTGAGGTATTTGGATTGCTCTCAGGGATCAATTGTAGTTATTTTTTTCATGCTTATTGATTTCATAAGGTTAATATTTAGTTACATATAAAGGTCAGATGCTATATTTGCCTAATTCAAGGGATAATTTTTCAATCTAAAGGGTGGAAATTGCTTTAGAATATCTGAAAATCAAGGGAAAGTTCCTCAGTACATTTATCTCTCTTAATATATGTTAGTGATTGATGACACTTCTTCCTATCGCAGTTCAAATCGTTGGAAAAGCTTAATATGTTCTTTGGTTACTATTTACCCAATGATCTAAACAGACTATAAACAATATAGTGAATGGAAAACTACATAATACCTGCATGAAGCAATTCTGGTGTCTGGTGTGACCCTATTATCTTTTCTCATTATTGGTGAGTACTGTGCGTTGGGCCCAACAAAACAAATAGAAGCTATGGACACAACCAAGAAACCCCTGAGTCAGTAGAAACCACATTCCGACAGAAATTGGCCCCGTACCCTCAACGTAACAACATGCCTCGATATCACATGCTTGACATAAAGATGGATGTTAGAGGGGTCGTCCCCAATGAATGCATTCTCGGATTCGGGACCCCCTCGTTGCTATGTTGTGTGCCTTATCTCCGCCATTATCTTTGGTGCAAACAACTCCCTAGATACTACTGACAATGCAAGGGGCAGGGAGGGCGGGAAATACTTAAACACTGACAAAATATACTTAAATGATTCATTCATCTCCAGAAATTTCACAACATGTGTGTAAACATGATACAAATAACATATGTGAAAACTAGGGTCCTAACATTCTTGTATTTTTCAATGGGTAGAGAAAACTGTTTCTTAACCATTGAGCCTATGGGGTTGTATTCACCAACGTTCACACCTTACTGTAGCGCCACCTACAGCAAGTGCCCGGATAACCGAATCCGAGAATACAGATACACCCTAAATGCAAGGTGGCCTCTGGAGTGGTTGAACCACGCCCTAATTCTGTCAATGATATATTCACACACACCGACATCTCAATGTGACCCTTGTGAGTGAGGGATGCTGGTATATTGGAGGAAAAGGGGGCAGGGTATGTGGCGGCCCAAATGTTATTGACATCGAAGTTAGGAGTATTATCTTGGAATAATGCGCCTTTGGTTTGTATGTATTATATGCAATCTGTCCGTGAGAATGCCAATTACTTGTTAGAACAAAATATCAATGACTTCGAGGTTGGGATTAAAAGTGTTATCTATATAAGTAATGTATGTATTCATTAATCATTAATCATGGTTCACTAATTGGGTGATAAGTCACACTATTCCACGAATATGTAGTAAGAATATAAGTAGGAATATTTGGAAAACGGCTATGCCGATATAAGGCGTATGTCGTAATCCTTTTTTAGCCACAGTATGATGTATAGATCATAACACTTTTATTAACATCCTCTTTAACACCTTTTCTTTAGACATTCGTCTGAACACATTGGTCTGCGGCTCACACCATAATAATCCCACCCCATACTGGATATATCCCAGGGTTGGACAAAAGAACCATATAAGTCTTCCTTGTCTCCTAGTATTAGTGTTTCTAAAATAGGTGAGAATTTGTTTTTCTGTATCCCGAAGTACCATCGAAATATTATGGTTTCTTACATTTTTCAATCGACATATTTGCAGGTTTGTGAGGTAATCAAAATGCTGTATTTTAGGTGAAAATAGGGTTGGACATTATAGGTTGGGCTGACAGGCTTAACATTGGTTCCAATGGGGAAAAACAATGTATAAAGCTGCATTTTACAATTTTTTAGGAAGAAATTTCTCAACCAAATTGTTTTGGTTAATTTTGTATTATGCAAGTGTCTTCATGGAAAAGGAACGGAGTCAATTTTGAAAATATTTCTTGGTAAACTTTGACTTTGGTGTAAATTGGGATGGGCGTATTACGATCCTTACACAAAAGAAAAATTAATGGTATAAGGTCAAGCACTTGTAATCCGAACACACTTTCACGTATGGAAGAGTATGCACCTCTATCCTTTGTTTATTCCAACCCTTACAAGTCTCAAGAATAAACACCGTAACGTATAGTAAGCAGGTAAATAGGAGATAGCACGGTCTTTACACCCTACTACCTACAGATTACACGCACGTGGATGTGCTCCAAAAAATAGGATAAGAACATTATTTTTTACCGTCCATGAAGGAATTGGTGAGAAGGTAGGGAGGGCGCGGACGGTGAAGGATAGAAATCGGAGGTGTGCAACAGCTATCCCGTTGGCCAAAAACATTACACGTTATACTCCAAGTTCTTTTTCCCTTTTAGGCTAAGAGTTAATATGAATCTACTTAAGTTTCTGATGTAGATCTTCGAGCAGCTGCAGGGGGCTCATAACAGTTTTAATCAAATTATCACGCGGGGAACAAATGATTATTTTTATGAAACCTGGAATTCATCAAGACTGATTTGATTCAGTTAAGAAAATCAGTAATCATACAGTAATCATGATTTCCTACAAAGTTGGGTAAACAGAAGGAAAAAGTCCTAGGCGTCCACCTTACACCAATGATGTTCTTCATAGCACATACTCTGATCCAGTAGCACGGATTATTCCAGGGAAATCCAGGGGGCAGGGTATCCTGGTTCCCATTCCTTTTCCAGGCCCGTACGCAGCTTCTGATGTGAGGGGGTGGGGGGGGGGGGGTCCACAAGTGGAACTTTTGCCTATATTTTCAATGATTTGAACTTGAAAAGGGTGGTGGCGGCCAGTAAAGAGTGGAGTTTTTGAAGGGAAGGTGGAACGTTTTGAAAGATTTCATTTGTGGGGGGTGGCCCGCAACCCCCGCCACCCCCTCTAGTTACGGGTCTGCTTTCGTTGGACCCCGTTAGACATGTACATATGCGACGTTTCATTAGTCAGTTATTTTCCTTCCCTGGCCCCCTTTTTAGAAAATCCCGTACAAGTATGGTCATGAACAGTACATCGAACAGAAACAATTTCGTTACTCTTTATCTACAATTTAAGCCAGTGCAAATTGCCTTTAACCTCTGAACGTTGTGCTTGGGTCTAGTCCCTGGATATTCATGGACGTGCTAACATCATATTTTGTGGCAATTTCCTTAAGCCGTTTACACTTGTTGACCCCTGGACCCCCTCTGGTAAACCGATGGTTACGGCACGTGTAGGCACGGACTGCATATAGATACATGTAGGGCTCATCTCCAGGCACTAATCACAACTCACCCCACCCGATGCAACGCTATGTCCATGAGAACTGCTATAGACCGTTAAGTGTTAAGCAGTGCTTGTACTTCCTCAAAACCTAAAAACTGAAAAAGACCCTCTCCTTCTAACTGATAACCCATGATAACCCAGTGGCGGATTTAGAGAGGGTGCGGGGGCGCACGCCTCTCCCTTTCTTTTTTGGGGGAGGGGTGTGTGTCAAATTTGGACTTTTTTATTTGAAAATTCAGCCACAAAGTAATTAAGGAATATTTTTTCCAATAGTACGCCCACCCCCTCTTTTCGAAATCTTGGACCCGCCACTAAAACCAGTTTACTTTCTTTTACACAATTGTAAATTGCCTACAAGGCCAATCATTTGCGGACATTGATATTGTTAAAGGGTTAAAATAATGTCTACAGCATAGGCCCTAACTGTTGAAAATAAATTAGCCTCGCAATATGCATGTTCACATCTTCGCGGTACGTGGTTCTTGTGGGATTTGACGGGGACTGTAAGTGAAAGACGTCATATGATCAGTACGCGCATTGTAAGTTCTTAACCTTTATACGTCTGATGTACATGTATCTGATAAATGCACGATAGTCATAGGTTAGGTCAGCAGGAAAGAGCTGTAAGCATCTGTATTTAATGAAAAGAAGAACAACAACAACAAAACTGACAAGTGGTCAATAGGTATTCACTGTAATAGACGGCATGTGAAGAAACATCAATTACATAATTTCATATTGTTAAACACGTCCATAACAAGAACATTTAGATATGATTAAATGAAAAGGTAAGCTTCGTAGAAATATCTAGCCAACACCTGGCGGCCCCCCCCCCCCCCCACGGCGCCCATCACGCCCTCTCCGGTTGAGGGTGCCCCTCCTCCAGGGTCGACGCCCGTCAGACGCCCGTCGGACGCTCGGATCACCTCCTCACGTCTCACTTTACCACCAGGGGGCGCCTCCTACAGGAAGGGCCGCATTGCGCATGTCTCAGACGTCGCTGGTCATCGGCGAGTTGTGTTTAATCAGACTAACGGACGCAGCTGGCCGGAGACTGGTCAACTTCCGGTCATCTTTAGGTTTTAGAATTAACAAGGCGCTAAAATAGGCGTCATAGGCACGTTTCCATGTCTATGTGGGTACATTAGCAAGGCATATTGTGCTGATATCAACAGTAAGTGATAATACTCACTGAATAAACAAGTGTGGTAATGATCTTTTCATAGTAAATGAGATTTACTCAGTTTTATGGGAAAAAAGATACAGATAAGGTACAGAGGTAAGCACCTGGCTTTTTGTTATGTAGAAACTGTAAATCAACTCATAGCTTTTCCGTCTCATTTCGAATAAAATGCGATATATAATCTGAATGTGTGCGTAACCTATTCCAGAAACAGATAAATACCTTGATCATGGCGTAAGATCCAAAAAGTATGCTTTATTTTGCTAGACAGAACGTTTGAAACAAATTACAAGTTTCGTGGACATATAGGATCCCTAGATTTAGTCATTTCCTCAACGTGATGTCACTGTATGTAGGTCCTTCACGCCTCGTGTCTTTGCCAACATAAACACTGAGGATAAGAAGGTACTAGGCTGGTTAGTGTTGAAGGTGACCCAATGTTGTAGATAAACTTGCCGTAGCCTGGACCAGATAACTGCTGAAATATACAAGCCCTGCTGCTGAGGGGTTCTTCGTCCAGTTGAGAAAATCAATAGAGGCAGAGACACACAAATATACCTGCGTAACAGGCTAGCCTTCCCAGCTGAAAACACACGCCAACAGAGGCAGATAGGACACGGCTGATATTATCGTTCTGTAAGGTAAATAAACGGCCCTGAGTTTAACAACTCCAGTCTGTGGGATCTGCAGCTTAGATTGTACATGTACCTATCTCAGATGGCTGCTGTTGTACAGCTTGTCGCAGTAAGGGTTTACTCCAGATAGTTGGTCAGGTTTTGTGTTCGGGTCTAGCCAATATTTCACTGCTTTGTACAGGTTTAGTAACTTCCAGGGAGCCTTATAGGCGGAATATGTGGCATATCAATTATTTTCATAATGTTAACAAACACGTTTCTTGGGGAAACTATACGCCTTTTCAATAAGCCTGGGCATTGTGCTACTCTATCTACCTTTTCAGACTTTTGGTAACTACATGTAGGTTACTTCACTTCATATTGGTTGACCATAAGAGAATCCCCTAAAGTTGGTTTCAAATTTAATACACTGGGGTAGTGCCACTTTATTGAAAAAGTGTATATATATAGTAAAACGAATTAACTAAATAATTATTTCAGGACCCACCTATTACAGTACATTTGTGCATGTTTCTAACATTATTCAAGTAGGTAAAACATAGGAAAATATATAGTCTGGCGGCCAATGCATGAAATTTACACTTTTGTTTGCCATGAAAGGTTTATACCTGAAACCATTCTAGGGTTGTAGTGGGGTCCTCTGGGAACCATGCCTAACCGGTAGTCACTCTGTACAGGTGTGCATGGCTGTGACAACCGCCATTTTGTTTTGCAGTGTCCAGGGAAATTTAACATGAAAAAAAAGAACTAATTTTGAACTGACACATTCAATTTTGTACCAATCTATTTCATTTTGTACATTCTAATAGTTATTAGAACAGGTAATTTCTATGTCAAATGATTTTGACCTTTATGGAGGTCAAGGTCACTAAATTTGACCTCAAAATCTGAAAAATATGACAAAATCAAAGTTGAACTTGAAGCAAACAGTGCTACTCTTTAAATTGTCCTTAATTTAAGTGAACATATCTCAATCTGACTCTTGTGATATTCAGAAAAGCAGAACAATTGATTAGATGAAGAAATTTGGCCACTAAATTACACGTTATGTGACAGAAATTGAAAAAAATCTTAATTTCCAAAGATTGAGGAAAATGAATTTTCTGTCAATTCCTATCTCAATATGGCAGGTACATAGCTATTATTAGGTCAAGTATATTAGCTATTTAGTTTGTCCCTCAAAAGGTCAAGGTCATCAAATTTAAAGGTTTACACATTATGTGTAAACAATTATTAAGTAACCTTATAAAGTACGTCTCTCATGCTTAAATTGTGGGAAAGACTAAAACTCGATTCTTTGACTCAATTCAAAAGCAGTGATTAGCCTTATCACTGCTTATGGAATGGGCAAAATGTCTGTAAAACAATAGGAATATAACTTCAAACTAACTGCCCTGCCCTTGAAATTATGCTTTGATATAAAAGACTATATTCATATTTTACTCTATTGATACCAATATAAAACAAACTAAATGTGATAGCCTAGAAAATAAATCTTAAAAGAATAAATCAATAGAAAAGTGAGTGTATTTTCATAATTTATTCTAATAATTTTGGGGGATCTTGACAGAGGGATGGGTGAGGGATTATATAATGACAGGAAAGATATTGTTAAAGTCTTTAGTGTTAGCCTGAACTAAGGTTAAATATGCATAGCTTCAGTCAATTTACCTGGCCTTAAGCAGGCTATAGCCCCGTGTTTAAGAGCCCTATCAATTTTAGCAGTATTTCATTGAGATAATTGTTTTAGATTTGTAAAATGTATACTTGAGGGACATTATAGTCCAAAGATACCTTACCAAGCAAATGTTTGGTAGATTAATTATATTTGATCATCTATATTACCGATATTAACTTAGGGTAGAGCACATCATATTGAAGTGTTAGAAGATGGAAGATACAGTAGAAACTCTCTAATGCGACCACCTTAGGGACTGAGCCAAAAGTGGTCTTTAAGTGAGGTGGTCGCCTTATTGAAGGGGTACCACAGGCCAGTCTCTAGATAATGATAATAATTAAAAGAAGTTTTTAATCAATGCTTCTCCCCTATGATAATGATCATAGGGGAAAGAAATGTTGTCTTATTTATCAAATTATTTGATAGATAGGACATTTCTTTTCACTTGGGACACATGGTAATAATATTGTAAAGCAATGAACATTATGCCCTTGATCAGTAGGATAACTGTTGGAGTGTGTATGCGGTTTTGGACTTTTGAGGGAGTAGGGGAAGTCAGGGGGGGCAAGGTGAGACATTATGACACCTGGGGAGCTCCTAGGCTGCCATGAGGGGTGGGGGGACCAAGGTGAGAAAATATCACTCTCAGTGAGCGAATATGTCGCCCTGAACTTCTGAGGGGGTAGGGGAGGTGCAAAGATATCACTCATAGTGACCGCATATGCCGCCCTGAACTTTTGAGGGGTAGGGGAGGGTGGGGGCGACCTAAGTGAGAAGATTCCACTCACAGTGAGTGCCGGGGCCGCCCTGAACTTCTGAGGTAGTAGATAAGGGGAAGAGACAACATAGTGCGACATTAGATTAGGGAGTTTCAGATCCCGCAGTACATCTCAATAATTATGTATCAATAATCTACCTAGCCAGATAATATTATTAGGATATACCAAGTGTACAGTTTGGTGATTGAAATTTGGGTCTTGCAATATAACTGTATGACAGTATACCCATAAAGATATATTTTTGATATACATATAATTACTAAAGCTGAGATAAAAGATACATAGATACACAAAATATGAATTTGTGTAAAGTGGTCGCATTATGGAGGCTAAATCATCATTTGTGGACTGGACATTAGGTGGTCTCTTTGTGAGGCCCTCACTTAGAGACCGGTCTCATTAGTGAAGCAAAAGCAAACATCAAATAGAGGGAAACAATCCAGTCTGATCCAAAAAGTGGTCTTTACTGAAGTGGTCGTTAGGTGGGTCTCTACTGTAGTTGCAAGAGGCATCTCCAAAACAGAACATCAATGAAGGACATATTTCACAACACCAAAAGTGAAAAGATCCTGCATTTCTGTTGAGAATGCCAACTGGTAGATGAAATCTAAGAAAGGATTCAAGAGTCTGGGATTCAAAAGGTAGTAGGTAAATACAGTTTGGATATTGTTCCCCTAGCATCAACAACAATACAGACAAATGATCTTGATCTACCTACTAGTGTCTACCAGCATGTGCCTACATAAGATAGCTTCTTGACATTCACCCATTTACTCAAGTAAATCTATAAATAATATTCTTAATGACATATGGGTAGGAATCTGAAAAAAAAACATGCAATAATTAGAGGTTATAGTAGGGTAGATGTGTATCATGAATGGCCAAAGATGCACTTTCCATGTAGGGGCATACACTCACATCCAATAATATCCCAGAAATCTTTCTTTAATAGTTCATCCCAACTGAAGCATACGGATATACCTTGGAAGATCCCCTTGGACAGATAAGGCTGAATTAGAGTCTCGAGGTATAAGTAATAATGTATTACTTTTTTAAGTATTTCCTGTTTTTAAATATTAGTGATTGCTTGAAATTACGCTTCAACTGGCACAGATCAGTGTGAACGAGCTTCTATTCAAAATTAACCCAAAAGACCCAATCTGATCAGGGCCATACATGGGTAGCTTCCCCGGAAACATCGATGAAATTTCGTAAGATTGATAAGTGTTCTTAGATAATACATAGACCATTACATTTGATGACCTTGACCTATTTAGGGTCTATATTAACAGTTCATGTACCTACTCTAATGATACCTGGATATGTAATTAGTACAAAGCAAATGTAGGAGTGTGAGATCTGAATTCTGAGAAAATTCATTTTCCTCAATCTTTGGATATTGAGATGTTTTTCGATTTCTGTCACATAATGTGTAATTTGGTCACCAAATTTCTTCATCTAATTAATTTTTCTGCTTTTCTGAATATCACAAGAGTCAGATTGAGATATGTTCACTTGAATTAAAGGGCAATGTAAAGTGTAGCACTGTTTGCTTCAAGTTCAACTTTGATTTTGTCATATTTTTCGGATTTTGAGGTTAAATTTAGTGACCTTGACCTCCATTTAGGTCAAAATCATTTAACATAGGAATTACCTGTTCTAATAACTATTAGAATATGTAATATGAAATAGATCGGTGCAAGATTGAATGTGTCAGTGCAAGATTAGTTCTTTTTTTTTCATGTTAAATTTTCCTGGATGCCGCAAAACAAAATGGCGGTTGTCACAGTCATGCACACCTCTACAGAGTGACTACCGGTTAGAAATAGTTCCTAGAGGACCCCACTACAACCCTAAAATAGTTTCAGGTATAAACCTTTCATGGCATACCAACTCCAAAAATAAGCTACTTTCTTGGACTTGGCCGCCAGACTAATAGAATAACCCCTTGCCGAGGGACCATCCGATTGTGACTACATAGTTTAAGGCAAATATGTAGATATTTTAGGAGACGGAGCGGAGATCAGCTTATCGTGATTCACAATGTCGCACATAGGTGCCACCTGTTGAGAGGGGCAAGCAGTAACGTCCCCAATATGGAACTGCATTTATAAATATTTGCAGTGATAGGGTTTCAATCAGTCAGCAGGCAATTCTTATTACATGTTGCAGGAGTTTAATTTCAAATTTCAGAGCACCCTTAGATTCATATTACGGAAAACATTTCTCTTCAAATCCTGAATACGCAAGCCATATTGAAATATAACTTGCAATTGGACATGTGAAGTAATACCGGTACATGCATATTGAGTATTCAAAATATTTAAAATACTTTCCTTTGGAGTATAATCGATTTATTCAATGCAAACTTGTTGGTATACGTTTCCGATTTAGCATGCGATAGTTCTTTCCAAATAAGTGGAAAGGCTAGTACATTTTACCGAACCTTTATACTCTGTAAATAGTTAAGATTGACACGGGGGGAGTGACTTGATCGATATACGCCCAGATGTGTGTGTCCAGGTTTCAAAAATGGACCCTCACAGAAGGAATTTGTCCGTAGAAAAACATACCCTAAAACAAGGGATCATGTACACCAATGAGACCCTTATCAAAGGACAAATGAAATCTTATTTTACTCACAAGTACCAAGTCCTACTCAGTTTGGTTTAATTCAAAGACTTTCAAGTATCTAAAGGTTCTACACCAAATAAACAGCTCAGAAACAGCTCACACCTTTTCTCACTATCCACTTGTTAATGATAGTGGGTCAACTTAGCATTATGGTTGAATCTAATGCCCTTATAGAAGAGGACCACTTCCTTGAAATGCACCCTTACTGAGTGGCACGTGCTCATTTAAGGCCCTTTGTAAGTGAAAGTAGCGCCACTCATTTCACTCCCTCCATGCTGAAAAAAGACCCTTATCCTTCCCTTTTCGACACACATATTCAGCAGACTTACCATGAACTCGCACCCCCCCCCCCCCACCCCCACAAGCCCTTGTAGGACTATGTAAATAATATACAATTTTGACATTATGAAGGAGTTGATTTTTAATGCGCATGAAAGAATTGTGTATCATGATACCTACAGCTGGCTATTCGGTGTTCTGCTTGTGCAGAGTTTGTTGTGGCGTCACCTGGAGAGTGAAGGTGGAACAGAAGGATGAGTGCTTCTTCTCCAACAACCAGATGTCAGGCCTGGGCTTCGGCTGGAGAGATCTGCATCAATGATGTCTCTCAGTGGAAACGGGGACGGGGATGTGGAAACGGGGGAATCACATATATGTATATTATATATACCAAATATGTCATTATATATACCCAATATGTCATAATGATAACCTGATGTGCTTCTGGAAGAACAAGAACATGCACTCACATGAAGTTGCCAATAAACTTGTTTTCAGAAAATATATACACATAAATGCATCTTTCTAATGTAAGTGTGCTACATCATTGAAATCATGTTTATTAGCAGGCGCGGATTCAGGGGATTTAGGGGGGAGGGGATCGTGCAGGGCAAATAATCCCCCCCCCCTTATTTGTTTTGGCCCAAATATCAAATTTTCTAATGTCAAATCCTGGGCTCGGGTAAAAATTTGGCTTTTGCATGCCCCTCCCAACCCACCCTTTTTTTCAAATTCCTGGATCCGCCCCTGATTAGGGCAGAGGTTCTGATCTACTATTTAAGCCTCTGAGTTGTAAAGATTAGTGTCTCGGTCGGTCACATTAACCAAACCATCGCCAAGGCAATAGGTAAGACAAAACAATGATAATTATTATTATTATTCAAAAAAGACTCAACAGTGACGACTTTTGTTTTATTTCAAATTTCTACCAAATATGAACACGGTAAAGCTGCAAACCGTACAAAGATACATATCTTAACATTAACAAAGCTGTTGCTATCATTTGAGTTGGTAGTTACTGGAACAGTGAAGCCCTTTATCAGTTTATGTAACGAGCCACTTTACGGGGATTTCGGGGAATTGTGTGGGTTTTTGCTTGGATTTCCAAATGATATTTTGTAGATAAGAATCAACTATATCGACAACATAACTCACCATGTCCATTTAAACAACCTTGATTGTTTATCTCACAACCCTATTATTTAATGTAGCATTTGTGTAATTTACACTTATGCTGATACAAACATGTCCAGAGGTGTGAACTAATTAGAATTCACATCAATATACAGATACAAAATTTGTATCTGTATATTGCTTTGAATTTTAATTAAACTTTGTTTTATCTGCGAATCCTCATTCGAAACATTTGATATTTTGAATGAAGATTCGCAGATAATATAAAGTTTGTCAAATTGCCATATGAATTGCAGATGCTGTTTTCAAAAGAACTTCGAATGAAACATTCAATTTCATTGGGGAACCTTGCTTGAGTCCATTCGATTCACGCATACTGTAATGCCTTTCACTGCCTTGAAATGCATTTAGATTCGCTGACACAAGTTTTAAAACAGTAGTTTAATCAAGTTTGCAAACTCTGTAAGTTGCAACAATATTTGGAGACTAGAATAATTCCAGTCTTCACTATTCCAATCAGTTCGTTTTCAGACCCACAGATGTGTCTCTAGACGTATTTTACCTCTCATTTATGGTGTTATCGATTTCAAGAGGGCTTATATTAAGGGGTATTGTTCTCTTGCCATCCTGTGGTTATTGCAAGCGACTGGCTGCTGGTGTAATGAGATGTACAGCTGCAATTATC
The DNA here is from genome assembly GCA_936440205.1 of Lepidonotus clava. Lineage (NCBI taxonomy): Eukaryota > Metazoa > Annelida > Polychaeta > Phyllodocida > Polynoidae > Lepidonotus > Lepidonotus clava. Next base: position 31,193,696 of record OW387143.1, read on the forward strand.
TATTTCTAGCAGTTCTCTACCTCTCTGTTACTTTATAATAGCGACTGTGCAATATTCTACTTATTATTGCTCTTTTATTGTTATAGGGACCGGTAGCTAGCATAAGTGGCATGGTTGGCAAAAATTTGGTGTTATGAAATGTTTTGCTAAACATGATATGATAGGCATAACATGAGTGAAACACTGATCAAGAATTTTTTTTAATTATGTATTAACATCTTCATACAAGCAGGTGAATAGTGAACATCGGTGTACCATAACAAACAACGTTAAGTAAATGTTAATGAGCAATGAAAGATGTGCAACCATCAATGATCTTCATGAGGCTAAATACAGTATGACTAGAGACTGACATATTTGCAAAGAACTGCAGATATGCTTTCAATCTATTAAACTTTTCCTGTAGGCAATTGACAGCTGTTCATCTGTGCTCGACATTTCCCAGAATTTAATACCTCCTGCCATTGGGCTTTTAAGATAAAGTTCATATGTTCGCTTCTTCTTTTTCTTAAACTGCACCCTCTTATTCCTCCTTAATGTATAGTGGCCATCTTAATTTTAAGTTAGGTTCCAGCTGACTCTACAGAATATATAACACTCTGCTCCCTTCATTGCTTCTTTAATGGTTGAATAGTTTATGCAAATCTATCTATGACATCACTTTTCATGCATCGCACAATCCATTTCTGTACTCTTTCTAACATGTCTACCCTGATCCAATACTGGTTCATTCTCTATCATGAAATGTGCCTAATCCAATAATCCCAGAATCAGTGGTGGATACAGCTTTTGAAAAAGGTGGGACGGGCGCTGATAGAAAGGGGAGCGAGCGCACCTTTTCCCCGGAATTTTACATCAAAAACTCAAAATTTGGCCAGGAAAGGGGGACATGCCCCAGCTCCCCTCTTAAATCCGCCACTGAGAATGATCTGTTTATGAAATAAATTTGCCACGTCACATTTAATGATCTAATTTTGCATAATAATTATTGATACACTCTATTGTATATATTTTTCATAAAACCTATCACTGAAATTCAACTTGTCATTCACTACAACTGCTAGAAAATCATAATTTATGCATGTTCTCTATCATATCACTTTCTTGCAATTTTTTACCATTTGCACAATACTGACTGAGCTTGTGACTTAACTATCCTATGATTAAAGAATTTTTTTCCTGGATTTGTAATAGTAAATGCTTTAACTAAAGCATTGCACATAATTATAGCATATATTTTATTAATATAGATTATAATTCACTTGGAAATCACCCTTGTTGGATGGAGGTGAAGTATGTATTGCGCATCATGATTGATGCGGAAGCCTTGTTAACATATTTGGTCTTCCATTATTCGGAGTTGTTTGTCAAATTGAAGGAATGAGAAAAAAGGGAAGGGGTGTTCGTCGCCTGCTTCATGTCGCAGGTCCAGGCGCAGAAGCACACATGCTGGGTACAAGGATGCATGGGTGAAGGGGGTTTCTCAGAGTCATACTTTGTGCATGAGGGCAAGTTGGGTCATGTCCAATGGGAGGGACAAACGGACATCAGGGGAGGGAGGTGAGCCAAGGACTTTGGTAGACGTAATGCTTCTCATATTGGTGACTACTGTAGTAGGCCTTCTAGTATTCCATATGAGGACTGGAATGTAGGGCCGTCACAAATAATAAATGGGTGGTAGCATGTTTGCTGTTTTCTCGTACCAGTTTAGCCAAAACTTGTGTAAGTCCAATCATCAACCAGTCTAACTATGCTGTATATATGTGTTCTCGTTCTTCATGCATAGTTATCAGAATATTGTCTACGTTCTGCAGCAATTCTTCAAAGGAAGAAGGAGGTATGAACACAGTGAGTACCAAAAAGGGACTGTTTATTTTGTACTTACATCCATGCTTATACAGCTATGTTCTTCATTCTCATTGGCTAATCCTGGTCACATGGTCCACATGACCCCATGTGATGTCATTTCCAATCATATATTTTGATACTAATAATTTATAACTTTGTTCATTAACGCGGGCTTTTCATGCCATTATGCAAATACTCATTCCAGCTCAGAAACACTCAACATTTCTATAATCACTTAAACAATTTCAAGTACACAACAACAATTAATGAAAGGACAATTGATCTATTACTTTAGCATATATAATTTTACTCATTTTGATTTCCTACAACTAGTGCTGCCCTAATTACAAGGCTTCACAGTTTGTGATAACAGATTCATCACACTAACATTATTATCAATATGGCATTTATCTAGAGAGAAAACAATGACAGTGAAAATTGTATTGTATCTCGCTTGTTCTGGCTGGAAGAACATACTTGTCTGAAGTCAGTCAACACAAACTACCTAAAAATAAAAAAAACACGTTACTCATCCAGCAAGGTAAGTCGAGTTTTAGTTCCAGATCCTTTTAAGCGCTGCTAGGCAATGTGAAATCGGGCTGAAGCACTGGTTGTAATACTGGGGGTGGGTAGGTCGGGTTGTTCGCGTCTCTGGTGCTGATAAAAGTCGTAAGTGTCCTCATAATAATTATTAGGATTGATCATTCTAATCTCTCTGAGGTGGGTCCCATATGCGAGCGTACACAAAACTCCTGATGACATTTTCTTGAATGAATTTCTATTCAAAGACCATAAATATGGAAAAATCTCGTTCCCAAATTTACTGCCAGATATTTTTGTTGACTTCCCAGATTTCTTACTTTTTTACATCCTCTATAGTTGATATAACTGTCTATCTCAAAGTAGGATGCATTTACATCAAGGGCCCATTGCTTAAGTTAGAAGGGCACTTTAACAGTATAGGTAGAGAGACCCCCAGCCCACCTCTCAGGCGTGCTTTTAGGTGTCCGGCCACCTCTCAGGCGCGTGAAAGTGACACGACCACGTGATCCGGGCAATCGATCCCCGCTGGTAGCCGGCGCTCAGGGGGTATTTACACAGAGCCGGCGGGTAACCAGCAGGCCGACTAAGGTGTTTAAGTGGGGAGGGCGGTGGGGGGTTAGGGGGTTGACCAGATAGCAGGGGATGAGCTGGGAGGTGTCGGCAGCACTTGGATGGTGCCCAGTAACCCCTCCCACCGGTCCTCCTCCCTCCTCCAGCCTCCAATGTGTAGCATAGGGTGGGATATCTCTATGTATTTTGGATTACAAAATGGTCACTTAATGTTGAACTTTTTTTTACCAAACCCTCCGAGCACACAACCTCTCTTCAATGTTTTTCCTTTCCTTTCCTTTTTTTTTTTTAAGCAAATATGTTTAGGTACCGGGCCTGAAAAGTGATCTCTTGCTCCTAAATGAATGTAGTAGGTTTTCTGAATTGGACTGAATTTGGACTCGAGTCAATAATATCGTTTTGCAAACATTCCCTCAGTGAAAAACTATGATTCACAGAGTTAGCACTCTGCATTTCTGTTTACATATAATGATGTCTCATTTTAATGGAAATAATACCTCCCCCATCCCAATGTTATCTTTCTCTCTTCCGAATACTATGGGAGTGAGGCACAGGGTGTCGGCCCCAGTTCTTTCCCTAAGAACACTTTTTTCTAGAATTGCTCATGAGATGGAGTCATCATTAAGCCGTGCGATTCTCCAGGTGTTCCTCGTTTCTTACCTTAGTAAATGGAACTATTTTCTAGAATGCTAACCATCTGTACTGAAAGTGGAGATGGGGTGGTTCTGTGTTCCCTTTTTCTTATTACATCCATCCTTAGAATAATAGGCCTATAGTACTATTAGCCATGTATTAGCCCTGAGTGATTTTTAACCCCAAACCCTTTTCTCATGCATTGTGCTACCCAGAAATGGGCCTACCCAGGTAAACATTGGCGCCCTCTAGTGAGGGTAACATGAGAGCCCAGTGACAACTGGTGTTACTGGTGTTACTGGTCAGAGTAAATGGTCAAGTCATGTCGCTGCATGGTCCCCCCAAACTCAGCCCATATTGGTGATGGTCACAACCCCTTAAACCTTGGTAAAGACAGTCCTTTCCTGGGTTTGCTGTCTACATACATACACCTCATTATACAAATATATATACAATCATATATTACATTTATTCTGTAGAAATAATTTTTCAACCTGTGGTTTTTCAACAGGTTAAAATCAACCTTGTGATTTCACACTGTTAATTATTGATATACCCTCCCAAATTATGGTTACAATCAATTCTGATGAAGCATGTGAAAATCCGAAACATGTATATTTGCCAATAATTCTACGTCTTAATAAATAGTAAGTCTACACAAAGCCGTCGTTGAGTTGGATGTACTCTTCACAATTTTATTATTATATTATGTGTGTATGTATCGGTGGGCCTGTGTGCATGTGTGTGCGTTTGCAGGTGGGCGTGTGTTTGCATGTGGGCGTGTGTTTGCATGTATGTGTGTGTATGTATGTATGTATGTGTGTGTGTGTGTGTGTGCGTGCGTGTGTGTTTGCATGTGTGTGTGTGTGCTTGTGTAGGAGGAGGAGGGGTATGAAGGAGGCACTGCAATACATGGAGAAAGTGGAATTTTCAGTTTCGTTATTTCTTTTGATTTACTTTCTACCTCCTCAGTAGGAAGATATAGCACAATTACGCGGTTATAACGAAGGAAAATGGTACCTGTAAAATTGATTTTGCCTAGTTGGGGTACGAGCTATTCTTCGATAGAGCCAATCTTATGAATAAATGGCAACACATCTTATATCTTCTTTTGTGTGCTGGCATCAGGGATCTGTAACACAGAAGAAAATCCCATCCGGGCGGGGACGAGCTTTGTTACAGTCATCCTGCCACATCAACATGATTTGGGCCTAATTAAAGAAGGTGATATGTTCTATTTCCCTGTGTAGTATTATCCCCTTTCGCAACATAAGGTTATATCCTGTGACCATGTGGGTGTGGCCCTATATAATTATGTATGTTATTTGTAGATTGAGGAAATATTTTATATCTAATACATCAGATGATATAACTATCATAATGTTCCTGAAGTTCTAAGCATTTTACCATTTTTTGTTATAATACTCTATGAAAATTACTAGCATGGCCAATTAAGGCACATGTTGCCATGGCAGGAGAAAATCTTTCAAAAAATAAGAAAGATATATGGAGGGTTGTGATATGTTGGTTTGTAGGGGATTGTGGGGTGGTAAAATATGTTGTAGGGGTTTATATAGTTTTGTGGGAATTTGACACCAGGTGTCAGGGTAGGGGGAGTATTGGGTGACCCCTATGGGCAGCAATGATCAAGCCTAGTACCCTAAGGTCTATGCTTAGAGAATCCAATGAGATCTGCTACTGGAAATTACAACTTTGATTAAACTTCGTTGTTGAATGAAAGTTTTGAAACTTGAAGTTTTATGACAAATTAATTTCCTAAGTTATCTCCTGCATATTATTTAAACGCATTGTGTCATAGTTAGCCAATTTTGGGGTTTAAATATGCCTCAGTTTTTATTTAATAAAATGTAGAAACATTACGACAAACAAACGTTTAATATTTTTCAGCATTAAATGCAAATATTTGGATCTACAGTTTCACCCAAAGGTATGTTTCATTCTTATTTGCAATAACATTGTGTTTGTAAAGCGGTAATTGAATTTGGAATTGCCACAAAAATGTGAAAGGATTCCATAACCGAGCCACCTTGCACAACATGAATTCGAGCCCCCCTCGACGATTAGTGTCCTTGTAAATTAAAGAGACATTTCATACTTCTGATGGGTTATTTACAGGCGAAGCTGCTGATGAAGTGTAAACTGAGAAGGTGCGAGACCCCTGGGTTTAAACTCCAGCCTGCACACAATGAAGAGCTGCGAGCTGGGGGTTCCTAAATCGATAGCTGAAGCCCTATTCGCCCTGGCTGACGAGGGTGCCTGCAATCTGAAAACGTTGGAAAATTTGGAGCTGCAGCCCTGATCATAGAGAGGCATTGCCAGGGGAGGATCCAGGCATTATAGAAAGGCGGGCGCCTACAACGCAAGTCCCTCATCAGCTCATGAGACGGCAATTTAACATTAAAAACTGTAGTGTTTGACCCAAAGGAATTTGTCACTTATATACATTCAACATAGTAGATGTATTTGTGTGCATTCCATGCGATTCTGGGGGACATAGTTCCTGCGAAAATGATCGCATCCAATCGCAAAGGGCCTACTTTTTTCTCAGTATTGTTATTCCATTAATCAAACATAATCTTGAAATACAATCCTTGAGCTACAGTTCTAACAGTGCATGTCTTTATGATGCTTATAGTAATTAGTGAAGCACTATGTGACTGAATTGTTTCAGTAAGTGTGAGATACCCTTATAATCGGGGGGGGGGGGGAAGATGCAGCCATATTGAGTGGCTCACACTAATTTCAGACCCATTGTGCGTGAAAGTAGCGCCACTCATTTCACTCCGTCAAAGCAGAAGATCGACCCTCTCTCTTCACTTTTGGACACAAACATCCGGGCAAATATGAAGTCGCACCCCTAGGTGACAGAACCATCGGCCAGGGTGAATGGGGCTTCAGCCTGCCTGCGGTCAGGCGCCGGGAGATGCTTCATCAATGTCTCACCTTTTCCCTGGGCTCAGTTTTATATTTAATGGGAATGTTATGTGTCTGATTATGGCTCTCACATTATTTGAAGCCACCTCATTGAGAGGCATTATTAAATGGGCAGGGGGAATTGAATGCCGAGCCTATCCTGCAGGAGGACATTACTATTAATGTGTTAAATTAAACTAATTAGATCATTGTAGACAAACGTCTGAAAGAATAGAGAATATCTTATCAATGTGAGTCCATCACATGTATGGGTAAGAGGCATACTTTTCATTAATGCAGTATTGGTAACATAAATGTAGTTAAAAATCTGATACATAATCTTATGGAAATATCATGGGATTGCAAAAATGTACATGGCTCTGTTCTTAAAGTTCTACTAAGAGTCAATTGGTTACCACTGGGGACAATGAAATTTATGTAGTGTATGATAACATTATAACCGTAAACTCCATCATATGATTTTTGCATCAGTATTTAGTTGTGGCTATATAGAGTGACAATTACAAAGTATCCCTTAATTACTTTTTAATTACTTTATGATTATGACGACCTGCAAATGTCAGTTACAGATAAAGACATATATGTGGTAATGAAGGTAAGTTTTGTTAAATATTTGTCATAAATATTGGCTAGAAATCGGGGACTTTGCCCCCAACCCCCTCTTTTTCTTTTCTTTTTTTCTATTTTTTAATTTTCTATTAAATGACTCCATAATGATCGAACTAAGACAAGCAATAATAGGATTATCTTCCACCAACACGTTGACTAATGAGGGGATGCCATTACATTATTAAGGAGAATTGATACAATAAATGTGGAGACAGTATTGTTTGTGTGCACTTAGTGTCAAAATGTAATCAGATGTAAATATATGGAAGGTGTAGGAAAACCATCGATATGAATTAGGAAGAGGTCCCCAAAAGCAATGTCTCATTAAAATCTGAATGAAAATTACAAACTCAAATACCTATAAAAGAAAAAACACGTTGTAAGAATCCAGCTTTCGCCATTAGTGTAGCATAAACCTTGAAAACTAAACTCAGATTCCATCCAACTAATGGAAGTTGTGCCTGTAGGCAACAATGGTTCATTATGACTGCGTCATGGTTTACATTTTGCAATGGGCCTAAGTAATGGTCATAGAATGTATTAACAAATGAATAGACTTGGCAAAAATTGTGGATCTACATTGCTTCTTTGATTCATTTAATGTACAAAAACGCATATGGTCAGAGAAGTAAGGTATAAGAAAGTTCGTGCAATTGTATTTGATAGATCATAGCAATTCTCGTACTGTTGATTGCCTTTTTAGGATAGGGACTGGTTAGGTGAGGCAGGAGCGCAATGTCTACCTAACTAGACACGCCATGTTCGGTTCTTTATGGAAGACATGCGACCTAGACAACATTATTATGAAACAGGCCCAACCGCTCTGGATTTCACAACAGCATAGTGGCATCCCTAGCGGTAAGGGTACAAATGTGTTGGATAAGCAGGACGGTACAAACGCTAGTGTGTTGAATGAACAGTCCACTCCTTAAGCCCTGTTTCCACCAGCCAATTTTACTACCGATTTCAAAAATTGGCAGTGGGAATAATAGTTAATCATGAACATATTACATACCATTAGAACGAGTTTTTAATTCTTTTTCCAATGGTATGTAAGATATATAATGTTTTGTTATGATACTAGTTAAAAGTAATAAATTACCAAATAATCAGCGGTTAAATCGGTTGGTGGAAACAGGGCATTACCCTCAGGCTTTATGCCTATTACACTTGCTCATAGGCCTTCCACAACCCCCCCCCCCCCGCCCCCAAACAAACACTCATTGACATTAACGTGATGTCCTTAACCGCAACAGACAAGTCGGAGAAACCACCTACCCTCACAGTTTTACAAGCCGCGTACACTCTAACCTCACCCACCCCCAGCAAACATAAATACCATCCCTCAAGGCCCTATCTTCAATGCAATCAGTCCAACAGTAGGAACAACCCAGGCCAACAACTGACTTAAAACATGAGAATCAACGCGAGTGCAACATAAAACTCTAGTGAATGGAGAAGTACACAATTTTAAAGACCAATAATTCTCAGGGTACAACCTTTTGGTGACTGAATGTAGTAATAACACATTATACTCCCATGTAAGTTGTTCGATTAAGGGGAATATATGTAGGGCCTATAATTCTATAAAGTCATTAAGGTTCTCTTTTGGAATGAATGTTTATAACGTGGCACCAGAGTAAGAAACGTGCACATCACAAGTATTTGAGTACGAGCAATATGACAGCAGAAGTGACAACACAAGGTATCATGATGATCATATGACCTGTGTTAGACAATCAGTCTCAGGGGTATAAGGGCCCAAGGTTTGTTATGGAATAAACGGTTCCTTCTTGGTTCTCAGCTTGTCAACACCAACTCCTTTTTGTGTCTCACTCTTTTAACCCCTTCAACCCTGCATTCCTGAGAAAATCAAATGAAAATTTCTCTTAAAGTAGAAGTTCTCAGCTTTTAATAGCTGCAAACTGTTTTGTAATATTCCTGTTAGAACCTGAGATATCGCTTTTTGAAGCTACATACTTCACATTATGCTAGGAAACCCTTCAATCTATATATCTTCAATATCTCAATGTATTTGCAGCTTGAACTCAACCATACTAAAACATGAAATTAAGTATTTTAATCATTAGAAATGTTGAAAATGCAATAACTTTACATAGTTTTGTTTATTTTAGTACATGTTTGCGGTATTTAAAAGATAAAGACATCTTCTAAAGAAATCATGAAACATATTATTTTCAATATCTTTATTCTTTTATCTGTAACCATGGTAACCTGGCAACCTTCCAAATACTACGATTTTCCCTGAAAAAATGTTCCTCTGCAAATTTCCCATAATGCAATAGTTACAAAAAATATTTTATTTGTCATAAAACCATTGAAATCTCTGAGAATTTCTATTTAAGTAAGATTTTTTTTATAAAACAGCATAAAAACTTAGTTTTTTCACAATAATTTAATAAATTACAGAATTATGGGGCTGTTTTACAGATATTGCCAAATTTGGCCAAAATTTGCCATTATGGCCTGCATTGGCCATAAGATTCTAATAGAACTAAATGAGATAATGTGATGAAACAAGTGGTAGGAAAATCCCTGGAACTCAAGGAATGCAATAGTCTTTCCCTTAAAGCTGTAGGTCAAATATCTGTTTTGTAATCAACAAATAACCACAAAAATTGACCCATATTCATGGGCTACACCAGTGGTGAGGCCAAATATGGCCTTATGGGGTGGAAGGGGTTAAGGGGTCAGGGGATGAAGAAATAGCTAGTCACAAAGAACAATGCAGCATGCTTAGACAGTACAGTTAGGACAGTTTGTGTCTACTTCGAAAATAAAAGCTAGCTAAGCAATGAAGCTATACTAATTATGAATAGGAGTTTGGAATGATCAGATTGATAGAAAAAGGACACCAGGCACGATCCCAACACGCTACCACTTTATTCTCTCTGGCATAGGCCCAATTAAGGTGCATTTCCCCCACCGTCGGTTGATCATCCAAGTAGAAGTCTGGCCTACACCTCCCTTTCCATTCCCCTCTGCTCCTTTATTTTTTATTTTTCAACACCTCATACCTTAATGCCATGTCTAACCCCATTAGTGAATCACAAGAACGACAGCCTGTGAACCCCCACACCACAAAACCTTTGTACATGTTCGGAAGACAAGAAAGAGCAAGTGATTTGCCGCTCATTGTGACCATCTTTTTCACTTTTGATTACATATTAAACATAATTATTGTCTCACTCAAGATGGTTACCCATTGAGCAATGCTACTGAAATTCTGGTCGAATTGAGTAACCATGGGACTTAGGTTTCAGGGTTGTTCATTGCTGCCACCTGGGAAGCACAGGACACACCATCATAATCCAACAACTCCACCTACCATAAAATCTTTATACAATATATCCCATAATACATCAACCCCTCACTTCTTCTCCAACAACCAAACCTACAACATATTATATTTCAATCTTTACCCACCCACCCACACCTATTTTATCTATTTATTAAATCTATTAATTTTCTATTAAATATTATTATTATCATTTAAAATTTAATCATTTAAATTCTAATAATTATCATAAAATTTATTATCAATAAATTTTATTTCCCCATTTACTCGTCGTCTTTTGCTTCCTAGGTTTAAGCAGTAATGAGATGTCATAACAGCAACCAATATCTAACATTGTATTATATTTTTAAGCAATTTACCCCTTTTTGATAGCATGCTGATCATGTCGCTCAATTGGGACACTATTTCAGGTCATGTTTAACAACTGCTGGTTGTTTTTAATTTGATTTCTTTCGGTCATTTAAAATACCAGAATTTCATTCCAATTACTCAGTGGGTACCTTTATTCGATGACATATTATTTCATATTTCATCAAATTGCAATAAACTATATTATTATGCACCCCCACGTTTTCATTCCACTTCATCAGTGTTCCAGATTCAAATCAGCAGATGGTCATTGACCTATTTCCATAATTATATCAATATTTTTGTTAATAAAGTTGTAATTTGTTTGCATGTATTCCCCAACAATTTACTCAACCTTATTACCTTGCCTTAAATGGAGTGCATTTCATAATGTCTAACAACATTGCACGTCAGCCTTTGAAACTTCTCACTTTGATGCACGCTAATATCTCTTGCTGCTGAAACCAAAACACTATAGTATCATTAGTGCCACCTTCACTGAATTACTTCACAAGTTTGCACAATCACAAAACCATACTCTTGCAATAGGAAATATCAGTAATGAGAAGTCAATTATAATGCTTATAGATGCCTGGATGCTTCTGATACTGTAGGCGGTTCAATTTCATATCTATCATAAAAAAGAAAGAGGGATGACGGAAATTAAAGGTGTTGTACATGTTCGTCTTCTATTACTAGTAAGGACATCTTATATCAGGATAGAGCTTTTTGTTTGGAGAGGCTGAAGGTGGCAGGTTCAAAGTGTCTATGGGAACAAACACTGCAGATAGCAGTAATAATTTTTCTTTTTTACCCGCCACACCTGATGGCCACTGAGATCATACATTTAGATGAGAATCCAATCCAAAGAGTCATGAAACAGACCCGTGTAGAACCATATACCATACACTCAGATTATCATTTATATATCTATCTGGAGTAAAATAGAAATGACTGGTATAGTTAGAAAAGAATTTGCTTCCCTCCAATGCCAATATCAATCTTCAATGATCTCTTAAGTATTCTAACCAATGCCCTCATACAAATAAAAAGCACAGAATTGTTTTGGTAAGGTGAACAATCTAAACAAAGTTTTGCATTTTAGAAACCCTTTCAGTGAAGGGACGCTATGTAGAGCCATAGCTATTTTTTTTCACCATCTAAATCTACAGCCAGCCCAATATCTCCGCTCCTCACTATTTTTATGGGTTCTTTTTTCTACTGGTTGCTATTGAAACACACTGGTTATGCATAATATTTCATCATAACTAGGACATCATGCCAATGAGGAATACACTACTGCATATGATTAGTGTTGTCCTTTAAATTATGATATTGTGGCAGCAAAGAAAGGGTGCCTGCTAGTGAGAGTGGCCTATATGAGGCAATACTTGTGGCCATATAGAAAGATAGGTGATCTTTGCAATGTAACTCCAGGGGTAAACATCGTTATGAAATAAGTTCAATTATTTTTCTTTCTTACCCGTAAAAAGGCAAAACAGAAGAAGTGGCACACAATATGCAGATAGGTCAGTTGCCTGCCTTATTTTCTTTTTCTCACAGAATGAGACAGCTTGACATTATATATCAACATCAAAATACAAAGCAGGTATTGCTCTTTTAATTCTTGACCTTTGGACATGTAACTCTACCAATATACTCTGAAGAGAAAAGATGTAAGTTTAATGAAAAATCATGCTTCATGACTCAAGTCGCTTTTCAGTAAAATACTTTGGATGACGTTTTCTGTGAGGTAACTCTTAATCAATAAGTTTATATTCACTTGTAATTTCATTGCATATACTTGATTTGTTCAACTTTACTGTTGTCTTAAATTCAACAGCTTTTCATGGTTAATTAATGGATTTATTGTGTATTAACTATAGAAACCTGTAAAACAAATCTACTGAACCTATTTAATGGTCTCTACTATTAACCTTTTAAGAATAGGTGATGCTAATGTAATCAGCTATGATGTAAGGCTTATATTGGTGATAATAGCTGATTTTGTCGCGCATCTTGTTTATCATTAAGAAGAAAAGAAAGTAAATAAAATATATACATCAATTTTCTCTATTAGGATTGTTCACCTTGATTTTACTAGGCCAGACAACTGCTAATAATATCTGGAAAATTAACCAGGTTATAAATGAAAGTTTATCAAAAGATTGAACTAAGACCTTTATGGTCCATACATAGGCCTACATTTATGAACATATGAAACATACATATGGAAACCATAGCCGCTATATATCTATTCAGCGTTATGTATGCCATGTCACTTTTTACATAAGCACTGTGTATTCGACATCTTTTTACACAGGAAAATGTGTTTCCATGGGCTATCCACACACCAGCCATCTACATGATGCAAAGCATGGAATGTCATTCATGTCATGTATATTTGCCCCGATTGCATGCAAGATAGGTGACGCCGCATGTGTAGAATCTTTTGGCTCTGTATTCCTTTATAATATGAACATTTGCATATCTGCAGAGATCAATGTTGGTAATGTTGTGATATATATTAAGAAACAATCTAAGTGTGATGAATTGTCCATTTCATCTGTTTTTAGGTACGAACTAGAATGAATTATAATGTGAAATAATCGAATAATAGTGTGCCGGATGTCAACCGAATGTAAAAGAGTAAGGTACGAAACATGTACGAAAGTAGACCGAATCTTGTACGAAAGTACAAGGGTACGAAAAACATGTAATAACCGGATATGATGTCAGAATGGTCACGTGATTGAGATTGACCAATCAGAATCGAGAATTAGGCTATAAAAAGGGGCGGAAGGCCCGAAATAAACAGTTCCACCTTGTTACATACTGTGTTCACACATCTCTTCATTAAGATGTCTGGCCCCCGAATTGGCCTAAGTCAAAGATATGCAATAATAGTAGTAAGCGATCCAGTAGAACTTAGATAAAAGACATAAGTTATCAGTAAAGCGGCCCGAGACCGGAAGACCGGCCAGGTACAAAAGCCCTAAATAGTGAGTAGTCAACCTAACACAGCAGGAATGTCTCACATATTTGAATACCTGATGTTACAATGAATATAATTAGGTATGTAAGAGGCATATATAAGTATAAATTAGAGGCGATTATTCTGAAAGTGCTGTCAATATTACAAAATCCACATTCTTTGGTGCAATATGTGCCAGATTCAATTACCCACAATTCATAATGTGACATCCCACTCAAAAATACGTGTTTTTTTCATTATTGCTTGTATTTGCATGGGTGCTCCATTTGTAACTTGCTTACATTTAGCTTGCTACTGTCCATCTCCATAAAAACATTAAAAGCGAACAAGGTTAGAACTTGTAAATACATGTACAGATATCTAATTGAGATTAGATTAGTTACATCACTATTTTTGTTTAAACCCAGAATCCTTAACCACTTAACCCTAACCACAAAATGCTGATTAGACTGTGGTTAGTGGTGATAAGCTGAAAAGGTACAAAAATATGCACTGTGGTTAGGACCACTGCTGAGCGTGGCCTAACCACGGCAAAATTAACCATGGCATACTTAACCATGAAACAATGTTACGAAGATATGGTACCTGTCCTTATTTACACATTGTTCCTCACAGGTCTCCCTATTTTCTTTCACGTATAACGATAAGGCCGTTGATTTACTAATATACTCTCTGTTTCAATGTGAATTGCAAATATGAATTGCAAATGAGAATCTTGATGCCCAATGCGAAGTGTAATATAGAAAAAAAAGGTTTGAATTAGCATTTGCGTTGGGTATGTCATTCAAGATAGTATTTGCGTCGGTCATCACATTGGTATTTTGCATTGGTCATTAGATTTGCCTTGGTTTTCCCATTGATGACTAGGTTTGCGTTTGTTTTTGCATTATTTTATAAGCATGTTAGTTAAGGGCGTATTAAATGTTTCATTGGATGGCTTGCTTTAGGGATGTAATATAAAGGACATGATTCACTTTTGGATTCGCGTTAGGTCATGTTGGGCACTGTATTGGGTTCGGGATTTATAAACATGACTAATACTGTTTGTGAAATAACGTGAATTACTCGCATTGGGCAATATTACCCAACCTGAACCTAGAGCTGACGTGTAGTGTAATACAGCCTTTAGTGGGAAAAGAAACATTAAAAGTTGGTTAGAAATAAGTGTAAAAGTACGAGTGTACCGCCATCCCATAAGCTCAAATGCCATTTCTGTATACTGCAGGCTTGATATAAAGGACATTTTCTTGTATATTGTAAGATAAATCTAAGTGACACATCACACTTGTAAATCGCCTACGCCAGAGAAAATATTGATGCTTCCTTCGACAATAACTCTGCATAAAGAGAGGCTGGATATATAGGAAGAGGAAGGAGCAATAAAGGGATAAATATTCCTGAGTCTTCCTGAGTATATATACTGTATGAATCATAATGTTATCTCTAAACATAATATTCACATCATAATGCTTTATTCACAGCAATAATGCAGTACCATGGTGTCTAAGTGACAAATCACGTTTGAGCACTGGGGCGTAAAAGATGGCCCTCGACTTCTTCCCGCCCTTTGTATATGTCGGTTCCTGAAATGGCGGATAACTAATTCAGACCGCGAGTATGCATTGCCCCGCAAGATGAGGGGTGGTAAGTATTTCCTGGCAGTTATTTGGATGGGGACGATGCACAGAGACCCATCTGTTTGTCTGTCGGGAAGAAAACCTGTCTTGGTAAGCCCTTATTTCACTACACAACTTTACTACTGAGAATTTCTAAATTCTTATAGGGAGTATTACAGACACCCATGCGCCCTATATATTGTTTGAACAAGCTACATCCCTATCATCCAAATATGGATTATCTAACCAAGTCACGGAACATATAAGAAATCATATTAGGAATAGAACTCAGCAATTTTATTAAACTTAATGATTTATAAGATTTCTGTATTTTGATGTTATGAATGCTAGTTGTTGTTATGTGGTTAATTGATAATTGGGGAACTGTTCCTATAATGTTTTTAACGTTATTGCCTTTATAGCTTTTCCGTAAGTGCTAGTCAGGTGGTAAGTAAGTTCACGAGATGGGCGTTCATTTCCACAACGCGAACAATGCTTGGCTGTAGGTCAGGTTTATTTCTTGGATCATATAGATGCGTACAGAGCCAGTGCAATGATGGTTAATAATCCTAGGTTCACAAGTCTAATTGATGAAGAGTAAGCTTTCTCCTAAGAGTCCGCCCGCTCTTACATCCGCTCTCAACACAGTAGTTCCTTCAACAGTCACCAGATGTCCTTTTCTACTTGTAGCTATCTAAAGCCCTTCGAATCCTTAAGACCCGTGTTGTCCAAACGTAATAGTGTTCTCCGCCGTACCCATAGGCTTTACCCAAATATATAGCAGTCTGGTATTGATTTTCCACGAGCATTGACGCTCGCTGGGAGAAGCACCCTGCCAGCTATTGTGTGACAGGTATATTTACACCTACCAGCGGCTCATGCTACCTTTATACTATATGATATGGCAATTCCTATAATTTAGAATACTTTTCTAGAATTCCTTTATTTACAACTGGTGGCATTCTCTTCATTATATCTCATACAACTATTTTCATGCGCAAAGTGAATTACTCTCTACCTTTGTGCAGTTATTGCCACTTGCGATTTTCAAAATGAGACCTAAAATCCAAACATGGAATACAGCCTTTCGGGAAAAGACAGGAAGTGAGGATTACCTAGCAGAATTGAGATACCTGCAAACAATGTACTATTCAAATATATAACCCTAAAATCTGAGGTCAATGGACTGAAGTATTACATTTTGTACCTGCTTCAGGCTACCCTTGCAGTGCCATTGTTTATAAGCAGAGTGGGTTTGACTCTGTTCTCCTGGGTGGCAAGAAGATGTAAGGAGGTCTAATTGGGGTTGGGGGTGTGATGCAGGAAGCTACCTCAACTCTGGCCTTTCTCTGGGGAATTACTGGAGGAGACTAAAAGCCCCAGCAGACGGCTCCATAGAGGGGCCAAGTCTTGAAATCTGTGTCAGTACATCCAGGTATGGTTCAACAGGGGCTTGTCAGGGCCTCAGGGTGTACAGTCCAATGGCCAATGTGTTAATGGAATAATAGGGTGAGATGTCCTAATCAAAACCGACATGTGCGGGGGTCGCGATCGTAAAGTTATTCCGAGAGCTTCTGTTGCTTCTCTTGCCTTGTATATTAATAAGGTTGGTATGTACTTTCAATGCACTGTATGTCAGACTTTTTTTATTTGTGGATATACTTTTGAATCCTGCAGGGCATTTTTCATATATTTGTTAGACATTCTCTTTCTCTACAGTTCATCAAATGAAACGCTTCCCATTCTTACTTAAATGAAAAGGTTATCTGAACACAGGGACATACAACCAATATCCAGAGGGCTGGGTAAGCAGATAAATCAATGTAACTAAAAAGAACAGAGTAGGTTTCATTCTGATTACCCAGATGCCTCCTTATTGGCAACAATAACTGAAAAACAATAATTAGTTGTCAGTTGCCAAGAGAATCATTATATAAACAAACATTTCCCCTGAGAAACTACAGCGAATAATCTTTTTTCAGTCAAAAATTTTCAAAAAAAACTACAATCCACCAAATTTTTTTTGTATAGCTTATAACAATTCATTTAGACATTTTTCACATATGTATGATCTATTGGCCCTACTCCCATGGTAGCCAAGTGGCAGTGTATCGTATAGTGGATCACCAGCATAATGGATCCACTTATGGTCCTGCTTATTAGTGCATCTATACTATAGGGAGCTTAGCAAAACATGCATATGGGGTATAAAACATGGTGCCTATTGTCTGGATCATCAGCTTCAAAGAATGAATATGCTGAAGTACCTTTGTACTATTCAGCCCCCTACTTAGTCAACTATCCTGCAAAACACAGATCCAGTATTGAGGAGATGGAAAGGACAACAGTTCTAATCAGCTAGAACTAACTGATCTTGGTTTCTGTACTTTTTCCCAGTCATTGCTGATTATCACTTTTGATATACACAATTTAATTTAATACACGTGGTCTATAGTTTATACTTCTGCAATCTGCTGTGTATATTCTGTAACAAAACAAGATATACATGATCACAAATTGCAACATACAGTCATGTAAATTTGGTCAGATGTCACCATTATAGGTAAAATGCTTATGATTATGACACATATATTAAAAAAAAGATATATTCCAATAGACCCAACATGTTCCAAATTCCCATTTCCACATACTGCTGATATCGATCATATTGATATGTGCACATTTGATCAATTCACTCAATATTGCAGTGACGAAACTGAATGATTTAGTGGCAACATCACACAGGTAGGTATGGCCAGCCATCCATACATTACCCCCTACATATGCTACACACTATACCCAAGTCTGCCCCTCCCTCATCTGTCCAAGGGGTGATGCAGTATTAATAGTACTTTGGCCTGTGCTTACATATCCTGATATTTACATACAGTTGCTCACCTACAAACTGCCTTTCTTTTTCTTTATCTATAATGCCTGTGCTGATCTAATTTCTTATATCCATATTCTCTGTTGAAATTGAATATGAAAAAAAACAGTTATGCTTATCTCGTTCCGTGTAACATTAGTCTCAGTAAAATATATATGTATAAATATTGTGTCCGTTGATCTGATCTCAGAGCAAATTATCATATGTGAATAAAAACATTGCCCATTGTCTGGTACCATTACATTTGTGAGAAAAAAAAAGTGATTTCCATTACACTTACAAATCATAAGTGTACACAATTGTGGCCAGCCGAGGGGAAAGGGTACTCCAAGGTTTCTATATTTGCTGTCCTAAACCTAATATTTAAGGAGATATGAGTAGATTTATGAAAAATAATGATAATTTTGTCTTAAACCAACTTTTTGTGTAGAATTCATTTCCCCTACCTAAAACATTCCATCATGATGGAATCTTTCCATATTTGGAATGTCAATGGAACGTTTTAATATGGGTAATTTGGCTGAATTCATTCTATTTGGTTGCCATGGAAACTAAAAATCAAGAAATTTTCAATGTTTTTAATTAACTATGAGAGACTATCATTTTCTGGTCTCTACATTGAAAACAGAATACATTTATCATTTCTGGTTCAAAAATAATGAATGAAATTGTGTTTTTTAACATTTACTCACAATTATGATAATTTCTGATAATTTATGCGAAATCTCAATAAATACAAGAAAATTAAGCTTTTCCTCATTTTCCGCATTCTCGACAGTGTTACATTTTACAGCTCATAACTTTCTTAATAATGGTTGGATTTGGACATGCTTGACATCATTTGAAAGCTAACAACATGCTCTACAACATCAATTTAATACCAAATCCCGCACGGAGTACCCTTTCCCCTCGGCTGTCCACAGTCATGTCTCTTAGGTAAGAGTCCATTGCATATGGAACAATGTGGCCATGTATTGTGGCAACTCAATTGTCAGACCTAATATAAAGTGACCCTAATTATTTCATTTCCATTTGGTGCATGTTAAGCAAGTTGAAAAAGCGAGATACAGTGATTACACCAATAGAAGGATAGAACTTACTTTGAAATAAAGTATACTGACTAGGAATTTTATGTATGGGTAAGAACTAAAATAATCAAGAAAAAGAAAAATCAGAAGATAGTTAGAAATATGCATAGGAAGTGATTTGCCATAGTATACTGTCAGTGAAAAAGAAATCCCAATTTTATATACTGCCATTACATCGTATATACTGCAGGCTCAGCATTACTGACATTTTCACACATATGTATTGTAAGATATATGTAAGTGACATTAGGCAAATAGGCAGCATTAGAGCAACAGATTCATATTTCCAGAGAGAATTATACTATAGCTGCTATAGTATAGTATAATTCTCTCTGATATTTCCTAGGGCAAGAGTTCTGCATAAAGAGAGGCTAGATATATAGAAATAGCAAGGATCAAGATAGCATAATTATCAATTTGGCATATTGCACCAAATGAATTACCATGCTGTCTGTAAACCTAGTATTCAAATCAAAACACCTCATTTGCAGCATTAAGGCAGTATCATGGTGTCCAGGCAACAAGCCTAGTTCTGTGGAGTAAAAGATGACCCTCTACTTCTTTCCGCCCTTTTTATAGCAGACATCAGTTTCCGAGGTGGGAGACAACTAATGAATCTTAGCCCCTGGTATGTACAGCTGCATTGTGTAGGGGTGAGGGACAGTAAGTATCAGCTGGTAGTTATTTGGATGGGTTCCATGGATGCAGACCCATCAGTCTGTCTGTGTGGTAGGAAACTAGTTGAGTTAAGCCTGTATTTCACTACACAATTGTGTAAACGTGAATTTTTTCTGAATATTAATAGGAACCATACAGAAGCCTATATATGTGATATGTATCTTTTGGAAGAGAATTCTAAATCCTTTCCAACTGTTATGACATGTCTATATTTAGCAGGTTATCCCACTTGAAACAATTTCTGAAATTGTGCGTAAAATTAGATGGTGGAATATAGTCTTAAGGGAATAGACACACCATAAGATCAAGGCTCAATGGTCCTATATTGGGAATCATGAAGTTTGTCAACAACCAAAACCTAATAATTTTATGTTAAGAAATGGAATTCAATCAATATTATGATGAATTTTTTTAAGATAGTTTACCGTTTCAATTCTTTATGTCTGAGGATGTAAGTTAAAATGTGCTATTTGCAGCAACAATCTCCCCTCAACTGATGCAACAATTATCAAATATTCCTATTACAAATTGAAACATTCTTTGTGAAACTAACTTCTTTAGGAAGCCATATAGCTAAATTTACAGTTTTAATCACCATGATTTCAGATTTCCAGATAAAGCCATTCTAACAATTATCTTTTAAGAACTCATAAATCTATAATTGTAATCATTATACAATTTCTATAAACACCATCGACATCATTGTGATATTTTCAAAAAGGACAGGGCATTTCAGAAACTATATAAGCATCTTAATTTTCCAATTTTCCACAAATTTTGCATTAGTAAATACAAAAGAGGCGCATTAGAGACAGATCCCCCATTGAAAGAATAGTATTGAAAGAACAGCCCTATCTGATGGGGGAAAAGGAAAGAGGGGAAGAGAAAACTAAAAACAAAGATAAAAGTGGATGTATATGGGGTGAAGGGATTAAGGTTAATAGAATCCACTCAACTAAGATAAGGCTTAAATTTTAATAGGTTCTTAATGATTTCTTCAACACAGATCAGGCTCATTGGAAAACATGTCCGAAAAGGGCCTATCTATTTGTGGACAGCCCACACGGCCCATATGTACACACTGAGGAACCCTGAGTGACCCTGGGGTCATTGATTTACATGATTGGTGTATTTGCCGGTATCAGGGCCTCCGTGCCTACCCCAGGCAACTGACCATCAGATGGGCCCTGATAATTGGCCATCAGGCGAAAGGCAAAATGGGTTTGGGGGAGTCCTCCTGGGTGGCACTAAGACATAAGCAGGTCTAATTGGGGTTGGAGGTGTGAGGCAGGTAGCCACCTCAACTCTGGCCTTTCTCCGGGGAGGCACTGGAGGAGGCTGAAAGCCCCTGCAGGCTGCTCCAGGGCGGGACTAGGCTTAGTGTCAGTAGAATTGAGTGTGGTCCAGGAGGGGCTTGTTAGTGCCTCGGGCTCTGTTGTCCTGCACAGTCTGTTGGCTGGTGTGTTAATGGAGAAATAGGCTGAGCTGTCCTAACCAAGGCTGACACGTATGGGGTCATATTCCTAAAGTATTTTTTGGAGATTAGTAGTGTATATGAAAACATATTATAGGGATCCTAACTTCAAACAAAGGGAAGGGATTTCATATCTTTCATGAAGTGACTTTAATTTAACTATGCATAACCAATCTGCAAGATCCATATGGTTTAGTGATAAGTTGTCTAGACGCTAGGGATATTCTATTGTACAACCAATATCTAGAATAGCTTAGCAGACAAATCAAACTAACTAAAACCAATAGAGTAGTTTTCAGTCTGAATACCCAGTTGCCCACTTACTAGCAGCAGTAAACTAAAAACAACCATTATTAGTAACTGTGACCAGTCATGGGATATGGTGACCTTGAGGGATATTGGTCATTTTGCTCTAAATCCATTATTAAGTGAGTTATTGATGAAAACAAGCTAATGATGTATATTTTCCTTAGAAATATGACTTTGGCAGAATTTTCCAGAGATTAATATTACGAGTACAAAAACATTCTATTTATTTATGAAAGTTGCATTATGGGTAATTTAGAAAGGAACGTCCTGCTTAAAAAAGGGTGTTATGATAAAGAACGTTGTCATGTTACCATGGCGACAGAAAATGGAATGTTCTGATTACTTAGAATACTTTTATCAAATTGAATAAACAAGGTTTTTCACTTCTCACTAGTAAAACCCGTTATTTGAATGACAATTTGTGTAAAAAGTTATCATATTTTGGATAATTGTAATGATTGAGAAAATTGTATTTTCTAACTAAAATATGGTTTGGTTCAAGGAGCTATAATATGGAAATGGAGCACAGATGGTAAAACAGGGGTGTGCCAGTGTGTATAAAGTAGGGGTTTTCAAACTCCCATATCTCAGCCTATAATAGGAATATTCAAAAATGGTTTGCATTGTTTGAAAGGTAGATTGTAAATTCAAATTCATACTTTCCCCCTCTAGGACACCAATTCCCATGATTTTTAACTGTTGTCAGTTGGCTGATGGATCATAAAAATAATAATAATAAAAGAAAAAACTGAAAATTTCCCCTGAGAAACTATAGCACGCTGTTTATAATTAATTGTTACTTTTTTCAGTCAAAAACTTTTATAGGCTTTTGAACAGCCCTATCTGAGGACAGAAAGTAAAATTTTGGAGAGGGGGGAGAAAAGTAAAAACAAAGATAAAAGTGGATGTACATGGGTTATAATTATAGGGGTGATCATGAAGGGGTTAAGGTTTATAGAATCCACTCACCCAAGATAAGGTTTAAATGGGTTCTTCAACACAAATTAGGCTCATTGGAAGACGTGTCTGAAAAGGCCCTGTCTATTTGTACAGCCCATCATGTACACACTGAGGAGTGCTGAGTGACCCTCGGGTCATTGATTTACATGATTGGTGTATTTGCCGGTATCAGGGCCTCCATGCTTACCCCAGGCAACTGACCATCAGATGGGTCCTGTTAATTGGCCATCAGGCGAAAGGCAAAGTGGGTTTGGGCAGTCCTCCTGGGTGGTGCTAAAACGTAAGGAGGTCTAATTGGGGTTGGGGGTGTGAGGCAGGTAGCCACCTCAACTCTGGCCTTTCTGGAGGAGGCTGAAAGCCCCTGCAGGCTGCTCCAGGGCGGGACGAGGCTTAGTGTCAGTAGCCATGGGTGTGGTCCAGGAGGGGCTTGTTAGTGCCTGGGGCTCTGTTGTCCTGCACAGTCTGCTGGCTGGTGTGTTAATGGAGAAATAGGCTGGGCTACCCTAACCAAGGCTGACACGTATCGGGGTCAGATTCCTAAAGTAATTTTTGGAGATAAGTATATGACATTATAGGGATCATAACTTCAAACAAAGGGAAGGGATTTCATATCACTCATGAAGTGATTTTAACTATGCATAACCAATCCATAAAATCCATAATTATGTTTTAGTGATAAGACGGTTGTCTAGACGCTAGGGATATTCTATTTGTGCAACCAATATCTAGGATAGCTTAGCAGACAAATCAAACTAACTAAAACCAATATGGTAATTTTCAGTCTGAATACCCAGTTGCCCACTTACTAGCAGCAGTAAACTAAACAACCGTTATTTGTTGTCAGTTGGCCAGTGGATCATATGCAACTGAAGATTTCCCCTGAGAAGCTATAGCAAACTGTTTATAATTAATTGTTACTTTTTTCAGTCAAAAACTTGTATAGGCTTTTGAAAACAGTCAACAGATAAAAAAGATGTTTTCTAGGTTATGACAATTCATCCAGACGTCACTCGCATAATTATATTTCCGTGTGAATGGGTGCTGTTTGAGCACCATGGATAAGTGTTTAATTATTATAAGTGTTCTTTATGACAGGTTGAGTTTTCTAATATTCCTACGACATGACAGGGGTTTGAAAGTCGAGTTTTGAGGTTTTTAAGACTGATCTAGCTGTTGCCTAATCTTGAGAAGATATAAGACTAGTTAGCCTTAAGGCTAAGTCTCCATATATGAACAGTTTTAACACTGGATAGTATTCAGTTTCAATGGGTTGTAAGACCCAGTCTGTATAATACCATGTCTATTCCAGCAAATTAAGACGGCTGAGTCTCTATACGTGACAACCAGTCAGTTTCTTTTTATTAAGGCTGCTTTGTAACTATCCCGTCTCGGGCCATTCTAAATATTAAGTTTGTGTGACTGGGCCTAAAGAGATTTTAGTATTTCATTTCATTCTGGCAAACTCTCAGACAAAAACCTAACCGCTTTGATTAAAACTGATGACATTTATCATTCTAGCAAAATGTAATTACAATATAGTTGCATGGCCTTGAAGATGCACCAACTGAAGGTCATGCAGTTTCTTCAAGGAAATGCTCTACAATTTAAAAAGAATTTAATCCAATAGTATATTAACAGATCTAGATTAAGCAAATTAAACACAAATATTTCATTGATTAAAATATAATGTCTTTCGTTACGGCCGTTGTTTTCACGAGAACTGAATTTTCATTTCTCAAACTTTTAATCAAACAGGGAGATGCAACTGTATGTAATTGTACAGTATTCTAAAAGCGTCTGTTAATTACAATCACACCATTCTTTGAAGTCTTTTGCAGAAGCTAATTAGACGTTATTGCAACATCGGACAATCGACATCGTCTTAAGACATTGAAGATTGGCCCCGGGCTGCAATATAGCTAATTCAAATGAATACCTATATATACTGTAAAAACATCTTGCAATTGTCAGCAATATTAGAGGTAAGAAAAGTTTTCTTTTTGCATGGATCAAACGGATATTTCTTATCTTTGAAAACTCTAATTACATTGGCCCCTTAAGCGTTCTGTAGATTCTTCTATCTCGATAAAGGGTTTACATGCACAAGTAAGCACACACTTCCAAAGCATTATAAGCTAGTCTTTTAATATTTCATATCCAAGGGTCTTATTTCTTCTTTAGTGCATTTGCCATTCACAGCTTATTTTTCCAACTTGTTTCACTTACTTGATGAGGATGTTATCTAAACACTGAGAATTTTCTTTTATTTCCTACCAATATCAAGTAAGATGCATGAGCAAAAACATTAAACTTAAGGTAATAGGGTAGGTTTCAGTCTGAACTCCCAGCTGCCTCCTTATTGCCAATATCAAACTATAAAAAACATAATTAGCTGCTGGTTACGCCAACATCACAGTAAAGAAAAGCCTTTATTATGCTCGCATCACAGGAGTCTTTCTCATCTAAGAAATCTGATAGGTCAAATCAAAAGAGCGATTGAAGTCTAAGGCCAGTGGTACGGTACATAGAGAATGGTAGGTAATACCTAGCGATGATTGACATTTCTATTGCCAAATAGCCTCAGATTATCCTGTGTCTTTGATTGTAGCAAGGCGGTCTTCGCAACAGGCTATGCTTCTAAAGAGCGATATCTTTCCGAATAGCAACAAATCTGCAGATGTATAACCTTTACCCAGTCATTTGCAAAATACTTTACCAAAATATTAAGGTATAAGAATACACCCGATAGTTTTGGAAAGTATTGACATTTTAGATAACATTATAATTTGAAATCTGAAATCAGTGTCATCTCGAAAAATTTAGTATCTTGCCACAATCCATAAAAAGCAGGCTCTCCTAATTGAAGTAGTATGTCGAAAATGACGCAAAATAAAAGAAACGGCCCCATCACTGGTGTGTGCACGTCTGCATAATACCCAACACGCACGCTGGAAACGGCATACAGGCCTTGTGATTTTGTCCAGAAAATGTAATGTTTTAAGGATGGCTGGAAACGGCAGGGCTTATGTTTGTGCTGGGAAAAAATGTTGTTTTAAGTATGGCTGGAAACGGCATACAGGGCTTTTGTTTTTGCTCAGAAAATGATTTTCTTTTTTTTACCGTAACACGTCATGGTTCACAGTCTTTGAATATGAAACAGGCGATACAGAATAAATATGACCAAACTTGCCGGATGAATTAATTTCTGGTTAAAGAAAACTTTATCCTACTTGTTTATCCCCATATCTTGCTTCCTCCATATCTTTATATTGCCCAAGAAATATATCCATATCAATAAGTGTCTTTTTCTTTTCATTAGATTGTACTTCATATAATTATGTGTGATATTAGAGTTAACATTAATATTAGTCATGCAGAAAAGAAATTAAATCAGTTGCAGTCCGTTTTTATATCATATCATCCTGACTGTCTGTCATGTTAGAATGGACAGTATCGAGGTCTTTCAAGTTCTGAATTTCGATATGCCCACACAACCAGGTATATCATATCTCGTCACACAGGATATTGAACACTTTAAAAAGAGTTGTCCTATGATCGACCCCTTGAGAAAAGAATGTTTGGTGCATAATGTATTGTGGTTCCTCTCTCTCTGGCACATTTGGCATTTTAAAAGAACCATATCACCAGGAAATATCCCAATAATGAAAATGTTTAGGTCAATATTACCTGCTGGCGCCATGAAAAGGACATGTTTGCAATTGGGATAGGGTGTATTGCCATGCCATATGCACTGCCCCTAGGTCGAAGTAACAAGATAAGCACGACTACTGAAGCCTCCTCCGACCGCTGTACAGGCGAGTATGCTCCAACGTTATCCAACATTTGATTATTAAAGGGAGCCAAAACCAATATATAATTGACCAAATTTTCAAAACTCAGATAAGCATTGAAATATGTTAGATGAGCCCTGTTAAGGTCAGTGGTAAAGTATTAGCTGTGAAAACTAGCTGAAACCAAAGTAGAATGCCACAAGAGATGATAATTTTTGCATTTGTTTGTAAACAAACCCTAATTTTGCAGATCCACATTAATTGATTTGAGCAAGAAAAACATGTTTTTAATGATTTTTTACCATATTTCATGGTTTAGATTTTAACATGGGCCAGAAACAGGCTCAATGAATGGATTTCCATGATTATTTGAGTTTGGAAAATTTCATTGAATTTATTGGTTTTGGCTCCCTTTAAGGACAGACTATGGACAACAGGGTCCGGAGGAAATTTTTACACCCCTGCCCCTTTTTGTGTGAAAATCTCTGGATCCGCTCCTGAGAGTCCTGTCAAATTGCAAAGTTCGTCTTATTATAACACACAATCTCCTAATCCTAAAACCTGTTTTCTGATCAAATGAGCTTGCAATCCTTCGCTGGCCGCAATTACTGGTCTAGTTGGCTGTACATATTGACATAGATTATTAAAGTCAAACATCTGTACCTGACGCCGATGCCGCCAGCCAATGGTACGTGACGTCTGAATGAGCCGCTGGTAGGAGAAGAAGAGCTATAGGCGATATGTACACACTTCTCCAATGGACAAAAACAACCCTTTAGCTGTTGCTCCCAGCTTCTTGAACCTGATTTGGTTATATGTCATACTCTAAAACACCCACCCATATTGGATATAATTCCACACTTTTAAATGTAGGGAAGAAAAAAGCATTGTCTTTGTTGTTTTTGCTACAAGCACGAAGGACTTTGCAATTAACTTTTCCAACCAAAGTTTAAATTAGTGGTGTGTAGGTTTCCATATCTTTTTGTTCGTCTTGGCGTGAAGCATTGGTGCCATCTGCATGCACTCCGGGAGTGTGAAGAAGACAAATCTATTTAGATCTATGGTAATTAATTCTTTTCTTTGACATCTGTCTCGTGACAGCTGCAGCCCAGGATATGATCTATTTGCCTGCTAGCAAATTACCGATTCATGCTGCACCAGACACACACATATACATATGTATGAAGAAAGTTTCCCAGCGTGTTACCATTATAAATCATATGTATGTGGTGAAATTGCTGATGAAATCCTCACATTAACTAATTAAGGACTCAAGTCTTCATGAAATCTAATTGCGAAAACGACACAATTTGCGAAGACCAACTCTCAATTAAACAGGAATAATTCACCACACTCATTATAGATTTATTATTGGCCATGCCGTTGAATTGGTGAATAGAGAATGCATG
The DNA here is from genome assembly GCA_936440205.1 of Lepidonotus clava. Lineage (NCBI taxonomy): Eukaryota > Metazoa > Annelida > Polychaeta > Phyllodocida > Polynoidae > Lepidonotus > Lepidonotus clava. The sequence goes on from OW387143.1 coordinate 31,221,728, forward strand.
AGTGACTTGATGTCTGTCTTCTTCTAGCAAAAGTTGTGATGCTATAACTTTGACAATCTGAGCTTCTCTGTAACAGCACAAGCCTGACGCTTGGTTTGAACTGAACAACTGAAGTTGAACAACATGGCCTATATCTAACAAGTTCGATAAAGTGGGTATAATGAATGCATCACTTAAAACATTCTGCATAACAATTATACTGTGTCTACATGTGGGGCGTTCTGATTGATATTTCACTCAAAATAATTTTCGAAAAAGAATCTTTTGGTCAAACCAAATGTATTCAATCTATGAAAAAAGAAGAGACATTTCAATTACCTGTAGTGTTGGGTGGTCAAGATGTATTGTGGTCGCGTCAGCCAACCTATACAGCCAGGCCCCACTGCCATCCCAGTAATCAATATATTGGTGGGACACCCAAAAATAATTTCTTATAATATCTATAACCATATAATTGGAAGTGGAGAACAAACGAACGATGAATAAACGAATAATAGGATGAATGATAGATTTTGTTTCTTATGAATCATATATGGAAATTTGTACCCATCCAGTTAGACTATTTTGAAACCATCCATATCTACTCTTTGCCGATATTGAATATAGAGATAATATGAAAATCCTAAATTCATTATTCTGAACTATAGAGAGCTAATTATCTGTTATGTGTTGTGTATGTAATTAGTCGTGTTTAATCATAGATAATAGCTAGCTCCAAACGCAGTCTCCTCCTTGTTCGACTGCTGTCGTCCAATACATAATCATAGTTCAGCATCATGTTAGATGTAAACACTCGCGTGAAAGGATATTGTTTATTTATTATCCTGTGTATTGTCGTTCCATGACAAGAACTCGATTGACAATGATCAGTTCCGAGGTAGGAATCCCCTCAAACACATTCAGTCAACGCTCTCGCACTCTAAACGATCTTTCTGCCTCTATCCAGAACCAAGACTGCAGATTAAAGGTCCAACCTCTCCAGGATGGTTACTCACACAGTGTTTCAGCGAACTCTGACTGAGAGCACAACACGCTCTTTTAGTATGGTACGTCATCCTATGACTCCTCCCTCATTTCACTACTGACAAAGTGAAATATGGCTAGCACGTGTGCTAACTAAAGCTCATGCTATGATGCCTAACAAACATGGACTGGCCATCCGCATCAGTAAAATTCTAATACTTTTTGAAGTTTTGTATATCTGAGAGACAGCCAGGATTTATGATGAAGACAAAGAGGCATAAGCTAGGTACTAAAACTGTGGCATTCGTACGCCGCCTTTTGCGCTTTTATCACAGCTTAGGTCCTCACTAACCTAACCCAACCACCACCACCACCACCTTCCCTAGCATACATCCTTGACTATTGAGGAACGGAAAAAAAAATACATTATCGGCTCTATACTTCAACATTTCCTGTCTCCGGATCCCTGCTAACCCACGGGAGGCCGGGCATATAGTCGACAGATATGCCGATCATTTTACCAACTTTGTCAAGCTAGCAGCCATGGTATAAAGGTCCGGAAGAGGTGGTGATGGGCGGAAGGAGGCACAGCCTTGTAGCCCTCCTCCTGTGGGTCCCACCCTGGATGGCCTGGAGTCCCCACAGGCTGGGAATCACAGACCAGGGAGGGATACAACGTCCACTGAGTCCCCCCTATCCCCTGACCAGGGGCCCATGGACCTTTATCATAATGGAACAGACGTGCAGGATTTGGGGAAAGTGGTATTGAGTCTTAACATCGTGGGAAATTGGGAGAAGCGCACAGGGTGCATAGATAAAAACTACTAGGTTTCTTGTGGGAAAGCTTTCAGGAATGATCAGGTTGGGCCGTTCTGGAAAACCCACAAAAGGCTCTTTGCCTTATCCGACTTTTGGGACTAGAGGTGCGTGTAACCCGTTTGCCTTTTTAGCCCAAGAAGAAACCTTAGAATCTAGCGCCGTTTAAAGTCGTACCTTATGTTTCTGTATAGAATCCACTGAGAAGTTATGATAGAAACAAAATAATATCCGTAGTTAGGTGTTTAGACCTTCTTGAAAATGCATATACATACATATTTTATTTATGTATATACTGCCATTTTACTTATGTATATACTTATATACATGTATACCGTTCAATTCTTGCGAATTATTTGATACGCCAGAGTTCTGAACAATGTGCAGTGTGTACGTCTTTAATAAAATCATGATAAAGTTCTTTTAAACGAGATGCTACTTCTGAAATAGCGTGTAATTTCAATTAAATATTGCACATCTCATTGGCCTGGCAAAATAAAGTGTCATTGCTGGCGTACTAGAAGTTGTGTTGATACATTAATGGCACACGGCCCTTACTTTAATAAGTCACTCAACTATTCGACCATTAACTAACAAGTTATGATTGTTGTCTCAGTGGCAGGTTCCTCTACCTTCCACAAAAAGTGACTACACGTACCAATCCCTCACTAAGACTGTCTGGCAACGACATCAGTACTTTTTTGTGACGAATGGAAATATTTATCTAAAAAAACATTATGGGCCTAGGTCTGGTGAGAAGAATGCTTGGTTGATTGTTGTTAGAGTTTACAACCACTTAGCCAAGGCATAATTAGGACAGAACAAATTGTCTTAACTCATGATGTATTCTACTTAGTTCCCTTGTTTTGTTATAAAAACAAAATACTTAAACTGATAACATTATTTTGAACATAAGGCCATGACGCAGAATATCATTATAAAACATTTGTTTACCTTTACCTTTTCTCTTTTTTTATATTTTTTTTCGGTTTTGTGTATTTAACAAAACAGAATATAAGGAAGCAGATTTTACATCATTGAAGCGTCATGCGATATAAGCAACCCACGCACATTGTATCTAAATTCAAACAATTCTTCACTAGGTTATACATACAGTACAAGCCAATTCCAGATTCGAGTGCCCTTATTTTATTCCCCATATTATTCTTACTATATTTTCTTGTTTTAAAGACAAATTTCTAGTTGATCTAGAAAGGTGTTACAGCTTTGTTAGCTGGTCAGAATTTAATCAAATACATTAAACACGATGCAATTCTCAACAAGTGGGCCAACTAATTGTCACTAAAATAGTCAGCGGTTTAGGAAGCTGATTAGAAATATGAAGCAGGTTCTATTTAAATTGGCTGATGACTAATTGGCTTAGTAACACGGAGGTGCAGGACTGCCTTTTGGGTATATGAAGTGGCAGTATACAGGTAATCGGCTGATTGTCCCAGCTACAGCGGGATGAGGTGTCAGTCCGATGGATATGTGGTTTTATGTGTGAGCGGAATAGGCTTTAGCGGCTACCTTGTTTGGAAAAAGGCCAATGTAAATCTGCAGATCTTTATGGACATTTCTCTAATTCCTCAATACAGTTAATACCTTGACTCATTCTTATTAAGTCTTAGAGTTCTTCATTTGGGTTTTAAATATTTTGGAACCTATATAAAATATGGGTCTATTAAAAGCACGAAATTGTTTCTGGTTACTTTCCTTTCCTTTCTAAATCGTAATAATATTATCATGTATAGACATCGTTGACGTTGGCACACCAATCAAAATAACAAAATGCAATAATATAGTGTAGGTTCCACGCAGCAATGATTTGGAATCCGTATACGGATTCACGCTCTCACCGTCGTTATTCTTCAGGATATGCCCTGAAGAACTTCCAAAAAAGTATAAAGTATACGGTCTGTTGCATAGTAAATCCCCTCCCTCAAAGGCACTAGCTGCAGTCCCTCGACCAAAGTGTGACTTCGGAAAAACAGATACAAATCTTATAATTATAGATTAGACTGACGCTGTCTGGTATATATTGTGTATTACACTGTGTCAAAAACATCTGTCCTTGGGGGCACCCCATGAAACAGCTGCATTGGTGTTCAGTTATCAAGAGAATTCGGCTCAAGCTGAAATATACAAGACAACCGACATTTGCATCAAACTTGCGAACTTCAATGAAATCTAATAAAAACATTAAAAAAAACACCACATAGTGAGGCATAAGTCTCTGATATGAGTTTTTAACCCCTTGGTAGGGATCCTTGGAGAAGGAGACGTAACCTTTATAACGGTAAAAGAACTATTTTTCTATCATTTCTAGAACACAAGTTATGATTACTTGAAGTATCATACATCTGACAAGGTTAATTAGAGAAAAATGACCTTAAACAGTTAAAGATTAGACTTTTCTGTATTGCAATGCAAATCTCTATAGACCAAATTTATAACAATCCAGAGAGCCAGAGAGAAAAAAAAATTATCCCTATTTCATTTCTTAGTTAACTGTCTTGCAGAGGTGTTTATCATGTGAATTTTGCAGAAAACCAATTTTTCCCTTTTTGTCTTTTTTCTCTTGTTATGTTATTTTCTCAAAACTTTACTCAGAGTCTTGTGCCTCATTTAGTTGTGTGGGGTCACAAATTTAATATATTTCCTTAATTTTGAGATCGGTCCAACTCAATATTCGTACTTAACGGGACCACACCTTTTCTGGTTTTACCATTTGCATAATATCAATTATACAAAAATCGTGTCTTACAATAACATAAAACCTTGCATAAATAGTATACTGGATCTGGTATGTGCTATTGTTTTCGTTTTCAAACACCTGCCGGCAAGACCAATAAAACATTACCGTATGTGCCTCCATAATGGGTAAAGCTTACATCACATGCAACCTCCAGCCATTTGCAATCCTCATTGATTTTCCTAAGCCCAATAGAGTTTCCTGTAAGGGATTAGTTATCACCATTAACCACAAAATAGTTTGCTGTAAGTTATTCGTTATCATCATTAACCACCAGACAGTTTCCTGTGTGTGATAGGTTATCACCATCAACCATGAATAGCTTTCTGTAAATGATAGGTTTTCATCATCAACTACAAATAGTTTTCTATACGTGTTGCCATCATCAACTACTAATAGTTTCTGTAAGTGATAGGTTATTGTCATCAACCACAAATAGTTTTCGGAAACAAGTGACGGGTTATGATCATCATAAATGATAGGCTTTTTTCATTATCCCCTTGGATATTTTGCTAAAGGTGATGTGTTATAGCTCATACAATAGAGCTATTTAGATGCACTTTGCAGTTGTCCCGTTAAAACAGATAAGGAAACAGAAGAACAATACCCTGAAATACTGTGGCTGTTACCCAACATAAATGACACGTTACTTAGCCTTTCCTACATAAAACATTGTCTCTCAAAGAAGAACGAATGAGGTTCAATGGAATCCGATAAGGTAGCCTTTTAGAGGCAACATAGTCGTTCCGTTATGTTCAGAGCTCAGCAGTGATCCAAAAAATATAGGTGTTATGCTAGATTCGACACAAAGCTTTCGGAATGGATGTATTCGTATAACATTAGCAGGCTGAGACAAATGCATTATAACCAAGTTTGTTTATTGTCAGAACTCTCTAACCCTACTTGCATTATTAAAGGTTCACATTTACAGCAAATGGCAAACTCTCAGAAGTTACATTAGAAGTTGAGCCGATGTGATTCAATAACAAAGTAATGTACATCATATGAGTCACTGAATGCATGCACAGTGTTCCTAAAAACGAAGGATGCATCCCTAAGGATGCAATCGATAACAACCGATGTTGAATATCCATAAAACCAAAGGAATGTTTCAAGATAACATTCGGAAATGTATACCCAACTCAGGCTACTCAATGTTCATTTACTAATGTTCACTTCTCAAACTTTGCGAAATTGTATCACACATTGTACAACAGAAGGATTGAATTACTGTACGCACTTGGAAGGTATCCGCTGCATGGTTCGGTTTACTGATTCAGGTCTTAATAAATTGCATCCAACCCGTTGTTTTTTCTCATATGGTGTCTATAACATGAGGAGATTTCAGATGAAGGTTTCAGTATTCTCTTGAGAGGTAATATGAGTACGTTAAGCTTGGCCTTTGCTGTATGAGTTGGCCTAGAGTATTTTATATCATTTTCCTTGTGATATAAAAATATGGATGATATACAATAGTTATCATACGATAGTCAGTCGCATAAAAGATATGAACACTGATAAATGAATACATTAATGACTAAGACGAAGACTCTCTACCAGTCAAAACATGTTGATCTCTGTGCAACTTGTCTACATTACAGTTAATAAGTAGCAAGTCGTCCATTGTGCTTGTCAAGTTTGGTGTCTTATCCACTTTTATTTCTACTTTAATGACTAGTAAATGAGTGTGGGTGGGTGAAGTTACTAGGCTAGTTGGCTGGGCCTTGAGATTGTAGGCGGGAGAGGGATATTTGTCTAACTATAAATTTATAATTTCTAGTTGTATAAACTAAAAAATGATTGAGAGGAGCACTGTTAAAACAAGTGTTTAGAACCTAAACACTTTCCTAAACACTTCGGCGCATCCAGTTTTGGAACACTTTATTTCCCTAAACATGTTTAGAATTATTGGTGTTTAGGGTTAAGTGTTTAGAAATGTGTGATGTTTAGCTGTTTACCCATGAAGTGTTAAGGTCCTCAAGGTGTTTAGAATCAAAATGCTTATGCTTTTTTGATGTTTAGCTGTTAAGTGTTTATAAATCTATGATGTTTAGGTGTTTATCTATGAAGCATTAAGGTCTTTAAGGTGTTTAGGGTTAGGTGTTAAGTTAAACAGTAATATACCATAATATGTACAGTGTTCTTTCATTCTTAAGGATGAAAACCATTTTAAATTTAACAATAATATACCGTAGTGTGTAAAAAAAAATGTAGATTTTACATGTAAAACACTGCTATGGTACTATGCCATACAGTTTACACCAGATGTAATGTTAACAGCATTTAAAGTTTTATTTTTCCTGTAAACACACTACATGGTCATTGAGCCGATAACCAAGTATGTCCTTCCTTCTTGGTTTAGCCTTGCACGGGTTGTTTGATTGTTGGAGGTAAAACCTTCAGGGTATAGCTAATAAAGTTCTTGAACTAAAAAGGTGTCTACATGTTAATCCTACTGAAAAGGTGTTTCAAAACGTTTTGTAAATGTTTTAGCGGTGTTCTGGTTGGTTGACTGTACCTAGAATAGCAGGCCAATGAAGTGATTATCTTAATGACGCTACAAAAACTTAAAAATCGAACATTTTTAATCACAATTTCCAAATTCCTAGTGTAAAAATATGGACAGCATGTTGCAAACCACTAATAGTACAACTACTTCAAAGTAGTAATTTGATAACTTCAGTAGCCGAGATTTGAACCAGTGGCCCCTCACACATGAAGCCTATGCTCTACCACTGAGCTATGGAGGCCTGTAGGTAGACACAGCCCAGCTTTGCTACTTAACTGAATAAGTAGGGGTATGAGAGTATTAACTATTGTCTGTTTAAAGTTGAATGCCTGTATAGTAGTACAGATCCTACTCATTGGTGCTGACTCTGCCAGTGTGAACTGCATGCAGTCCAAGTTAGCTCAGTTGGTTGGGCTTCTACCTTGAATGTAGAGAATGTTGGTTCTAATCCCAAAGTGTCCATTTTTCTTTTTTATAGTATATATGTGTTTAGATTCTAAACATGTCCCATTCAAAACATGGGTAGAGGTTACAAGTGTTTAGCTTTTAAACACAACTGATGTTATGCGTTTAGATTTTAAGCATAGTTAACCCAACACATGTTTAGAAGTTACAAGTGTTTAGGTTTTAAACAGATATGGTTTAATGTATTTAGATTATAAACATGTTTATACCCTAAACATATTTAAATTCTAAACACCATTTTAACAGTGAGGTGGTGCCCCCTATTGTATTGTGCTTCTTAGGTTACTAAGCAACAGTACTTCAACCATACTTGCTTCTTCCTGTGCCTAAGCATCCATCCCTTTTCTTGGTGTTCATATATTTACATGCTTTGTTCAATGATTCTAACAAATTGCCAAATAAAATGGGGGGAGGGCAGACTACCTTCGTCAGCTCCAGGCCAAACGTGCAAGACACAAAGACTTCAACCTTCTAGAGTGGATAGACATAGATATTTTGCTTCATTCCATATAAACCTGAAATTATAATCGGTGTAACACAGCCATCACGAAGGGTGTGGCCCTGAGGGACAAAGTACTGCTTTAATTTTCCTTATGCTTTGATATATCATTCACATAGGGTCTGGTACAGTTATCTATGACATCTACTCTGTTATTCAATGTACTCATATATCCGTCATGTCAAACTGGGCATTGGCTTTTCATTTGGCATCGGATTTTAATCTGATCCTTTCTGTGAGATTGTGATTATTGTGACACTATGACGAGTGTGATTCTAGTTTCACAGAACAGAACGGGTTCATCCATTAGCGCAGCTTGGGACTGTTTTAGGTCTTGGTACAGTTACAAATATGTATGAGCTGAAAATTCAGGATAAGTATTAAAATCATTATGATAGCTATTCTGACCTGTATCCATGTTGCTTATTATTTACAAAAGAAATACCTCTGGCGAAAAATAACTTTGACCAAGCCAAAACAAATAACAAGGAAAAGTTTGATTCTCTCCCATAAATAACTTCAGAGATTTTTCACACAGTATTTAAAGCACCCGCAGATTAATTCATGTTGTCAACAAAAACACAGGAAAATATAGATCCATCTGTCATGAAATGATATTCAAAACAACCTAAAAACATTACATACATACAGATACAAGCAAAGAAAAATACTTAAAGCCTATTAATTTTTACCATGACATTCAATAACAAATTATGCAATGTTTAAAAGTGATGTGAATAAGGCTTGTAACTTGACAACATATCTAGGCTAGTCTGCAGATAAAAAACAGTAAAGATGTTTTCTGTGGTTGGGAGAATTCTCCCTACCACGGGTAGCATATTTCCTGGGTTTTACCTGCAGACTCTCCTTTATCAGGGTGCATGCCGGAGAAAATGCCGACCAAACAGGGGGCTGTAAAAATTCATTCTTTAAAGTTTAAGGAATGAATTTAATCATTTGATTAATTTAATTAAAATTTTATTAAAATTTTAATTGAATTTTAATTAACATTGATATACAATAAATATCCATATATTTTCTATAGGTTTTCCTGAGTTTTGTCGACAAACCTGGTCTAAATTAACCTGCATGTTCTTCAAATAGTGTAATTCAGCTATCCGTGGAAGGGGGAATTAAGAACGACAGACACGAACTCCATCAATGGTAGTCTTTGTCGGGTAGCTTTAATAGTTCCCTCTTTGGACAACCTATAAGCACCCCACCTTTCAGGCTGCCCCAATGGAATGGGGAATTGCTGCAGGAAATGAGCAAATCTCACGTCCGCCCTTAGTTGATCAGGGGCCATATCTTCGTAACTAATTTGGCTGATCAGGGAAAATTTGATCAGGGTCCCATGATCAGTGATTTTGCCTTTTACCAAAATTTATTGTGTTATTGCAAAATAGTGTCAATGGGGAATTATTAGTTGTAAAATTAATTCATGATAGACAGAATTTCTTATCATGAGAGGCTAATCAAATTTTCCCTGATTAGCCAAATTAGTTACGAAGATATGGCACCAGGAGGGGCAGAAAGTATTGTGGTTCGTTTTAGAATGGGAGTAGGGTACTGGCCATGGTGTCTCGGCCGCACCCCCATATAATTGTGTTACAACATTTCGAATGTAATCACGAGGGATTTGGTGCTTGGCCATATTCATTAGAACTTTCCATCTTAAGACGTGCTACATGAAGCTTGTATTCAACGCTGTGATAGTTTCCTTGTGGTTTGCTACAAATGCACTGTAAAAATGACGCTTCGAATTTCAACATGTTTAGGGTCTAAACATGTTTAGAATCTAAACACAAGAAATTTCATGCATTAAAAACCTTAACACTTGTAACTTCTAAACATATATTGATTAAATATGTTTAGAATATAAACACAATAAATCACATGTGTTTAAAACCTTAACACTTGTAACTTATAATGTGAATTGGATTAGATATGTTTAGAATCTAAACACATGAAATGCAGGTGTTTAAAACTTAAACATTTTCTACTTCTAAACATTTAATGAGTTGGATGTTTATGATATAAACAGATATAACCGCAGAGAAGAAATACTGCAAACCTGACATGAACTTCTTAAACAAATATAAGGTAATGGTGCTTTAAATAAGGTTTAGTTTCAAAGTCAATGGGGGTTGCATTGATCTGAGGAGGGGAAATGCAATATTAGGCCCTTAATAATTATGTCTGACCAAATGCACAGCCAGAGCCACCTCCATTTACCATGTGTGTAGTTAAACTGTACTCCACCAGGTAACACTGTATTTTTTTACATAATTTTATATACAAGTATGAATGCACGGAGCTGACAACATTGATAATATTGCTGATATGACATCCATGTGATTGTGATCATATCATAAAACAAGCTGCACGCATTAAAGCTTGACGAGTGTAAATATCAAAGATTATAGTTGAATTGTGTGAGATGGTTGGTTGGAAATGGCGGTTGTAAGAAATGAGGTAGAAGAGGCAGATGAGAGTTGTAGGTGTGTATGTGATTGTGTTATTGAGAAGAGAAAATTGTGTATGATTACTAGCTTAAACTCCAACCATGAAGACCCCACACGCCTACAACAGCCCTCGAGGCCCCGAAATATCTGGAGGTCCCCCCGGAGTCCCGCTCACCCCTTTTCCCGTATCCAACCAAATAATAGGTTAGACGTTAACAAACGTTTGCTTTCACTCCTCGCATTATTTGACGCCTGTAAGGTGATCACGAGTGCAAAAGTGGAAATGTATCCAACACTTTTCTCAAAGACTGTTTCGGTATCAAAGGCTTCTAACAACACCCACTATGGTTCTTCCTCTACTTTAAAGCAAATTAAGTTGGCGAGTGTCGTGCAACGATGGTATTTTGAATTCCAGATTACAAGGTTTATTGAAGTCCTGTAGCTGTTTAGAAAGATATTGATCCATATAAGTCCATGGACCATTAGCATTAGCTTACCTCCATTAATGACATTAGCCACCCTGCTCATGTCTTTAAGGGTGTGAATGTGGACTCAAACTCTGTGATACCACCTAATGGTCCATCAGATAGATTAAAGAATATTCAACTAGAAAACTGCTTTCATCGCGATACATCTGACAGAATTAGGAAGCAGTAATCAAGGGAACCTTTCAATGTGTCTGGTTGTTGGTAAAAGCAATATCACTTTCCAAAAGGCGATCGTCTAACGTCTGGCTTTCACTGAAAAAAGTGCAAGGAAAACATTTTTAACATTAAAGTTATATTTCTCTTTTGATCGTTGTTGTTTCTGTGTTGCCCGAACCTCAAGGCCGTCTTGAAATTCGAGCTGATAAGCAACCACATTACTGCAATGACATATTTTGATAGACAAAAACACACACGCAAATATATAGGCCTATACATATATATCTTTAGAAAATCACACTTGTACATTAACATGTACCGTTAATAAGATACCGTTGTGAGTATCAAAATGCATATTTTGCCTGTATTAAAATGTCACTATAATATTATGTGAGTTCTGAGGCTAGCCTGTAAAGGGTATAGAAAAATTAATGGAAGCCCTATGGATCCCCACTTGCTCCAGACAGGGGGAATCTCCCGGGTAGTCTCTAGACAGATGGCGCTACGATTAGCACCATGAACACCCTTAATGGGAGCGAGCTAATAGACCAATAGGCACCTGCACCTGCAGCTGTCTGAGAAAAGTGGTGGTATCTCTGGGACATGTGGCTCAAGTTCTATACGGCCTATCAGGACCCAAGTTAGCTAATCAGAGGTAAGGGAACTACATTGTTTATGACCAAACCTACTCTGTGAAGCCAAACTAAAATAGTGTGAAGTTCTTCGATAGTTGGGGGTTTCCAGTTTCTATGACGAAGGGACGTGGGACTTATTTTGGTTTCAAGCCGGACTAAGAGTTTGAGCAAGAAGCCGAGGTGTAAGATCAAGATTCATGCCTCGTGCTCAAGAGGGTGGTAGCGTGGGGCTGAGCCAGTTGCGCCTTCGTACCTGTGGTCACGGGACAGCCGCTTACTATCTCGGGCTTCCGCACTTGTCCGGTCTTCCAGTCCCAGGTCGGACTTCAAACCATTTTGGGCCGTCGGGCCATCTTTTGGTCTCTCGGTCGTTCGGTCCCCGTACTTTCGTTCTACTTGAACTCTAGTTATGTCTAACTTTTCCTTAATTACTTGAATCCATTAGGGTAACTAACTGCTATCTTATCATCTTGTCATCTTAGACCCCTTCGAGGGTGATGCTATTGGAAGAAGACCGTCATAAAACCAGACCAGACTGGCTGAGACGGAAGTTATATTATGGATATTTAAAAGAAATCTATTTCAAATTGACGTAACCTGTTGAAAAAGGGGTGGAGAAAACCTCTGAAAATAAATAGACCTTACAAAAAACAATTTGAGTAAACAAGATGGTGGAACTGACATGGCAGGTATTATAAGAATGAAAAGGAACTATATCAATCTATAAAGATATAATACATATATTATATGTATTCACTATTGTCGGCTACATTAAATATAACAGAGCGATTACCAATGACAAGGAAATAACAGGGTGATTGGTTTGTAAATATAAAATATAAATCATATACAATATTTATTAAATATTCCTAATTACATCTACTTTAGAAATATACAATTTCGACGAAGTGGTGTGGCAGTTACGCGTGTGTATGTTGATATGTTCTGAAACAAAGCTTACTGTGTTTTAGCTGTCGTTCGTTTCTAGTTGGTAAGATACAGACGCATTAATCTCCAAACTTTAGTAAAAAGAAGCGTAGAAATAAAGCGTTCTAAGAAAAATAAAGAGTTCACACATTATACCTCAGTGTCAGGTTCCTTCTGGTTTTGCCCGAAGAAACAGAAATCAATCTGCACATTACATCCGGCAAAATATATACTTGTGTATTTATATGCTCAAACAAATTGACTGCCAATAAATGGAACAGGGCTTGTATAGGAAGGAAGCTAAGACATCTTTCAACCGTATAAAAGCTTATTACTTAAGTGACATATCCTAAGAGGCTGCGCAGATATAGAGAAGTCTCTAAGGGAGGAGATAGCGCCATTATGGGGCAGGAAAGTGGTGGTGGGAAAGTGATAAGGAAATAGCAGTGGAGCAGGTGGCCAGCTATCTAAGGATTGAAACAGACAGGTGGGTACTTTTAAAACAGTTTGTAAAGGAAAAAACGCCAGAGTCTTCCTCAGGGAGTCTAGACTTTTATCATCTGGGTCTTCTCTCTCAGAATAAAGTTTTCTTAAAGTGAAGAGGACTTTTATCCTTGAAACTGTTTTTATCATTATGAAGCAATTTCCAGTCCTTGGAGAAAAAGGAAGTGTACACCTCTTTCGATGTAAAGACTTAACTTTTTCCCACACATTTCTTACTATAAGAAGCAAAAACACATGAGAATACCTCGGGGTGTTCATGTTGATAATCCTAGTTGTGAATGCTGTTATTTTTCCATCCCCCTTCTTAAAGATTTGTCCTCTCTTCTACGTCACTAAACCCATTATAAACTAACCTCTCCATTTTTTAAACATAGATATAGAGTACACCAGTTCTCTAGTTCTATGCCACAACTCACATTAGGCATGGTGCACTCTATATCTATGCATTAAGCAAAATGACAAAATTTAATGAGTATTAGCATGCCATAATTGTTGTAGACAGCCTGAAACCATATAATCAAATAATCAACTTTCTTGTCAATGAAACAACACTTTTTCTCCCCAAAGTTGAGACAGCGGATATAAACTTTCAGGACAATTCAATAGCAGAAGTATGGAATTGAGATCCTTTGAAGTATCTAAAGATAATATAAGACTACCTGACGATTGTTAGACAATCCCTTTGCCAGCCACCCTTCAAGTACACACACTGACCCTCAGACAAGGATATTCCCTCTATACAGTCAGTGGGTGAATACGGTAAACCAAATAGGTAAGTTTAGCTGTGCTAATATTATCCATTCGTCTTGCCATGGGTAACTCACCACAGCCTCCCTGCTTAGCTGCTTGGAGCATGAGATCATGTTGTTATATCGTGAATCAGTTGCAAACCTTTTACCGACAGTCCACTAAATGGGAATTGCGTTATCTACAGCATCATAATATTATTTCCGTCTTCCCCAGAGAGACGGTAATTTACCATATGAGATTGGGCACGAATCATACATAACGGGAAGCGGATGTTTCCACTCTGCCTTCTCCTGCAAAACAGATCCTATTCATATTGTACTGATTCGATTTGGCCTCCCGACAATCACTTTCTGTGTTGTTCTCAGCCCCAGGCACAGCAGGTCAGGGTATTGTCAGGACAGGCACTGACTACCTAATCGAACTAAAAGCTGTGGCACAGTGTTTAGAAGATATCAACAGTGTTCAGAAAGGCCAGTTATTATGGCCAATTACATTTGGCCCATGGAAGGGCATCAATAAAAACTAAGTAATTATGATTTATGAAGGGAACCACTATATTAAACGAATTGAAATATCGTTTATTGTATGGCTCCTCTTGAACGACTAGTCCTCGCAGCAAAAATAGTATAGCTTGCTAAAGGATCGTTGCTGGCAGTATTATGTTATGTTTTAATATTGTTGTTCAAAATATCAGCTGCTTATATAATTATATGCGACAACAAACTTTAATGAAGTAGATTTGATGGCACAAGTACTCCCATTAATTTTTTGCCCCAGTTACCTTTCGAAATGTTTGGTTTCTTAAGACGTTGAAGTTGATGCTGTGAAATACATAATTATGTATCTGATTTTTTTGTATTTAAAACACATATATCTTGTATAAGGTAAGGTAGCTGTAGTATATTATGATGCTTTCCACTTTCACTAATGAGGTCCCTGGATTGCCAACTAAAAGAGCGTTGTAAGGGTGACAGGAGATTCCCTTTAGTGTGGGCGGCAGGTCTGGCAACAGCTGCCCCTACGTACTGCCCACCTGCCCCCACACACTGCCCACCTGCACACCCCCCCCCCCCCCCCCCACACACACACCCATCCCAGCCAGCTGACCACCAGTGAGCTACACCCACCACTCACGCCCCTCTCTGCCCCGAGCAGCTCCGAGCAGCTCAAATTGTGCGGCGAGCAGCTCCCGAGGGCATGGGGGACGTCCCAATAAGACAATTGGATCTGGGTTTGGTTGTCAGACCTCATCAGGGTTAGCAGGTCTGTGGAGACCCAGGCAGCTGGCTTCGGTGAGTGGAGGGGGAGGTGAGGGGAGGAGAGGGGAGGGTCATCCGGGGGTAGTGAGTGGGGGCTGTTTTAAGGTCCGTGTACTCAGTGTATTAGCTATTCATGAGGGGATAACACGTGGGGACCCTTTAAAGTGACGTGTAGATCCATTTAACGTGACACACGCCGACCGAGCAGGGTGGCTCCTTTAAGTTATCAGATAATAATGACATTGATACATTAGAATTATTGCTTTTGGAAGCCTCTCTCAAGAAGCAATTGTCCCAGGGGGTGGATAAAAGTTGGACAAAATAATTATAATGATATAAGCCAGTTCAGCCTTTACGTATTAGGTAACTAGAATTTGCAAAAATGATGTGTTTCCATATCTAAAAACATATTTGAAACATGACGTATGACATGACTTTTTAAAACCATCAATAACTATTGACAATTAGTTTTCCAGCCAATTGAAATGGAGTATCTTAAGACAAAACAGATAGGGTGTAATTTTTAAGTGGCCTCTAGGGCCACATAGAATACTTTTAGAAATAAATGAAGACATGAACCCGATGTGAACTCTGTTAGGGCTGAGAGAAGGCAACTGAGAGAACAGCCCTCGGTTTTATACTGTAGAGGAGCACAGGCCCACAGCTACCATCATTTTGGGTACAAGAGGGCCTTTACACTCTGGAGTTTCAATGCACAATACAATAATACATGTGTCCCTCATCCAGTGTGTGGAGGTGTATCAAGGACCTCCATGCAGCTGGCAAAACAGTTACAAAATGTGGGCTGTCTGAACTTATATAACAATTTTATATTTCTATAACCTTCTAAATGATTTAATCTTAACCATACCCGTAGAACACTTGGGCTTACCTAAGCTCTTAAAGAAATACCTACACCTACACCTTAATAATATCCACACATTTATTATATTCATATACAATGATACCAGTATATATATGCTGGCTGTCCATTCATAAATTCTATACATACTTTGTCTGTCTACATGTAGGACCATTTATACCAGTGACAATTATTAGACTATAAAAGACTAAATAAAATAGATCCCAGATTTCTACAAGTGGTCACAGTATCTTTAGCATTGGTTTGTATGGGAAAAATAGATTGTGTTTGGTTTGGTTTCAAAAAGTTAATTACAAATTGGTAAATTGTTTTATACCACTGTCTTTAGTGGAAAAATAGTATGCAACTATACAACTGTCATAAAATGTCACTTTTCATTTGTTCTACTCTGGTGTCTTTGTAATATACGTTAGCTAAGAAGGCACACTACCTGAGGGATGATACTTTAACTGCTCAAGCCTTGTACTAGATAAAGCGAAAAGATTAACTCATAATCCATAATTCCTATACCATCAGGCTGATTGTTCTGATTATATCGTTGTAGAGGACAAAATATGTTACTTATCTTGTAATGTAAACTGTGTCATTTGCATATGTCACAGAAATGATCTTCAGCTGAAGGCAGGGTAATTATAAACACGTATTTTATCCTAATGTCATTGATGAGTAGTTAGGAGAGTGCTGGTTTAGGTAATAAACAATGGATGTCCCCTCCTACTATCATTTTCTCCCTCAAGCAAGTACTGACTACATTAATGCAAAATCCACATTACCCGGGGGTAACCCCACCATTTTAAAAATGTATTCCCCTCAGAAATATTGCTTAGTGTTATGATATGTTGGGGGGGGATGCTCCACTCCCCTTTGATACAATGATACTTCCCCTAAAACAGGTTCGGGACAAGCTCCAAAATTGTATCATTGTCAAAAATGACGTCGGGGCTGAACCTGGTTGCACTGGTGTATTCATAAATGGCATCAGTGTACAAATTAGGGTTCCCCTGCTGCAGGGGAACAATGGAACTCATTAAATGAACTTGCGTATGTTATGAGCTCTGTATTCTAGCCTAAAATATGATAATATTGTACAAATAACTATTTTATGATGATTGTCCGATGGGATTTGATGTAAACATCAAATTAACAAAGTTATCCTTCTAAGAAAATTTGAACCAGCAGAAGGTAAGGCTAAACAGTGTTATCAGTAGTGTTCTGCTTCACTGCACACATCTCCAGTCGCACTGTGCATCCTATATGCACACTTTGAATAGCTCAGAATATCTGCCTGGAGAGTGCACATGCACAGAGTGACCACGACGTCATTTATGGTACCGACCTGGTTTATCACAATGATACCAAAATAGCATCGCGTCCCTAACCTGTAAAACATAAAAGGGTTCCACTGTGTGAAACTCACCACCAACCCGCACCCTAGGCCATATAAGCTTATATTACCTGTTATATTGATTGTATGCGCAAGTGCATGAACATGGGCACAAAAAGGTACGTGCATATGTGTGTGTTTGTGTGTGTGTGTGTGTGTGTGTGTGTGTGTGTGTGTGTGTGCTTGTGTGTGTTTGTGTGTGTGTGTGTGTGTGTGTGTGCATATGTGTAAGTCCTTCTTTGTGTGTCTAAATGAATAGATACATCTGTCTAAATATAAATAAGTAAATATAAGTATCAAATTTTGTAAACTTCCTGGGTTAGACGACTTTACAATAGCTTACTCCCCCATGTACGACCACATATATAATATCTAGTTTGAGCAGATCCGATGTGATATCATCTTCAAGAAAAAAAGAGAACATCTTTGCTTTCCTCCGGTGAACTCCTACTGCCAGCCCCAGGTACTGCTGCAGAAGGCATGCTGTTGCTTAGATACGCCGTATAAGTAGACTAGGCGCATGGCTGCCTACAATCTTACCGGGAATTCATGACTACCCAATCACCACCCAATCAGTTCCTCCATGGTGCTTTTGTGTGAGGATACCAGCCCTGCCTGCATCTGGCAGCGGGGGGTAAGCTGTTATGAGACGGTGGCGGGGAAACCAAATCAAGCCCCAACCCCAATCCCATTGCCTAGAGGTGGGTTTACACATTCATTGGATTTTGTGGGGTTTTTTTTCTAATTTTCATTTTGTTCAAGACAAATTTACACGTTATCTTAGTCTTGCCAGATGATATAAAAGGGAGCCAAAACCAATAAATTCAACAACATTTTCTCAAATAGCCATGGAAATCTATTCCTCGAGCCTATTTCTGCCGTTGCTAAATTCTAACCACAAAATATGGTAGAAAATAATTAAAAACACATTTTTCTTGCTCGAACCAAGTAATGTTGATCCACAAAAATCAGGCTTGTTTACAAACAAATGGGAACATTACCATCTCTCACAGAATTCTACTTCGGTTTGAGTTGACCACTGACCTGAACCAGACTCATTTGATATATTTCTCTGAGTTTTTAAGTTTGTTCGTCATAATGGTTTTGGGTCTCTTTAATTCTTTGTTTTTGATATTCATTTGTGCTATCTTTCAGGCTGTTCGAATTCAGAGCTTTCGGGGCAATCCTGACGATTTTCTAACATTGATTGACACGTCATAGGACTATTGAGAGTGATTTAATATAATGACCATGGTGTGTTGGAGTTTAAGGTTCACTCAGCAATATTTCTGCTATAATCATTAAGACTAACTCATGCTTTTGTTTTGTACGAAAATGGTCGAATGTCTTAGGTTGAGGACAATGGCAAGGAATGGTGGTCCAACATATATCTTGGGGTATGAAACCCAGGCAGAAATCACAGTGTATAATTTAAGATAATATGGGCAAGGCAGACCATTATTGAAAAAATGAGTAAGAAGCCATAACAAGTAATAATAAAACATGCCAGATAGGGCAGAATCGTTGGTTGTGAACCAGCCTTCATTGGAGTACCCCTAAACCCCCTTCTTCGGCAATATCCCATCAACCCCTCCCCACTACCACCACCAAGCCGAATGCGCATGGCTGCTGAAGCTTGTTCCTGTCAGGCTTCATTACAGCCCTACAGCTTCCCACTGGCTACCAGCATAAGGTCATCAGCGGGGCGTACTGCGGGGAAGTATGTCCCGGCGATATTATTACAGGGGGAGCCCAGAGGAAGTTATACCACGAGAGATGATCAAGTAGGGAAAAACAGGAAAATCTGATCGAGTAGGACTGGGAATATATTTGTCTAGTGGTGAAAGAGGAATTGATTGAGGGTATGGGTGTGGATGAAGATGAATAGGTCAGAGGGAGGTGGAAAGGTTATAATAGAGAGGCCTGAATATGGTTAAAAAAAATATGCGAGGAAATACTTTATCTTCCTGAGAAGTATGTGGTTCTAAGGTTATACATCATCTGTACTATAGAGATCCTAGAGAATAGCATCTATGCAGAGGCTACAACTAAAATGTTACTTATATATGATGGATTATGTACAGACTGTGTGCACGCACATTTAGCTGGTATAAGTAACTGTTACCAAAATCTTACTTTAATTCGTGTTCATTTCCATGTAATATGCGCAAAATATACTTAGATTAAAGTATTCATTCTTATGGGTAAGTATCTACAGTTCTTGTTTTCCAGCTTCACCGAGACCAACATTTTCTGGAAAAAAGAGACTTTCGAAACAGATAGGGAATTAAACCAACAGTGTTTTATTGTATATATAGATTATTTCGTATGCTCATCTAATCACATTGCTATCCTCCTTCTATATGCAATCTCTTATGTCTGTAACGTAAAAATGATTATATGTTATAGCCAGTGACCTTTGCTGTTCATTTAACGTGCTTACTGCAGCTTTCAATAAAAGTCAATTTATAATGATTATACAGTAAATTATATACAGTTCTTTCTATGCCAAATATCATAATATGAACAACCTTTGAGTCTTCAGTTACTTTTTACATTGTAGGACGTGGTAAACGGAAAGCAGGTAATACAAATCCCTGGGGAAAAATGATAAGTTGGACCTTTATTGCACTACCAAGTTTTATTTATAAACATATTAATTGTTATTGTTCTATACTTCTATACTTCAAAAAAACATATATGTAATGTCTGGAAGAACAGGGTTTTCCCTGAAGATATTCAACAAATTTTTTTTTTTAAAAAGGCATTGCAAAAGCGTGGTTACCTACGCCCATACTTGAACCCGCAATGACCATTCTCATTATATCTGAATACTAATTAAGGAGAGCACCCATTCTGGTCAAATTTAGGGTTGCTTATGACCGATTTCTAACATGGTTAGATATTTTCCCAGCAATCAACATCTTTTGTATATTTTTCTAATTGCATTCCCCAATGGGAACACCACTTTATAATTATTTCTTATTATTTTCAAATAATTAGATCATCTTCCACTGCTTTTTGATTGCTTCAATGAGGTTCAATAAAGATTCATTAAAGTTTCAGTTGGATTGCCAACAGGTCTCCACCTTTAAAAGCAAGGGGATAGTTGCATATCTTTTCCACTAGAGTTAATTTTTGCAAAACCTTTTCTGTTACTGAACCATAACAAACAGATTGTCACAGTTTGTCATATTCCGTTATTCTAAGGGAAGGACCCATACGACATTATTAATTTTTCTGTATGTTGTATAGGTTTTACAGAATTTTAGTAAAGACATTGCTAAAATTAACTATAAATTCAGAAAAGGTTTTGTTTGCATCATAAAGGTATCCGTTATCAATTTTGCAACCGTTACAAGAGTGCATTTCTAATTCTTAATTCAAACGATTCCCCTAGTTTTGTGAACTTTACTAGGCCATAAATATATCATTTTCACGAGAAAATGAATTTAGAAAAGGTCAAGAAGTAGTTGTGGGTACAGTGAAATACAATTCACCCCATCATTTTACCTGTCATTTATACTTGAACTCTTCAATTCTACATCTGTAGATAGCATTAATTAAGTACAGTCTACCCAATTCAGAATTAGGACTGAACTGCTACCCAGTGAGCATCCGCCTAATATAGCGAAATGTTATGCATCCCCTTCTGATAACGATTGACACTGTGGGATGGTAGATGGACGTGGATTATTGGGGTAGATGTGGTGGTGGGTGGGTTTGGTGTGGGCAGGAGACAAAAGGAGGAGATAAGCACCTCATTACTGTGTAGATTACCACCCCAGCCTGCCACATCACCCACCCCAGCACGGCCCCAGTATAAAGGCCACTGGCGGTCGGCTGACTGGCCACCCCTGATAAGGAAAGACAGGACTTTGATGACCGAGTATCTCATGAATGACCTCAATGCATGGTAAACGATACTTACTGCCCTATACAATGCCGAGATAGAGGGGCTACTGCAATAGCCTGGTCAAAATCTGGGTTGGTCCCAGGCAAGCAGTGACGTAACAAGCATGTTCTGCGACTGTATTTATTTGGTTAGACTTTATATAACCTGCCCAATTTTCATGTAACAGTTTTGTTATTTCAGGTAAATTTGAGACTTACTAAAAGAGAATGTTATTACAATACCATTTTTAGTGAAGTTGAGATCTTACTAATAAAGAATGTTATAATGACGTTATTTTAACATGAAAAACCTTACAAAAATATCACAATAACATTGAAGTGTGACATTGCAATGTTAGGTTCTAAAGACATTTTTGGATGCCTTCAAAATAACGTGACAAGAATCAAAGCAGAACTAAACAGAACGTTGCTGCAATATTATAATAACGTTATATTCTTGCCTGGGGTGTCACCCATGCTACCTCTTGTGCATTAAATATATATAGGGGTATGCAATAAAGGCAGTTTAATGTTCTAAACAGTATTTACTTTATATCAACAGAATTTCAAAATTCGTTGGCATAAACACATTTTCAAATAAAGGAATACAAAGTAGCAACAAGCGCTTTGCGTGTACAAACCACTTTGTGTCAGCCAAACCCATTCATATGCTCAGGTGTTTCTTGTGCCATTACTCCCTGTCGCGAGACACTCGTAGAGCAGCAAAAATCTGAGCATATAAATAGCTTGTAACTAAGAGAAGGAAAGCAGCCCAATGCTATGGGACGTCCCCCGTTCCAGGACAGTCTCTTAATGCAGGACGGCCTGAGTATTCAGAATAAGACCTACTCAATTTGTCGTCACCGACTTCGTACAATACACAAGCCACTCTAGACAAAGAAACAAATGCATGCATGTGTTGTACGAATATCCATTTAATCACCATATGGCAAGGTAAGTAAGGCAAAGCTCATGTGCATGTTTTTAGGCTGATTCAATTTGGTATATACTGTTTAAAAGAAGATAAAATATGTATTTTCATCCTGTAAATAAGTGTGTTTAATGTCAAATTATTACGTGTGTCTAACTATAAAACTGTTGAGGTAAATAAGTGTGTTTAATGTCAAATTATGACGTGTCTCTAACTATAAAACTGTTGAAAGGACGAGAAGTATGAAACCATTAAGACAAAGTGATTCTCCTTTTAGAAATGAGGTTCTGCAACATTTTATTGTTCCTGTATCTGTATTTATGTCTGCAAATGCATCGCCGCGCATTAGGTGCTACAGGATTGCTGTGGCACTTTACAAAACAGGCTCACCCTCTGATTGTCCTATCAGAGTTAAAGAATGGTTCGTTAAATCCCTCGAAAGTGCATTAGAGACATCCCGCGTGCAATCAAGGAAAGAAAAAGACTAACACACATTCTTTAAGAATTTATAGTTTAAGTGATCTTAAGGATAGACCCCAGTGATGGGAGTGTCAATGGTGTGGCTGCGTTTAACTGTGATCATTATTTTTGATGCTTGAAGTTTTATAAAACAGTAAACATCATTAGATAGCCAATAGTTATCATTATTTATTGATATAACTTATATATAAATGCAAGGGAGAATTGCTCTGCAAATGGGTTACAAAGTGGAAAATCATGATATTCAAATGTTATTTTTGATCATGAATATCTCACTTAACTTTTAACATAGAGCTTTGAAATTTTTGGTATAAATTATTAACTTGAGATACATACAAAGGGAAGAGTGTCTCAGAATTTTGATTTGGGCCCTAGTTCTATTTTTATGAAATGTAGAAAAGGATGTAATAAAATAATCTGAAAAAGTTGCCCGTTTTTTGCCGTTTTTAGTCATAAAATCACACCTAAGGCTTAAATAACAACTCTGAGACATGGTACCCTGCATGTGAATGTTGTTAAGATGTGTGTAAAATATGATACATGTACATCAAAAATTAACCAAGCTATAAATGTTCAAAAAATAAAAGTAATAAAATCTGGCTTTATTTGATAAAATCTACAATTCTAAATACATTATAACTCTATATGTATCAATAGATAGAGGAAAATCTGAGCTCTAATATGCTACATGACACTTGATGATAATAGCATCAAGTGTCGTCCATCTCGGGGGTCTATCCTTAATGGTAAACCTTCATGACGCGGGTCCCCCTTTCCCTACCGTATGGGAAAAACATTATAAAACCCATCAGAACCTGGTTACTATCATCATGAAGACAATTAATTCATATCAACTTTTAAAAAAAGCGTCGGAATCACTTTGCATTAGTGGCCACAGGATTGCTTTGCCATTTTAAAACAGGTTCACCCCTCTGATTTTATGGAAATAAGTTAAAAATTCTTTAAATCTCCCCTGTTCAATCAATGATGCGACGGAAGGTCTTGTGACTACAGGAAAACAGAGAATCGAAGTAATCATGATAATCATGAAAATATGATGTCTATAGGTGCATGTATAAAATAATAATATCTATATAAAGAATAATGATGGTTTTCATTTGCGCGCATACTAACATGATGTTGAATATATCCCCTACCCCTGCCCCTAACACAATTTGTTTGAAAGTTTAACCTAAAAGAAAAACAATTTTCTTTGATGCACATGCCCTTATCTAGAAATCCTGGATCCTGTACTGTTCCATCAATCACCCACTATTAAAACACTGATAACAAAAACCATCGATAGATGTTTTGTGATAAGCTGACTGAAAATTGTCGATCACAACAACAGGGAACAAATAAAGTTCCGGGCAAATTGTTTTAACTGTAGTGGCCTAAAAATAACTGAAAGGTTCTTAAAAAAGTGATGACAACATTTAGTTTCCCATGCCATGTCCAATACAAAAAAGACCAAGCTAAGAAGCGGTTGGACAAAACACGTTGGGCAAACACAGCGGCTCTAATGATCACTATTGATTGGTAAAGTGATGAGCTTTAAGTAAGGGTGGGCTGCGTGTTAGTTGAATCACGTGCGGACATGTGATCCATCGAAAAGGTAAAGAAAATTAGAAGGAATGGGGGTCGGGGCATGCCCTGGAGGGAAGTCAATACAAACAGGAATAATGAGTGAAACAAAGGGGGAAACCGACACCCCTCTCCCTTTGTAAAGCATCAAAAATCCTTAAAATGTCCCACAAGTACTGAAATCTCATTAAAATGTTTGGCCAAATACAGCTCACTATCTCCCTTTCTTATCAGACACCTTAAAAGGTGCAGACACTATAAGACTCTGTTCCATCCATCATTTTCTTGGAAGTTCATCCTCACAGCCTGAAGTTAATGTACGGAAGTTAAAATGAGCTAAGGTTAAAAAAGTGATCCAAGCTAGGGGACAGGAACTCTGTTGAATAATGGATCCAGAGGTGAAGGGAGGCGTTGGTATGCTCCTCTCTCTTGTGGAAGAATCTTTTGCAGTATAAAACATAATATTATACATTCAAGCACGTTTTATGGATAATGCACCAACTCCCTTTCTTAAAGAATGATGAATCCGTGGATGATTCATGTTTGACACAAGTTTTAATGGCAAAGAAGAATGTACAAATAACAGGTAAAATAATAATATAACTGGTTTAACGTCCTATCATAATGATAAAATAAGTGTTATCTGTCTTGACATGAACATAATTGTACCGACATGACATCCCGAATCAATCAGGTTAATACACAAAATCATGTAAGCCGAAAATGAAGTCACAAAAGAGTAATTATTGTGATCTTGTGACTCAATTAGGTAATGATCAAAGAGAATGTAGCTATAAAAACATGTGTTAGACCAAGATAAAACAGTCCCAATCTAACTCATCTTTTTTCTTCTTTGGCTTAAGCTGACTTAAGGCCTAGTTCTAGCTTCTTAGACATGAAATATCAGACATGAAGCTATGGTAAAATTGGGCAGCTGGACTTGAAACACAGGAAACAGAGGCATCTGGGCATGACATGAACACGGGGACAGGTGGCACATTGGCATGAGGCACAACAATGGAAGGACAGGCTGACACAGGCGCAACAGTAAAGATGAGGGACACGAGGCACGGGACATTAGGCAGGAGGCTGCCACGCTACCACTTTATCTTTAGGGGCGCCAACTCAACATCTGGGCACAGAAGAATGAAATTAGCCCGGTGTTAGTTAGCATAGTGCACAAGTAGTAGATACCCCCTACGGCCCACAAGTGAGAGGTCATGAATATCCTGAATTCCCCCTGGTTTCTCAGTCCAGTCTCCCCTCCGGTACATGGTCGACCCATGCACATGCACGCGCACACACACACACACACCATCATCCACCTACCCCATCCTTTCTCATCCTCTATGAAACAACCAGAGCCCTAGAAGGCTTATTCTTCCCTACACTTTTACCAAGAAAAGCGTTCTTTTCTTAGGATAGCAATATGGCTTAATTTGTATGCAACAAGCATGATAGACAGACATTATTTCTTAAGCTTTTGCGAATTTCATATGACTTTTCAAATTTTTAATACATGATGACACATATCAGCTGCAGCTTATTAACACATTTACCACAGCAATTAACAGTTAATGCCTTTGTTTGGTTTACCAGTACTATCCCAGGGGCATCATGTACTCTCCATCGATAGAAGTGGTTGTTTACTGAAGGGACAATAGTAAACATCAGCATGGAGATCGAGTGCAGGGGTAGAGAAGAATGTTGTTTTACGTTCCTAAGCCGCATTTCTCTAGTAATGCGTGAGCATTTCTCCCACGTTTCCCCAACCTGTTTAATAACCCTGTCCTTTAGTATTATCCACATTGAGGATGACTAATACCACAGAGGCGGGGCTAATGCCGCGTCCCCCCAACGACGGCGACCAACGTTAGTCCCCCGTCGCTTAAGGAATATGTACGTCGTCGGGTGACTAACTAAGTCGCCGGTGGAAAAAAAGTTAATCGCCACATTGGGACGCTGTTGCCGTCAAACTGCCGGCGATTAGGGGGCACATTGGTCGCCCTGGTCGGCGATTAAGCGCACTAAACGCCCACAACTTGGGGAAAATATTAAACATGTCAAATATTTTACCCGGAAACCACGCCGACTAGTGGTTTGGTCCCCAGACACCATGGCACCAGTGTCTACTTGGTTGCCGGGCTACTAACCACGTTGGTCGCCGCTGAATTTTGTAAAACTAGTCGGCCAAGTGGGGACCGGGCTTTATGCCTGGTCCCCACTTGGGCGATTAGATTTGCTTGGTCGTCGGGGGACTAAAGTAGTTAGTAGCCCGGCGACCAACTTTACACTGGCGCTGTTATGTCTGGCGACCAAACCACTAGTCGCCGTGGTTTTCTAGCAAAATATTTGACATGTTTAATATTGTTCTATGACCGCCAGTGAAAAGTTAATCGGCGGGCGACTAACTAAAATCTTGTCTAGTCGCCCAGCTACTAACTGCAAGAGCGTCCCAATGTGGCGATTAACTTTTTTTTTCACCGGCCACTTAGTTAGTCGCCCGACGACGTATTTATTCCTTAATCGACGGCCGACTAACGTTGGTCGCCGTGGTTAATCGCCCAAGTGGGGACGCGGCTTAACACTCACACCACCGAGTTCTAGAACTAAACCGCACATGTTACCATTGCAACACCAGAACGACCTTGGGGAGAGGAACATTACAAGGGCCTTATACATTTTAGTCAAGGGTAAGGGAAACAGTCAATAGGGACTACCAGCCTATAAGCAACATGGTAGAGACAGTCCATAAACAAAATTACTATGGTATGTGGCCAAGCCTTTTAGACAGAATATGGGTTTAGGGGGTTCTGCGTATATTGAATTCATATAGATGTTGTGCAGATGAAGCCATATCATCCAAACATTTATACTGACACCCATATTGTGATCAGCCCATAGTTTATTATTTAGAATATATCATTACTATAAGAAGCTTTAGATATCTAGAACATAACATCAAGACTTATTTGACTTCAACAAAATAAAGACTGAGAGAAATCATTCTTAAAGTTTTAGTTTTCGAAGCAATTATATTTTCAATTCAGTTCAGTGACACATTTCCTTATGTGTCTACACTTTAACTCCATCACTATGTTAACAAACTTAAACATGGTCAGGACATTGTTAAGAAAAACATTCCCATGGTCACATACTGTATTACCATAGTAATCAAACATTACTAACATGGTGAACTATAAGGAGGTTAATTATCCATTTAATGTTAGTGCGTGTAAGTGGTATTTAATTCAATAGATAATAGCTAGCTCCATTCGCAGTCTCCTCCTCGTCAACTGCAGTCGTCCAATACATAATTATAGTTCCCTCATCATGTAAGACGTGAACACTCGTGTGAAAGGATTTGTTGTTTTATTATCCAATGTATAGTCATTCCATGACAAGAACTCGATTGACCATGATCAGTCCCAAGGTAAGAGTCCCCTCAAACACATTCAATCAACGCTCCGCGCTCTAACACAATTTTTATATGCCTCACTCCAGAACCTAGACTGCAGGTTAAAGGTCCAACCTTCACAGGATGTTTACTCACACAGTGCTTGCAGCTACTCTGGCTAGCTAAGAGTGGAACACATTATTATATGGTGGTATGTCGCACCGTGACTCCTCCCTCATTTCACTACTGTCAAAGTGAAACATTGGCTTACACGTGCGCTTCTAAGCTCATGTTATGCTGCCCAAACATGGACTGGCCACCCGCGTCAGTACAATGGTTACTTATTTGAATGGTGTGGTTAAACAATGTAAATAGTGTGAACATTATGAATGGCGTTTACAAACAGAATTAGCACAGTATCCAGCATAGTAATATCACAGAGGTGGGTACGGTTAGGTTAAGGGTTAAGGGTTAATCAACACTGTAGATAGAGTGTATGGTGTGAAAGGACACTATCAACATTACTAGTTGAACAGTGTGGTAGGGCACTGCCAACTGTGTGAATAGTGTGAACAAAGTATGTTCACATTTTTACAAAGTCTGTTTTTTGCACGTGGCTCCTTAAACGTTAGTAACCCATGACTACCCTTCCCCTTTTAAAAACATGGAATTGCCCCTGTGTGACCATGTCTGTACAAGGTCTATACATGTAAGGTGTTATTTAGTTACCACTATAGGGTTACTGTGACTCAATGCAGTGTAAAGAAGAGGTATACGTAAAGGAAACAAAGAGAGTTTAAAGCGTGACGGGAAGAACAGGGTGCAAAGGATATATTCACTTGTGCTTCCCGGGTTTGTTTGCTCGACCCTCAGTCTGGGTGTTTTGTTCCAGGAATGAGAAAAAGAGGAGGGGTGTTGGTCACCTGACCATGCCTCAGGCCTGGGAACAGCAGTGTGTGTTGGGTACTAGTACTGAGGGTCACCAGGGTTTCTCAGAGGGGAGGGGGGTGCATCATCGGCTTTGGTAGACCGAATGTCCTGTGGAACTCTATTGTACTACTAGGATTCTGTACAAGGACTGGGAAGCAGGGCCGTATTAGACCTGTCCACTCTAGGATGTATTGCTGGCATGAAACAGAGGTCGGACATAATTGCAGTTTTAGCATAGTCAGCCACTGACACAAATCTGAATAAATGAGTAAGTAATTGTGTTTTCTAAGTCAATAAGGTGTTGATAAATGAGGATGAATTATTATTTTCTCTCAATTAGGTAATTACCTGCATTTCAGGTGAACCAAAATAAGGTATGTTTTTGTGAATTAGGGTTGGACATTGTGGGCAAAGCTGAAGGGCTTAAATAACACTGTTCTCTATGGGAAAATGCCACTTTCACTTTCCAGTCCTACAGCTACATATCCTAACATCATGTTGAAAGTAAAAGCTTATAAAGTTTAGTTTTGTGTAATAGTTCTAGGAAAATTACTGTGAATCAAGTATGAAGAAAAGTTTTCAAAAAATGTTGATATCCTAGAAATAAGGGGTGGGCTAGCTGGCACAGTGGACGGGTCTAATAGAAGGGTGGTAGCATGTTGGCCATCTGCCTGACATCTCATCCCCCATGTCTATCGGTAGATTCATGCTAACTCCTAGTATTACTAAAGTTCTCATTTCTTGTGCTAGTTTAGCCAGAATTCTTCTAAGTCCAATCGTCAACAGGCCTAACCATACTGTATAGGCTTGTTCTTGTTCTTTGGGCAGAGTTACAGGAATATTATATAATTATAAGTTATGTGGCAGTTCTTGCGACAAAGAAAGGGTGTGTGACAGTGAGTACAAAAGAGGGACTGATTATTTCATGGTTACATCACCACTTATGTAGCTATGTTCTTCATTCTCATTGGCTTATCCCGGTAACATGGTGTATACATGTGACGTCATTTGCAGTTACACGTTTTCGTGCCAATAATTGATAACTAATTTGAACAAACTCACGCAGCTATGGCAACCATAAGGATGACTGTGACTTCATAAAACGCAAAACAGACGGAGGTTTGTTATGAAACAGGCAACAGAATCCTATCATGAACTCGTAGATTTATCATGAGAGCATTTTAATTAAATCCCCTTGAAAAATGAAAAGGGTGGAGTCAAACATGATTATGGTCTGAAAGTGGATTAGAAAATAAAAACAAAGAACAGCTATGTCTCTATGCAGTGTCCCTTTGCTGAACCACTCTATAAAATTTTCTATAAGATTTGGTTGGATTATTCACTTTGTAAAAACAAATCTTTTTGTAGTGGGAGTTTGGTAAGAATACTTGCAAGATCATTGAAAATAGATATTGGGATGGGAAGCGCATCTTCTCCAACTATACTAGTCCCAGCCAAAGTTAGTTACAGCACATTATTTCAAAATTGCTTTCTTGTTACCGGGTGTCATTTCTTTTCTGACAAACGGAGTTTATCACACATGCATGGTTCTACATGGGTCTATATATTGTGCTGTTTTGATTGGATGTTCATCTATGTATACAATCTCAACAAGTCGAGATAGGAAGTGGCCAACAAAAAGAAACATTATAGTGCTGTATCTACAGTGGCCCTTTCATAAACTCCTCTTAATTTCCCCAAACATGCGTCTGTTTCCTATCAACAAAATATCATTGATAGATTTCATCCACCCTTCATTTCCTTTAAGTTTGTTCATTTCCTTTTATATAATTATGTTGAGATAATCTTACTGGTCATAAAGGCCACACATGTACCACACATATAATTTCAGTCCTCACTCTTTCTTCAAGGACATCAAATAGATATCATATTCTATCTGATTTCATTTTGGATCCATCTATGCGTAATGTAAAAATCTGAATAAAGAAAATTAATATTCATCTTATGATGTTGCAACCTTGAAAAGATAATTTGTAGTTGCAGCATCATGTGTTATTAATCTTTAGGAAATGAGAAGTTTCAGAGGTTGGTGTGCAGTGACATTGGATATGATGGAGAGCAATCCATTGGAGGCCAGGTAATTTTTTAAGAGTGTTTTAGTGACAGCATCATGTAGGTACATGTTCTTCCAGCAGTTCATAAGATCATATTTATATAATATGAATTGGGTGGATGAGATTGAGCATATGATATGGCCATCTGTATTCAATCATCTAGTCCCCATAACGTTCAATGTTCAGCATCATTTAGGCATGCAAATTTGTTTAATCAATTTCATAAGTTTAAACTTGATGGTTGCCCGTTGCGTGTAAGGTTGAGGGACTTGCTAAGGATTTAATACAACACATTACAATTTGTGCTCATTACAGAATATTGTTTATGGTAAGACCTATTAAAATTATTATATCTGGATTGACAAGCATGTTAACTATTCTTTTACCATGGTTATGGGCATTTGTTGACATATCAAGTCTTGCAACCGTTGGAACCAGATGCATGCACATTCGTCGCCACACAGGTCACTTTGTGATATAAAAAGAACTTAGAGTTAATGTATTGAGAAAGGGTGATAATTGATACTGTATATTCATCTTTAAGATTCATAAGTCACTGGTATGCACTGGTAATAGTTCCAAAATGTGCTAATTTATTGAAGTAATGCTGATGAAAAGCCATTTAAAAAGTAAGTGTGAATCCATTGTTTTTAATTCTGATCAAGGATATCTTAATCAATAAAGAATTTTCCTCTAAATACCAGATGATTATTTAAACAAATGCTTTGGAATCGAACTGGCAAAATCATAACTAGTACTGTGCCATAATGAAGAAAAACAACCATTTTCCTTATGAGAAGAATAAGAATAGGGATAAGACCTGAATTATTGGACATAAAACCAAGAGACGATCAGTATTAACCAGTAAAAACAATCAGAGTAAAGCCCACCACCTGCAAAGTAATGAATCTCATACTTCTCTCCATGAGACTACAAAGATTCTCTGGAGGTGCAAACCACCTGCGTCGGCGGGCCTTCCTGTCCAAGTGGGGGTCGTAAGTGAGTGCCATCAGGCTGAATTCCACTGTCCGATTTTACTCCCAATTTTTAAGAATTGCCATTTAGAATAAGGTCTAATAACATAAATGTCATATATCATAAGAACGGATTTTGAATTCTCTTTCGAGTTGTAGGTTGTATGAATGAGTTTCTGTTTTATTTCTTATGTAAATTCAGAAACAACCAGATTCCCAGTGGTCAAAATCGCTCAGTGGAAGGCAGGCCTAATACCAGACAACCTGTTGGGCCAACCAGTGCCCAGACGTATCCATCTCCCTGAGGTTGTATTCTACTATCTGATTTTGCTTGTGATTTCAGAAATCGCCAATGGATTAAACAACTTAATATAGACATGTTATATATCATTAGAAAGGATTTAAAATTCTATCTCAAATGGTATGTAATATGCACGGGTTCCTGATATAATCCTATAGTGAACATTTAGAAATAACCCTTCACCTAAAGTCATCTAGTGGGATACAGGCATTAAGTCGGTGTAATCCTGGAGCGGGTGGCTGTAGACCACAAGGTCAGACGCTGCATGAAATAATTGGTCATTGCCCGCAGAGGTCGACACCACACAAAGGATGACATTTATCAGAAGAAGGGTGCGCCACATGCAGGGTGGGGATCACAGTCTTAGGGTTATTACCTTTACAAATGAGACCAACTCCAATTTCCGCACATAAAACTAATAATCCTCCTTTCAGATTACACTTAAAGGTTAAACATATCGGACCTCACTGGTATGGAGTATCAATTAATTGTGCGATAATAAGGTGAATACATTATTGGTCACCTAAAAGAATAACCATTCCATTTTTCCTACTTCAATTTGAATTACTTGAAAGTATTTTACGTTGGGGAAATTTTTGAGTTTACGCTGACTGATTTGCCAAAAACAATTATTTTGGACTGAAATTTGCTTCACATTCTGGTGGCTTCGAGCTATGCAAAAGATTGTGACCTTTTTCCAGACATTCTGTTCAAAAGATGCCAAACTTTGACAGACTAATGCTTATAGTTTAAGTCACTATGTACTTATATTGATTAAAAGATCTTATCAACATTTAATCAAAGTCTTTTCAAAGTCCTCATTATCATCTGATGAAATGTGAACATTACAATATCCACATTTTCACTCAATGATTGAACCAACGAGGACCACCCTTTTTTGAATCTATAGCTGTTGAACATTGTTGATCATAATTTCATTAACCTAATGTTCAGTTGAAACAGGTTTGGTGGATTTAGGAGTACGGAGAATGACGCAACCCACCCAAACAGCAAGGGCTAGGTTATCTAGACTATTATTTGGACTGAAAAGACCAATGCCTGGTCCCCACTTGGGCTATTAGATTTCAAAAATCGGCGAAGACTAACATTGTTAATCGCCCAGTGACCAACTAGATACTGGTGCTGTAATGTCTGGTGACTAAACCACTAGTCGCCATAGGTTTAGAGCAACATATTTGACATGGTTAATATTTTTCTTTACCAACAGGCATCTAGTTAATCGCTGGGCGATGTACAAAAGTGTCCTCTAGTCATCCGGTGAATAACTACAAGAGTGTCCCAGCGTGGGGATTAGTTTAAAAGTAGCCTGGCGACTAGTTGGTTGCCCGAAGACTTTCTAAATTCTCTAATCAACCGTGGATTAATGTTAGTTGCCGTAGTTAGTCACCCAAGTGGGAATGCGGCATTAGACAAGAAATGATTTTGCATTTGTAAGCCAGCATGAACTTATAGCAATTAACATGATGGGCACAGGGAATGAGGCATAGGGCATTGGGCCAACATGCTGCCCTTTTATCCCTATTAGAATGGACCCGAGGTGCACCCCCCCCCCCTCCCAGCTGTCCATCTGGGTAGAAGTTCATCCTCCACTTCCAATCTTTTCCCTGCCGTTCCTACCACTGTATTGAACAGTCAACCCTTGCACACAACCTCCTTCCCAAGACCTCCTTTTACCTCATACCTCATGCCTCATAAGGCTCTTAAGACTCCTTCTATCCCCAATAATTTTGTGGATCACAAGAACGACAGCCAGTGAATCTGACACCACACAGGGACCAATACCTGAATTACAACCTTCCTTTGCAATGGATTAAATCCATTTAATCATTTAAAAATGTTTTATCAAATTTTGATAAAACATATTCAGAATTTCGTGTTATTACCTTAAATATCTTGCTGATTCGTCACAGCTCAAAATATTACAATAAACTGCTCTTAATAAATCAATCTTTTATTTCCACTGGAGCAATTATTGCGTAACTGAATGAGAAGAAAGAACTTGACGTTCATGTCATGCATTATATTCCAATGATTGTGAATGTCGGAATATCCCAATGCAGCTCACTATCCAAGGTCCCTTGTCTTTCCAAATAATTATGAAATACTCTGTGTTCATACTTTTATGATAGATGTTGATTTAGTTAAGCGCGTCGGAATTTTTCATTTGAAATGTACATTAACCAGACCTTAATGCCACAGAAGATGCCATTATAATGTGAGTGATAATAGCACTGCCATTTTCCTGTTAAACATTAGTCTGGGAGTCTTAAGCTTCGTCTTGACTGCTTGCTAGAACCGCTATTTACTGACACGTGGAATAGGTTTCTCTAGAGTATGATAATAGAGCAAAAGTTTGCATGACTTCATTAATGGGCAATGTAGGAAAGCTACAAGAAAATATCTCGGGGCCAAAAGAGCAGAAAGTGAGAAAATGGATGGTTCATGACAAGAGTGAGTGAGAGCAAACTAACATCGTTAGGCGACTAGGTCTAGCACATAACACGGATTATTGTTGGAATGGTGGCCCTTTCGTCTTTCTCCGAGGCTTTCTTTTTCAGTTCTGTTTTAGGTATTGCAGGGACCATTAAAAGCAGAGTTCACTGCAAGGTCGACCCATTCGAAAGGGCTGCCCATTTCGTGATCAAACGTGTTAATGGGGTTTGATTGGAATTTGCTGTCAACTAGTACAAAGCATTGTCGCATTTTATCCAAAAATAACTGCACAAGTTAAAACACCTTTAAATAGTTTTTTTTTTTAAATAAATGTAAATCTTTTGAATAATATTGTTGCTAGTTTTGAATCAAAAGATTAATATGTTTTGAGAAGATTGGAATTCAGGCGATGTACTACAAATAATGTATAGATAGTTCCAATTCACTCATTCTTTGGCAGCACCCTCCATGCTTCCCATCTTGGCAAACGATGAACACGGTTTTCAATTATCTTTGAGTTTGTACTGGGTTGAAATACCCAGGAACGCTGGCGGCTTTTTACATTTAACTAAAATATTCTTCTGTATGCTTATACTTTTATGATACAAAGCACAAGTATAAATATCAGGGGTAATAAGCAGAATCATGCAATGAAGTATGATTCAGAACACAAATAGCTAACATCAGCTTCTGTAATAAAGGTTAGAATTATAATCTAAACAGTTAGCCTGTCATCTGGTTTGACTCGGGAAAAGGGAGGGGACAAGACTTCAGGGCCACAGGATATTATGGGGTACCAAATATGGCATCAGGGTCTAATATTAAAGGCTCAATGAAAAAGAGATATGGGGATGTTAAAGATCACCCAATGGCTTTGTCAGCTGCTCAATGTTACATAGTCATGATTGGGGGTTGAGAACTGGATCTACTTCAGGGGCCACCCTCAAAGCACTTCTGGGGCCTTCGTTCAGTTGGGGCTGCACTTAAGTCACCTAGAACCCTTGGGTCTGGTCTAGGATCCATCCTTAGGTATCAGTTATTGTCATTAGTCTATTTCCCCAAGCATAAGTCGACAACAGGTTCACAGGTTCACAGTTTAACAGCAAGAGGACACTGATTTATTTCAGGATAGTGAGTCGCTTCTTATAGGCCTCTGAGATGAAAACTGGGTGATTGGCCAAAGGCACATCACATGACATTACTCAAAAAAACATTGTTTTTAGTTGCTCGAGCCAACTTAACAATTTGGGACACTCAAAGTCAACCTTTTCTTGTCACTTCTTAAGTATTCACATAATTCATGTTATTTAACTTGTTTTGAGTATTCTTGACTACCAATTTCTTGTCATGGCTTTTTTTAGTTTCCAGTATCTTGGAGTATTTCAGTTGAAAATATGTCTAAATATCACAATAAAATAATTCAAATCAGCCAATTAAAATGTCATGTTTGTTATTTTTTTAGCCGGGTTACCATTAAACAAATTAGCTTGGGCCCATATCTTCGGAACTGATTTTCATTATTAGGCTAATCAGCTGAAATTTGATTAGTTTCTCATAATGCCTGAATCTACCTGTTCCCCAAAACAGGGTTATCGTTTCAAAATAACATTGAAAGGGATTGTCGACCCCTGCCTTAATTGGGCCTTCCATTATGTACATACGCACCAAAAGGGGGTGGGGGTCTGAGAATTTTGAAAATTTGCATACATTCCTGTATAAATTTTGCGTAGTACTAAATGGAAGGCCCCTTTAGGAACCAAAT
The DNA here is from genome assembly GCA_936440205.1 of Lepidonotus clava. NCBI lineage: Eukaryota > Metazoa > Annelida > Polychaeta > Phyllodocida > Polynoidae > Lepidonotus > Lepidonotus clava. The sequence continues at coordinate 31,257,968 of OW387143.1, forward strand.
ATATGCTGTTGCCTCCATATGTGCAGACCCTAGCTTTGTATAGTTTGCTGACGGACCATTGTAGATCGCAGATGGCACATTGCGTTCTGCTTGGTATGGGGCCACCATGCCCAGCATCTTCGATCTACTTTCAGTTGTGTAATACCCCGATTTATCTATCACATACGATATGGTTATATTGGATATTATATCATAATGATTATTATCCAGAGTCATTGTGTCTCTATCCAGCAGACGAGACAGTCACGAGGTTATTATACATTACCATTGTGTTTTGCATTCGAAAACTTTGGTATCAATTTTTCCGCGTGTATATGATTATTATTTGGGGTTATACATTGTGATGAATATATGATATTCTATAAGTTGTTCATATGTGTAGATTAATCATGTGGGCATTGGAGGTTTTACAATCATATATCTTCGTTAATGTATATGTTATATGGATTTGAAAGGGCAATAACTTGTCTGCAAAAATTAATTCTTTGAGTTATAATTATAATTGTACTTCTTTCGTAGGATACCTTTACAGTAGAAAAAGTATAATTCTGTATTAGGGAACATCCATTCAGACAAATATGTGTAGTAGTAGTAGTTGAAATTGCATATGGATAAGTATCAATATTATGTTCTTGGGATGAAATATGATCATAATAACATTGTTCAGTAGGATCTTATTGAGCGATGTGACGCGAATTCTAGTCAAATTCAGATCGTCAGCGACCAATATTGAGAATAGTTAGATATTTTCAAAGTAATTGAAAATATCTAACCATGTTTAACATGTATATATGATTAGACTTTGTTCTTATTGGCGATTTTCAAAACCAGCAGTAAAATCGGGCAGTGGAATACAGCTTTAAGTCTAATGAATCTGGGCCCTGGTAATGGCTGTTGGGTCCTAAGGGAACCAACCAGGAGGGCGACTGACAATCTGGGTCAGGAGTCTGGGAAGGGTGGGAAATGAACATAATGCCTGCGGACCTTTGGGCCAAGAAGAAAATTGACAAAATTGGGTTTTGCGAACACTACCTGTTTGCCATGTTGAGAGAACGGTGTAAAGGCTATGATGAGTACGATGTCTAAAGGGTTAGATAGACAAGGGCCTGCTGGAGTCATTCTAAGCAAATATTTAAAAAGAAATCTAAGCTGCTGAGGAACCAAGTCATTGGCACACTCAATACTTGATAGACTTACTTACATTCACTTTGATCATGGTATTTGGATCGTCAAAATGGTCATTGTTTGTGGGAAACTCAACCACCAAACTCATTGCTAATCAAAAGGTAAAATGAAATTATTAGAAAGAGTAGGTTCTTCTGACAGGAAGTACTGTGAAGCATATGTCCTAAAAAGGATTTAAAAATTTCCAGATTGGGAACAACCATTCGCTTATACTACTTGTTACCCATTTGTCTTGATGCATATTTGACTCGTTAAGTTGACCAATGCCCTTTAGTTATTTACTACTGGTTCTTAAATTTCCCATCTAGTTGGATATAGATAAGGTGAAATGTTTTCTTATTTTGCAATTCATATTGCATTAATGTCAAAGATCATATTGACATGTCTGATATGAATCAATGTAAAGGTTATCTGTAGATCAGCTTGTATTTTTTTTCTTTTTAATTTCAGAGCCACATCTTACGTAGTAAGGTTTTCGTGTAGATGTATAATTGGTTTCACATTACCTGTAAGATAAAAAATACATCAAACAGTGCTGTCTCAAGTGTCTTCTGTACCCGATTATATCAATATTGTACTTGCTTCCCATGTTGTTCTTGCTTTGACAATATGTCATTTGGCATTGTAACATTATAACACCTACTGATCTTAAGCTAATGATCCACGTTGCGACATTTTCCAAACCGACGAAAATGCAAGTAGCAAACCGATTTTAGGACCAACGATTTTTTGTCGGTTGAGAATCGGTTGGGCAATTGAACTTGTTGGTCCTAAAATCGGTCCAGAATCGGTCCAGAATCGGTTCCCCACCCATGATCCATTGTGACATTGAAAACCAATTATTTCCTTGTATTTTAGACTAGAAATTAATAGGAAAACAATGAAAAAAAATCGGTTGGTTTATTTAAGCCCTGTTTCCACCAGCCGATTTTATCACCGATTTCAAAAATCGGCAGTTGGAATATTGGTTTATCATGAGCATGTAATATACCTTTAGAAAGGGCTTTTAATTCTGTTTCAAGTGGTATATGTGATATGCATTATTGTGTCATATTACCAGTTAAAAGTAATAAATTACCAACAAATCGGCGGTTAAATCGGTTGGTGGAAACAGGGCATTATCAAAATTTTACAAATATTTTTTCATTTGTATGTTCATATGTTCAGTACACCCACGTACATTTTTTATTTAGTGTGTACAGATAGAAATAGATGAAAACAATAAATGCCCATCGGAAAGCTTAAAAAAAAAATCCCATTAAAGCACATGTACTGTAATACATGATAGTGATGTTTGCTATCTTATGGACCCTAAAATAACGAAAATATCATGGAAAATGCATGAACTTAAGAAAATCGGTCCACAATCGGTCCACAATCGGTCCTAAAATATTAAACATGATTAATAATTTCGTCGGACCATCGTCGGTTGGAAATCGGTTGGAATACTTCACTATCACATATGTCGGTTGGAAATCGGTTGGAAAAAATCGGTTGACATGATCCACGTTGCGATATTTTTCAAAAGGGGTCCGATTTTGGACCGATTTTGGACATAGAAAATATTTTGAAAATCGGTTGAATATCGGTCCAATTTTGTCGCAACGTGGATCACCGCCTTTAGTGGTGGATTTTATAGTGGCGCAAAGGCTGCGGGTCTCCCCGATTTTAAAACAAAATTTAATATCAACTTTGTTGGTAAACTTCATGGGCCCGGAGGGACTCTTTTGATCCACCTCCGAATCCCGATATGTTATCGTTACGTTAACGACAGTGTGAAAGTCTAATATGAGTTGCCCCAGGCCATGTCCTTTGTCTTGCCTAAGCTTGTTACTGCAGTGACCTTTAGAAACATGCAAACATAAGGGATTTCACCAGAACATAGTACAGCAGAATTTCATGGCGCCTATCCGTTCTTAATTTATGGTTGTCTTTGGCTGATAAACGGAGCAGAATATCCAAATTTGATAACATAATAACATATTATCATAATCACATGATATCATAATGATATGATATCATAATAACATAAATATCAAAATTTGATAACATGATAGCAAAAGGTGGCGGGATAATATCGGGTTTAGCATATATTTGTATAAAAAATAAGAAAGCTTAATATTCTCCTTTTCCTATCTCACCCCAGCTTCAACCGGGTTGCCAGGGAAATAAAATGGAGTGACCTTATAAATTTCTAATATGTGTAATATAACTAATTGAGAGGGGCTAAAAAAAGAGCTAAATTTGATGTAGATTGCTTATGTTTCTTTTATCTCGAAGAGATCAAATCGGTCGCATTCTTCTATCCTAAGATTTCAAAAATGTTTCATGTTTCTCTTATAATGTAAATTGATAACCGTGCAGTGTGCATCACAGATACTTGATCTGCAAAACATGGCTTGAACCATTAAGATTTCCTGAAGAAATGATTGCCACAACTGTCCAGTTTCCCACGCTGCCGGGCGGACCATTGATGTGGGATTTATTACTGCTAATTGCTGAGGCAACTATCTTGTCAGAACACTCATTACTTTGATGCCCGATTGCCGACTGTACTCTGGTTGCCAATTATCTGTTTCCAGATAACATAATGTCATTTAAGTTGTCATTTCAGTGACAAATAGGAAACTGGGACACGAAGGTTTTATGGTAAGAGTATCCCGACCCTATTTGACACGTGTTCTTATCTCTGAGACTCACAGTAAATGAGTAGAATTACCTTTCTGAACTTGGGGATCGACAACAGTTGGCATGGCGGTATTTCGGCTATTACCTCATCAGCTTTTGTCTCTCCCTAACCTGACAAGTTAAAGGACAATCTTAATAGTGGGGTCTGTTAAGGTCATTCTTTTAAGAAATCGTTACGCAGCAGATAAAAGCACCAAATTTGGTATGAGGCACCTCTGATGCATAACTATCAAATCTAGAAGGGGAGCCACATTGATATATCAATAGGACGGATGTGTGACCCAAAAACCAATATGGCAGACTTTTAATACAAAAATTCTTATATCTCAGCCTCTAAAAAGACTAAAGAGACATGGTTGGTGTCAAAATTAAGGGATTATGGGTCAGGGAATTCAATTATTTATGTTTCAAGTCAATGCGGAAATCCAAAATCCATGATGGCTGACCAATTTTGAGAAATATTATGATTTTTATCTACTAAGGCATAAGGCCAGGGGAAATGATTCCAATATCAGTTGTTAATAGCCTAGAGGGCTCAATAAATATGATATTCATCAGATGCAATACCATAAATTTCAAAATGGCTGAATTAATTTTATTAGCATGATACCTTTGATAATGACCGCTGGATTCCAAAATAATTCAAAAGAAATGATATAGACTTTACTCTTTTGCCACAAGATTTCTTGATTTCATTTGGTATGATGATCCCCTGGGACCCCTTCATTGAATTTAAAAGGGGAGCCACCTTGAAATATCAATTTAACCTGGATGGGGGCCATAAATCCAATATGGCTGACTTTTATTGAAATAATCTTATACCTCAGCTTCTGAAATGCCTAGAAACACATTGCTGTTGTCCAAATTGGCAGATTATAGGACAGAGAATTCAATTATTTACCTTTGGAATCAATACAATAGGTCTAATCGAAGCTAGCCACAAGTTTTGGTTAAATACCCTAAATTTCAAATGCTAAAAACATACAAAATTTGTCAAACTTTCATTTTGGTATTTCAAGATGGCTCCCTTTCTAGATTCAATAGTTCTGCCTCAGAGGTGCCTTATGCAAAATTTGGTGCTTTTATCCGCCGCGTAACGATAATGTTGTTAACAGACCCCACTATAATGTCTGTCAGGAATAACTAAACTAGGAATTTTCTTGAGTACCCATTTAAGATAAGAAGTAAATGATTTCTGCATTTAATGAACGTGAATCAATATAATGTCAAGAAATTTAGTAGTATTAGATAATACAGGTCAGCCATACCAAAACTAAGTGGTAACCAATAAATAAAACAAACCATTCTAGAGTGCACACATATACTTAATATTACATCCTTGAATCCAATACTCCTCAGCAGTAGGAATGCCCTATGCTCAGTACTACAGATTCACATTCCTAAGACATATCACTCCCAAAAGATCAATTGAGTAGGACTCCCATCGTCAGATCAATGCCCGCGGTGAGAAGGCTCCGAATCGATCGGCCCCTAAAGTACACGTGGTAAACACATCAGGGAGGGCCATGGCCCTTTACCTAAGGGCCTTGGCCCTTTACCCAAATCCCAAGACAACCTGTGTGACTCCGGCCGAGTCTCCAGGGTGGTGTGGGTCAATATGATATCGCTGTTGCTTTGGTGTCTAGGGGCAGTCGCTCCTGGCCATGGGAATTGACATCCATAAAGTGTCGTGCTATGTCTACTATAATTATAGATTATAGACTGACTGCAGGGTGTGGTTGGTTGTTTCGTGTGATTCGATGTGAAACCCTTGTCAGCATAAAATGTTGACAGGTGCTCATCAGGTTTCAACCATTTACTTCAATATTGTAATAATTGTCCTTTTTGTATGGATTGTTTTCTGAAGGCCATTTCACATGAGAGGTACCACACACATATATATGTCTAAATACATATTTTATATGAATATATAATACACATACATATAATATATATTACAGATAATTACATTCATAAGTTAATCACCACTTATGCTAGGTACACTCAGATAACCGACTATCATATACATGCACGTCATAATTCTGCCTACATCAACTAAACTTGTTTTCACGACTTCTACTGATAAGTACTACTTGCAACTGACATTTATACGTAGATGTCGTGAACCCAAGTTTTTATCATCTATCATTATGGATGCTAAAAAAAAAAACCTTAATGTCTATGTCAGAACCACGTTCGCACATAATATTATATACTTAATGAAATACATTATGGGCGCGGGTGGTGGTGCCAACTTGACGTGTGTAATCAGCTCCGGTGTTATGTTTATACCGACATTAAGCACATTGATTGTCATGTCCACAGGCCTAACGTGATACAACATAAACACCTGCCGTAATGAGTCATTCATCTGCGATCTTGTTGTTGATTAATGTGCTCTCATCAAGGTAAGTAGTTTGCCCATCTGTCTATCTACCACGATGACCAATCACTGTTTGAAGAGTATCATTTAACTGTGTTAATTATATGAAACAATGTATCAACATAGAAAGATATTCTTCCATCTGTCACATAGACGTAGTGCAAATGTGGTAAGATGATCACTTTTGGGTGATCACCATGTGGTCAGCATAATCACCTGGTTATGAAATACATCTTGATCATGTCATTCTATATCTGATAGTTCTTAGACATAGTTATATTAGTATGTCTGAAGTAACATTGGCATAGATAAAGATGTAGATGTTCTCAAATTCTGAAAAACAATTATTTTGATTTGATCACCAAAATGGTGGCCAGTCTTTTGTAAGATTTGTGACGTCACCTGCACAGCGCATAGCATATGATGTGGTGTTAATTAAAGAACTGCTAAACACAGAATACCCTAATCATCTAATAAAGTAAACAGTATCATGTGTTCAACCGTATACTGCATATTCTCTTGTATAACCTGAAAGAGCAAACTGACCTCCAGACAAATTAATGAAAACTAGTATGACAATGAACACCCCAGCCCGACCTGTTGGTTCAGCCTATGATAGGGTACCTGATCTATGTGCACCCTAAACACCCGGCACGCCTAATACGGCGGTTGGTTTACAATGTAAACAATGGGCTGCTCACTGAGAGACTGTTTACACTGTAAACAATGAGCTGCTCGGCCAGAGTTACTGCCGTCTGGGATCACAGGGTGAGCTCCTCTATCTGCATTATCCCACCTCCTTAACATGTCATTTGCACATGTCACCTGTCAACTACAAGCCATAACCATGGTCAGCCCAGCTTTAGGGGAAATTAAACGAACGTGCGGGTAGCCGTTGGGTTTGTGAAGAGGATACATTGTCGGTTAATCATGAGGAAAAGTGCAGCATTACGAATTTGAAAAGATAAAAAAAACACGATAATATTATGATAACATAAAAGCCGTTCATTTTCTCTGCTGCCGTTATCCTTAGCACAACCAGGACGTTATCTTAAATATCGAGATGGGTTGATGACGTATATATATGAGAGTCTTACCCAAAATTAATATCTTTGCAAGTGCTTAATCTGTTGATAACCAGTAGGGGGTAACGCACTGCACACAGGGGAATTCATGTACAAACCCAAAGTGAACTAAACATTCCTTCTTCACAAAAGGTAATCTCTTTAGGCTATTACTAACTTAGGGGCGTATGAAACAGAAATCCATTATTATTACGTGATGCATTGTTTGTTTTTCTTACTCGGATTGATCAAAAGTCATGGATTGTGCAATGAATGAAAGGCAGTGTTACTTAACTAAAAGCTGCCACCGGCAATGGAAAAGAATCGTTGCCCTGGACTTCTTGACTGACAGGAAATGTAACGCTACTCTGACGTCCGCTGGTCTTTAGAACACATCTCCGTCTTTGCATCCGGGACTAGGTTAGCCATTACCCTTCTATCGAATAGGTGGGTAATAGTATTGATATTCCCCAGAATGTATACGTAAGGACTAATGACAGATAAAGTGTAACAGGAGGCGCTCGGGTGGAGAATGACGTAACCTGTTAACGTCGGGAGACCAGAATTTTACATTAAAGGAACATAAATTTTGCAAAAGTTATTCTCTGAAATTGTCCCTGAACTCAATTTCTCTGAAAGTGTCCCTGAACTCAATTTCTCAGAGCATAAAGGACGCGAAGGTCATACCTTGTTCACAGTTTTTGGTACTCAATTTTGATCCTTTGAATCAGACTTCTACCAAAATGCAATCATGCTCAGTTCACACAGTCATGTAGTTATCTGAAGTGCTTAAACAAAAACTCATGATCACTCAAATGCGCATCTAAGATAAACTAGGACACATTGTGCCATCAGGACCATCTCATTGGATCCCAACCTGCTTGTGTTCACTTAAAGGCCAAAAACACATGTTTTTTTGCCACTACTTCAAATCCCCACAATCCTATTATGGTTGATACAATATTGGAAAATTAGCTACTTCTATAGATCCTTGCAGCAAATAGCGATCAATGGACATATTAAGCTTTTCCAAGGTTCTGAACTGTGATCGAAATGAGTAACATCAATTATTGGCATACATTATGAGAGATAAATGTACTAAAGAATTTTTTCTTAAGTTTCAGATATTTTGAAGCAATTTCTGCCCATTAAATTGACAAATTATCCTTGTAATACATACAAAACCTGCCTGAATTTACACCTTTTATGTAGAAAGTATCATAGTTGAAAACTGACATTTCTATTTCAAAGCCTATATGATGGCATTATGGGTAATATTTATAAGCTTTTTATAAAATAAAGACAATTTTAGTTTCTGACCTATATATTTATTTATATATTAGGTTTTTGATTTCAAAAATCATAGAGAAGGGCAAGAAATAACTACAATTGACCTCTGCAAGCAACCCAAATATGACAATTACCTTGTCTTCTGTCAGGTACAAGCAAACCGTTGGATATTATTATCATATATAAGTACATGTTACCCTCACAAACTCTTTTGATTGCAAAATTTTTCATACTTTCCCATAAGAAAATTTGTTAGATAGTAATTATAGATAATTGTATAACAGATATGACAAGAATAGGCAAGAAACAAGCAAACATTTTATAATAGAATCCAAATTTCTGCTCATTGCACAGATGGCATATATATGAAAAACCTGCAAAAATGTTGATATTTCATAATTTCACCTCAGCCTTCTGACTGTGCTCAATTCTTGAATAATAATTGCATATAGGTAACTGACACATCATTTGATTCCAAATTTAATTCTCTTAATTCCCTATTGACAGAATTGAAATGAAATGTAAATTGAAGATTCTATTTAGAATTAAGTTGAGTGATGTAAGGGAAAATACAAAATTTCAGTCAATTTTGGAAGACATTCCAAACATTCCAAATCATTTGGAATGTTCAGTTGGAACACATTTCATCTGGATTCTTATTCTACATGTTCCTAGCTTGAAAATGATACCAAGATGATTGAAATTGATCAATAATTGTAAGAATTATGAGGATTTCTTTAAAAAAGGTGAGGTCAACTTAATGTTTTTGATCGCTATTTGCTGCAATGATCTATAGACTGTTCTAAAACCATTCGCACAATAATTAATTGTCAAATTACTTTTGGACTAATACAAAATAAAAAAAAAACTTGGCAATATCCTGGCACGAACATCCACATGTGACCTGGTCAAAAAATTAGGATTGGGCTGTCACCCGTGCAACACACCGACCACCTGCTGTTATTGCTTTATGATCTGATGATTAGCAGAAAATACAAAATAAAGTCCATCTGGGACTACCAGATAACTCAATTTTCCAATGGTGGAGGATTCACATTAAATACCAAATCAATTACTCACAAGATTTCGAGACCGTTTTCATTATATCGGTAATAATCATTTCGGACATTTTTATCAGTGCCCCTTACTTAAAAATGCTGGCTTACCCCAGGGATTAGTATCTATCTTGGTCCTATCCTTCGTTAGGGGTATCCCAGATTCAACTGAAGCACAATCGATATCAGAGACAGGGATTAAAAATGAAGGATGCAACGTCTGTCATCCATCGCCCCTTTGGGATCTGAACCTAATGAACTACGCCCAGTCACTACCATATTGTCCCATCCTGTTCAAAATAATTATGTAATCATCAATGTAAAAGGTATGAAAAAATTAATTATAAATTATATCGAAAGTACAAATTAAAAAGTAAATATATGCCAGAAACGATGGTCCGTAAGGCCCATAGCCCTAATTTCTATATAATCATTGAATGTCCTGTTATTAGCTATTCGCCAAGTCTGTGAGATACATCGCATGTGTACAATACACGTTTGTGTCCAATCTACATAGTTTTAGTTTCAAAGAAAGGTCATGACAGAGTGAATTATGTCAGTTTCATTTTGAAGTGAAAGCCGCGAGAAAATGCAGTTCCTGTACCCTAGCTGTTTCATTATGGAGTCTTTTCCATTGGCTGATCACCAAGCCGACCGTCAGACAATCAAAACACTAACCCCTGACACAGCCCTTGTCAGCACTTATCTAATGCTGAGACGGAACCCTTGTGGACTATTCTGTCCAATATTTTATTTTCAAAAGAAAGTTTAACAAACGCATGAATACTGGGGCCCAGACATCAATGTAACGGAAAAGATAAGAAATGTGAACTAGGCAAATTGTTTAAAGTAACGACAAAGTTGCCAGACCTCAATTCATACAGGATCAAAAAGGGAATATCCTGAGATTGCCCAGCCTCCCTTATATAATGGGCATAGTTTGCTACTTTTTCCCACAAGGTGGCGTGGTCTAGAAAATCCCTTATTTGTTTGGTCCTAGATATATATGTGTGAGAGGCTTTAGTAGGGGCAGGTGGTGGGGCGTGGGAAGATAAGTCTGGTCAGCAAACAATGACCAGGTGTAGGAGATGAACTTAAGGTTTATGTGAAAAGATCATGGCACAACCTCATCCTAGCATCCCAATATTATATCATAACAGGCGGCGGACTGCAAGCAATTACAAAAGGAGGTCTAGACGAAAAAAAAACATTAAATGGATTTTATTCTGGACAGAAATTAAGTTATGTCAGAGAGCTTCACCTGCTGTATTTCTCAAACCATGAATTTAGATCGTTCTGATTTTGCAATGTCTCCTATACTGGATATATTGAAAACAACATCGTCCTTTGTCTAGGAAAGTGCATAATATAGAGCATAGGGGCCTAGTGTATATAATATCTGTGCAACTCCACCATACTTTACTTTTTACTAACAAACATTCTCATCAAAAACTTCGCAGAACAATTCACACTAGTGACATTGCATGTTTGCTCAGAAAGTTTAAAAGCATGTTGCATCTTTTTTCATAATCTATCCCTTTTGGAACGCTCCTGTTTCAATGCCCGGATGAGGCCTGATGCATTATGGGACCGACCTGGGGGACGATTACACGACCATCGATCAGTAAAAAGACGACTTAGACGAGGCCAGGGTTTCCCTGGGTGAGTGATAAAGTGCCACACACCGTGTCCTCCCGTCGTTTTCACCACCTGAACAACACTATTTTTCCCATTTCTATTAATGAGACTGGCACGAGACAAAATGGCGATAAGATGTGAAAGAACATTAGATTATCCAGTTCAAACAGATGTGTACTTTTTAGAAGGTTATAAAAGAAGTTATTAAGCCTTGACGGTGCCTACAAATGACGAGGTTTTTGCGCACAGATATTGTTCCTACAAATTAGAGGGGTTCTGCACACTGACACTGTTCCTGCGAATAATGTTTTTTGTGTTTTATTTTGCATACAGATACTGCTTCTATCTGTGATGTCAAGGGAACTTTGGAATAATGTGTTGCTTTCTATTGTATTCCATTAAGGCCGTCTATGGACTTCACTGTACTTTAGACATCTCCATCAATCTCCAGTAGAGGAATACTTTAGTAGACTACAGTATGAGTTGTAAATCTCTGTGGTCCATCTCTTTATCAGAGAGTGGGACCAAACGTTTATGGGACCAAAAATAATAATGATGCAATATTTCAATGTTATTGATTCATCTAGGCATAAGATACATTATGTATGCGCGCATGTGTTTAGAAATAAAGATATGAAAAAATGCACCAAAATTGAGGCCAGTGTTAAAATGTTGGATATTTTGTATTAGTGCAGATAGGTTGAATTCGATACAAAACTAGAATATTAGTATGCATGTCATTGTATACATGTAATCCTACTAGATGTTATATTGTTGATGACATGTAATGAAGCAGATTTATAGTATTTAATTGTATGGAATTTACTTTTGAATATTGTGAGAAAGGGGGGCACAGTCCTTAGAGCGATAGATGAGATAGATGAGTCATGTTTTAGAAACTCTACTCTCGCGTTAGGATAAATTGAATCAAACACCAAGTTACTGGTAATACATACAACCGAAATAAGGTGTCACGTAATGGTATATATACATGTTTCATGAAATTATCCATAAAAACAATACGTCGATTCAACCCTTAAAGTAGGACTAGGCTGGTGAACACATTATTAACCTACATATTCCTTTATTCAAACATTTAGCTGTAATGCTTTTCGGTCAGGCCTCCTGTAGACCCACCCCCTTACCACTAATGGTGTCTGCTCTTAACTATCCCAACACGTTCACGTGAGGGCTGAGACCCCATTCCACAGTGACCATTGGGTTATGTTTCCTAATGATGGCAGCTGTTAACATGTGCGTGAGATTTGTGTGGTGTATGAACGTTTTCAGCACGCAAGGGCTACACCTAGACCAGTTGTACGTGCATTGTGTCTTAGGACCAGATTGTTAATTGGTGCCTCTGCGAAAACACTCCAACATAAGCAAATACCCTTAGTCGATATAGCTACTTCTTATCCTACTCATGGCAATTATGAATGAGCTCTGTCGGGTGGGTACATTCCATCATAAGACTGTATATATATATATATTCACCAGTTGTGATTTTACTAAAGCTTATACCCAGAATTCTTGCATCGAGGTGCCAGAAGACATTGATAATTATTGGCAAAACATGTTTGAACAATACAGCATTTTGCCAAGTGTAACATATTATGCACACCGATTTACTCAACGCGAAACTGTCTATTTATTCGTCGCTAAATATCTAAAACTTCTAAAGATAGAGAAATGGAGTGTTTTCGCGTGAGTCCAATATTATCAGGCTATATATACATCGATGTTAGAAACACAGTGGAGATGTTGGGTGGGAGTTGCTACTGGGACCTCTCTGCTCGACTCCCTGGGAGGAATAGGTCTTCAGTACCCCATGCTGATTGTAAAGGCAACGATAGTGGTTGGGTAGGCAGTCTTGTATATGACCTCACATGCATTCACCTAAAAGTACCCTATATACCCTGTGCCCGTGCTGTGATGTTTAAAATCTTCTTAGTGGTAGCAAACCAGTATAAGGTTCAATTTGAACTGCAAAACCTGTTTATTAATCTCTAAGGGTACAATAAAGGAAAACAGGATTCTGGGTTCAATTCCCTGCCGCGTGACCCTGTCATTGGTCTTCTAAATTCATTTCAATGTTCCAGGGTTTCGATTGTTTTCACAATGACCATAGCTTACTCATACACTCTAAGTTGACAACCAAAAACCATCCAGGCGTTTCTTTGTCTGAACAGCCCCTATATTTATTCGACGTTTCATCAGGGTATTTATAGGAAAGCTAAATTCGCCGGGGTGATCGCAATGAGAACATGATAATTTACTTTGTGAGATAATCTGTCTACAATCTAAAGTGTTTGTAATCAAAAGCGTAATGTATTTTGCATTCCAACTTTCAACTCTCCAGCGGAAAAATAAAATGAGAAAATTCTGATGATATCTGCCAAAAAGTAAATTTAGCTCAATAAAGTGCAGAACCCACTATGATTGTGATCGAAGCTTTTGATTATGTAGTTTCGGTGGCTTGAAAAATGTTTTATATTAAAACACAAAATTATCTGTTACAGAGCATGAATGTTTATTTATATATCAACGTTTTTCTAACTAACATTGATAAATTTGAATGCATTTAAAGATTCATGATACCTCTCACATAGAAAGAGATTGAAAGCATTGGTCACTTAGTGATCACTCCCTCACTCTTTAACTTCAAATCCTAAGTTATGTGATTTTAAGATTATGGTCACTTGACAAAGCACGGACATGCTGCCATTTGTTATTTGTGCGGGGGAGAACTTCGACTAGTGAATGTGACAACAAAAGTGCACGCCACTTGTTTTAGATGTCACTAATAGCACACCAAGGCAGTTGTGGAACTCAGTCACGCAACAGGCCACAGGAAGCAGATGTCAACCACTACCTCAGTTTGGAGAAAACAAGGGAAAATCAACCAATCACACCAAACTACAATGAGTTATCACTCCTATTATAAAAGCAAACCAATTTTCAGCAGAAAAATGGTCTGAGCACATCAGCGTCAGCGTTTTTCTTGCAGACACTTTGTTTCAGATAAAGACCAAATTTGTTTCATGAGGTTTTGCTTGTGTGAAACAAAACAGGAGTAACTCTGCCTAATTTTCTGAGAAACCTTGTTACAAGCTCAGAAAATGATATGTCTTCTTGTGACTCCAATCTCCGAAATTGAAAACGACATTAATTATCAAAATATTTAATTAAAATACATAGCAAATTTTCTAGAATTAAGATGCGAGTACTGAACTCGGGATTACTTCGCAGGGGTTACTTTTTGAATATTTCCGGAAGCAATGTTACTTTAACACGAAATTCTGAGCCTTAGGTAATGTATAAGGGAATAGACTCACCCATACAGCATGTTGTTCATAGTTGTGACATCGTTATATCGCAGTTTTAGTCCATTTACGCTAGACAAAGCGAATATTACACTACACGACTTGAGCTGCGATATACATTGTCACACAGAGGTCTCACATATTAGATATTGCTTTCTTACACATCTGTAAGATACTCCAAATTGCCAACTTTAAACAATTATATAACTCTTGTATGCGAATTGTACATGTCTGTAATAACATCATGTTGCATCAGTATCGCAGCCAAAGTCATGTAGTCTAATACTGGCTTAAATCTGCAAAGAGATGACCTACCTATACCACCTATTACACCCACATAGTCTTATACATCATTGTAATGTTAGTGTACACGCCAATTTTGTAAGCTTAGGTGCTAAATTTGCATGTATACATGCCTGGCTGTAACCGTCCCACTGCCATTAATTAAGTGTATACATAATTATTATCGGTCTAATCAAGACTAGACTGCTGACCCTGATCTGAAAGAGAACACTATGTTTTGTCCAACAGACGGCACATTCGAGGAAATAATTAGACAAATACACCTTATTATGTAGGAGTAACTGACGTCCTAATGATATTCAAGAAGCAAACTCGAAAACTCCATAGGGAGTTTACAGTATGGTACCATCTCCACCAAATACTTATTGTGGCCATTAGCTAACTAAATTACCTGTCTTGTGTTGAAATTAACGTACACTTACATGCCTGCAATGTTGAAATTGGAAGTTTATTGAAGGTCAGAGGTTATGACCACTTTTGTGTTATTTAAGGTTCATTCGAGGTAAACCGTTTATAACTTGTGATCACCGTACCTTAAATATAGTCCTATTATACAGAGTTCACAACAGAAATAGCAAGTTTAAAATGGCAAGCCTGTACGACGATATCTTAATTCTATCAGAAGTACTTAGTGCATTCACAGGTGATTAAATTTCACTCTGAACCTTGTGTAAACAGAGACCAGTAGGTAGAGAATTAGGAAATGGAGGTGAATCTTTCATAATCGAATATTGGCAGCTCGTACTAATACCGTGTAAAGGCTAGGCCCAATACTGGTATTATTATTCAACTGGCATAATTAGCATTCTAAAAATATGGTGTTAAGGGTATTATCAAGATAGAGTATATAAGGTGCATTGGGTAATACAATTTAAAATCGACCCTTAGAAGTGTTGGTTGGCTTACGGTGTTACGTTCTTTTGTTTAGTTTCATTTTCCAGTGATCAGACATTTTGATCCCCTGGGTTGACCCCAACGGGTTGGCCTGTTGTTTTACAGTCTATTCTAAATCAACCCATAGATCTTATCATTGTAGTTCTTGGTTTGATAGGGGCGTTATACGGTTAGCCCGCCAATAGATAGTCGGATTTAATCATTAAATGATTAAATCCGACTATCTATTGGCGGGACTTTTTGGACTTCCTAGAAGCGTGGCTGCATGAGATTGGTGACCTTAAATGGGAGGTGAAAAGAACATATGGGGGCACTATAAATTTTATAGTGCCCCCATATATGTTCTTTTCACCTCCCATCTAAGGTCACCGTTCATCCAGTCACGCTTTTAGAAAGTCGACAAACGGTAATTTCATGATATTGTTAAAGGTTATGGTGATTGCTACAGATGTATCTGTAAACTTTAATACAAAAGATTGTATCGACTGAGACTTCTGGAAGAACATGTATTTGCATGAAGATGTTAATAAAGTTGAACCTTTCAACAACAACAACAACAAAAAATGACATATTTTTCAAGATAGCTGTGTTTATTTTATTTCGTGCCATAGATATTCATATGGACAGTTTTTTTTCTATCGTAGACCTCTAAGATATAACGGTGAATATTCTCTGGTCTGCCCTAGATTCGAAAGTATGGCCGTTTAAGTGTAGAACCAACTAAAGTTCCTCAGATTATTTCATGAAATTATTTTTGAATTGATCTAGACTTCATAGAAGCTATAGAGAAAAGGTTCTGCGTTAATCCCATACGAGTCATCAACGTCTTCAAATGTTGCTGAAGTGTCCTAGCTTTCAAATAGTTTGTCTGCAACATTTCTTTTGTAATCCATCAATATGGAAGATATTTCCTGAGAAACTGATATTGTCAATACATTTTTTGAAAATAAAAAACATTAATAATAATCGCCGGAAATTCCCTTTTTTTCCAATGACTTCAATTCTAAAGAGTCCAACATTTTTCTGCATGATAGTGAAAATGCTGGGACCCCCATCCCCATCTAAAGCAAGACTCACTTCCCCCGTGTACTCATACTGCCCTTGTGTCCACCCATTTCCTACTGTACCACTGCTAGCCGTCAACTCCTCAATGTCCCTCCCCTGGACGTCCTGATATACGCAGGAGCTGCCTTTGTGACTGACTGGGCTCATTTATCACCTAGGGCTGAGATCTTTGAGAAAAGAGTCTATTTGAACCTTGTCAAAGCAGCCTTCAATGTATGGCAGTAGGGTGGACATTATCCCCACCAGCCGCTTCCCACCTCCCACATACTTCTAGTGGACGGTCTTTCTTTTTGTCGCCATATCCCAGAATGTGAGAGCCCCCTGCAGAAGACTAAAAGAAGTGGCCAAGAGAGATGAAGGAACGTGCGAAAGAAGACAGAATTGGGGGCTTCAGGGAGGGCTGGGAAGAGGCAGGCCTAGGGAGGAGCGCCTACTTGTTTACACCTTGACATTTTTGTCATAACGACATCTTTTAAGTCACAGTTGAGGGTAAATGTGTATATAACACAGTTTTAAGTATCCTGTGAACTTTCTATTGATGTACATGTTGCAAGAAGGGCTGCTTACTTAAACAGAATCAGAAGTAGATTTCTTTCTTTCCAGGTTTTGCAACTCTAGTTGAAATTGTTAATCCCTAGACGCATCAGGCCGATAGTGATCGCATATGATTATAAAGTGTATAGATGTACATGTGGTGCAAGTCCTGATCTGAGTTTTACAGACCTGTCTCAGTTTTACCCGCATCTAGGTAAATTATGGAGCGCATGGTCTACAATCAAATGATCACAGACAACAATAGTTTACTACATAACAGGCAAGATGGCTTCAGGAAGGAACACAGTACAATAACTGCAATCTTTAAAGTAGCTCAGTTTTCATATAATCAAATACTTTTACCGCCTGTGAGTCATCCGATTTAGTAAAACTCACCCAGTATTATATGGGGCTTGAGAATCTTTTGATGTGAATCCCCCTTAAGGAAGCAGTGTAAGGGGTGTGGCTGGGAGTGGTCACTGAGGCCCTCAGAGTGGTTTGACGGACAGTTATGGATGGGGAAAATGGATAGATGGAAGTTGGGTTTGAGATAATTGGTTAGGGGAAAGCTGTGATTGACAGGTTCGTCTTTGAAGTGGCGAGATGGATAGAAAAGGGTTGAAGAAGGGTAGAATAAGATAAGCCTCCCCTAGGAAACCCAACAAATTAGAGTAGGCCGTGTGGGACAAACTGGGATGGGTAGGGAATCGGTAGGGCAGAATGGGGTCATACAATGAGTGCAGAAAGGGAATGCTTGGGTTTTAACAGATTTGTTAGAGTTGTATGGTAAGGTAGGATAGGTATGGATACCTGCTGGTATGCCTTGAACCTTAGGCAGAAGGGCAGTAATTGTTACAGCACTAATACATTGAGATATAGGTGCCTCAAAGTTTGTTATGTGCAGTTTTGGTACCCCTAACCCTAGCAAAAATTTAACCCTATCCCTAGCGTTACCCTAGGGGGTAGGTGTCAAGGGGATAGGTATCCAGGAAGTGTCCTTAAGTAGCTGTTGGAGGGTAAATATCCTTGGGTATTCTTTGGGGGAGTAGTGATGTACCAGAAACGTTCTGCAGCCATACTTTTTTAATCAATCTGTTACTTACTAAGATGGCACTCAACACTTATGTTGATGGTGAGGTTGAAACCTCACCAAATCAGAACATTACTAAACTTTATTTTGGGTTAGGTTAGAATGAAACCAAACAGAACTTTATACAAACATTCTGTTTAAGTTGTAGAATGTTATGGTAACTTTCAAGTGCAAGGTCGCAGCAGTACGTTGCAGCAACATTATTGGGAGCCATCAAAATAATGTAACAAGGACCAATACAGAATCAAACAGAACGTTGCTGCAATGTTATGATACCGTCACATGCTTGCCTGAGTATCTGGGGTAAGTGTGTTCAGTAGGTGTGTGGGGGGTAGGTATCTGGGGGTAAGTGTCTGGTATTAAGTGACTGGGGGTAACTGTCTAGACTCGAGGGTTAGCGTCCTCGGTGATTATGTGTCTTGTTGTATGTGTCCAGGGGGTAAAATCATATAATGTCTAGGGCTCGTCGCCATGATGTATAGGTATGGTAGATACAGATTTGTCAAGGTGGGAATGTTGGTATTCTAAGCACATATTGCTATTGAGCAGGATGTAGGTTAAAGTAGGGCAGGGTGACAAATAAAAAGGGAATGTGCCGTGTGTGTGCATGAGAGTGCCTACAATATTAGTACTCAGCCTAAACACATACCCCATCCCATTTCAGAAACCCTGTATCCGCTCTGGATGAATCGGAAGACTGAGAGGACAGTGAACCATGCAGACGTAAGGTATGTTGGTACCGGGCTGGTTGAATACGAGTGATGCCCATCCTTGTCCAGGGTGATAAATGGGGGTTCCACGGCACCGGATCTCCGGTGTCAGACAGCATACACCTGATTTTTTATCTGTATACAATAAGCCTTAACTGCCTCACAGCCAGATATCACTCAGTAGTTTCAGGATTTTAAACTCACGCACACACACATACATGCACACATACATGCACAGATACACACACACACACACACACACACACACACACAACCAGAAATGTTAAGGCCAAGTGCCCCCCACCTCACTCATCGCTTTGAAGGTCTGGCAACCAGACGGCCACTGCCCCCTTCACTACCCATCTATCCAACTCCCAATTCCACTGACTCCCCCCTACCCCCAACTCAGGTCAGCTGACCCCCACTCGTCACTCGTCTCGCCTCCACCAGACGTCGCCCTCTGTCCTCCCTGAGGACTCAAGACGTTACCAGATGCACCACGTGACACGAATCTGGCTGCTGATTGGTCGAGCAGGTTGTTCTGGTACACAGCCGTGAAGCGCTGTGATGTGTGGTCCTCTGGGGGTAGGAGGGTGTCAGGGATGGGGATGGGGACTTTCGACGGCATGAAATACGTCCCTATTTCAGAATTGCATAAGGCGCTAGAAATTTAATTAATCGTTTTTGTCCTTTCATTTTGTAGCTGCACCTTTGGTAATAATACTGAATATGCATATCAATATTTTTCGGGTGGTTATTTTCCTCCTCATGATAAAATGCTAGAAAATCAGCATATTATATAACTTTTGCCACCGGTATAGTTTAACTCCGTCGTTTCTTGAATGATAGTGATGATTCAGTTGGGGTTCTTTTAGTGATTATAATAACTTTCGGGAATTATATTAATTCTTTTTTTTGACATCTTATTCAATTATGGAATATGCAGCATAGCTTTAAGGCAAGATCTTGTCAACAATATATGAAAACTCTTATTATTGTAAAAATATAGTTCCTCTATACACCCATGACAAAAACAAAGATCTAAGATAATAATTATGTTTTCTAATTGAAACAAATGCAAGATTTTCTGCCCATGAAGCCTTATTTATTAGTTTAAGCTTATAGATTGTTCCCAAGATTTTCTGATAGCCTAATTAAGGGTAAGGACAAAAAGTTAAGGTGGTAGTTTGTTTTTTTGTAGCGAGACAGCAAAGCAGGGGAAACAAATATATCGCTAGACTCTTTCCTGCAACAATTGACTGTGTGGTACTTTAACTGTTTAAAGCCTTTCCACGCTCTCTATGTGGCCACAGTAAGACTGTGTGTTTAGGAAATATGGGCTATAAGATAGGAATACTAGCTCCAACCGAGCTTAATACTGTATAGGTTGGCTTCTTTATGTTGGTCGGGATATACATCACAATGAGCTTAAATAGCTGCCCAATTGGTCACATTTCACATGTAATAGGACTGATACACGAGGGTATCATTTGTATACCGATGGGAGGGCAATCCCTGCACAGCTTATTACATGAGCAACTCAAAAAATGTGATTGGCTCTCTACAACAAATATCAAGGGGATGCCTGAAACATTAGCTGCCGTTTAATCAACCATGTAATAATGGGTCTCTGTGTAATTCCCCTGTGAGGGTTTATGAGCTGTTTGATATTACCAAGTACTTATTGTATGAAACTTCTGGAAACATGGTTTTTCTATCGCACATCAATCTCACATCAATCTTTTCTTTTGCGGTCAATTCCTTATAACCATTTCCATGAGAAATGAACATTTGCTTAAGTTCAAGTTTATCCGTAGGTATATAACATCCACAAAACATTTTAGATCAATGCATATTAATATAGAAAGACCCAAGGGTGGCCGTACCCAGAGAGGTTCGTCACGACCCGAGGGCGAAGCCTGAGGGTCGTACGATCCCAATGGGTCGTACAGCCACCCGTGGACAACCCCAAAGGGTCTTCTATATTTTATCACCCAAACAAAGCTCCAAATATGTTTAAGATACTGTAAATGAGTAGCAGTACATACAGCCTGCCTATACGTCCCACCCCTTGTTATCATGAAGAGTGTGTAAATGACATACATTATAAGTATTGAAGTTTGATCATTTCACATAACACTGTATGAAGGTGATAATGCTTATAGCCTATCAAAATTAGATGTCACATCTACAGACAATTAAATAAAGTTGCTCTTATATCCAAACTATTTCCATACACTGCTAGCATGTCCAATGTACAGAGGGATAAATCGATGTGGTATTGTCACCTAAGATAGTGGAGCTCAATCAGATGTCGCCTAAATAGGGGATACACTGTCAGCGATTTGATAGGGATGCCACTTATAATAGGTCGTACAATCGATGTAACATCCTTCAAATTCCTATTTCTATCTGCTACTAACATGTCGCATGAACAATAGCACAAATCCACGTGGCAATGTCATGTATACTAGACTGATTGGTTACATGCATATGACGTTGAATAAATAGGATGAACTATGTACACGACAATAATAACCCATCTATAAACTCTCATTTCCATACACTACTTAGGCTGTCTTTAAACAATGAAGACAATTCAAGCAATAGGTTGTAGCATAAAATTAATAGCAGCTCCTATTTAGACAACGTCGCGCGTATAGGCAGCGCCAGTACAATGTGACCAAGTAGGTCTGTCCAAACCATGGATATAAAGTTTATGAACCTTTTGTAGAGAATGAGGATAACGACTTTTCTTGGGCACTTGGAATCAGCCATAGGCCACTGGTGTACCTCACAGGGAACCAGTGCCAAGGAGGTTCGTGGCATAGTACAATGATAACATATCATTGTTACCCAAAGTTCCAGATAAGTATTTCTCCTCCTCATGAGGAATGGTGTAAATGAGTGTTGTGAAACCATAACCAACTAAGATACACCAAAAGCTGTTTCTGACAAAAAGCCAAATAGATATTATATTTTAACTTGAAATTCATGTTTAATTCATTAATAGATTCCTCTGAGATGAAATATTCATACATTATTGATACGTGATCAACAACGACTCTTCTGTACTTTATTTGAACGATTTAGATTTTTCGTTTGAGGGTTTGATACGTGAATAGATTTATATTTCTAGGTAAAAAACGTGCATCCATGTATATCGTACTGTACTATACACCTGGGCATGCCTCCTACAGAGAGTATAGGTGGTGATGGCTGGTCCTGGCAAACTAAGTGGCATACTGATGCACCAGGCAGGGGCCCTTTGGGAATTGCGTGTGGAAAGGTATAAGAGCGGCAGCGATCTTCTATATAGAGAGGCGTAATGAATAGATTAGACAGACTCTAGTACAATGAAGACTAGACCTGGCAAAGTGAACGAGCCAAGACTAACAAGAGGCGCTATAACCATAGATAACCAGGGGGATGACTATTTGATGGTGGGACGCTGTGAGAGCTGTCAGCAGTGTCCCGTCACCTATAGCCAACGACGAGACATTGGTTCGCAGCGAACAATAGCCTTGTT
Organism: Lepidonotus clava; assembly: GCA_936440205.1. Taxonomy (NCBI): domain Eukaryota; kingdom Metazoa; phylum Annelida; class Polychaeta; order Phyllodocida; family Polynoidae; genus Lepidonotus; species Lepidonotus clava. The sequence continues at coordinate 31,280,719 of OW387143.1, forward strand.
CAAAACAGTCCTGTTGAGCAAAAATTTACCACTAAAATAAGTACCCCTTCGGGCTTAAATTATAATGGGCGTTAGAGCTAAGTGACTTCTATTTGAGGCAATTTGCGGAAGTTACAAGAACGCCCCATCGTGTCAGTGATATTGCTGTATTGAGACATCTAGGAAGTCCATATGCGACAAATGGCATAAGACAACCCCTTGTCTGGAAGATCATGTGTAAGCAGGAAGGCAATGAATAAACAATTTCAAAACATGTTCGATTCTTGTGCAATAACAATTTGCATGCAACAGTGTACAATCTCACAGAACTTATGGTTGTTTATTGGGGTCAGGAGCAATCTACCACTTTTTGTTAATGATTAAGCTGTTAAGACAGATCTAGAGGGATTTCCATTTCAGTAGGTGTTCCTTATCTAAGGCAAACAAAACACTCAAAAACCCAGAAGACCCAGACGAGCCTCCTAAACCAAAGGATAAGATAGAACACGTGGCCAACATTCTGTTGTATGAAGGGATTTTGCTGTGTACATGTTTATTTTTAGACTTCGTCCTCAGCACATTATTGACCATAACTTTATATAATTAAAACACGCATGGATAGAGACTCTACCATTTCCCATTGCTCCTCTGTTCAGCATATTCCAGTCAGAGCGACATAAAAATCAGCGGTACTTCCAATTAACAATTAAGTAACTAAATCCTTAATCTGATATCAAAAAACACAAAGAAGTAAAATAATGATGTCGGTCAGCTAGCCTGCCTTCAGAAAGGCCACACCTCGACTTTTCATTCAATATCAAATTCTATCCAATCAAAAAAAGCAAAGCTGACAGGCAGTCAGTGTTTTTTAACTTCAGTTTCCCAGACAGGTAGTGAGGATTATTTAATAAGTTGCTCAAGTAAAATGTGCAGCAAACTGCTATGGCTTTTAAGCGTGAGTTTCTTTTGCTGAAATATTGTCATTTCTGAGATATTTAACAATCAATTATAGTATCAAATATTACATGATTAGTATTTACCGTCTGTTTATTTTTATTCATATTTAAAATTTTGTTTCTAGGTTGTCACAGCGAAGTATGACAACGATACCATTGTGATGTTAATGGTGACACGACACAAAATACTCTTGGACACTAGTACTAGCCCGCTGGATATTTACCCCCCCCCCCCCCCCCGGACATTCATCCCCAAAACAATTACCCCATAAAGTTACCCTTTAGAACATTTACTCCCTGGGCGCTTACGCCTCAATAAAATTTAATGTTGTTACTTTTATTGAATGCTGTGTCAGAGCCACTTGTGTTCATATAGAACACGGTTGTATTCTAGTAAAATAAATTGGTACTACTAGAAGAAGTAAGTGTCTATATGCCCTAGAACCGATGTTTATATTTAACATGTATTTTTTTTATCAATTTATGATAAATAAGAGACGTAAATATTAAGAATATGTATGTCAAGTAAAGCGCAATTATGTTTTTAAAATAGAACCATTAGTTTGTTAATGACATGGCGATGATGTTTTCTGACAAGTACTGGCTGTTATGTCATAGGTCTTGCTGGCCGTGTCGTTTTACGTGTACTTGTCACAAACCGTTGAATATATAGCACCAACGTTTAAAGCTCTTATTAATGCGGCCGGTTGATGTTGGTTTTCTGTGGTACGGAAAACTGCACAAACGAGAGTTCCTTGCTGGCAGAACCATTTGAATACAAGTAATTACAATCGCGCGTTCTCGCTAAAGAAAACGTGCGCACCTTGCTCTCTCTCCATGCATATCTAAAACTGTCTACATGTTCCAGAAAAAAATAGAACCACTGTACACAAGCTTATATCTCACCTCTCAATAATACTGTTCTCTTGCATAGACGAAGGCCTACAGGGCATCGCATCTGCATGTTTAAATACTTAATACTGTTTTGCTCGTTTTATCTCATCTCTAGAAAAACCCTCAACACTTAGTCCTTTTAGACTCCTGCTCCATTGCAGACTGCGCGTGCTCCACTCTATCTACAAGCAGTACCTCTAAGTTGCTCCACGCATGCGCAGAGCGCGCTGCTCTTTAATTGGTTGAAATCTAACCGACCAATAGGATGCGTGTAGTGCGGCGCTGGGGCCCGAGGCCGCGGGGTGGTTCGGTTAACGTTGGGGTGAGCTGCCGTTCAACTCCGTACGCGTTATCTTCCACCGTGGAGGCCTATACCGACCCTCCTGTAGGCCTAGTGCTGCTACTACTACCTCTACTACTACTGCTACTGCTGTGGGATCCTCCACGAGGTGTGGTCACCAAGAATGGACCGGGGAGAGGCCGGTGTCCTCCAGTACTTAAGGCCGGGCGGTCCGGCCGGCCGGGATACTCTCCTGGAGGGCTGAGCTGGTCGGAGCCTCAGGCCTGGAGCCCACTCCTGTTTCAGTCAGCTCTCCACTTTGTAATCTACCAGCCTTCAGGCTGGCCGCACTTATAACTTACAGGCTTACAGGGAGTTTCAATGAAAACAACTGCCAAATGCATAACTGCCTGTACTTATCAGTGAGTGCAATCAACCTGCGGATATTTGATTACTTTGGCTTAGTTTGGTACTTATTGGCACCTGTGGATTGGTAGATCTCATTCACACCTGTGGACTGGTAGATCTCATGACATTAGTGGACTTGGCAGATCTCGTTCACACATGTGGACTGGTAGGTCTCATCATTCACACCAGTGGACTGGTAGACCTCATTCACATCCGTAGACTGGTAGTTTTCGTCAACGCGTGTGAACAGGTAGATCTAATTCACGACTGTGGACTGGTGGATCTCATGCACACCTGTTGACTGGTATATCTCCGGATCCTCTGGTTCAGCCACGTGCAGTCCATCGCCATAAACAGGGCGTTGGTCAACAACACATATGAGGTCCTACTGATTGTGTCCGTACTTTTTAGTGCACGTGGGCGCCCTGCCATATCCACCCACTTACCCGGAGATGACCTGATGTCCTTATCATCAAACATTAATCCCATACTTCTGAATGGCCAGTTCAAGTTCTCCCTGCCCCTGTGAGCAGTTCCCTGCTCCTGTGACCAGCTCCATTTCCCCTCTGAGCAGTTCCCCTGCCCCTGTGAAAAGTCCACTGCCCTGCGAGCAGTCCCCTGCTCCTGTGACCAGCTTCCTTTCCCCTGTAAGCAGCTCCCTGCCCGTTAGAGCATTCCCCTGCCTGTGAGAAGTCAACTGTCAAGTGAGCAATCCCCTGCCCCTGTGAGCAATCGCCTGCCCTTGTGAGCAGTCCCCTGCCCCTGCGAGGAGCCCCCTGCCCCTGTGACAGTCCAGCCACTGTAACCAGTTCCCTGTCCCTGTGAGTAGCCCCTGCCCCTGTAAGCAGCTCCCTGCCCCTGTGAGCAGTCCTCAGTGAGGAGTCAGTAGGGTGGTTGTGGTTGTTTGGGATGGCCTGTTGCCCCGTCAGGCTGCTGCTGCTCCGGCTGCCCACTGAGCTGCTCCTACCGCCCCGGTCTGAGTGAGCTGCTCGGAGACGATGAGAGGGGCCGACAGGACTACCTACCTCCTCCAGCTGGTCCTGCTGCTGGCCGCCGGCTACAACTCCGCCCAGGAGGACTCTCCAGGTAAGCCTTTACACTTTGTCTACCTTATACAAACCACTCAGGGGCGGATCGAGTTGAGGTCCAATTAAGGGGTCCTGAACCCTCTTCTCCCTTTTTTAATATAGTTTTGTTGGAGACTTAGACCTGACGAAACCAATAAGATGAGGCGTCCTGATAGGCCTCCCCATTTTTTGTCCTTTTTTGAAAAAAAAGATTTGGGGACCACCAGAAATTTGGTTAATTCTAACTTTTCATGAGTAATAATGACAAAAGACTATACATCATACCCATCATTTGAAATGGAATTACAAACCTTCTGCTAATAATACATATCCATGATTACGCTATTTAACATTCCCGTGGCCGACTTTTTAAATCAGGAATAAAATCGGCTGGTGGAATAAAGCCTTTAAACTTGACAAAAAAAAGAAAACTTTACACACATGGGAGCGAATGTCCCACGTTTTAGTACTTATACTTTTAGCAGTTTGCTGACACTTTCCGAAATCCTATATCGGCCCCTACCTATTCTTACTCCTCCTAAACCCTACTGAGCGAACCTCACTCGCTTCCCTTTCTCATCCCAGTCACAAATTGACCTAGTGCGACTGGTTCGATTAGAGTAGGTGGGAGGAGGCTAACTGGGACAAAACTACCCCTGGGAATAGGACGAGTTCGATTAGAGTACTTGGGGGAGCCTGACTGTGACACAACTAATAGGAGTTCACGGAATTGACTCTTCGTCTCAGGGGATTTTCACTTGGGCTTGGGTGCTCGTAGTACAATGGGATGAGCAATACTTTGCCCTCAGATAGTTAGACGAACATCTACAAAACATTAACAGTAATTCTGGTATTCATATAGAATTGTAGGTGCTCCTATATATATGATATCAAAATATGATATCATATATATAAATGTTAGATAATGATAATTGACAACATCCTTGTCCCATTCCTGCATAACATAGAACTGGGGGAAACCTACCCTATGCTGGAGTAACATTGATTTCGGGGGGAGAAAGTGGGCATGTATCCCCAATAATATGCATGCATACATATTGCCTATGAATAGCTTATCCGAAAGCCCATCGCGATACCTCAACTGGAACAGATACATGTATACGAAACCCGACCGCTTTGTTAGGAACGGATCAGTTGTATGAAGTTTTGTATTCCCATGCGCTCAGTTACTGGGTTACTGAGGCAAGGCAATTTAACACCCAAAGTATGAGGTGTCACAGGGTATTGAATTGATGAAGATCAAGACGGATTTCTTTTCATTATTGAAAAACATGCACTCGTTTTTCTGTTCAAACTACCATCTTTATTATAAGATACAAAACTTGTAACAATTCACACCATATAGGACAGTGTTTAATGTATGCTACGTAAGGGAAATTGAATATGCATATGTTTTTTCTGTTTTTCTTTTGGTATTCGATCCTTACCTTCCCCTTTGAGGAATCCCACCTAAATGAAGGAAGATGGAGGTCTATGTCAATACGACAGCAGCTACAATACTATTAATTTGCTGTTGAGCTATCAATCTAAGAGCCAAGGCTTTCTTGCTGGCCATTAAAGGTACATTAGGGTGTCAGTGACTGCGGCCATGCTTGTATTTATAATTCATACTGCGGGCCCCGAGCAGTGGTCGACTACTAAGTAGGCCGGCGCTGTACCCATAAGCGGCGCACTTTTTTCCCTGGCGTACTAATTACCAACTCAGTCAGTGGTGTAATGAGGCGGTAAAGGCACTGTGGGTGGCTCTGATCACAAGCCCGAGGGTCTGTAGAATTAACGTTTCCACACTAGGTCATGCCTTCAGGCTGGCTTTATTTACAGCCTAATTACCTCCTCTTTAAGCATCCTTAAGGGTTAAAATTTGCTGCAATTATTTATGTAGGATGTAAAACCTGCCAACGCTATGGGCACTGATAGTGATGGATGTAGGGGTGATCTGTCATTGACGTGTTGATAGCTCCCACCTGCCAGTCTCATAGATTGACCTTTGCTAGTATGCAACGTATGATTTATGTTAGAACGGCTAAACCAGGCAGAATGCAATACATCAAGAATCATTAGCTTAGGGTATTGCCACGCCCATACTAATATGGACTGCAAGATTTATGGTGGGGAATATTGATAACACTATTAGGCTTGTTTTCCGAGTAGCATTTTCCGAAAAATATTACAAGTATTTTCTAAACTTATCCTACATGTAAAAAGAGCTTCGCTGGTATCTCTAACCTCAAAAGACCTCAGTGTTTCATAGAAAAGTACCTCAGGGGACCTCAATGCTTCATAAAAACAGATTACATACACCTGCACCTTGTGAGCCAAAGGCTGTAATAGTGTGCCCAGATAAGCTGATGATACGGGCGTTATGAGTCACCCGGGCTTCAACGTTTGACCTCAGGACCAGAAGACCAGTCGTGTAACTAGCTAAAACCTGTCTTCCACTAGGCGATTCTGATTGCCGACAATTAACTGATTTATGACTTTTCCACGGGAAAAATATAAACAAAAGGCCTTAACAGCAAAAGTATAAGGGCCCATGGGGCATTGAAACAGTTATTTGAAATAGAATTTAAAATCCTGTCCAACGATAAAATTGAATAACATTCATGTCCATAACTTATTGCTGCTCTCGCAGGCGATTTTTTAAATCGGTAGAGAAGTTTTATAGTGGGATGAAGACCTAACACTGAATCCTGAAGCGATGGCAGGCCTGCCGAGTTTACGTTATCTCATGAGACGGTGACATGAGTTTGGCTGGTATTTATGTTAATAGTGATCAATAGTGTTGTACTTCAGCATGGGTTTGTCATTATTGGTCGGGTCAGAATGTGTCGGATAGTATTCACAACGTACTCATTTGAAAGTTAAAGCAGATGGCGGGTGCGTTATCCGTGTAACGTGATTCGATTCTCAAGGTGGATTAAGTTAGTACTACCATGGGTATCCTGGAGCCCGAGGGACTGCGGCTACCGAACAACAATCTGCCTGATATATTGGTTACATGAATTGGATGTACTTTTAATGGGATAACCATCATTATGTTATCGTTCTATAATACTTATGGCCCATTTGATTTAGTGCAGATTAAAACTATTCTTTATGTACAGGGTCAGGCATACTCTTAGATATGAATAAATCTGCTGCGTTCGTCAATTGCAAGTAGGGGATGGGAGTTTAGAAGACCATATATATGCTTAGTTAGTGCTCTATAGCTATCATGAAAACAAGAGATGTCGGCTCAGAGACGGCAACGATGGAAGATTTCTTATAGAAAATGCTGAAGGGGAATACTTGTAGTTTCCAAGTTGATGATCACCTCAGCCCTGGGCAGATCCAGGGTTTCAGAATAGGGGGGGCACATATATGCTAATGTCTAAAACGTTGCGGATATACGTGCACGTGCACTAGGCCCTATACGTTTTATTTCCATTTTGTGATGTAAGCCCATAGTGCTAACACCATCCGCTAGATCTCACTGGGATCCTGTGGAACAATATTGGTATACTTGATGGCTCATTGTGATGTTTGGGTTCCCACCAAGAGGTGAGCGTGGGATGACAGGGTCATCACCCCCTGAAACCCCTAGGTTCCTCTTTGTCATCTTAGATGGCGGTTATGTTTCTTATTTCAGTCGTTTGCTATACATTTCTATAAGAAATACCTAACTTTCATGACCAACATTGCAACAATCATCTATTCGGATTTAACTAGCACATTTAAATACTGCAAACTGTCAGGTAATCTGAGTGGGTGCGAAATCGGCCGATTAAGTGGCGTTTACACAGGGCGACAAAATGTAAGATAAAGGCCCATTCGCGCTGGCAGATCTGGTACATGCGATCACTTACGACATTTATCGTTTGCAATTCTGGTACAAACGATTAATGCAAACGATAAATCTGCAACCGATCAGATCCAACATGTTGGATTGAATCGGTTGAATTCCAGCCGATTCTAGGGGACAAGTACTTAAGAAAATTATCGTTTGCAATCGGTAGGTGCATGTCTTCTCAGGGCGAATACAATTTCTTCAATATCGCTTCCATGAGATAATTTCATCGGCCCCTAGAATATCGTCTTCTCAGTGCGATAACTTTGTCGGACCTCCAAGCGACACAATCATCGGCCAGCGCGAATGGGGCTTGAGGGTAATCCGAAGCCTTATGACGGTCCCGACGGTTGTCCTAATGGTCCCGGCAGCCCTACGATAGTCCCGACAATATTTCAAACAGTTTATGTTCTTATTTAGGGTTTACATTGAATTTTCGGGGAGTTATCCCCCTTTACTATCCCAATCATTGACGTAAGTCTGGTTATCAGGATGTGTAAATTGGGCTTTATCGTGGTAGATTCAGTCAAATTGGTATAGGGCTCAAGTGTCTAGTGAACTGCCAGACGTAGCTCTCCAGATGGATACCATCGGTTTATCAGGTGCACTTATGTCATCGGGCCCTCTGTCACATAGCCAAGTCTTTTGTAACCAGCCATAAGTTACGCCACTGTATACATACAAAAACCGACCGAGTGGGTACCTGGTTATCGCTCACCCATGGCTATCTTAACACTCGGGCAGAGGGCCAAACAGCTGCCCAGACAGCGCTGGTCAAGCCCAGACTGTATTTTTGCATAATGATATATAGGTATAGTGCAAATACTGTCATACTAGCCAGACGGGCATTGCATGTCATATTAGAGGTCAATATTTATTACATTTCCATATATATAAGATTTCCATTGTTGTTTAGGTATTCTTCATGAATTGGCATACCACGCTTTATAAATGTTATTCAGAGTAGTCATATTTTTGTACTGGTTTGGATTTCTTTTCAAACCAAAGTAGTCTGAACTTAGGCTGCTTATTCTGTGACTGACTGAATGATCAATTAAGTGGTAAACAGTAATCGGAATATGGAGTTGTTTAATTCATCTCATTTCATCATAATTTTTTAATATTATTTCTAAAAATCTTTTTCTTATCGACAAATGTGTGTATCCTGAAATTAGAACTAAAATAGTAAAAACTTGGAAGATCAAGCTTGCTTGAAAGTCTTTTTTGGAAATAAAGAAATTAAAAAAAAAATATATATATATACGAACGATGACAAGCCCCCACGAACGATGACAGAGCCCCCACGAACGATGACAAGCCCCCACGGACGATGATAATGCCCCCACGGACGATGATAATGCCCCCACGGATCATGACAGAGCCCCCACTGACTATGATACGAAGAACCTACAAATACTACATTTGTTTAATTTATATAACCGTACCTAAATTTTGAATAAATATTGAATAAATATTAATCATAAATTTAATTAATCGTTTTATTCCATTGTCTTCACTTAAAATTACTAATATTGCATCTTTCTAATATCGTTTCAAACTATTTTTCCTATTTTTTTTTTATTAAATTCTCATTCATCAATAAAGATATTTAATAAACACCAATGAAAAATACAGTATATTACAATTTCTGAAATATTTTTTATTATTTACATATTTTTATCGAATTATTACATTTTCTAATAGTAATTTCATATATTTTGAATACATCTTCATTACAATTCAATTCAATAAACATTATACTATACATTTTCCCATACAGTAAATTTATGCTGCTTCTATTCCTTTCCTCCATGAACGGGAAATCTCAATTCTCCTAACAACTATACAATACAAATTACATATTTAAAGTACAAATTACTTTTATTTTCCATTACAAATTCATAATTTCCCAATTTCATTAGGTCTTCAAATTTTTTTAACTTTGTCCTAATATTTTCCACCATCTATACCATTATTTATGTGTACATTCATATTTTCATTATTTCTAATCCTCACACAACTTTAAATTTCCAGTAATTCGATTACCCTTTTATCAACTCAGCATAATATTTCCTAAACTTTTTATAACATTTCATCAATCTCGCAGCACTGAGTATCCATCACAAATTCTATCAGTACTATACCAAATACTAGAGCATCATATTTAGATTACTTAATTTTTCATAATATTTCTTAAGCAGTTAAGTTCTTAATTTGAACCTCAATGCTTCTGAAAATGTACTAAGTATGCATCACAACTTGTATGAGTACTATACCAAATACTATAGCACAATATTCATATTACTGAATATTTCATAAGATATTGTTTAAACTATTGAAAATACTGTGAACGGTCTATATCTTATAGAACCCCCAAACTCTTCCCCCACGGTTCCCCCATTGACCATGACAACTGTCCCCCACGGACCATCACAACTTCCACCGCTATACAGCACATTTTCTATCACGCAACAGTCAACTTGTGAATCATAACCACACTGCATCTTAAAATCGACTAAGTATGCATTAATAACTTCCCCCACCATTTATTAGAGCTGCCACCACCATCCATCAGAACAGCCCCCACGGTCCCCCCACCGACAAGCACAACTGGCCTCACGAACTATCGGAAAGTTCTCCGCAAACGATACAGCACAAGTTCTAAATACTAGAGCATGATATTCACATTACTACATTTATCATAACATTTCGTGAAAACTGTTGAAAATACTGTCAATGGTCTACATCTTCAAGAACCGCCCCCACGGTGCCCCCACGGACCATGACAACTGTCCCCCACGCACCATCACAACTTCCACCGCTATACAGCACATTTCCTATCACGCAACAGTCAACTTGTGAATCATAACCACACTCCTTCTTAAAATCGACTAAGTATGCATTAAGAACTTCCCCCACCATTTATCAGAGCTGCCACCACCATCCATCAGAACCGCCCCCACGGTGCCCCCACGGACGATGACAACTGCCCCCACGAACTATCGGAAAGTTCTCCGCAAACGATACAGCACAAGTTCCCCCATCACATCGCAAAAGTTCTTTACAAAATATTATTCCATCATAAATTTGCTCTAAATACTATGCTAAATACTAGAGCATGATATTCACATTACTGCATTTATCATAACATTTCGTGAAAACTGTTGAAAATACTGTCAACGGTCTACATCTTCAAGAACCGCCCCCACGGTGCCCCCACGGACCATGACAACTGTCCCCCACGCACCATCACAACTTCCACCGCTATACAGCACATTTCCTATCACGCAACAGTCAACTTGTGAATCATAACCACACTCCTTCTTAAAATCGACTAAGTATGCATTAAGAACTTCCCCCACCATTTATCAGAGCTGCCACCATCATCCATCAGAACCGCCCCCACGGTGCCCCCACGGACGATGACAACTGCCCCCACGAACTATCGGAAAGTTCTCCCCAAACGATACAGCACAAGTTCCCCCATCACATCGCAAAAGTTCTTTACAAAATATTATTCCATCATAAATTTGCTCTAAATACTATGCTAAATACTAGAGCATGATATTCACATTACTGCATTTATCATAACATTTCGTCAACGGTCCCCACGGTGCCCCCACGGACCATCACAACTTTCCCCAAGGGAATCACATCTCAAAAGTTCTGTACCAAATATTGCATCATTTCCTAATAGGGTATTACTTTATATTTAAATCGATTTGTCTCAGTACTAATTTTACAATATAGCAAAATTCTCTAAATAAATATGGCTACACACATGAGGCCTGGCAGCTTAGGCAACTGAATTTAAACTTGTATGGAACCGGTGAAGACTACAGCAAACTTCATGGCAGGCAGTTTGTCTTGTTGCGGTGTTCAGGTGTTGAGTTATGTAGATCTTACAGGAGTTACAGGAGTTGGTAGTCCAGTTATCTTCTGGGTCAAAGGTATTGACGAAGCTACTTGCTACACACACTATGCCTGGCAGCTGAGGCAAATTAAAAAAAAATTAAATCTATTACGAGTGCCCCCACGAACGTGCCCCCACGAATGATGACAAATACCCCCACGAACTAAATTAAAATGCTATTTTTAAAATTACAAAAATGTCCAACTATTCCGAGTACCCCCACAAACCATGACACATAACCCAAAATACCAAACAATACCCCCACTTACCATTACAGAATACCCCCACCATCTAAATATTACAATACCCCCCACAGTCTACAAACTAAGCAAAAGTTGTAACTTCGTCTCCACCTCTTTCCTCTCCGATGGCGTCACATCAAACACTTTTCCAGAGCCTGATGGTTTTGGCTTCTGGATCCGTGTAAGAATGTTACCCATCTCTACGGTCCCTACATCCTCCAGTTTAGTCCACACGAACTTGTTGTTGTAATGCTTCATGTACCGGATGTGAAGTATCGGTCCATCCACCTTACGGCACACCTGCACCGGGTACCACTTCTTCTGGTACATCACTGTCACAAAGCTGCCCACCTTGAGTGGTTGCTTGTCACGTACCCTTACCAGTTCCATATTATCCTCAGAGTCCCACGACTCGGACGACACCTGGAGACGAGACAGCTTGACATCATCTTCCGATTCAGACGAGGGTTCCGTATGACGTACTTCCCCATCCTCTTCAGAGTCCGACGACACATGCCTCTTCTGTGTCTTCCACAGGCCAGACAGCTTAACGTCTTCTTCCGATTCAGACGAGGGTTCCGTATGACGTACTTCCCCATCCTCTTCAGAGTCCGACGCTATCCATGGCTCCGTCTCACATAGCTGAACATCCTCATTGCGCAGCAAAGAAACCTTTTCTTCATCTTCCGATTCAGACGAGGGCTCCATATCGGAGTCGCACGACTTGCACGACTCGGACGACACCTCATCACGTACTTGTGCGAGTGTCATGTTGTCCTCATCATCATCATCATCAGAGTCCGAAGACGGCTGTACAGCTGGTTCTGGTTGGTGTAGATCCAGTGGCACGGTGCGCCATCCAGGGCAGGTGGGAGACAATTTGCAGCATGGGCCAAAGCAAGAGGTGTCCCGTATGGCCACACCAGTAGGGACTGATACACACGCGTGCGTACTCATCATTCCCTTGATGGGCAGAACGTTCCACCTCTTCACTTCATTCTGTGTTGCCTCCACCTCTTCCAGTGATGCCGACAGCAGGTACATGTTCAGGGGTGAGCTGTTTGCAGCGGTGATGAACTCACTGGTGTTGCGGATAACTTGTCCACCCTTGACGAGGTTGCTCATCTTCCGTTTCAGTGAGCCACCCACCCCGTCACAAGGACCTTTACCGTGTCCTGCCTCCAACCACGTCCACGATGCCTTGATGTTGTGCATGTGGGCGAAAGCACCGATCATATGCACAGCCGTCCGGTTCCTATACTGGCTTGAGGGGCTGTCCGTGATGAAGTGCAGAACCTCCAACTCCGGCAGAAGAACTTCCAACCTGGCCAGCAGTTTCTTCAAGAAAGTGTACGTTGTGGGTATGGTGTGTGAGCCCACAGTCGTAACTCCAACAAAGCTTTTGACCCGCAGCTTCACCCCGTTGTGGTAATGGACCACCATCGGGTGAAGTGCAGTTTGTGCTTTGTCGAAGTACACAGCCGTAACTTCGAATGGGAACTCTGCCGACCAGTTCTCAGAGTAGTCCATCTGTAGTGTGGCCTCCTTGAATGGTATGAGTGCTTCCTTCAGGGTGCGTATCTGTGCATACTGCACTTCAACGCGATGGCAGTGTCCCCTGAAGAAAAGCATCTTCTGACGGATGGTGGACTGCACTTCTTCCTTCGCCATGTGAAAGTCAACCAACTTGGTCTTCTTTATGTCGTCCTGTTTGTAAGTGACGGAGGTCCGTGCCCACTGCTGGACGGTGTAGTGGTCCTTCGTCATCCCGTGGAACAACTGATCCAGTTCATCTTCTGATAGTTGGCCAATATCCGGTGGGGAGGTGGGCATGCCCGGCACTGCCCCACTCAGCAATGTCATGTTTGCACAATGCGAGCATAGGCACTGACGTCACTGAGTGAATGCGATGGTTTTCACGTACTTTGGTCGTGACCGACAGAAAGACGCCAAAGATAACTTTCCTCCCTCCTCCTGGTACTTGCGGTGAAGGCTGCTCAGGGTGTAGTTGAGCCCGTGAATCTGTTGTCCCTTGACATGGTCCCGTTTCGATGGCATCACCGAACTGCTTTCGGGCCGGCACATGTAGGCTTCAACAGAAGCTCGGTTTTTTTCTTTATTCAACGCCCTCTGACTGATGTTAACCTTGCGCTTTCCAAGGAGTTTCCTGGATATTCCGATCTTTCTACTTATCTCCGAAGCACATCTTGTTGTTTGTTTAGTTGCTTCCGGAATTGAAGTGAACAGTTCCTTCTTGGTCTTTGTAGAGGCTCCTTTCACCGCTGATACAGTAACAGTGAAAGGCATTATGTTCCGTATACGTCCTAGTGTGGGAGTTATTTCTAACTTCTCACACAGGTGGAAGGCCTCTTTCTGAGGAGTCGACCAACTCTGTTTCATATTTACTTTTCTGTGTTTATCTTTCTTTAAATTGTCATGGTCGTCATTATCCGTGGAGGTATTGTCGTCGTCGTCGTCCGTGGGGGCATTTTCATCATCGTCCGTGGGGACGTCATCCGTTGCGGCGGCGTCCGTGGGGGCATCGTCCGTGGGGGCGTCGTCCGTGGGGGCGTCGTCCGTGGGGGCTTTATCATCATCGTCCGTTTCTTCTTCACTTTCTAAATCCCCATCATATTCTGAAGATATATCGCTCATGTCTTCTCCCTCATCCTCCGTTTCCAAAAGTAGTCAACTGTTATCATCGTCGCTTAGCGCTTCGCTTCTGTTTCTTATCGATGTTACGAATTTTTCATACACCTCACTCTCCTCATCAGTATCATACGGATCTTTTTCCTCATGATAATCTTCGTCTTCCTTCTCTTCCTCATCACAATCTTTCTCATCCCTATACTCATCATCCTTCTCCTCGTCATCATACTCCTCCTGATCATCATCCTTCTTCTCCCTCTCTTCCTCATCCTTCTTCTCCCTCTCTTCCTCATCCTTCTTCTCCCTCTCTTCCTCATCCGTATGCTGCTCATTACCTTCTGTCTCTTCCTCTCCCTTCTCTTCCTCATCGCTACTATCATTACACTTGTCCTCGTCCTTCTCCTCCTCCTCCACCTCTCCATCCTTCTCCTTCTCCTCATCCTCTTCCCTCTCTTCCTCATCATCATCCTTCTTCTCCCTGTCTTCCTCATCCGTATACTGCTCATTACCTTCTGTCTCTTCCTCTCCCTTCTCTTCCTCATCTCTACTATCATTACACTTGTCCTCGTCCTTATCCTCCTCCTCCACCTCTCCATCCTTCTCCTTCTCCTCATCCTCTTCCCTCTCTTCCTCATCATCATCCTTCTTCTCCCTGTCTTCCTCATCCGTATACTGCTCATTACCTTCTGTCTCTTCCTCTCCCTTCTCTTCCTCATCTCTACTATCATTACACTTGTCCTCGTCCTTATCCTCCTCCTCCACCTCTCCATCCTTCTCCTTCTCCTCATCCTCTTCCCTCTCTTCCTCATCATCATCCTTCTTCTCCCTGTCTTCCTCATCCGTATACTGCTCATTACCTTCTGTCTCTTCCTCTCCCTTCTCTTCCTCATCTCTACTATCATTACACTTGTCCTCGTCCTTATCCTCCTCCTCCACCTCTCCATCCTTCTCCTTCTCCTCATCCTCTTCCCTCTCTTCCTCATCATCATCCTTCTTCTCCCTCTCTTCCTCATCCGTATACTGCTCATTACCTTCTGTCTCTTCCTCTCCCTTCTCTTCCTCATCTCTACTATCATTACACTTGTCCTCGTCCTTATCCTCCTCCTCCAACTCTCCATCCTTCTCCTTCTCCTCATCCTCTTCCCTCTCTTCATCATCATCATCCTTCTTCTCCCTCTCTTCCTCATCCTTCTTCTCCCTCTCTTCCTCATCCCTTTCCTGCTCATTACCTTCTTTCTCTTCCTCTCCCTTCTCTTCCTCATCTCTACTCTCATTACACTTATCCTCGTCCTTATCCTCCTCCTGAACCTCTCCGTCCTTCTCCTTCTCCTCATCCTCTTCCCTGTCTTCATCATCATCATCCTTCTCTTCCTTATACACGTCATGATCGTACTGCTCCTTATCCTTATCCTCTTTCTCCACATTTTTCTCCTTCTCCTTCTTCTGATTCTCTTCGATGTCTTCTAATGTTAAGAGAGTCTGTATTATATCGTTTTCATCCATGGACGACCACGAGTCTTCATTGTTCTCAAGTTCCTCACTATCTTTTATAAGGTGTCCCTCTTTTTTATGAACGTCCGTGGGGGCGGTTGTCATGGTCGGGGGTGGGGGCACCGTGGAACTCTCGTCTTCTTCATAACTCGCCTTTATCGGGTGGTGTTCGATTTTAACAAAGTCCGTGGGGGCGGTTGTCATGGTCGGGGGTGGGGGCACCGTGGAACTCTCGTCTTCTTCATAACTCGCCTTTATCGGGTGGTGTTCGATTTTAACAAAGTCCGTGGGGGCGGTTGTCATGGTCGGGCGTGGGGGCACCGTGGAACTCTCGTCTTCTTCATAACTCGCCTTTATCGGGTGGTGTTCGATTTTAACAAAGTCCGTGGGGGCGGTTGTGATGGTCGGGCGTGGGGGCACCGTGGAACTCTCGTCTTCTTCATCACTCTCCTCTATCGGGTGGTGTTCGATTTTAATAAAGTCCGTGGGGGCAGTTGTCATGGTCTGGCGTGGGGGCACCGTCAAACTCTCGTCTTCTTCATAACTCGCCTTTATCGGGTGGTGTTCGATTTTAACAAAGTCCGTGGGGGCGGTTGTGATGGTCGGGCGTGGGGGCACCGTGGAACTCTCGTCTTCTTCATCACTCTCCTCTATCGGGTGGTGTTCGATTTTAATAAAGTCCGTGGGGGCAGTTGTCATGGTCTGGCGTGGGGGCACCGTCAAACTCTCGTCTTCTTCATAACTCGCCTTTATCGGGTGGTGTTCGATTTTAACAAAGTCCGTGGGGGCGGTTGTGATGGTCGGGCGTGGGGGCAGCGTGGAACTCTCGTCTTCTTCATCACTGTCCTCTATCGGGTGTTGTTCGATTTTAATAAAGTCCGTGGGGGCAGTTCTCATGGTCAGGCGTGGGGGCACCGTTGAGTCCGTGGCATTTTCCACCTTCTCATCCTCCTTCTCCTCCTCATCTCCCCCTACCCCTATTTCTATGAGCCACTCTTCGTACGATGATTGCTTTTCCTCATTAGGGGCATCGTCCGTGGGGGCGTCGTGGGGGCGTTTTTCCTCAGGTTTAGGTAGAACACCTATTTCTATGAGCCACTCCTCATAGGACTTTTCAGGTTGATCAGTCTGGAATGGGGGTTCAATAATTGCTTCCAGGTCCTCCTCCCACAATTCTTTATTTTTATTTGATGTTTCTTTTAAAAATGTCAGATTTATTGGAGAGGAGGAGGAGGAGGAGGAGGAGAAGGAGCATGTCGTATCCTCTATAACGACAACATCATTTTCATTCTTTTCCTTGACTGCTTGATAGTGAATAATCTCTGTTTCTTGTTTTACCAGCCATAGTGGCTTCCTTGGTTTAACCATTGTTTTTCCACGAGAAGGTGTTGGAATACTTGTTGTGAGAGGTCCACCATTTGTTTGTTTAGTTTTGTTGAGCCCTTTTGGTGTTTTCGGTAAACCTGGTCTTCGATGTTTCTTTTTGTTTGTGACTTGAACAGGTGTGGTTTTCTTCTTTGTTGGGGGGGAGGAGTCACTGTCTGACCCAGTACCGATTTTCGTTTTCCTTTTTTTCAATTCACAAGGTGTTTCTTGTTTTGGTGTACACTTTTTCTTTGGAGCAGGAGGACACGAAGGGGAGCAATTGTCCCTTTTTGGTGTTGTTTTCTTTTTTCCTTGAGTAATCGTTTCCGTCTTTTTTCCTTTAGTTGTTTTATTAGGTGGGGTGGAGGACTCATGTGATTTTACTACTTCTAGTTCTAGTTCTTTTGTTTTCTTTTTAATTTCTGCTTTCATTATCTGCATTTTGTCTTCTTGTATGCGCACTTTACGTTGAAGAGCCCTGGTTTTCGGATGGCGGCTGTGAGGTGTTTTTGAATTCCTGGAAATACATGAATTTCTAAATACTGAGTTATCAAATAAATACTACCATGTATTATAATAAGTATGATCTGTATTAGTTATTTATAAAATACAATAACTTGTCAGTATAATTGTACTGTTACATAATACCCCAAAAGAATATGATGTATACATACACCCCCCATGAATGTTCACAGTTCCATAACGGACCATGACGGGAGAGCGGCACCATGAGAGAATTAGCCGACTTTAGATTACAGCCCCCACGAATTTCGACGAGGTGCCCCCACGGACCATGACAGATGGGGAGTGCCCCGACCAACCATGGAAGAATAAGCCCATCCCAGTTTACACCAACATCAAGCTTTACTACCCCAAAAGAATATGATGTATACATGTACACCCCCCATGAATGTTCACAGTTCCATAATGGACCATGACGCCACACAGGCACCAAGAGAGAATTAGCCGACTTAACATTACCGCCCCCACGAATTTCGACGAGGTGCCCCCACGGACCATGAGAGATGGGGAGTGCCCCCACCAACCATGGAGCCCATCCCAGTTTACACCAACATCAAGCTTTACTATAAAATATTCTAAATATTGCCCCCATGCTTATTGCACGAAGTGACTTGAATAATACAAAAGTAATGAAAGATATTTAGTTGACAGAATTAGCCGAAAGCCCCCACGAATTTTAACGAGGTGCCCCCACGGACGATGACGGTCCCCTCGAACCATGACAGAATTACCCCACTATCAGTTACAGCCCAAACGAATCCTGAGTAATCGCAATAAGAAGCAATACTAACGATGATAGAAAAAAAGATAGATTCAAGCATGTAACGTTACACAAATATTATCATTTATTCATACACAATAGAAATTTACTCGTCAAGTAACTTATCTACTCACACCCAACAAAAATGTCTGAAAGACATATAAAAATAGGGTTTGTTTAATTTTGAAGAGCCACTGTGGTTTAACGAATGGTATACCTTTCACAAATCCAGACTTTTATATCATGCCGAGCTTTACATTGACATTGAAATGATCTTAACACGTCAAAACAATTTACTCGTCATTCACAATAATGAAACACATATTATAACCTGAATGAAGTAACTGCAAAACAACATATTACAATAAAAATTATAGTTTTTTTTTAACCGTAGCCAGAAATGATGGGCAGTTAGTATATTATAACCATGTAATTTTTAAAATTGGACACACCACATAAATGGCATGAGTGTTTGATAACATGCAACTTTGGTATACACAAGTAGCACTTAAGCATCCAACTTCTATCATGCCCACTCACGATACTAACATGAAAAATGCAGTTCCTGTCCCCAAACCACAGGATCAAGTAGCACCATTTTTGTTAAATATTACCGTTCTAATCAACCAGTGATTACGGCATAAGAGATGCCAGTGGGGCGCTGGTGATTACAAAATACTTCTGTTTAAAAAAGAACTATTATTTTACTAGGATTATTATACGAGTTTTACATATTTCTTATGTATTACAGGGTTGCTTACTACACACACTATGCCTGGCAGCTGAGGCAAATTAAAGAACAAAAAAATCTATTACGAGTGCCCCCACGAACGTGCCCCCACGAACGATGACAAATAGCCCCACTAACGAAATTAAAATGCTATGCTTACAGGCACAAGTAACTCTGACACAGTTAAAGAACCATAACAGATGCCAGTGGGGCGCTGGTGATTACAAAATACTTCTGTTTAAAAAAGAACTATTATTTTACTAGGATTATTATACGAGTTTTACATATTTCTTATGTATTACAGGGTTGCTTGCTACACACACTATGCCTGGCAGCTGAGGCAAATTAAAGAACAAAAAAATCTATTACGAGTGCCCCCACGAACGTGCCCCCACGAACGATGACAAATAGCCCCACTAACGAAATTAAAATGCTATGCTTACAGGCACAAGTAACTCTGACACAGTTAAAGAACCATAACAGATGCCAGTGGGGCGCTGGTGATTACAAAATACTTCTGTTTAAAAAAGAACTATTATTTTACTAGGATTATTATACGAGTTTTACATATTTCTTATGTATTACAGGGTTGCTTGCTACACACACTATGCCTGGCAGCTGAGGCAAATTAAAGAACAAAAAAATCTATTACGAGTGCCCCCACGAACGTGCCCCCACGAACGATGACAAATAGCCCCACTAACGAAATTAAAATGCTATGCTTACAGGCACAAGTAACTCTGACACAGTTAAAGAACCATAACAGATGCCAGTGGGGCGCTGGTGATTACAAAATACTTCTGTTTAAAAAAGAACTATTATTTTACTAGGATTATTATACGAGTTTTACATATTTCTTATGTATTACAGGGTTGCTTGCTACACACACTATGCCTGGCAGCTGAGGCAAACTAAAGAACAAAAAAATCTATTACGAGTGCCCCCACGAACGTGCCCCCACGAACGATGACAAATAGCCCCACTAACGAAATTAAAATGCTATGCTTACAGGCACAAGTAACTCTCACACAGTTAAATAACTTTGTTTAGAACATTCTGAGGTTGTTCATCACTGTAGGGTCAAAAATACAAAGTACAAAGTATAGTACTCAACCATTTTTTGTTTGAATTTGAAATTCCTACACAATATACTTGGGTTAGAGAAATTATACAGAACCATAAGAACTGTAGAATTTTAGCTTGCAAAAAAATACTAGTTTAAGTATATGAAATTACTACAAAATCTCTATAATGTTCTACAGTACTTATTAGATTGGGCGAGGCAAACGTTTTAGGTTAGGAAAGATAAAATTGAAATTTACAAAATGATTACTATAGATTTACAAAATCACGTAAGTGCTAACGTGAGAAATGTTAAAACTTAAAGTGAAAAGCTGAAGTTAAAACATTAAATTACAGGGATTCAGTCGATCCCGAAGAGAAATGTATAGAATGGGAAGGGGAATGGGAAGTGGAAGGGGAAGGGGAAGGGGAAGGGGAACGGGATGTAAAATGCAGTTGGTGCAGGTATGCCTGTTTTTCATTCTCACGCATTTTAGACATGAAATTATGGAATGGGGATGATGATGCTAGTGGGGACAAGGGTTGGTGGGTAGAAGGTGACTGGGAGGAGGAGGTGGGGGGGGATGTAGGTGGACGGGGCATGGAGCGGGTCGGGGTACCTTTACGTTTACGTGATTTGGAGAGGGTGGAGGTATGACGGGGGGACCGGGTGTGGGGGCGGGCTTCAGGGGAAGGGGATCTAAGGTCTATGTGGGTGTCGGGATTGGGGGTGGAGCGGGTGGAGGGAGGCTGTGTTGAGGTGGGACGTGTAGGGGGACGTTTCAGGGAAGAGGAGGTGGAGCGGGATGTTGAGGGCTTCGGGGAGGTGGGACGTGTAGGGGGATGGGGGGTGGACCGGGTGTGAGGGCGGGCTTCAGGGGATCTAAGGGCTATGTGGGTGTCGGGATTGGGGGTGGAGCGGGTGGAGGGAGGCTGTGTTGAGGTGGGACGTGTAGGGGGACGTTTCAGGGAAGAGGAGGTGGAGCGGGATGTTGAGGGCTTCGGGGAGGTGGGACGTGTAGGGGAATGGGGGGTGGACCGGGTGTGAGGGCGGGCTTCAGGGGATCTAAGGTCTATGTGGGTGTCGGGATGGGGGGTGGAGCGGGTGGAGGCAGGCTGTATTGAGGTGGGATGTTTAGGGGGACGTTTCAGGGAAGAGGAGGTGGAGCGGGATGTTGAGGGCTTCGGGGAGGTGGGACGTGTAGGGGGATGGGGGGTGGACCGGGTGTGAGGGCGGGCTTCAGGGGATCTAAGGTCTATGTGGGTGTCGGGATGGGGGGTGGAGCGGGTGGAGGGAGGCTGTGTTGAGGTGGGACGTTTAGGGGGACGTTTCAGGGAAGAGGAGGTGGAGCGGGATGTTGAGGGCTTCGGGGAGGTGGGACGTGTAGGGGGATGGGGGGTGGACCGGGTGTGAGGGCGGGCTTCGGGGGAAGGGGATCTAAGGTCTATGTACGTCTGGGGATGGGGCGTGTACTGGGTGTGGGGGCGTGAGGGAGGGGAAATCAGGTCTATGTGGGTGTGGGACTGTGAGGTAGAGGTGGGGGGGTTACATTCTTGCCGAAACGCTTGCCGCGCCCAATCTAATAATCCCTCAGTCTCTTGTTCTTGCTCATCCTCTGTTGTTGTTGAAGTTATGTCAAGGAACTGGGGCCTGAAGGACGTGCCAAAAATGGCCTCCCCGTCTGCAATGTCTTCTTCCCAGACAGTTCTGACACGTCTCTCCTCCTCGCTATTTTTAAAAATGAATAAGAATAACAAACCAAAAAAATAATAAATAATGTAAAATAATAGAAAGTACAGAATTGCTACCAAATGTCCTTATATTGAATAATGATACGGGAACAAGGGACGTGAAAATAAAACAATAACGAAGTATAAAAAGTGCCCCCACGAACTACGAGAAAGTGCCCCCACGGACGATGACAGTGCCCCCACGAACTGTAAGAGCTAAAGTGAAGGAAAAACAATGGCATTCCACTTTTCATTTGGGGTTACAAAAAAAATAAAGAATAATCTTTTTCTATATATTGAACGAATAGATTAGCATTATTATTTCTTAAATTTCATGAGTTGAATTAGTTAATTTTGTGAGTAACGTCTAAATAAGATCCCCACGAACTCTCACAAAGTGCCCCCACGAACTACGAGAAAGTGCCCCCACGGACGATGAGAGTGCCCCCACGAACTGTAAGAGCTAAAGTGAAGGAAAAATAATGGCATTCGACATTTCAGTTGGGGTTAAAAAAATAATAAACAATAATCTTTTTCTATATATTGAACGACTAGATTAGCATTATTATTTCTTAAATTTCATGAGTTGAATTAGTTAATTTTGTGAGTTACGTGTAAACGAGACCACGACGAACTCTCAAAAAGTGCCCCCACGAACTATGAGAAAGTGCCCCCACGAACGAAGAATGAATTGAATTTTAAGGACATTTGGTAACAGTTCAGCATAAAAATAATATTTCAAAGAAATGTGGTTCAACAATAATAATATTAGTTAATTAAGAAATGTCACCTTATCTCCTATTGAGGGTATAGTTCTTTTAAAAGGTTCGTTTTAAAGCGGAATGTACAATAAATCCAATAATTTTGTGCCATTTTTATACAATGATGGTGGTTAAAAAAAATACAATATATTTTTTCTCTAATTTCCAGTACAGGAATGGCCTTTTTTAAAGTTAACCCAATAAGAGATTATAATTTTTTAGAATTAAAGCAATGCAAGATTGCACATTACTATAATAGTATAAGTAACTACGTTCCCTATTTGAAGATGTTGTGACAAACATTAACATAATTAAGCAAACTATTTGTGAATAATGGAAAAATAATACAAATCATTTTATTGAAAGTACATCTAAAGAAATGGGAAACTTACGTTTCCACTGGTAGAGTTTCACATGTCTCAGTGCGCCTGGACCTCAAAGAGTGGGTCGTGGTGGACTCTCCTGAAGATCTGTAAAATAAGAAAAAGTAAACCAAATTAAGAAGTGCTCCCACAAAAGGTACAAGGTGCAAGCCCCCACTATTTTTTTTTTTAAAAGTGTCCCCACGAACGCCATAGTGCCCCCACGAATTACGAGAAAGTGCCCCCACGAACAATGACAGAAACCGACCACTAAGTAGTCATTTATTTATAAGTTGAGGAAGCCCGTTACATGATGATACTAATATGACGTTAAGTGTCTATGTTTCAAGAAGAATATTGGGAAAAGCACAACTTACCTTCTTCCGTGAAGGGTGGAGGAGGTGGCCGCCTGCCCCTGGTATGTACCATCTTCTGCGTCTACCTGGGATTCGAACTGCTCTCTGCGCAATCTGTAAATTAAAACAAACAAAACAAAGTTCAAGTTATGTGAAAAGAAATAAAATATTTTAGGGGGAAAAAGAAGGAAAACAAATTAAGAAGTGCTCCCACGAAAGGTACAAGGTGCAAGCCCCCACTATTTTTTTTTTTAAAAGTGTCCCCACGAACGCCATAGTGCCCCCACGAATTACGAGAAAGTGCCCCCACGAACAATGACAGAAACCGACCACTAAGTAGTCATTTATTTATAAGTTGAGGAAGCCCGTTACATGATGATACTAATATGACGTTAAGTGTCTATGTTTCAAGAAGAATATTGGGAAAAGCACAACTTACCTTCTTCCGTGAAGGGTGGAGGAGGTGGCCGCCTGCCCCTGGTATGTACCATCTTCTGCGTCTACCTGGGATTCGAACTGCTCTCTGCGCAATCTGTAAATTAAAACAAACAAAACAAAGTTCAAGTTATGTGAAAAGAAATAAAATATTTTAGGGGGAAAAAGAAGGAAAACAAATTAAGAAGTGCTCCCACGAAAGGTACAAGGTGCAAGCCCCCACTATTTTTTTTTTTAAAAGTGTCCCCACGAACGCCATAGTGCCCCCACGAATTACGAGAAAGTGCCCCCACGAACAATGACAGAAACCGACCACTAAGTAGTCATTTATTTATAAGTTGAGGAAGCCCGTTACATGATGATACTAATATGACGTTAAGTGTCTATGTTTCAAGAAGAATATTGGGAAAAGCACAACTTACCTTCTTCCGTGAAGGGTGGAGGAGGTGGCCGCCTGCCCCTGGTATGTACCATCTTCTGCGTCTACCTGGGATTCGAACTGCTCTCTGCGCGATCTGTGAATTAAAACAAACAAAACAAAGTTCAAGTTATGTGAAAAGAAATAAAATATTTTAGGGGGAAAAAGAAGGAAAACAAATTAAGAAGTGCTCCCACGAAAGGTACAAGGTGCAAGCCCCCACTATTTTTTTTTTTAAAAGTGTCCACACGAACGCCATAGTGCCCCCACGAATTACGAGAAAGTGCCCCCACGAACAATGACAGAAACCGACCACTAAGTACTCATTTATTTATAAGTTGAGGAAGCCCGTTACGTGATGATACTAATATGACGTTAAGTGTCTATGTTTCAAGAAGAATATTGGGAAAAGCACAACTTACCTTCTTCCGTGAAGGGTGGAGGAGGTGGCGGCCTGCCCCTGGGATGTACCATCTTCTGCATCTACCTGGGATTCGAACTGCTCTCTGCGCGATCTGTAAATTAAAACAAACAAAACAAAGTTCAAGTTATGTGAAAAGAAATAAAATATTTTAGGGGGAAAAAGAAGGAAAACAAATTAAGAAGTGCTCCCACGAAAGGTACAAGGTGTAAGCCCCCACTATTTTTTTTTTTAAAAGTGTCCCCACGAACGCCATAGTGCCCCCACGAATTACGAGAAAGTGCCCCCACGAACAATGACAGAAACCGACCACTAAGTAGTCATTTATTTATAAGTTGAGGAAGCCCGTTACATGATGATACTAATATGACGTTAAGTGTCTATGTTTCAAGAAGAATATTGGGAAAAGCACAACTTACCTTCTTCCGTGAAGGGTGGAGGAGGTGGCCGCCTGCCCCTGGTATGTACCATCTTCTGCGTCTACCTGGGATTCGAACTGCTCTCTGCGCGATCTGTAAATTAAAACAAACAAAACAAAGTTCAAGTTATGTGAAAAGAAATAAAGTATTTTAGGGGGAAAAAGAAGGAAAACAAATTAAGAAGTGCTGCCACGAAAGGTACAAGGTGCAAGCCCCCACTATTTTTTTTTTTAAAAGTGTCCACACGAACGCCATAGTGCCCCCACGAATTACGAGAAAGTGCCCCCACGAACAATGACAGAAACCGACCACTAAGTATTATAAGTTCAGGAAGCCCGTTACGTGATGATACTAATATGACGTTAACTGTCTATGTTTGCTTTTTTTTAATTTGACACGGGACAACCCATCTAGACTCTAAGTATGGGGTTTAACCCAGGGGATCAACACTGTGACACTTACACACGGGAAAACCGTTTTTTCAGTGGTGAAAACCGCATTTCTTGTTTAAAAGTGCAACCACGATCAATGAGAGAAAGCCCCCACTAAGTATTAAGTTGCGGAAGCCCGTTAAGTGATGATGATAATATGACGTTTACTGTGTATGTTTCAAGCAGAATATTGGGAAAAGCACGACTTACCTTCTTACGTCATGCGGGGTGCCCTGTCCTTCGTCGGACCCGAGATACTGCACGTCACTGTCACTCGTAGGCGGACGGCCCTGTGCCTCTGCAGGTTCTGTTTTGGTAAATAACATGCATTGTTAAGTATATTTAGTGAATTATGGGGAATATAATTTTTGTTTTTCGGTGCTCGCTATGGTTACTGCCTACGGTAAGTATTAAAGTGTAGTAATGGAGTAATTCTACTTGTGATTGTCCGTTTGGGGACGTCCGTGGGTGGACATCCGTTTGACACGTCCGTGGGGGCACGTCCGTGGATGCACGTCCGTGATGGGATGTCCGTGGGGGCACGTGCGTGGGGGCACGTGCGTGGGGGCAATATTATATTATACTTGGTAGGGGCAGTGTTAATGGTTGGTGGGTTAAAGTTAGATTTACTTTTGTAGATCAAGAAGTTAAAAACTATGAATGAAACATTGCATACTTCTATATTAGAATAAGTTATAAAATATCTAAACAGTGAAATGAATATAATTTAAATTTCACTCATATATTTTATACTTACTGTCTTGTGTCTGGGAGGCCCGCATTGAGCGCTTGTACTGTTTTTCACGTTTTTGTTTCAGCCCCCTCTCGTGCTCCGACATCCCACCCTCATCTGCGATGCGCTGACGCCTCGCCTGAGGTATAAATAGATAAATTTTGAAGTTAGCAAGGTGTTATGAAAAAAGTTATTATTTGTACAAAATTGTGGTAGCCACCGAACGAGAATTACAGTGTGCACAATATAGAGAAAATTCCTTGCAGTGTTACATGCTATTAGAATAGGTACAAAACAATATTCTGGAGGTAATATTTCATGTGTTAATTTGGAATAATTATCTGGTGTTAAGAAGCACCACGAAAATTTAAATTCTTCAGGTACGGATTTTATGGTGGTCGAGGACAGGGGGATACACATATTTTCATAGCATTATTATATTAGTGGTACAGGAATAGAATAGATAATTATATTTGAATATTAAAAGAAATATTTTAAAAATAATGCTAAATGCAAAGGTATATTATTACCTGACTGCGGTTCTTGTCTTTTTCGCGGGTGTCGTGCGTCTTACGGTATTCCACCATGTACCTTCTATTACTCTCTTTCTCTTTGGTCGATTTCGGCTTCTTTACTCGTTTCTTTTTCTTCTTAGGGGGAACTTGTTGTTCTACCTCTTGTTCTGCGTGTTGTTGTTGTTGTTGTTGTTGTTGTTGGGATTTTAGTGTGCGTTGGGATCGGGATCGTGCTGGTGGTGGTGGTGGTGGTGGTGGTGGTGGTGGTGGTGGTGGTGGTGGTGGTGGTGGTGGTGGTGGTGGTGGTGGTGGTGGTGATGGTGGTTGAGATGGTGTTGATGATGATGATGGTGCGGGTGATTGTGTGGTGTTCCGCTTGCGCTTCGCCATTTCTGAAAACATTTATAAGAAAAACAATTAAAAAACGAATTAGAACATTTTAATTTCAAAGAAGAATAAGTTGTACAATACAGGGGTACAAATTTAGACGGGAGGTAGGGTTTCATTTTTCAATGAAAAAGTTTTCCCCAAAGGATGCGCCCCGACGGATTATGTTTAGCCCCCACGAATTATTTCATATGGACATTATTCATTAAGAGATAAAGAATTGGTGGGGATGAAAGTCGGTGAATACATGGCACTTAGTATTAGATTTCTATGAAAAATTTAGCAAAATGTATCCAACTTCTTATAATACTCCAAGAATTCGTGGGGGCTGACGAAATGATAGGTGGGGGCAGACGGTATGATTCGTGGGGGCTGATTCGTGGAGGCTTATTCGACGTGGTGAGGGTATGAATAGAGGGGGATGATGGGATAGGTCGTGGACGCCATAATGGTGGGTGGATACACGGGACGTATTATTACAACATTTTCTATGAAAAATTTAGCAAAATGTATCCAACTTCTTATAATACTCCAAGAATTCGTGGGGGCTGACGAAATGATAGGTGGGGGCAGACGGTATGATTCGTGGGGGCTGATTCGTGGAGGCTTATTCGACGTGGTGAGGGTATGAATAGAGGGGGATGATGGGATAGGTAGTGGACGCCATAATGGTGGGTGGATACACGGGACGTATTATTACAACATTTTCTATGAAAAAAGTTTGCAAAATGAATGGCCATTAAATTAGATTACTGATAGAATTCGTGGGGGTGAGGAAATGATTCGTGGGGGCTAATTTCAAGTAGTGACGGAATAAATGGTGGTGGGTGGTGGGCCATGATGGGATAGGTGGTTGAGGGAGTGATCGTGAGTAGATAAACGGCACCTATCATTACCACATTTCTATGAAAAACTTTGCAAAATGTATGGACATTATTCTATGATACTGAAACAATTCGTGGGGACTTACGAAATAATCCGTGGGGGCTAAAGGAATGGTTCGTGGGGGCTTATTGCTTCGGGCGAATCGTGGGGGCAAAAATGGTGGCGGGATCCACGTCTTCACGAAATTTCGAAAGCATTTTTCGATCAAAAAGTTTATGTGTACCTTAACTGTATGAGAAAAAGTTGATATCTAGAATCTATACATATTATTCTATCATATTAACATAGGTTTGCATAGTTGACATTATGAAATTAAAGAATAATGGTGCTAGATTCACAAGAAATATGAAGAAAGACGTTACTCACCGAAAACGCTGCAGAACTCCGCGTCCCTGTGACGTCATGGTTTTCCTCCGTAAATCGGTAGATGGCGCCACGAATTAGTTCCAGATATGAACGGTAGATGTAGGTATGGTATTGCGCGCTTTGACAGAAGGAACACCACGAACGATATGAGCCCCCACGGGCCCCCACGAACGCTGACATAGGTGCCCCCACGGACGATAATGCCCCCACGAACGTTAAGACGGGTGCCCCCACGGACGATAATACCCCCACGAACGATGACAAAATAGCCCCCACGAACGATGACAGCCCCCACGATCGATGACAGTAGAGTTTATGGAAGGAAATTTTTAATAAATACTATTGATATAAATTCAGTTTTACAACAGTGCATTGAGGAAGGTTAATGCTTGATAAGGTGTATAATATTATTAAATAATGATATATAATTTGCAAGATATAATGGATATTGTTACGTTATGCCCCCACGAACGATGACAGGGAAAAAGTACACCACTTTTCTATTTTATCGTATTTAGGTGAGAAATTGAATAATTTTATAAACTTTTAAAGTATTATAATATGCAAATAAGTATAGGTATTTGTTTAGAAGTAAGTATTGAAATAAATTGATATTTTTTAAAATGTACTGTACTGTTAGTAATGGTTTTAAGTGCCCCCACGGACGATGACAAAAAAAATGTACAAGTGATTAAAGACTGGAATAAATATTATATTTTATTCATATCTTTATGTACTGATGGAATAGTAAATAAAAGAATGTATACAAAGTGATAAAAACAAACCAGAAAGTATGTATAATTAATTCATTACAAAAAAAGCCGTTAAATTAGAGTATACAAGAAAAAACAGTGAAAACGGGACAGAAATCATACATTTTTAGGGGAAATTCATAAAATATTTAAGTTAAGGGTGAAAATGTAAGTTGCAAAATGTAGACATATTAGGTATTCATACTCAAATACAAAAAACAGATATGAATTTGGTTAAATAACTTAGTAATGAGGAAATAATGTTGAAATCCATGAATTGGGCACGTTTCGTGAGAATCGACCATATATGTATGTATAGGCCCCTATGTATATTATGCGTGTGTATGCACCAGCATTGCAAACGATCAGTGTTGCAAGGCATCGTGTGCACCGCGTCCCACCCTCGTCGGCCACGGCGAATGGGCCTTGAGTGTACCATACCATCTGAGTGTACCTGTCGTTTCCTCTCCAAATCCCCACCCCACCTCTCCAATGACTATGACATTTCCAGAGGGTAACATCTCCTTCATGACGCCGAAACTAGTTGACTCGCCATAATCTACGTCTGTTTAATAATAAAAACAAGCCAACAACAACCGGAGTTGGGTTCGATGTAGTTTCTACACCTTTAATATCTCCTTCATAAACACAACTCAAGCGCTATCTACTGAGAAGCTTTGGGAACCTACGCATTGTTCGCACAGTTTACAAACTGATCTGAAGAGAATTCTTTACCTTCAATTATTACAAATGCTTATGCAAGCACACTGTCACCTCTACGTTGTAACTTGTATTTTAAATCAGCCTAGTCGTGTTACTTATGTATTCCTCATAGATATTGAAGTGAGTATAGTGTCTGACATGTGCAATAGCCTAAGCTGACGATCCTTGATGTGCTGTGTTGCACATGGATAAGCTGTTTTATCATAAATCATAAGTGCTGTGCTTGCAAATGCAATCTATAAGGTGCATGAGGTATGGCAACTATTGACAACACGATGACAGATGGTTTGTGTATGCATCACTATTTGCACTCTTACATTTGATGGCTTTGTACTCAGAAATCTATTTGCTCATGCTGAAAGGTACATCCAAAAATTGATGAAACTAACACAACAGCTAGAAAACGCAGAACGTCAATTCCACAACACATGTCCCTTTGAATCACTGGATTGTGGTGACATGTGGAAGTTTTATGTGATATTCCCACATACAATGTAACAAAGAAATAAGACTAGGAAGGCAAACGAATGGTAACCATCGCTTATGCTTTATGTTGCTAAATGTTGCTTCTTAGAGTTAGTACTTTGAATTATTCATGCAGCACTTGGCATGACTGATGCAGTTCACCTTGGGGTAATCATGCGTTAACAGCCGGGTTTGTGGACGAGAATGCAGATGGACAATGTATACATAATACAGTAAAGGAAACTAGTCAGGGCTGGGTACATAAATATGACAGATCACGTAGTTTACATAACAATCCAAGGGGAAATAGTAGGGACTGGGAACATAAATGGATACTGACGAAGTACATAACACAATAAAGGAATATAGTCAGGACTTTTACTGCATACAAGATAGGTAGTTTACAACCCCCAAAAAACGAAAATTCCTAAACATTCTCTTCCTCCTGTATTTTCCTAATTTCACAAAACTGAAAAATCGAAAAGCACATGTATAATCTACACACAAAGGTATGCTCAATACCTTACACACTAAACAATGTTACACCAATATCAAGTTATTACCACATCCTTACAAAATACAGAGAAAAAATAGCTATTTCTTGATCTCCCAATATTCTCTATAATATATAGCTGTATACGATGTGTATTCATAAGTTACCAGAAAGACCTTGCGAGAAGAAGATCGAAACCAAATATGCATAGTAGAAGCCCAGCTAACAATTTTACGTTGCAACAACGTTGCAGAAACGTTGCTTTTTGGTTGTAATAACGTTGCAAATTTACGTTTTCACAACGTAAAAATGTGGACTCCCAGAAAGGTTGCAGCAACGTTGTTCACAACGTTGTAATATTACCTTTTTACAACCTTTTCACAACTTTGATATTATGCATGTAGACCTGGAACATATTAATAGATCTATAGTTCTTTTGACACTGGATAATTTTGTTTTTAATTTGATAGACACATATGTGTATCCACACCATCCTGGTATTAATGAGAGATGATTTTTTCCTTTCTTTATAACAAAATTCTTAAACCATGTTAATGAAGAAAATTAAAACGTAGCTTTATTCATGCTTATGATTCATGAATCTTTATTCAAGCATCTATTTGTGCACACAAATTAACCATGAGGTTAGATCATGTCATTAATGACAACGTGCATTTACAATTTGTCTATGTCAAAGCTAGACACAATGTATAACATCAAAGAACTACAAAACAGGTGTGTAACCTCAGTATTTCTTAACATTGCACTGCTAATCTTAGTATTTTTTCATGTCTTGAGTAGAAACCATATTTCCTTATTCAAAACACATTATTACTGCATTTTGTCTGAATATAGATTATAAATATTTATCCTGAATGGCTATTTTCCAAAAACGTTTTGGAAATATATCACTCTTTATACAGTGCTACCCCCTATATGTTGTTTTTAGGTTTTTCCACAACGTTGTGGCAATGTTGTGGACATAACGTTGTCACATGCAACGTTCACACAACGTGATTGAAAAACATTGTGACAATGTTGCACTATAACGTTGTAACATGACATTATAGCAACGTTGCTGCAATGTTATTCTTGTAATGTTGTAAAAAGGTAATGTTGTACAACGTTGTCTGAACGTTGTGTGTTTGCTGGGAGCGGGGCACTCTCCTAGAATTGGCCTTGTTAGCGCGACATGTCGCTACCCCGTGGTACCGCCATAAGTTATAGCACCCACACCATACTTTTTATTCCCTATACTTATTCATGGACTGATGAATCACCCACGGTGTCTTGTTATTTCCCCTGTATGTACTTCATTGTCTAGTCTTTTGGGAGTGATCTATATTCTGTATTGAACTAGGCGATGTTGACTTCTAGGAATTTTCTATCTATCAGGTTTCCGTTAGAAATGTTACAAGAACCCCTGCATGTTACATACCATTGGAAAGATAATTGAAACCCCTTTCTAATGATATATGATATGTCTGTGATTAGCGCCTATTCCTTCTTGTGATTTTCGGAATCGGGAGTAAATTCGGACAGTCGAAGATCGCCTTACCCCTCTTCCCCAGCTGAGGTAGGTGATGAATGAGGGCCTCCCCAGGGACGACCCAACCCACGGCCCCACTCATAGCACCACGGCCCCACTCATAGCACCACGGCCCCACTCATAGCACCACGGCCCCACTCATAGCACCACGGCCCCACTCATAGCACCACGGCCTCACTCATAGCACCACGGCCCCAATCATGGCCCTTGTTAAACAAGGACCGCGACCAGCCCTTCTTCAGTACCGCCCCGTTACAAATGGCGTCCTGGGAGCTGGCCGTTAAGATGTAGCCGTCCGCCTCCAATGTAACAGCACGTTTCAATCCAGCCAATCAAAAATGCATGTATCGCGTCCTAAATCTTAGGAAAATATAACTTTTCCAGACCTAACTGTAACCATACGTCGGATGTAGGAGTAACAATAGAAATAATCCTGGAATAGGAAAAAAATACAACATCGATTTAAAGTTAAAAATATCATCTGAAAAATCCGATCTTTGAATTGGGAAAGGTTTGAAATGCCCTATGCCCGGTACAAAGTGGCCTCCACACACGCCCTTTGCTCAGCCGCGCCGACTGTCAATACACCTTTGGTGGTTGGGACGGAGGATATTGGAAGGAAGGGGAAGGGGCGTGACCGGTCATTGAACCAGGTGAACAGTATTGAGGCGGTCAGTGGGTTGTTGGTGGGAGGAGGCGACACGGGCAAGGCGGCAGGTGCGCAGTTGCTCAGTCGTGACCTGAATACGGGTTGGCGTTTCGCCAGGCTGCTCCTATAGGTCTGCTGGTCAAGAAAGGGATGATGTTATTATTGTGGCCTTATTTTACATAGAACCAAATTACTTTAATTCTAAAACCATGAATGCTTAACTATACAATAAGTTTAAATGATTGATAAGAAAATATACTTGTGAATTCTCAAAATATATTATAATTATATTTGAAGAAACTTGTTTTGAAATGGCAGTTACGCTTCATTTACTCCTTTGATTCATGAAAAGTTTTACGTTTTCTTTAGCCAGCAGACTTATATATCTCCCGAGCATCCCTGAGCTGCTTCAAGCTGCCCCACAGAGGCTCCAAGCGGATAACCCGAGCTGTTCCGAAAAGTTCTGAGTTGCCTCGGGTTTTTCTGAGCTGCCCCGAGTTGTTTCAAGTTTTTTCTAATCTGTTCCGAGCTATTCTGACCTGTCCCGGACTGCCCCGAGCAGCTCTGGGCTTATCAAAGCAGCTACGAGATGCTGCAGATTCCCCCGAGCGCTTCCCAGCTCCCCCGAGCATTTCCGATCACTCCAAGGAGCTCTTCCAAATAGCCCTGAGCTGTTCTGATCTGCTCAGAGCAACTCGGAGCTGCTCCGAGCTTCACGTTACCCGACCCCGATCTGAGCACACATGGTTGAGGTGAACACATATCCATTTCAAAGGCCTGACCAGGGCACCAGGGGCCGTGATGTACCCTAAGATAAAACGAGTAGATCGCCTGTGCCAAAGTCATGTACTTGGGTTGGCCAGAATGTACTGGACCTACCTTGGCAGATACAGTTCACATAATCTTAACACATGTAGGAAATCCATGGAGAGAGGAAGTAAAACATTTCGTTATCTAAGGATGAATGCCAAATTTCTAATTTTGGGTTTCGAAGAGTGCTTCGGGGAAGATTCAAAATTTTGTTAAGAGGGACAGTCTTTCTGAGGATGTGAGTGATATATCAAGTGATTTAAATGGGATGACCTCTAGTCCCTGTAGTTCAAAACCCTTAAGGAAATATGTATGCGAACCCAAAGAACAGGGTTAACTGAAGTCTTTTATTCATTCTTATCCCTCCAGAGAATATGTATGAGGAATCTATGAGCAAGGATAATTGCAGTCTTTTATTGAGTCAAACCCATGCACGGAATATGTATGGGGAATCAAGGACAGAGATAACTGTAGTGTCTTATTGAATCGTATACGGGTTTGCTGACAAGACCCATTGACCTGTGGTCATACCAGCCAACCCTGGATCCTGGGTTAGGGCTGAGGTCACTCCAGGGTTGGGTAATCTGAGGCCTCCAGTGGGGACAAGGGTCGTTAAGGATGCAGCCATACCTGATGCATTGAGAGGGCCAAACAGAGGGGGTTGTATAACGTATTGGGCGGCCTCCTGTCAGTGAACATGCGGCAAAGGACTGTGTAGCCCTAATGTGGGTACTTTGGCCGTGGGGGCGGGGAGGGGGAGAGGGAGAGATTGCTTCCCGCCCCCACCTTGGTGAAAGGGAGTGGGAGATGTCCCCAAAGAGAGAGGTTGTTGTGCGGAGTGTCTTTGTGTGTGTCGGTATATTTGCATACATATACATGTGTGTGCACGTGCTTATGTACGTGCGCGCATATGTACATATATGTATGTGTGTGAATGTGTCGGGCATGTGTATGTGTATGTGTATGTGCATGTGTGTGTGTGTGTGTGTGTGTGTGTGTGTGTGTGTGTGTGTGTGTGTGTGTGTGTGTGTGTGTGCGTGGGTGTGTTCATCAGTTCATGAGTGTGTAGATGATTAGTTCAATAATGTTGTTTTACATCTATTACTTTTATTTATTTATATATTTGGTCTATTTGCTTGTAAGGTTCAGTAAAGCTTCGTTACTTTATCATTCTCTATGATTATCTCATTAATTCTGTACGTGTGTGAACAGTACAGTCAGGTGGAACGTGCACATTCTGAACGATCCCCACACTAATTCCACAGAGCTAAAAAAAAAAAGGGTCCCGGGTTGTATACTTCTCAACCCAGATCCGGGATAAGCTGAGAAAAAGCATGTGTCCCTAATTACACAATGGGGAAGAGCGTCAGCTTAAAGCTATAGGCCTGTAGGGAGATGTAATATGGGGACGGCCATTGTCCCCCAGTTCAGGCCTGTCGGGGGACAAGCTAGACCCCTCCACCACTGATAAGCTACCAAAAAACATTACCTTCATGTCTCTACTGAGGGACAACATTGCCTAAACAGATAACTTTAGCATTTTATCTCGACAGTAATGAACCCCATGCTCCTTTGGAATTTTTTGATAAACTTGAATAATAAGGAAATTATAGCTATTTAAAATTTACCACTGCTCCTTCCCTCTGAGGGGCCCCTAAATAGGTTGTGTGTACAGTCTCTTATCTGCACTCAGGTGTTGCTGTTGTTTTAGGGGTTTAGCCATCAGGTAAGATAATGCCTGAATGGGTTAGCTATATATACCACAACAGAAAGGTGAGAACCCTAGTCGGCCACCCTTATCATCGCTCTGTCCACTGAGGCCTTATCTGTTGAGAGGTGTTAGGTAAACATAGACCACTGAGGGCCAGAATGGGGGATTTGAAAAGATGTACTGGTCTACAACTCCCTACCTCCCTATACCTCTTCACCATATACCCTCGTGAACTCGCCAGCCAATCAACAAACCCATTATCTCCATCACATAAATGTGGGAACGCATCCCGCGTCCCTAGCTTTAAGAAGCAATTGCTTGCCCTGCAGCTTCCCGCACAAACTCTTATATACACTCCCCTCAAATAGGTAGTTTGTGACGACCCATACTCCAACGCCCCTGTTCTTAAGGCAGAATTACACTACACGACTTGGGCTGCGATATCGGTGCAATATACAGACAATTCGGCATTACCGACAATTCGCATACAGGAGTGATACAATTGTTTTAAATTGGCAATTTGGAGCATCTCACATTGTGTGTAACAAAGAATTGTGTCTCTGATTCAGGCGACTTATCTGCGACATCGTTATGTTGCAGCTGAAGTCTTGTTGTGTAATCCCACCTTCCGGCTGTGTCAACCTTGCCTAAAAGTGGCCCTAGAAATGCATTGGATTTTGGGCGTCGTCATCAGTGCGGACAAATGTTGAGTAAGAGTGGTCTAGGTTGATGTATTCCCAAAGGCCGCCTGACGCTGGATGCAATGTTGAATCACATTTATGTTGGCGCACGGGACCACCCTCTCCTCTCTGTGGGGGCTGTAGCACTTCAATGAGATGGGTGGCTTCGCTGGAAATGGCGTTCACCAGCAAGGGGAGCTCCGACAAGTTGGGAAAGGTACGACCACGTACTATTGTTTGGGATGGCAAAACATGGGGGTGTATGTCCTATATTGGGACGTGAGGATTTTATTTGGATTTTGAATTTCAGTCAGAATCTATTCATATGGATATCCGCTGAACGGCACGTCCATTTTCTGTGACGCCTATTACAAACAGTCATCGGCTTTCCTTTCCCTAAAATACTTCATAAGAAATCTTAATATTTCACTCCTAACCATTCCTAGGCAACAAAAATGGCACATGTAATATTTTTCAAATATTTCTGTATTAAAGTTTACCAAAATAGTAATTTCTACGGCGTGTGATTCCACTACAACCCTATGTAGTTCCGGTGGCCTTAATAAGCCAAATCGGAACCCTCATGGGCCGTATACTACCTAAATCCTGACATTCTATACGGGTCTGAAGGCCAGGCTTTGTGCTGCCTGCCTTGTCCCATAGTATTCGTGCCGTCTTACAAATACGTGCCGCCTTACAAAATGCGTGGTGCTTTACAAAAAAAAAAGTCTTTAAAAAACGTTGCCGTGTCAGGCGCTGGCCGTCTTTCTGGCCCGTTGAGAGGCCTGTCAAGGCGGGTCCAGTCCCCGGGGGCCAGTCTTTTGCATACAGGTGGTGGTTTTAGGTGGGCTTAAATGGAGATCTGTAGGCGCAACAGAAGGCCCTTCTCACACACATCTTCAACTCTTACCCTCCTGACTTTAACCAAAGGACGGGGAGAACACATGTACAACAGCCCCTGACTTCTCTGAACTAGGCTGCGGGTACTTCCACATGTATTGCCTTGTCATACTAATAATACAATGATACATGCGACAAAGTGTCTGGTAAAATTTGCGACAAAATATTAATATTTTATCTCTGAAAGCAGAAAGTCTTTTTATTTCGTTTTTATGAATTTATACAAATATTTCCTTCGGACCATCACGCCCCTGTGAATAAACATCAGTTCTTTTGACACAATTCAATCACACATTCACCCCTGCTCAATTTTTCAGATTTAACATTAACGTGAAGAATTACCATGGGCGTGCGTTTCGTGGGTTAAATCCGGGGTTAAAGTGGTCCGTACCGGTAAGCGGAGACGTTTGATCATGCCGTACAGTGTTGACCAAGACTGGCGTGGACAGGAACTGGGGTGCCCCCACCGACGGCAGTAGGTCTCCGGGCGGCCGCCAGGGGGAAGGGACTTGGTCTGAAATGCCTGGATGTGCGTGGACAAAATTGAAAGAATTTGTCCTTTTTTTTCGGTGAAACATTTATGGAATGTGGGGATTTGTTCCCTTTCAATAAACTGATTATGGGATATTTGGATTAATCAAAATAGGTGCCTATAAGTATGCATTTTATATTCAATTGTAAATCTAGCGCCAGTCAGTTTGAATTGCCGTTGAATCGTTTTTTAACGAACTTGACTTTACATTGACATTAGCTAAGCATCCTGGAGATATATTAAATGTACTCACTGACATCAATATATATGATATCATGAATATAATATACCTCTAGATGTCCCTGACACATAATCTATTTAGTATCGGTATAGACGATATGCAAATAACGTCTCCTAGACTAGGCGACATATTGTTGATCAATTTTAAAACGATTATTGTTCTAGAATCAAGAGCATATAGGCCATACAGATTACCTCATACACCCTCAAGATATTTAACTTGGCAATTATTGCAATCTATAATTCATATCTTAGATATCTTGTATTATAGCTCCATCGTTATTGTTATCAGGCGACAGCGTCTGCACAAGATCCACATTTAATAGAATCTGACGCCATTCAAAATTGACCTGACTCTGAATCCATATAGATGCATCGGGGCGTATGGACGTTTGCAGTTGGTATACGCATCAAAATATCCAGATTGGTTAATATATTTTGTATCAGTGTTTTTCAGGTACAATATGTAAGTAGCTACATTTCAAATTTGGTTATAAATTCCTGAATTATCTTTCTTGTTTATTACGGGCCACATGTCGTGAATATCAAACGTTGATCACCCAAAATATGGCCACGTGCCCCTGTCTGCAAATGGTCTATAATATTTTTCGGGCAAAGTGCCCCCCCCCCCCAAGGCCCTCAAACCATCTCCATTGGGTCTCCCCGGGGACGGCAGCAGCCGGCCCGACGTACGGACGACCACCAACGGCCACCGGCAGTCATCAATTTCTCACCCCCTGTGTTTTTAGTGGAGGGCCTAGGATTGATGTCAGTCTGGTATTGTCCCCATTTTTCCTCTGTGCTGTACACAGGGCTTGCCTGGTCGTGTTGGTGAATTGTCTTCAAAACAAATGTCCCGTCGGTGAAAATATAAGCAGATGGTTTTTACTAAAGGCAGTTGCTTGGAAAGATGTTTTCTCCCCCGTTTGAAGCTTTTCAGAGAAGATGATTGTGTTGTTTCCACTGTTTCCCGTCAGATGGATTTATTTTGTTTGGACTGATGACAAATTGGGCGCTAACACTAACTCTGACACTGATATATGGTGGTAACCAAAAACAGTGTTGAATGACGTCGACACGATGACTAGTGTGTAATCTCCGTGCTATTGGTCTAATTAAAGCTTCCCCTGTCAGTATTACGACTGCAAAGGGCTTTGTAATTATAGATGGAAAGTGTTACACAACTGGCAACACCTTTATTTCAAGGTAGAGTGTTGTTGTGCAACTTATGCTGGCTAAAAATGACGTCACACACGTCGCCCTTTAATCAATATGAAAATTACCATGCACTTGATGAAGGGTAGATTGGATTTCAAGGACATAGTCCCCACCACTATAATTATAGTGGATGCAAAACGGT
The DNA here is from genome assembly GCA_936440205.1 of Lepidonotus clava. Lineage (NCBI taxonomy): Eukaryota > Metazoa > Annelida > Polychaeta > Phyllodocida > Polynoidae > Lepidonotus > Lepidonotus clava. The sequence goes on from OW387143.1 coordinate 31,319,968, forward strand.
CTTATATTATAAGGTCGTGGTGTACGTAAAGAGGGTGAGCACGACATCACTAGATTGTTCTTGACCACAATTCCAATTACTCTTTTTAATTGACTATTCGATCTCTATTAATGATAATATATTATTGAACATAACTACCTTGTCAAAATCCTTTCACAATTTCATCCTAGTCATTATTTAATGTTTAATGAATTGTGTCTCGCAATTGAATATTGCATATTTCATGTAAGCACATTCATCAACCAGACTAATTTGAAGTAACTAGGCCTAGGTACATGACTGCAATGCATCTGAGAAAATTGATGATGAGCATGGGTGACATATAGATGAAGTTACAGTTTATTATTGTCTTTATGATAGCATACAAGATGGCAGGCTATTGGCATCCTCTTGACCGCCATGCACCGAAGTGGCATGTCTCTGAGGATACCCTCTTTACTGCAATGTACAGAAGTGGCATGTCTGACGATACCCTCTGTAGCGCAGTGTATAGAATTGGTTTGTATCTGAGGATATATCTTTTACTGTAATATGTACATAAAGCCCTGTTTCCACCAACCGATTTCACCACCGATTATTTGGTAATTTATTACTTTTAACTGGCATAATAACAAAGAAATATATAACTTATATACCATTTAAAAGAGAACTAAAAACGCTTTCTATTGGTATATAATATAATCGTGATTGACTAATATTTTCACAGCCGATTTTCGAAATCGGCAGTAAAATCGGCTGGTGGAAACAGGGCTTTAATGGCATATATCTGAGGATATCTTATATACCGCAATATATATACAGAAGTGGCAATTCTGAGGATACCCTCATCACACTAATATACTGAAGTGGCATTTCTGAGGATATCTTTTATACCACAATGCATCTGATAGAGGGCGAGTATATCACGCCATCTCTCTTACCTTAAGTGTGCCCATGTCGCTCACCCTGCTGTCCGACGGGGCTCGTCTGAGCGGTGAGTGATGACTTGCTTTATGAGTTCTCAGGGGCCACCCCTGGGGGTCGGCAGCCATGAATTACGAGCTGCTCGTGTTATTTCCGCAGGGATATGAAAACAATGAAGAGCACCTCGGCGACAGCCTGTAGTCACCTCTGAGCGGTTATTAGCCGCGCCGAAAAACCTCTGATATAAAACATGCAGAAAGGAAAGTGACTTGGAAAAAAAGATTCAGATAGAAACTGATGTAGCAAGATGTGTGGTAAGCTACGTAAAGTGCTGGCTACTTAGGTCTCATCATAGCCCTATTGATGTAGCAGACAAAAACAAGGATTGTCCAACACGATGTAATTTTATCGACAGCCTGTTGTCACTTCTGAGCAATTATTAGTTGTACCAAACACACGTATGATTTAAAACATGCAGAAGGGGAAGTGGCTGGGAGTAAAAGGATTCACATAGAAACTGACGCAGTAAAATGCGTTTGATAAGCTATAAGACTCGTCTTAACTGAATTGATGTAGCTGACAATAACCAAAAGTGTCCAAGACGATATAATTTAATGAATATTTGGGTTAGTATATACACAACTGAGAATGCAGTCTTTAGACCCAACTCGACTTATTAATTGAGTGGTGTTCAGTGTGATAGTACAGCAGGCCTAGAGATACTGACGTAAAGGTCATAGGGGTGCATTATTGAGTGTTGTACTATTGACATTATACAGTTGACATCACATCAGCTATAAATGGCATGTGCTCCGTATCGGTGATACATTTATAATCAGCATCAAAAATATTTGATGAGCATTCGGGGCAAATAATTTCGTCGATTTCGAATGAGATTTGAAATGGGCACAATGCTGAATCTAAGTGTGAACGATCCGCGTCTGTACTCTTTCATGCAGCAAATTCTTATTCTCAGTTTTCTGTAAAGGGTTTTAACTAGTCTTCCTTTCCAACATTTATGCCCTATACACCTTATAAACCCTAACATAATCTATGAGAACTTTCTCTTCACATTGCTGACGCTTGCAAACACTGTATCATTAATTCTGCCATGCGTAACCGTTAAGCGTTGCCTGTTAGGTATGTGACCCCTAAAGGGCTCTCTTGAGTTTCTGCCTGTATGCATTCCCCTACTATGAGCCCCAAATGTCACTCTTATCACTTCATCCTATCTTACAGATAAATGTGTATGCAGTTGTCATAACGAGTATATGGGGAAATGGTCTTGTTCACTTCTCTCTCAATTATCTCACATTGTGTTCTCCCAACCAACCCTCAGACCTGTTTTTAGATAACTCACAGTGCATACAACCCAATATTATTAGGGTCTAACAGTCTCAACGGGTCTGTTAAAAGGCCACCTAATTATACTAAGCTACATCTGTATAATGCATAGATGTTTGAAAATTGAATGAGTAGCAAGCAGTTTATGATTCATCAAATATACTAAGGTAATGAATTATTGATCCTTCACATGGCACTGATGCAATAGTGCTCCTAATGCTTTGATGGGTTAACGGTGACACCAGAATGTAGTGTTTCACCCCCTGAGAAAGGGGTCAAAAGTGTAGACATGGGGCAAGATGGCGGCGGTCACAGGGGCACTCCTCTTCTTGGTGATCGATGGGCCACCTAATCTTACTAAGGTATATCTTCTTTATTATTCATGTATGTTTGAAAACAGAACGAGAAGCATACAGTTTATGGCACCTGAAATGTCCTCTGTTGATGTCAGTGATATAGTAATGCTCCCAACGTTTTGGTATTTTGGTATGCCAAACATTGCTTAAGTCTTTTTCGTCATGGCACTTATGTTCTCGAAAGGGGCCCGAAATGACTCTTATGACAGGCCCGACAACAATTTAAATATTGCATGTCGTTATGAAGAGTTGACATTTTATTGTCAGGAATTTCTACTAAATCCACTTCAGATATTTCCGTGGTCATTGTCCCAAGCAAAACCATCGTAATATTGTGTAACCAGGCTTAACGGTGAGGACAGGGTGTACCCTTCAACCCCCTGAGAAAGGGGTCAAACGGGTGGACACAGGGCAAGATGGCGGTGTCCATAAGGGAACTCCCCCTCTCCGTACACGCCTGCGTCGCACTATAAACACAGACTTTACCTCTCCCCTGCCAGCCCGGGTAAACAGGCGGGCGTGGGCCCGACAGCCAACGGTCATATCTTGGCACTAAACCAAAGTAGTGGACGAGCCCCATGAAAGTAATCGCACGCAACCTGTAGCATCTAGATTGACCTAGGTTACACAAACCTAATGCAGTCGTACATTGTGGGATATGGTTTTGCTCTCCACAAGGAAGCACGTATAGAAAAGGAGGTGACAGATAAGCCAGAGGACTTCAGAATAAGGCTATCATACAATGTTATCACAAAATTATTGTTTGCAATTATTTTAGACCCAGAGTGAATCAAAGGCATTTTTGATAGAACAATCATGGCAAAACGTTAACAAATGTAAAAGCCCTTTCCTCTTAGCTTAAGTCTGGTAACTTGGCTCAGAATGTCCTACCATTGATTTAATTGAACACAGCATAACAACCCTGTAAGGCAGGCAAATATTTTTTTGAATTTAAGTTCACTTTGTTGAGGAAGTTTTCAATGAAACACGGATATTCTGTTAGTTGCAGAGTGTTTTGATGAATTTTATCCAACTCCAATGAAGTATACGACACAGAGAGGCCTTATTTTTCATTGATAGTTCATAACAAATGCTTAGGACAAGAATCATCACATAATCTAACATCTTAGGTGGTCAAATAAAGTTAGAATACGTACTACTAGTACAAAAAAATCCACAAGTTCCTTTCACTATAAGAATACTAGTTGTACTTCTAGTGCACCGGCCACACAACTTGGCAGTTGAGGTTAGGCGAGCTGCCTAAATAAATAGAGGCCATATATGACGAGGAAACATGACATGAGAATATGCATTCCTTGCAATAATATGAAAAAGCGTTTTCCGGGGAGAAAAATAACGATGTAGAATACCGCGAGATGCGGACCTGTATTTGCAGCCAAATACACGTATATACCAAATGCATAAATACATGAAGACTGGAGGCAGAATCCACAGTTTGGTCACGCGCATTTGTGTTTCTAGGGGTATTGTACCACACCACATTTCTGCCCCCACAGGCCAGCCCCCATACAAGTACACTGCTCCGTATACGTGAAAATATAGGCAATTCTTTGTTATCTATGAGCGTAGAGCCTGAAGGGTTGCAATGAGGGGCTATCGTGCTAACGGTCCCGAGCATAAACCGGTCATCACCATCGAACACTGCCCCATTCGTTAGGCCTATATTCCACTCGGCGATTCTGACTGCTGATTATTTGGAAATTAATGGCCTTTTATGCGATATACAACAAAATCATGAATCCTATATATCATTTTGAATATAATTAAAACCCATTCTAAGCGTATGTGACATGTCTATGAATATTTAGATTGCCGACTTATGATATGGGGAGTAAATCGACTAGTGAAATACAGCCTTAAAATGTTGGGATGTTGGGTTGTGTAGCTACAGGGCAATAGGTCCCATGGACCTCGTTACCCAGCCGTAGCCCCACTGTAAATCACCAACCTTTGGAAGTGCATTCAGGCCCAAACCTAGACAATGAGAGTCCACAATCAGTCGCCAATTTGGCCCAGACTGCCTATATAGCCTCAGTAAACAGGTCTCCAACTCTGCAGATCATAACTAATGGATTTTTCTAAGTGTATGGTAAAAGAGCATGTATCCTTTATATCATTTTATAGAGAATTAAAAATCCATTCTATTGGTGTGTGAAATATCAATGTTGAAAAAATATTTCTACAGCCGACTTTTGGTATCAGGGTAAAATCGACTAGTGGAATACAGCCTTTTAGGTGGAAGGCTGGGTTGTGTAGCTACAGGGCAGTACGCCCCATGGGCCACGTTGGAAATACAATCAGGCCCCAACCTAGGCGATGAGAGCCCGCAATCAGTCAACAATTGGGTCCCAACCACCAATCCTCAGTAATCGCCTCCTGAACCTCTCCTCTATCAGAAAACCCGTCCAGGCCCAACAAATGAATTCGACCCATTGTCTCAAATAATCGTTTTCCCTGAAATCTGCCAAAATTGGGGGAATGTTTTTGATAATCCATTGTTTCAGATAAGCTCGACTTGATTACTGCCCTGGCCTTGATTCGCCGATTGATGGCTGTATTAAGTTTCTAACGACACTGGGGTTAGCGGGGTTGTCTGGAGTGATTGAATCAGGACGTTCTCAGTAGAAGTAGTGCAGGAAAAGGTACCCAGGGCCCAGGCGATTTCGGATGGATGACACTTCATCACCAACATCCATGTCAGTCTAATTTCTCTGTTTCCATTAGCTTGTTTAGATAAGTAATTCGAGAACGAACATCCTATCCTTATATATAAGGTGGACAGGTGGGTACTTTGGCTGGCTTACAATTAAGAGTATAGATCTTATTCTTAAATGCATCAAATTAAAGTTTGTTGCTCAGATTGATAGACATCGTGGTGAAGACAGTCATAGAGAGGTAGGAGATGGTAAAGTTGCCAACAGGTCAAAGGTTTATGAAAACTGGCCCGCAGTGTATGTCACAGGTTGATATGATATGCAACAGGCCACGGTGCACATGAAAGGCCCTTAGAGCATACCACCAGGTCAAAGTGGATGCCTACAGGCGCATGGTGTATGATAACAGACTACCAAATTTGGCAACAGTCTGCGAAAGTGTATACCAATAGGCCCGTAGCATTAAGCCAAAAGGCCATACTTCACACAAGTCACACAGTTCCAACATGTATGGCTGAGGGTATACGTGTGGGCAAGACAACAGGATCCCGCATGTAAAGTATATCTTGTGGACGCGGGTATAACGTCCGCTTATGCTGAGGACTGTGTATGTGTGGGGTTGTGCCTGCGTATATAGACTAATATCATACACGCGGACTTATTATATATTAATCGGGGGCTATGCCCCAAAATCCCCTTTTTCTTATTTCATTTTCCTTCTATATTTTTCTAAAATAAGGGGAAATGATTTGCTTCTGTAAGCACGATAATAATAAGTTATCTATATATACTCAGATAAGTAAATGTCCGCGTATATCAGTCAGAAGATCTACTGTTCACCTGATTAAAACCACACATCAACAATACTAAGGAAAACATGTACTTTTAATTTCCTTCGTCCACCTTTTTATATATGTTATGTACGTAGGGCTCTACGGCTTTATTGATAAGGTCAGACGATGGTGATTATTTAAGCATGTGATACCTAAATGCCACCCTCACCTGCTGTCGATGAACAGGCGTTGTCATAAGTATGTATATGGTTTTGTTGGCACGTCACTCAATGTATATCCAATCAAAATTGTCTCTATCCAACAGCACTAAAACCCAACTAAGGCCAAAGCAGTGTATCATCTTCTGAATACAAGTGAAAGGGAATAGAATCTTTTCTAATGATAAAAAATGTAGTATGCTTATTTTTCTTCTCCCATTTTCAAAGTCGGCAGCAAAGTCGGCATGTTGAATAATTAAAATTAGATATAGAGAAATAAAAATAAAGAGAAATATAAAAAAAAGTAATCGCATTGGTATTCGTTTGGGTAACGCAAGTGCACCTACAATCACATTTCTAATTGGTTTGTCTAATTGGTCAGATATACTAATGTGATGAACGGCTATTCAGCCAAAATACATAGAGGTTAAAATAATAGAAATAAGGTAATAATAGAAATATATGTAAGAGAACGAAATAGATGTAAAGAACGAATATGTAAAGAACGAAGAACGAAATAGATGTAAAGAACGAATATGTAAAGAACGAATAACGAATATGTAAAGAACGAATAACGAAAACGTAATGGAACGAAACCCGGAAATATGTAAACCGGAAGTGAAATGTAAACCGGAAACGGAATATATAAACCGGAAGTGACGTCAGTTGTAGGTCACGTGACCGAAGGCAGCCAATCAGGGCTGACCTCTCTAGTATATAAAGGGGCGGTGAGGCCCGAATAAACAGAGTTCTTTAACAGTTCTCCTGGTGTCCAGACGTGTCCTCTTTCCTGAAACAACCGCTAAAGATGAGCCGATCAGAGTAATTAAGCCGAAGTTAGGACAAAACAGTCGAAGTTCGAGATAGGTAGTAGAAACATAGGGTAAGGGGCCCGATGGCCCGAAGAACGAGGAACGAGGGAACGGAGTAGGGCACGAAGGCCCGAAGTAGTACCGGAAACCGAGGCGTAGTATGGTACGAAGACATGGGGAGCGGAACGAGGGAGCGAAGTCCGCGGGGACGAGGGCGCGGCATGCTCGGCCCCACGCTACCAAACAATAGGCGACCGTCGGCCCGTCGCCCCCGCGGACCGGAACTCAGGGGTGGACCGCCCCCCGGCCGACCCGTACCCCTACCATAATTTCCCTCCCCCGCAGTCCTCCGTCGACATCGAGTGCCGATTCCCGATCGATTCGCTCAGCCCCCCCTCGTGCGCGAGGCACGACTCTAGAAACACATCTCGGTTCTTGGCCCGGATTCCCCGTCCGCCCCGAGACCCGAACAACCCCCACGTTCCTCTGTTGTAAGAATCGGCAACCCCGACTTACCAGAGAACGTCACACTGGTGGCAGCGGTGGTGCTGAAATAGGCACATACGGACTTGTGGATCTTGGGTGTTTCATCGGTATTGGATACTCATGGCGACTGCGGCAGTCTTCGAGCAGATGGATTCTGACGTCGCCTTCAAGGAAGGTGGGGAGGAGAAAGGAGGTGCGAAAACCGAGACCAAAGGGGAGGACACGACCATCATGGGTAGGCAGTTTAATTTTATGGGAACGTCCACCCCGACGGATGAGCAGAATGTGCGGGCTCAACAACAACAGACCGGTCAGGAAGGAGCGAGTTTGAAGAAGTTCAGTTTACGACCAGAGAAGTATGACGGTAAACCGGATTTCGAGGGATGGATCAACCAGTTTGAGGAGTACGCAACATTGGGACGCTGGACGGCCGAGGAAAAAGCGGCGATGCTTTTTCTCTCGCTGACGGGAACGGCACGAATGTACTTTGTCGGACTCCCGGACAGGGAACGACTCCGTTACTCAGCGAGGGTGGATGCGTTGCGCCGGAGGTTCGGTCAGGAGAAGGACACGTGTAATGCTCTGCAAGAGTTGGCGGGCTTGAAACGTGTAAAGAACCAGACAGCGAAGGAGTTGGCTGATAATGCCCGGCGACTGGCATCGAGAGCCTACTTCTCCAACGACTACGCTAGCCAGGAAAAAGCAGCATTACATGCGTTCCAGGCTGCAGTTGGGGAAGACCTTCAGCTGAAGTGTGCAGAGAAAGGATGCAAGACACTAGAGGAGGCGGTAGAGGTGGTAGAAATACAGGAACGATACTCACGCCGCCTCCTGCGGGCAGTGAAGCCCGAGGAGGACGCCAATACACAGATCATGGCCTTGAACGGTAAGTTGGAGGAGATGATGAAAGAATTGGCAGAAGAACGGGAAGCTAGAAGACAAGCAACGGCCCGGAGGGAGGCGTTTAAGAAGCGAAAAGAAGATTTAGAGTGTCATCAATGTCACCAGAAGGGCCATTTCGCAAGAGAGTGTTCTCAGCGTCAGGGAAACGGACAGTCGCCGTCGCAGTAAGCGCGGGGCCCCCCTCGGGCGCGGCGAGAGAAGTAGTAGGCATGGGAGAATGTGGACTTTATGTGGCCGGGATGGTGGGAGAGAGTGTCGTCCGTTTTTTGGTTGATACCGGATCTATGATCAGTCTGCTGTCGGAACGCCTCTGGAGAGAGTGGGGACGAAAATGGGAAGAACTGGATGGATATGAAGGACGTCTCTGCTCGGTGGATGGTAGTCCGTTGCGGTGCTACGGATGCACGAACTTGCCAGTAAAATTGGGAACACGCGTGTTGAAGTGGACGTTCATGGTGGCAGACATCGGTAGAGATGAAGGGATCCTGGGAAACGACTTCGCGGTGAAATACCGGCTGACAGTTAAGCCCCACGCGAGTGCCATCTTCCTGCCCGCCGAGGGGGAGGGAGAGGGGGAACGAATCCCGGGAGTAGAACAAAGAACGGATGGGATTCGGGCAGTTACCGTCGGAGGACAGGTCGTGCGAATCGAGAAAACGACGGAAATACCCCCACTCCAAGTGACCCGAGTAACAGTAGTAGCGAGAATAGACAGCGGACAGAGTGGACAGCTGGCTGTCATCACCGGCGCTGGATTACCTATGGGACTGGAGGTGATCCCAGGAACGGTGACATTGGGAGAAGAAAATGAAGTTTGGGTGGCCAACCGAGGGACCGAGAGCGCGAAATTGGAAACCAGCGGGGTACTCGGAGAAGCCACCTTCGTACAAGAGGTACGAGGAATAGGAAGTGAAGCAAAAGAACCCCCTGGAGCGCTCGTTGAAATGATAGGGGAGGCTAAGAAAGACCTGACCACGAAGGAGGGCGAAGAGCTGGAGAAAGCCATCATGGCCCGGGAACAAATGTTTGCGACCTCGAAACATGAGTTAGGACGTACAGATTTAGTACAACATCGAATTAAAACGGGGGATCAGATGCCGATCAAGCAGAGGGTCAGATGGTATCCGGCCACCAGGAGAGAGGAAGAACGAGCACTGGTGGAGGATATGTTAAATCTAGGGATTATCCAGGAGAGCGGGAGTGCGTGGAGTAGCCCGACCGTTCTAGTCAAAAAGAAGGACGGAGGAACGAGGTTCTGTATTGACTACCGAAAACTGAACCAGGCTACGAAAGTGGACGCCTATCCGCTCCCGCGGATAGAGGACAGCCTCAACACTTTGGGAGGAAGCCTATTCTTCTGCAGTCTGGATCTCGCAAGCGGATATTGGCAGGTGGAGATGGCACCGGAGGACCAAGAAAAGACGGCCTTCGTGACTCAAGGAGGATTGTATGAGTTTAAAGTGATGCCATTCGGGCTAGTGAACGCCCCAGCCACCTTCGAGAGACTGATGGAAAGAATCCTCAGAGGAATCGTGTGGGAGGAGTGTCTGGTATACTTGGATGACATACTGGTCTTTGGACCAACGTTTAAAGTGACTCTGGAAAGATTGGTACGGGTTCTGGACCGATTGAACGCTGCAGGACTGAAGTTAAAGGTGCGAAAATGTAAGCTGTTCCAGAAGAAGATTCCGTTCTTGGGGCACGTTGTCTCATTCAACGGGATCGAACCCGACCCCGAAAAGTGTCGGCAAGTAACCGAGTGGCCGGTCCCGCGGGATCTCCACGAGGTACGACCCTTCGTGGGATTATGTTCGTACTACAGAAGGCATATAAACGGTTTCACGGAGTTGGCTGCCCCCTTGTATGAATTGGCAACGAAGGAGGAACCATTCGTGTGGAGCGCGAGACGACAAGAGGCATTTGATGCGATGAAGAAGGCGCTAACGGAGGCCCCGGTGTTGGGATTCCCGGAGGAAGACGGACAATGGTGGCTTGACACAGACGCCAGTGACGTGGGAACGGGAGCCGTGCTATCACAGGAGCAGAGAGGGGAGGAACGGGTGATAGCTTACACGAGCAAAACCCTGGAGTCAAACGAACGAAAGTATTGCACCACGCGGAAAGAACTGTTGGCGGTGGTGCGAGCTTTGAAGCATTTTCGGTGCTACATCTATGGTCAACGCGTAATAGTCCGGACGGATAATAGCACGGTCAGTTGGCTGCAGAGAAGTAAGGAACCGATGGGGCAGGCTGCTCGGTGGATTGAGATTATCGACTCGCATGATGTGTCGTTCCAACACCGACCGGGCAGGAAGCATGGGAACGCTGACGCGTTGTCCCGGTATCCGTGCAAACAATGTGGAGAGGAGCACGAGAATACCGAAAAAGTGAGAGTAGTGACGCGGGCCCGGGGGTACGAGCCCGGATGGTCCCCGCAGGAGATGAGAGCAGCGCAGAGGAGGGATCGAGATATAGGGCCGATTGTCGCACGGATGGAAAAAGATGCGGACCGGCCAGGTTGGGAGGCCATATCTCCGGAATCCCGGGAAACAAAGATCCTATGGAGGCAATGGGAACGATTAAGCCTCAGGGATGGCGTGCTGCATCGGAAGTACTGGGAACTAGAAGGGCATGGTTGGAGGAACCAGTTGGTCGTTCCCCGAGGGGAACGGGCCAAGTTGGTAAGGGAATACCATGGAGGCGCGGCAGGAGCGCATTTAGGAGTCGCCAGGACGACGGCCCTGTTGGAACAAGGGTTTTACTGGCCGGGACTCCGGGAAGACGTGCGGAAGGAATGTCGAGAATGTGATTGCGCGTTGCTGAAAAAGGGAAGAGGAAGACGGGAGCCGCTACATCAGTACATAGTGGGGGAGCCGATGGAACGGCTGGCCATGGATGTTTCGGGCCCGTACCCAGTCACCAAACGAGGAAATAAGTATTGCCTGATGGTGGGATGCTATTTCACCAAATGGTTGGAGTGTTTCCCGATCCCGGATCAAAAGGCAACGACAGTGGCGAACAAACTGGTTGAAGAAGTAGTAGCACGGTACGGCGCGTTTCGGGAACTACACTCGGATCAAGGCACGAATTTCGAATCCGAGGTGGTGGCTCAGGTCTGTGCACTATTCGGGATACACAAAACAAGAACGACGCCGTACCACCCCAGGAGTGACGGGTACATAGAACGAAGTTTCCGTACTTTGGGGTGTTGTTTGAAAGCCAGCTGCCGAGCGACGGGCCGGGAATGGGACGAGATGGTCCCGCTCGTGATGATGAGTTATAGAGCAACGCCGCAAGCCAGCACGGGAGTGACACCGAATATGATGATGCTGGGCCGACAGACCATGATGCCGCGACAGGCGATTTATGGGAGACCTCTAGGACCAGAGGAGGAACCCCGACGGGTAGGCGACTATGTGGAAAGCCTGGAGGAAGGGCTAGTCGCGGCCTATCGGGAGGCCCAGACGGGGCTGAAACGAGCCGCCATCCATCAGAAACACGAGTACGATGGGAAGGTGACTCGGCGGGAATACCACGCCGGAGAACTGGTCTGGGTGCACGATACGGTAGTGGATAGGGACAAGGGAACGAAGTTGCGATTTCCATGGATGGGCCCTGCACTGATCGTCAAGGTGCTTGACCGAGGACGGGTGGTAGTACGGAAGAAACGAGGGAAACCGGGGGGGGTGGTCCATGTGGACCGCCTGGAACCCTACCGAGGACACGCTGCGCCAGCCTGGATGGTAGCTGACCAGCAAGGATACGAGGCTGCACAGTAAATGCTTGGGGTGGGGCGCGCTAGGGCACGTAAGGAAACGGGGCACCCCTTTTTGTGATGAAGTCGTTTTCGTGTCTCGATTCCGCAGGTGGAAGAGGACCAAGGGAACGACCAAATCGGCGCTACACAAAAAGGCTTTGGCCAAAAAGGACTGATCAACCTGGGGCCATTGAGTCGGGGCGGTGCGTTGACCACTACAGTAGGAGTGCAGGTCGTTAGGCTGTAGAGATTTGCTACCTAGCTGAAGATTGGTTCTCTTGCGGATGTAATATAGGTGGGAAATGCGGGGTTGGAACGAAAAACGGCGTTCGGGAGCCACGACGGCCCGAATGTCTAAAGTAGTCCCACGGAGCCGCTTTCCGGTCAGTTCGGAGGAACCACAGCGTGGAAAAGATGGTTGGATTACAACAGAAGACAGACCCGGTGGCAAGCTGGTGAAGACTTCTGAAGTAATGCCGACTTGGTAATACCGCTTTACAGCGTCCAGGAGACCGGAGGAGAGTAGATGCGGCACTCTCGGGAACGCCGGAGGAACGAACGGACGGCTGTAAAAGGCGAGGCCTGAAACGAGGACGGGCTTTAAAGTAGGTCGTAAAAGGAGTAAAAGAGGACAAAGAGAACGGGGCGGTGGCGAGGAGATAATAGCGCCGAGCCCCTGTGTTCTCCGGGAAGAGTGCGGAAGCACTGTGAGGGCCGAGATGAAAAAGGCAAGAGAAGGCGACGAGGGATGAAAAGACCGAGGGTGTCCGGTGGGGCAATAAAAGGCCTAGGAAAAACGCATGGACGGGCGAAGGGCCGCGAGGAAAAAAACAGGCGAGGCGGTGACCAGCGGCGGGCCCCGGAGACCGGAAAATAGTAGGGGGCGCCACCGTAGAAGTGGATGGTGAGTCTGACGCTAGGGGTCGCTAGTGCAGGCCACGCCCACTTCCGCCTGCGGCGGCTATAAAAGGCAGAGCGCTCGCCGGAGCAGGTCATTCTGGTCAGCCGATCAGGATTCATCGAATCGCAGACGAGCAGACTGAGCTAAGGAGAAGAAAACAAGAGGAAAAGCAGAGAAGCGAGACGAGCAGCATCACCACGAGACAAAAACGGAAATGGCTGACGGGACGAGCTTCAGGATTGGAACGAGCCCCGAAAGCCCGGAAAACGGACACGATGAGCGGACAGTGCTGGGAAGGACATTGTCACGGAAAGGAGTTTAAGCACTTGGCCAAGCATATTAAAGGTCAGCACGATGGATTACGGAAGCAGTACTACATGTGCCCGGTGTGTTCGAATCGAGCCTATTCGACACACCAGGACTGGAAGAAGCACATGACGGACTCACACGAAGGGAACCTGCAGAGGGGGATGCCGAAGCAAGACCCCCTTCTGAGGCTGGAGTATGCTGCGGCGTTCGCCTTGGACCCGAAAGGACGACCGCCGTACACCAGTTTCGCTGCTGGGGATGAAACGGCGGCCCGGGTAGCCAACATGGAACGGGACTACGCGGTGCGCCATCCGGAGGGGTTTCAACCCCCTGAGAGGGCGGTGGATAAGGAGGCACCGGAGAGGCCGCGACGGCATATCCGCATACCTTACTACCCGAGGGCGTCGAGAGGATCCGAGGACAGCGACGCCGAGCAGCTGGAGCAGGTAGCAACCGAAGAAGGATCAGAGGCCGACGAGGCCGGCGAGGGAGCCCAAGCAGCCAAAGCAGCAGGGAAGGGACCCCTGGCCGAGGTGGCGGAACGATCGACACCCACGCGTCGTTCCCCTCGGAGGGCCGCGAAAGGAGTACGGAAGGAAGACACCGAGTCGCCGCGAAGCGCGAGCCGAGCCGTGGTCAACCCGAAGCCACTCCTGACACCAGACCAAATATCAGGGTTAGTACAGAGCCGAATTAAGAAGTTAAACGCCCAGGGAGAACCACGGGAACCGAGAGGACGAGGACTCCCAGGCAGAGGAAAAGGACGGACATCCACACCCACCCCGAAGCCGGGTTGCTCAGGAATACCACCGGGGGCTGAGGTGGTGGAATTAGTGAGCTCGTCCGACGACCAACGACCGAAAGTCAAAGAGGAAGAGGAGCCGCTCGCTTTCAAGAGGCCCCCGACACAGGGATGCCCGGCGGAGGAGCCGTCGCGAAAGAAGAAGTGGAAAAAGGTCAAGAAAGTCCCGAGAGAATTGGAGGAGGGAACGAGTTCGGACCAGTCGGAGTCAGGCAGGAGTATGTCGGCCCGAAGCGATCGGTCTTTGATTATCGCTGAGTCTAGTAGCACGGGAGAGCTGGGACCATCGCAGCCTGAGACCTCGACAGGAGTCAGACGGACCACGGGACTAGAACCACCTTGTAGCGACGCACAATTTACTATGATGACAGTTCATAAGAAATCAGTGATATACGAATCACGACACCCGAGGTACCCCGGGTATTTAAAAGGAACAATGAACCGGGAGGGATCGTTCAGGGGTTACCACGAGGCGAGATCCGACCGGGAGCTGGAGGACAGCATTCGGGAAGCACAGGGAGGCCGGCTGGTGGAAAGAGAAGCATTGTACCTAGGGAGGTTTCTACGCGAGATGGCAGAAAGGCAGGGACTCAAACCGTCGGGGCGAGTGGAGAAAGTAAAGTATGTTCGGCATGCGGCCAGGCCGGAGGACACGGCGTCGACGGCCTCGACACAGCCGCTGTTCTCTACCCCTACCCCGACGAAAGCGGATTCACCCCTGGAGAAGATGGTATGTAAGCAGCCGATAGTGCCGCCCCCAGGATTAAAACGAATGAGAGACATTACGGTAGCACCAGACACGCCAGAGACACGGGCGGCGGTTGACAACCTGACTCGAGCCAGTTTGGGGAGCTCGTTTTTCGGGTCGCAAGGATCGGAAGAGACCCCGGGACCACCGTCGCCCGAACGTATGGGATCGCCGCCAGGACCGGATACCCCACTCAAGGACGAGGATAAACACGGGCGGGCGCTACAACCGCGGGTTGTGATACACAGATTACAAATACCGGCTGCCCAGTCCATGGACGCGGAGGTGGAAGACTCAGAGGACATGGAGTTGGGGCAGGCCGAGACCAGAGGATACGAGCCGGAGAAACAAGAATTGGACGAGTCGGGAGCGGATTCAGTGTTCGGGTCTATAGGAACGGAGATACCGACGGCAGGACCATCTAGGGAAACACCGAGACTCAAGTTATTACGGACACAGGCCATTCACCAGGTCTTACAGGGACACTTTCCGGTGACGGCGCGAGCGGTACGAGACTGGGACGCGGAAAAGGCCATTCGGGTGCAACTGATGTGGCCCCCGAGGGAGGTGCGAGGAATGACGGCCAAGACAAGAGCAATGGCTTCGGCGTCTATGGCGTTCCTGATGGCACTAGAAACGGGCCGCAAGCCAGAGACATTTGAAGAAGCGATGGCGCAGTTCCCGACGGCGGCACTAGGGCCGTTGACCAGGGAGTTCCCGGGGGTCGACCGGCTAGTTAACGAACACAACCGGACCGTCCAATTGGCTCAGACCCTAGTGATGTACAAAAACGAGGATCAACTGGATGACTTGTTGAAGGCGACAAGAGAGGCGGAAAAACAGAGCGGAATGGTGGATCAGCTTCTCGAGCTCCCCGCTAGGGAGGAGAGACTGTTGCTGCCGATCCGGCGCCAAGAAGAAGGGTGAAGTAGATGCTGCTCGAGGTCTTGCACGGAAGAAAAACAGCGCGACGGAACCAGCGGCGGAAGATGGCGCGTCGCGAGTCGGGTGGGGAGGGATTACGGGGCGTTGGCTCCTCACCCATAGTGTCAAACCCCCAGGGAGAGAACCGGGCCGAGGCGGAGGTACCTGAGCCGCACAGGAGGCCGAAGCCTGGATAAAAGACTCTCCTGGAGACCGCTGGACGGGCCCGAAAACTTTACTTAAACTCATCGGGAACGGACTGGCGGGCTCGAACATTCTTATCTTAATTTATTCTTATTAGTTTCTTTATGGGAATCTTCTTGCGGAAGTGAACGAAACCACATGTGTTAGGAGGTGTTGAGTGTAATCAGCGAGCTGGAGGGTCCATGACTGGAATGAACTTACCAAGCCTGCGGGGCGAATACGGGACGGAAGGAGGCGCTAGGAGGAAAAACAAGTTTGTAACTGTTCCTCTTCTTCCCTGGAGCCCGCTGCGTTGGTTGGGACCGAGCAGGTGGAACGGGATCGTCCGGTCGCGGAAATGGATGGCGGGCCGGGCGGCCCGGGAGCGAGAGTGAAAGTTGGGAGGCGGAATCGAAGAAAGGAAATCAGAATGGACGGATAGTGTTGTCATTGTAGTCTTTGAGTCGACGGTCGTGCCGGGGTAAATAAGGTACCGGTGGGCCGGCGACTCGCCGCTGGAGGAAAGGCTGGCGCGGGCCAAGACTGAAAACCCTTCTCCCGCGCTGCCTTGAGCGATCTGGAGGCGAGGAAGAGACGACCTCTGTCCTCTAGCGGCACTTCTACTTCCTGCAACTTTGTCTTCTTGATTTTGGATGGATCAATCAGAATGTGGATGAGCCCGGATTCATGTACCATCATCTTCTGAGTTTCCTTGTCTTCAGCCTCTTACCGCATACGAAGAGCGGAAAAATGGAATTTTTCGACCTGAATGCTGGTTTTATCGTGCCAGAGTTGATGCAGCGAGTCGTGAAAGGATTGCGGCGAGTCGTAGATGTCTCCCGGAGGACCAAGGCACGAGCAGGGACGATAACTTAGGGGCCCTGGCTCGTGACCGACCGAAGCAATACATGAACAAGAAACGAAAATTAATAGACTTACTAAAAACTTATATTAATATCTTACCTGCAGTAACGACAGAGACTCCTTCCATGTCGTATTTCCTGATGTCTTCTTCTCGAGGAACGAAACAAAGTAATCTTGGAAATATACAGGGAGGTGGTGCTTGGAATGTCGGCCGCGGATGCCTCGATAGACACATCAAGAGGTCTGCAAAGAGCGACGAGGAGCGACCCTTCTTGGAGTTCGACATCGGATGAGTTCTCTATATATGCTATTTTATTGAGAATGGGCCCGTTCCGGATCTCAGAGGTTGACGTTGGGTGCAGATCCCGGTTGATGTCTTCCATCTTCACTTTCTACGCCTTCTTCTTCTCCTTCTCACTAATATCTTCAACTTACCAACTTCGAACCGTCGTACCTAGGAGCAGCCCGGAACGGCTCGGAGCTGTTGTCTCGGCGTTCGTCATAGGCATAGTGGCTTCATGCAATGTGACATGGCACCGTGGACGACTGTGGCCTTACTCCAAAATCAAAACCAGACCGGATCTTAAACTTACTTCTATTTAACGAACTATTTGTTGGTATTACAGTCTCACGAAAATCGTCTAAAAGCACGGTCCTCCGGGAGGACGAAGAGAAAAAAACTTAGTAAACAGAGCGAGGCCCGAGAGCCTAGGAAACGAACGAGGGCCCGAGTGCCCGAAACAGGAATCCTCTTCTTAGGAAAATCATCTCATCAGTAGAACGAAGGAGCCTCCCTCTCGCCCCAAAGAGGACTGTCTTCCTGCCGTTGCTTACGGAGGGGGGGAGGGATGAGAGGCACCGGCTCCTGTCATCAAAAAAGAAACTTCATCAAAATTATCCTCTTAATCAGGTCTCCGTTCCGGTTGTTGTCATGCCACTTGGGCCCGGAACGGTGACGGAAATACTTTACTATGGTGGACTCTCTCCGACATCTCTTTCTGAAATCCTGAAATCTTCAAATGTGTCGACGTGGTCGAGGACGGAACATCTTGATGCTGGGTTAACCACGAGGACATGTGTCGTAAAAGTCAAACTTCAGTTCCTGTACGGAAAACGGACACTTCATCGATAATTAATGATTCTAATCTTCTCAGTCTCACCTTCACCCGGACTCCATCTCAAAGCTTCACTGTGACAAATAGCACGAAACCCGCGACGTCGTCTGCTGAAGCTTCCACTCTAAGCTTTAATGCATGAAGTTAAGTTCCTTTCCACATACAACGCCATCTTCTTCTTTGGGTACCTTGGCCTTTGGCTCGAACATGTTGTCCTTGCCAAACGTGAAAAAGTCACTGGAGGGCTCTGAATGCCGAGGCGACCGAGGGTGCGAAGTCCAAAAAGAACATTCTATCTACAAAAACTCCAGTCTTTCTTCTTCAACTCATCCTTAAAATCATCATCATCACCTAAGAGAACGCAGAGAAGAGTAATAGTTACGGAAGAACGAGGGGTCACGACCGACCGGGTAGGAGAATCACGACCGATTCTCTACCCAAAAACAACGGAGAACGTCTGAACGACGGTAGAACGGATCGAGGGTCGAGAGGACTAAGGGTCACGACCGGCCCTGGCCTCTGGGTGGGAGAGTCGCGACCGATTCTCCACCCGAACTAGGGGAGAACGTCTGGACGACGGAAAACGAAGGGAACGGGGGCACTGCGGGTCACGACCGACCCATGGCCCCGGGCAGGAGGACCACGACCGGTCCCTCTGTCCTAATGAGGGTAAAAAGGCGAGGAAAAACGCGCCGAGGGGCTAAGTAAATAGAGCCCAGAGGAGAGGAGCGGGGGCGACGGGGTCACGACCGATCCCCAGTCCCGGGTGGGAGAGCCACGACCGGCTCGCTCATCCTAAAGACGAGAAAAAGAGGAGGTGTAAAAAAAAAAACGGGTCCTAAATAGATCAAGGATAAGAGAACTCTGACGAAGATAAAAAGAGACTAAGATATATAAAACGAATTATATGAACTTTTATTAAGAAGAGAGAAAAACGAAGAGAGAAAAACGAAGAGAGAAAAACGAAGAACGAAAAACGAAGAAAGAAGAGAAATAATAATTAGCCGGATAGGCCCCGGGGGCCCTCCGAAGTAGACCGGGGAGGACAGAGGGTGACACCTCCTCCTCTGCCGATAAGGAGCGTAGGATTGAAATGTTTCTGGTTCTAGAGTATGTTCTGTTGTCGTTGCTGTATGAACTGTGTTGAAATTTTGTATAACGTGTTTTCCCACCTTTCAAGAAGGTGCGGGAGGGTGTGATGAACGGCTATTCAGCCAAAATACATAGAGGTTAAAATAATAGAAATAAGGTAATAATAGAAATATATGTAAGAGAACGAAATAGATGTAAAGAACGAATATGTAAAGAACGAAGAACGAAATAGATGTAAAGAACGAATATGTAAAGAACGAATAACGAATATGTAAAGAACGAATAACGAAAACGTAATGGAACGAAACCCGGAAATATGTAAACCGGAAGTGAAATGTAAACCGGAAACGGAATATATAAACCGGAAGTGACGTCAGTTGTAGGTCACGTGACCGAAGGCAGCCAATCAGGGCTGACCTCTCTAGTATATAAAGGGGCGGTGAGGCCCGAATAAACAGAGTTCTTTAACAGTTCTCCTGGTGTCCAGACGTGTCCTCTTTCCTGAAACAACCGCTAAAGATGAGCCGATCAGAGTAATTAAGCCGAAGTTAGGACAAAACAGTCGAAGTTCGAGATAGGTAGTAGAAACATAGGGTAAGGGGCCCGATGGCCCGAAGAACGAGGAACGAGGGAACGGAGTAGGGCACGAAGGCCCGAAGTAGTACCGGAAACCGAGGCGTAGTATGGTACGAAGACATGGGGAGCGGAACGAGGGAGCGAAGTCCGCGGGGACGAGGGCGCGGCATGCTCGGCCCCACGCTACCAAACAATAGGCGACCGTCGGCCCATCGCCCCCGCGGACCGGAACTCAGGGGTGGACCGCCCCCCGGCCGACCCGTACCCCTACCATAATTTCCCTCCCCCGCAGTCCTCCGTCGACATCGAGTGCCGATTCCCGATCGATTCGCTCAGCCCCCCCTCGTGCGCGAGGCACGACTCTAGAAACACATCTCGGTTCTTGGCCCGGATTCCCCGTCCGCCCCGAGACCCGAACAACCCCCACGTTCCTCTGTTGTAAGAATCGGCAACCCCGACTTACCAGAGAACGTCACACTAACATGCAAAGCAGTTGCTTATCAACGCAAGGTGGCATAATTATAGTCTTAAGAGTGCTATGATCCCTGTAGTCTGAGGTTGAAGATATATAGCCGATAGGGGACGAGTCATCAGACACTATACCGCCCCCTTTTACCGAAGGCTTTAATGCAATAGGTGTTGGCTAAACATGGCCACAGCCAGCCCTAGTGGCTTTCCGTGTAGTTTGCCTCAGCCAATACACAGAGGTAGAGCTCACCACTTCTCATAACGCTGTCGTTAGCGCGGACTTGCCTCGGCGCTGGCGACTATAGGCCCAGTTTACGCAGTACAATTCAGCCATTCAGATGATATCGCAAGAAAGCTGGAGCAATTCTAATGTTAACCATATAAGTCAATTTATTTTTTGAAATGCGAGCTTCATCCATAAAACAACTTTAGGAGAGTTGTTGTCACAACAACTTTAGGAGAGTTGATGCGATTCTCTAAAGGCATTCGATAAACACTATCGCGAACATTTTAACGGTACGTATAAATGCCCTCATAATAGCTGAGAGTAGCACATTGCAGGTTCGGATACTTCACTATGAACTATGATACTTGTTTGACAGGTGCGACGTTTTCTATTGCTCTTATGATATGACAGATGGGAATTCCCAGCGGAAAAACAATGAGCCTACTTTGGTTCAAAATTCAAATGTCTAATCTATGAACTGCCCGCCGTTTTCCGTATATTACACCTTTATGGCTAGCAAACAAAGGTATAATTGTATAGACTTTAGTGACTGATAGCTTTAACGTATATGTCTGATAACAACTTCCCACAGTAGTTAATTGCCTAAGCTAAATTGGTATCGCTGTCTGGTGATTTTGTGTTTATATTTTCTAATTTCATAAAGGAAGGTTTTCCATGTCTGCCGTCTGCAGCAAAGGCTAAATGGCGATCAATAATTGTTTAAAGTTCAAAATGCACCAGGCTCCTGTCATCTATATCAATAATAATTACTGCCCAACCTTTCATGAAGTTCACACAGCTTTAATTAATCTGTATTGAAAAAAAGTCATGAAGTGTTTTATGAATGAAGCTCCCATTGTTTGAAGTTTCGTGGACTTTAAAAGCTGTCATTATTGTGAGGTGATAGGAGACTTCAACGAGCAGTGAGGCTAGGTCTGGATTCAAATACTTTTTGAAAGCAGAGACAAGCGTGAAAAACAAGTTTTTCTAGATGACTTCTGGTTTTCAAAGCATTGTAAAGTTATGGGCTGTGTCCATAAACAAATCATACAATGCACAATAACATAAACAATGCCTTTTGGCATTTAAGAGGATATAATTTGGTACTGTTTTGAAGAAATTTATATTTTCTTAGCTTTGATCAGACAGTATATTTTGGAGTACAGTTACCCCATTAACTGTTAAAAGAACTTATGAACAGCAATAGTAGAAACAAGCAAGGTAGTGAAGCATACTTCGTTGGTATAGGTGTACCCTTCCCAGCAGAAGGGGTGTGCTACCAGTTTGGACATTTCACAGATGCTTTATGACAATTCCGGTGAGGTGATAGAATGCGTTTTGAATTATTGAAGACATATTCCTCAAAGGACAAAACCCTTCCCCTTTCTTCTAGTATAATTTATTGCATTGGTCTAGACAGTGCAACTCGTTTAGACTGCGATGACAAACCATCACGCTTACTAAAATGAATCAGTAATGCTTATATAAGTCGTATTTTACTGAAATATTCTGTCTTCGTTACTGCTTATGATCTTTTTTCTATGACAGCTGCATTTTTATCAAAGAAAACGTTGGAAACAATAGTTCCATAATGTTCATTTGAATTAAAAGATCGTTCACATTACGGACAATGAATTACTTTTCAGTTTGTTTGAAGAAGCGTTTCGATGTTTTCAGAAGGTCAGAAACATGTTTTTCCCCTTTTGCATGAATGGAAACTGTCTCTTATTCAAAATCAATTGCTTTTTGATTTCATTGTTTTATTAGTTTTAAAAGAATCTTAAATGGAAAATGTCTCATCTCTCTTGCAGCCCCGAAACATCGAGTGTTGTGGTTAGTAGTTTGGTAAAAATTAACACTGGCATAAAAATAATGATTATATATACTTTCAATTATAGGGAAGATCCACATTCATAAGAAATCAAGTGAAAAACAAATTTTCAAGTGTGGATATGACCTGTTTGGACTTTGTTTTTATGACATGATATCTGCAATCTGAATATACGTGTTCATTTCTATGCGGCATGTGATCTGTTAGGTAACCATAGTTATGGGGATTTTTTGGTTAGTTATTTAAATCTGCTCAAATAACTGTTGGATGAAGTTGCTTTCTTATCACAGCGGCAGTCATGTATAGTCGAACTTTAAAACTTTACATTCGATGGAGTTAGGAAGACTTGACAGATATTGTTTATTTATCAAACGCGAACTGGGTGCTCAAATCAACCCGATGCGACCCAACATGAAGCCCCAATGCAAAAACCCAAAACGCCTAGTGCAATATGCTTTGCGTTGGGTCGCGTTGGAACCCGCAGCATAGTGTAATAGAATTATGGCTTTAATGCGAATCAGAGAGGTTGGGTACTGGGACCCAATGCGAACATATACCCCATTCATAGTGTAATTAAGGCTTAACAGTTAATGTGAAATAGGTTTTTAGTTACTATACTCCAAATTAAAATATAATATCAGATCGAAGATAATCGTCATTGAGGAGTATGATGTTCATATATATGCCCATAGCACTGTGTGCTTGCCTACGATAAATTGAAAATGAAAAGAATTTCGTCACTGATATATGGGAGATGGGACCTTCGATATTGAAACAGCAGTTTTTATTGATCACCATATGGGACTTGTATACACATCCATAGAGACATAACTTTCCTGTTAGAAGAGAAAGAATATTCGTGACAGCTGCTTTGGTAATTATATTTTTCGAATTACTAATATGATATTTGATAACGAGGATTGGGTATATCATTGCGTTCTGGGAAAGTCTTCTTAAGTCACAACCATACTGTGCGAAAGTTATACAATCTCATTAGAATGATGTGTGTGAGTATTCTTTAATCTGCTGCAATAACTTGCAAAAGTATCGATTGAAAAGTTGAAATCAAAACTTCAGGCTCAGGCAGCTGAAGCTGTGCATTGAGAATCTGTATAGCCGCCAAATACCTAATAATGCACAGATTGAGATTTTAGTATTATATGCATCAAGTTCGACCATTCGAAAGGGTATCTGATACATCGAATTTACAATGATAAAATGCCTGGATATCGCCATCGATGTCCTTTATCCTGCTCGTATCAATTTTATATTGATCCTACGTGGCAGGTCGATTGTATTTAATTCCTACAGTTTAATTAATAAGTTATGTCATGGATTATATGAAGGTCTTATGTCACTTGCTTACTAATTAGCCTATCTATTATGTTTCCGATGATATTAATTTCCACCTATTTATCTCCAGGTCCAACCTTTTATCATTCACTTAGGCAAAGACCAGTATATATTAGGGAGAGTGCATATTGAGAGCCTTTACGCACCGCTCCTTGTTTTCACGGTTTTTAATGCTATTTAGTTTTTTGCTTGGGTGATAAAGTATAGAAGACCCTTTTGGTTGTCCTTGGGAGGCTGTATGACCCATGGGGGTGTATGACCCTCGGGCCATGATGAACCCCTCTGGATCTTACGGCCGCCGTCGGACGACCCCCAGGGGTCTTCTTATATTTGTATGTCAATTTCAAAAAACACTTCACACTTGTGTGATCTCCGTGTCTTCTACCCATCTGGTTATTTACACCATCGCGTTGAATACACTTGTTTAAATAAGGTAAATAATACAAAAATGCTCAAAAATGCTATTGATTTAAACATTGGAAGTAATTTCTAGATAATCAAGAATACTTCATTGCAGAACCTTACTGATTGCACATTTCGTACGAGAAGTTCAAGACCATAATTATTTCCAAAGTATATAAGTAAATTGTGTCGAAAGAACTTGTACAGGAAAGAGTTTCTATTGAAACAAGTACAAACAGCTAAATGTAATCTTCTGATTCCCTCTGTGTATATTTACCTCGATATCTGAAGATCATTTCATGACATAGCCAAATTCATAGGCTGTCATGGACGAGTCAGATTACTGCAAGCTTATTAAAGTCCCTTTGTAACCAAACTACAATACATTATTTTTTCCATGCAGAATAATGTGCCTTAGTTGATTCTACACACGTATCTACACTGTGAATACTGTAATCCAAGTGCCTTTAACAAAACAAAAAAGAAACAGTTATGACTGTCTGTTCGACGACATCTTTTAGCGCTGGAATTTGCAAACACTAAAGCGTCAGAGTTTCAAAACAGCTCTTTCCGAAGTGTAAACAATGCCGCAACTCTGTAGATAATAAGCGCTTTCATTCATGCTATTTCAAAACAAAGACGGTTTCGCCTTTCTTTATGTTTTATATTTCAGAGGAGATAAAGCATTTCACAAAGGGCGGTGTCTGCATACATGCACTAGTTACTATAACTTTGTGCATTTAGGCGCAGATGTAGGACTTTTAAATCTTTTTGTCAAGTTTAAGTCCCACCAAAGGGGGGGTCGGAGGTCAGGACCCCCATGACCCTGTTATAAAACTAAATCTCAAAATGGCCATATTACACTAAGCGTTGGGTCACGTATGCGTTGGTACGCATTGCCCAACGCGAGCGACTCGCGTTATTTTACAGACATGTTTGTATACATACGCAAGCCAACGCGACCCAATGCATGCCAATGCAACCCAGTGCATACCAATGCAACCCAACGCAACCCTCTAATGCGCGCCATATGCGTAGACTACCTACTTCAACCCAATTCATAGTGTGATATGTTCTTTATACTCGCCCAACGTGACCCAGACGCATTAGGCAATGCGATCCAACGCGTTATCTACCCGCCACGTAGTATAATTAGGGCTTAAGTGAAAACAGCTCTTCCTAATTTGAGACTTAGTGTCAGCCTGAAGTCCCAAACACTCCAAGATTGACATAGGTCTCAAAATGATCCGCCCGTACACTTTACTTCAGCAGTCGGCAGTGTGATGTGAGTTGAATTGTTCGTGATTATTTTCTCCACAGCAGGTGCCCTCCTTAGCACTACCATTATATAAGTGGTGTTATGGATGCGGCCACCGAATCATCTGATATACTCTGCTCCAGGTGACTCCAGTCCCTCACCGTCTAATTCTTCTCAGGCCCAGCAGCTCCTTAGGCCGAGCTCTATTAGTCTCCTGGATTTGCATCCCAGGTTGCCTGTAGGGTGCGCTTCCATCATCCCACAATATACCTGACATCTAGCCCCTCAGGGATAATAGATGGCAGAAAGTCTGAGCAGGCATAAATCACAGGCAGATAGGTGGCTTACTGTGTATGCCAGCAGTTGTTACACAAGTGCAGAGATTATGGATACAGTAGATGAGAAACCTACAGGACAACATGTGGGATCCAGTCCTGTATAGCACCTTTTCAAGTGCAGTTACCGATTCGGTTCACCCTTAATTGCTTAAAAGCCGATCTGTTACATAGGCATCCGCTCTGCAATGGGGCAGTGGCTGGGTGAAGCTCACATTCCGTGGCCATTTCCAGCGGACATAGAGAGCTCATTCACTTAACTGGTGTTCGCTTAGGGGCCATAAGTAGCCCCCATTCAAAGTGGCCATTGGCCGGTCCCCCGGGCCGGACGAGTGGCTCAGTGTCCCGCTTTGTATGTGAGCTGCTCAGCGCATCATGTGTCAGGCTACTTTACAGAGTTCTCTATGTAAGTCGGCCTACGGATGACCACTGAGCAGTGAGGATGTCAAAGGACAAGGCTACAAAATAGAGCCGTGTTTTATGTTGAAACGGCCTTTTTGTTAGGAAAGCCTCTGATTCTGTACAAGGATCCTGTGGACCTTCCCGTTTAAGGCCGAGTGCTCTTTGCGTTGTTATTAAAGTTTAATGTCTGCCTTTTATTCGACGCAATCTTCGGATATCCGTGGAGAGTAAAATAGAATGGAGATTCAGCTATCAGGGAGGGCGATTGTTGGGACTTGTTTTGGAATTCGCATCTCAGCTGGAGGTAAGCAATTGGTCAGACAAAACCCTTACATCTGGTTTATATCCCATTACGAAGAGAAGGGGCAAAAGCCCTAAATCTGAACAGTAGAATCTCTATGGTGTAAGTGTTAATGTCAATAATTGACCATAATTTGACCAATATCTAAAACGTTTAATTGACCAATATCTCAAACGTTCCTGTATTTAAGAAAACTATCCAAAATTTGCAGTCATTTTTATGTTGAATCACAATCATTTACTAGCTGTTCTAATGCCATGTTGCGGAAGATATATTTAAGCGTTCATGTTTTTTTATGACCAACATGTATTCCTCGGTAATAAAAGATCACTCACTTATATTTGCTATTCGCATGCCGTCGTGGGACCAGCAAGTTTATGAATAATACCTGCAGGGTAGAGTTGCATCCACTAAATAGGGCTAAATGTCTTCAGACGATCTATTTATGCAACAGCAACGGTTGATTCTGAAAGAGTTGCTACAATTCGCCACAGCATAGCAAGAAACAGTGCATGTGAATAATAGCATATAATTCCCATTAGGTCTCTCTCGATGGGCCTCCTGTTCATGAAGTTTTCAGAGAGTAGAACTTCCTAGAAGTTGGTGAGTCAGGAAGGGTAGAAGGGGCATGAGGCTGTTGAATATCTGCCCTTCCCCTAACCTGCTCCCGCCTCTACCGCCCTGAGTCCCGTCAAAGACGTCGGCATGTTGTCGGACTGTGGCGGAGGCTGGGGGGGGGGGTGGGGGACCGCGCGGAGACCGTGGAGGAGGGTATGCATTATGTAGCGTCTTATGAGTGACGGCTTAATCTCAGGAGGGTATAAAGAAATCATCAGCACGGGTCAGCGGCCAAGCGTCCCACTCTGACGGCGCGCCTTGCATGAACTGCTCAGCACTAACTCAGACGAGCAGCTCACTCAATGCTGCATGCATGGTGGTGGGTAGGGGCAGGGCGGTCAGGTCTGTCTCATCATCTACCACCGCCAGCTCCTGATGAACGTCCTGGAGGGACCATGAAAATTTCGCAATGATTAGCATTGCTATCTGAGCCAAGTCCAGAAAACTTTCGTGATACTCCAAAAGTTATTGCAAAGACTGTGCGATAATATTGCGATAATACTTTGGCTATGTCACGACTTTAAACAGTATGTGAAGATGTGAAGAACACTGTGTGCCCTATGTATAAATATCTATATAGTAGGTCGATTTGATAAAAAAAAATTCTTTTCGTCATTCCACTTGTGGTATGCCGTGCCATAGCTACAGTTGATGTGAAAGAGTTGCCACAGTTTGGCAAGTACCTCTTTCGTGTGCACACTGCTATCCATCTTTATTTATAAAACTGGTGTACCGAGTGGTTTGTGGCGGGGCTGGGGTGGACAATGCGAAGGTCTGATAGGTGGGTGAATGGGACCGTAGGGAAACAGGCCCACAGACCACAGAGCTACTCTCTCTGACTACTCGGACATTTGTAATCTCATATATCACTGCTTACATGAATAGAATACCTTTGGGGGGAGGGACTAGACAACATGACCCTTGTTACATGCCATGGGTTCACCATTCAGGTTGGACAGATATATATTTCATGTACATACACAGGCCAGTCTTTGAAATTGAAATGGGTGTAGCGGGTATAGAGGCTAGGGGAAAAGGTTAGGGTTCTCACATCAAGTAAACCTATATCTAAAGTACTGGCTTTAAAATATGATATTAGTCATATATTTACATGGCTATTTCTATAGGACACTCGAGCAGGTAGTCAAGCCTTTCTATTCATCTAGCAGGCCCGAAGCCAGGTTTTCTCAGAGGGGGGGTTCATTTTATGACTATTATTTTTTTCCAAGGGGGGGGGGTTCGTTTTCTGCTAAAATGCAATTTTTTTTTATTATTATCATATTTTAAATTAAAAATTAGAGAAATGTTCCTCCAAAGGGGGGGGGGGGGGGTTCGTACGAACCTCCGAACCCCCCCTGGCTACGATCCTAGACTAGGATTGAACATAATATTATTATTGCCCATGGTGTATGTAGCAGGGTAACAAGGGCAGAAGTACTCACAAGGATATGATGAAATGCACAAATATACAGTCCAGGTATAATTGTCAGTTATTACCTTATCATTTCCATCTAGTCATGTTAGGCTCCCTAGATTATAAAGCTGTACCACATGTTAATTCCAGCCAAAGCGAAACAAGTTGTATCTCATGAATATCTAGGGTAGAAAATTCTTCACCACAGAAATAGTCTCAAGAAAGAGCCTGTGCAGTGAAACCTTTTTCTTTACCTTAATGGTGATACTCATGCGAGTTCTATCAGGCACACAACTGGTAGATGTACCATGTGTTAAGCTCCTTCCAAAGTGTAATGCACTAATATGAATGACAAATGGGTTTACTGCTTTGAGAGGTGCCTTGAAACCTGATATGAGAACCATAAAACCCCTCTTCAGATGGGATGTCATGCAAGAAAACCGAGAAGACCTGATACGATCTGGTTCTTTCTGGAACGTGATTCCCAAAATATGATAGAAATCTATATCGTTTGCCTCTGAATAATAGCCAGGAAAACCTCCAATGTACATCTACAAGGTCACATGTTATCACATGTAATTATCACATTCAATGAGGATAGTGCATAGCTGAAAACAAACAACAACAAAATAACATGATAATATTAATGATTTCTGTATTCTAAGATCTCAATTTAACAAAAATGCAATGTTACTATAAGGGTTTATTTTGGAAAGGCTTAACTTCATATACAATGATATAACTTCGTGTTGTTAACTGCATCAAACTCAAATTCCATTTTTTTGGGCCGATAAATTCGATCAGGGGGTCCGGAGACACATATTTTCTCGGCACCCCTCCATAAAAGAATTTTACAAACATCAAACTCCAAAATATTGATGGACAATGATTAAATTATTTTATTTCAATGAATTCATCTGTGTTATAATCAACATGTTGCGGTTTTTCAACCTTATGATGTAACATGTTCGTGAAAACAGCAAGTTACAGACTGACCAAAATAGTATTGTCACAGGACATGCATGTCACCTTGTTGCTTGCCTGGGAAATGCAGGAGGTCTGATACGTTGGTGCCTGAGTCTCCAAGGAAAGTGGTTTGAATCCCTGGAGCTGCTCGGTGATTTGCAAACTCGTTTACATACATTACTGCTAGCATAGATGCATATACATAGAATGCCTTTGAGAGGGGGTCCAGACATGCACCTTTTATGTCACCCATACAAAAGACATGGTAAAATCCGACCAGTCTCTGAAATAGTTGAAACCGTCAAAGAGAATGGAGAAGCATGTAAAAATGATGTTCTTTAGAGCATGTATAGAGCTTACATTTAAATAGTGTAGCTAAATATAAATATGGTCAAATAAAGCGACAAATGAAAAAGTAACATTACCTTACATATCTATAGTTTCAGTGAAAATAGGCATATGTTTCACATATTCCTGCTTTCTCGAAAGGGCTGTCAGCCGGCAAGTCAATAGAAGTTTAGAATTACTTTGACCTGAGCTTTTTATCCTATAGGATAGCCGTCCGATTCACATACAATCATACTGCACGCTCGGCCCTAATATCTCTTTTCAGTCTCCGTTTTGATAATAATCAACATTTCGAAAACTGTAATATATGATTTCCTTGTCTTGCAATTGGGCCTATTTATGAGTTTTAAATCGTGACCAGTGCAACTAGAGTCGACTCATACCATAAGGAAAAATAAATCTGGTTTGGTGACACGATTTCAGAGCAAACCGCCTAGGTTTCAAATGATTTATATATGCTGCCTGGCAACAAAGGGAACATTCATGTTAGTCCACACCTGAGAAAGGTTCAGTTGATTTATCATAACTTTGAGTTACCTATTTCTGTCTCCTGATAGAATGAAACTATAAACATGGCAAAAATTGGTTTATGCAAACCTAATTTACAAATTTCTAACAGACTAAGGTTGTGCAAGTTTTCTATTGGCAGCAGCTGGAGTTGACCCAAGCGTGGATCAAAACAATATTTCTATCTCATTTCAGACCAAAGTTCATGGCTTTCATATGAAATAAGTCTGAGATAGTGCAGTGTGGCCGGGGCTTTAACTAGGCCTAGGCTGATTCCCATAAAACAGGCTGGGCAGGGGGAGGTTGATGGGCAGGGCGCGAAGAGGTGTCCCCCACCTTTTAACCAATTAGTCGGTGAGGAGACTTTGATCAGTCCCCATCCATTGACTACATCTAACCCACCCTGTACATGTACAGCCCGCCTGGGGATGGGGATAGGGGGGGGGGGGTTAGCAACTTGGAGAATAATGCTCTAGTACAATGTGTATGTGCCATGGGCAGATATTATACTTGTGGTAATGGCACGCGACCCTTTTCTTGCCAGCCCATTTCCATAAGCAGACTCATCTCTACTTCTATACTCCATTGCGATTTATCATTTAATTGCTAATCTGCTACATTGCTTACGCTTCATTTTTTCCCACTGGTCACATACAGAAATTTCCCTCATAGGCAGATGCTGCACTTTAAAGGAGTCCTAGTCCCACCCACACACTTCTGTTGCATAGGAACCTAACCTACAAACAGAGGCAGAAATGCCTCTTTGTGTGCACACAAATTACCAACCCGTTCATAGATAGCACATATGTTTCTTCGAAATAGGCATCCTTTCCCGTATTGTTGTATACTTTGATGGCTTCTACCGTAGTGAAGTAAACATATGGAACAAGGCTTACACAGAGAATAGCTATATGGCTCTCCTAACAATTTCCACATTAGGAAAGTCCCTGTATATTTAGGAGGTGAAAACAGGAAACATGATCCATCAGACAGATTAGCAATGAAATGATAAATCACAATGGAGTATAGAAAGAGAGATGAGTCTGCTTATGAGAAGGGGCTGACGAGGAAAGGTCATGTGCCATTCATACAAAAGACTTTTCTTAAAGCATTGTGAACTTAAGCCGATGGCACAAAGGTGCTAGGTGTTGTATCAGCCTTGAATAGGTTTGGGGTAAAGTCACATTCAATATAGAGGACTAAGGTCTCTGCCATCTTAGAATGCCTTAAGGCCATATTCCACTGTACAGTGTTTGCTTGCGGTCCCAGAGAAAGACGCAAGCAAACTACCACAATCCTGCTTGCGGTAGGGTGCCGCAAGATTGAATACATATACTTTCGGCACTTGCCTGAGGCCTCTGCTAGCAGCCCCTGCTTGCGGCACCTGCTATAAAGGCTATATTCTACTTGCTTGTGGCCACCAGATGCAAGCAAACAGCCGAAAATGGCCGAAAACGAGTTTGTGGCGGCCGCAAACGAGTTTGCAGTAGAGTGCTGCAAGGTGGAATATACGTATTTGCGGCCTCTGCTTGCAGCCTCTGCTAGTGGCCCCTACAGTTTGCTCGTGGCCAGGTCAACATGTTGGTATCAAAGCCGCAAATTGCTTGTGGCACCTTAAGATAGCGGCCGCAAATGCTACTTACTGCAAAGTGGAATATAGCCTTAAGGGTTAGATTATCGCATATGCGCAGAGCTGCGCAGCTCTGCTAGCAAAGGTACTAGGAAGACAAGAGACCAAAGTAACCAACACGTTGGGCCCATTTTTGTCTCTCCATGAGATTTAATGGAAAGACTTTTTTTGTGAAACCAATAGCATTTAATCTCAGGGGAACTCATCAGCCATAGCCAATGCTATTCTAGTGTAATCTCAACTATGCAACAAAAATCGCCCCTGTGCGACAATTCTATCGCAGCTTGGGGTTAGTTGTCACACCCCTGAGACAGAAAAGATTGCAAGATCACCTACAGAGAGCTAGCCTCCAGTGGTGGGGCCGTTTTTTTACTAAGAAGCGGTTAAAGGTGGTTCCACTTATTCCTTTTCTCAATACTACCGCCCATGCCTTTCACAGTACACTTCCATGTATTGTATTCATAATGCCGTTGTGAACAGATAGTGAGGAAATCGCTATAATAGACATGGAATGGGACGTGATGTGATGATAATAGACAATGAGTTTTGAAATTTTGCCTCTAAATCTGGCTCATACCATGAATAGTCATACATTTCAATTTTGAATAATAGGATTAATAGCGTTTCAGTTAATTTTCATATCGAAAATCTAAGGCATTTCGTGCAATAATAGAGGATAAATAAAGTCTTTATCATTCACCATCCTACTCGTGAAAAAGTAAACAATGCCGGTGAATTTCACTTTGCGTCTGGTTTGCAAGGAGCTTTTTTGATCGAGTTGAAACAGGCACCTTGAACATCACGTTCTGCTAGGCAATGGAACAAAAGTGCACCCTAGATATCCTATTTCATGGCGGATACTGTTAGAGATCTGGATTAATGGCATTGAAGGGGCTTCCGGTTCCAAAAAGGCTTTCCAAGAAAGGGGGATTGCAAGGAGCAAACCCTCTTATAGAAAAGTGGTTCTAAAAGGGAGTGAGAATGCTACACTAAGGACACACAGAATTTATATGGAACTCAATTACCTATTTACCTTCATGATATAAATCATTATTGAGATAGCATAACTCTATAAATGGGAATTATAAAAGGTATTTCAAACTAAACCATTGTGTTAAGAATTCGAAGAATTCTCCCAACCAAAGATAGCTATTTCATATACTTCAACTTGAGACTAGCCTGAATCAAGATCCACGCTGGGAAGCGTGTAGACAACTCACAAGGCATATACATTTTTCATTAAATCTGTATATATTTTTTGCAGTTTGACATGATAGATAATTGGTATTGGATAATACTTCAATATATATATATCTCATTGATATTTCATAAGTTGGTATCAAAATGTATCCATTAGAGAAAGTATATAGCATATAATTGTATAATTTCTATAGATTTCCTTGGGTTCATCTCACAAAATTAGTCCAATTGACCTGCAGGCGCTTTAAGAAAATACAAATCAGCTATCCGTGTAGGGAGAACTGTCATCATGAAAAATCCTAGAATGTTTCACTGCCTCCTCTTGCATTTGTACAAGAAATCCGATCGGAATTCCGGTGCGAAGAAAGAGGTGAATAGGTTTGGTAATAACAGAGGGCTGTTCATGTATGGTGCCTCAATTGCTGCGTGGGCCACAGATGGGAAGGACGTTTTGTGGTTTCCGCGAAGCTCAATCAGTGATGTGAGTTGTTGACGGGGTCTGAAGGCAAACGTCAGGACTGTCTTAGTCCTGAACATGTTTACCGTTTTCTCTAAGCTCTTTCCTCTTCTTTCTTCACTTCCTTCCTCTTCCCGACCCTCCTATTCATTCCCCTCTGTTTGCTGCTTTCTCCCCCTCCCCTGCCATTCCCGTCTTCTCATGCTTTTCCCCGCCTTCCCCTGCCTTCTTCTAGGCCTGCCTTCTCCTGAATTACCTTGCCTTCTTCTGCCTTTCCCTGCCTACTCCTGCCTCACATTGCCTTACCCTGCCTTACCCTGCCTTATCCTGCCTTACCCTACCTTACCCTGCCTTCTCCTGCCTTTCCCTATCTTACCCTGCCTTACCCTACCTTACCCTGCCTTAGCCTGTCTTCCCCTGCCTTCTCCTACCTTCCCTGCCTTTCCCTGCCTTCCTTTGCCTTTACCTTCCACTTCTTCCTGCATTACCCTCCCCCTGTCTCTGTCCACTTTGCGCCTCCAATCCCTTCAATCCTCCCACTCACTTCCCAACGGTTCCTGTAGTGCCCAAGCTTTGTTGATGTTTATGTGTCTTCAATGGGCCCCGCCTTCCAGATAATACAAATAGCTGTAGTTCTGTTATTTATTTTCTAGAGACATTTAAAATGACGCATTAGTATCCAGTCAATCCATTCCCATCCATTCCTTCCCCCTACATTTTCCGCTCTCTTCCTTCCCCATTGTACCCATCCAATACCTTGCCTTCCCCTCTCATCTCATCTCATCATTTGCCCTCTCTTATTCTCTCGTCCGTTCATTTTGCCTTTCCCTCCCTCCGCCCCATAAAGTCGCATTCCCACTTAGGCTTTTTACATAGTTCACTGAAGGCTCGGAGCTACAATCGGGTGATTCTAATCTGCTGACTTAAGCACTAATTCAGATCAAACATGTACCCCTATATGAATATTTCAATTAGGTATACTGAGAGCTAAGTAACCATAGGATTCAGCTGATTTTAGCGCCGACTTGTTAGTCAATTTATATATATACATGTCGCTTAGTGGGTACGAGGCTCTATCCTCTAGTGGCTCAGCTTCAGCTCGAAGATGCGCACTTCTTGGTCTCTGTTGACAGCATCTCCGGAATATACTGTTATTTTAAGGCCAACTTAGAGGACGTGTTTTCCCAACGTGAGGTTTTTTTTTTTTCCCTTCGACAAAGACTTTGTGTAAGCCGGCTCTGAGGGTTCACTGCTCTTAGATGCTTCCTTTTTTAATGTCGTTGAACGGTTTATTTCTGAAGGAGGATGACATGCAGTGTTTTATGTATAAGGATTTATTTTAGGTGAATAGTAAATGCTGTCAAATGAAGAGTTTGTTATATAGCAACAGCTATGTAAAGACAAAATAAGCGCTGGCAGCGAAGGGAGAAACGTAAAGGCGGGCAGATAGACTTATATCTGAAATATCTTAGGAATAAATTTTAGTCATTTGGACTGGATCATGACCATATCAACATCATTTTGGTGAAAAAAAAGTCTAAAAAGTGACTTTTAAATTGTGGTCTTGACCAGTTATTTCGTCTACCCACGACCGTATCAAACATCATTGCTGCAAAATGGGGAAATACTGCCCATTTCTGCTCATAATTGCCGCATCCCAGATTTTCTTTTGAAAACATTCAAGTTAGACCTGAAGGTTGCCGCTGCTCTTAGCCCTATTGAGGTTGTTATGGCAGAAGTCAGTGTCCGTCAAATGACTCTGATGACCCCCTGATCACCTCATTAGGGTCGTAACACCCTCAGTCGGGAGGTGTTGTCAGGAACTAACGACTTCTTCCCCTTGAACCACAGGTTTAGATAAATATTGGCTGACTGAAATTCTTTGCAAATTGTCGGATGGTAAACAAGGCCGTGTGGTAGCGTCGATAAGTTCGTTTTTCCGCGGTCTTAAGGATAGACAGCACCTCTCAGCGGCCAATGTGCATCACTCCCTTTGTTTTGGAATTAATTCTTGACTGTTCATAGAATTATTATATACCATATATATTTCAAAAGCCAATGCAGAAAACTATCTAATGGTATAAATTATACCAAAATGTGAAGAACTGTACCTCTGTAGGCAGACCAGGGAGTGAAAAAATCCATTTTTCACTTTATTTTTTGAACAAGGATATCTCAGTAACTACTAAATATAAATGCATGAATTTTTTTGTACATGTAAATAACATTTATCTTCAGGGAAATCTGTCTCAGAATTTTGAATTAGGTCTTATTTTTTGTTTTATGAAATGTAGAAAAAAATATGATAAAAATAACCAAAATCTTCCTGTTTTTTGTCATAAAATGAAAACTAGGCCCTAAATAAATAATCTGAGACATGCTTCCCTCCGAATTATCATTAGTGACATGTCTAAAAAAAATCATTAGAATCTATACAGTGGTTACCGCGATATCCATGTTCAAAAAATAAAAGTGAAAAGTGATTTTTTTTTTTTTAGAATATTAACAACAAAATGTGTTCTAAAAGATAGAGAAAAATCTGCTCTTTCATTTGGTATTTAGTATGATGTTTTAGCTTTCCTGGTTGCTGCAAAACCTTAATTGTCGCAAATGAAGCCACTCTGAGGTGTTGTCTATCCTTAAGTTCATTACGCCCCGTCACGTTAACGTCAACGTGCCGTCTGTAACACCCGGTCCTAAACCGGGTTACGCCCGCGTTACCCAATCGAACACCTCCCGCCAGCTAACGCACCTGGTGGCAGAAAACTAAATCAGCACCACGTGACGGGTCTCACCGACATAGTAGGGCTTCTCTGATTGGCCAATTTCGCCCTGAAATGTTCTACCACTGGCCAAAGGTCGGAGGGCGAGGCATGTTGTGCAGATTGAGCCGTACTGTTCGGAGGAATTAGTTCTATAACTGGAAAGCCAAGGACATGCTGACAAGAACAGATGACGGTGGTAGATCTATTTTTAGAAAGGAAGAAATGCACAGATTTTCTTTTAACAATCTAAATCATTTCACAGTAAACTTCGCGTAGTTGTAGTGTGAGTGTTAGAGTTAAAATGATGGTATGTACAGGAATGTGGTGCCGTATACTACCGAGAGTGGACATCGCAAGGTATACAATATTATGTAAACGTTGCTTATTTACATGTTCTTGAAAATATTCTTACATAAATGCTGTAAATGCCCCCCACCTCTAAATCCGCCATTGAGTAGTGGAGACCTGACAACTGTATACCAGAAGTAGCCGGCAAGTTGAAAAATGGTCACTATATACTGTATAGAGACAGGCATTTTGTTGAAGGCACTATATTACACTACACGATTTGTGCTGTGATAATATTATGACGATGTCGCAGAGAAGTGGCACATATTACAGATAAGATTCTTTCCTGTGTTTATCCTCAAGGATTCAGGATAAGGTCCAATTCAATTAAATCATAAGGCCATATTTCACTCTGCGTCGACCGGCTTGCGTTTGGGGCATTTGCTCGGATACGAGGAACCAACGCGTACGAAAGCATCAAACGCATAGTGCAACACAGGAAAAAAGTTTTGCGTGATATCATTTTGGTTAGTGTTCCCAAGCAAGAATATGACGTTATAATAATGTTGCAGCAACGTTCTGTTTAGACCTGGTTTGGTTCTTGTTACGTTCTTTTGAGGGCACCCAAAAACGTCTTTAGAACCTAACGTTGCGACGTCACACTAGAACATTGTTGTGACGTTCTTGTAACATTATTTCACATTACAATAACGTTATTATAACAGTCTTTATTACTTTGGTCTCAACTTTACCAAAATAGAATGTTATTATAAAATTCTTTTTCAGTAAGTCTAAACCTTACCTAAAATAACGTTATTGTTACGTGAAAATTGGCCAGGTCTCAGACCAATTAAAAAAGTACAGTCGCAGAACTTTCTTGTTACGTTGCTACTTGCCTGGGTTCGCTTTGGGCACTAGATTCGCGTTGGGCACTAGATTTCATGCAAAATGTATCAACACGGAAATGTTAAGTGTAAAATATCAGTTGGGAGTTGTTTTTGATAAGGAAAACATGAACATTTTGCGTTGTGTTTACAGAAATGTGTCGATATCTATTCATATGATTTTTATTCATTTATTTTGCTAACGCAAAGTGTAATACAGCATTTAAACTTAAGCCACTCTTTTTCTAAATGCTGCCAGATGTGTGTCCATAGGCACCGGAACAAGGAAGACGATAGGAGGGGGTTCGGACGGTAAAAAAGGAAAAAGAACAGCATAAGTCTTTTTTGTGAAAATGTCTACAAAAACAAGAACGGAAAAGTCGTAGATCCCTAACAGAAATGGCGGAGGTTTTGTGCATTAAAAAAGGAGAAAAACTCTGTTAGGGCTACCCAAACCTCCATAAGGTTAATGTTAAAGCTTTTTGAATTAACCAAACTGCTGTAACAAATGATAATAATGGATGGCTCCTTTAGCTTATCAACACAAACTTCAGTTAATTCCTTGTGATACAGGCTGGAGCAGGGACGAAGAACGACTGAAAGACAAAGCAACTGGAAAGAGAAGAATAGGAAAAGAGAAAAAAATGATTCAAAGATTATTAATTCAAAGTGAAATAGGAGCGAATCCATGGAGGTTGCAGATAAAGATGTCGACGGCTGGAGTTACGACGGGATTCCTTTGAATATGGAATGAAAGCCATTGCTACAGATTTAATCACGTCTTGAGAGATCATTGTCCATTCAGATGAAACAGATAAGGCAGGAATAATGTTGATATAATACACAATATACGAGATTACAAGAATAAGAAAGCAAAATAGGCGACTTAGGTGATAATTTTAAACAGAATTAGAAGTACATCTGCTTAAAGAATGAAAGTTATGATTGATAAATGGAATTTGTAAAGTGACGCCCACAAAAAATTAATGATTTCTTAGTGGACGAGAGCGGCGTAACCCGTTCCATAACCATGGTAGTGCCATCCTGTTATTACATAAATAGAAGAATTGGTGGTGAAACCGCTTCGAACCAGTAGCCTATTCAGCGTTACCCCAATTTTGATTTTAAAATTGAACTATAATGTGACTGGGAGGATGATTGATAAACATCTATGTTATTTATTCGTCAGAATGATTTATAAATATCAGTTGGATCTACTTGTCTTACTTTGTATTCTACATTATCTTAGTTCTATAGGTAAAACAACGACGTCCACAAACATACCCCCTATGCTAAGGCGAGATGGAAAAAGGATGTAGGGTGTAATGTTCCGTATGCATGTATATTGTGACATTCGTCTGTTTTGTGTGTTACCTATATAAGGGGTTGGGTTTGGTGGCATCAAAGGTAGGTCAGTGGGCCTAGTGGCAGTAGGGCGTTCAGGGCACTCGGCACCACAGAGGTTAAAGGGGACGTGACCAACCCTTGTGTGCCATGGTTACTTGTGATCAAAAGGTAAATCCCCAGTTCCGCTAGGCGATTTTCCTCAAAGTCGGCCGTCTCATCACTGATAAAATCGACCGATTCTACTTGAAGAATTGGCCGATTCTAGGGCCGACCTGTATCAAACATGTATATTCTGATATACCATACATTTAATATGCCATACTGATATCTGAATTGGTGCTAGAATCGGCCGATTCTGTGAGAATAATCGGCCGATTCTAGTCGGCAAACTCAGGCAAAATCGCCTATTGGGTATGGGGCTTAAGGCCCCAGGAGGATGGGTTCTGGGCCTGGTTCACCCCCAAAAGAATGGTAACATCAATGCAAATGATGGAGTAGGCCTACATAGTAAAGAGATATTCAGTTTAGTCATGCAGCTACAGCCTTGTGAACGTCGCGGGTCATCATTGATTGGGTAACAAGTGTCATGTGATGTGTCAAGTGGTATTCCGTGATAATATAGCATTCATGTAATCTCACAGCATTATTTTTTGTGCTTTGTATCAAAGTTGTATTTTGAGATTATAGATTATTGGACGTGCAGTTGTATTTTTTTAATCATGGATTATTGGATTGTGTAACTGGGGTGTGGCTGGCCTGTTGAACTTGACTGTCTCTGACATACAGGGTCCCTTTTAACATAAATGGAAACAACTTGCAAAAGGGACTGTGTGACCGGTCACAAGCGAGTGACCACACTGCTGGTGATCTCTTTGTGAGGTCCTGCATTGTGACTGTTCACTTGCGTCAGTAACTCCTGCATTGTGTCTGTCATCAGTTGGGAATGGTGGGAGCTTAAATATTCCTACAGGGCTGGTAGTGGGCAGAGTTGGTTAGGGCTTGGAGAGAGCAAGTAGGATCTGGGCCTGCTGCTATCCCATTTGCTACCAGTCTGTACCTACTCTGTATGTCCTATCCTGTACACAACATAGGGTGAATACATTTTCCCCTCACAAACTACCTGGAGGAAGTTGTGTTGTTATTTCTAAGACTCCACCTAGCCACCTTTATTAAATCCCCTATATGATTAGTGTTTTATTTTGGGCCTTATGAATCGTTTCTTCGTTTTTGTGTCTAAGAACATTGCTCATTACTGTAAATGAGAGGGAAGAGGCAACGATACAAGGCCAAATAAATAGTAATCATTTCCCAAATTAGGGCCCCTTACAAAACTAACTGTTACAATTAATCTATGTCAATACCCTGGCCCCCTTTGGGGAACGGAGGTCATTATGGTGAGTAGAACGAGTGAATGATATGAAATGAGATATAGGCCTATCATTAACAAAAAGATAACGACAGGTCCGTCCCCTACAAATGGCCAACACCGTTTCATTCCCCACGCTCCTACCAGCCGATGTTTAAATGGGATGTGGGCGAGTTGTATGGGCTGAAATTAAAAGGGTACTGATCGTCTTTCATGGGACCTCTGATCTGTCCCGGATGATAAAGCAGTGGCCAAATGCCCGTGAAACCTGAAGCCGAGATCCAATATGGCCGACCAGACACATGCCATATGCGCGCGTGTCCCGCTATGTAGGCTGGGGAGATTCGGTTACGCATTTTCATAGTGCCCACGGAAGGCCTTGGGTTACTAATGGAAGGCCGGACCCTGATATGCGAGGTCGGCTTGCAGGCCACGTCAGTGGGCAGTAATTAATAACCAGGGGTCGTCCATCATAGAAAAAGATGACCTTGGAGAGTGAATCCTTGTATTATCGCCCACCTCAATGACGTGTGTGGAGCATGACGTGAGGAGGACGTAACAATGGCGGATGCTCTTTGGCTTTGGTCCGATTTAAGTAGGATGAATTACATGGAAGTATGGATTACAGTTAAAGCGTGTCCGATTACAAGCTTGATCCAAGTTACCTGAGTTATACTTGTATATTGACGTACAAAGTTCTGTCCAATTTAAGCAGGATGAGGTAGAACTTCTGAAGGTAGGCATATGGATTACATTAAAAGGATGTCTGGGAGCTAATTTACACTTTACTAACTCAATTAAACTTTTATGTATTGATGTATAAAACTTTGTATTATAAAATCTTCATAAGTTGAATTGCAAATAAAACGCTGAATAATGCAATGAAAAAACGAAACTGCAGCAATGAGGTAGAACTTCTGAAGGTAGGCATAGGATTACATTTAAAGGATGTCTGGGAGCTAATCTACACTTTACTAACTCAATTAAACGTTTATGTATTGATGTATAAAACTTTGTTTTATAAAATCCTCATAGGTTTGAATTGCAAATAAAACGCTAAATAATGCAATGAAAAAACGAAACTGCAGCGATGAGGTAGAACTTCTGAAGGTAGGCATAGGATTACATTTAAAGGATGTCTGGGAGATAATTTACACTTTACTAACTCAATTAAACTTTTATGTATTTATGTATAAAACTTTGTATTATAAAATCCTCATAAGTTTGAATTGCAAATAAAACGCTGAATAATGCAATGAAAAAACGAAACGGCAGCGATATAAGATCGCATGAGTGTTTGTTCTTGTCGTGTCCGGATCTATTAGACCTCATCGATCGGTGATCCGATGTTCTTCTACCTCGGGTCAGGTTTCCCCGCCCCTGTTTCCCTCCAAGTTGTCTTTGTAACCCAACTCCTGTTCGGGTGCCGTAGCAACCAGGCGACATGGCAAAATATTTGCCTTTCACCCAGCAGCGCTTCATTTATCATGCTCCTGCCTCTTTAATGCATGTGGCGAATATGTATTGGAACCGGATCTAGGCCTAATCGGTGGGTGAAGGGGTTGTGGTAGGGGAGGGGGGAGGGAAGGATGAAGGGGCATTAGGGATGTCAAAAACCCTAAACCATTAGGCCTATGTAATATAAACGTGATGTGTCGTTTATTTCAGCTTTGACAAAGTATTTCAAGAGTATCTTATTACAAGAATAAAACTGGCACTATCCAACAAACTAGTACTCAAAATATTCCCTTAACACTTAATACTATTTAATACTATTTTTTGTAGTCTTATATCGAAAGATAGGCCTAAATATCGATATGCGTTGTGGTTTTTGGATCTCCCTATTTGAATACTGCATCCTTACAGTATCAGTTCTAATTTTTCCATAGAACTCTGAAAAGGATTATTCATGAGATCATTATTCAAAACAGTCCAAGGGAAATCCAAGTTTATACAATAATCTTGGATTTCCCTTGGACAATTTTTATGGACTATTTTGTTGACAGAGAATCTAGATGAGGGCAGTTGAGTGTAAATAGGTTGGGCTTAGCACCTCGTGAAGAACGGCCGGCAGCGTCCACCCTGGAGGGGCCTACCAAACACCTCCTGCAGATTTCCACTTGATCCCCCGAGGATCTCCATCGTGTGGTACGGCAGATGTGATTGGTCACTGGCTGGTCACGTGGGACCCTGCCGGGAGGGGTCCATACATCCTGTACTGGAGGAACAGCTGCTAGCACCCAACAGCTGGGCACTTGGTCTGAAAATTAATCTCAGCAAATTTATAAACTAAAAGAGTCTGGAATGGTTGGTTGGTTTGGTATTGGTTTCTTTAGGCCCTCATTAACTGCCATGGCAGGGTCATTATTTTAAAGGGTGGTGATGGTGGTGAAGAAGCAATAGCTATCGTTTCTAAAGTCCTTGGTGTGACTCATTCATGATTTGGAATGCGTTGGAACCTCTTTCTGCATAATAAGTATTAGCAGTAGGATATCTGCCTGGCAGGCTAATGAAAATAAGAATGTACACTCAGATAGGTCTCCACTCAGAAGTAGTTCCTGCATATATAGCTACATAGGATATCTCTAATAAGCAATTTTGAATTTATCTCTGAGTTTCCTACCCGACTTCTAGTATAGGCTTCTTGTCCTTACCCCTACTACAAGTAGCCTTCTGATGTCATGCCCTTTGAGTCACACAACCTCCAAGTCCCATGGCCTTCTAAACATAAGCTCTGAGCAATTACCTATCCTACCACCGGTAGGATAGTTTTTGTTCCGTACTCTATTACAAATAGTGTTCTGACCCCATACACAATTCCTGGGGGACACACCTCTAAGCCCAAAACCAGGACTACTAAAAGTAGTCTGTCATACATCTCATACTTGTAGTAGGCGTTGCAGACACTATTTTCAATGAGCTCTTATGGAAGCAGCGGCCCTTCTGCTAACGTCCATACCACCCCCTCCCCTCATCCAGTCCCACCCCACTCCTTCTCGAGCTCCCTTAGGCCTGATGCTGCTACTTTTCCCGGCTCGGGACCTAAACCCCTTCCTCCACGGTGCCGCTTCATTAGGGTCCCGCGCTCCATGATCCGCCCTGGAGAGAAAGGGCCCTTTCCACGCGGAAGCTCAACCTTAATCCAACCTTTTACACGCCAAAGTCTGATAGTATCAACCGTGAAATAAGATTTCCAGGACCGTCTTTTGGGCTCAGTACCCGACTCCGGTGTTAATTGATTTGTCCGCATCTACATGGGATGAATTTAGGATGGTGCCTTTAAGGCGTACTCTGACTGTATAGAGGAGTTGGCATTGGTATCAGCAAATAGACGTGTTTTTGACCAAACATATCATAGTCACACTAAGATAGGTAACTTTAACAATCACCTATACACAATTTTCGTGACATGAACAATGGTAGCGCCGCCTATGAGAGTCCATGCACGCTGTTACGACGTGATCTCTAGATCGTTTGCCCTTTTTTTCATGACATCATAACGGGTTGGTTGACGATATGGAAAAGAGTAAAAGGAAAGGCGGGCGGAATATTTGTAACAGGGTATGTGGACCCTCATAGAGGACGCCACTGTTTCGAAGTTAACGGCGAGCGTCACAAATTACCACTCGTTGCCCACGCTATCTTTGGTTGAACCAAGTCGGTGATATATTACACATATAACTGATACTGTTACCATGGGGACTATCACCCCCACCATCAGTGTTGTGCCTGCAGGGGGTATACAGCTGAAACAGACGTGCTGACAGATAAGAAGGATGAGCAGTGGGGCTGTCTGGTATTTACAAGCACCAATTTACTTGCCGCCGGGGTATACTTTTCCCTGTTGTTTACTATGTGAACTTAGGGCAGTGATTCACGAAGTGACTATTTGTTTTGATTGTGAAAGGGTAAGGCGTTCTAATGTTATTTTAAGACAATTATCATATCTCAAATTTTCTGATCCTAAGATATGAATGTTCTAAATTAGGGTACATTTACATTAAGTTAAGAAAATAAGTAATCTTACAAAATAAGTATATCTTATATTACAGGTTGTTTTGAAATTGCTATTGTGCAAAGGATATTTCAACTTGACATATATAGATCTTTGACTATATTGACCCGAATCCAGCCATACCCGCCCACTGGTATTCTTCCCAATCTGGCCGTAGGGTTGATAGAGTAGGATCTGTCTTTGAATCTCTTCAATTACCTGGAGTTTAGAGAACTCCAGGGGGAAATCTGTTGAAATCACTGGGAAATCCAACATATAATTAATAATATGCAATCTGTGGCGTCTACAGAGTTAAATGCAGGAAAATTATGTAAATTGGTTGACATTTTTATCGCATCGTCGATCACAACCTTCATTCCCCGTGTGGGGGTATACAGCTGAAACAGACGTGCTGACAGATAAGAAGGATGAGCAGTGGGGCTGTCTGGTATTTACAAGCACCAATTTACTTGCCGCCGGGGTATACTTTTCCCTGTTGTTTACTATGTGAACTTAGGGCAGTGATTCACGAAGTGACTGTTTGTTTTGATTGTGAAAGGGTATGGCGTTCTAATGTTATTTTAAGACAATTATCATATCTCAAATTTTCTGATCCTAAGATATGAATGTTCTAAATTAGGGTACATTTACATTAAGTTAAGAAAATAAGTAATCTTA
The DNA here is from genome assembly GCA_936440205.1 of Lepidonotus clava. Lineage (NCBI taxonomy): Eukaryota > Metazoa > Annelida > Polychaeta > Phyllodocida > Polynoidae > Lepidonotus > Lepidonotus clava. Next base: position 31,364,747 of record OW387143.1, read on the forward strand.
CAAAATAAGTATAACTTATATTACAGGTTGTTTTGAAATTGCTATTGTGCAAAGGATATTTCAACTTGACATATATAGATCTTTGACTATATTGACCCGAATCCAGCCATACCCGCCCACTGGTATTCTTCCCAATCCGGCCGTAGGGTTGATAGAGTAGGATCTGTCTTTGAATCTCTTCAATTACCTGGAGTTTAGAGAACTCCAGGGGGAAATCTGTTGAAATCATTGGGAAATCCAACATTTAATTAATAATGCAATCTGTGGGGTCTACAGAGTTAAATGCAGGAAAATGATGTAAATTGGTTGACATTTTTATCGCATCGTCGATCCCAACCTTCATTCCCCGTGTGTTGATATATTCCAGACCCAAGACTGTAAAAAAAAGGCAGTTTATATGTACGCAGGAAGTAACTACTGTCAAATCGGGCGAGAGACTTTCCTTTGGTTGGTCGCCTGCCCAATGAAGCGATCCTCTCCGAGTGTCGCTGGGGGAGGGGGGAGGAACTCGATTCTCAGTGACGGCCAGATTTCATGCCTGAGCGCCGTAGAGCATGTAACCAGCGTACTGCAGGAACCAGCATCTCCGACCACGTGATCAAAGATGGCCGTTACTGGTGAGACTGGGGGAGTATAGGGTGTGTGAACGAGGGAGTTCTTTTTTTCACACTGCATGTGAATAATTCTGCAGCAAAACTACCTTCGCTCCGGGGGGAAAAATAGTCTGTGCGGGTTTTCTTTAATAGACTCTATACGTAGCTACGTCCAAGTCTGCTATTCGCTCAAACTAGCCACTACATAGGAAGTTATCTGGGTCAGAACGGACTATTTTCTTCAATGAAAGTAGAAAACTCGCCACCAGAGGGATGAGATTTATGATTCCTCTGGCTCAAAAAAAGTTCAAGGTTTCTGCTGGTGAAACATTGGCCAGAGGCACCCACCTAGTGGCAATTACAGTGCAGAGATTCTCCAGTCAAGATCGGTGAAGTGACCTTGAATGTGATCCTCCCATTTCCATGGGCAGTAGACAGGAGTGGAGTGTGTTTAAAGTGTCCCATGTCAGTCAGTAATCACTGGGACTGAGTGACCACCCATGAACCCTTTGTTGGGGTCACTGGGACGCACAGCCTTAATAGGGTAATAGGACACAGGCACGCGCCTAATATTACCCCATTCAGGCACATTGATCGAGCCTCATCATGTGAATTGGTTACATGATACGTCTTGTAATCCTTACAATTCGTGATGAATATCATGAGACAAGGACACCCAGAGAGGAAACGGGGACAGTCTTCTACAGGGTAACGAGGGAAGGTTCAATAGATATCAATGCTACACGTACAGTAAACGCCTGGCTTATTGTTTGGATATGCCCAAGAAATTCAGGGCACGGACGGGATTTTGGGCAGGGTGGCTTGTACTCTGGTTTGTGGGCCTCAAGAGTTGTTGTGTATGTGGGTCGGGACCTGGCTGTTACTACTTGAAATGGAGTATCATGTCATAATCTATATTCTTTTATTATAACCATTAAATGTTCATGAGCACATGGGTTAGTCCACTTGTGTTTGTATCCATCAGTATCGTGAATTTCTCAAGCACAATACAACAACAATATCAGTTCACATATACATAGATCTATATGTTTACCTTCAAGGACACCCGTTTATTTTTGAGTAAAGGTCTGCCTTTTATAAGCATATATCATAACCCTATGAATACCGTGTTTCCCTGATAAACCGTGAGTATCGTGTTATCCTGACCATTTTCGTACGTTTCGTGGTATCTAATATTGTGGGTTACTGTAAAGTCTGTTTCCATAATTAGGATATTTTTTAACAAAGTTTACATAATAATTAGACAATTATAACACTCCTCACTGCACTATCTTCCACGCTTCCTTTTTCCTACCATTGTAACGAGTTCTCCCATGCACACCCTAAACAGTTTACCGGCAATAAAAGATTACTACGCCCTGCAGCTCAAAAGTAGTCTGGTGATTTTCACTTGTCTAATGTCGACAGCGTCGCACCAGTGGCAACTAGAGTGTATAGAATAGATGATTCGCATATGGCGGAGTGACCTCGCCAATCTCGACCAAAAAATCATCTCTGCCTGAAGTAGCTATCTGTTACTAGTGACCTTGGCCACGACAACCTTGGCGAAAACAGCCAGACTACTTTTGAGCCGCATCGCGTGGTAATTTTATAATGTCGGTTTATGGGTAGCAGGGCTTGTATCGATGGCTGAAAGTAAACAAGTTTGGCGCCAGATTGGTTCAATAGATGGCACTTGGCTTTGAGGTTGGGGAGTTGCGTATGTCGTTAAATACGACCCCGCGCATACAATGTTGAACAAGCCAATGTTGTTGTCTTGAAGGGCATAGGCCTAAAGCAGCAGGGCGTGTAAAACCCTTTTTCAAGATAGTATTCATATCATAGACATAATTATATCTTATGTATCTCTATGTTCATATTACGTGAAGCAATACGCACCTATTAACATTTTTGAATAGGTCAGTGGTTTCATAACTTTTATCAGTTTCTCAAATTTCAAAATGTGATGAAGATGACAGTGAAGACAAATTCAAAATGGTCATAATTCACTGCTTGAACATTATGTCTATTCTAATTCCTAAACAACAAAGATGATAGAATAATGTCGACAACTTGTATTATTAAAAATTTATAGATGTAGGCGAAGTGATTCAGATTATGACTTGGTGGGTACAAAAATGTGTTAGGACGTCTGTATATTAAAGCCATAACGATCTATAGAAAAGTTCAATGCTAACACAAAGAATAGTCACGGTTGATTCTTGGCAACGGGAATCGGCTGAACCTGCTTTCTTGGATTCTTGGAGAACAAACAAGGTTTGATTTTTGTTGGTGGAAACCAGCTGCGGCCATTGTTCCACCATAAAGTGATAGCATCAGCACATCTGCGTAGGGCCTATAGGTCTATACAACAATGGAAGCCGAGAGAAAGAATAGAAGTCAGGGTTGATTCTTGCCGACGGGAATTGGCCGTACGGGCAGCCCCAGAGAATAAACTTCAGGTTTGATTTTTGTTGTCAGAAACCAGCTGCCGCCATGTGTTTTCCGCCTAGTCCCAGATGAAGACCTTGGATAAGGATTTACATTAATCCTGACAGATTAAAGCTGTACACTGTCCTCCTACCACACTGTGCAGACACCCGTATAACTCACATGAGACGCTAGTGTCGTAGTGAATAAAAACAAAGCTTTAGAGCACGCCGGCCGACAGCGGAGCGGCGCTGGTCACGCACTGGAGCGAAACAAGCGAAGCTTGATGGGCGCTGATTATCCGCCTGACCCAATACTGACTGCCATTACCGCCAGGAACTAGTGCTAGCAAGAGGTCGGGTGTCGGCGTGAAGTGCATTCCTTGGGTTGTCTCCCAAGACACCAGCGAAACTTTTGAAGGAAAAGCGAATTGAAAAGTCATTTAAGTACGTTTAGTTTCTGTCTCCGTAAAAATAAGCCGGGCTTTCCGGGTTCATTTCACAACATTATCAGGGTGATCGATAGCTGGTGGCTTTTAAGTCTGGTGAATGTCAGAGGAGCAGATGGTTGGAAATAGTGCAGTCTGCTGTAATTTCCGTTTCAACCCATCCTTTTCAGTTTTGATTTGTGTTCTTCTCTCGATGTCCCTAGTGTACAGCTAGGGCAATCTGCTACCTCGGCAACCCCACTCGAGAGTTTACTGTTATCTCTGCACTCCATAGCTGCCACGTGTAAGGCCCCAGCGGCCAGCGAAAACACTAGACTCTTTCTTAAAATATTTTGGACTAATTATGGGACCCATAACCATAAGGGTTCAGAATAATCTAACCAACTGGACTCGTTCTTAGTGAACGGGATGTAGTAATCTTATCCCGCTGGCGGTGAGTTTTCTAAATAAAATTGATAGCAAAGTCTACTCTTACAGACTCCTTTCTCAGGGCGGAGATAGATCACGGTGAAGAATGCAGCTAGCGCTGACCCGCTGACCCGGTGGAGGTCGTGGTAGGAAAGGGCACGTGGCATGTCTCCTCCCCACATGTCAGTCCCCTTTTACAAACCCAGTTAAAGTAATTTCCGACCAACACCTGTCCCTGTCGACCACAGACCGGGTCAGCTCCCGCCTCCCACTACCTCCAATTACCTGCAGGTTCATTACTCACAATGTGTTCCCCCACACCATCCAATCGGCCAGGACAAAGTGGCCAGGGGGGTGGCCGGGGGTGGCCGGGGGTGGCAGGGGGGTGGCCGGGGGGTGGCCGGGGGGTGGCCGGGGGGTGGCCGGGGGGTGGCCGGGGGGTGGCCGGGGGGTGGCCGGGGGGTGCCCGGGGGTGGCCGGGGGTGGCCAGGGGGGTGGCCGGGGGTGGCCGGGGGGTGGCCGGGGGTGGCCGGGGGGTGGCCCGGGGTGGGCGGGGGGTGGCTGGGGGTGGCCGGGGGTGGCCGGGGGTTCGTCGGGGGGGGAGGGCGGCCATGTGCAATGGCCGTACCTTGTAGGTGCTCTAATTGGCGTCTGATTGCTAGGTGGTGACCGGAATGAACAGCTCTATTTACACGTGTCCCAACCCACCCATCAAAGCACGTGCTGTACGAACGGCCCTGTTGGGAAGTAGTAGTATAGAGATTGGGTTTTGCAGCAGGCACATTGAACGAATTGGCGAGGCTGTCCTACAAAAGTGTTATGTGTATTACAGAGACCGGCCAATACAGCCAACGTAATTTGATAATGTATTGAATATTATCATAACTGACGTCCAAATCCACCAAACTATATGGCCCGGTGGGGTAGTAGTATAGAGATCTCTGCGGCAGGCATCGTTAACGGCTTGGTGAGGCTGCCTTACAAATGCAATGCTTATTAAAAAGGCCTATATGTATGCATAATTGTGATTTTCCCCGCGGATTCCGCTAATGTTTTTTTGATACTGTATTCAATATATACATATAACCAACCAAGAAGGGAGTACGAGGGTGGTTATCACCCTGAGCCAGGACCCCGATATCAGCCCGAGGCCAGGGCCCGAAGGGCTGGCCGAGGGCTGATATCGGGGTCCCGGCAAGGGGTGATAACTGCCCGAGTACTCACTTCGAGGTTGGTTATGGATTTATTATACTTTTTCTGTTAGATCTGAGCTCCCAAGGAAGGATGCACAGCAATCAATGATGGTGGGACTGTGATGCTGCACATTTTTTTTATGTTTTTCTCATATAACTCTTTTGATATCCATCAAATCTACAAATAGTAAGCAGTAAAATGTAGCTATGAACGTTGTACAGATAATGCATATGTTAGATTTTTTATTTCTTAATGATTTCATTTTTTCATAAATTTTAGAAAAATAAAAAGTTTCTGTATCAGACTGCAGTGCGAAACAAGGCTGGTTATCACCCAGGTTTGAATCGCCCTGTGTTAAACTCTTAACTACTAAACTTGTATCACCCTAAGATGTAATAAAGTTATTAATCTCATCCCCTTCTCCAAGCCTAAGTCCATCCGCTACCTGTATGGCCCAATGCGGGGGTAGTAGTATGGAGACTGGACTCTGCGGCAGGCACACTTAAGAGCTTCTTGAGGCTGCCTTACAAGTGTCATGTTTATTACATAGACCTATATATAAGGTTTTCTCTGCGGATTCTGCAAACGTTATTTGATACCATATTAGATATGGGTCGATTAGTCTAAATGCGCATTGCGGTAAAGAAGTCGCACATGTGATGCAAATAATGTTGCCTTCGGCGTCTCATGTGATATGTGCTACCTGACCAAATAGATTCTTCGACAATATAACCACTTCTACAAACTGTGCACTGTGCAATTCCCATTAGATTAATGGGATAAAACTGGTTATCTAATATGGTGAGGCAGTTATGGCCGCATTGCACTCCACAGTACTTGGCAAAGGATGATGTAATCTCGCTCAAATTTCTACTGATATTAGACATTTCTGCCTGCGATCAGCGGCGTTGAGCAACTTTACCTAAGATTGGCAGATGAAATGGTTGGATAGGCATAAAATGGCGCGAAATCAAGGGATCGATCCTTGGCCTATCACCCCAATGAGAGAAGGTTACAAAGATCGTGGATGCTACACATCAAAGATAACAATGGCGTTAATTGTGAGGGTGTTAATTTGAACCATCAAGTATTTTGAACAGAGCTCCCAACATCTACCAATATGCTGGTAACTATCAGAATATTCCTCATGATCTTTGACTTGTGTTCTTCATGATGCTGAAAGATCCCCAGTGGTTTTGTGTGCATTCCATCTGCCAATCTTAGGCAAGGGTGCCCAATACAAAGATCTCATGCAGAAAAGCCAAAGATCAGCAGAAAATCACAGGATCCTGAACCAAACACCATGCATGTAGTGGAATCCACCTTAACTGTACAATAAAGGCTGATTTTACTTGATTTCTAAGAATTGGGATGGCATGTTATGTATCATTAGTAAAACGTATCAATTATCTTTTAGACAATTATTATGTAGGAAGCATGGTATTTTGCTACACAACTGCTAAAAAAAAGTTGCACATTAACAAAGTACCAGCAGTCAGAATGGTCTGGGGGACTCCAGGCTCACGGCTGTCTGATTACATCTCACCTTGGTCCAAATACATGGCCCCCTGTCTGCAGAGAATCACCTGACGCCCCCTCCCGGCGACCTCAGCAAACAATGCCCGCCTCACCCGCCTACTCCCCCTATACGACCTCCCCTCCCGGCGCATTTAAGCCACGTACCGACTTAAAAAAGGGCCCAGACAACGGAAGGTAAATACTTCCTGCCGTGGAAACTGGACAGCTGAGGACGGGATTTTAGGGGACATGTGTGTCAAGGCCCATGTCTACTAGATGATTTTTTTTTTGCCACTTGTTGTTTCAATCATCAATATTATTGTTCTCCTGCAAATCTAGAGTGCAAATCATGATAAAAATGCAAATTTTAATAAATTGATAATTTCTGAGGAAACAAATGTATTGTATGGCAAATCACAACTAGGACAACTTTCCTACAAAGGATTTGTAATCTCAACAAGAATATTGCGTAAGTTTGGCTTCACCTAAAAAAAAAGACAATGCAATGATAGACATGGGGTCGCGATGCATGATCTACTGTGTGTGAACTGTGTCATCAATCAGTTAAAAGTCAATCAAAATATTATTTATCTTTATATCAAAACATCATTATCATTGACCATTTCAATTGATGTAGAACTGCCAAAACTGTCTCCACAAAAAGTATCAATTAAGGTTTCCGATTCTTACTGTGTCATTGCTGTTCTTTTCCTCTCGCTTTATTTCTACTTTGGGAATGTGTTGTGTTCGTTATTTCAGTCTGCAAAAACCTTTCAGTTTTTGAGCACTTTATTGATTTTGGTACCCTTTAAGCGGTCAGTCAGCCTTCCCTCATCCGTTCTACCTGTTATCGCCGACAGACATCGACCAGTGGGTGGGGATTAAGAAGGTTTGCTTTAGGTCTTCTCCATTTCTTTGCATGACATGTCATCTCAGCCAAAAAGGGTTTTATGCTTCTTTCGTCGGGTTTCAAGGCACGTGCTCAGCAGCAGGCTAGCAGCAGGCATGTTTGTCTCGCATAATGTTAGTGCATTTCGTTTTCAAAGAAGCTTACTAGGAAGATCTATCAGCTCTATGGCTTGTAGAGGTTGGCATGAGTATTATCGTTACGAGAAAGAAAGTGGTTCCCATAGCATAGGCACCTTCTTGAGGCGATGCACCAAAGGATATTCTACTTTGAATATTTATGAGGTACCTTAAACCCAAGCTTGTTGGAATTAGCATTTTAATTAAGGTACAGGAAGATCTGGGGAAAGAAAAACAGTCTCTGGTTGGTAATTGTATGACAATGAAAGGCAACGCTCGCTTTTTTTTTTTTTTTTTTTTACATTAGTTTTCCCTATTTGGTATTTAGGAAATTTGCCAAGTAGATTAAAAGATCTTTGTTATACAGATGTCATGCGTATTTACCTTCAATAGAAAGTAATTAATTGCGTTCACTGAAAGATTTCAACCGAAAGATTTCGCCCGAATTTTCAGAAATTTTTGGTGAATATTCATAGCACCTAAGGAAACGGATATAAGGTGTGTGTCAAACCTCTGTGTGGACATCCATAATCTGATGTTATAAGATTACCGTGCTAATTAAAAATCACCACTCTTTGATCCCTTATTCTTAAGTTACTACAATTTGATCATCATCAAGTTTTAATTATAGAATAGCTTAGATTAACTTCAAACTATGGTCTTTGAAAAACAAGTATAGTGTCACGATTTATCTATAATTATTTGTATGTACATGTCGTCGCTTGACAATAATTTGGCGAATTGTGGTTCTTTACACTACTTAATTTATTTCAACATTAAAAGCATCCTGAAATCTAAACGTTTTGATTAGATTTGAATTACCCAATATCCCCAAAAGCATTGGAATAAAAAGCACGCGAAACGCATGAATAAAAAGGTCATTCCTACCCAAGAGAGGTAGGTACTTCCTTCACTGTGCTGAGTGATTCATATACTTCTGGCCATGGGCCATACAGCCAGCTCAGCCCCAGCCATCACCGGCAACTGTTTCCTGGCACATTCCACAGATGAGCATCTATCATTTACCAGCCTTCTCCCCTGGATGTGGCCTGTATACTGCCACTTTACCGCCAAGACACGAGGCTACTAAAAACATCACAGAGTCCCACACACCACAATCGTTCCTCAGAGCATCTCTTAGAAGCCATCAGTTCAAAGAGGTTGCTTCTGTGCAATTCTTTGCGCCCTTTTAAGACTTTATAGTCTGAAATGTTCATACTGACAGTTCTATACAGACTTAATGCCCATTCTGGGTCTAGTCCGTCAAGGGTACTTTAGTTTGTTTCCTTTTTTGGAAATTTGAAAGTCAGGAATCCTTTGACCAGCAGGGGTTGGCACAAACCCCCGTAGCGTGATAAGCTGAAGAGGACGTGATGGGAATACAGCCTTCCTTGGGCAGTATTCTGAATGGACCAATACTTAAAGAGCTATACCCACTTGGCGAGCCGGTACCTGTCGTTTTTTGTATCACTCGCAAATAGAATTGCGAGTGGGTCTATGAAGGTTAAGCAATGGTTCGTTTGGTGAGGGATTTAGAAATAATCAAGCCTGTTTGATTATTCAATTTCCATATCGGGGCAATTTCTGGCCAATTTGTGGCTGACATTCTCGATGGTAGTCCAAATAAAACATGGTAGATAACCCTAACCGATGTGGCACCTTTACTAGGCGATCTCTACAAGTTGCCCCAACATTTCTCCAAAATAACCCTTGAAAAAGCAGACACTAATGCTTATTTATGACACATAATTATTGTAGGCGGCTCCGGCTATGCCAGATAATTCAAAAGGTTGACAGGGTACTAATAAATCCTCGACCGGCATGGCCTGTTACTGCGTTCATTGAATAGTATTGGGGGTGTTGAGCTGAAGGGAATGGAATTTGATTATGGTCTTCAACTTAAGCTTTAGTCTCCCAGTGTCCATATCCCCTTTATGAGTATGGCAATGCGCCATACTCATGAGAAAATCAAAATTGGGGATTAAGGCTCGGATATATTTTCATGTGACAGCACATATCATCTAGACAAGCAATATTCTTGAGAAAACAATATAGCGCTTCTTGAAACACTACCTACTTCTGGTGAATAATGATGAGTCTTACAAGCTAGCTGTACCTTAACATGAGAAAACTGCCCTTGTGTGTATTGAGGCTGTATTCCACTATTTAATTTCACTCATGATTTCCGAAATCACGAGTGAGAATAACGCATAATCATTGAGAAGCTTTATATTATTAAGGATTGACACCGGTGGTTGGGCAGTGATTCCTGGGACTCAGGTTTATTACGTTATTCTAAAAGTATCTCTCTAACCACATAGGCAAAATGAATATAGTACAAATGCCTTGTTTCTGCTTTTCCTATTGATGTGAAATGCATTTTAAAGAATTTTGAAATCACTAGGTTATGTTCATATAAAGTGGAAAATTTATTTTTTCACTTTTATTTTTTGAACAATGATATTTCAGTAACCATTAAGGATAAACCATCCAAGTTTTGCATGCTTGTTTTAAACATTCTAATGGAGGGAAGGGTGTCTCAGAATTTTGATAGCTGTTGTCATTCTTTTTTTAAAAAATAAAAGATAAAAATTAAAAATAATTCAGCTTTAAGTTACCCGTTTTTTTGGCATAAAATGAAAAATAAGGCATTAAGAAGAAAATTGAGACACCCTTCCCTGCAGTTGAAGGTTATTTACATGCTTAGAAAACATGAGCTTTGTAACTTTCATAGTTATCGAGCAGTCCTTGTTCAAAAAATAAAAGTTGAAAAATACGTTTTTTAAATATTATTTTCTGAATTCTCATAAGATTTTTTAAATACTTTATATCACTGAATAGAGAAAAATTAGACTTTTCTAATGATAAAAAGTTCATCATTATACCTTATTTAGGTGTGGAGATTCATAATGAAACGTGAATCACGGCCAAACCACCGCTGTCAATCCTTAATAAGGTTTTTCAGTTCTCTCTTAACTGGCGTGTAATTCGCAATGATGCTCGAAATATATTCCTAATGAAAATTTAGAAATAACCAACTTTTCACTATTGAAAATCGCCTAATGGAATACAGGCTTAACAGTGCAGACAAACTGTTGGCACGCCAAAAGACGTCATGTGGGGCCTGGGGCCATTTGTCCTGCATATAAACGACGTTTCTATGGCAGGTGTTTCGTCCTGCAATCAGTACTACTACCTCTCATACAGCACGATACTTAAAAGGGATGCGTCAACCTTAGCTGTGGCTGTGGAAACCTTAAAGGGTTTTCCGCCTGTTTTCATATCCGCTTATCCCTTTACATCTCTTATTCATTCGAACCCCTAACACACAAAATACATTACACATGACCTAAATATTTGTGTTTACTTCTGTAATCCTTCACTTGTGGAGTCACCACAAAGCTCAAAGGGAAATGTACGGGGATTAGAATCCCCCTACTCCCTAAAAACGGGATTACACATAACGTGATCCGTCTCCTGAGGGTATACGCTAGTCCACTGTCAATTCAACACCCAACGGCGAAGGATTAGTTGAAAATTTCTATATATTCGTGTAGTTTGGCAGTTTAGTATTTCGCCCGGATATCGCCATATCTCTGTGCGGACTGATGGTATATGGGCGTGTACGTGTCTGCGTTTGTGTTCTTCTTTGGTGTGTGTGTGCCTGGGTGTCTGTGTCTCTGTATGTGTGTATGTGCTTGAACCTTTACGCCTGTGTTATCCAAGAGGAACGTATTTATTAGGGTACCTTCACATTAAAAATATATTAAAGTGTCATAGATATGAAACACACTGCATATGGGAGGTCGGTTTTCCAGTCTCCGTGATACAATTATCGCTTGTATGGGAGTAACACGGGCATAGATTATCTTCTTTGTATATATGGAAGCAGTGAACAAAATGTAATTTACTACTTTGCTACTTATTGGAGCTGGGTCTGGACACCCATGTCGACATGTACGACGTATCCATCATGTTTTGTCTTTTTAGTTGATACAACTGTAAGCATCGACATAATGATATCAATTCATGTCGGGCTTGAATGTGAGCGATAAATGAGCTGTCACTCGAATATTGACATCATACTATAAGAATGGCAACTGTAGAGAAGTAATTTAACTATGAACACGATTAACGTGACAGCATGACTTTTCTCACTGACGATCTAATGTCATAAAATAACGAGCTTTTCAACAGTGGACTTTAGCTGATTTACAGCATCCCTTGGTTCTCGGTCACAACAGGAAAAAAAGTGTCTGGACCGTGATGTCAAGCCTTGACAAATTGTTTGGCAGAAAGTGATACTGTGTTAAGGCATTCGTTACTGTCGGTGTATTGACGGAGTGTGACTGGTGAGTGTGGAGAAGGGGACTAACGGAGTGGCTCTTGCTACATGGTGCCCACTTTCCAACCAGTTGACCTATGAGATGAGCCGCTCTCCGGACATGTAATGAGATGCTCTTCGGACATGTCATGAGCAGTAGTTGGTGTCTGTAAGTGATGAGGTGCGCTTAACACATTATAAGTTGTTCTCCAAGCGCATTATGAGTTGCTCTCTGCATGTGGTGAGTGGCTGGCAAGGCACATTATGTTCCTCTACAAGCACATGATGTGTTGCCCTCAACATATATACAAACTGCTCTCCAAGCATATGATGAGTTCCCCCTTTGCATATGTCTATCTGCTTTTATGGCATTTGGTATGTAGCTCTCCTCGTACATGATGGTCATTTCTTACACGTGTTGAGATTTTCTCCTGAAGTGGGGGGTTGCTCTCATCACAATATAAGCTGCTCTTCAAGCACATGTTGATCTCCTCCCTAAACACGTGTTGATCTACTCTCCAAGCACATAATATTATTCTTCCCTAGCACACGTTACAGTGATCTCCAAGCACATAACTATCAGCTCTCCAAGCACATAATGAGTGGCTCTCAACACATGACAACCTTCCCTTTGTATATGACAAGCTGCTCCCCCTGTGTGATGAGTTACCCTATAGTCCCAAATGCCAGGGGATCGATTGACCTGAACCAGTCGACCGGCCACCCCATTCCCCTTCTACAGTTTTTTTGTTCACTTTAGATGATGACCTGACTCTATGTACCGATCACTCAGATGGGACTGCTGACCTTTTTACACCATCCATATAGCATCCACACCAAAGGCAAAGCCTTGACGTTCATATTGAGCGAGTAATACCCCTAGCGCCTGCTACAAAAAAAAACGGCGAGGGAACGGCGTACTTTTCCCATTAGTATAATTATCGGCGGGGCGTGAAGAAAAAAAGGACTAGGCTGGGAGTGATGGATCAGGTGGCAATGCTGGCCGGCTCGTAACTCTGTGATGGTGTCTCTATGGCCCTCTCAAAGTCCGCATCGTTCACACCAGTATAACACTGGAGGGGTCCTGGGCCCATCATGTTCGTTGGCGGGGAGGGAATGTGGGGATTGTGACTGTCTAGAATCTTCGGTAGATAAAAGATGTCTACCGGCAAACTTAAGGTCATTCTTCACTCACGATTTATGGAATCGCCAGAAGGAATTAAGGCTATTTAAGACATGTTATATTTCATCGGAAAAGAGTTTTAATTGTATATTTCAATTTTAAATGGTACGTTGCATGCATGCGTTCCTAACTTACTGTTAAAGGAAATAACTATATTACTAAATTCCTGGTAGTCAAAATAGTCAAACCAAAACCAAGCTTAAGGTTTGTCCCTGCTTGAGTCAGCAGACATGTCTCTCAGTGTACTGCTTCAGATCTATGGGATTCGGTCATCATACTTAAGTCGTTCCGCAATCGATTTGTAGCAGGAAGGTGTAGGTTTGCAATCATAAAGGATCTGTGGGGAATATGTTGGGCACTTTCCTGAATGGTGTCTGCCAACGTATGGTTGCTCCTGGGGCTCTACCCATCAATCTTCATGAAGTTTGAGGCTTGGGAACCGACTTAGTTGTCTGGTGCCAGTCTGGATGTGGACGTGAAGTCTGTCAGAGTTTCTGACAGATTCATCCGTCTTCGTGGCTGCTGTGAGGGTGTCACGTATTTACTTGGAGTTTGAGTAGGATCTCCGTCAAAGGACCAATCAAAATAAAGTTACATGAATCTTCTGTCGCGTATCAGAGACTGCTTTAACAGTAAGATAGAGTCAATATTGTCAGTCTCTTTGGATAGGAACCTAACCAAACCAGTGGAGCAGGAAGTTATTACCATTACACCAACCATGTGGTATTGGAAAAGCGGAGAAGACAGTCTCCAATTCTGGATGGGGTTCAATCTCAAATATTATCCCTCGACATCTTCAAAGTATCAAAGCATCACATATAGATTAACTTTATTTTCCAAAGTCCTTCTCTGACTGCAATCTTCGGAACACAAATATTAATATCACTGTGGTAAATGGGTTGAAACTCATGGCTTTTATACTAGAAGAATCTTCCTTATTGAATCTTTTCCACACGTTCAATCTCATGCTCGGCTTGCCTGATTGATATCAATACAGGGGGCTAGACGTGGCGGAAAGTAAACATGGGCACATTTTAAAACATGAAAAGGGCCTTAGAAGCGCAAATATTTAACAGTGACAGTCACTTGTCCGGCTTTCCCTAGCTTCCAGTCTAATATTGTCTCTGTCCTAGGTCCTCTGTTCTACCACTCGTCAGACACTTACCAACCCTCAACTGGCCTTTCAAAGCCAGTTCTTATTTTTACTTTCTAAACATTTTAATTTCGTCCCGACAATTGCGTTTTCTCTCTGTTCACTACCACCCCCTCCCCCATCTAAGACAGGCATCACATACCCTCTTCCTCGCTCCTTATCCATACACTACCTATACCATCCCCACTACTCATACACTATAGATTCCATCCCCTTCCTCTCACATCTCTCCCATAGACTACAAAATATTATCAAAAACCCATCTCTTCCTTTCTATACACTACCTGTCTCATCTTTATCCTCCCCCTCCTACCTATACACTACTTATACCACCTCCATCCCCTCACATCCTACCGCTCGGAAATTATATATAAAAACTACTTAAGTTAATGTCAGGTTGCCAATAACTGTTAATAAAAACGCAACCAGGAAACTCGTCCCCCAAATACACATCATACCCATACATATCACATGTCACATTCCAACCATCACTCTTTCGACCGCCTCCATAGTCAATTTGCAGTCTATGCAAAATTTAATCAGACCACATATTTGGATTATCCCTAAAAAGCCGATTGACTTGGATCACCAATGACCGTCTTTCCGCCACTGCATCTCTCCCCCTCACAGTTAAGTTACCTTGCTGAGGCCTCAAAACAGGGGGCATAATAAGCAGTGGCATCCAGTTGATTAAGGCTGTATTTTCGCCCACTCCCCAGGGCCCTTTTGCACTGTCTAAGTCAACGAATGGTTGGGTAGAGACTATCGGTATGTGGCATTTTGTTTATACAAGGGAATCAAAGCCTTCCTTCTCTAAACAATACCGTTTTTATTTCATATTCCAACTGAGACTCCTCTGTAAAATGCCGCAAGACAAATACATTTAGAAAAGTCACTTCTTTGCATGCCTTGGGAATTACGGGCATTGACTCATTAAGACAGCATTGCCCAGACACTATCTTTTTACCATCTAATCTAAATGAAATTAGAAGAAACACATTGAAAAAAAATCATCATATTTAATTCATTTCGCAAATCGTACACCGCTTGAAACAAACTACGTTGTGGATTAATCTTAGATATGTACCTTTAGCATTAACACCCAGCTCTCTGTTGACGCTTCCTGGAGCGAAGAATCATTAAGGCTCGGTTTAATTCCCCGGGGCATAGCTCCGGCTCTTATTTCAAAGCTCGCCTTTAATCATTAACCGCGATAGTCTCAGAGTCCCTGAAGATGTTGCAGGCCCCGAGGCAGTGATCATGGGCCTCAGTGAGAGCTGTCAGTGTATATCACGGATTGTGGGGAAACTGTGCTAACGACTGGGGACCTGTTTAACACCTATAGACGTTGTGCAGATGACGTCATAAGTGTCAAAATAGGCTGGCCGCCATGTTGGTGATCAATTTAATATCATGGTTATTTTACTCTTCTAAAACATTTAGGAGAAATATTTACTTTCACATTAAATCACTGAATCATGATGAACAAATCCAAACATTTAGATTTGATCAATTCCTGTTCTTTTCATTGCCATGTGGTCTTGAGATCCACATGGTGATCACCAAAATCTGGTCACGTGACCATGTCTGCACAAGGTCTATAGCCGCCATCTCTGTCGGCTTTTGTAGGGGCGGATTTAGGGGTTGTCCTGGCGACCCTGAACCTCAGCTTACGCCTACACACCTTAGGGGTCTTTCCGTTTGTACGTGCGTCAAAGGTATCTTAGCCCTCGCATCCCGTTGGCTGAAGTACGCATGAATTTGTAGAGGAACGTCCACAAATCTTCAACAAGCCCCCCCCCCCCCCCCCCACTCGCCTTGTTGCGTAACTACTTCAAAGAATTCCTTATTCATTTTGGATTTACATAATAAGATAGATATGCGGAGAGACTAAAGAAATAATGATACTACAGGAAATTACGTCGTTAATAGCATGTCATAAGTACAAAACAAAAGACGTCAGTCTTTTATGCTGCCTTTCCAGAAACTATTGAGGGGAAATTACTATGTATTTTCCCTCAGATGCACGAGGTTCTTGTCATTATCCTTTATTAGGGACATTTACAACAGACAGGGGGAGAAAATAAGGAAATAGATGACAAATCAAGTTTCAGCCCAAACTCCTATAGACCACGATACAATTGAGCCCTTACTTTTCAAAACACGAGATCCCTCCCTTGTGTAATGGTGGACAACAGCAGTTATGGCTTCATAAGGAAACTAAAAGCACAAACCAGGCTCGTTATCGGAAGTCCCCTGTTAACCCTCCTCATCCCCAGCGACCAATGACTGTTGAGGTTTGTTGTCCCGTGAAACCGGTATTTAATCAGCAGAGAGAGTCTGCAGGGGGAAGTTGTCTAAATTATTAACTAACCAGCCGAGCAACCCTATAGCCAGTGGCGACCAGGGCGTTCAAGGGCCAACATCGCATTCTCATTCATCTGGCGAGCTATCAGTCCAACGGCAAGAACCGCATTCTAATGCTGGACTGCTTATTCAAATGATGATCAACTCATTCCAATGGAGCAGTTCTTTCGAATTTCAAGCAGCTCATTCCAATGACAAGCAGTATGATCCAATAATGAGCAGTTTAATATTCTAATGACGAGAAATTCATTCCAATTGCAAGCAGCTCATTCCAACTGCAAGCAGCTCATTCAAATTGCAAGAAGCTCATTCTAACTGCAAGCAGCTCATTCAAATTGCAAGAAGCTCATTCCAACTGCAAACAGCTCATTCAAATTGCAAGCAGCTCATTCCAATTGCGAGCAGCTCATTCCAATTGCGAACAGCACATCCCAACTGCATGCAGCTCATTCCAATTGCAAGCAGCTCACTCCAATGACAAGCAGCATGATCCAATGACGAGCAGTTTATTCTAATGACGAGCAATTCATTCTAATGGCGAGCAGCTCATTTCAATGGCGAGCAGCTCATTCCAATGGTGAGCACTTCTTTCCAATTGCAAGCAACTTGTTCAAATGCCGAGCAGTTCATTCCAATGGCGATCAGCTCATTCAAATGGGGAGCAGCTCATTCCAGTAGCGAGCAGCTCATTCTAATTGCGAGCAGTTCATTTCAATGGCGAACAGTTCATTTTAATTGTGACCAGCTCATTCCAGTGTTCACTTCATACTATATATATATATGCTGACATGTGTCACAGCGACCTGAGCTTCTCAGGATAGCATTAGTACCCCAACACCACTCACCCTGATTCCCAAGGGTTCATTACACCAGACCAATCCATCGGCCACCACCACCCTTGGCCAAGTGACAAACCTAAGCCGATCCCCCCTGAGGAGGGGCTATTCTC
Organism: Lepidonotus clava; assembly: GCA_936440205.1. Classification (NCBI taxonomy): domain Eukaryota; kingdom Metazoa; phylum Annelida; class Polychaeta; order Phyllodocida; family Polynoidae; genus Lepidonotus; species Lepidonotus clava. Next base: position 31,382,340 of record OW387143.1, read on the forward strand.
TAGATTTGTCTTACCTCGCCGGCTTACTCGTGTCTCCAGTGCTGATTTCCTCCGGGCAGGAGGCCTAATTTGGGGCCATATCTCGATTAAAAACGACACGGGGAACATCGTCACGCACTTTGTTGGGGAAAGTTTCTTACGTCCTAAAAGTTAGCGTTGATTGAAAAGCATTGCAGGTGTTTAGTGAAAGGATTTCGTCCCTTTACTTCCCTTAATCAACTCTAGAAGTCTCTGTTAGTTTCCTTCCCCGGGCACAAGTGAACACTCCCTCGTGCGGATGTATTCTATTACCAGTTATTGGCCCAGATAGTTGTTGAGTAAAACGTGTGCTTTGGGTGCGTCATTTGTACTATTTAATGGTCGTAATGTAGGGCTATAAGAAGAAGCTTAGAGGCAAGCACTAAACCCTGTTACATTGTAATATTATCTATATCTGGTGTTAGCATTTACTACTTTAGATTTGTTTGCCCGAGATGTTGTTATGGTATTCATAAAATCCAGTTAACACATTTGCAGTCTCCTTTCATGACAGCTATACAAATGAAAAACATGATAATGCATACAAATCACAATCTAGTTCCACTCTGTATTTTTCTCTTCCCCAGCCTCGGCCACCCCCAGCCCCAGCTCCACCACCTCAGAGCCCGTGACGTCACGTCCGGCCGTCACCTGGTTCGTCGGCGTGGACGGGGCCGACGACGATGACTGCGGACGCCGGGAGGGGGCGCCATGTCGGACCCTCCAGGCGGCGCTGTCCCGGATGTCGGAGGGCGACGTGGTGTCGTTACACGCCGCCGGAAGCCGCGACGCGCCCTACGCCATTTGCGACGACGTGAGCATGAAGATCGACCACTCGTTCAGCATCGTCGGCCAGCAGGGGGCGGCAGTGATGGGGTGTCGGCGGAACTCGCTCAACGACGACGCCTCCATGCGCGTGACGGCGGCCGAGGGGTCTGACGTCACCATCTCCATGGTGAACATCACCGTGGTCGGCCTGAAGATCGTCCTGTCTGATATCTCCCTGCAGATGACGTCATGCACATTCGAAGACGCGCGGCTGCACGTGTATTCCGTCCTGGCGCCGCACGTGCGCGCTGTGGTCACGGCTTCCTCCTGGGTGGGCCGCACGCACTGCGAGACTGGTGGCGACTGCGGCCCTACTGGAGAGATCAAAGTGGCCGGGAAGTTCAAGTTATTCTCCATGTCCGACACGCGCCTGCGCCACACCAAAGTCGACCTGATTGCGTCTACCCCAGTGGACATCCGCATGGCCGACTGTGTGTTCTCCAACGTGCCCTCAGAGATCCCCGTCCATGGTGGGGCTACTATAACCTTGGGCAATATCGTCAAGGGCAACGTGACCATCGAGAGGTGCGTCTTCCGTGACCAGTACCACTGGAACCCCATCGCCAGCGTCATGAACATCTTCGAGGCAAGCCTCCTCATCCGCCTCATGAGCAAGAGGAACTCGTTTGAAAGCGATGGGAACAACATCACCGTGGAGGTGTTGGACACGGTGTTTGAGAACAACGAGAGGGGGCTCACCCTCCAGGGTACCATAGAGAAAGTCAGGGTGGATAACTGTGTCTTTAAGGACAACATCGCCATGCACGCAGGGGCGGGGATACTCATCCTCACCAACCGCTCCATGACCGTCTCCAACTCCGTCTTCGAGAACAACGCCGCGGGCAACTTCCGCATCACCCAGGTACGGAACGAAGGCGACCACTTCGCCGTGGTGGGCGACGAGGTGCAGATCCACTCTAAATGCTGTAAAGGTTCAATCAGCCTCATCGGGAAAGGCGGGGCCATGAGGGTGCAAAAGGGGGACGTGTCCCTTGAGAACTGTCTCATGAAGAACAACACTGCTCGGTTATTGGGAGGGGCTGTGTTTGTGGATAGGATTGGAGCGTTGCAGCTCCGTAATGTGACCTTTTCGAACTCACCCGATCATATTCATGCCTCCCAGGGGGATATATTGTACTCCAACGGTAAGGTGGCGGTCCGCGGAGGGGTCCTGGTGGTCAAGACCTCCAGTAACCACATCTCTGTGTTACAGCATAGCGGGGAGCATTGGTCAATCGCCGTGCACGACATAACCATCCAGTGCCCTATTGGTCACCGGTTGCGTATCATGAACACTTCAGCCTACGGCGTCACGCCTTTCGTCGGCCTACGTCGGTCCTACATGTTAGACCAGCTGTCCTACTTCTGTGAGTCCTGCCCACGGCACAAGTACAGCACTGACCGCGGCTACCTAGCCTACAAACTGGACCACGGGGTGTATGAGTACTTCACTCTAATGATAAACGGAGAGAGCCCGAATTCAGACTTCCATGGGACCTACGACTACCATGACATCTGCTGCATGGAGTGCCCTTACGGCGCTGAGTGCGATCAGACTATCAGGGCCTTGCCCAACTTCTGGGGGTACGCCCACGAGGGCGGCATCAAGTTCCAGCTCACCCCTAAGGGCTATTCGTGCTCCAAGAAGCGCTGCCCGTCCTACAACACGTGCGCGGCCAACCGGGAGGACCGCCTTTGTTGCGCTTGCAAAGCCAACTACTCAGAGGCCCTTTTCTCCTCCATGTGCGTGTCCAACGACACCTGCGGGCCCATGTGGATCTGGCCCTTCGCCGCCAGCCTAGGGGTCATCTACGCCCTTTTCCTGCTCTTCCAGAAGGACATACGAGAGTTCATCTTCTCGCGCCCGGCACAGTGTCAGAGCGGCGCGTGTTTCAAACGTCGGCGTGGTGGGACCCCTGACTCCCCTCAGCAGAGGGGGTACCTCCGGGAGAACGGCATGCTGAACGGTCACCAGGAGGACCTCCAGCACCATGAGCATCACGAGTTAACGTCGGACCTGGAGACGCACTCGGACGCTATGTTAGCCCCTAAAATGGAGAAGGAGGGGGTTGAGGGCACTGGAGGAGGGGACGGGGGCACGGGGGAGAAGGCTGAGGGGGAGGAGGGGGACGGGGAAGCGGAGGAGCAGGCCCAACCCATCCCCGACCCTGGAGCAATATTCCTCATCATCTTACTCTACTACTTCCAGGATGCGCTACTATTTAATGTGAAGACTGTATTTTCACAGGCCGAGTCCAAGAGCTGGTCCTACCTGAGGGCAGTCATTCTGGGCTTCTTTAAGTTCCGCCTGGAGGTGGCGCACTTCGTGGACAATGTGTGCCTGCTCCCGGGCATTTCTCCATGGCAGAAACTGCTCATTAAGACCCTGCTCGTGCCTTACGTCCTCCTACTCTTTAGTTTACTTTATATATTCACCAAATGTTACTCCTTATCCAGACCCAAGCCTGTGGCGTCGGCGGCGGGAGAGGGGGACGGGGAGGGGTCAGCGGGGGGAGGGGGGAGCACCCTGATGGTCCGACTGACCACTGGGTTCATGCTGGCCCTGCTCTTCATGTACCAGAGACTGGCCACTACGGCTTTCACCCTGCTGAACTGTGTGCCGGTCAGCTACGACCACGTGCTGTTCATCGACGGCCGCGTGGTGTGCTACGAGTACTGGCAGTACGGCGTCATGGCCTATGCCCTCTGCTGCATAGTGCCCTTCTGCTTTGTCCTTCTCATAGGGCCTGGACTGCTCAAGGACGGGCTCATCGGCCTGCCGCAGTTCTTCATGGCCTGCATCCTCCCCCTACCCTTCATCATCTACTGGGTGGCGCTGCGCCTCTGCCGACGCCAGCGCCCTCTCCCGGCAGCGGCCGACGACGACCGGCCCATGTCGGCGGAAACGGAAGCCGTCTACAAGGTCCTTCAACTGCCCTTCAAGGACATCGAGGGCAAGTATTTAGGCCCCAAATGCTGGGCTGGAGTGCTGATCGGCCGGCGGTTGATACTGTTCCTCATATTCACCTTCGTCAATAACTCATTAATACGCGTGCTGGGGATGTTGTTCGTGTGCTTTCTCTACCTGCTGCACCACGTGCACGTGCACCCGTACAAAGACCCGCGTGGGAACGTGGCGGGCAGCGCGTCGCTGTCGGCCATGATGGTGGTGGGGGGTATAAACCTAGTGAGGGCTGGCTTCGAGGCGGCCGAGTACGTGCCGCAGGGCCCCAACAAGGTGCTCATGAGGGTCATGGACGAGACGGAGAACATCCTCATGTTGTGGTTCCCACTGGTCATTATGTGCGTCGTTCTCCTCGCGCTACTCATCAAACTATTCTTCGTTATTTTCGACTGTTCGACCAAAAAAAGCAGGTAACTGACTTGTGGCGGAGCATATGATTATTTACCAGACACAGACTACGCATGCGTGAGGAGAGCATCCGGCCCCCCGCATTCACCTAGAGATCAGGAAAAAATGAATTTATTATTTATACCTTATCTCAGTAATGGCCAATCTAAATTCATTGCGGGTATAAATTAGTTACCAAACGCGAGCTGGGCGCTGCCTGCAATGCACAGAAAAAGACAGGGAAATTATCTCCCCTGTGATTTTATCAGTATGAAAACGGCAGGTTTTCAGTTGTTTATCCCTCACAGAACATTAAATGATCCTTTATGGAGATGGGGAAGGAATTTCATGATAATTGCATTTTGCAATTGAACAGTAAATAATGGAATGGTAGAAAAGTACCTGAAGTACCTAGAGCAAATACATTTCAAATGGCGCCTACTACAGACATTATCAGAGAAACCATATCAGATGCGTTCAGTACGTTAAGTACTTATATCACACAAATGCAGGTTCTAAGTATTGTTATTTCCGTTAATACAGTATCAGTGCTTATGTAACGAGCCATGCAATCTTCATTGTAAAAAGTGTAAATAACTAAAATTATGATGGAATTGGACTGAACATTGACGTACCTACATATGCTCATAAAAGCTGTACATTCGACTTGTGTGCAGTATTTACGACACGTCCTAGATTTGACTTTGGTGGACATTCCTAGGAAGAGGCATTCACATAATTATATAATGCCACTCTTTGTGTCATTTCTATATAAAATTCTCCCAACTGTGCCGTTTTCAAGGGGCCATCTCACTTTGAAGACGAATGATATAGGTTGTGTTTTGTGGTAAAGATGGATAATATGAAACAAATAGGTGATCTAAAGATTGAACTTTCTTAACGTATAAATGGTATCTTCCTTATTATGCGGGTGCTATATCGGTTATAAGCTATTGTTATTATGTTGTCACGTTACTTTGAAGTTCTCGTCTCCTCTAATGTAACAAAGGAAAACAGCTTAGTCAGCGAATCTCAACAATAGACATGTAATTCAAAGTCCTGATATGAATGATTTGCTGAAGACTTCAATTTTGTACATGGTAAAAGCATACGCCCTTTTGTTTAGACTTTGACAACGCACCAAAGTCATCCTAACACATAAGGTTTTGGCATTGAGTTGAACACCGGATATGCATGGTCTATCCTTTCATCTTTAATTCCGTAATGGCTTCTGTTTTTTATCAGATCATCTGAACAGCTGAACTTTTGTGTGATTGTACTGTGGCTGATCATACTTTCAATATATGTCTGTTTTGCTATAGGGGCCTACTCTTATTTCAGCGGACCTAAAGGATAACATTTTTTGCAGGGATATAACAGAGTGCCATCAAAAGCGTTAAACCAAGATAAAAATAAAACAATGAGTCGATATTTGTGATTTATAGAATTCTAATATCAATGTGTTGTAATATTACTTAATCTTTCCTACTTAAGGTTAAGTAATACGGATTCCTGATACAATAATCAGAAAACGATGAATGTGCATGTGTGATATATTTTGCGAACTAGACCTCTTTGGGTCATGTATTGTTGCATTGTATAAACACCGTATCAATAAACTTGTTACAAAAAGTCCCACACGGATTTGTAACTTTTACTTTCATTCACTCAGACCCAAATACTATTGGCCACTTTATCAAAATTGACAAGACGCAATGCCATACACTACAGTGGAGTATTCACCCTCAAGGAAACCAAGGGTTCTTTGGTGACTGATTGCCTGAGTTTCTTTTGACTAGTTTCTAAAGGGATCAAGGGGGTTGTGTTAGGTGTTGGGATAGGTATCAAAAGGCCCCACCTAGATGATACATCACCTTTAAGAAGGGGGCAACGTCCGGGGGCACACCCTATGCTATAGAGCGTCAGTCATTCATTTGTTAGGACTCAAAGGCAGTCCCACCAAAGCTGAGAAATGAGATTACTGGATAGGGGAGAGTATAACATCCAACTAAAACTGGCCGTTTTACCCTCTCCGTTTCCACACCATACTATACGTCCGGACATTGTGATGCATATTTCGGCATTCCGCTAATTAATCATTCAATGTCCTATGGGCATATTTGTGTATTTTAGCGGAGGTTTCAAATGCTTTTACAACACTAAGGCTTCTGCCATTCCTTATGGGGCCTTTTTTCTCTGTTATGAGTGGTATGGTGAGAGCTCACTTTCTCTGTTAAACCTGCACTGAAAACACAGAGTTGTCAAAAGTGGTGCCAAAAACGACAACCCAAGGTTGTCACAGGCTGTGTCTGTGTCTGTTAGACAAAAAATCTTATTTATGAATATTTTCATGTTGTAGATATTATAGTCATTATAATGGCTTCCTATTATGTTATTACTAGTTATTAGGTATGGCCATTACACATAGGAGGCATATGATTTGTATGGTTTTGACACCATTCACTTACAACACTGGGTTGATATGGACAGAGGCCACGACAACCTTAGGCTGTCATTTTAGGCACCATTCACTTACAACCCTAGGGTAGTCAGGCAGGACTTTTGACTTCTTATCTTCTTCTGTGACAACCCTATGACAACCCGATCTTCATTTTTGCTTCTCTGACGACCTTTTTGGCCCAAAGTAGTCGGGAGAAAATGACTACCTTTGGGTTGTCATCCAGCCTCAAAATTCACAATGACAACCCTCTGACCACCCCCAAAATTGTCAAAGGATTGTCACAAGGTCATCGCACAGCATTGATGGCCTGAAATGAGCCCTGTGATGACCCAAAAGTCACCTATGAGAGCTCAGACGTGACCTGTGACAACCCTTTGACAACTTTGCAGTGGCTCTCTGACGACTTTGTGTTTTCAGTGTGTATTCCACTAGGCGATTGTGACAACCTGGAATTTTGCAATTTCTAAGCTATAACAGCAGTATGAAAGGAACCTTTGCATGTTATATATCATTTGAAAGCATTTCTTATGGTATATGACATGTCTATATTCAAAATTTCATTGGAGATATCTGGAATCGTGAAAATCTTAAAATCGGGTAATGGAATACAGCCTTTATGGATCTGTTAGGCATCCGCGAAACAGAAAATTATCCCAAAAGAAACCATCTTTTAATCCCTAGCCCTATGGGAGCTCTGGCCAGAAACATCCCAAGGGTCTAGACAATAAAGGGTAGATCATATGGAACCTGGTTTTAGACATTTATTTGCAGCTGACGTCACCACACCTAGGACAAGACTGCACGCCATATTGATGATCAATTTAGTCATTATTAACATTTGATAATATGTTGATCACCTATTTTCTGAAGACTGGTGCATTTCAGATTTATTTAATCACTAGGTGGTTATGGTGTCAATCGGTGCGTCTCCAGCGTGTTATCACGTTTGCACCATAGCTATATAGTGCCTTCGGGAAAGGTGCTGCGTGGTTATATATACATGTTCTAACTCGAGGGGCGGTTCCTGGTGTTTGAGGGGGGGGGGGAGGTCCAGTGCATGGGTCTTGTTTTCCCCCACCCCTCCCTCCCCTTTTCAGTAGGGATTTAGAATTGACATGGAGAAAAACACGTCACACGTGCATGTGTGAATACACTCACTGTTTTAGATCTTAGCTATATATGCACAGCCCCCTTTCAGAGCGCAAACAGTTTGGGGTTGTGCTCCCAAATAGCCTCAGGCTCTGGACCCAAATATCTAGTGCCATGGACTGAGGTCATGAACACTCCTGGGCCCGTCGCATGTGATGTCCAAACTTTCGTTTGCATATATGGCCCCTGCCTTAGTTGACTTTGATGTTGCAAATGTACTCGGGTTACACACATCCCTACAATTTCCTAGCATCCAGGCCTAGGCTCCGGTCATGTACAGCCCTAGGCTCTGGTCAAAAACAACCCAAGGGTTTAGTCAGTACAGCATAGATCAGATAGTTTGGCTACAGCCACTGTGCACACAGAGTCCAAAATCTTATTCACAGATAGCCCCAGACGTGTTCACCAAGTAGCTTTGCAGCTTTAGTGTTGGAAATGTACTATGATCACGCACATCCCTACAATTTGGTAATATCCATGCCTAGCCCAGGCAAGAAAGTAGAGCCGGGTTTCCACTGAACGATTTTGGTTTAGAAAAATGGTCGGCTGCAAAAGACTTTTAAAAATTGTGATCATTAGCAAATGGTCGTGTTTTTTAATCTTTTATTCATAAACGATTTATTGTTTCCACTTTGGACGATTACTTCCAACAACTAGCGGTATAAAACACAGAGAACAATTAATTTAGTTGCTTTTAATATAAGCCCATCCTAGTATACATCAACATCAAATTTCACCATGAAATAACATAGTAATTTCTTCCCGATTTAATCCGCAAAGATAGTAGTGTATAACAAAATGAACCACGGTGATTTGGTGGACAGATTGCTCCTCATATTTTCAAAATGCAGCTTTATATATTTGCCTTTTTCCCATAGGAACCTATGTTGAACCATGGCAGCCAAACCTATAATCAGAAACAACGAGAGGTTAGCGTTTGGAATTATTTTTATCCTGTGAGAGAAACATATTAAGGTTACATAAGTGAGTTATATAATTAAGTCAAGATTGATGGCCCTATGAGAGCAGCTGAAATTAAGATTTGATGTCAGAAATAAAGGGCTGTGGAGGGTGGTTAAAGAGAGTTCAGTGAAGTGTGTGTACTGGTGCTCCTCCAGGGGTAGACTGAGACGAGGAGGGCGGAAGTGACGTCATTGGGGAGGTCTCCAGGTCCTCCCTCGTTCTGATTACAGGCAATTTTCAATTACCCCTCAATGTCCAAGCCCATTTTGTCAATAACATCTTTAGAATACAACATTGCAATGTATCACTGTGACACTAGTATAACGTTCAGGTTATATTATTTCATGTTAAAACAACATTATCATAACACTCTGTCTTGGAGATCTCTAGAGTCTCAACCTAACGTAAAGAGATGTTGGTAACTATTAATATGTTATGTGGAAATTGGCCAGGTAACAGACTGACCTGAACGTATGGTCACAGAGCGTGCTTGTTACATCGCTGCTGGCCTGGGAAGCTCTTGACAACATAAGGGTCTGGTCAGTACAGCACACGTCATAGAGCTTGGACATTATGCCCTTCTCATATGGAGCCCAAACTTCCGTTCACACATAGCCCCTGGTTTTGATCACACAGAGTAGCTTTTGACAAACATGCAATTTGGTAACATGCACACCTAGATCCTGATCACAAAATACACCCCTGGTCATTCATCACATACAAGGCTCGGCTTCAGCCGCATACGAACCTATGCTCTGGTCACATACAGCCTTTACAGCCCTTGATCCTGCTCACATACAGACCTAGGCTTTGGTCACACACAGCCTTTGACTCTGGTCCCAGATCTGGTCATGTTCAGACTTTAACTACACATAGCTCTAGTCAATATCCCTATACACCATTTGGGGTCTGGCCTCCAGCCCTATCGAACTGCCAAAGGGGGCTGTCCTCCCCGCTGTATTATGGCAGAGACAGATCCCGGAGAGGTGGTAAGGGGGGGCTGTCAGCCGTCTCACAAAGCTCTCTGATCGATGTGCTCTCCACAGCTCACAGACAGCCCGACAAGCTTAAGCCCCTATTCCACTAGGTGATTTTGACTACTGAGAATTGGTAATTTCTAGATTTTTATCAGAAATATTACCGGAACCCATGCATGTAATATACCATTGGAATGAGGATTCAAAATCCTTTCTAATGATATATAACATGCTTATATTAGTGATAAGTAGCCATATTTACTATTGGCGATTTTCAAAATCGGGAGTAAAATATGATGATGGAATACAGCCTGAGGCTGCCCCTTGGTACCTGCCCCTTGAGCTGCTCCTAGTCCTGAAAGATTCCCCACCACAATTACAGTCTAGCATGGAAGGAGCTGTTCGGGCCAGACTCAAGAGACCAACATGCTCATGAATTGCGCATGAATTGCTCATGCTCAGAGACATGCTGATTTGCTGCCCTCAGCCCACTGGTGGATAGGCGCTGGTACATATATGTATGATGGGGGAGAGGCAGTGCATTTGTCAGAGTTCCAGCACGCATATTGAGGACTGGGAATCCCGAATAGGTATGTCGGAATGGGTGGGGTGGGGGGGGGGAGTAGGCGGGGGTAATTTATTCCGTGCATGACAGCGATAAAACTCTTTATATGCTTTGATGAGTGTTTGGGGATGAATAAAATAATGTGTAGCATAGACAATGTGCAGAAGATGTCAGCTGTTGCCAAAGTGGACAGGGGACTGTATTTAAATTTACAAGTATCGTTATCAACAAATTTTCTTTTCTTTTTTTTTAAATCATTTTATTCATTCTGGGAGGATTTTAAGCTTACCGCCTGTTGTCCCACACCACCCAGACGTGGTGGGTACAAGTACATGGTCACGAGACGGGCGGAAAAAATACAGGTTGGGATCCTCAGTCAAACAATGCTAAATGTGATAGGTGAGAGGTGCAGTGTATGAGATGGGATGATGTGCAGGTGTGAGTTTATATGTCATCGAACAAAATGATACCATTTTTACAAATCTAGATAATAATATCTCCAACAGTAAGCAGCAAGGAAGTACAATAAACAACAAAATTGATAATTGTATTCAAAATTCAATGTTAAGTCATATTTGACTGATATAACAATTGCATAGTGATCAACGAAATTGGTCACGTCTGCACAAGGTCTATTCAAAGACGCAATAAAAAAACTGATGGGAATATAGGCCTACCTATTGTACCTGGCTGAACTAATGGTTCCTTGCAATCTGAATAGAAGAAAATAAAAAATGATGTCAATATACTAAGTAGTATCTCAGAAAAGGTCTCTCCCGGAAAATCAACGACTTCAGCCACAGGCCAATTGAAAATGAAATATGGCTGCATGCCATAGAACGTCTAGGCAGTATTGAACGCAGGGAACTTTCTCTCATGTTTCTGTCTGTGCCATCGTCATAGGTCCAGGCTCCAACATTCAAAGGCAAGGCAGACTCAATAAACATTGATTTGATAAGTATGCCGACTGCTTGGAGATAGATAGCACGCTAGGCACAGGTATGCTAGAGGCAAGGCAGGAGTATACAGCAGGTTCTATTTTAGACGATACGACACTCACCCTGGTATGTATAAAATATATGTCTGCATTAAAGGGTGAGTTGAATAGAGTTAGAAAATAGTTTTCCATGATGTATACGTATAAAAATATATATATATATATATATATCCTTTATGGAAACCTATATCGAGCAGTTTATTGTAGGTGTTAAATCAAACGAGTGCGTTTCAGTAATATACAGTGACAACAGAAGGCTCATGGGAGGATCCAGGGGGAGGGCGAATGACCCCCCCCCCCCCCGTTAAATCATGTTTTTGGCGGGGAGGCCCCCGTACATCCATGCTTGCCCCGCCCCCCCAACCCCCTCACCCCCACCCCCTCCAATTCCTGGACTAGCCTTAAGCCGTGTCCTGTTATTCAGGGAGGCAGCATGACTCCCTATTTCTGTATTCTTTATCATGTAATGAGGTAAAATGAGCTGCGATATGAGCCTCTTTTGTATCCTTAAAATTATAATTTGTCACGATCGCAAATAGCTAATATTCGTGATTTAATAAATGTTATCTTGAAGCACGTATGCCTCATACCTATCAGGATGTAAAATTTTGGGTTCCGATACCTCAAAATTGTTATTACTGGGAGCTGGTGAGTGATGTAACCGTACTGTTACTTTGGTTATGCAGAACTGTTGACAACTGTTATAAATTTGCAGCGTAACTGTTATTTCAGTTGCCCCCACACCACCAACTTGCTCACATCGTTGAATTTTAAATTTTAGCTTATTGTAAAAGGAGGATTTATTAAATATTTCCTATATTTATATAATATGTCCAAACTAATTACTGTTGTTGCTTGTTATTTCCTGTTCATAGCAATTTTATTAACAACAAGAGCAAACTGGTAAATACATCACATTTTGTGTTCTCATTCTCGAATTACGTCACCTCATAATGCTAGCATGGTACCATCTCAAATGACTAATAAGCATGATGTAATGTAAATAATATCAAGCATGTACGCCTGATACCTCCCAACACACTTTGTGTTATCTTCACTGTCCCATATTATTTTACCTCATATTTCTAAGTTGTTACCCTCTCAAATAAGTAATCAAATAAACACGATGTAACTTGTATTATCACGAAGAATATACGCCTCACACCTCTAAAATGCCGATACGCTATGTAATATAAGTGTTCTCTGCCTTGAAGTCCCATACATCACCTCAGAATTACATTATACATTACCATGAAGCACATTTGTTTCATGCCTCATAGAAAAAATGATACACTATATGTTCCCTTCACCGTCACATGCATCATCTCATAACTCCAATTTGTTACCGTCTCATATGACTTTTATATATGATGTAATATAAATTACCATAAAGCATAATATGGTCCCATACCTCTCAACAAAGATACACTGTGTGCCCTCTTCACTGTCACCATCCATCCCCCACCAACCCATTGTCCACACGTTAGTGTCAAGAGCAGCTCCCCTATAAACAGGGTTACTGCCAGCGCTGAGTAATGAGGTGTCGACACCAACTGCTCATAGCTGCTCACCCCTGCCCCCCCACCTGCCCCCACACTGTTCCCACCTGCCCCCAACCCTGCCCCCACCCTGTCCCTCATCCTGCCCTCATCCTGCCCCCACCCTGCCCCCACCCTGTCCCCACCCTGCTCCCACTATGTCCCTCAGCCTGCCTCTAACATACTCTCACCCTTCTCCATACCCTATCCCTTACCCTGCCCTCTTACCCTGCCATCTCACCCGGCCCTACCCCTGCTCCCTTACCCTATTCCTCACCCTGTCCCCTCACCCTGCCCCCTCATCCTGCCCCCTCATCCTGCCCCCCTCATCCTGCCCCCTAACCCCCTACTCATTACCCTACTCCTCAACCTGCACCTCACCCTGACCCTTCACCCTAACCCCTCACCCTGCCCCCACCCTGTCCCTCATCCTGCCCCAACCCTGCCCCAACCCTGCCCCCACATTGTCCCCCACCCTGCCTCTAACATACTCTCACCCCTTCCATACCCTTACCCTCACCCTGCCCTCTCAGCCTGCCTTCTCCCCCTGCCTTCCCCCTGCCCTCTTACCCTATCCCTCACCCTTACCCTCACCCTGCCCCTCACTCTGACCCCTCACTCTGACCCCTCACCCTAACCCCTCACCCTCTGCCCCGCACCCCCTGCCCCGCACCCTGCCCCGCACCCCCTGCCCCGCATCCCCTGCCCCTCACCCTCTGCCCCTCACCCTACCTCCTCAGCCCTACCCAGGTAAACGACCTACCACTGGTCAGAGGTGTCACCGGTGCACTGATACTGTCACCGTCTGAATGACGGGGCCTTAGTGCTAAAGGCCAGGAGGTGACCAGACGTCAGACCAGCTCACCTTAAGGCCAGAGCAGCTCACCAAAATGGACGAGCAGCTCATCTTAAGCCCCGAGCTGTTCTTATCCCAAAGTCTCTCCAAAAAAAGTGCCCATACAGAGGTGACAGGGAGGTCGGGGGCAGCTGGGGCAGGTAGTAGTTCTACCCCTACACGCCCATTCATGGCCCATTCACCACCCGTCACCCCTCCCCTCGGCCCTGTCTGACCCCTCCTGGCCGACTGACCCCTGGTCAAGGCTGGTCAGTCCTCCAGCACCAGCAGCCTGCCCCAGGTATCTGACCCCAGCTGGCGGGGAAGCCCCTCTGTCAACACCATGTGAACCGGACCGGAGGGAATGCCTGTTTTTACCACTGCCCCAGGTTTAGTATTGATGTGGTGTGACTGTAGTTCTGTGGAGTAAAGAAAGGAGAGAAAGCAGATGGTCGGCGTTTTATTTTGGTTTTTTAATCAGTTTCATTCTTCTGGAAGAAAAATCTTTTTTCCTGAGTATATAGCTCAAAATAAAAGGGAGTAGTCGGTAACTGTCATTAATAAATGCTTGCTACATGAAGGATCGAATCTATTAAATTTTGTCAAAGAGGTTTTGATAAGCTGGTAATAAATCCGAATCCTTGAATTCAATTTGAATTCAAGTGCCACTAAGAGCCCCTTAATAAATCAGGATCTGCTTTGGTTGTTTTTCATAAACGTTTTTCATAACTGTAGCGAGAGTCATTACGGTTGTATGAGGGGTTTGGGAGATCCGAAAATCCTGTAGGCTATGCTGACGTTTCAATATAAATTCAATACGTGCATTAAATCAAAGGGTGTAGAATCAAAGAGCCTCGTACTGACCAAAACTAATGAGTGACATAATTACATTATCTATAACTAATGTTTACATAATAAATAAGTCATTCTAAATTTTACATTTTGTAATATTATGTAGATTCCTGAGTAAAGATAAAGTGAAATATTACAAACAACCATACAGTAACAAAATTGTTATTACTTTTGTGATGGGGGAATTGGGGTTGGGTGTTTACCTTTTCCACCTGAGCTCGGATTCTAGCCTCAGTCCAACTGTTCTTGGTAACACCAGAGCTCAGCAGGACGACAGACATGAGTGCTCATTCGAGCCCAATGCAAAGTCATGGTATTGAAGACCAAGCAGAGGGCTCGTCCCTGGTGCTGGCTCCGATCGTGCTTCATGTTCTCGGTCTTCTTGTCCCCATTTTGTACCCTGTTTTTGTTCCCTCAGTTCGTGTCACTATCATTTAATTTCAAGTCCTAATTCCCCTTTTAAGCTAACTTGGGTCTAGTCTCACCACTCAGACCTCTATCTCCATCTGCATTAGTCATTTGGTGGTCCATTCTCAGGAAGAAAGGAGGTGCAAACACAGTGAGTACCAAAATGGAACTGTTTATTTTTGTATTACATCCCTCTTTATATGGCCCTGACTGGCCTGTTTGGCTAATTAACATCATTATGTATGGTCACTTTGACCTCCGCCGGGGTCACTTCTGGTCACTTACTTTTTCATACATGTTGGTCTCTCTTACAATACAATTTCATGTGCTTGGTTGCTTTCTTACAATTCGTGATTATGTTTTTGTGTCAACATTCTATTTCATACATTTACCAATTCTTTGTGATAACCAACTGTCCGATCTTTCACCAATATATGGCCTTTGAAACTTGTCCCTATAATCATGAATTATTTATATAAATTCATGACCCTTTTATGGATATTACAATCGACCCTGTATGCTATTCAATAAATATTCTAAAAGTATCAATATTAATGACAATAAAAAAGAATACTGCCTGGTGTTTCCAGTTTCACTTATACATCGACATTTAGAGAAAATATCGAATATGAGTGGAACTCCCATGGCAAGGAGGTATCCTCCCCAGGTTGTTACACCTTATTCCTTCCCATCAATATGCAAGCTTAAGTACAACAGTGGTACTATCTATTGATAAAAAAGTTGTACAGGCTTTATCCAAAAAATGGCAAGGAGATATCCGCACCATATCAGTCATATTTTTAAAGTCATTTAATGAATTTTCTTCGTCACATGGAATACATTTGACATAGAGATTGAACCTATAATTTCTGACCAAATTTGCCTCTGTTCGATATACCACACTGTGGAAAGGAGAGAGAAAATCAATAAAATGGTGGTGTCCTCTTATATTAGAGGTCTGGACAATTCAAACTATCAAATTTCATCAGCTATTGAAAGGTCGAATCTTCTTTTACAAAGAAAATACCCCCCATACCCCGAGGAATTGAGTGTTGAAGGGCTTGAATACAAAATAACTTGAAAAGAGCATATATCATATTGTAAGTACCAGGAGGTAGCAGGAGGTGGCACTTTGATCAATAAGTATATAAATGTCAACCTCAATGCTATGTCGCACTGGTTTTATTTTGAACGAGCTAAAGCCCCATACCTACTAAGCGATTTTACTGGGGACTGGGGACAGGCGACTGGCACAATCGGCCGATCCTTAGGATCGCCTGTCAGTATGGTATATTGAAATGATACATGTTTGATCTCAATTGCTGTTAAAAATCGGCCGACTCTACCAGTAGAATCGGCCGATTTTAGGGCTGATGAGTCGGCCAATCGTGTAAAAATCGCCTAGTGGGTATGGGGCTTTAAAGTTAAACATTGCCACATACAAAGGTCTGATGAGCAAAACTCTGACTTAACATGCAGACGTTAACTAACCGACTGTTTATCTAATCATTAAATTCATCACCCATTTGTCAACACATGACCTGGGGAGGGTAATTGATTATAAATCCAGAACTTATATGGTAGACATTGATCGCTTATCTTCAACATACAACCTAAAAGGACGAGTTAACGTTCAACCGTCACAACCAAGAATGAGGAGGCAGAGGTGTGATCAATATAATATTTTTATAGTAATCACGTTCTATTAAAAAAGCTCCTAAAATTTATATGCGTGCAGTACCTTATTTTACAGATTTCGATACAGGTCACCAAGAATAGAGAATGCTTTTAAGTCAATGGTATTTCAGAATAAATTATTATATTAATGGATGCCAAAATTTAACTTTTCTGGTCTATGGCATTTTGTCCGCCCATCTTTCGAACTTTTTTTTCTTGTATTATTTACTGTTTTACTAGGTATGTTTTTTTGGATGAGTTTCAATACACATGCTCGGCATAGGGGCCACGTCCTTCTTTTGATAGATATAAATGGATGAACTTAAACAGATACATAAAAATATAAAAGATAACCTTGGTTTTGCAGGAAGGCTTTCACATAGATGGAGTCCATACACGTGCCACACAAAGCTAGCTTTGTATCATTTGAATGTCCCCCTACATGCACAGTTTGAAAATGATCTCCCTTTCGTTTTTCAATCAGCATGGGTATATTGAAGCAGCTTTCAATACACAACGACTGCTACACAAAACAATAGTCCTTCTGATTCAGAAACTTTGTTGTGAATTTTCCATGATTCTGCCTTTTGTTGCGGAACTCCTATGGCATCGTATTTCTTTCTCTACACGATAAATATAGTAATAATACGTTATCCTTTATGCGGGTATACTTTGATCTACTTGAATGGATTCGTCCTGCTTTGAGAAAGAGGCTATAGGTACCTCTTTATCAAATGTACAATTCAATCAACATTTCTGACAAGCAATTTAAGTACATAACCTCAGGCTACCCTTTCGATGTATAAAAATGCCATTGCACAAGCTTCTGACTTATTTGTGTTTTGCGGTTTGTACTGCAGCAATTTGTGTCTTGGATGCAACAATTACCATCGAGTTGTGATAGAATAGACCTGTCCACTTTGGGATGTATTGCTGGCATGATACAGAGGTCGGACATAATTGCAGTTTTCTCAAAGTCAGGCACTGACACAAATCTGAGTGAATGAGTTAGTACTTGTGTTTTCTAGGTCAATAAGTTGTTGATAAATGAGGATGAATTATTATTTTCTCTCAATTAGGTAATCACCTCCATTTTAGGTGAACAAAAATAAGGTATATGTTTTTGTGATTTTAGGGTTGGACATTGTGAGCAAAGCTGAAGGGCTTTAACACTGTTCCCTATGGGAAAATGCCATTTTTGCTTTCCAGTCCTACAGCTACATATTTAACATCATATTAAGAGTAAAAGCTTATAAAGTTGCATTTTGGGTAATAGTACTAGGAAAATTACTTTGAACCAAGTATGATGAACATTTTTCTAAAAATATTGATATCATTGAAATAAGGGGTGGGCTAGTTGGCAAAGTGGACAGGTCTATTATCATACAGGCGCGATTTTTATTGCAAGCAGGAGAAAACTAAGTAATAGCATTCGTGCTATGAGACAGGTTTCCATGCCATCAGATGCGATTATTTTTTCCCAAAACCCTTATGGCTGAGACAAAATGGATCCAACATGTTGGTTATTTTTTTCTCTAGCGATTTTGGATCCAATTCCCATCTGAATCCATTTCTCATCCTTTCTCATCAAGTCTCCAATATTCTATGGAAGCATTCCTCATCAGATGTTATTCAAACTTTGTCGCTAAGCTAACTGAAACTGATTTCTTAGATTTCAGTGCTCAGTATTGAACTTTTGTCTGTTTACATCAGAATCAGAATTAGAATCGGCAAGCAACGTTATCCGGTTTCAGACAGCCAATACAGCCAATTCAGAAGAACGTGTACTGTATCGTCCAAAACAAACGAACAACTTTGCTAAATACAAAATGGGGGGAAATATCGACTAGCTATTATATAACGGGATGTTATACTAATATTGGTAAATCATATAACTATGGAGTTTATATAGTAATCAATAGAACGTCATTGATTTCTTTTACAGAAATGATACTGTTTTCTATGTAAATATTTTTTACATATATGACATTTCTTGTGTTAGATTAATCATCATGTTGCTTTACTACGTGAAGTTTACAAAATAGCATGACTTTTGAACAATTTATTCACAAGTTTTGAGATCTCTGCCCGTATCTAGATCTCTGAAAGGTTCTACCACCCAGAGCTTCAAATCAAGGAATATGGGAGTACCCAGCCCCCTAATTGCCCACACATGTATCTACAACAGTAGCTGGGCACGTGAACGTGTCATCTCAATAGATTATTTTAACATCTTTGTGGCATTTGTTATTTCCAGGTCCCCTAGCCACCTTCATGCTTGCCACTTCTGAACAGCAGCCTGGTGTTTACGTCAGAAGTCTTTAAGTGAGGACTGGAAAAGCAGCCCAAGAAATAGTTTTCACACATACTGGCTGTATACACAGCTGGCTACAGATAAGGTCGCCATACTTCTAACACACAAAAAACATTTCCCTGTCAGAGGAAGATAAAACCTAGTGTAATCCCACTAGCATTTCCAATGGGGTTTTTTCCGTTTCTTTAAATCCAGCTTTCTATTGTGCACAGTATCCAATGTTTTTTTCCGTTTCTTTAAATCCAGCTTTCTATTGTGTATGGTATAATAAATGTTATTCAAACACAAAGAGGAAAATAAAACCTAGTACAATGCTACTGGTTTTTCATAGTCTTGTTTTGTTACATACACACAGTTAACTTTTACAATGTATGGCTTTTACTAAGCAACGTTTGACGTAAAACATGTGTGATGTGATTGTGCCGTCTGCAGTGTATTATAAGCCACATTGTGTTAGATGATGCTATAACAATACACGAACAGAAACACAATTTATCATATAGATTCACGTGTTTTATGAGCTATTATCTCCATTGTTAGAATGCTTACAGTAAATCCGTAGGATTGCATCAAAAACCTAAACCAATTAAGATGCAAATGAAGCATTCATTTATTTGTATTGAAATGTGGCAACACGAGTCTCTGATAAATAATCATGAAAAAAAGCTTATATGTACATTGGAATGTAATTAAATTAACATGTATATAGCATTTAAAGATGCATTTCCACTCTTTATTATGAGAGGAACACCAGTCTTTCCATCGAAAAAAACTCAGTAACATTCATGTTTTATGGAATGGTCAGACGGCCATCTGGCTCATACTAATGGCTCTTTTGAAGGTCTTAACAGTAAGTGCCATCGCTGCTTCTTGTTTAAGCGACTACCTCTTTCCCACAATGAGGTGGCAGGTGTAGTCCTTAAGTACCACACTCACCTCATACACCATTCCATTCCAAACCAGAAGAAAAGTGCACAATATCCGGCTATAGAAGGCTATAGAATGGTGTCCCAGAGGGATGGATGTTCGTTGGTATGTATGGATGTTTTATTGTCAGTGACAAATAAGGGCATTTATCATTCGCAATGACTTTCACAATAGTCCAGGGGCATTTGTCAAAAAAAGAGCAAATGCATGTTTTTGTTCAAACTGATCTTAATTGTACCTAGATATATTCCTCTGACCCTCTAGTATTAGGAAAGTTTTGGTGGCATTTTTTCTTTTGAACATAAGTGTCAGATATTGACCTCTCAAGGTCACAAGGTCAGAAATCCTCTATTTTCCTCTATTTGTTGACCATGTCTGTGATATAGATTTAATCTTCAAGAAAACATATACAAAGCAATATCTGAAGCCTATGTTATTTTCTAGATACATTTGATTAATGAAAGTCAAGGTCAAGGTCATTTGAAGAAGCTGTAAAGGGTGACAAATGTTACAAAAGTGAACCTCATGTTACACTGTTCTCGTTTATTTCATATCTTTAAATGAATCATAGTAAATGATGAAGGAAAGTGATAGTCAACACTGTTTACACCATGAAAGAACAGCAATTTCAGATTAAAAGTGAACAATTTTCTACTTATTGACAATTTAAGAAAAAAAGAAGAAATTATGGAAAATATCAGAAAATTCTTCAAGCTTTAAAATGTTGCTGTAATCTTACATAGGCATATTATTTCTTGATGTAATGACCTCCAAAAGGTCAAGGCCATTCATATATATCAAAAATGTGAAACATTCTCAAGAATACAAGTCATAAGAACTAAGATATATATTTCATAGTCAACCTGCCAAGTCCCAAAAAATGAAGTACAAAGCCACTCAAAGTTACTTGTGTTCATGCCAAAAAAAATTGTAAAAAAGAGGGTAGTTATCATCAAAATTAGGATTCTGATGTTTATACCTTATAATTTGACCTTCAAGGTCACCTACAAGGTCATCAAGGTCAAATTTGTAAAAATGTAGTGTCTACTCCTGGCTTTCAGGAAAAGTCAAGATAATTGAGTTGTGATGTTCAAACTAAGTTCTACAAGCACTCTGGTCTTCAATTTAAACATGGACATAGTAGAAAACTGAATAAAAATGTCACATTTTTCTCAAATCTCCCGCGTCAGTTTTCTAATGTACATATTGACCTTATAGATACTATTTTTATGCTTAAAAGTATTAAAACATGATGAATTAAGACAAAAGTATAAGTTATTTTATCCTTTGACCTTGATGATGGCCTTCAAGGTCACAAAAGCCAAACAAAGTTTCTGTCATATTCTAGATACAAAACAAGGCTGTGCTCTGTGGAGTATGTTGTACAGTAGGCCATACAAAATGTGCTTTAAGTTACATGATACCTTATTTTATCATGTTGAGTTAGAGAAATAATGTTTATTTACTAAAGTTTTATGGTTTTGATTATTAAAAAGTAAAATCTCTTTTGATCATGGAAAAATGCAGATCATAGCTAGTGTTGCTCAATGTCAACACATAATTGTTGTAGTCCAAACTTATCTACAATAAAACTGAACTTCTCAGCTTTTCATGACTATCACATGACCCATTAGGTTGATTATACAAGTGGCATCTTGCTATACTGACTTATAAACTAATAACCTATTACCCAAATACATAAGGTTCATGTTAACATTATACTCTGAAAAAACAGCCCTTTGCATTAGACTCTACTTTATAATAATGTTTAAATCACAATTTACAATGCATTGAGAGAGACCTAAAGTCACCAGAAATGAATGAACTTTGACATTTCTTAGAGTTAATGCATAGGTAAGTTCAAATCTTGAAAAAATCAATTTGTCCTTGCTGACCTTGAAAGTCACTTTCAAGGACACAACTCAGTGTGGTATCCACAAAGGTCTTGTTCTATACTCATTGCCTTGCTAATATGATGAAAAAGGTATGAATTAGCCTAAAGAGCATGATTGTATGAACAAATTTGGCATTGGCCTATGTATTTTAAGGTTTGCTGAGAAAAGAGCTAAAACACTCTAGAGAGGCTCTTCATTCATGTTTGAATTGAAAGTTACAGTGGCTCCTGAAGAAAAACTATCAATCATAATATCACAAACATTAGATTTCTTGAAAGGTATTTGATTATAGATTTGAAATAATTGATAAAATAATTTTGATCTTTTTGACCTTGAAAGTGACCTTCAAGGTCAAATCTTTGTGTGGCTTTCACCCCTATCTTTTTACCTAGAATATTCTTGAAACCACTAGCTAGAATGATCGCCATTATCTAAAAATGCCTATAGATATTTCATTTATGATTTTGGTGGGTTGACTACAAGGCAAAAAGAGAGTTAACTTCTAAAGTGGCCTTTAGATGACCATTTGCCCTTAATAAATGACCTTTGCATTACAGAATTTTAAAAAAGCATGTATCCTTTTACATTTAGCTGATTTCATTTTGTACCCTTTACCAGTAATTTATGTTTTATGATTTTTTACATTATTTTCATACTTTTTTTCTTTGATGACCTTGAAATGTATTTCAAGGTCAAAAGAAAAAATGCCACCAAAACTTTTTGTGATCAGAACGATCCATAGATAAAAGATTATCTTGTTAGAAAGACCTTCTAAACGAAACATAAAACTTTACATAGGCCCCTGGACTACAAAGTACATGCTCGGGCATGCCCAGGCGTACATGTACGTACGCCATTTTGTCTTCCTTCAACAGGAAAGGACAGTTTGATATTTACAGCAAACTTTATTGAAATGTTGCATATTTACAGCAAACTGAAACTTTAAGTGAAATAACCAAAGCTATAAATTGCATTTCATGATAATACGTGAACTTATCATCCTGCTATAGAAAGGATTGCTATGCTGAGAAACAAATCATTCTTTTATCATTATTAATGGCTATGACTAGCTTGCACCTGAGCATGCATGTAAATCGGCATGACAGGAACATACATGAGGCTATAAAACATTACCCATTCGTGTCAGTGTCACCCTAGCGTAGCTCAGGTTAACCTTACGTTCTGCCCTAAGCCACTATGTCCCATACCCATAAGGCTGAGTCGGCGAACAAATAAGCGAAGTTTTACCAACATAACTGGCTGATTCTTGCACCGATTCTGATATTAAAATCTACACGTTTCGGTGCTAATATCTGCTGATTATCTTCTAGGAATCGGCCTATTTTACTACTGATCAGTGGACCGACTTGGGTAAAATCACCTAGTGGGTATGGGCTTAGATCACAGGCCATAGATTTATAAACCATTAATTGTCTATGTGCCATCCGCGCAACCTGCTCCTGGAAAAACACCCGTCAGTCTTGGTCTGGAGGAGATGATCTATGATGACATCTTTCTCTGGATTCTTGTAGGGACATACCCGCTACGCTGTTCTTATCAAGTCAGCCATCTGATCGGCGCTAAAATCTGCAGATTCTACCTGAACAATCAGCCAACTTTAGCATCGATTCATATAAAAGATTTACATTTCAAAATTGCATACTGATTGATGATTTGATTCGGTGCCAAAGAAAGATAAATTACGCAGAAAAATCAGCTGATTTTAGTGCTAATTGGTTGACGGACTTGGTTATATTCGCTTAGTTTGCATTGTGCTTTAGTGTGGGATCTGTAGGCCTAAGGAATCTATCTTGGGCAGATCCCGGAGTGCCCCTACCCGCTCCTCGCTAATGACTTCTGATAGGTGAAATGTTACAACACGTCTTGCCTGTAGGCACATGATAGTAGGTCATTTTCTGCACTAATCCTCCCTTTTTGTATGCAATTGCGTGCGCTCGTAACAGATTGTTATGTAGTTTGTAATAGTTTAAAAGTACATGGCAACCCCTTTTCTGAAAAAAATAATTGGCGCGTGTATCTTGGGAGCAGGTGAGAAAGTGAGTCGAAACTGTTGGTTGCTCGGTATTGATAGTGACATGACAAAAAAGAGACCTTGACAACAAACAGACTGTGGCCATGGATACAATATGGCAGCCTGTCGACGTCCTTGTCCCAATATCGTACTAGCTTGGCTACATATACAAGTACCTGATATACAGACTTGACAGTTGAGGGATTATCTGTTTTAGTTCACTAGCTACTGCCACCTGGCCTAACCATTTTTGATTCACTATTTACTAGTGCCCTTGTCACAGTTATTTGACAAGGGAGCTTTATAATATTGAATCCTCAAAAAATATTAATGACCTGTCCATGCTCCGGCCAAAGATGACCATCACACAAGCCACCATGATCACATAGCCATAGAGAGCAGTTGTATGATATAGATTACATAGTGACACCCTCAAGACCCTGTTTGACAAACCTTTACTGACGAATCCTACTTTTCTTTATCCTTTTCAAAGTAGAACAACATCCCTAACACTAACAGACTGTTTTTTAAAGTATCACTTTAATTCTATTTTGAAATTACAGCGATGTTAACATCAAACCCTTGTCATAGATATCAGTTTGAATATATCCTAGCATATGTTTTGTGTCTTCTGTCCTTGAAGCCTAGCTGATGTTGCGATAGATACCCTTACTATGATGATTATGATAATAAAGATACACAGAATTGTACTTTTCTACAAGATGTAAGAAATTATACTGTACACCCTAAATAATTTTATAAGTGATCGAAATTTTATCGTACCTGTCAAAAGGTTATCCGGATCCATATGAGAATTGTTGGAACTGCCAAGCTGAACACTGACATCAGCATGTTGACCGCATGTGCAAACGCCCCAAAGAGGTGGCCAGCAATACAGTGGGAGGCACTGACCGCTCTCTACTCAATTTGTTGGTCAAACATCATAATGCCCATGCCCAATGCCTGACCAGCCCACTTTAGCCAGAGACAGAGATGGTCAGTGATAGGAGCCTGTTTGATTTGACGGCCAGTTGTTTTCCATCACCCACATTACATTCACTGTCTCATAAATAAAATTCAGGCGTCTGCCCTCTTCCGCCCTGTTGTATTTTTTTATTCTCCGGAACATATGTTTGTCGGAAGGCTATGCATTTGTTGGGAAGCCAAGTAGAATTAGATTGCTCCAATGGTGGAACATAGGGGCTTAGGGCAGAAGTGACTTTTGATGGCTGGCGCTGTAGATAAAGGAGACTTTTTTCTTTAATATTTCACAAACCTTTTTCCCACGCCTTTTCGTTTCTGATTCTATGCAGCGTGATTCTGTTATATCAACCAATACAAACACCCAGTTGGTATGAATCAATGTTTGAATGTTTATAACTCAGGAACATGCGTTTCATGCTTGGAACTTTGTTTGTCTCTCCTATTAGAGCATTGTAAACTGTTATTACATCATTGATACTACAGCTGAAGGGGTTAACAAATGTTAAAGTATTTTGTCAAAACAATATTCCATTTTATCATTGACAGGTACACAAATGCCTATTACTAAGGAAAGAAAGCCTCTGTACACGACACAACGCAGATCAACGATTGAAAACACATGGTCTTTCATGGGTTTTCACGGGATACTTGGCCAGGGTGATAAACGTATAATGGCAGTATTAAGTTAACCCCCATGCTGATCCTGTAAGATCTGAGTTTTGTCAAACAGTTTCTGGGAGGAATGGATGACAGTACGAAAAAGCCGAGCCTTTAAACCTGAAAAGTTTTCCTAAAAAAATGTTACAAATGTTACTTATAGGAACATTTCTTTCTTCCAGAGCCATACATTCAGTGTAAAATGTTTTTCCTCATACAAATACAACTTACAGTTTTCTCAGGGACTGGGAGGCTCACTACAGACTTAGGAATGCCATAGTTACTTTACAGATTGAGAATACCCCCAGGTCTTGTGGTATGAATGCAGTTAATGGCAATTTATAAATCGCGCCGCAATAAGGGAGATGACAACCTTTATATATATATATATATATATATATATATATTACAAAAGTCGCCCCTGACGTCCTATGCAGTATTCCCATCCTCGGGGTATACATCTTTTGTTTCCTTTTCATTAACTCCAACCGACGTTTTACTTAGCCCTCTGTTTTACGCTCATTAACGAAAAAAAGGTGAGGAATTTGTGTGCACTGTGCTGTATGTATCGGATAGAAATTTCCCTCTATGAGTTTAAATGTATTCTTTTGAAATAAATCGTGCATGAAAAAGTAATTCTGGTGGGGCTATTGAAAGAAAACTTTTGTAGGGATCGATTTATGTAAACTTAATTTCTATTAAGCTTTAAACCCTGAAAGTCCGTTGTTTTTTGGTCTGACGAAGCGTATTTCTATATAAGACTTATGGTCTCCATACAATTAAATAAGCGGATTCGAACCTCAAATTCGTAATAGGAAATAAATCTCCATTCATATAAATGTACCCAAGAAAAACTCAACTCCTCATATCAAATAACGCCATAGTGTTGGACCGTGTGAATGTGGCCTATGCAGAAGAACTTAAAGGTATTAAGCAAACAGACTTTTGCTTACGGCTCGGAGACACCTCATAGGGTGTCTTTAACAGGTAAACTTTGTTTTATTGTTCTATAACCTGTAGCGCCTTTTCAATTCTGTTTTTTTCAATTATGGCAAGCTCAGGCCATATATGGCGATAATAGGAAGATAACAACTTACATTTTTGAGGGAATTATTGAGGAAATGATTTTATTTCCCATGTTGCTTTGTGAAGTTTCTGGTTATATAAGAAATAAGCAGAGGATATTTTCACACAACATTGCAGTCTCTTATCATTCATTGAAGCAATCTATCTCAAGAAGATTCTTTCATCTGGCTTTCCTGTTATCTTATATCCACCGTAAAACCCTTTCTGAAGTGGTAAAATAAAAAATGGGTGATCAAGAAAATGCACTTTAGGGTTATCCTTCGGTTGCCGGAGACAAGGATGGCTTATATAGTTATTTTGTCCAACCACTGTCCATCCCGGGATATATCCAAAGTGGGATGGGCTTAATAAGCACCACGTAAGTAAAGCATCACGTGAATACCTAGAAGGAAAAACAGGATAAACGTATATATATATATATATATATATATATATATATATATATACGGTTGGTTATTGAATACCACAGTGCCATGCAATGAAGGCTTGAATCTCATAAATATTAGAAGTCAGATTGGTTGTACGATATCCATAGAATACCCGAAACTAGTAACAGTTGAACAACACCCAAAGTAATAACTGTTAAACACCCTCAACTATTGACAGTTGAAAACACCCGACTAGTAACTCAGAAACGTCCTAGTAACAGATGAGTTGGTGGAGATCCAGAGCATATCCTAAAATAGAAATAGTTCAAAAACATGCCAGGTTCACCATGCACTTTCGGTAAATGAAAGTTCAAAATGTTGGTAACGTGTAAACAGAAACCTCACAAAGCAACATGGGAATAAGTTGGTAAAGTAATAATGGAGGAAAGCCGTCTTTTCAAATACGAACCACGTCGCTGCCCACAGCTTCTTTTCTTGAAACAGGAACAAACTCTTTTTTGAAATTGATATGACTTCACTTATTAAAATCAAGAGTTTGGGGTTACAGATTAATGTTGCGAACCACATCAACGGCATTCTTAACTGCATCTTTTTAAGTATTATTAAAGTCAGAGCTCAAGATAGGTTGCCCACAAACTGGAAAAACACTGTTTCACTTGTCATTGTAATAACAGATTAAACTAGGTATTTTCATTAAAGTTGCATTAACTATTATTATTGTACTTAAAATACTAATAAGACCTTTCGTATGGCAAATGCTATACCTGTACACTGACCTTTACTGGTACAATATATTTTCGAATGTGACTGAACATATTTGAATGAATGGTATTTATTGGGCCATTATTATTTCAGCAATGTTTAAATAAGTTTATCCTAGGTTTTCTTGATTTTCAATTAAGACAAGAAAAATTCCTCAAAGGGTATCTAGCCCCAGGAAGAATACAAAGAAACCTCAATGCTGATTTCTTAGAAATTGTGCAGATCGAGTCACATGATCACCTTTTGGTGATTACAATGAGTCAATCGTAACCACATGGCTATTATAGAGATCCGATATTCATCAATTTTAAGGAAAGCTGATGTGTTTTTATGATCCATGGACGTTATCTAAAGCAGATGCGGCGTAAATATTTGTTTCTTGTTTGGCACTTGGGAATGTGAAACCTATAAATTAACGAATCTGGTGGCAAGGCCAATTTTGGAGATGTGATGCTATCTGCACAATTTCCACAGCACTGACCTTCAGTCTTCAATATCCATCCACCTAAGTGCTCAAAGTCCATGGAGATGATGGGTCCCTTCTGTTAGTGTCAGAAGCCTCCCCTTGACCCCTCAACACTGCGCCATATTTGACGATTCAGCTCAGTGAGGGCGATATGCCAACTCCAAGTCAACACTGCAACCACCAGCTGCTATCAGCTTGATAAAGCCCAGTTCACACCATATCACTTCTCCCACTAAGCTAGACTAGTGTGATGAATGGCCAATTCAGGGAAACTGTTATATCTCGGGTAAAAATGACTGGTTTCTAAAATGAAACACAAAGAAAAGGAAACCTGTTTAATAAGTTGTTTATTCATCGTCTTCACGTTTACACATGATCTTCCAAACTAGTTGGTATGATTTATATTTTCTCTCTAGAAAAGAAAATCAGAGACGGAAATCTTGTTTGTGAACTTTACAAGTAGGAAATACATGCACAATTTTTCAAGATGTCACCATATAGTACTGCAAGTATTAGAACCAAAATAGCGAGAGAGTCTATAATGATGTTTGTACTATCTTGTTTCATAGATAAGAGACTAAATTCGTTTCACACCCTGAAGGTATTTCTGGTTCATTTTTGTGCAGATTCAGGTCAACTATGCACAATTCAAAATGTCTTACTGGCGGACCATACTGTACGCACCGTAGACATAACACTGCAATAGGTTAAATTGACAGACTGAACCATTTTTACCCAATATCAGTTTCCCATCATCACAGTGATTAGAAACTAAATCACAATGGCTAAAATGGATATCTAAGACATAACGAATAACAATAATCAGAGTCCAATATAATTATACCACAAAAGAGGCATTCGGGTCAGAAACAAATTGACTATAAATTTCATTCTTTGTTTGTTTAAATGTTGTCATAACCGTTGCAGCCGGAAGAATTGTAAAGTGTGAATAAGGCCAGGGTATTGTATGGGTATTTGGTGGGTTTTTTGTGGGTCATGCCCAGTCCAAACCAAGGGGTGGCTGCCGTCTTATTTGTTGAGAAGGTCCACTGCCTGAGCAGCTCACACTTGCTCTACTTGACTCACCCCTGGGGAGGGCTGAAGGTCTGGGGTCAGCCAGGTTCTGAGATCTCCAGCCACTCCAGACAGTGGGAGGGACTATAGGGCTCTGAAAAGTAGACTTGGTATTGGGAGCAAAGGTCGCACTGCAATGAGTATAAGAAACAGACTTGTCTATTAATATTCACCATCAGGTTTTCATATTCACCAAGATTGATTACTTTATTTTAGTGATTAAAATAAGTATCCGAAAGGCAACAACTAACAGTAATCTTAGTCCAATACTATTAACAGCTACGACTTAGCTGTTTCTATACCATATGATGCTATATTTATGGTTAACTAGATTTGGTATTTTGATAACTTGAATAAAAAGATCAATTATGCCTACTAAAAGGCTTAATAAATTTATTTCATAGGCAATGTCAATGGCGTTGTTATACCATGGGGGAAGCATCCAGTTCTTTGGAAATGGTGTCCTGCTTTAACCTCATCAAGTATGTCACTACATTCCAACCATGGCCAAGGAGACATGTGTCAGTCATTTACCAACTCATCCCTAGGGTTGATGTGATGATGCGAACCTCACACACAAAAACAAACACTAGTAAAAATGCGACGCTTTGTAAATGCATTGCAGACTGCCAAATCACAGCCTGGGAATTGGGAGTTTGTCCTCCGTTCCCTGCCTACCACGTTATGGGAGTCTGTCCCTCTCACCCCGCTATCACAGCCTGGGGGTGGGGAGCCTGTCCTCTCCCACCCCTCTATCACAACCTGGGAGTGGGGAGTCTTTCCTGTCCCACCCCTCTATCATAGCCTGGAAGTGGGGAGTCTTTCCTGTCCCACCCCTCTATCATAGCCTGGAAGTGGGGAGTCTTTCCTGTCCCACCCCTCTATCATAGCCTGGAAGTGGGGAGTCTTTCCTGTCCCACCCCTCTATCATAGCCTGGAAGTGGGGAGCCTTTCTTCTCCCTCCCACCCCCTATCACAGCCTGGGAGTGGGGATTCTTTCCTCTCCCACCCCTCTATCATAGCCTGGGGTGGGGAGCCTGTCCCCTCCCACCCCCCAATCACAGCCTGGGAGTGGGCAGTTTGTCCTCTCCTACCCCCCTATCACAGCCTGGGAGTGAGGAGTCTTTCCCCTCCCACCCCTCTATCATAGCCTGGAAGTGGACAGTCTGTTCCCTCCCACCCCCCTATCACAACCTGGGAGTGGGGAGTCTGTTTTCTCCCTCCCCCTATCACAGCCTGGGAGTGGGGAGTCTGTCCTCTCCCACCCCACTATCATAGCCTGGGAGTGGGGAGCCTGTCCTCTCCCACCCCACTATCATAGCCTGGGAGTGGGGAGCCTGTCCTCTCCCACCCCACTATCATAGCCTGGGAGTGAGGAGCCTGTCCTCTCCCACCCCACTATCATAGCCTGGGAGTGGGGAGTCTGTCCTCTCCCAACCCCCCTATCATAGCCTGGGAGTGAGGAGCCTGTCCTCTCCCACCCCACTATCATAGCCTGGGAGTGGGGAGCCTGTCCTCTCCCACCCCACTATCATAGCCTGGGAGTGGGGAGCCTGTCCTCTCCCACCCCACTATCATAGCCTGGGAGTGAGGAGCCTGTCCTCTCCCACCCCACTATCATAGCCTGGGAGTGGGGAGCCTGTCCTCTCCCACCCCCCTATCATAGCCTGGGAGTGAGGAGCCTGTCCTCTCCCACCCCACTATCATAGCCTGGGAGTGGGGAGCCTGTCCTCTCCCACCCCACTATCATAGCCTGGGAGTGGGGAGCCTGTCCTCTCCCACCCCACTATCATAGCCTGGGAGTGAGGAGCCTGTCCTCTCCCACCCCACTATCATAGCCTGGGAGTGGGGAGTCTGTCCTCTCCCACCCCACTATCATAGCCTGGGAGTGGGGAGTCTTTCCTCTCCCACCCCCCTATCATAGCCTGGGAGTGAGGAGTCTGTCCTCTCCCACCCCACTATCACAGCCTGGGAGTGGGGAGTCTGTCCTCTCCCACCCCACTATCACAGCCTGGGAGTGGGGAGTCTTTCCTCTCCCACCCCCCTATCACAGCCTGGGAGTGAGGAGCCTGTCCTCTCCCACCCCACTATCATAGCCTGGGAGTGGGGAGTCTGTCCTCTGCCATCCCCTATCATAGCCTGGAGTGGGGAGTCTTTCCTCTCCCATCCCCTATCACAACCTGGGAGTGAGGAGTCTGTCCTCTCCTACCTCCCTATCACAGCCTGGGAGTGAGGAGTCTGTCCTCTCCCACCCCCCTATCATAGCCTGGAGTGGGGAGTCTTTCCTCTCCCACCTCCCTATCACAGCCTGGGAGTGGGGAGTACTAGTCTTTCCCCTCCCACCCCCTATCACAGCCTGGGAGTGAGGAGTCTGTCCTCTCCCACCCGACTATCATAGCCTGGAGTGGGGAGTCTTTCCTCTCCCATCCCCTATCACAGCCTGGGAGTGAGGAGTCTTTCCTCTCCCATCCCCTATCACAGCCTGGGAGTGAGGAGTCTGTCCTCTCCCACCCCCCTATCATAGCCTGGAGTGGGGAGTCTTTCCTCTCCCATCCCCTATCACAGCCTGGGAGTGAGGAGTCTTTCCTCTCCCATCCCCTATCACAGCCTGGGAGTGAGGAGTCTGTCCTGTCCCACCTCCCTATCACAGCCTGGGAGTGGGGAGTCTGTCCCCTCCCTCCCCCCAATCACAGCCTGGGAGTGGGGAGTACTAGTCTTTCCCCTCCCACCCCCTATCACAGCCTGGGAGTGAGGAGTCTGTCCTCTCCCACCTCCCTATCACAGCCTGGGAGTGGGGAGTCTGTCCCCTCCCACCTCCCTATCACAGCCTGGGAGTGAGGAGTCTTTCCTCTCCCACCCCCTATCACAGCCTGGGAGTGGGGAGTCTGTCCCCTCCCACCCCCCAATCACAGCCTGGGAATGGGGAGTACTAGTCTTTCCCCTCCCACCCCCTATCACAGCCTGGGAGTGAGGAGTCTGTCCTCTCCCACCTCCCTATCACAGCCTGGGAGTGGGGAGTCTGTCCCCTCCCACCCCCCAATCACAGCCTGGGAGTGGGGAGTACTAGTCTTTCCCCTCCCACCCCCTATCACAGCCTGGAAGTGAGGAGTCTGTCCTCTCCCATCCCCTATCATAGCCTGGAGTGGGGAGTCTTTCCTCTCCCACCTCCCTATCACAGCCTGGGAGTGAGGAGTCTGTCCCCTCCCACCCCCCAATCACAGCCTGGGAGTGGGGAGTACTAGTCTTTCCCCTCCCATCCCCTATCACAACCTGGGAGTGAGGAGTCTGTCCTCTCCCACCCCCCTATCATAGCCTGGGAGTGGGTAGTCTGTCCTCTCCCACCTCCCTATCACAGCCTGGGAGTGAGGAGTCTGTCCTCTCCCACCCCCCTATCACAGCCTGGGAGTGGGGAGTACTAGTCTTTCCCCTCCCATCCCCTATAACAACCTGGGAGTGAGGAGTCTGTCCTCTCCCACCCCCCTATCATAGCCTGGGAGTGGGTAGTCTGTCCTCTCCCACCTCCCTATCACAGCCTGGGAGTGAGGAGTCTGTCCTCTCCCACCCCCCTATCACAGCCTGGGAGTGGGGAGTACTAGTCTTTCCCCTCCCACCCCCTATCACAACCTGGGAGTTGGTAGTCTGTCCTCTCCCACCCCCCTATCACAGCCTGGGAGTGGGGTATACATCTTTAACCAACAATATAAATCGATTAAGAGTAGAAGCTAAGACTTAACTGTGTATATCACAAAGGGCTTAAAATTAATTGTAATTTATGAAGGAAAAAACACAAATATAGCGCCTGCTATTTGGTTATTCCTTTTTTTACCAATGGAGATCAGCGCAAATGATTACGTTAATAATTCAATGAAGACCAACAAAGAAACCGTTTTCTTTTATAGAACTTCCACCTTTTTAAATGAAATAATTTTGCTTTGTTCAATTGGATCTGACGTTGTCGAACAATAACATAATTAAGATATTTTTCCTACTTTATATATATAGATATATGGGTTGATATATCCAATTGATCCGTAATATGTACAAAACCATCGTTTACATCGAGTTTAGTTTGCATATTGTCCAGACTGAAAACAAATCTGTCTAACAAAAAGCTTGTATGTGTGGTACTAAACCAGTGCTCGGGAAAAATCCTGGCCGACTCGGGCACTTTTTTGGCTTTGGCAACGTAATGAGACTATGGAGGGAGCACAGTGTAGACAGTGGAGAGTAATAAGGTTTAGGGCCTGTCCCACAGTGGGCTGTACTACCTCATCCATTAAGGTCCTATACACTGCTGCTCTGGCACAGATGGAGAGAGATCCACAGCCGGCTTACCAAACAAGGCCACCGCCAGTATGATCAGGCCACTCAGATGATGCACGAGGACCTCCGATGCCAAAATATGATGGGTTTTCATCCTCCTGAGATTGTATTATCTTCAGGGTGTAGTGGGTAGGTTGCAGGGGAAACAAAACCATTGAGTTATCTGTTTAAAAGATTCAATTAACTTTTGCCTCTTGAACTGAAAAGGCCGGATACTTAATAAGAATTGGGTCTACACACACACACACACACACACACACACACACACACACACACACACATATATATATATATATATATATACATAATTATATATGGTTGTGTGGTGGTTTTTGTGTGCGTGTTTTTGTGTGTTTGTTTACATTGTGTGTAATCTTTAGTTTTCTGAACAGTAAAGGCGGGATATGTAATAAGAATGGGGTTTATATATATATATGTGTGTGTGTGTGTGAACGTGTGTCTGTGTCTGTGCGTACATTTTAGTCTTCTGACTTGTTAAGGCCGGAAATTCCTATTGACAAATTTCCTTCGTTGTTCTCGACCACACGTTTTGCCCCAGTAAGCTCGACCCTACCCATTATCCCTATAGGTCAACGCCTGATACCGACTCAAGTCCTTTACAGACCAACCCCAGAATGTGCCGATGTATAATGCGCATTCTGGGGCTAGTCTGTAAAGGGTATCAGTGTCCTGACAACTACCAAACCCAACCCCATCTGTACCCTTGACGTGTACCAGATAGCTGACAACAACCCTAGTCTGAAGCCGTGTTCACATCCAATGATCAATCCGTTATGAAAATGATTATGACTGCATATCGAGAGGAAGTCGATAAAATCAGAATGCAATAGTGTCCGATGCTCCTCTCAGTATAAATAAACTAATATACAAAAAGAATAGTGCGGAATTAGTTTGAACCCTACCCTTGACTTTATGACATCAAATTCTGCGATGCTCCCATGGTACTCTCTCTTGACATAGACCAAAATACCCTACCAATCCAATGGTTATAAAACATCCAAAGCAAGGATGTGTCATCTCAGAACGTTCTCATAATGTCACAGAACATCACAGAACGTTATCAGAACGTTGCAGAACACGTCCGCAACGTCGCACCTTAACATGTATACCATCGCTTAATTGGAATAGGACCTTGGAATAGGACCTACTGCTAGTATAGTTTCCCTGATATCCAGAGTAATCGAGAGTACATATAACCTGCGCTTGTTCCGTTGCATGATGACACGTTAAAAAGTTGTCGCACATGAAACAATCATAAGGTGTGAACAAGGCTTTAAATCGACGAGGGGTTTGGATGACGCTGCGCCTGTCGATATGACGGGCGGCCCCTTATGGAGGTTGTCAGTTGATGGACAACGTGCCATATTAGGTTGTCAACAACAGTGACAGCCTGTTATCTCGCCTAGTTGGGTTAGGGTGAGTTGGGGAACTTGTAGTGTCATTGTCAAGAGGCTGTCAAAGTTCAATGTGTGTGTGTTTCGGGTACATTGTGCAGACCAACAGGGTGATGAATTAACTCAGGGGGATTTCATTAGGTAGTTGGGCGGGGTTCTATCATTATTTTAACTGTGCGTACTTTCCTCTACAAATTTTATACATCTGAAGACGTCAAATAAAGATATTATCAAATACAAAACAAAAATTGATCGTACATACTCAATAGAAGGCCTCTATTAAATCGTGGGAATACTAAAAACACATAAAACACCTACAAAAACAAAAGATGAAGTTTATGTCTTTGTGTATATATTGCTTACGCTATTTTGCCAGCCTCATTAGCTTTTATAAGTATTTGGTTAAATTGCATATTTTCTTTTCCATGTTTGTCAATGCTGACATAGTGGCGCTCCTCAAAACAAATTTTTAAACAAATTTATTTACCCTGGTTGTGAATTGGACCTCTCCATTATTAATTCAGAAACAGCCAGTAAGTAAGTCACTTATAGTAAAAGCACCTATGATGGACTCTTCCTTTGCCAAGTTCAGAGGTTACTCAGTGCGTCACCCGCCCTGCTCACTACTAAAGGCCCTGTTTGAGTGTTATATGTGACCCAAATTACACAGTTTTAGTTTCAAATTGCCTTCTTTATTGTATTTACATCATAGTATACATTTAAGACATAAGGGTGCCGGTCATACATACGGCGGCCGACTGTGGGGTCAGACCAGCTGACCATGAACTGAAGGTACCCCCGGCCCGTCTTCACACATCAGCTCACCCCAGTAGTGATTGGTGGTGAGCAGCTCAGAGCTGCTCATATAACTCTCATCAACTCGTTGGCACCGGGTCAAGGAAACCATCAGGAGATGTACGCATAAGGAATTACACCATATGTAACGTCTGTGTAACACAAATGGGGGTAGTATATTAGATGTTTGCTATTCTACCATTGGAATTATGATAGGTCAGCACGTAACCTGGAAGTAATGAATGCGAGGTATAATAAAGTCTACGCACACCAGGGGGGGCAACCAAGAAAAGGCTACGAAATTGCGTACAGGTGTTTTTACCCTTTTTTCATGGCCATGGTAGCAAAAATCCCCCAGAAAAAATGTACGTAAATTTCGTGGACATTAAAGTTCAGTGAAAATCATACTAAAACCATTCATAATATATGTAAATCAACCTAAAATACTGTTTAATGTAAGTTTGAAGTACACTGGGACAATTTGGGAGTGTATAACTTTGAAAAAAAAATCCATGAAATTTTTTTGGGTAAAATCCCACCATAGAAAAAATAGCTATCTTGGGTTTTATCACTTTTCGTGAACGCGATTTTTCGTAGCTTTTTCTTGGTCGCCCCTCCCCCTCCCCCCTCCCCTTTTCATCAATGTTATCGTAAAGTCAGTTTGATAAAATAATGTGAAAAAATGTTCGGAAAGGTGATTTTTCCCATAGAATTAATCAGCATAAAAATATCATCAAAGTTTATTTGTTGTGTAATATTTCTTAATGGAAAGCAACCCCATCTGAATGTTGATAAGTCGAAACATTTTGCCGAACGAAATAGCTAGATAAATGGTATTTTGATGAAGTAACTAGATGATCTAACACACAAAAGAACCCCCTTAATACCTCTTTCATTTCCATGTAATGGTAATAATAAAATGAATTCATTCACATCCTCCTGTGGTAAAGTATCAAATTACTATAAAACTCCCCCTACGATGTACTATGAACTGACTATATTACTTCCCGGGTAACAAATATGAACTCACTTTACTTTCCTCCCCATCACAAAGTATCAGTCGTCACATAACTCCTGTGCCACATAACTACGCTACTTCTCCCATGACAAAGTATCAACTCACTAAACCACTGCCACTCGGACAAAGTACCATTTCACTCTACTACTACCCTTGTGTCAAAGTATCAACTCACTATACTGCTAACCTGTGTCAAAGTATCAATTCACTATACTGCTAACCTGTGACAATGTATCAACTCACTATACTGCTACCCTGTGACAGTGTATCAATTCCCTATACTGCTGAT
The DNA here is from genome assembly GCA_936440205.1 of Lepidonotus clava. Classification (NCBI taxonomy): domain Eukaryota; kingdom Metazoa; phylum Annelida; class Polychaeta; order Phyllodocida; family Polynoidae; genus Lepidonotus; species Lepidonotus clava. The sequence continues at coordinate 31,419,386 of OW387143.1, forward strand.
CCTGTAATAAAGTATTAACTCACTATACTGCTAACTTGTGACAAAGTATCAACTCGCTATACTGCTAACTTGTGACAAAGTATCAACTCACTATACTGCTAACATGTGACAATGTATCAATTCGCTATACTGCTAACCTGTGACAATGTATCAATAGAGTCTTTTCCCTACCCAGCTGTCACGGTCTAGTGGGTTTGTTTGTCTGGGTGTCGCCATGGTGACCACTGGGCAGTGGGGGTCAACACCTGTTATGTAATGCTGATAAGCACTGATTGGAGGCCTCTGATTGGCTAGAATCTTTTATTATTAAAAAATGATTTTAAAATATATACCATGTATGCACACAGATGACACATATGCCAGAAAATAGACAAAGATTGGGGCTATTGATACATACAAACAGAATTATGAAACTTTGTATACATCAAAAGTTATGGCTGGTGTAAAATCAGCAATTTACATAGGCTCAAAGAGAAAATAACCCCTAGCTTGTCTGGGTAACAGTTTGTGCCCTATATCCCACACTAGGTGGCGTGGTCTGGAAAATCATTTATTCCCTATACTGCTGATCCTGTATAAAGTATCAACTCACTATACTGCTAACCTGTGACAAAGTATCAACTCGCTATACTACTAACCTGTGACAAAGTATCAACTCACTATACTGCTGATCCTGTAATAAAGTATCAACTCACTATACTGCTAACCTGTGACAAAGTATCAACTCACTATACTGCTAACCCTGTGACACAGGATCAACCAAAAATATAAATTCTAAACACAAAAATCTTAGGTGAAAAATATGAACCACATAAACGAAATGGGGCTTTCCTTGCAATACACAACCCCTGCACCACAGGGCTGAGGTTATACACACGGGCATAGCAGCAGATGGCCGCGCACACAGAATTCCCTTTTTTTTGGTGGGTGTAAGGTCCACCCACACTGGTATGTCTATGCAGGCGGGGTTGTGCCCACGTATACAAGTATGATTATATGCGCGGACATAGCCCCTTTTCAGTGTCATATGCATTTTAAACTGTATTTTATTCGGAGGCCTTTTGTATTTCTAATTCATGCACTTACATATGAAAGTTTGTGCAGACTTCAAGCCTGCGTTTATAAGTGTTTGGACATATGCGACTGCACACCATACCATATATCCGCGTTTGTAAGGAGATTTGTATGTACGGACTTTTTGATTCCGTGTGTTTAAGAAATTGTGTATACGTGATAGTCATGGCGGGACTGTCACGTGTAATACCCCCCTTGTAACATAGGACCAACTGACTGTACTGCTCACTTTTGAGAACTAATTTACGTCCATTACTGCTCCCCTTTCAGCTTACTGCCTTTTTGGAAACAAAGTTTGCGAAGCACTAGTCTGTTTCGAATTTAAATTTTGGTCGTTTTCCCAAATTGATCTATGAAAGTCCCCTCTTCAATCAGGCGGCTGGTGCAATTATAACATGTTCCACACATCATTTCACCACTCCATAGACCGCTAACTCTGTTGAAACGCTTATGTCTACAATGAAGTAAAATGGTAACTTATTCCATTCGCTGTTCAAGGTTAATTAAACTTGCTTTCGTTCCATTACAAGTCTAGTGTTTGAGCTGGAAACCCGCATCAGTTTGAAAGAGGGGAAATAAAATGAGACCACTAGAAATAAATCAGGAGAAATCTAAAACACCAACTCTAATAGGTAGTCACGTGAGACAAATAAAAAAAAACTTACTTTCCTATTCAACCAGGGATTAGTTAACAACTTTCGCAGACAAATAAATAGTTTGTCTGCCTTACATTTTAGAAGGAATTAGAGCCAATGGGTAGCGCCTCCTAGCTCTTTGTCAAGGTGGTATTCAAACGCTTGCTGAGGGTTGATTTAGACTGGACTTGAATAAAGGCCCAGGGGGACTGGGCTCTGCTAATCTAGTTTCACAGTTGGAAATGGCCTCGTTGGTCTACCATAAAGGAAAGGAGCGTTTATTCACATTACCGCCAGTGGTAGAGTAGACTTTGGTTTGTTGCTTTCGTTCTTCCAGATATGTCTATCGAAATATGTGCAGTCCAATGAGGATGGTGCTCGAAGCTTTAACAATTCTAGGTACTTTACCATGAAAAATAAAAATATCTTAAAAGATTATACCAGATTCAAGACCATTGTGAAACACCTCCTGTAATCTGAAGGCAAGCTGCAAGTTGTTTCAGTTTCCAAAAGTGTAAATCGAAATCAATTTGTTGTTTTTTCCCCATAATCCTGAAGCCACACACTTCTATTGATATACATCCCGGCCTCCACGGTGGTGTGTGTTATTTGATTACGCACTAAGAAGACAGGAGAACTCTGTTGTATCATTGAGACGTATTGCCAGGTCTCAAAGGTGATACCCAAAGAGGATACCCACTCCTGTCATTTATTGAGATTCATTGCTCAATCACGCAGTTCGCCGCGTGGACGTGGGCCTGTTAAAATTCAAGTACCCCCTGTCCTTGTGCCTTACACCTTTGTAGGGAGTCTGCCAGACGCCATCAACGAACACCATGAGGCGTGGGTAACCGGGTTTATTGTTGGTGGCCGCGTTCTTGTCATTCCACACAGACCCATTTCCCTCCACAATGGAATAACGGGTCGGCGGAATCTGGGAAGTACCAGGTACAGACACTGGGGGTTAGCCATAGAGCAACTAATTATGCCACACTCTTATGGCAAGCCGAATGGGAAGAATGCGGAAAACCATGTTTTTCCCGGGAGAAAACACTGTTATGAGGGAAGAAATACTGTTTTCCTGGAGAAATCACTGTTTTCCTGGAGAAACACTGTTTTCCGGGGTCATCACTGTTTTCAATGGGAAACACTGTTTTCTAGGGGAAATATGGTTGCGGGGCGTTTAAAGGGATGTTTTTGGCTATACCACACTCTCATAACAACCTTAAGTAATAGGTAAAATATGGAATGTTTCCTGACTGGAAAACACTGTTTTCCTGGAGAAAAACAATGTTTTCCTAAAAATTACATTGTTTCCAGGAGATAACACGGTTTCCTGGAAATCACATTGTTTTCATGAAGATAGAGAAAACGCTGTTTCCAGGGAGATGCCACTGTTTTCAGGGAGAAAACGCTGTTTGCAGGAAGAAAATATTGTTAAATGGGCATTGTATATAACCCCCAGATTGCCGAACCAAATTCGTGACAAGTGACAAACAAGGATTCCGGATTTAACCCATTCGGCTCTCCATACACTCTCCCCCGCCAGCCCGGTGCAGGGAGCGGGTAGTAGACCGCCATCAAACCCAATAAAGACTCTGATTGGAGACACCCAGCCGGCGGGATGAGCTGCTCAGGTCATGTGACCCAACTCGTCATGTGGCACGAGCTGCTCGTATGAGGTTGATGGAAGCATGAAGGAATAGCTCAAATCTGTAAGCCCTGTTGTTGTGGGGTGTTATGTACTATCAGTGTTGTTGTTGTGTGTTGTGTGTTGTTGTTGTTTGTTGCTGTTGTGTGTTGTAGCTTTCCATGTTTGTCATTTTATGTATTTTCTCATTAGTCTAGATCTATCTTTATTTTCATATGTCCCCAAACATTCCTGCATCGACCGCGACCAATCAAACGAATTGATAGTTTCTACAGTGACGATGTCGTAGCTTAACATGACACGTAGACCTTTAGTGTAATGCCTCGATATATACATAATAAATATGCATGATCTTATGGGTTGGCATATAATATAATCTGGAATGGAGCCAGACTAGAGGTGTCGGTTACAAGGCGTCAATGGGACAGTCCATCGCGCAGACTCGTAAAAAAGGAGTATAGTGCGGTCATAACTAGGCCCCGCACGCCGGCCGTTGTACGCCTTGTTTCTTTATAACTCTCCCGTCTGGCCTTTTTATCTCCAAGCACACTATCCTTTTTATTCACTTTATTCTCTTTTTCCCCTCCTCCTCTTCTTTGGCGAAGCAGTGCCTCACCACAAGACACGATTCACGGCACGCCTGCCAAGGGGTAAAAACCACAACAAGGGATCAAAAACGGATCAGAAGAAGCAGTGGAGTCTCGGTGCAGTGGGCCCGGCCCGTGGGGGTGTGGTATCAGTCAGGTAGTCAGTGCATCCGTCACACCCCAACCTTCACACCTCGGGAGTACGGACCGTTCACAGTTCACCGCCGCCACACCCTCCTCCAGGGAGCCAGGCACGCACACTGGAGAAGGGGGCAGCAGGGCCAACCGTATACTGTAGTAATAAATAGTCGGCCTTCAGCGCATTAAGGCCCTATAACTTCACATCTTGGCCAAGTTGGGACGGTTCTTTTTTTTTCTACGTGGGTATGCAATACTTCAACTCTGTAAGGACGGTGAACGATAAATTTCCAATATATTTTGTCTCATAGCTTTCAAGAAATTGATGCTGGAAAGACCCACTCTGAGCCAAGTGTTGTGATGAATTCAGCTGCTCATTAAAACCTAATTTTAGAAAAATAAACATATATAATTTTGATATATTATTAGTGTCAAGGTTAAATGATATTTATATCATACAACCTTAAAATAATGATATGTAATGAAGGTAATTGATGTATTATGTCTTAGCTTGTCCTTATATGACCACTGCAAGAACAGAGCGCATAAACGTTTCATACTTGCGATTTTGTAGGCAGCTACTGTAAATAATTGCTGGCAAATCGCCGTCATAGAATCAGTACAACACTCAGGAAATATATAAGGTAACCTATGATACTCAAGGCAGAATTTTCCATCCATCAACCTCTTTTACGACTGAATCATTGGGCAACTTTTACCCAGGGCGGTTCTTGATGAACAAAGCGCGAGGTATAATAGGGTAATGTGGTGTGCCCGACAGAATATGTATTAGTGGCAGGAAAGGTGGAGGGCATTGGGAGTGCAGAGTGGTCTGCTCAGCATTGAGTTGGTTCCCAGGGGAGTTAAGTTGGCGAATACAGCCCTCCAGAGAGTATCCTAGCACCCGCCTTGAGGATGTATTGCTACTACCCGATTCTACTCACGAATTCAGAATCTCCAGCGGCAATAAGGAATGAATAAAGACATATTACTTGTCATTATAGTTGAATATGTTAGCTACATTCTTAATTTTTGTAAGTAGTCAGATTTGCAGAAGTTGCAACGTCTTCAAAATAGGGCCCAGAGAATATGCTTTAATATCCAGAACCCAAGGGACATTGGAATATGTCACCTACATAATAATGCAAAGTTGTGTCTATTGGAAGAACGTCGGGAATTGCAACTCTTGATGGTCCTATACAACTATCGTGATAATGAGGGAATGCTGGAAACTCATGCTAGATTAACACGACAGGCTCAACATAACAATTTTAGGATAGGTATGGTTAACTCAGTGATTTACCAAAAATCCCCATATTATATAGGGGCAAGACTTTGGAATAACTTGCCTATTTTCATTAAAAATTCAAAACAGGACTTTAAACAGGCGTTAAAACAGATATGATTGTGTGATATTGGATGAACCATAATGTGTACATGATCGTATATGAAACACTCTGAAAATAGTCTACTCATAATAATTGCTTGTATTGCTTTTTGCAGTTATGTGATTTATATTGTTGAAACTGAAAATTGTTATGTCATCATCTCATTGTTAGACATGCCTCCAATATGTCATTGATGCTTAAACTAGCTCGGTGAAATCTTGGATGGTTTTGTCTAGAATTTGTACATACTCACTCTCATATATGTGTGAAATTTACCACTTATACGGAAGATCAATTCTTGTAATTGAGTATAGTTTAATAAAGAAAAAAAATAAAGGATTCCATATTCCCTTTAAAATGGAATGGTAAGTAGTATGTAATTGTGCTTTTCGTATTTCTAATAACAAAATTATCAAAGTTAGAAGTTGTCAAATTTTTTATAGTCAAAATCGCCTAGTGGAATATTGGCTTAACCCTAGGAGTTCCTCCTACAGGGTCTCCCATACCGGCCCCACAGGCGCCTCGAAGCACGTGGTAGGCCTGCCTGATTTATTGGGGGAAGGGCATTAAAGGGTACAGCAGTAAAGTACGACCTGTTGTGGGACAATAGGGGGAGAAATGGGCACAGTGCTAATTCACGCGTATTGACTTTTACAAGGGTTGTAAGATACCGCAAAGCATCTTGATGCGTCGACGTGTCTATATTTTTCCAGTCATATTGAGACGACAACGGCATTTTTATTGGTTATTCATATTTGCAGTAATTGAATATTGACAAAGGTATTTCTAGAATGACATACTTTTGTGAAAAGTGTTTGGTAGACACTGTTGGCATGTCTATTTCAGATCAATAAATTGTTTCATCGAAATGATTCGATCCCGTGGGACCCCTATCGGGATTCGAGAATAGCTTGTATTCGCTACTTTAAGTAGTATGCTACTTAATTGTTGCTTTCGTATTTGCCTAGACAATGTTAAGTTATTGCATATGCACAGATTGGCCTGTAAAGTTACAGGGAGTTTCATTGAATTAAAGTGAATGTATCTATTATCTCATTTTCAAAACAATGATCACCAAAGCATGTCATTCTAGATACAGTTTTAATTGTACTCTAAGATATCCATGTATACGTATATTGTATGGGAAAGGGAGAGAGTATCTTTGGTCGCCCTGGGTTAGGGGTAGAAGACCATAGTGCCGGTGAGGGATGTTCATGTCTATAGCTCCTGCAGACAGGTCGGGAAGAGATACAGCGCACTACCTACAACGCCCACGACACACTATAACTTTGGTTGCTATTTTTCTCAAATCAAGCCATATCGTTGGCGTCGACCCCTTAATGCGACAGAACACATTGTTACATCTAGAATTCGCATGCGACACGAAGCATACACGTAATACTTGGAGAGAAAAAAGAAAGGGATGACATGGGTAAGGGGTCTAAAAGTGGTCATGTGAATCTTTAAATCTGGTCTTGGACCGTTCCCCAATATTTAGCCCTATACCATAATCTAATCAGGCGTATGTGGCATGTATAATTCCAAACGGAAAGACAGCTAATCAACAAACGAGTAGGGTCATTTTTAAAGTCGTCCGCATATTGTCAGTCACATGTTTTACTTGTTGAACGTAATGAAATCCAAAACATCCGTAGGCAGCAAATTATGTTTCCACATAATTATAAAGACGATACATCACATCCTTTGAGTTTTTTTTGTCCTCTGTCCAGGCTATCGTTTAGTCCTCAAAACCTGTTTATATTTTACCAGATTGGCAGGCTGGTAGCAGCCATTTTCGCGGGTTCATGGTATGACTTGAAGTAAGTTCATTACGTAGATTGCTACAAACGACAGGACGTCATTTTAGAAGTAGTATAATTATGGTAATATTGGAGCTATGATGTACAGTCCCTTACAATTATTTGAATGGTTTCCCGAAAGAAAAATCCAAGTTAACCTATGTCTGCCCGTTCCCGTAGAGTAACCTTATACCCTACAGGCAGCGTCAGAAAACACGGTGTAAACTAAAAGTAGGCAGTAAAAAGGACCTCTACAGAATCACGCCGAGCCTTCTGGGTAAGCCGGGCCAGACATGCGCGTCTGGGCTTCCGGTCACGTGACCCCGGAGACACTTATAGGAAATCTGTGAGTCAGGGGTAGGCGAAATGAGAGACCCCCAGACCCTCACACCCAGCCCCTAACCAGCCTCCCCCACCCCAATCTCCACCAGTCCCAGACCCCCAACTTTCAGACACGATGGCCCAAGCTTTAGATTACAGACGCTCATCTGTTATTGACGCTCTGAAGGTGCAGTCACAGGGCACCTCGTTCGTGATTGCCATATAATCCCCCATAACTACCCGATTTCTATAGCAATACAATAACTTTGAAACCTAAATTTAGAACAATTGTTAATTGTAATTTTATGTGTTCCTTTATAGTTAATTTGGATAAGTATGCCAACTTGACGTTCCTAATTTGTAAATGATAACTATTATGAAAGGCGATCATCAATATGGCGTCTTTTTTGTGTCTTGGGAGAAGACTCCATCTGTACAAGCATCTGTAAAACGTCAATACATCATTTTCAATACGGCGGCTACTGCCTGGCTTATTAAATTTGGAACAACTTTTTTAGGTTTTTCCTATAGTTAAACAATTGGGCACTGCAGAGGTCCGTGGACAGAAACCGGAAGTAAATTGTTTAAGACCGGAAATAGTTTGTAAAGCCAATCTAAAATATGCATTTAATGCATATCCTATTACAGTAAAACGTATCTGGGAATTTTCATATGGATATCCTTTGGTATAAATAGTGAGATAAGTATGAACATAAGCTCTGTCTCAGTCTAAAGTTTGAACAAGTAATGAACATAATAGTTTGGTGGAACCCGCATAGGCGGTATGGGTTAGTGGGGTGGGCTCTAGACGCCATGTCTGCCCGTGCCCCCGGTTACGTCCTTTCCTCCAATATTGCGCCGATAAACAGCTTGTACCGTGGTAATAGGGCGCCGACCCACTCCTCCAGTGGGCTCAATAAAGGCCCGATTGCCCTCGGCGACGGAGGGAAAGCCTGTAATTAACTAGGCGATTTTGACCACTGGAACGTTGGTAATTGTAATATATTTTATTAGAAACATTACAGAAACCCATGCATGTGACATACCATTTGAAAGATAATTCCAAATCCTTTCTGATGATATGTAACATGTACATGATTCGCTCCGATTTCTGCTCGCGATTTTCGTAAAATCAAAGAGTGGAATAGAGCCCTAATCCTTTTATTATGGGCGACATTATTGTCCACTCCCGACAAGTCTGGAGGCTTAACGCTGATTTTGGTATCGGCTTCGGTAAAACTGGGTATTATTCCCACTTTGTATCAGACACTTTAGGATGTTTACGACGGGATTCAAAACGACCAACCATTAAGTATCGTGTCTGCTAGGTTAAAACGAAGGTGCTTTTGCAGTTGTTTGTTCATCTTGAAAGACATGGTAGAAACTTTAATTGATAGTACCATAGTTAAGTTTAATTCATGTTCAAAGTACAATAGAATTATGTATTCAAATGGTCTGAACTATATAAGGAAGTAGTAAAGTAATAGAATTAAAGATATACTTCATCTTAAAACTATTGTATTCCATAAGAATTATGCTATTCTTATGTCTAAGTAAGCAATATGTATTTGGTTGAGCCCATGTTAATCGAAGTAGAAAAACGTTACAAGTATTCCAATACTTTAGCCTTTCAACCGTTTGCATTTCACCATAAGCCTGACTCATGGAATGTATTTTTGTCTGCATCTCAGTTTGAACCATGTTTGAGTATCAAAATGTTCTCACCTCTATTGCTTTTGGCGACCTTTGAAGGCCAATATAGACATGTAAGTGAAGTTGTTGCGATGCAATACTATTGTCCCCTTAGGCCAACCATTGTCCCTGTTATGAAGTTAGATAGGTAGGCCCCTATAGTGTGAAAAACATCAAGTATGCATGTTCGGCAATTCAGAAAGGCTAGATATCTACAAATAAGATTTTTAAAAAAACATAGAAAACTAAAGTATTGTCTTCTTTATTATCACTTTATTGTAAAGGATGTACATGTATTTGTGTTTCTATTCATTTATATTCATTAGGTTTAGATAGGAAATATTGTGTCTTGGTCTATGTTATTCTGAACATAACTTTTTTCAATGACCGCCGTTAAAGTACAATGAGTTTCTCTAGCAGGAATCACATTTTTCTAACAGTGTACTTTATACACTCTGTATTACTTTCCCAGTCTTTTAAACGCTGTTAAAGATTCGTATTAGCTGATCAGATTAAAACCATAGGATTAGAACGGTTACTATTGTTCGTACAATTCTATAAGTTGCTATGAGTTGGCATCCACCTGCCTTATAGCCTACGCTCTATTCCATTGCTGGAATCAGTTTACTTTGAATCGTTAAACCTGTGATAGCTTTATCGTGGTTTAAATCCGCAGGAAGTTGATATCTTCGTTTAAACGACTTGTTGATCTCACTTCCAAATGCCATCTTTCCTGCATTGTAACAGCCGACCCGTTTAACCCAATGTCACAAGGCGGTTGGTTTCATCTATACAATCACAGTGGCGGATCTCGGATTTTGAAAAGGAGGGGGTGCGCTATGGAAATATTTTTCCCTAACTACTATTTTGGGGAATTTTATATTTAAAAAGTCTTAAATTTGACCCCCAAAAAAAGGGTGGGGGCGCCCCCGCGCCCACCCCCACTGAATCAGCTGACAGGTCAGTGATGCTAGGTGTTATCAGGGTAGTAATGGCTCGCATCACACGAGAATCTTTAAGTTTAAGTGAGAGCCAGCAGGGTCGAACATTAATCAAGACGGTTTCATTACTTATCACAATAAATTAGTGGAGGATACAGAATCTTGAAAGGGGAGATGGTCTATATAATTTTATATATGCCTTTTTCATCAGTGTGGCACAGCTCACGCAAAGTTTTATTTCTGACTACATCCATATTATATGATCAATAGTCACTGACAGCACCTCTAGAAGTACTGCAAAAGTTAGTATAACTTTTACCATGGTTTAGGGTATTTGCAAGTACAAACTTGTTTTAGGAACACTTTCTGACCTTACACAGCTATTTCCTAGTAAGTTTAACATTTGTAGCCTATTTCCGGATTTATGATATCACATTCTTGTAACTTTTAAGAAAGTATGCCTACATTTCTGAACTGTTTTTAGGAATCAACTCTACTTTGCAGAATTGCATCTCCGATTATACATGTTTTTGCCTTTTACAGACCCGCATTTTAACTTTAGTAATTCAGGGCGCGTCAAGATCATGCTGGAAACTTCAGCTACAGGAAGATGAACTCTAAACATTTTGGTGGGTTTTACTCAGATTTCCTGTTCATATTGCCTCTCAATGTAATAAATTTCGTCATTTTTATTAATACTATTAGTCTTGTGGCAATTATACCAACCCATTAGATATTAATGTACATAAAATCTTAGCACTTTGTTTGGAGATTCACGTCTTCACCATTAAGGGTTTGTGTTGTTTTATTGCTTATATAGAGTATCCGACTAGTGTTCTCTTAGTTCTTAGTCTATATATGATTCTCCGCTTTTAAAAATCATGAAATTGCCCCTAGCATTGAAACTCCAGCATGACGCGAGTTAGTGTTCTGTGTAGTTCCACACACTTAAATGTGCCACTTGATTTTGCAAATATTGTGTTCGGAATGAAATATCAAACGAATCAGGTAGATCTAATTGCTTTTATTCTGATCATGTCACTAGGTTTTTGAAGTTTTTTGCGCTTAACTAAATGCCAGGAACAGCCAATCGACCTGTCCACTTTGGGATGTATTGTTGGCATAGGTCAGACATAATCGCAGTTTTTGCAGAATCAGGCACTGGCACAAATCTGAGTGAATGAGTTAGTACTTGTGTTTTCCAAGTCAATGAGATGTTGATGAATGAGTATGAATTATTATTTTCTCTAAATTAGGCAATTACCTTCATTTTAGGTGAACCAAAATAAGGTATGTTTTTGTGATTTTAAGGTTGGACATTGCGAGCAAAGCTGAAGGGCTTTAACACTGTTCCCTATGGGAAACTGTCATTTTTGCTTTCCAGTCCTACAGCTACATATTATATTTAACATCATATTGAAAGTAAAAGCTTATAAAAGTTAGTTTTGGTTAATAGTACTAAGAAAATTACTGTGAACCAAGTATATTGAACATCTTTGTATACATGTTGATTTCACTATATAGAAGGAACTGTTGGAATTCAAAAGTGGGCCGTGTGCAAATCTCCCAAATAACTGACCAAATTTGCCTCCATTGAACACATGCTAGAATAAGACAATTTTGGGGCATGCTTCCCCATCTATCTATGAATGAAATAAGCACACCAAGCTGTTGATAAATAATTCAGTGTAACACTAATCTTCTCCTAATTTTTGTTTAGATTTATTATTTCTTATTTAGATAGATAAAGGCCAAATCTTTTTGCTTAATTTCAAGAGGTCAGTATCAACTCTATATGCAGGTTGGTCTATGTTACACTGAATGTTAGCCATCCACAGAATGCAGCAATCTGATTGGCTGAGGTGCACTCCATCCAAATATGCTAGGTGGCAGCACCAGTATTAGCCTACATAGTAGCCACTGTGCAGACATTATATGCAGGTTGGACCATGTTACACTGAATGTTAGCCATCCACAGAATGCAGTAATCTGATTGGCTGAGGTGCACTCCACTACAAGTTACTCCATCAAAATCTGCTAGGTGGCAGCACCAGTAATAGCCTGTACAGTAGCCACTGTGCAGACATATGTCTGTGCAATAACCACTATGTAGACATATATATCTGTAGACCAGCAATCCCTATGAGGATGGATCTATCAGAGAATTCATTTATCAATCTCAATATAGTCATCACGTCTAACAAATTTGAAAGGAAGAGTTAATTTCTTTTTCAACCGTCTTTTGTCAAATTTGCCGAAGGCACTTGTATTATAGAAATAAGGGGTGGGCTAGCTGTCAAAGTGGACAGGTCTATTGGGAAGGAGACCCGTTTTTTAATGTTTTTCAGTGTTCTGCATACTTTCCGTTGCAAATGGCAGAAAATAAGTTGTCTCCTTTTATATCCTCAATAAAGACCAGCGCCTCGCAGAATATCACACCCATTTGGTTAAGCAAAAAAGGGAAAGAACGCCAAATGTCAAACAGCCAAGTAGACTGCAACGTGCATCCATCGCAATCACAGGAATCCATTGGCAGCATCAGAGCGAGCTCTAAGCCTTAAGATGCCCCAGGCCTTAAGATATCTCTCCAGCGGGGGCGGCCTTAAAGACGCTGTTTTTTTAGGCGGTGTCCGCGGAGAGCCAGCCACCCTGGAGTACTCCATCACCGGCCGATTATCGGAAGGTTCCAGCCGTCCACAAGGCTGTCAGAACCCAGGAGGAGCTGTGGGCGATATTAGAGGGATCTGTAGCATGTGTGCAGCTCGCCATCAATCAGTGAGCAGCTCAGCAGGGGGCGCTAAGGGTGCTGGAGGAGGATCACTCCATCTTAAAGGTTATCCAGTCAGTTTAGGTCGGCTTTTGGCTTAAGGAGTTGAGAAATGATGGGAATTATGAGGTATGTCTGTGACAGGATTGGGTTAAGATTCAGGTAGTAACATTTCTTATGGAAATGCCGCCCACTCTGCTATAAGGACCTTTTTCGTTTCTGCCTGTTTCCGCCACTGTCTGTTTTCCCTGAAAACACCAATGGATAACTTAGGAGTAACATCAAGAAATATTGCTATACTGAACAATAGTAGGTTAATTATCCATTAATGTCAGGTGTACTTAATTAGTTGTTTTGCCTTATGGATAATAGCTAGCTGCTATAGCAGTCTCCACCTCGTTCGACTGCTGTCATCCAATACATAATGATAGTTCTGTATTATGTAAGACATAAATCTCACGTTAAAGGATGTTCTTTATTTATTTCCTGCGTATTGTAGTTCCATGACAAGATCTCAATTGACAATTAACAGCTCCAAGGATGGAATCCCCTCAAACACACTTAGTCAATGCTCCTGCCTTCTAAACCGTCTATCAGCTTCTATTCCAAATCCAGGACTCAGCTTCTAGAACACAACAAGGATGGTTACTCACAACAACATTCAGCTAACTCTGACTGAGCATGGACGATTTATGCCTTTAGTATGGTACAATCATACATAGACTCCTCCCTTACTCCTATACACTTGACAAGGAGTTGACAAGCTAAGGTGTGCGCTGGTGTAAATACTATGCTAAGCTAACAGAGCATGGACTGGCCATCCGCATCAGTACAATACATACATACACTTTCTATGTATATACATTTATATGTACATAATTCTAACTATATGTATAAACACGCGCTCAAAATATACAACCAAACCAAGGATGTGACGTCACAGAACGTTATCAAAACGTTACGTAATGTCAAAGAACGTTATTTGAAAGCTGCAGAACGTCCCCGATACGTGTCTCCTTGCTTGAAAATGCAAAGACAAACAAGTATGAAGCTTGCTAATGACAGTTCGATAAGGATAGTCTTGAAAGCTTACCAAAACAGGTTTACTGGTTGCAATTAATACAGACGGCACACCAGGAAGAATTTAAGTAGGTGCACCTTCCCGGCGGTAGATGTTGTTAGCAGTGATTTTGGAAGAATCAAATGGAATTATGGAAATGTAGCTGTGCCGTTCCCTTCCTGAACAGCTGGTTAGATGTTTCGAGTTAGCGACTGGAACAAAATCAAAATAGGTAGCCTACCGCAAACCTGATTATGTATCCTGATCTGCCCCGAAGTCAAACTGATAGTAGTATATAAAGTCTTATTTGCGTCAGGTAATAATCTTTATCTAATAATAAAGCAGTGTGTAAACTCTTCCGGTATGTCTTTTTTGTCTGTTGTATTCTTATCTTTCGTTAGAAAGTAAAAGGACAGAATAGTGGTGGCATAAGGCATACGCTGACTTTTAATTTCAACAAATGACTTAGAAACACCGACCAATCCAGCAAATATCAATCAATTTATGCACGAAAGAAAATCAATCCTGCTTTTATATTTTCAAGATGGCTCTAGCGGACGAGCTCCTCCGAGGCCGTTAAAGGCAGTGTCCAAACAACTTTGCTGCTATCCATCTGGGTTGGTGGTCAAGAGTCCCTTCGAACATTGCAAACAGTTGCTCAATGGAAACAACCTAGTTTGGTCTTAAACGTTTTAGTCGATTCACTAATGTTATAATTATGGGCGTGTTGCTATCCGACCTGACTACATAATATCATTGAATAATGGGTTAAAACATATCTCAACACGTACCAAGATCTCCCATCCACTTTCCAAAGCCCTTGGCCATTCCCCTGCAATATGTATGCATGCATCAGAACTATTAACATTGATAAGGGATTCAAACCCCCATCAACGTATAACTGATTTATCATAAGTGCTTGCATACTACTTGCTATTTCCCTTATCCTGATCAAGCAGGCTGCTACAGGCCTAGGTGTCCCTATTCAGTATTCCCACCGTTTCAATAACCCTTTTGATTACCATTCAATCTATGATCATATTTTTTTCTATACAAACAGCTGCTCTGTCTGTATACTGGGCCCGTTCACTCTCCCACCATTGACGTCACTCTCCTACCACTAAGCTGCTAAAGGTCTCTGAGTTATTGCCAGCTCTGTATGGGCCCTCAGGCGTTTGTCAAAAAGTGTCCTAAGTGTGACCCCTTGTCGACCTCCCCTCATCACCTGCCTCCACAGACCTGTTAAGGCGATATTACACTACACGATTTAGCCTGTGATATGATGATGTCGTATAGAGGCATATTAGGGATAAATTCTTTTATATACATGTATTTCAGATACTACAAATTGCACATTCTAAAAAGTTATATCACTCCTATATATATGTGTTTTGTTCAAATGTCATCATATTGCACCAACGTCGCAGACCAAGTGGTGTACTGCCTCTAGCTGTGCTACAGGCTATTTGCATTAGAATGGAAGGACATATATATATAAATACGGTTAGAGTTTTTCTCACGTCCTTTTACACTGCACTAGGATGGGTCATGTACTTATCTACACGGTATCATGTATTCATAGAAACAAACAGCTTTCCAAATATATGGCTACATCTACATAGACTTAGACTTTGTTGTATAGTACCAGAATAAGGCCAAATGAATTTGTCAAAATAAACATAGCATTGTATGGGTACAAACCCACAGACACCAAGCATGTTAGGCCCAAATGTAAGCCATCGGAATCTACTCACTCCTGTGGATTAGTGCAATCTATGCCTGCAAGCACGACTACATGCCTTCATTAAGTACTCATGAATGATGCGGCATGTACTAATTGTTGATGTAACATTGATATTTACACATGATAGCCATTGGTCACCAATGAGGTATCGCGGAATAATTGCTCCCTTTTATAGGCATGTTGAGTCCCAAGAACACCTTTTTTCCTTATTAATTTCTTTGGTTCACTGTGATTGTAATTAAGGACATATATACGAGAGGTCCTGTTTTCTTCTATCTTCTATCCTCTTTGTCTGTTTGTAAATTGAAAAGACCAGACAGTTCTCTGGGCAAAGACAACTCTGCGTTAAATCACTGTGTAATGCATCTTAGGAACAATTTATTGGCAATTGGTTGAAGAAATTGATGTTTCAAGCCTTGCGGTAAATAACATTGATGGGAAGATGCAATAGATTAGAAATATTCTTTTTAAATGTGTATCTATTTCTGGAACTATCTTAGAGTGAAATATGTTATTGAAAAACACGAAAGACTTAACAGGGAAAGAGGAATCCCAGTAAACGCCATATTATTTGATAATGCCTTAACCATGCCGTATAGCCTATACCAAAAGTTTATATGAATTGTCACAATAAAGATTCTATCAGCTAGGCATTTTGCCAGTTTGCAGTGAAGGAATTGTTGAGGGAACTTGTTGCACTTTTTAGAAAAAAGAAATGGCATTGCAAATCGACATATATGACTTTTATGGCCACCCGGTCCTACTCCCTCGGCCCTTATCTCAGTACAGATGTCCCTGGGGTCGTCGTGCGCTCACAGACCGTTAGGGTGAGCATCTGTGAGCAATAAAGAGCAACATCTGAGCAACAAAAACGACGTGTGACTCCTTCATCCTGCCGTGACTCGCCGCCCTCCCCTGACCCCTATAATATTGATAAAGGTGTTCTTGTCGTGATGAGCCGGCTGTATGTGATGCCGCCCCTCTTTATTAGTGTTCTATCTCAGCATTCATTATGTGGCCGGCTCGTAAACTAGGCCTGGTGTCTTTGCTTTATATGTGTAGGTTGCCCCGACGAGGATGGCAGAGGGGTCGGGCCGGCGCCCTTAGCTATTACTTATACATAGTGCTGAGGCGTCCACGGGTCGACCCGCCATCTAACGGAGTACCCCAGGTCATAAGTCACTACAAGCGTTTTGAGAGCGTCCACTTTAACCCTGACAACAGATAACGAGATTAGGGATTACCCCCACCCCCCCCCCCACCCCTTCTCAAATAGATAGGCCCTAATAGACAATAATATTATTACAGAATGGGCATGGACAATAGATGGATTTCGGTAGAGACCGCATGGGAATTGCTTAGGATAGACAGTTTCTTAAGGAAAAGCTCTGCATGGTGAGTAACGATTTGCTTATTTATGATGAAATCCAGATCTTATAGGGAGAGCTCTCCCCATTTAGAAGTTATAGTTGGCCACAACTCTGATTTATAAATGCAGGTTTATCATCAAGTGGCCCATTCCTACTCACAAACCCTTCATCAGAGAGATTTAGAAACAGGGCGCTCCATTATTATCCATTATTAACCCCGAACCCGAGAGATGCCCACAGTTACCCTGCCACTTCAGCCCATAGAATGCTTCATAAACGACATAAGATTACGGCCTACTCAGTAACCAACCCATATCCCGGCTTCTGTTTGATCTTACCTCCTCTGATCTTGTTATGACTTCATAATCCTTTAATGGACCTAACTATTGACGACTCCCAAAATGCACCACTGACCGTTGAGTCTGGGTGTCGCTGGGTCTCGTGTTCAGGCTTTTATCCCGCACTCAGGCTGGAACCAGCCGTCAACGACATCATCATGACTTCTCAATGACGCCAACCTGACGTCAACAGTTTGGCCGTTATGGCCCGGATGTAGAGTGGAGGAGCGTCTGTCCGCAGGAAATAGGGGCCAATATGTAGCGGCCGGAACCGGAAAACACCCAGCGGACACATGGCGCATGCGCCAAGTGACAATGGCAGTGATGGGAACGAGGCCAAGAAGTGCGCTGTAATGCTTTCAGCAACCGGAGGCTTTTTAGGGTCTTCTTGGATGGTATCGTCCGGTAATGCATGATTTAAATGGGAGGAGAGTAGGAGAGAGGCGCAAAGAGAATAATACCCAGATGCATTACGTCGGATTGGAAGTTTTTAAATGTGAATATCAAAACTAAGAGTTCTATCCAGGAACTTCCAGGAGATTATGAGTCAGGCTATGGCTGATTCTTCATTTTAAGCAGGTTATAAATTCACAATAAATTATCCATATCTTTATTATCCTTAAAACAACCTTCAACCAGGCCTAGAACATCAATCACTCAAAACTTTGCTCGACAAATCGGAAACTAATTCCCCATAGGCTTGAATTCTGTTCTCAGGTTTTTTGGTCTAAATTAACAATCAGGGAGCCTGAACAATCTCCACCTAACCCATGTTGGTCTCTTGAGAGTTACAAATGAAGTTACCCAAGGGTAGAACTACAGATCTCATAACTAATAGATTATCATTTTTCATACCTCTGCTATCCGTTTGACTGCCAGTGAAATACCATGGCCCCAAGCGATCTAATGAGCACTGCATATTTCATCGAGGTGGCTTTAGAATTCTAAAACTTTCATGTAACTTCTGCAAAAGTGCCTAGCCGAGCATGCGATGTTACAGCGACGTCGCAGCAGCGTTCTGAAGATGTTTTTGTGTTGTGCATTTGTGTATTGTGGCGTTCTGGCGAGGTACTTTCGATTGTTTCAAGTAACTTTCATGCGTTCTTTTTCATGTTAGTTGATTACGCGACGTTACGATACTGTATCTAAATGACACTTTGACAGTATGTTTAGGTGAGATTTCAATCTTATCCAATTAAAGCACGTCTGCTTAGGTTCGGTCTTGACTTCAGAATTAGGTTAAAATGAGAGGTCAACATTCGTCAACACACACACACACACACACACACACACACACACACACACACACACAAGCAAACAAACAAGAAAACAAACCAATACACACAAGCGATAATTATAAACATTGTTATACAAGTCTCCGCTTATGTCGCAGCTTGGCTGGGACTTAATACTTTTCTAATAATTACCTATCCTACATTACAATTGATTAGGGATTTAAATGAAGTGAATCGTATCAGCGTCAACTGGTGCTTCAATACAATACTGGGCTCAAGTGACATAATACCCTGGCCTGTCATGCACGGCATTAGTCCTTAGCCATTACAATCCAATGAACAGGAGTGGGAGTCCCGCCACCTCCGTAAAAGGAGGCCTACCGACTGACCCCACCCCCAGCTCCCTCCAGTAGGGTATACATTATTCATAGCTATAATTCGCCCTGTTCCTACCCAAATCCCAGGGGAACACTGTCCAATTTGACAATACAACCCCGGTCCCCTATCTGTTATCACCTTCTAAATCATCCAGTCACCCAGCTACAATAACCTCCACATTCCGAGCCAATTCCCATGGTTTTCAGGTTTCCTTCTGCTGGTTAGGGGTGGGTATGAGGGTTGTGTGAGAGTGGCCGCCGGTAACTGGCACCACCTGCCGCTGATCCGGGCGATCAGGTCTCGGGGGAGGGGTGTCCCATTCACTTTCCTCCAGGGGCGGTTTGCATAGCAATTGAATGTAGCGGGACGAGCTGCTCCCACCCGGCCTCCCGACCTACTTACCGAGCAGCTCGCAATACTCCCAGACGACGCTCCCCGAATAGCGCCAATTTGAGCAGCTCATCAGCTTAGTGCGTGTCCGAATGCACTCGAGCCTATATTCCACATACCGATTTCTGATACTTGTGACTTTTTATTTCTTTGATTTTTTTTCTGAGAATTTCGCATAGAAGTGTTCATCCTATTGTATCCTTTGAAGGAGAATAGTAAGAGCTTCTAGTGATAGGTATACCATGTGTGAATTTATCTTTAATTTCTCCTGCTGACTTTCAAAAATTTTGGCGTGAAAAAAGCATATGAACTATAGGCTTATAAGCCTATTCCACATGCCGATTTTCCTGCTGATTTTAAAAATCAACAGTAGGAATAAAGGTCAAATAAAAACACGTTATACATAACTAGAAATGTCTTTCGATTCTCTTTCCAATGCTAAATAGGAAATCAGATTGCATGCCATATTCTCAGAGAAAAATCAAACAAATACAAAACTGTGGTATCAAAATCGGATTGTGGAATATAGACTTTACGGTTCGTGGGAGTTCTTGTTGGATGTTTGCATCAACAGATCAACGACCCAAGTACATCTTTATATGTAGTTCTGCACGATACAGCGTCTTCAGAGTTACGTACTTTGCGGGGGAGAGGTATAGATTATCTTCCCGGATTATCTTACAAATAGCGCACAATCTGTGGTTGGATTATTCATACAAAATGGGAAAGGTGCGCACACTTCCATGGCACTTGGCAGCACCGAATCTTTCTGGATGACATAAAACTGCTCTGTCGATAAAATATATCATATCTGAAAGGATATCTACGACCCGAGCCGAGACTATATAACGCTTGATGTACATCACTACTGACAGTAAATCGGGAGGAGAAGACTTAAATCCATTTCATAGACAGGGACTGGTTCTAAGTATGTGCCCGAGGTATAAAAGTAGGTTTCCTTAAAATGCTCTAAGTACTTTAATGCGACCTGTCAGTGAGCATTAGTGAGCAACACGTAAGTGCCATAACAAGAACGTGTGAGCAACTCATCCTAAAGAAAACGGAATTTACTGCTCAAAGAAATACATTTCAATAGATCAAGTTTACCTAATGGAAATGTATGACGCGTAAAACCCAAAGGAATACACAAGAAGGATGTCATTATTATTTATCAAATACAGAACGCGGAATACTTGTAAATGCGCCTCGATTAAAACGAGCAATGATAACTGTAATGGGTAATTATTTTCCTAATTTCTATTCGTCCATTGTAATGTGTTCACGTGATGTGTTTCTATTAATTGTGTTGGCAAAATGTTATTATTTCTGTAGCAGTACATTGCCTTTGCCCCTCAGGGCAGGGTTTGAAATTTTCTGCCACTCAAAATGTTATTTCAGGTTTTAGAATGTGTGCCCCTCCGCCTTTTTCTGGTCAAAATGTGTGTATGCAAAATGTGAGCATTCTGATGGGCCGCCGGGGGAAAGTTACATTAGCGCCCCTTGCCCCTTATTCAAAATTATCTGGATTTGTCTCACAAATAGGTTAAGGAGGCCATCCAGGTGACGCGGAAAATGGGCAACTAAAGATGGCAGGTCGGCAACAACCTTTCCAAATTGTTGCTGCCCTGTTCCCCAAAAATATTTAATTTCCTAGGTATCACCGAGGATGATGAAGACTATCAAACGACTTCAACAACATAATAATGTGTTCTGATATTGAGAGTGTGATATTGGTATTCAACCATGTTGCCCAGTTTTGCCAAAGGAAATTTGTAAATGTGCCCCCCTGCATGTGAAAACCTCACTTCATTGTATTTTATGAAAATTTAATTTTCCATCCTCTACTTGCCTAATTGTTTATAAAAATCAGGCACACTAGAAGTTGTCTTTTCACCTACACTTATATCCACTACGTACGCCATGGAAAAGTGTCATATTCTCATGTTTCCCTTTCGCATTAGATATCTGTGACACTAGATAAGGGTTGAATATCTGATAGAGGAAGTGGCGCAAAAAAGTCGGAAGCGTTGGACTATGGACAAATCAGTAGGATCACAGATAGCTCAGTCCGTTCATATTACATCTGGGATAGGTTTGATAAGCGCAGAATACAGTTGGGCAACGACAAAGCAGTAAATGTTGGATTCAAATGTGTCCAATGCCTCACAGGTTCAGTGGGATGTGAATCGCTCTGGGGTATCGCCACTTTATTGTTTCGTGGAATCTAGTTATGGCTGTGCTTTGGGACACCCCAAGATCAGAATAGGAGATTATGAGTCATGCAATGTATGGACCTTGTGCAAACGTCGCCATGATGGTAAGTTCCTGATCATCCTAAAACATGACTATTAAAGAGGTTAATGCTGTTGGAAGATCGTGTCTTGTACGTGAAACAGTGAAAATAGAAAAGAAAATGTAATATATATGGATTATAAATGATAGCCGTTGCCTTTGACTGGATGCTTTAATTTTAGTTAAATGTAGCATAGATTTGTGAATCAATTGTCTCGTGATTATTGATAACAACAGCCTTAAATGTGTAACCAATATGGTGCCCGGTCTGGTTGGGAAATGTGACCTCATATGCAAAACGTTTACAGTTTTATTTTTTCGCATAAAAGCCGATAACCGAACCTTCCATGGAGGGTGCCAGTATTCGTTATCAACGAAGTGCGGCGATTGGGAAATGTTCACGAAGATCCCTCATGCATGACCAAATAGACCAGTCGACTATGCCTATCTCTCACCCACCAGTGAATAGGATCATCGAGGAAGAGGTTTGATATGACGACGCCAGACGAATGAGACTTAGGATAAATTACGCAGGCGGAAAATCGATGACTATGCAATTTTGTGCCAAGCCAATCCAGTATTATGTCGCCCGCAGTTGGGCCTATGTTTATAATGGTAAGGTGAAAAGGGAAATTAACCTACGGAATAGGGTTAGTGACCCATGTCTCACCCCTGCCTTTTAATATGGTTAGATGGGAACATAAAATGTCCGAATTAACCTCTCCAGGCAGATGGGAAAATATGGGGTCAAAAAGGGGCCAAAAAGGGGTCAAGGAGGGGTCAAAAAGGGGTCGTCAGTGGGGAATGCTTCGTGGAAGGTCACTATTACATGACTCATAACATTACATGTTTATTAGATGATAAAGTCCTGGACAATGATGAAGGCGACGGTTTGCCTTAATATGTCGATTCAGCCATTTAATCCGTCGAATAAACAATGATATCATATCTGTCCTACAAGTTCATGTCGGGTTTGATGTAGCTAACTACCTTTGTCCATCATACTAAAACATGAGTGGGGTCAATTGGAAAGATAATGTCTGATTTATGAACCAATAAATCGGTATAGGAACAAAGTGTTTCGAGTAGTGTTTTTTGCCCGAAAAAGTACGTTCACCAGCTTTCCTTAAGACCGAAAGGTTGTTGTAAACACAACAATAATAATATATAGCCAACATCGATGTTATAATGACCACTCTCTGACACTGTCCAAGCTCCACCATGAAGAGTTTTTGAATAATTATGACCTTTGATAAAGGGGTGGATCTGAGATGTCTTCTTTTAAAGCAAAAAAAGAGAGAGAGGGCGTCTGCATACAGATTTTGTGCAGGCATGGTGAGCTTTTTTGCGATCACCAGTCCACAATGCCATCAAAACCACGTGGTTATTCATTTAATCTTTAAGAATTTCTAAATTACGAGTAGCAAACGCGCTATTTTAAAATTCCATAAGTTGTTACAAGGCGCATTTGGCACAAGTATATGTTCCACATGGTTTTTTTTATAATTTTTTTATTATATCAATTTCAAACTGATCACAAATTTTGGGAAGATATGACGTCATCTGCACAACATCTATAACAAAAAAAGGAAAGTATTCTTTGTACTCAAGTTAGGTTTAGGAAGTACTTATCCCCGTAGATGATACCCAAAAGACATAAGCTTTTGCAGGTCGATTCAGAATCTCACCTCTCCCCTCTCCCACCCTTAGACTTGTAGGTTGAGGCCCGCATGTTGCCCTGTCAAGTTTAAGAAATCACAATGTCACCGTGTCGATTTTATGAATTGGCCCTGTCGCCCTGTCAAATGGGTCAAATGTCGATTTTTCTTTTTTGATTATTATTTTTATTAAATTAAACATCATCACAGTCAAGTGCTTTTCATGACGTCATAACAAATACAATTTAGGTGTCTACGCCCATTCTCTAAGGCTTAACCGTACACGGGTGTTTTACTCCATGACCCCCCACCCCCCTCCCACCCCCACTTTTGGAACAGGAAGTCACGTGCCGTACCTGGTAGACAGGGTATGGCTCACCTGGAGACCTGTCACATGATCCCCCAGGTGACAGCAGGGAGTGGCGCCCTCTAGGAACAGCCGTGAGTTTAAGCAGTAATTATCGGGATGAGTATGGTCATAGTGAACTACAAGGAAAGAGGGGCAGCACGCCTCCCTTGTCATTTCATCTCAGTAGGTTTCATGTTTATGAGTGATCACAGCATTATATAAGGTTAGTATTACACCATACGTGCAATCATGTTTTTGAGGCCTATGATCTCCTATGGTTTCCTATTAGTTACTATACTCCTACTTTATGATCTGCTTCTTCTCATGATGCAGTATGGTGCATGTATATTATTAGCGTTGTATAATGCAGTTAGCACATAAGAGCTTCCATAGAATTCAATTATGTATATTAATACAAAACTACCTATTTCATCAGAAAAATATTATGTAACACCATATGTACACGTCATTATAATATTGTTCAAACACTTGTTGTAGTTCACATATCATAATTATTGTTGATTCCATTCCAATATTTGGATGTGCCCAAGAAATTTAGTGTTCAGACAGGATTCAGAGGTGACTCGAGCTTATTTGTGGGACTCAGGAATTTTCATGTATGGGGGTCAGGGAAGGCATGAGCATGAACTCTCTAGATGGCGCCATGCCTACTGCTTACTAGTTAAGAATAGAAAGGGTAACACACTCTCTATTTTGGATCTATCTGGTTCCTGTCAAAACCTATAAGCTGATAACCAGCAGATGCACAAGATTTACACAAGACCTCAGTGAATGACCTAGTTCTATTTGATACTACTTAATATTAAAAACACAACTAGACTTATAATCTTTTTCTTATTCATACAATAATGAATCAAGATTATTGCAGCGTGTTTTGGATGTTTGTGGTTTATGTTTTCTAGAAAGAAATATATAGCTCTATGTATACTTTCTCCCTTCAGTGCTTAACATTCAATAGGAACACTGAAATAAATCAAATTTCTCATTCATTGTTCAGTGGTCCAGTAAAAACACTTTAATCCCCTGCAGTCACCCTGTGAAGCAAATGTTCTCAGGTGATGAGTCCTTTGTGTGTGATCTAAGGTCGCTTACAAAACCATATGGTGGAAACAACTTAAAGCCTGGTTTCCACCAAACAACTTCTATCTAAGGATCAGGGACCACATTAACAATGGCCAATGATTCAGTAACCGTTGGTCTAATCGTTCGGAGAAAACATCATATTTGAGGGTTGCAATTAGACAGATCTAAACGGTAATCACACCTATTGTCATCCCTACAGTTCCTCTAAAATTCGTTTGAAATAGTCTCCCAAGGTGTCCAAGAATCTTTCAGATACTTGTTTCAGTTGTTCAGTGGGAAGAGTAAGTCATTTTGATGCAAATCAAACAACTAGGAGTGACAACATTTTCAGATCTTTTTGTCGTGAGCATCACTCATACAATATCTTTTGTGTTTTTTTTTGTGTTGAAACTAACCTTTTAGTACCTCCCATTTTAGACGACTCAAGCCAACAATTTCCTCAAAAAGCAATTAGAGACAATTATTTCCACTGTTTTCTTGGCTTTCAATCTTTATCATGAAATACTTATCCAGAACCTGCCAGAATTATCAAGATACAATTTTCTTTCTTTCTATTTGCTATTGTAACTTGTCTTTCAGGGAGAAAATTCAAAGTCCAGGCTTTACTCATGGTGGAAGGTGTCATCCACGAAAACCTATAAATCGCTGGATTTCTTTAGTCCAACGTCGTCAATATGCAGCCATTGGCCCTAATTGTTTTTGACATCAAACACCAACAACTACTGAATATTCTTCCATATTCAGCAGACGAAAATACACTGGTGGTAACTATGCTTTATTCATCCAATAGTCATCCAATAGAGAATCTAAACAGTTATAACTTTGCATCTACATCATAGGCCACGGGCAATTTGATAATTTCCCAATCCACATTTTACTGTCCAAAGTAATCTAAGGGTAAAATGTGCTCCCTTTGCTAATTTGTTTTTCTACTGCGTCGCTGCTGCTGTATCTATATTCCTTTTCTTAGAAGTCATCACTTGGCTACGGGTAGGATTTCAAAATGTCTTTGATCATATTAGCTCTTGTATTTTCTGTCGGGACAAAGGCTTTTTACAATCTCAGTGATAAATCAAAGTGCACGTAGAGATCAATGTGTACAGTATTGCAGCTTAAGCACACTACATAGCATATGACAACGACTTGGAAAACGTTTATCAAATCAAAGCAAATTCTCACAGTGGTTTATTTCCGATTTGGCCATTTAAACCTTGTTAACGATATCAAACATAATTATAGCGTCCAAGAAAAATTATTGTCTAATCTAATTTGCGGGATTATTTTCGGCTTAGAAGTGCAAGTAATAGGGGAAACATCATCTTGCAAACGTTATTGGAACCCTATCTGTTTGAATTTAATTATCTCCATATGATTAGTAAATCTCTATGATAATTTGGTTGACACTTAATTCCTAATGCCGCGTGCCTGATTAGGTTTCTACTGTATCAAATAATTGAGAATCCTTTTAATGTAGTTCTGTTTATGTGAACTTCACTAAGCCGTAGTTACCGGAACATGTTACTGCAACATTACTTTTGGTCAGTCTGTTCTTCACTAAAATCTCAAATGATAATTATAATTATGATTTTACCTTTGATCTGCAGGCATTGCCAACGATAACTGTTATTGTAGCGTCAGGTTAAAACTACCTGTAATTTTAATTTACCATTAAAGTGACGTACTAATTATGTCACACATCATCACAATCTAGATATGTTTAGGACCAAACCTAAATGGAAAGTCACAAAGTTGTTAGAAATGTGACATCATTATAATGCTGTCACAAGAACGTTACTGCATCCAACCAAAGTGTTGGGTTGCAGTGACAGTATTGGAACTCAACAGACACACAATGTGACTCAACAGGGGGAAAGGATGCTCTGGGGAGGGGGGGGGGGGGTCTTTCATATGCTTCAAGACTAATATTAAAGAAGATATGAGTAATTTAATGAAAAATAGTGTTAAAACTGTCTTAGGCTAACTTTTTATGTACCATTCAGCTGACCTACTCAAAAGATTCTACTTCATTCCAAAATATCCTTATTTGGAATGTCAATGGAACGTTTTGTTCCCAGAATTTACCAAACAGTGGTATTTTGGTTGCCATGGAGACAATAATTTTTGTGATTTATTAAAAACAAAAATGGTGACATCATGTTGGAAAATATAACTTGAAAATATTCCAGCTTCAAACAGATAATCAATACCATTTTTAGATCACAAGTTATGATCACAATAGTATTTCATAAATAGCCATTTGTGTTTTTCAAAAATTATGTTTTGTTATAAAATAACTCAGTAAATACTGAATAATTCATGTTGTTGTCATTTTCAGGAACATTTATGTTCCTATGTTCTATAACCTGTAACATTTTTGATAATTAACACAATTTCACAATTTTGGTATCATTTAAAAGCTTATTCCATCCTCTTAAATGTTGAATTCCCGCCTGGAGCATCCTTTCCCCCTGGCTGGTCAAACATGTTGCAACGTTATAATGTAACATAACAAGAACTGATAAAATGTATATGATGTCATACTCAAATGTTTGGGCACTGCTCTGAATATATTAATATTTGGCTGACCTATACTCCTAATATGCACAATCAAAAACATTGGCCATGTAAATACAGGCTCAGAATATAAGTTCGAGCCCTTTGGGGTAAGGTTGGACAGTCAAGAATTCAGCCTTTGATAGGTTGCCTCTAAGCTTGAATTCAAACCTTAAAGTACTCGCAAGACAGACGTCAACAAGCATAGCAGCAAGTTTAGTAATTTAACATTCAAATTGTTGTAAATCCAATTTGGGGAGCCAGAATCATTCATAATCATTGAGGCTGCATTCAATATACATAATGGTTTGTATTTTATCACCTCAGAAGTCCCAGTCTAGACAGGGCTGACTCCCTAAGCAGACATCTGGGAAAAGACCGGTTTCCACAAGACGAATAACTATGCCAAATAGTTGTTTAATCATTAAACCAAAGTGACTATTTATCTGCTCTATTCATCAGTGAATAGTGTAAAAATGTTGGAAATATTCAGTTTTTTTAGCCCAAACCACAGTGATAAGTGTATGTCACGGCGCATCTGTGCATCTAATCACTAAACTTTAGTTGCCAGGGATTAGATGGAAACGATTTGCCTTGTGGAAACTAGCCTTCACAGTCATTGAAAACAGCTTCTGTTGTGTGCAGACAAAAGGATTTCAAATGAATTCTCTTTTCAATTGGTTCCAATTTCTACGTTGAGAGCAAACTGATATAATAGCCCTCTGGGTTAGGCCAAACGTTATTACAGTCAGTGCCTGTATTAGCCATGAATGGCAGCAACATTTGTATGAAACAAATTATTAGCAGAATCACTGAATAGGTATGATTACGAGTGTGTGCTTTGAACAATGAGCCAATCTTGAAATGTAATCAAGGGGAGTTCGTTGAAAACATACATAATAGTCACTCACCTCAAATTTTGTTCACTGCAGGCCCTTGAGTTTGATATGACCTATGATTGAATTGATCAATGCTTTCGTTTACTGTAAAACACAATTTTAAAGAATCCTATAATGATACCGTAAGAATTGTGTAATTATTGGGCAAGTTTCTCAAAATATCTGAATTATGTAGATACATGAAATATTTGGAGTAGGTCAATATGTCAATTATCACGAAAGGAACAAAAAATGTTTACGATAACACAAAACTTGGGGTTTCAGAGTAAGCACAGGATTTATCTCGTGGGATATGTTACAGCCAATCAACATTCATCTGTGGCATATGAAAGGCTGACCATTACCCGAAAATAAACCAGTGTCAAGGTTCTCAACTGTGGACATTTGGAGTGACAACCAAAGAAATTTCACACATCAATTTTATCATTCAAAGTCCTAAAGAACTCAGGCATCTAAAAAAAATGATTCGTAAAAGTGTAAAAAAGATGTGTGATGGATTCGTGAATGAAAATGTCCATATAAAAACTTGTATACAGTATAAATATTTATAGAAAATGCTTCATTATATCAGTTAGAAACAAATTGCAATTTAAGTGTTTGAACCAAGAAAAAAAATGTCACAAATCTAAAATTATGTGTTTTTTCACGGATACAATTTTTTGAATCGTGGGCATAAAATTCGTGATTTTTTTTATGGCTGAGACATCAATAAATGTGGCTAGGACAAGTACTCAAGGATGAGTTCCAACTTGGACACGGACATCCTAAGGTGACTTGAGCACCTGCCAACTGCAGGGCAACCCACAATGAACTCGGGGCCCCAGGAAGGTGCCCCGGCGGTGGCCACTAGACAACCAAAGCTTCTAGCATAATCACGAATATGTAAATTTAAAACACAAGGATAGCATAGATTTTGTCACGACGCCCTATTCATTAGCATTGACTCTATGGGGAATACATTCCCCAACCCCCATACAGGAAAACTCTAGAGTCCCACAAATAAGCTCAAGGCACCTCTGAATCCTGTCTGAACACTAAATTTCTTTGGCACATGCAAACATCAAACCAGGCATTTACAATACATTTTTCCCAGGCAGAGAGCTCGCATTATGTCAAAATAAACAATATGCGATTCATGGCATTGTTCTTAAGGAGTTGGGCTTTATACTGTGTAGTGTTTCATTGTTAAGATGACATTGTGTTTACCAGAAAATGACAGCAGTAATCTGTGAAGTCATCCGTCTTTTTCAAACAATCCTCAATTCACAAATGCCAGCGAAGAGACAAGCGTCTCAAATGAACTAAAGAGACTCAAAGCGATAATAAGGCGTTTTGTTTGCTCTTTTTTTAAACAAAGTTATGATCATTGTCCGCAACTTGAGAAAAAAGTGTAATTCAATGCGTTGCTGTTTTGACGCAGAGTTTAATTGTTATTGCCTGTTCAAATTTTCCCATAGGAATAATATCAGACAATTTATTGTTCATGTCTTGAGATTTTATTAAATTTTCCTTTGACGTCAGATCACAAAATAATTCGGATTGATTCAAACTAAATAAACAATATGACCATTCTTAGGTTATGTTGCTCTAAAACAAAACAAAAAAGACCAAAACTATGTTTTATTTGAGGGAATTATCTTTCTGAAACGGTGTTTCTACGATACAGCTTGGTTACAAAAGAACTCTTTGTGAGAATTGAAAATTGAAGATGATAACCAAGTTTGTCAATGTTGTTCAAGTCAGACACATTTTTCTTCAGAAAACTGCGTTCCACCAGGAATACTTTGTCCCAACGACAGCATATTATCAGTCGCACCTTAAGATGCGAATCAGACACCAATTCCTAATTCCAGGGAGACACAAAGTAAGTGAATCACATACAACACAGTAGAAGGTGATAGGCATTTGTACTCCCTCAAGTGGCGACCATGAATATGCAATTGACACATCTAGCCAAACATATATATTGGGCTTCGCTTTCTCAGAGCCCCTGAGTGTCTCATTCATTGACTGGTTCAAGCCCCTAGAACACAAAGATTAGTTGTGTCCTCAGGTCGAGTTTTTATTTGCAGATTGAAAACGATGAAAATTGGGATTGAAATAGGATTGGGCAAAGCTCTTCAAAACTTTAAGAGTTAGGAATCAAATGAAAGTATGGCCAAGTACCCTCCATGTGTTCCCTAATACAAACCAGTTGTCATCAGTTCACACTTTCCTTAGTCGAATGAACAAAAGTGAAGTCATCATTAGAAATGTGTTATTTTGCCCGACATTGCTTTTGCAGCCATAAACAAATAATATGATCATTATACACCGTACGTGACCGCCGTTGCGAGAAGCATGAGGTTGCAGAAAGATGAATCTGAAATGTGAAAAGCTCAATCCGAAAGGGAAGGGATAGTTTTGCAAAGATATATCATTAGCTACACATTCTTCTTTCCTCCTTGGTTTTGCTACCCTTGTATGGTAGGGGCCTACGAACACGGACCCATCGAGAAAGCTATAGAACTAATGCGGTAGATACGCTGGCATTGTTGCTTCCAATACAACTGATTGCAGGAATTGCAAAATTGCCTGTGATTGCTGGACTCACTATATAGTACGGATGTCTAAATTTGTTTTAATTTCAGTGAGATTATCTACAAATCCAATGTGTGGTTTAGCTACAGATGTGATGCTTGGTTTGAGTTTGGATATGCGCCCATGTACTAAATGGAAGGCCCCTAAAGTTCCCCAGTGTCTCCTAGACGAGTCCCTGCTTGAATTCACTACCATCCAAAAGGGGGACCCTTGGCAGTACAAAGTTAACAGATACCTCTGGTTTGAGACTATCACACCTGACCAGAGCCTTCTAACGAGGATGTTCCTATATACTTCAATACGCAATTCATCTTTATTGTCATCTTAATATATGGAATTTACATTTTACACAATAAAATTCCCATGACGGGATGAAATTCCACAGAATATTACGTGTTATTTTCGTAACAGAATACGATCCAGGAGCGGATCCAGAAATTTGAAAAGGAGGGGGGCGTGTTATGGCAAAATTGTTGCGCCATGCACGCCCCCCCCCCCCCCACCTCCCCTCCCCCTTAACCCACGCCTTACAGCAAACTCAGTGTACTGCACATATTGCACTCTCTCAACTACATGCCTTCTCTTTAAAAAAGATATTCATAAGGTAGCGTAAGTAGAAATTGAGATCAAATGAAAACTCAGAGGAACCTTCGACAAATTTTAAAACTTATGGCTTCGACGGTACATCAAAGGTCAAAATTATTTTAGGGAATATATTTCCAAGGGGGTGGACTTTTTCGTCATTCCATTTCCAATCTTGCTTCCTTGGATGCATGTGAAGGAATGAGTTTGTTTATTCAGCAAAATACAACAGATCTCAGTTGTCAATAAAGATATTTTTCATTGTATACTTGAAGGTTCCTGTCAAGATGCCACATCAGAGAGGTAAAAAGGTTGCAGAGAACTATTACAGTCCACTGCATACGGTACATTGATTAACACAGCTCTCACAGGCCTTGGGATGCCCGCCTTTGCAAAATGTGAAGGCACTCTTACACTAGGACAACATATGCGATGAGATATGATGGCGGTATGATCGTATCATAGCCACGATGTAGTCTCCTACGATATTGTTGATATTGCACTATTGTAATAATGGTAAGTCACAGTGTGCTGCGACATTAATATCACGGGATACAATTGTTATTGCAGTACAGTCATGGAACTAAATATTGTGGGTCGTAAGTAGGCCAAAAGACTATTTGACATGTTTAATAATCTTATGGAGCTAAGTTGCAAATACCTTGAATCACAGTCCATGTTGTTTGTCTTATGTCATAGAGGACAAAGTTTTCCCAATAAACAAAAGATTGGAAGATGTCGCTATGTATAGTGAACTAGGTCTAAAGGGTGCACTCAGGCTGTGACATCCCTATGAGATGTGAGGCAGGCCGTCGCTTCCTCAGGGTTCCTTGCACATAATTAAGAGATAAATATTTTCCAATGGAATTGTCTTAGCATGGAACATGCATCAAGAACTAGTCATGGTAGAAATATTTTAAGGATATTCCAAACATAGACATAGTTAGGAGACTTTAATATTTGGTCTATGTCATGTGTTTTAATGGAAATCCCTTAATTTGTGATGTCACAAGGACACTAATAGGGAATCCCCAATTTTCAAAAAAGGGAATCCCCAATCCTCAATAATGTATAGGAAGGAATTTCAGCTGTAGTATCAAATACCTATATCAGGCTACACACGGGCTACAAGAACTTGTATCTTTTTTCCCCTAAATTCATTCAATTACCTGAGATTCCCAAGTTATTTTGAAAGGGAATTCCCTTTAATATGACGTAGCAAGGACTGAAATCAAAGCTCAGAAATTAGGGAATTCCCTAGTTTTTGTTTTTTTCCTTTACAGTTCACTAATTCTTCAATATTTCCCAGTTTTTTCTTTAGAATTATTTTTAGAACACCAAAGAGAAGTGAATTAAATGAAAAAAAAATAGGCCTTTGAAAATGTATGTGCAAGGATACCACAGAATGACATCTTGTGATATGGTCCTCGTATCATAGACAGTTTTCATCGTGCAGTGTTATAACGGCTTGATCTAGGGCGAGTTTCACACTAGGAGAATCGGGAATGCGTTTCTCACATCTCACAAAATTCTAAAATAAGATATTTTTGATAATCAATGATCTTAACTCTAATAATATATAGATCACAATAGGAACATGATCTTAGAGTCCGAAACTAAACCATAGTGGGGGTCCTTATGTAGAAAGGTCATTTCTGAGGGGTAAAAGTGATCTGGAGACAGTTTTGGAAACCTGAGAATGTCTATTCTTAGGAAATCCATGTTTCCAACAAAAATAATTTGGTTGCCATGGTTTTTGGCGGCCATCTTGAAAATACCCTAGCAACGTCACTAATATGCATAAAAACAGGATTTCCATGCATGCTAGATCAACTCTGATGACACCTACCCCCACTATATTGATGGCTACCATTTTAATTATCATACTGGTTTCCATGGTTACCAACTTGGTTACCTAGCAACAGCACTTGAATATTACATTTCCTTAGCAACCGGGTATTTAGAGTTCTAAAATTGCTTTAAATCAAATTTAATCATAATGTTGCAGGCTCAAAGACATAATTGGTAAGATCAAACTGTTCTTACAGCTTGTGTGTTGCCTAGAAACAACCTTCTTAATAACACAATAGCCTAGCAACCAAATTTTGTGACCCTGATAGCCCACAGATGCTGTGTTGAGCAACTATCAAAAGGGTTGTAGAAGCTCTGGGAAGTTTGCAGGCCCTTCTACACAATACTTCATAGTTCCAAGGAATCTGTAAATGGTTATATTTAGGGTTACCAACCAAATTGCCTAGCAACATTATTGGAATTTTACAGTTGCTTAGCAACCAAGTTTAGAATTCTAAATCAATCTTAAGTAGTCCAATTAATAATGATGCAACTCCTAAGAATTCATCTTCAGGATGGCTAATTGATCAATTACAACTACCCACATTTCTTGTCCCTCTTCCCATCCCTACCTGTCCCCATTCCCACCCCTTCCTTTCATGTTCACTACCCCCTACATGTCCTTACCCCTGCCCCATACATGTCCCTTACCCCTTCCTTCTTCCTGTCCTTATCCCGACCCCTTCCTGTCCATGCCCTTGTCCTTTTCCTGTCCCTCTTCCCATCCCCTACCTGTCTTAATTCCCTGCGCCTTTCTGTCCCCAGTGGTGAAGCCAGGGGGGGTTCCTGGGTGTCTTGAACCCCTTAAATTTCCAGAAATATAGGTAAAATGTAAGAAATCTTGTCAAAAATGTAAGCCAGAACCCCCTGGAACCCCCCTTGACTTTAGAGCTAGCTACGCCCCAGGTCCCTCTTCCCATTCTCTACCTGTCCTTATTCCAGTCCTTACCTGTCCCTCATCCTATCCCCAACCTGTCTGTATTCCTGCCTACCCGTATTATGCCTCATTCTGCCCACTATCTGCCCCTGTCTCCTACCTGTCTCTCTTCCCATCCTCTGATTGTCCCTCTTCCCATCCCTACTTGTCCCACTTCCATTCCCAATTGCTTCCATTCCCTACATGTCCCTCTTCCTGTTCTGAGCCTGTCCATATTTCTGCCCCCCTGTATTTGTTCCTCTTTCCATCCATTAAAGGTAAATATGGGTGAACACAGGAGCGCCACCTGCTGTGATTTTATTATGATTGCAGGATTACCTAGGCATTTCAGTTAAGGGTAATAAAACACTTAAGAATGATGAATGTGGATATATGAATGGAAAAATCTTCAGAATAATTTGTCAAATATAAT
Organism: Lepidonotus clava; assembly: GCA_936440205.1. Classification (NCBI taxonomy): domain Eukaryota; kingdom Metazoa; phylum Annelida; class Polychaeta; order Phyllodocida; family Polynoidae; genus Lepidonotus; species Lepidonotus clava. Next base: position 31,454,111 of record OW387143.1, read on the forward strand.
TATTTAAGCAATTTTTCTTCATTTTTTCCTTATTTTTAGGAATAAAATCAAATTTTCCATGGACCTAAGGTTTTCTTTGATCTAAAATCCTCATTGACGTCCTCTCCAAAAATTATCAGCATTTAAAGTAAAAGTCACAGCTATTTATTTTTTTAATCTACTTTTCTCCATAGGCTCCAATAGTATACAGTCATTATTTCAGATGCTCATATCTCTGAAATTGATATGGTGACATAGGATTTTTAAAGTTTCTTTATGTTCCTTATACATCCCACTAACCACGATATGGATTTCAGAATTTTGTCATGGTTTTCAAGAAATCATCCCTAACACCCATATTTACCTTTAAGTGTCCCTGCCTCCTTCCTGTCCCTCATTCTACCCTCTACTTGTACCTCTTCCCTACCCTATCTGTCCCTCTTCTGGTTGCAACCTGTCCATATTCCCTGTCTCCAACCTGTCCCTCTTCCTACCTCACTTGTCCCTCCTCATGTCCCCAACTTGTCCATATTCCTTCATGCCCTGTACCTGTGCCTCCTTCTGCCCCCTATTTTTTCTTATCTCCTACCTGTCCCTTTTCCCAACCCTACTTGTCCCTCTTCTGGTCCCTACCTCTCCCTCTTCCTGTACCCTAACTATCTGTATTCCCACAGTTTTTTTTTTATATTTATTAAATATGTTCAGGGAAAACCCTCTTCTTCCAGACATTACAAGTAATGGACTTTCCCCCTATGTGTCCCTCTTTCTGCCCCTATCTGTTCCCTTCTCCTACTTGTCCCTCTTCCCACCCTCTGCTTGTCCCTCTTCCTGTTCTAAACCTGTCTGTATTCCTCTCCAACCTGTACCAGTGCCTCGTGACCCCTTTCCATCCCTGTCTTCTACCTTTCCCTCTTCCCACCTCTAACTTGTCCCTTTTCCCATCCATATTTGTTCCTCTTCTGGTCCCTACCTGTCCTTCTTCCTGTCCCCTACCTGTCCATATTCCAGCCTGCCCCCTACCTATCCCTCTATCTACACCTTATCTCCCCCTGTCCACTGCTTGTCCCTCTTGACATCCTCTATTTGTCTTTCTTCTAATCCCTACCTGTCCTGCTTTCCTACTTCCCTTTACTTGTTCCTCTTTCCATCTCTATATGTCCCTCTTCTCATCTCCGACCTGTTTCTCTTCAAATCCCCTACATGTCCATCTTCCCACCCCTGCTTCCCTTCCCTTTTGCTACATGTCCCTCTCCCCATCCACTATGTGTCCCTCTCCCCTTCCTATACCCACCCTCACTTGTCACGACCTATCCTCTTCTTGTAGCTACAAATCCTCACCTGTTATCAACATCCTCATCTGTCACTACCCATCCTCACCTGGAGTAAATAAGGGGCAACTGGCATTTGATACCACATTCCTTTGACTATCAAATCTATTTTGAGAATTCACATTTCTATTTTCCTAGTAATAATTTTATCTTGTCATACTTTTCCATGGTGTTAGAATCAAATTCATTTGACTTTTTGTAAAATAGGGCCAGTCACAAAATTGGCCCTTTCTTAACCAGATGACCTATACCTACCCTCACCTGTAAATGACACTACTCATCAGTCACTACCATCCTCACTTGCCACCATTCATCCTCATCAGCCACCACCTCCTCCCACTGGTAATTTCAAAGCCTCGTCTGCTACTACCCATCCTCTTCTATCATTGCCCACTCTCCTTTGTCACTAATCACCCTCACCTCCCACTACCCACTCTCTCTTATCAGTACCTACCCTCACCTGTAACTACAAAGCCTCATCTGTCATTACCCATCCACACCTATAAATACAACCCCCACCTATCAATATCTACCTCAAACTGTCACTACCCACCCTTATCTGTACCTATAACTCTAAACATGCAAGTACAAGCCCTCAACTGTAACAAACAAACCTTACCTGCCACTATTGACCCTCAACTGTCACTATATATCTGTTCACTACCTGTCCCTCACCATGCCCCATACATGTCCATCTTCCTGCCAGCTATCTGTCCCTCTTCCCACCCCCTGCTTGTCTCCCTTGCCATTCCCTTTATGTCCCTATCCCTCCCATACCCACCCTCACCTGTCACCACCTACCCTCACCTGTCACTACCAACCTTTACCTGTCACTACTTATCCTCATCAGTCACTACCAAGCCTCACCTGCTTCTATTAACCCTCATCTGTCACTATCTGTCATCATTTGTCAGTGCAAACACTCACCTGTGGCTATCCACCATCACCTGCCACTATCCACCCTCGTCTGTATTATCGGCCCAAAACATGTAACTATAAACCCTCACATTTACAACCAAGCCTCATTCATCACTACGCACCCTTACCTGTCATCTGTCAAGGGTAGTCATAGCTGAGGGTGGGTAGTGACAAATGAGAGCAGATAGTGATAGGTGAAGGCAAGTAATGACAGAAGAGGATGGGTAATGACAGATGATGATTTGTAGTTACAGGTGAGGGTAGGTAGTGACAGGTGATGGTGAATAGTGGCAGGTGAGGATGGGTAATGACAGGCCTAGGTGAGGATGGGTATTGACAGATCAGGGTGGGTAGTGACAAGTTAGGGTGGGTGGTGACAGGTGAGGGTGGGTTTGGGGGTGTAGGGACATATAGGGAATTGGAAGGGAGACCGGCAGGGGATGGGATGGGAAGATGGACAGGTATGGGGCAGGAATATGGACAACTATGGTACAGGTGAGGTAGATGTAGGTGACAGGAAGTGGGACAGATAGGGGCAAGAAGGGGGACAAGTAAGGGAACAGTTAAGAGATGAGAAGATGGACGGGTAGTGGACAGAATGAGGGACAGATAGAGGCACACAATGAGAGCATTTTGAAATGGTTTTGACAGTCAAAAAGTATGGTTCCCCTGCTTCAGTGTTAAAAATGTCCCTCACACCCTGACTCAATAAAGGTTAAAGAGGTTAGGAAAATATAAGAGTTACAAGCAAAACATAAGATCTTTTGATTGTATTTTGAATAGCCAAAATAAAAAAAAATTGTGGAATGTTAAGGTGTAATTTTGAGTGTTGACCTGAAATTATGATATTGATATCAGAATAGCAGAATCTAGGTTATTTGGTTACCTGAAACCCCTATCCCAAATATAGCAAGATTTACTTCCATCATTAGGTGCTGTTGCATAAAAAGGGTCTATTGTTCCAAACAATGGCTCATAAATACTGAAAAAGGAACCACTATGTAAATTTAGTCATTCCCTCTAAGAGTCTCCCCCAACATCCTTATATTTAGAATGATTGGTATAGTTGCCATGGTGACCATGGCCACAAAATGCTATTCTATTCTCACAACACAGATATTAATCCACACACATTTTCTTGTTCCTACAATTTTGAAAAAAAACAGATATAGTAGGTATCTCAGAGACTTTTCAATGACTAAACCTAGATTCATTGGACTATTACCAATTGAATTTTTGGTACTTTTCCACATTATTTTAAGAAAAACAATGACGAGCATGATGTAAGTGTTAGTTAAAACACTGAGAAACATCAAAATTTGATAAAGTTAGATATACTGAGGGATATATCTAGATCTGATTTTTCTCATTGCATTTATAAAACCCATGCGTGCATGGTGGAACTCTGAAATCAAGGGAATTTAGTAAAGCCATCTCAAATGAAATACCCAAAGTAAAAATAGCTGACAGTGCACTAAATTTGGCTATTAAAAACTCCTATTTTTTAATGTGGTCTTAAAGTACTATATACCATTGAGCTCTTCTTGAATTAAGTTATTTAAAAGTATAAGTATTGTCAATTATTGTATGTCCACTAGTGATGACGGAACATACCCCCATTTTAACCCTTTCCAGATCGCCAATGGTAAAATCGTAAGATATATTACGATGGTATTAAGACCAGGCTTTGATCTCAAATAATTTCAAAAGTATTTTGTATTATTCAAAAATTTAAAAGTCATTTATCAAATATGATTCAGGTGTCCGATTTTAGGAACTTTTGGTCATTCATATCTTTAAAATATATTTGTATGACCAAAATACTAATAAGTTGGATTAATGAAGGGCTCAAATTTACCCTAAAATGTCAGATAATTCCTTACTAATGTTTTAAATTTACAATACAATTACCACAATTCCTTTCAATTTGTATTTAGTTAACTGTCTTTGTATCAGAAATACTTTGTGATGATGATTTTGAAACCAATGAATCAACAAAGTAATTTTCTTTAAGTTTTTCCTACAATTAAAACTTTGAATTTGTGCTATCAAAATGGTTATGTTGTTGAAAATTTAAGGAAAATGTGGAAAATATGTGGTAAAACAGGGAAATCGAGCTCTATAACGGTGATATACTAGAACATGCATCAAGATGCTACAAATCGTAATTTTGGTACAGGAATGCCACATAACTATATGAAATACCCTTGCATTCATGTATTTTCTGAAAATACAGGGCTTAGGGTATTTTTTATTCAATGTACTAAAAATAAGTGTAAAAAAGCAGTTTTATTGCTCACTAGTAAGAGGCAAAACATGAAAAAACAACCATATTTTCACATGCTGATACTCCTCCTGACTATGACAAATATTATTTGAATGATCATAACTATACAAATAATGGTATCAAAATGTGCGAAATAACATAAGGAACAATTTCTCAAGGCAAAGTTAATCCCAAAAACTATATTTCTACCACTTAAAGCTCCTTTAATGAATTTTAGGCTGAAAACCAGCTATTTTTCAAAAAATTTGTCACGTGACCTAACAGATAAGGCGTTACCATGGCACCAGTATTTTGAAAAAATAGTGTTTTCCCAAAATCTCTAAATAATTACCAAAAAATCAATATATGATTGATCATGATCATATTTGTTTTTCACTTTTAAAAACTAATGTCAAAATACCTATGTTTTACTAAAAATAGGCAAATGTGTGTTTCTCATGGTCAGGAAATGGTGAAGTCTTTGTTCACATTTTCCTAATGAAAAAAGCCACTCTCTGTGATACCTACCTTAAATCCCCAAACCAATTGAATTTGACCATTTTTGGGTTTTTGACATTCAAAATATGAAGATAATATTTGATCAAGGTCAGATAACAATTATTTTTTTCTTGCATATGGATAATGGTACTTACTGCAAATATGAGAGCAGATGTGGACAAAATTTAATGTCTAGTCTCTTCATATTGTCTTTGACTCAAAATTGGTCAGATGCAGATAAAACTAGGATTTTGGAAACCATTTCTTTGGTAACCATAGCAGTGGAATACTATTAAACTCACTTGAGTATTGCTTATAGGCACATACATCCTTATGATAGCTTTAAATGTTATGCAGAGCCAAACAAAATGTATGTTGTCAAGGCCCTTGGTAAAGTTGTAGAAAATTCATATTTTCTTGGTATTTGACATTGTTTTCTTGCCCTTGCTTAAAGGTCAAATGGGCATTTTTCTAATTTTTCCTAGGATTTTAAAAATAGTTTTTATGATAGCCATAGCAACTAAATGCTATTTAACTCTGTATAGCAATGTTTAAAGGCACATACATCTGTATGATAGCTGTAGATGGAAAGCCAAAAGAAATGCGTGTTGTCAAGGCTCTTTGGTAAAGTAATAGAATATTCCTATTTTCTTGGTACTTGACCTTCAAAAAAGTAATCTTGACCTTGAGTCAAGGTCAAATCTACATATTTTTTATTTGAGCCCATAAGGTGCCTACATTGTTAGAAAATTTTATTCATTTTCCCTGAATAGTTTTTTAACTATGGACAAATGTATAATTCACTTTTATGGATTTTGAGAAATTTCTTGTTGCCATGGAAACGGGCTGAAAAAACATGTTTCCATGGAAAAGATTTTTTGGAAACATTGGTTTTTGAAAAATACACATTGTTAGCTTTCCAAAACTGTTTTCAAATTGCTTTTACTACTCAGAAATGACTTTGCCTTATTTTCATACATAAGGAACCCCACTACCATGAAAAAGTCCAAATATCTTAACTAAAAATACAATCTTAAAGTTATGACCAGTGTGAAACTCCCCCCTAATCAGTGCAGATGCATAAGGGCCTAAACGTTCACGGCCATTAAACGGCATAACAGTGAAGCTGAAGTAACTTCCAGCAACCAACTAGAAGGAAGAATGCAGCCGTATCGTTGCAGGAGTAGAATGTATCCTAAAGGGTCTACAGATTTCCTGGGAATGCCTTGGGCAGATACCTTTTAGCACATTATATTTGTTCTTAGTGGCATTAATACTTTGTTATCAGTATTCTATATGACGAGCACTGGCATGGGGAGCAAACATTACGAACTTCTGTCAAACTTCATCTCAATGAATATAAGAAAACCCTTTGATGTAATACTTTTAATTAAAATAGGAAAACACATCAAAACCTGTATTAATATTGTGTACCCAACTGCAAGTGAGTTCTTTCAAGTAAAGTCGAGCCCATAAAAGGAGAATTTTAAGAAAACCATAATAAGCTATGAAAAAAATAACTATGTCCTTTTAAAGAATTGTTCTAAAGGAATCTGTGAAATAGGGCTACTGCTCCATACAAATCACAGATTGATATGTTTTTAAACGACAAAGTGTGTTTGGAAAGTCATTACCTCACAAGATAATGGATAAAATATGCAAATCACCAGCCTCATAAGAAGAGCATTTCTTCTACATAAATTCTCTCCCTATCCGTCTCCTGGTCCCAGGGGTGTCGATGAGTTAGTGTAGCTGGGGGCGATATGCCGGAATCACGTCCACTTTGACTCAGACTTGTATCTGATGCACGCTATCTCGTCTCAGTGTTTCCATCTCAGGCACCTCTGGGTGGGATGTCTTAGTTGTCTGGCTCTGATACTGTCTGATTATTTCTTAAATCTGATACTGCACCATTTGTCTTATCCGCTGTCTGAACTTTACTCGACAAAATGCATTTAGAATTGTATAAGGTGATTTGACAAATTGCAATTGGAATGGATTGAGGACAACGCCAGTTTTTTGTGTTTTTTAAAACACGTTCATTGTTACATGATCTTCCATGCAGGTAGGGGATGGATAGATTATTATTGTAAAAGTTTGTGTCTATAATATTATTACAAATTGGAATTTATCGCATTTTTAAATGGATTTATCGCATTTTAATCAAAAGATAAGTGATTTTTAACTTCCCAATATTAACCATAATGAGACATGTAGCTAACAACAAAAACATGGAATGTCAAACCCAAAGCCAAGCGTTGAAAAGGGACAGGCATGAAACGCACCTTCAATGATTTCGAAATTCAGAGCAAAAGGACAACAATAATTAGAGATCTCTTTGAAACTGTGTAGAATCCACAAAATGATAGTAATGTCAACGGTCAATCTTTGCCATAATTTCGAAACCATTATTAGATAAAGAAACGATGCATAACAGAAGCGGCAACCATCACCCGCTGGCACAGAAGTCGTGGAACTCAAATCGTCCGACAAGCCGCAGGCGGGGAGTGAGAGAAGAGAAGAGGGCATATAAACCCATATAAATCACATGGGTTTAGTACAATCACTTTCCTGTGATATTCAGTATTAGACGACATTACGTCAGGGCATAATTGGATATTACATAGTACTTGAGATCAATCAGTTCTTAGCCCTTAGAGCACAGAGGCGTTGAGAATTAATAACCCGCATACATGCGGCAATATCTCAAAGTCATAACTACCTTTGATGCTCCTGGCGGTATTTGCCTTGTATTTATATTACATAGCTCTGCCATCGACTTGAATGATTTCTAGGTATATGAAATCGAGTCTAATAATTATAAGGTACTGTGAATTACATTACCAGTCAGAAATATCGATAAATACAATTGTATTGCAGGAAGGAATCGCCAGTTTAATACGGGCTGAAAGTGTGAAATACTGTTGCTGATGCAATCTTAGGAAAGGGGTCTTTGGTCTGAAAGTCTATCATTATTCGATAAGGCTATATACGCCTACTGACAATGCGTCACTAAAAAAAACTGGTAATTTTGTTCAGAAGAGTCTTCAAAAGCATCTGTGGATTCAGCAGTGCCTTGAAAACCAGATGCAATTGAATTTTGGATTTGATAGAAAAAAGCATTTTCCTTTAATTGTGAGTGTTGCAAATGCCAAATTATGTGTAATATCAAATAATTGAAACTTTGATAATCATATAAATGCTCATGTCCGTGCTGCAATTTATGGAAAGCATTAGAGATAACCCAGGGATAACTATAATGCAGAAAGTTCATACGTGACGTCTGTAAAGTTTTATATCTGTTACATTCACTGAGCGGCATTGGCTTTACTCCTTCCTCTTACGGGATATGTTAGTACAAAAAGACCGAAAATATTCTTAGTCTGTTAATGTATGTAACCTGGTCTTGTGACAATGATATTTAAGTGATCATAAGGATTTAATGTTTCATATTTTAACATATCAGTGTAAGTAGAGGAGAAATGTGATTGAAACCTATATCAAACTTGATTTGATTCAATCCTTTCATTTTGTATGCCTTCCAGTTTCTCACATGTGTCTTCATCCATGATACATTTTGAGAAAGGAAACAGAGTATGTAATTTGAAGCTGGTGAACATTTGATACTCCCTGTAGGTATACACTGATTCATTAGTGTGGATCAAATGGTTGGATGACCAATATCTTTATCGATTCACATTATTATAGGGCATCGCCAGGTCATTCAATCCATATTGGGTAACCTTATCGCTAGATTGCAATTACATACACCATTTCAGATGCTTGAATGTTGAAAGCGTTTGCAGACAATCTACTTCCTTTGCCACAAGATAATATCACATAGAGCATGTTTATCTCAATAAGGAATAAGAATTATCCTAAAAATATCTGTAAAACATTCCACAAAATGTGTGTGTGTGTATGTGTGTGTGTGATCAAATGCTTGTATGTACTGTCCGACACTGAAAAATGATTGGCACATTCTATGTGAACTATGGGAACTGTTGTGTGTATGTACGTGTGTGTGTGTGTGTGTGTGTGTGTGTGTGTGTGTGTGTGTGTGTGTGTATTCAGACATGTATGCTAATGTGCATGCGCGTGTGATTCCGTGTATGCATTTCTCTTTATGTGAGTGTCGTATGAGTTCCGTTGTAACAAACTCTATCTCATTAACACCACATTGAGCGATTTGCATTCTTCTTACAGTGTATCATGCTTGTCTTGCCGACAGAGAACCACCCTTCATCCCATTTCCCTATTGTTCTTGCATCAGACCCTCCCCATTGTCAGTCTACTCAGTCCTGCCCCAGGCCAGGCTCTCCTTACCATGTGTTGACTCTTGGGGCTTGGTTCAGTCTCCAAACATGACGTTGGACATTACCATTTCTCTCCCATTGCACTCTCAGAGTAAAGACCAAACATTGTCTGGTTCAAGTGACTGTGGGAATTATCCTTTTCACAGTCTTTTATCATAAAGTACGACACGTTGTTTGGTCGATCCTTTTTGGACAATGTGCATGGTTTACTAATGAATTGTTGCCATTCTAGTATATAGCTCGCTGTGTTTGTTCAAAACGTTACGCATACGAGCACACGATTATCTTTTTTGTATTGGTGCCGTTCAAATTAAACAGACATTGCATTTATTTTTAGTCCAGAAAGAACGAGGGTGTAATGTGTCGCCCATATCGTTGTTTGTCTATAGGTCGTTAATGTTATCCCCATTTCATCAGCCATGGTGAATAAGGATCTGCGTATGGTGTGAACATGCCTGAAGGAGATGAGTCTGGTGTGAACATGCCTTAAGGAGCTGTGCCTGGTGTGAACATGCACTAAGGATCTGCCTCTGGTGTGAACACACCTTAAGTTGTGTCTGGTGTGAACAAGCCTTAAGAAGCTGCATCTGGTGTGAACATGCCTTTAAGAGATGCGTCTGGTGCGAACATGGACTAGGGAGCTGTGTTTGGTGGGAACACACCTTAAGGAGTTGGCTCTGGTGTGAAAGTACCTTAAGGAGCTGTGTCTGGTGTGAACACAGCTTAAGGATCCGTGTCTAGTTTGAACATGGCTTTAGGAGCTGTGTCTGATGGGAACATACCTTCAGGAACCTTCTCTGGTGTGAACACGCCCTAAGGAGCCGTGTCTGGTATGAACACACCTTAAGAAGCTGCATCTAGTGTGAACACGCCTTAAGGAGCTGTGTCAGATGTGAACATGCCGTAAGCAGCCGCATCTGGTGTGAACATGCCTTAAGGAGCTGAGTCTGGTGTTAAAAATGCCACAAGGATCTGTATACGTATCTGGTGTGAACGTGCCTTTAGGAGCTGAGTCTGGTGTTAAAATGCCACAAGGATCTGTATACGTATCTGGTGTGAACGTGCCTTAAGAAGTTGTGTCTGGTGTGAACACACCTTAATCCATCGAGCAGCTCCCCAGCAGTCGGTCAGGCCGTCTTTGAGCTGGTGACGAGCCACTCAGGCTCGGTCTGGTCTAATCAGTCCTAGGCTCATTTAGCTCCTACATAGCGTCTCGCCGTGAGGTAATCATAGATCACACAGAGACACGCGGCCTTAATTGAAGCCGTAATGACGAGCTAACCCCATAGATCAGACCACCCTCTCCTCCTGGTGGAGAGCCTCTTCACGGGCAGCGGCAAAGTCAACAGGAACTGCTCGCTGATTAACTCGGGAGCAGCTCTTAGCTCTCAAAGTAAACAGTGGTTAAGAGCCACTCGGCGACCTGGCAGTGGCAAGGATTCGAGCTGCCACTTGTTAAGCCTGTATTCCACCAGCTCATTTTGCTGTAGATTTCGAAATACGTGCAGGTTATTTATTTATATATTCAAAGATTTGAAAATCTCCTGTTGTGTCGTATGTGGAATGTATGGTTTTATACTGTATTCTTTGAGAAAACCGAACAAATGGGAAATTGCTGGATTCAAACTTGGCGTGTGGAATGCGCCCTTTATAAAAGTTCAGACCGTGGGGACAAAAAGGAATTGTTATTGCACTGAGTTGCGCATACCATCATGGGCTTTAGCTCAAGACATAGGTGTGTGCAAATTGGAGCAATAACAATTGCCGAGTGTGCCCACTGTCACAATAATTTTCTGTGTAATTTATATAGAATATATTCTATATAAATTACACAGAAATTATTGTGACAGACAACACAGAAATTGGCATTTTGCATTCACAGACAGGCATCAATGACCTCAGGGGAAATTATAGATCTTTTATTCACCAGTTTCTGAGAGGGCAGGACAAGGGTGAGAGTATAGGGCTGGAATCCTGATATAGAATAAAAGCTGTAATCACACTGGTGCAGCATAGCGTGTTGATGCTTGGAGAGGCACAGCAAACATATTATTTTATAGTAATGTTTACAATGCTGCACCACGTCAAATTAAAAGTGAAAATACGACTTAGCCTCCAGCCCTTCGCGTCACCTCCACCCCCTTTCCCAGTCTGGATGATTTCACATAGATCGATATCCTTATGCAAGATGCCATGATTAGAGTGTAAGAGGGTACTAACTTAATGATACAACGGCCACTTTAGAAGGTCCGTCATCAGCATAAGAATGAGGTCATTATATGAGATCCTAATGACACTCGAGCATGATCCCTACCCTGAATCGGTAAATCTGTACTCTAACATACTGACGGTTTCTGGCATAAAACTTAGACTGGTGGTATAAAGTGCATTAGAAGCTTTGTAATGAGAATATAGGATGTTAATGGAAATTAAGAGGTTCTGAAGCCCATAGCTCAGCTTCTACTTACCAAGCTAAGTTTTCTCTGCTGTGTCCTAATGGTCAGACACACCCGCATGTTACCCCTTCACTTTAAAGGCTGGAACCCATTGAGTGATCAAAATAAAATTCTGGGCGTTTCGACCAAAACTTATTGAAACGACCAGAATAGACCAAAGTTGAAATAGTCTAAAATGACAAGGAACGATGTTCCCATTGACTGATTCGACCAGAAATCTGTCAAACAAAATGGTCACTCACTTAAAAAATATCTAACTGTCTTAGATATTAGTCTCTAGTGTAGTCTAATGCGACCAGAACATTATTCGCATTGCTCAGTGGGTTCCCGCCTTTAGAAAGCTCGACATTTGAATATATATACACTGTCTTCATTCATGTCATAGACAAAAGCGAAATACGCGGAACAACCTCCTGTATCTGCACAAACCAGGGTTCCGAGGTTAACTTGGGATTATTCTTATCCACATAAATGTCACTTGAAGGTAATGTGATCTAGCTTGTCAAGGATACAAGAACACATCCCAGCCAGCCATACCCCCTACCAGGCCCATTGATTTGGCCCTTCTGTCTGACACTGTCAACCTGCTCATGTCTCTTCCAGGTTGACCCCAGAACCTGGGTTTACCCCATTGGGATGACTTGGTCTCAGTTTCTATGTAAATTAGGGGAAATAGATAGCTGAACAGGCTGCAATGTGGCTTAATGAATAATTTTATATATTTCCATTTAATCAACAAATATGGATGTGAAATATATTTACGACGTCCCTTCATTATGGATAGGTTTTACAATTCAGAAACGTCAGATGGACGAATGGAGACCAGCGTTGCGCAGGTCCAGGAGAATTTTTCCAAGTAGGTGCCGGGAATACTGGGATAGCCCAGACCCTTCCAAAACGGCCCCGGAGGGTTACTCGAGCTCAGGTCCTCCCCCCTTCTCCACCCCCGGCCCTGTCAAACCAAATGTCTATAATTGAAATAAATGTGTACTTTAATGTGAACGTTCTTTAACATGAAAAAGTGTTCCTCTATTTACTTGTAGCAGTTATATGTCAATGCAATCAATTGTGTAATTCCCATTGACATTTCAGTTATAGACGTTCGAATCTGAGTTGAGGGTTCCATGCAGGGACCGGGTTCTATCATTGCAAAAAATCAACGGGTTCCTGGAGCAGTATGGTTTTTCTCAACATCTTTAGAAAAGACAGTTATATTAGTATAGTTCCTAGACAGATATAAACTATAAAGAGTCGTCCGTGCGAAAATAGAAAGAGGCTCTAACTATTCCTTCTAGATTATTTCTTTCGAAAACATTTCTGTTACAATAGAAATGTTTGTCTGTTCCCTATTAGGGGTTACACATGTCCATGGTTATGTATGGGTGTTTGTGACTCTCTTATGACTCCCCTGTGATCTGGTCACCCCTCCTGAACCCTGGTTTACCTTATTAACATATAAACCCCTCCCAGGAGGTACACAGGAGGGTGGGTTTAGTTAGGCGAATAATAAGTCTTGACCCACGTTTCCCTTGTATGTTTCCTTGTATATAGCTGCAGGAAAACCAAACTTGCATATGTGAATCAAGCGAAGTTGACATTTTCATGGTACAATTAATCAAAAGAACATGCCCATAGGACGAACATAATATATATATATAATGGTTGATTCTCACGAATGGGGGCCACAGGGGAAATTTTTTAGTAAAAACTTAAAATGAAAATATCTCGATGAAACTTTGTGGACTGAAGGACTGCTTATGTTGAAATGCGTTCCCAAAGTTGGGAACACTAATCTGCATAATTCTTTGAGTTATTAAGGTTTTTAGTTTTGTATATGTACTATGATGCAGTATATGTACTATGATGCATTTATAAAACAAAACTTCCATAATTTTACCTAATCTTTTCAGAGATATAAACATAAAATTACTCCTGCAAGCATTGCATGTGTATGATTTAATCATTTTAGGTTTGCTTTTTAGGGCAGCCCAAACATAGAGTAGAGGAGCTAGTTTTCGCGCACTAAGGGCCAGAAATGATATTTTTACCTAATATTTAGAGAAAAAATGAATCCATCTAATTCTTTTTCACCCATATATAGTGGTATAACGTCTACAAACATAATCATAATAAAAAAAAAAAGTGAAAATATTTTTTTACTATAATATGACAATGCTACACTGTCAGAGGTTAATTCTTCAATTTTCGCGCACCTGTGCCTATTTTCGCGCATTTTGGCGTTAGTTTTCGCGCATTTGATCATATATAGGCCCATAATGAGTAAAAAATGCAATAGATAGAAAATGTCATCTTTTTAGAATCAGAAAAAGATTATCTATGAATATTCCCAATGCAAAAATGATAGGTGAATTCATCTTAATTCATAAAATGCACATTAGAAAAGCTATGTTGGCCAGAAAATCTGAATAATAGATACTGTAATAAATAGAAGAAAATACGCATATTTGTGCATTTTCATTAAATGACAGTGTGCAGCATTAATTCACCTAGATAAAAGAGAGAAAAAGTAAGCATTGATTCTTGGGTTTATATGAGTTAGGAAACCGTCTAACAAATGTATGTAAGCTTGCTTGGATGATTTTTCAAGTTTATATATGAAAAAAATGCTTGGAAAACCTGAAAATTCGGAAAAATCTGTGAAAAATGCGCGAAAACTGGCAACTGTCATATTTTTTGTCATCAGTTTTCACGCAGGGGTCTATTTTGAGAATTTTACATAAAATAAATTAGTATTCGATGTGCAAACGATGTTGTACCACTTTAAACTAATGTACAGTAAGTTTGACGTATTTGGGTTGTATGTTTATTCAAAAAATTGGTAATATGCTTCTTAATCAGGAAAATAATGATTTATAAGACCCCCGACGATTCCCTTAATAGAGAGAACCCTAAACCTATTATTTGCACCTAAAATACGCAATTTTCAATAAATCAGCACAAAAATTGCACATTTACACCATTATAATGTCCTCGTGGACATAGGAGCACAATGGAATCTGTAATTAATCAATTGAAAAAATGCGTTCATAAAAATGCGTAAAATGCGCGAAATCTAGTGCTGCGCGAAAACTGACTACCCTACTCTACTAGTTTCAGAGATAACTTCAATTTTGTATATGTACTATGATGCAATTGCACATGTTTACACCTGTATATGTACTATGATGCATTTATTATTTCCATAATTTAACATATTTAAACAATTTCTTTAAAATTATGAATATCAAATTTTTTTCATTAAGTAGCATATAAACATGAGTTTAGTGCACATACTTTCGCTATTGACCATTTGTATTTTTCAAAGAATTATAACACAATTAATTGTCTGTATATGTACTATGATGCGTATATGTACTATGATGCGTTCTGTTATTTTTGATATTATATTTGATACTATTTGAAAATCAAATAGATTTTTTTCCCGATTTTAATGTTAATATGATAATATTAGGTCAATCTATATTGGACACAAATATTTTCCATTAATGTTTGCATGTTTTAATTTTATGGGATGTTTAATCTGTATATGTACTATGATGCATTTGCTACCCCAACCCTACCTGGATTTACATTTTCTGTTGCCCAATGATTAGTTCTTCATAAATATATGTAATTTCGTCCATGAACAAAGCCAATATATTATTGCATTTTGTTATGCATTTATGGATCATTTGTTTTATTTTCTTGATATGATTAGGCTGCTGTATTTTTGTATATGTACTATGATGCATTTTCTACACAATGGATAATTTGGTAAAAAAACATGGAAATTGTTAAAAATTTACACCAATTTTATTCAATTTATAAGAATCAATTTGTTGCTTATAATACCTGAAAAAAGAATATTTGCAGGGCCCAAATTAAAAAAAGTTACATGACTTGATTTAAATGAAAAACGTGATTTTGGTTGAAAAATGTGTCAAAAATGGTACATTTTAAGCTATAAATTCTAAAATATTCATATAATTCACTTAAAAGTAGGGTTCCCATTAAAGGTTTGATAAGAACACATCCATTGAGGCTCTGATAGAATGGCTATTACTTATTGATGCAATTTTACGAATGAAATTATGAAAATCAGGTCTGTGGCCCCGTTTCGTGAGAATCAACCATTATATATATATATATATGATGCTGTGGCAGAATGATAGCGCCACGTTCTTGTATCCATGACCCTTCATTCTTATTTCACTCACGGTACATTTGTTTTGTCCTTTATGTATATAGTGCAATAGAGCTGGGAACAAGCCTGAAACTTGTAACGTTGTCATATCTCGCACCGTTGTCAATTTTTGGCCTACAAGTGTTTTATGATATGACAACGTTGATGATTTCAATATTATTGCATAATTACAGGCATATATTTTAATCTAATAACATGCTAAATACTTTTTGCCGAATTGAACAAAAGATATACATTCGAATGAGGAACTGGGATTTAATTTTCTATTTATTTTGTTGTCCTACTTTGGCTTAGCTCTGACACATAAGGATTGGCGATACAATGGATGAGGGGTTAGGTGGTAGTAAAGTCATAGGCCAATTTGATGGACGAGACAGCAGTCCACTCAGGGTGTCAGTTCCCCATCCTTTTATCGTAATGAACTAATGTCAAAGCACATTAATAAGCCCTTATTGTATCCCCACCTTTCAGAGAATAATCGAAGAATGCTGTTAACACGTTCTGCTTGTTATGAATGCACGTGTTTGACATGAGTAGGTGTCTTCCCCTAGGTCCACCCTTATCGCGGTCCACCCAAATAGGCCTGTATATGCGCATTATTTTCACAGTGGCCCGTTGCACAATAGAATTTCGTTGTGAGGATCAAACAACGAAAGCACAACGAACTTTTGCTTAACAGGGAAATGTTTCGTTGTTACGAAATTGCAATATCTCTGGTTCTAAAGAATGAAATTGAAATCTGTAAATTGTTATAAAAAGGGGGAAAAATTGAAAAAAATCAGTAAAAGTTACAGCTCTTTGATGGCATTCTAAATATAGAATAAAATGTGTCAAAATGATCGTTGTTATGATAAAAGTAACAACGAAATGTTTCGCTGTTTATTATATTTTCGTTGTTACGAACCCCATTGTGCAATGGGCCACTGGTTTATTATTAATCTAGGCATGTGGCTGCATTAAGGGGATGCCACCTGTAGGGGTACTTTGGTGGACCCCTGACTGAGACGGTGGATGGATGAGGTGTTATCATTAAAGGGGGTTGGCCATTAAGCTGATGAGAATACTAAAAGATACATGAACATTCAACCCTTTCAATGCATCGATGTTTTCCCAAAAATATCAAGTTACAGGAAATATTGCTTATAATCTATAAATTCATTTCAGGCCCTCAAGTCTGTTTAGTCTTTGTCTGTGTACATGTATATGAACTACTATCTGTACAGCAAACCTGTGAAGCTCTGTTGCGAAGTACATAAATTAATTGACCGCTGTTATGATAAAATGAAAATTTCTTCTTTCCCAGAGAAGGCGTGAGGCGGCTTTGCAATTTAATAGCCCAGAGAGCTAAGAAGGATTATGTTATTAAATTGTAATGATAGCACCTCGCACAAACAAAAATCAATGCTAATGAAATTCAATTAGCGCTACATTATACAAGATGTAGTAGCCAAACCCCTTGTATGGTTTTTAAAGCGCTAATAGTATGAACTGAAGCGAGGCGGCGCCTTTGGGAATATCACCATGGTGTGAAGTCGTATTACAATCTAATAACTCCTGAAATGAGGGTTGGGATACCTTTCCGGCAGCCCTGAAAAAATGTCCTGTGTCTCTGATATAGTGATTATAGCGCACCCAAAGGCGTGAAACCTATATCATGTGAACCGCTAGACAAGTCTTTGGGGCGCTACCTAGCAGATATTAATGTTGCATAGCGCAATGATCTCTAGCACACCCCTCCCTCCCCGACTTCCCACCACATAATTACACATTTTAGATTATACAGAACTGGGGCTTTGAAATTTAGTGAATGCATTTTGGACTATTAAACTATGATAATGGTATGAGGCTGAAATAATTATAGTGATGCGCATTATTTTTACAATGCTGTTATAAGTTACTTTTATATTATTTTGAAAATTGATTGTGATCGACTGCCCCACGCAGTCATCTCCTGACAACGGTGGCATATCTTTATAGGCGCTGGGAACTCGAGTGGAAATAGATAACGGTGGTTAAAGGGAGCCAAAACCAATAAATCAACAAAATTCCAAACTCAAATAATCATGGAAATCCATTCCTTGAGCATATTTCTGGCCCATGTTAAAATCTAAACCATGAAATATGATAGAAAATCATTAAAAACAAGATCCGCAAAAATGGTTTTCAAACAAATGGAAATATTACCATCTCTCATGGAATATTACTTTTGTTTGAGCTAGTTTTCACAGCTAATACTCTACCACTGACCTTAATTAGACGCATCTTACTTATTTCTATACTTATCTGAGTTTTGAAAATTTTGAAAATTTTGGCAATTTTATTAGTTTTGGCTCCCTTTAAGCTAGTCGATTGTACGCGCCTGTGTGTATGTGTTATGGTAGCCATATGCATGGTAATATACAGATGTCAGAAGCGCAACCCAACTTTCCGCTGCGCCCCCTACTTTAGATCATTATAATCAGCTCTCCTTCGTTGGTATTGTGACGTTCTCTGGTAAGTCGGGGTTGCCGATTCTTACGACAGAGGAACGTGGGGGTTGTTCGGGTCTCGGGGCGGACGGGGAATCCGGGCCAAGAACCGAGATGTGTTTCTAGAGTCGTGCCTCGCGCACGAGGGGGGGCTGAGCGAATCGATCGGCACTCGATGTCGACGGAGGACTGCGGGGGAGGGAAATTATGGTAGGGGTACGGGTCGGCCGGGGGGCGGTCCACCCCTGAGTTCCGGTCCGCGGGGGCGACGGGCCGACGGTCGCCTATTGTTTGGTAGCGTGGGGCCGAGCACGCCGCGCCCTCGTCCCCGCGGACTTCGCTCCCTCGTTCCGCTCCCCATGTCTTCGTACCATACTACGCCTCGGTTTCCGGTACTACTTCGGGCCTTCGTGCCCTACTCCGTTCCCTCGTTCCTCGTTCTTCGGGCCTTCGGGCCCCTTACCCTATGTTTCGACTACCTATCTCGGACTTCGGCTGTTTTGTCCTAACTTCGGCTTAATTACTCTATTCGGCTCATCTTTAGTGGTTGTTTCAGGAAAGAGGACACGTCTGGACACCAGGAGAACTGTTAAAGAACTCTGTTTATTCGGGCCTCACCGCCCCTTTATATACTAGAGAGGTCAGCCCTGATTGGCTGCCTTCGGTCACGTGACCTACAACTGACGTCACTTCCGGTTTATATATTCCGTTTCCGGTTTACATTTCACTTCCGGTTTACATATTTCCGGGTTTCGTTCCATTACGTTTTCGTTATTCGTTCTTTACATATTCGTTATTCGTTCTTTACATATTCGTTCTTTACATCTATTTCGTTCTTCGTTCTTTACATATTCGTTATTCGTTCTTTACATATTCGTTCTTTACATCTATTTCCATTATTACCTTATTTCTATTATTTTAACCTCTATGTATTTTGGCTGAATAGCCGTTCATCACACCCTCCCACACCTTCTTGAAAGGTGGGAAAACACGTTATACAAAATTTCAACACAGTTCATACAGCAACGACAACATACTCCAGAACCAGAAACATTTCAATCCTACGCTCCTTATCGGCAGAGGAGGAGGTGTCACCCTCTGTCCTCCCCGGTCTACTTCGGAGGGCCCCCGGGGCCTATCCGGCTAATTATTATTTCTCTTCTTTCTTCGTTTTTCTTTCTTCGTTTTTCTCTCTTCTTAATAAAAGTTCATATAATTCGTTTTTATATATCTTAGTCTCTTTTTATCTTCGTCAGAGTTCTCTTATCCTTGATCTATTTAGGACCTCCTCTTTTTCTCGTCTTTAGGATGAGCGAGCCGGTCGTGGCTCTCCCACCCGGGACTGGGGATCGGTCGTGACCCCGTCGCCCCCGCTCCTCTCCTCCGGGCTCCATTTACTTAGCCCCTCGGCGCGTTTTTCCTCGCCTTTTTTACCCTCATTAGGACAGAGGGACCGGTCGTGGTCCTCCTGCCCGGGGCCATGGGTCGGTCGTGACCCGCAGTGCCCCCGTTCCCTTCGTTTTTCGTCGTCCAGACGTTCTCCCCTCGTTCGGGTGGAGAATCGGTCGCGACTCTCCCACCCAGAGGCCAGGGTCGGTCGTGACCCTTAGTCCTCTCGACCCTCGGTCCGTTCTACCGTCGTCCAGACGTTCTCCGTTGTTTTTGGGTAGAGAATCGGTCGTGGTTCTCCTACCCGGTCGGTCGTGACCCCTCGTTCTTCCGTAACTGTTACTCTTCTCTGCGTTCTCTTAGGTGATGATGATGATTTTAAGGATGAGTTGAAGAAGAAAGACTGAAGTTTTTGTAGATAGAATGTTCTTTTTGGACTTCGCACCCTCGGTCGCCTCGGCATTCAGAGCCCTCCAGTGACTTTTTCACGTTTGGTAAGGACAACATGTTCGAGCCAAAGGCCAAGGTACCCAAAGAAGAAGATGGCGTTGTATGTGGAAAGGAACTTAACTTCATTCATTAAAGCTTAGAGTGGAAGCTTCAGCAGACGACGTCGCGGGTTTCGTGCTACTTGTCACGGTGAAGCTTTGAGATGGAGTTCGGGTGAAGGTGAGACTGAGAAGATTAGAATCATTAATTATCGATGAAGTGTCCGTTTTCCGTACAGGAACTGAAGTTTGACTTTTACGACACATGTCCTCGTGGTTAACCCAGCATCAAGATGTTCCGTCCTCGACCACGTCGACACATTTGAAGATTTCAGGATTTCAGAAAGAGATGTCGGAGAGAGTCCACCATAGTAAAGTATTTCCGTCACCGTTCCGGGCCCAAGTGGCATGACAACAACCGGAACGGAGACCTGATTAAGAAGATAATTTTGATGAAGTTTCTTTTTGATGACAGGAGCCGGTGCCTCTCATCCCTCCCCCCCCCCGTAAGCAACGGCAGGAAGACAGTCCTCTTTGGGGCGAGAGGGAGGCTCCTTCGTTCTACTGATGAGATGATTTTCCTAAGAAGAGGATTCCTGTTTCGGGCACTCGGGCCCTCGTTCGTTTCCTAGGCTCTCGGGCCTCGCTCTTTTTACTAAGTTTTTCTCTTCGTCCTCCCGGAGGACCGTGCTTATAGACGATTTTCGTAAGACTGTAATACCAACAAATAGTTCGTTAATAGAAGTAAGTTTAAGATCCGGTCTGGTTTGATTTTGGAGTAAGGCCACAGTCGTCCACGGTGCCATGTCACATTGCATGGAGACACTATGCCTATGACGAACGCCGAGACAACAGCTCCGAGCCGTTCCGGGCTGCTCGACGGTTCGAAGTTGGTAAGTTGAAGATATTAGTGAGAAGGAGAAGAAGAAGCCGTAGAAAGTGAAGATGGACGACATCAACTGGGACCTGCACCCAACGTCAACCTCTGAGATCCGGAACGGGCCCATTCTCAATAAAATAGCATATATAGAGAAGAACTCATCCGATGTCGAACTCCAAGAAGGATCGCTCCTCGTCGCTCTTTGCAGACCTCTTGATTTGTCTATCGAGGCATCCGCAGCCGACGTTCCAAGCACCACCTCCCTGTATATTGCAAAGATTACTTCCCTATATGTTTCAAAGACTATTTTGTTTCGTTCCTTGGGAAGAAGACATCAGGAAATACGACATGGAAGGAGTCTCTGTCGTTACAGCAGGTAAGAGATTAATATAAGTTTTAGTAAGTCTATTAAATTTTTTCGTTTCTCGTTCATGTATTGTTTTTACTATATATTACGGTCGGTCACGAGCCAGGGCCCCTAAGTTATCGTCCCTGCTCGTGCCTTGGTCCTCCGGGAGACATCTACGACTCGCCGCAATCCTTTCACGACTCGCTGCATCAACTCTGGCACGATAAAACCAGCATTCAGGTCAAGAAGTTCCATTTTGCCGCTCTTCGTATGCGGTAAGAGGCTGAAGACAAGGAAACTCAGAAGATGATGGTACATGAATCCGGGTTCATCCACATTCTGATCGATCCATCCAAAATCAAGAAGACAAAGTTGCAGGAAGTAGAAGTGCCGCTAGAGGACAGAGGTCGTCTCTTCCTCGCCTCCAGATCGCTCAAGGCAGCGCGGGAGAAGGGTTTTCAGTCTTGGCCCGCGCCAGCCTTTCCTCCAGCGGCGAGTCGCCGGCCCACCGGTACCTTATTTACCCCGGCACGACCGTCGACTCAAAGACTACAATGACAACACTATCCGTCCATTCTGATTTCCTTTCCTCGATTCCGCCTCCCAACTTTCACTCTCGCTCCCGGGCCGCCCGGCCCGTTATCCATTTCCGCGACCGGACGATCCCGTTCCACCTGCTCGGTCCCAACCAACGCAGCGGGCTCCAGGGAAGAAGAGGAACAGCTACAAACTTGTTTTTCCTCCTAGCGCCTCCTTCCGTCCCGTATTCGCCCCGCAGGCTTGGTAAGTTCATTCCAGTCATGGACCCTCCAGCTCGCTGATTACACTCAACACCTCCTAACACATGTGGTTTCGTTCACTTCCGCAAGAAGGTTCCCATAAAGAAACTAATAAGAATAAATTAAGATAAGAATGTTCGAGCCCGCCAGTCCGTTCCCGATGAGTTTAAGTAAAGTTTTCGGGCCCGTCCAGCGGTCTCCAGGAGAGTCTTTTATCCAGGCTTCGGCCTCCTGTGCGGCTCAGGTACCTCCGCCTCGGCCCGGTTCTCTCCCTGGGGGTTTGACACTATGGGTGAGGAGCCAACGCCCCGTAATCCCTCCCCACCCGACTCGCGACGCGCCATCTTCCGCCTCTGGTTCCGTCGCGCTGTTTTTCTTCCGTGCAAGACCTCGAGCAGCATCTACTTCACCCTTCTTCTTGGCGCCGGATCGGCAGCAACAGTCTCTCCTCCCTAGCGGGGAGCTCGAGAAGCTGATCCACCATTCCGCTCTGTTTTTCCGCCTCTCTTGTCGCCTTCAACAAGTCATCCAGTTGATCCTCGTTTTTGTGCATCACTAGGGTCTGAGCCAATTGGACGGTCCGGTTGTGTTCGTTAACTAGCTGGTCGACCCCCGGGAACTCCCTGGTCAACGGCCCCAGTGCCGCCGTCGGGAACTGCGCCATCGCTTCTTCAAATGTCTCTGGCTTGCGGCCCGTTTCTAGTGCCATCAGGAACGCCATAGACGCCGAAGCCATTGCTCTTGTCTTGGCCGTCATTCCTCGCACCTCCCTTGGGGGCCACGTCAGTTGCACCCGAATGGCCTTTTCCGCGTCCCAGTCTCGTACCGCTCGCGCCGTCACCGGAAAGTGTCCCTGTAAGACCTGGTGAACGGCCTGTGTCCGTAATAACTTGAGTCTCGGTGTTTCCCTAGATGGTCCTGCCGTCGGCATCTCCGTTCCTATAGACCCGAACACTGAATCCGCTCCCGACTCGTCCAATTCTTGTTTCTCCGGCTCGTATCCTCTGGTCTCGGTCTGCCCCAACTCCATGTCCTCTGAGTCTTCCACCTCCGCGTCCATGGACTGGGCAGCCGGTATTTGTAATCTGTGTATCACAACCCGCGGTTGTAGCGCCCGCCCGTGTTTATCCTCGTCCTTGAGTGGGGTATCCGGTCCTGGCGGCGATCCCATACGTTCGGGCGACGGTGGTCCCGGGGTCTCGTCCGACCCTTGCGACCCGAAAAACGAGCTCCCCAAACTGGCTCGAGTCAGGTTGTCAACCGCCGCCCGTGTCTCTGGCGTGTCTGGTGCTACCGTAATGTCTCTCATTCGTTTCAATCCTGGGGGCGGCACTATCGGCTGCTTACATACCATCTTCTCCAGGGGTGAATCTGCTTTCGTCGGGGTAGGGGTAGAGAACAGCGGCTGTGTCGAGGCCGTCGACGCCGTGTCCTCCGGCCTGGCCGCATGCCGAACATACTTTACTTTCTCCACTCGCCCCGACGGTTTGAGTCCCTGCCTTTCTGCCATTTCGCGTAGAAACCTCCCTAGGTACAATGCTTCTCTTTCCACCAGCCGGCCTCCCTGTGCTTCCCGAATGCTGTCCTCCAGCTCTCGGTCGGATCTCGCCTCGTGGTAACCCCTGAACGATCCCTCCCGGTTCATTGTTCCTTTTAAATACCCGGGGTACCTCGGGTGTCGTGATTCGTATATCACCGATTTCTTATGAACTGTCATCATAGTAAATTGTGCGTCGCTACAAGGTGGTTCTAGTCCCGTGGTCCGTCTGACTCCTGTCGAGGTCTCAGGCTGTGATGGTCCCAGCTCTCCCGTGCTGCTAGACTCAGCGATAATCAAAGACCGATCGCTTCGGGCCGACATACTCCTGCCTGACTCCGACTGGTCCGAACTCGTTCCCTCCTCCAATTCTCTCGGGACTTTCTTGACCTTTTTCCACTTCTTCTTTCGCGACGGCTCCTCCGTCGGGCATCCCTGCGTCGGGGGCCTCTTGAAAGCGAGTGGCTCCTCTTCTTCCTTGACTTTCGGTCGTTGGTCGTCGGACGAGCTCACCAATTCCACCACCTCAGCCCCCGGTGGTATTCCTGAGCAACCCGGCTTCGGGGTGGGTGTGGATATCCGTCCTTTTCCTCTGCCTGGGAGTCCTCGTCCTCTCGGTTCCCGTGGTTCTCCCTGGGCGTTTAACTTCTTAATTCGGCTCTGTACTAACCCTGATATTTGGTCTGGTGTCAGGAGTGGCTTCGGGTTGACCACGGCCCGGCTCGCGCTTCGCGGCGACTCGGTGTCTTCCTTCCGTACTCCTTTCGCGGCCCTCCGAGGGGAACGACGCGTGGGTGTCGATCGTTCCGCCACCTCGGCCAGGGGTCCCTTCCCTGCTGCTTTGGCTGCTTGGGCTCCCTCGCCGGCCTCGTCGGCCTCTGATCCTTCTTCGATTGCTACCTGCTCCAGCTGCTCGGCGTCGCTGTCCTCGGATCCTCTTGACGCCCTCGGGTAGTAAGGGATGCGGATCTGCCGTCGCGGCCTCTCCGGTGCCTCCTTATCCACCGCCCTCTCAGGGGGTTGAAACCCCTCCGGATGGCGCACCGCGTAGTCCCGTTCCATGTTGGCTACCCGGGCCGCCGTTTCATCCCCAGTAGCGAAACTGGTGTACGGCGGTCGTCCTTTCGGGTCCAAGGCGAACGCCGCAGCATACTCCAGCCTCAGAAGGGGGTCTTGCTTCGGCATCCCCCTCTGCAGGTTCCCTTCGTGTGAGTCCGTCATGTGTTTCCTCCAGTCCTGGTGTGTCGAATAGGCTCGACTCGAACACACCGGGCACATGTAGTACTGCTTCCGTAATCCATCGTGCTGGCCTTTAATATGCTTGGCCAAGTGCTTAAACTCCTTTCCGTGACAATGTCCTTCCCAGCACTGTCCGCTCATCGTGTCTGTTTTCCGGGCTTTCGGGGCTCGTTCCAATCCTGAAGCTCGTCCCGTCAGCCGTTTCCGTTTTTGTCTCTTGGTGATGCTGCTCGTCTCGCTTCTCTGCTTTTCTTCTTGTTTTCTTCTCCTTAGCTCAGTCTGCTCGTCTGCGATTCGATGAATCCTGGTCGGCTGACCAGAATGACCTGCTCCGGCGAGCGCTCTGCCTTTTATAGCCGCCGCAGGCGGAAGTGGGCGTGGCCTGCACTAGCGACCCCTAGCGTCAGACTCACCATCCACTTCTACGGTGGCGCCCCCTACTATTTTCCGGTCCCCGGGGCCCGCCGCTGGTCACCGCCTCGCCTGTTTTCTTTACCTCGCGGCCCTTCGCCCGTCCACGCGTTTTTCCCAGGCCTTTTATTGCCCCACCGGACGCCCTCGGTCCTTTCATCCCTCGTCGCCTTTTCTTGCCTTTTTCATCTTGGCCCTCACAGTGCTTCCGCACACTTCCCGGAGAACACAGGGGCTCGGCGTTATCATCTCTTCGCCGCCGCCCCGTTCTCTTTATCCTCTTTTACTCCTTTTACGACCTACTTTAAAGCCCGTCCTCGTTTCAGGCCTCGCCTTTTACAGCCGTCCGTTCGTTCCTCCGGCGTTCCCGAGAGTGCCGCATCTACTCTCCTCCGGTCTCCTGGACGTTGTAAAGCGGTATTACCAAGTCGGCATTACTTCAGAAGTCTTCACCAGCTTGCCACCGGGTCTGTCTTCTGTTGTAATCCAACCATCTTTTCCACGCTGTGGTTCCTCCGAACTGACCGGAAAGCGGCTCCGTGGGACTACTTTAGACATTCGGGCCGTCGTGGCTCCCGAACGCCGTTTTTCGTTCCAACCCCGCATTTCCCACCTATATTACATCCGCAAGAGAACCAATCTTCAGCTAGGTAGCGAATCTCTACAGCCTAACGACCTGCACTCCTACTGTAGTGGTCAACGCACCGCCCCGACTCAATGGCCCCAGGTTGATCAGTCCTTTTTGGCCAAAGCCTTTCTGTGTAGCGCCGATTTGGTCGTTCCCTTGGTCCTCTTCCACCTGCGGAATCGAGACACGAAAACGACTTCATCACAAAAAGGGGGTACCCCGTTTCCTTACGTGCCCTAGCGCGCCCCACCCCAAGCATTTACTGTGCAGCCTCGTATCCTTGCTGGTCAGCTACCATCCAAGCTGGCGCAGCGTGTCCTCGGTAGGGTTCCAGGCGGTCCACATGGACCACCCCCCCCGGTTTCCCTCGTTTCTTCCGTACTACCACCCGTCCTCGGTCAAGCACCTTGACGATCAGTGCAGGGCCTATCCATGGAAATCGCAACTTCGTTCCTTTGTCCCTATCCACTACCGTATCGTGCACCCAGACCAGTTCTCCGGCGTGGTATTCCCGCCGAGTCACCTTCCCATCGTACTCGTGTTTCTGATGGATGGCGGCTCGTTTCAGCCCCGTCCGGGCCTCCCGATAGGCCGCGACTAGCCCTTCCTCCAGGCTTTCCACATAGTCGCTTACCCGTCGGGGTTCCTCCTCTGGTCCTAGAGGTCTCCCATAAATCGCCTGTCGCGGCATCATGGTCTGTCGGCCCAGCATCATCATATTCGGTGTCACTCCCGTGCTGGCTTGCGGCGTTGCTCTATAACTCATCATCACGAGCGGGACCATCTCGTCCCATTCCCGACCCGTCGCTCGGCAGCTGGCTTTCAAACAACACCCCAAAGTACGGAAACTTCGTTCTATGTACCCGTCACTCCTGGGGTGGTACGGCGTCGTTCTTGTTTTGTGTATCCCGAATAGTGCACAGACCTGAGCCACCACCTCGGATTCGAAATTCGTGCCTTGATCCGAGTGTAGTTCCCGAAACGCGCCGTACCGTGCTACTACTTCTTCAACCAGTTTGTTCGCCACTGTCGTTGCCTTTTGATCCGGGATCGGGAAACACTCCAACCATTTGGTGAAATAGCATCCCACCATCAGGCAATACTTATTTCCTCGTTTGGTGACTGGGTACGGGCCCGAAACATCCATGGCCAGCCGTTCCATCGGCTCCCCCACTATGTACTGATGTAGCGGCTCCCGTCTTCCTCTTCCCTTTTTCAGCAACGCGCAATCACATTCTCGACATTCCTTCCGCACGTCTTCCCGGAGTCCCGGCCAGTAAAACCCTTGTTCCAACAGGGCCGTCGTCCTGGCGACTCCTAAATGCGCTCCTGCCGCGCCTCCATGGTATTCCCTTACCAACTTGGCCCGTTCCCCTCGGGGAACGACCAACTGGTTCCTCCAACCATGTCCTTCTAGTTCCCAGTACTTCCGATGCAGCACGCCATCCCTGAGGCTTAATCGTTCCCATTGCCTCCATAGGATCTTTGTTTCCCGGGATTCCGGAGATATGGCCTCCCAACCTGGCCGGTCCGCATCTTTTTCCATCCGTGCGACAATCGGCCCTATATCTCGATCCCTCCTCTGCGCTGCTCTCATCTCCTGCGGGGACCATCCGGGCTCGTACCCCCGGGCCCGCGTCACTACTCTCACTTTTTCGGTATTCTCGTGCTCCTCTCCACATTGTTTGCACGGATACCGGGACAACGCGTCAGCGTTCCCATGCTTCCTGCCCGGTCGGTGTTGGAACGACACATCATGCGAGTCGATAATCTCAATCCACCGAGCAGCCTGCCCCATCGGTTCCTTACTTCTCTGCAGCCAACTGACCGCGCTGTTATCCGTCCGGACTATCACGCGTTGACCATAGATGTAGCACCGAAAATGCTTCAAAGCTCGCACCACCGCCAACAGTTCTTTCCGCGTGGTGCAATACTTTCGTTCGTTTGACTCCAGGGTTTTGCTCGTGTAAGCTATCACCCGCTCCTCCCCTTTCTGCTCTTGTGATAGCACGGCTCCCGTTCCCACGTCACTGGCGTCTGTGTCAAGCCACCATTGTCCTTCTTCCTCCGGGAATCCCAACACCGGGGCCTCCGTTAGCGCCTTCTTCATCGCATCAAATGCCTCTTGTCGTCTCGCGCTCCACACGAATGGTTCCTCCTTCGTTGCCAATTCATACAAGGGGGCAGCCAACTCCGTGAAGCCGTTTATATGCCTTCTGTAGTACGAACATAATCCCACGAAGGCTCGTACCTCGTGGAGATCCCGCGGGACCGGCCACTCGGTTACTTGCCGACACTTTTCGGGGTCGGGTTCGATCCCGTTGAATGAGACAACGTGCCCCAAGAACGGAATCTTCTTCTGGAACAGCTTACATTTTCGCGCCTTTAACTTCAGTCCTGCAGCGTTCAGTCGGTCCAGAACCCGTACCAATCTTTCCAGAGTCACTTTGAACGTTGGTCCAAAGACCAGTATGTCATCTAAGTATACCAGACACTCCTCCCACACGATTCCTCTGAGGATTCTTTCCATCAGTCTCTCGAAGGTGGCTGGGGCGTTCACTAGCCCGAATGGCATCACTTTGAATTCATACAATCCTCCTTGAGTCACGAAGGCCGTCTTTTCTTGGTCCTCCGGTGCCATCTCCACCTGCCAATATCCGCTTGCGAGATCCAGACTGCAGAAGAATAGGCTTCCTCCCAAAGTGTTGAGGCTGTCCTCTATCCGCGGGAGCGGATAGGCGTCCACTTTCGTAGCCTGGTTCAGTTTTCGGTAGTCAATACAGAACCTCGTTCCTCCGTCCTTCTTTTTGACTAGAACGGTCGGGCTACTCCACGCACTCCCGCTCTCTTGGATAATCCCTAAATTTAACATATCCTCCACCAGTGCTCGTTCTTCCTCTCTCCTGGTGGCCGGATACCGTCTGACCCTCTGCTTGATCGGCATCTGATCCCCCGTTTTAATTCGATGTTGTACTAAATCTGTCCGTCCTAACTCATGTTTCGAGGTCGCAAACATTTGTTCCCGGGCCATGATGGCTTTCTCCAGCTCTTCGCCCTCCTTCGTGGTCAGGTCTTTCTTAGCCTCCCCTATCATTTCAACGAGCGCTCCTGGGGGTTCCTTTGCTTCACTTCCTATTCCTCGTACCTCTTGTACGAAGGTGGCTTCTCCGAGTACCCCGCCGGTTTCCAATTTCGCGCTCTCGGTCCCTCGGTTGGCCACCCAAACTTCATTTTCTTCTCCCAATGTCACCGTTCCTGGGATCACCTCCAGTCCCATAGGTAATCCAGCGCCGGTGACGACAGCCAGCTGTCCACCCTGTCTTATGTCCATTCTCGCTACTACTGTTACTCGGGTCACTTGGAGTGGGGGTATTTCCGTCGTTTTCTCGATTCGCACGACCTGTCCTCCGACGGTAACTGCCCGAATCCCATCCGTTCTTTGTTCTACTCCCGGGATTCGTTCCCCCTCTCCCTCCCCCTCGGCGGGCAGGAAGATGGCACTCGCGTGGGGCTTAACTGTCAGCCGGTATTTCACCGCGAAGTCGTTTCCCAGGATCCCTTCATCTCTACCGATGTCTGCCACCATGAACGTCCACTTCAACACGCGTGTTCCCAATTTCACTGGCAAGTTCGTGCATCCGTAGCACCGCAACGGACTACCATCTACCGAGCAGAGACGTCCTTCATATCCATCCAGTTCTTCTCTTTTTCGTCCCCACTCTCTCCAGAGGCGTTCTGACAGCAGACTGATCATAGATCCGGTATCAACCAAAAAACGGACGACACTCTCTCCCACCGTCCCGGCCACATAAAGTCCACATTCTCCCATGCCTACTACTTCTCTCGCCGCGCCCGAAGGGGGCCCCGCGCTTACTGCGACGGCGACTGTCCGTTTCCCTGACGCTGAGAACACTCTCTTGCGAAATGGCCCTTCTGGTGACAGTGATGACACTCTAAATCTTCTTTTCGCTTCTTAAACGCCTCCCTCCGGGCCGTTGCTTGCCTTCTAGCTTCCCGTTCCTCTGCCAATTCTTTCATCATCTCCTCCAACTTACCGTTTAAGGCCATGATCTGTGTATTGGCGTCCTCCTCGGGCTTCACTGCCCGCAGGAGGCGGCGTGAGTATCGTTCCTGTATTTCTACCACCTCTACCGCCTCCTCTAGTGTCTTGCATCCTTTCTCTGCACACTTCAGCTGAAGGTCTTCCCCAACTGCAGCCTGGAACGCATGTAATGCTGCTTTTTCCTGGCTAGCGTAGTCGTTGGAGAAGTAGGCTCTCGATGCCAGTCGCCGGGCATTATCAGCCAACTCCTTCGCTGTCTGGTTCTTTACACGTTTCAAGCCCGCCAACTCTTGCAGAGCATTACACGTGTCCTTCTCCTGACCGAACCTCCGGCGCAACGCATCCACCCTCGCCGAGTAACGGAGTCGTTCCCTGTCCGGGAGTCCGACAAAGTACATTCGTGCCGTTCCCGTCAGCGAGAGGAAAAGCATCGCCGCTTTTTCCTCGGCCGTCCAGCGTCCCAATGTTGCGTACTCCTCAAACTGGTTGATCCATCCTTCGAAATCCGGTTTACCGTCATACTTCTCTGGTCGTAAACTGAACTTCTTCAAACTCGCTCCTTCCTGACCGGTCTGTTGTTGTTGAGCCCGCACATTCTGCTCATCCGTCGGGGTGGACGTTCCCATAAAATTAAACTGCCTACCCATGATGGTCGTGTCCTCCCCTTTGGTCTCGGTTTTCGTACCTCCTTTCTCCTCCCCACCTTCCTTGAAGGCGACGTCAGAATCCATCTGCTCGAAGACTGCCGCAGTCGCCATGAGTATCCAATACCGATGAAACACCCAAGATCCACAAGTCCGTATGTGCCTATTTCAGCACCACCGCTGCCACCAGTGTGACGTTCTCTGGTAAGTCGGGGTTGCCGATTCTTACGACAGAGGAACGTGGGGGTTGTTCGGGTCTCGGGGCGGACGGGGAATCCGGGCCAAGAACCGAGATGTGTTTCTAGAGTCGTGCCTCGCGCACGAGGGGGGGCTGAGCGAATCGATCGGCACTCGATGTCGACGGAGGACTGCGGGGGAGGGAAATTATGGTAGGGGTACGGGTCGGCCGGGGGGCGGTCCACCCCTGAGTTCCGGTCCGCGGGGGCGACGGGCCGACGGTCGCCTATTGTTTGGTAGCGTGGGGCCGAGCACGCCGCGCCCTCGTCCCCGCGGACTTCGCTCCCTCGTTCCGCTCCCCATGTCTTCGTACCATACTACGCCTCGGTTTCCGGTACTACTTCGGGCCTTCGTGCCCTACTCCGTTCCCTCGTTCCTCGTTCTTCGGGCCTTCGGGCCCCTTACCCTATGTTTCGACTACCTATCTCGGACTTCGGCTGTTTTGTCCTAACTTCGGCTTAATTACTCTATTCGGCTCATCTTTAGTGGTTGTTTCAGGAAAGAGGACACGTCTGGACACCAGGAGAACTGTTAAAGAACTCTGTTTATTCGGGCCTCACCGCCCCTTTATATACTAGAGAGGTCAGCCCTGATTGGCTGCCTTCGGTCACGTGACCTACAACTGACGTCACTTCCGGTTTATATATTCCGTTTCCGGTTTACATTTCACTTCCGGTTTACATATTTCCGGGTTTCGTTCCATTACGTTTTCGTTATTCGTTCTTTACATATTCGTTATTCGTTCTTTACATATTCGTTCTTTACATCTATTTCGTTCTTCGTTCTTTACATATTCGTTATTCGTTCTTTACATATTCGTTCTTTACATCTATTTCCATTATTACCTTATTTCTATTATTTTAACCTCTATGTATTTTGGCTGAATAGCCGTTCATCACAGTATTAAAACATTATACTGGCATTATAATATTATTATACTGGCATTATAATAGTACTACGCCCTGTGGCTCAGAAATAGTCCAGTGGATTTCGCTAGTGCGGTCCGGTGGGTGCATCAGTGTTGAGACGATTCTTGGCTCGAGAGTGGGAGGTGGCAGAGTGGCGAAACCCTTAGAGCCTAGGAGATGAGGTTTCACAAAACCTTCGCACATTGGCCCAGTATTGACAAAATAAAAGACGCAGCTCATTCCAGTCTGCGTTACTAAGCTGATTGGAACCGGCAAGAATGGCCAAAATAATTATGCTTCCTGTATATAGCAGAAATTGAAAAAGTTTCATATTTGATAGAAGTAAATGAGCCGACTAAAATACCATGCCCATAATGGGTTCACCATTGAGTTGGACAAAACACAGGGCATGAAACGACTAGGGTCATCTACCCAGTAATAACAGCTACTGTTCGCCCTTAAACTTAGTTTGAATAGACATGACCCAAGTTATTCCGCTTCACATTTTATTTCTTTAACATGCTGCTGTAGAAGTTACAGATTCAATCAATTAAATGACAACCTTACTGAATTTTCATCTACTGTTGGTGTATCTGAGCAACACTGTTTGAGACGATATGGGAACATAATTAAGAGCTAATTATATTTGTTTATAACTGTGATGTCAGACCTGTTGCATCACTCTAGATCTTGGAACCAGAAATTAACAATTTGATAAGTTTCCATGCAACAAAAGACAAGACCTTATATTAGTTATCACTCTAAACATACATTATGTCATAGATCTACTGTTCTGACTTCTGTTAATTCCGTATTACCAAAAGTTCCAATTCTCCATAACACCTTACTAAAACACCACGGAATAATATTATAGGTTGACATAAATTATGTAATATATTTACATATGAATACCGAATGGTTATAACATAATAATTATGTTATAACCATTCGCTATCATATGTAAATATACTAATTTATTCTCGATGGGTTTAAGTAAATGAGCAAGTCTTATTTATCTGCATGTATTGTCTATATTTATTGCGCTTCCACCCATGTATATCGTCATCTTTACCAGTTTCATTGCACAATAATGCATGGTTGTCATTAAAAGATACGTCATTAGAAATATTCATCATCAGACTTGTAAATTACCGTGCCACTGATTTTGCAACTGTCCCTAGTCAATCTAGTTCCTCATACGTTTGTATTTTTTTTTACGTTTTTGCTGCCGCTTCATACAGTTCGTTCCAACGGTTTCCTGTTTTTATTTGTTTGATCCTAGTCCCACCACCTGGTGCGTTTCAGCTGATACCTCTTTGTGGTGTTTTTCTATACGGACACCCGAGTTAACTATAGAGCTGCCGTGAGAGGTTCATAGTCAACAGCAAAATGCATCGATGTTTTCCCAAATTGCTATTAAGAACACGTATGTACACAACGTTGAATTAATTCTTGTATCTTTGCAGTTGATATCTGAACAAGTTTCTTATATAATTATTAGGCTGAATCAGATATCACTCTTACTTAGATCCCTCAAGGTGAAAAGTAAACAGTGTGAGGAATAGT
This sequence comes from Lepidonotus clava, assembly GCA_936440205.1. Lineage (NCBI taxonomy): Eukaryota > Metazoa > Annelida > Polychaeta > Phyllodocida > Polynoidae > Lepidonotus > Lepidonotus clava. The sequence goes on from OW387143.1 coordinate 31,487,662, forward strand.
GTTGGAATTCAGCAAGCAGCTAACCGAAAAAGACTGTGGGGTGTTTCAAACTGGCCGTAACTATAAGATCATATTTATAGTAAGATATTTTGACTTTTTCATGGTCAGCTGATGGTTGTGTTTCAGACTCGTGATGGTATGTTCTGGTTGTTTACTAAATAGTATGTAGTATTACGATTATTGACTGTAAAAACCATCTTATCTTTAGATTTAAGATATGAGAAACTTATTTTCGATTTTGTTAGTTGTTTGTTTGTTGGTTTGAACCACCAGACTCAGTAGTTCTGGAGCATTGGGTTATTTCAACCTTGCTCTGGGATAATCAAATCTATGAGAAGGTAGATACCATACTCCTATACACTTTTACCGAGGCAGGTGTTCTTTAATGTGCATGGTCCAATAGGCAGGGCCATACACAGAACAGCCGGTGGTCCTAAGACCTTTGATAACCCTGTTACTGACACAGGAAGAATGCCTGATGACACAGCAGTAGGACAGAGATTTGAACCACCAACCTTCGGATGACGAATTTTGCTAGTGTCAAATGCGCCCTTTATAAACCGTATTAACTTACCTAGTAGTATATTGGATAGTTACTTTTACCATGGTTAATGTGGTCTTTCTTTAGTTCCCTTCGAAATTTGAGCACCAGTTTCAGAAAATCATAAACATCCCCAGTACTTGATCGATTTTTAGAAAAAGAAACAGTATACAATTTCGCGGAACTAGGTTGATATATTGCAAGTGGTCTTTCAAATATGCGGATACCTAGGATAAGAGGTACGTGATATCTGCTCTGTTGAAACATCTTTATAATTCTTAGTTTTTGAGTTGAGCCATTTCCCTGTACAGAGATTTGAATAGGTAGGGCTAAAGTACTGCAATCTCTTGTTCTAAGGGAATATTAAGGCTTTCAAGTACCCTAAGCCAAAGGCGGCATCCTTATAGTGAACCATATATTGCTACAGCAATCTCAGATAAAGCAAAAAGGCAAAATTTCAAGGCTGTATCCTGTATACCATGCATAACACGTAAGTATGAGAGTAGGTGGAAAACTTCTATTTCAAAGGGTTGACATTTTATTGCCCGTTATGATATGCCTGCTTTGTGACAGGTGAATTTTAAGGAAGACGCGTAGATATCGGCCAGCCTATGCTATAATGTATCTTTTCTGAAGGCCCTAAGGCTAAGACCCGGGGGCCTCTACTGCATACAAACGTAAGTGTAAGAATTGAAAAGATTTGGGGAGTGCTTAGTCAAAAGCACTACCGCTGCCGTAACCTACTTCTAGGAGGGACATCACCAAATACACACTGACAGAATAACCTAGTGGAACACAGGCTTCACTCAATGTTGGAACATTTTACTGAACTAACTCTCCTCCTTACATCAACATTGCTCAAAGCAATAAATGACATTTAAATTCAAATACATGTATTTATTATTTGTACTGCTCATTTCCACAAGGCGTTTGAACAAACCTTTCCAGTTTACAAACAAAAAGTTCTGGAACTTTTGCAAACTGCTTCTAAATGACTATACTCGATATATGCTGAATTCCTAACATTAGAATAAATGTGCGAGAAAAAAAAGTGATAACCATGCAAGACGACTGCAAGTCTTCCGTAACTAGCCAATGGTATTTCTGAAACCCGTCGGTAATTATGAGAGTGTTTCGCAGAATTTCTTTCTATTTTCACAATGTTTTCGTATATTTGAGTTGTAAAAGACCATTTTTTGCTGAAATATTACGTACTATTAGGTTGATTCCTGAAATGAATGATTTTTTTACATTGAAATATATAGGATACGGGACCTCAGGAGATCCCATAAGTAAATCACAAATTTCTTCTATAAAATGACTCAAATATTACAAAAATACAGAAGTTAGGAATGCAAAATTACATTTTTCGTCGTGTAATTTCCGTGCAAACAAACATACCTTACATTTGTTGAAGGCACGACGCAATTTCCATAATATCAGGAATCCGTATCCTTGTTTCGTGATGTTTTTCTTAATTTTACGTGGAAACCATTCCTAACGATGCCCAAGTTGCTTCGTAATTCACATTAGGAATTAGGCAATAGTCCTTGTAAAATACATGAACCCATATGTCTACAAGGTAAAGCATTTGTGTATCTTAGCAAGGGCCGCAAAGGAATTTAATTGAAAACTTGGAAGTGTGTATGTATCATGGCTAGGGCATATGTAAATTTATCGGACCGTTCTCCATCTTAGTAACTAAGGAGAATTTAAAAGACAGCCCCGAGCAGCCTTTTTATCAGTATCCTTTTTGCATGCAAACTAATAAGACCTTGATACGATGCATTATTCATGTTGATTGAATGCGCTACTACGTTGCAAAAAATCTGGAAAGACAGAAAAATAAGTTATACAGTTGTGCTCATTCCAAGCCAGCAAAGGATTTGACGTCGCAGAACGTTGTAGTAATGTCACAGAAGGTCACAGCATGATGGTGACAGGACAATTACCCCTGGGACAACTACCCCTGGGACAACTACCCTGGGGACAACTACCCCCTGGGACAACTACCCCTTAGGACAACAACCCCTTAAGACAATTACCCCTATATGTAGGACAATTACCCCAGGGGTAGTTGTCCCAGGGGTAGTTGTCCCAGGGGTAGTTGTCCCAGGGGTGATTGTCCTAGAATCCAGAATGATATATAAAGGTCACAGAATGTTATTGTATTACAGATATATGATTCTGCCTGGTGGGTAAGGGGCTTAAGATAAAAGCAGTATACATAAAGACCCATACTCATAATAAGATGAAATCTTCCGTCTGGGACTTCCCAAAGGACCATGGTGAGGCACACAGAATGTAATTATATTGCCTTAAACATCGTCTGTCTTGCCTGCCGACAGACTCCATCAACATAAAAGGATTTGGAAGCACATCGTCCCTTACACTCTTTTTTGTTAAAGCTCCACCATGTTAACATCAAATACTTGCAAAACATAAACCAGTTTTTCCGGAAAGTTCCTTTAAGTTTGTATTCCGTCTGTCATATCGCTAAAAAGTGAATCATTTTACCAATGCAAAAAAATGTAACTTTGAAATTCTTAGTTGAACTTTAGCCAAGCTTTCTTTCCCACATGCTTTTAAAGCCCACCGACAGCGATATGTGTACACTATTCATTTGGTCTGTTGCAAAAACATGAACACGGCCGAGGCCTTTACCTTAACAGTGCACCTGGGGTAATGTGATTGTTATCAGCATAGATTATAGGGCTATGAGAAAATATGATAGCACACGCACAAGGTACAAGTAGAGGACCACTACCTTTCGACAAAAGTGTTTTTACAAGACATTGTTTGACATTGTTTGGCTAAAAAGAGTTTACTAGTCATTGGGTAAAGATTTGTGATAAAAGTAAGGTCCATGCTTCTGAAGGGGGTTAAAAGTTCATAATATATGTGAAAATATCACGCAATTGAAAGTTGTGATAAACAGCTCTGCGGTAGAGTTAAAGAAGTAATAAAATAGGGCGAGCAGGGCGGGACATTTTAAGTCTTTTCCTGACTGCGGTCAGTTCCATTGTGTTGGAGGTAACTCGGGAAGCTCTGGTCAGCAGAGCTGGGCAAGTTCAGTGGGCAAGTGGTGTAAGGCGACCAGTGCCCCCCTAGGTACCCGTGTGCAGGGACCTCCTAAACTCTCACATATATAGTAATATACTGTACAGTGTGATGGCACATTAAGTGTGATAACATTGATAATTACATGCTTTTCATACAAAGCCATTTCCTGCTACAAAAATTGAACGCTAAAAACGTAATTCAAATTTGGCATAAAACTTGCATGACCTATTTTGACTTTCTTTCCATGTTAAACTCATCATCACAGAATCAGTGGCACTTGGCAAGGTCTATAATCACACCTACTTATTATGGACATTTTAAAAAGCTCACTTAAACGTTTAATGGGAGACCCTTTTTTAATCTGTTATGCTTGACGATGATGGATGCATGTTTGGTACAACTGTGCTGATTATAAAGTATTGTAGAATGTGGGAAATGTCATTGACTAGAATAACCTTTACATTATGATATCATGTCGGTTAACACACCTGGTGGTTCATGATATATCCTATCACGAAACATTTTAATAATAATCTGAATTTTATACCCTCTTTTGAGAAATAACATGCCATACACCTAAAGACGGGCCGTGACATCCATCCCACATTTTCTTTTATATTCAGGTTATGACTATACCAAAAACTCGTCTCATTTGTCCTGTGTATTTGTCAAGTCAGGGAGGAGGTGGTATCCGTGGGGTCAGACAATCAGCAGACCCGTACAGGAAAACTGTAGAACCGCTAATTGCCTTCTACGAAGCTCTTTCTCCCTAACACGCAAACTATAGTTTTGCCTACAGTTTGTGCCTAAATACTGACTACATAGGTCAAAAACAATTAACAGTTTCTGGTAAGTAAGAATTCCTAGGTGGATATCTTTTTGTATTAAATTTTTGTATTATATTTTAAGTATTAGGTTCCATTAGGTATTGGGTCAACTCAAGTATGATTTTTTTGTTCATTGAATTATAGATTTAATTTTCTCAATTTTAACCAAACCTTTTAGGATAGGAGAGTATATGAACAGTTCGAACAGAGGAACACAATTTTCCCTTCTGTGGTTTGGCCTAATTGTCGTGAATATTGTTATTGCTGTTGCAACCTGATAAGAAAACCAATTGTGATGCGAACCATGTACCGTGAAATGAATTCCTTTCAACTGACTTCAGAGGGGGATATATAGACAGATGCTCTAAGAAAACATGGTTATAAACCGTTGTAGTATGCGAAATTGCATGTTTTGGCGAATGGTGAGAACCTAGTTGTCCTTCGTGTTACCATTTATTGCTTCCACAATGAACAGATTTCTGAATATTAGGGACAGATTTGAAGGGTGGCGCCTGAGGCGTCCCCCCACCCCCTAGTTTTGCCAACTTTAGATGTTTTTTTAATATAAACTTAACTTCAAGATAGGGGGCCTCACATTCTTATATTAGTGTCTCCTCCTCCTGTTTTATAAATCTCTGGATCCGCCAATGAATATTTCCAATAGCTGTTAATTGTAAAATAATTGTTAAATGTCGTTAATTGTATTAAGCATGCTGGGTTCACTCACTGTCACTCGTCCTTACTGCCTCCTTAGACAAGGTCTGAGATTCAAGCCCCTTTTTGAGGCTGGCCTGTAGCGTCAATTGAGACTCTTTATCATTGCCTGCGATTATTTTTGGAGATAAATTGTTGCAAAAATCATTCAAAACAACATTTAATCCCATAAAAATGTTAACTGAAATCACATAAAAAAAAAAAAAGAAACAAAAACACTGAAAGAAACTAAAAAGAATAATTATTATTCTTTTCATGAACGTCAAAGTTGAAGATCACAAAGTTTGGAATCATGGCTTATTTATGTACAATGAGAATGTATATCAAAATCAAAGATATGGTTATTTTTTTCCCTTTTAAAAAAATGAAAAGATTGTCCTCCAAGAATATAGTGTTTCTTTATATAGTCGTCTATACTGATACAGAGCCTGGCTGAAAAATCCCAGTAAATCTTCTCCTGTCAATTCCCTCCATAAGGGCCTCTCTGCTTTATGTCCTCCACTGATGGGGTGGACACTGTCATTTATCTACAGCTCCCCCTTTGGCCCTGGAGAAGGCAGAGACGCCCAGCGTCCCCCCTGGAGGACATGTGACCCTGGAGGCGACGGATGGAGGTCGCCGCTAGGTGTCAGCACACCTTACCTGACGATCTAACCAAAAGACTTCTGTTTTTGAGAGTTTTTACTGTATAGTTAGATTGGAAACCATAATTGGTTCAGTCACTACAAGAGTCCTTTGTGTTTTATTATACTACCATTGCTATAATTTGATGTTATCATCAAAGAAGGTTAAGCAAAGACGATTCTGTTCAATGCGTCATATTTTCTGACACAATCTGTTGGGGTTTGCATTGAACTACAGATTAAGACAGGAAGGGTCAGAAGCAGCCTTTTTTTTTAAATGTGGAATGAACCCAGCACACACTTGACTTTCAAATCTTCAAGGGTGCAGCGAGGATTATGTTCAGAGTGCCTATCGATGTTTTTCTTATTATAGGCCTATGTGCCATACGACGTTTCCTCGTACTGGGATAAACATTTTAATATTTAAAATGAATATATTCTATCTATACCGGCAGATATCGCAATGTCACAATGATAGGTTGTTCTTCTATATCAACATGGGTAGTGATACGACAGGTATGATAGTTCTATAAAGATGTTATTCCAGTCAGTGAAGTCAAAATACTATATAGGGAAAACTAAGTGAAAGGACTGACAGCTGAAATTTTAAAGGAGTTCAGCTTAGACCGTTGTTAGAGAAGGCTTAAAGCAGCACTTCATATAATTTGTGTAGCGATACCTACAAAATGCATTTTCCAGGAGCGCGATGACGTCATCGTCCCCATCGCCATAGCAATGGCGATCTGTTGACATTTCACTATAAAAATTGCTGATCCAACGATTTCGAATCAGTTGTCCGCTTACCATCATCCAGTCAACAACTCATTTTTAAGTTTTAGCTGATTGTAACTAGGAGGATGTTTACTAAATATTTAATATATTTAATTTATCTCGTCCAAATCAACCACACTTGTTACTTGTTATTAATAATCACCAGTTATTATCAACCTATTTACTACAATCATCAGCTAGCCGTGAAAATGTATGTATGTATGTGTGTGTGTGTGTGTGTGTGTGTGTGTGTGTGTGTGTGTGTGTGTGAATGTGGTTCTGCATATGCATGCGTATATTTACGAATTGGAGTTTACATCCTTGATAATAAAGGATACAAGACTGTCCTCCAAACCTAATGATTCTTCATAAAAGTGGTAATAAAACGAATTACCTCTCGCAGTAAATCAAAGATCATATTCAAACAAATAGGCAAAGTGTTCCAGTAATCATGATATTAGGGCATATAATATGAAAGGTTCATCTCCAACAAAAAAATACAACTATATGACTGAAGAATTTGGACATGAGAGAATGTTTTCAATTATGGATTCATAAATCTGCTGTGATCGGAATTCACTTTAACTTTCGTCACATCCGCCTAAGTATCATCTAGATATAATAGCAGGACAATCAAAGTAACTGCTTCAGGAACTTTGTTCAACGAAATATGTTTTTGTGCTAAACGACCCTCGGGTTTGAAACGAGTGTGGGCAATGTATCAATGAGGGTTAATGAAGGGGGTCATCATTGTATCTAATGATTCCTATCCAGACACGTTACTAGTTCCAACCTGGAGACAGATGGAATTTACACATCATCCGTTTTATCATAAGGATATTCTTTAAGCCCCCCATTTGTGTTTAGGACAATCTCCAACATAGAGACACGTTTACTTGACACATCTTCCATGGGGATCATATTATGATTTAAACGATTGATATCATTTTAGAAAACTGTGAGTAACGTTGGGACTTGTAACGTCCGAAATGTGTGTCGGGAATAAACCATGAAGAAAAGGTAACGTTGGGACTTGTGACGTTGGAGATGTATATCGAAAATAATCAATGAAGAAAAAGTAGGAAGGCGTGAACCGCCCTTTACCTATACCCCTACAAATTGTTTTTGCTAACGGTGATTCACTGACTTGTGTACAGACCCATAATATAGAGACCAGGATAATGATGGTGTGACCTTTTTAAAGCCCTTCTCCATCATAGTAGTCTATTGACAATGTTTGTTCAAGCCAAACAGCCCTCCCATAGTGGTTATAGGAAAAACATACTTCAGGAAATAATTATAGACCCTGAGCGGCGCAGAAATATATCACACTTATTGTTGTGAACTCATTACTGTGTGGCTATAATGATGGTGAACACATGATTTTATGTAACCACTGCTTATTATGAAATGCATCCCCACTGCTGCTGAGCAATATATATCATATTGCATTTAGATTCTTAACCAGACTCGAGCGGTTTTTGCAAAGTTGCAATCTAAAAAGTATCTAGAAGAGTTGTTAGAGATGTATTATCTATATGAGACGTTGTTTTCTTTCATATACATTTCATATTTCATATGCAATTTTAGGAGCGTGAGATTTTCCATAATAATTGTCCTTTCAATAGGCCAGATGGCACGTCAATTATCTGTGTTCTTTTTCTGCACTTACGGACTAGAATTCACAGATGTTTACAAAAAAAAGTTGCAAACAGGCCCCCAATTTCCTAACTCAAAACTGCAAGTATGTAACTATAATCTGTAAAAGTTACTGGGGTGGTGCTCCAGGTCTGTATATTCTCTCTAGTGTTCCCAAACAGTTTAGCAAAACTTACAGATCGGGAGAACTTCTCAAGTAAGTATCTTACAGATTTGTAAGGACTTACAAATGTTGTTTATGTCATTGAAATTAGTGTTTATAGTCTAATATAATGGTCATTACATGTGTTTAAAGATGAGTACTGCTCATACACTATTTATGTATGTTGTAAAATAGGATGATTTAAAGGGGGATGCTAGAAAAGATGTGAAACACTTGGAATAGCAAGTAAACAAAGTTGTCAGGTAGAAAATGATTTACAGATTCCTAAATGTAGATCAGTGCCTCATTGTATCCTGATGCTCCCATTCCTATCCTTTCAGAAATTGTATGTAATATTGCTCCTTACAATTACAATAACCCAATAAAAGAGTGATATTGTGTTGATTCCATTCCCCTAGGGCACTTTTGACGGTTTTAAGAAAAATATACATTTTTTTTAAACATTTTTCACTAACCTTTTTTTTAACTTTTTCTTATTATTTGATCTCAATAATTTTTGTTCTCAACTATTTTGAGACTTAGATAGAGGTACTGCAAACAATTCTTGTGACTTTAATCAATTTTGAGGGTATATACAAGTACAAACTGCTTTTAGAAACACCTTCTGAACCTAATTACTTTTCTTCCTTGTAAGATTAACGTTTTTAGCTATTTGCAGAATATGGCATCGCATTTCTGTAACTTTGAAGAAAGTACATTTCTGAACCTTTTTTAAGAACTAAAATCCAGGTTGCAGACTTACATCTCCAATTATACATGTTTTTGCCCTCTACAGACCTACATTTTGACTTTGGGAACTCAGGGGTGATCTAGATTTAACAGTCATTAACTGTAAATGGATAATATATGAAAAAAGTTCACCCAGTCTTCTAACATGTCGAACCTAAAGGAGAAAGTACACGAAGCTTCTTTTTCATTAATTACACAGAAATTGATATCATATTAGATAAAAGACATATCCTCAAAGAACTTTCTGGTAGACTCGGGTACTAGATCAAAGATAGATAAACTTGAAGCAATATAAAAAAGAGCTGTGAAGATTATAGATGGAAAAAAACACCTAGGATTAAATTATGACGATCTTTTGTTCTTGTATGGGATCCAGGATCTAGCAGATCGACGAAAAGAACACCTTATATCAGTAACGGATGAACTTGTAAAAATGTCTAAAAATATGAGTAAAAATAAGGCCTCGTCTGTACACAATGTTTCGAGTAAAGCGTTATTAGAAGCTATTGGGGCTATTCCAACCTGTTGCCAATACATAGGAATCTGCCTACGTATGCACGTTTCAAAAAGTTTACTGATACGTATTAACTTGACATTTGTCTATATATCCTGTTGATCCTTTTTGAACTAGTGCTCAAATGTTATCTTACAACAATTATAAATATGCACATAACCATAATATAATTCAATTGCAAATTCAAATCCCTACCACTGCCAACCTATTTTACGTAGCCAAATTGTTAATTACTATGTAACTAACAACCTTTTGGTTGTTCATGATGTATTAACATGACAAATTATATATTGTAGATATTTTTTGGATGTTATGTATATATGGAATGTAATTATGTTCTTCGCTAGATTACAGAGAATACTAGCTACATAGCTAATTGTATTTCCAGGATAAATAAAATAATATCCAAAAAGAAAATGTATAGACATAGTCAAACAACTGCAAATTTGAACTTTTAATGACCTGGTATTGAGTTAAGGATCAAAAACAAAATAAAATTTATCATACGTAACATTAACTAGGGTTCAGAATAGTCCTTTTAATAGGGGGGCATCATTGTGGGACATGCTTCCAGAGAATGTGCAAAGAGCAACCACCGAAGTGAAGTTAAAACAAATATATAAAAGTTCAATATCTGAATTATAGGCTGATTGGTTGGACCTGCCCCAGGATATTCATTTTTGGTTTGCAATGTTACAAATTAACTAAATAACTCATACTGTCCATTTCGTTGTATGTTTAATAATAATAAAAAAGAACTACATGGATGTGGTAAATAATATTTCCAAAAATGCAGATTGAATCAATCTCCAGATACTGTCTAATATAAAGAATCCATGATTAGGTGTTGCGAGCCAATAGATCTGGAGGAACGTTCTACAGTGCAAAAGCAATAGTTATGATCGTAGATGTTGAAGATAAGATGTTATACCACTATTTTTAAAGTAAAGTCGGCCATGGGCGAAGCCAAATATGTGTGCACGCATTCATGACAGATGTGCTTTTGTTCCTCTCACCACCAGCTTGAACGGAAGGCTGCAAAATATGAAGAAAAACAATTCTGAATTGAATGGAGAATATATTTGTCACATACAATTGTCTGCTACACCAAATTCAAATGGCCATATACCACACCTGTGACAGCAGTTACTCCACGCAAAGGATATGGATTACTTCTTTACTAACATACTGAAAACACCACTTTTAGTTTGGCTCCATTCAAGTCTTTAACCCAACATAATTATTACACTGAAACTGTAGTAGGGCATCATACTCATGAAACGGCTCGATCATTTAAAGCTTACAATCGAAGTTTAGCCCAGGTGCAATTACCTCAACACCAAAATTAATGATGACAGTTAACTATTATACAACTGCTGCACAATGTTAATTATCCAACAACATTTATAAGTAACTTTGTTCTAAATATAATATCTAATTTATATAAATAAGTCCTCATGTATTAAAGATCTTAATATTGAAATTTTAAGAGATGCTTTTTTGGCAATACCAGAGAAAATCTGTCTACTTTTTAATTCATCGCTTGAATTAAGTGAGATCCCAGATACTTGGAAACAGGCAGTAGTTACACCATTACAAAAACCAGGTGATAAAACTCAGGTTTCAAATCTTCGTCCTGTTTCAAATTTACCGGTGGTATCAAAAATTATTGAGAAAATTATACATAAATATTTGTATGGGTTCTTACAGGTTAACAATATCTTAAATGAGAAGCAAGGAGGATTCAGACCAAACCATTCAACCGTTAGGTCAACTGCCTTTTTCTTAGATTATATTTATAAATCAATAAACGAAGATAAATTTACTTTAGCTGTTTACCTGGACATGAAAAAGGCTTTTGATACTGTTAACCATGAAATATTAACTACAAAATTACAAAAAATTGGAATTAAGGGTAGTTTATTAAGTTGGCTTAAAAATTATTTAGCAAAATTAATAGACAACAATGTATTAAAGCGAATGGTTTTACCTCTACAAATGAATTCATTAAGTGTGGTGTACCCCAAGGAAGTGTATTGGGTCCCCTGCTGTTTTTAATTTATATAAATGATATTACATATTGTATTAACTCGACTGAAATTGCTTTGTATGCAGATGATACAGTTCTATACATTAAGGATGTTGATTTAGATAATGCATATTTATTGATGCAAAATGATTTGAACGGTGTCTTCAATTGGTGCTGTAAAAACAAGTTGTCAATGAATTGTAAAAAATCTAAGTACTGTATTTATGGAATGAAATCTATTGTTTAAAAAAAGCAAAAATACTGATATGAATTTAATTATGAATAATATCAAATTGGATAGAGTTTGCTCCTATAAATATTTAGGTTTTACTATTGATGAAACAATGAATTTTAACAAGCATGTTTCTGAACTTTGTTCATTAGTTGCACACAAATTATACTTACTCTCAAAGATCAGAAGATATATAAACAAAGAAGCATCGATTTTGATTTTTAAGAGTATGATTTTATCATTAATGGAATATTGTGACATAATATACGCTGGTACTACACAATTAAATTTACAAAAAATATCAAGATTATTTTTTAGAGGTTTGCGAATTTGTGAAAATGTGCCCGATTATATTCATAGAGACCAATTATGTAAAAATTTTAGTATTGCTAAACTAGAAGATCGAAGAGATGTACATTTACTGAATTTTATGTTTAGTTTATCAAATATACCTGATCTCATTTCAAACATTGATGTAAATACAAGAAGAAGGCAAGCAAAAATATTTAATTTATATAAACCTAAAAATGAAAAAGTTAAGAATAACTGCTTGTATAGAGGAGCTAAGCTTTGGAATGAACAATCAGTAGTGATTAGGAATATTCCTACACGAAATAATTTTAAAAATCAGTTGAAGAACAACTTGATTGACAAAATCGAACATACTGATAACTTATAATTATGCATACCTATGGTTGGTTAGTAAGATTTAATACTGTAACTTGTATTAGTTGTATGACTGTTATTTTATTGATCTATGTAAGTATTGTGTTTACAAATGCCAATATTGAATATTGTACCATGAAATAATTATTGATGTTATGATATTAGATGATTATTTTATGATGTATATTTTATCAAGGAATTGAATTCGTTCATATTGTAACCTAAATTATTTGGTTTTGTTATTGGTTTCTATCCAACGGATAAGAAACAACTCAGGTATAAAATGAAAACAAGTATCTGTACTTATTTTATGTCTGAATAAATAAACTGAATTCAAAAAAAAAAAAAAAAATTGCATGGCGATACCTATGTCAAATTATTTATTTCGGAGAGGCGTGACATCATCGCCCCCATAACCATCGCTACAGCGATTTGTTGTATGGTCACTATATAAATCGCCAAGCCAAAACCATTGGTCATTCGCATTCCAACCACTACACTGACCACATCACAGCAGATTTTTAACTTTTAGAGTCTATGTAATTAGGAGGGATAAAAAATATATATTCCTTGTTATTAATTTTCTCTATATTTATCTAGCCGCAACGTAAACACCAAATATGTTTTTGAACTAAACAATCCCGTATTCCTTTAATTCCTTTAAACAAGCGTGCCTAAGTGTTTCCCTCCAAGTGACACAATTGGTTTCAAACTATTTTGAAAAGTACATTGATAGCACCAGAGAGCCATCTATCAATTGAAAGAAAAACCTTTGCCTTGAAATAACAAGATAGTATCATGGATTACAATGGTTACTATGTCTCAAGATAAGTTTACGCAACTACCATTGGAGTGTATAATGTTTCAAGTCATGTCAATGTAATGTCGAAATCTACTTACATTATTCATACAACAAAATTGGTTTCTTTGATAGCTATATAGTAACAATAGTAACAAAAAGTAACGGTCGATACTTAAGCTGATATCTTATTACAATTACAGCAGATGAATTCTACAATTCTTAGCCGGAAGGCCCTTCTCATATTCAAATGACTGTAACTTCCTTGTAATTGCAGTATTAGCTTTTTTTTACAGTATTAGTATCCTCAGTCCGTCTTTGATACCAGAGTCCCTATGCTTTAGGATTAGAGAGAATGTCACAGAGCCTTATTTTGTTAGCCTACAAAATAAGCAGATAATGATCCTTTATTTACCTGACGCAAAGTAAGTTTTTTTTCATAATCAAAGACATCAAAAGTTAAAAATCATTGTTCTTATCTTCATTTGAAACTTTCCTCAAAGAAAACTACTTGTACTTATTTCCCTTGACATCTCACGAAGTCAAAATCAGCCTTGGTTGTCCAATCAAGCACATAATAAGCTCCACATGTTTTAGAGAAACATGAGACGTGTTTATGTTTGAAAAGTGTTTTTGAAGCGGGAATATAAGCATCCCAACGAGGTAGTTGCGTTTTATTTCGTTACAGTGTGAGGCCCTGGGGGGCTTTATCTCTCGTTCCTGTGGTCTACATAAAAAATGGTGGGGAAACCCAATGGAAAGGAAAACCCAATACCCACTAGCTGATTTTACCAGCGACTCTCTTGAGACCGACACCCGAACGGTTGTCGGCCAACCCGTTAATTGACACTTTTTCAGTGGTTTGCCTACCCATTGTGGGTTCAACCCATGGAATCAGTGATAAAACATCAAAGTTGCTGGTTGTTCCAATGGCCCGACAGGTTGCTCGAACACTTTACTGTCACCGATTGACAGTTGCTGGTCGTTGGTGGCCGGTAAAATCGCCTAGTGCTCAAATAGCTATAGATACATTCTGAAATGGAGAAGGAGCAGAGTAGGAGGGAACCAGGAGAGGGGTAGGGTGTCAGCAGGGGTCTGGAGGCAGGGAACAGGAGAAGAACATATGGTGAGCGGGAGAGGAGCAAGACGGAACCAGAATGGGAGCAGCAGGGGAACGGGAGGGGAGCAGGGGTCAGCAGGACGGGAACAGCAGAACATATGGGGAGCAGGAGAGGAGCTAGACGGAACCAGAATGGGAGCAGCAGGGAAACGGGAGGGGAGCGGGGGTCAGCAGGACAAGAACAGGAGAAGAACAGATGGTGAGCAGGAGAGGAGCAAGACGGGACCAGATTGGGAGCAGCAGGGGAACAGAAGGGGAGAAGCAGGGAAGCAGCAGGGGGGGAGCAGGGAAGCAGCAGGGTAGCAGTAGGGTTGAAGCAGGGGAGGGGAAGAGCAGGGGGAGCAGTTGGGGGAGCAGCAGGGGTCAGTAGGGGAGCAGCAAGAGAATGGCAGGGGAAAGCAGGGGTGCAGTAGGGGAGCAGCAAAAGAATGGAAGGGGAGCAGGAGGGGTGCATGAAGAGAGCAGGAGACGAACTGGAAGGTGCATGTGGGGAGCAGGAGGTACCTGGAGGTGGCCGGAGGGGAGCTAGTGGTTCTGAAGGGTTTAAACTGTCAAGAATATGATGTAATTCGAGCAGGGGCACGTGGTGAGCAGCTCGATGTATTAGAGTGAGTAGTGTGAGCAGGTCGATGTACGCTCCGCATGACGCCCCATATAAAAGTGCCTCACCCCCTCCAGGGCCCTATAGCTAAAGAGAGGACGACGACCTAGGCGGGAGGAGGGGGGCTCTCTCACACCTATATGTATGGCCGTGAGCTGCTCAGGGCCCTCTGAGCTGCTCGGAGCTGCCCCACTGGGATATGCTCAAATTGAGTAGGAAAAGAAAAAAGTGAACTTCACAATTTACGAAGCCTGCTTAGAACTTATGCATTTTGCCCAAGGGAGGGTGGTGTATTTGGGCAGCAAACTTTTAATCGGTTGTATAAGTGAGATGTTTTCAAACAGTGTTTGGCACCTCTTAAATTTATTGTTTTAAGTTGATTGTTTTTGTGTCCAGACGTCAGCCTACATTAGAAACTGCCACGGGATGATCAGTTTTGGGATAGATTTTAGTAATGCAATGATCCCCCCTGAAATATTTCCATCAATTTTACATATCCTGCTTACAAAACCGCAATCATGTATAACAACTTTGCCCAGCTTTGTCAAGTTTCTTTTCATACTCAAGCAGATACCCAGAACAAGTGCAGGTAGGTAGAAGTAGTAGATGTGATAAAAGATAACTCCCAGTTAGCTATTGAAGTCCTTGATATGGTCGTTAAAAGGGCCATTTCTGGACCTAGCCACAACCTCCAAACTATGCAAATAATTATAGGGATGTGTGGAAAGACTACAATCCTCTGCAATTGAAATGAGTTCTAATTTGTCCGATTCACCACTTCAACTTTTTCTTTTTCGCCTTGTCTCGCATATGTATATACTTAGAGTGGTTAAGCATTCCATATTGATCCTTGAATAAAAGAATTAGAGATATAAAATAAAAGGTAGATGTTCTTTTCACAGCTCACTAGAATATCAGGGCCGAAGGAAAAGACTATCGGCCCTGTTTCCCCACGTCACGCGCATCCCTTGTCCGGAATATAGTCTAAAGACACGTTGCGTAATTGCATCTAAAATGCACTCTGCAATCACTTACAATTATTCTGAGTATTCTGATGATGGATCAAGGGTATTCTGACACCAATCAAACTGTCCGATTTAAATGGTGATTGCATTTTATAAATGTATTGTGTTTGAATGACATATATTATAGTTGGGTATCTGAAATGTGTAATATTCAGTTGCTACATACATATCTTGGATTGTATTATGATAAATCTTGTTTGTTAATGACACAAAGCCAGATCAGAAGACCACTATTTTGTTCCAATAGCTGTACTGGTGAAGTTAGATAATCATAATGACATTATTTTATGGTTACAATGTTTTGCTTTATGAAAATTGTTATATAGGTTGTCTACGATGTACGGCATTAATTAAGTCTTCAATTCATTTCCAATGAGCTATATAATATTCTTCCTTACCGATATTCATATGTTTGACCAGCATACTGTCAGTTATTTTGTGATTCATAATACATTTATAATTGTATTATCAAACATACAGAAATACATAAATAATATGATAATTATTTAAGACAATATTTGATATTCTTTGATTATATGAAAGAGTATTACTACTTACCTAGGTATATGATATAAAGAACATATAGCACAATCGTTAATATATATATGTATGTATGTATATTCACGTACACTGAAAGCAATTTCTAAGCAATAGAATATTGTTCTCATAAAGACGTACGTTTCGCCACTACTCGGTTGTGGAAGATTAAAGAGACAGACTGCTGCCACAACCCCTCTCCCCCCCCCTCCCAGCTCCTCCAGTACCCTGCCGGCCCCGTCTGGTTAGTGTTTTAAGCCACTTTAAGGTTTTATTTTGTCGGCGGTAAAGAGAATTCCAGGGGGAGTCGTTATTGAAGATAAATTGCCGGCTGGGAATAACAAAATCGATGGTGTTTGAAAAAAAGAAAACGGTCTTGTTACTTAAGTTTATGAGTGATTGAACCTCTGCTACACTTTAGTTTTAAGATATTGCAGTGATATTTCACAATTTGACATGGTAATCTATACTCTAATTGGCTTCAATTTTAGGTCCTTTTCCTTTTGCAAGGCATGTGTCAAGGAAAGGCTATGTAGTGAGCCATATAGATCAAACTCTCGTTGGCTTTAAGGGGATCGGATTGGCTGGTCAGTGAAAGCACCGCGAGTGAGCTTTCCTCAAAGAAGAAAAATCACGAGGTCTATGTATCAGAAGCCTTAGGTTAAGGAGAGATAACTCATTAGGCTGTATGTTCTTTGTTTTTAGGTGTTTATTATAATGTGTACATCCCACATTCAAGTTATAAGTTTATTCAGATAGTGAGTAGTACAGAAAGTTGTGAGTTTGCGCCAGGCGACTTTGGTAAACGATAAAAAGGTGATAGTAAATGCTCCATAATGTATTAGACATGGGAGCTATCTAAAAGGATGTTACAATCACAGATACCACGGGAAAGATGACAGAATCCTAAAGAATCACCGCAATATCTCTGTAATGCAGTGGGGAAACTAATCCATTATGACCAATTAGTGATCTGACTGAGCCCCAGAATGAGATCTTATTAAATTCAACCTCGGCACACAATCATGACTAATCTTATCATCAACTAATTCTTATTCCTTAATTGATGTCTATACGGCTAATGTGACTGAAAATGAGATAGACAGGCGAAGCCTGGAAAAGTATGGCGTTTTCCAGAATCAAGTTTCTTTCTTTCTATTTCGAGCCTTTAGGAATACTTCGCAAAGTTACATTATAGGATTCTTTTAAAGAAAACAGTAATACTGTTACCAACGACAAGTATTAATTGTGTTTATATCATTCCCGTGTGTCATTTGTATTATTTAATTAGTTCACAGGACCAGTGGGGGTAATTATGTAGTGATGAACATTACGAATAGTCATGATAATTTGTTTCTCACATTAGCTGGTTAGTTAATTGAATTCCAATTTTTAAAGAACTTTGCCGCTATACTTTATACTTTATCATTTCTCCAAAAGCTTAAAGCATATATATGGGTATTCGGGCGAATTAACGTGGTAGATTCTCATGGAAATGTCCCGATGGCGTCAGAGGAGTTATATTCAAACCATAATGTTTTTGAAAACCAAAACGACTGGAACATATCAGAGCTATGGAATTTATTATTCTTTTATTTGCGACATAAGGGAACGATGGAATGGAATGTGGCAGAGTTTTGTTGAAGGTTTCAGTTATCGCTCTACCTTGTCATAACCAACAAAGATGGTCTATCTGTGGGCAACTTTCATACACTTTACAGTTAGATCGAATCAGAATTACCCAAAAGCAATATATTATTATGAACCTTTCCCAAAAAAGGAAATTACCAAGATTTCTATTGAGATAAATAAGGGATGGGAAGATAAAACGGTTCTATGTTGTTCTATGTTGTTCTTCTTTGACAGAAGTATACGAAAGACGAGTAGGGCTGTTGATAATAACGTTAGTGGACAGGATGACCATACCAATGGAGTTTTTGGCCCTTTTTCCTTTTTTTTCGGGGGGGGGGGCGGTTTATGCCATATACATGTACCAATGGAGTTGGAGGGTAGAGTGTGTCTGGAACTCAGATCCTAAACGTTAGATTCCTGAAACTTAATGCGTGATATATTTGTTCAAAATTGGCAGCGGAAATCCCCTTGAATTTGCTAGGTACCCCTTCAGGTTATACAGCCCCATTGGTGAATGATATAATATATGATTAAAAATGACATAATTATGTAGGTGTAGGCATAATTATAACTTGACTGTCTAATTTAAATACCATTGAATTCTTAATCTACAGTGTTCAAGCAATTACATATGTCTTTTACAGGCAGGGAACCATCATACCATTCCCATATCCAGCTTAGACTAAAATGCCGTAGGATTACTCATTTTTAATTACAGCCTATACAGCTTGATATACAAAATTATTTGTAATTTTTACTAATTCACAATTATGTCAGAACCCGTCGCCTCCGCCTCAGTCTTGGCGTTCTCCGTGGAATGGGTTTAAAGTGGTAGATCTCGCAGGCGGGAGCTCCCCAGGAGAACTTATTGATGTAGCCACAGCGCGCCACGTGGTGCTTTTGCCGCCCCTTTAGGGGGTGCATTCCGCCGGCTGTGCCTGAACATGGACCACTCTGCACCACGTCCTTCTCCTCCGCGCCCCCATTCGGGCTCAGCACCGAGCGCAACTCGAACCAGCCCTGCTCTGTCTGGTCACAGTCCATGTCCAAGTCCACCATCCACTGGTGTTGGCCCCACCTGGAGGTAAAGTGGTGGGGATGGGGGGTTAGTAGTTTCAGATACTCCAATGTAAGACGTAACGTAAACGTAACGGATCTTTTCTCTATGTTTTAAGACATACCTACAGAGAGTAAAATTTTAAATTTGGATACATTCGTCGAGTTTTTAGATATGATTTTGAACCAATACTTACATAAATATGTCGCTATAAAAACATCGTTGTTCCTATATCACGAACGGAATGAGCTCACATTACGTACGTACACATATTTTCAATATTTTT
The DNA here is from genome assembly GCA_936440205.1 of Lepidonotus clava. Classification (NCBI taxonomy): domain Eukaryota; kingdom Metazoa; phylum Annelida; class Polychaeta; order Phyllodocida; family Polynoidae; genus Lepidonotus; species Lepidonotus clava. The sequence goes on from OW387143.1 coordinate 31,507,250, forward strand.
CATGTGATTATAGACACCTTAAACTGTACGCCATGTCTACGTCACGTTCACACCACGCAGCATCATATTTACAGAACTGTAGGTTCAGAGAAGCATTCTTTTGTGATGGGAAGGGATGAACTAAGGCCCTTATTTGAATTACGACCAAAGTTCCAAAGAAATGAGATAGCCATAGGCATATATTGAGGTACATCTCTACTATATTTCATGAAGTAGACATATTCACATTCCGATGAACAGGGTCCGCATAGAAGTATATGGAAAGTGGTATTGTTTACGGGCTGTGTTTTCATGTTTACGTCGTGAGGTTTGCCCCCACTTTTATATGCGCCCTACCCACATGATTCATTCAGAGCTAAAATTCAAGCGACATACTCATAGGTATACGCTTGTCAAAGACGCACACCTAAATTTCCGACAGAACTTTAAGTGTGTATGTAGTCTTTAAATCATTACCATCAAGTACTGTTCTCGTTATTTGTCGGTGTATGTACAAAGTAATAGCAACATTTAATCAAACTTTAAAAGACAGATGAATACTGAGACATTACGTACGAATGAAGAATGAATGAAAAAGAAAATTTTGATATGTATCTTTAGAATTATTTGAGAGTGCCAAATCTGCTCTTTCTTACACAACATTGCTTTTAGCTTTCTGTACTAAACAAAATATGTAGATGATTATTCAGTTAATCAAATAAATTAATGAAAAGATTGACTGCAGTTCTGTGTTCTGACCTGTTAAGTGTGTTGTATCCGGGATGGGCAGGGTCGTTGGTGGTCCACACCAGTGGGGTACCGCGGGCAGTCTTACCATTGTACCTCCCCTGTGAGGGGTCAAAGGTCAGTCCCATTAGAAGACAATTATAAAACATTGACTGGTAATATAAAAGCCAGCACAGCAGAAGGTCACTTTGTTGCGACACTTTATATAGACCTATATCTTACATAAGTTTGTACCCTTCACTCCACAACGATTTCTGTAAGGTGGCATTACATTAAGGCATGAAATGATCGAAGTGTCATATTAATCACGTAACTCAGCTTAAATACACGATACTGATAGGAAGTAGAAAAATATAAATTTCCTGTCAGTATCGTGTTGATAGTGAAATATCGAATTTAATAGGGTTTTGACCTATTTTTCATCAATGGTATAAATGTAAAGTGTAGAAGAACATCCAACTCGATGACAGTGATAACATAAAGTGCTGACTTTATTAATTGAATGTTGGCAGAAGCGACATGTTTTGACAGGTTAGTGTCGTCAATGGTATGTGTAAAACGAGCTTTAGGCCGACCTGACTCTTTTGTGCCCTAAACCAGTCAAGTCAAGTGTCTGTAATACTATAATACCAGTAGGATTAGAACATGCTTTACCTGACCCTTCTGTGGTCCAAACCACTTAAGCCAGAAATTTCCAATCTTCCACTGGTTACATTTATGGTATTAGTCTGTCAGCAATACTATAATAACAGTGGGGATAAAATATGCTTTACCTGACCCTCCTGTGCCCCATACCAGTCAAGCCTTGTGTCTCCTATCTTCCACTGGTTGTATTTGGTATAGTAGTCTGTCCGGCCTATCGTGTTGTGGCTGATACCAATGGTGCACGTACTTGTTTCCACAATTCTGGAGCAGTCTGTAGGCAAAGATAGAATGTGGACACTTGTCTAGCGCGATTGAAGTCAGAATATTTAAAGCAGAAATGTCATAATTCAGCACAGCATGATTTGAATTCCAGACGTTTGGCCCCCACACAGCCACCCCTACCCATCCCTAGATGGAGGAAACCTCTGATTCCAGAGAATCAAATTTCCTGTATTTGGACTTTCTTCTGTGCGATCCATAAATTCATGTGTAGGTACCCTATCATATATGATTTAACCTAATACTAGAAAAGCATGAATTGGTTTGGAAAGTTCTACAATAGCTTGTTCACAATGTTTTTCACAAACTTCAACAGGAGAAAGTCATCAAAGTTAAAGATCAGGTCCTAGTCACACACAGTGAATGTAAACGTCTTCCCTGATGAGTCTGAATAAGCAACACTAGGCTGAATGATGAGATCAGTTAACGCAGAGGCCCACGCTACAGCAGGGACTATATCTTCCTAACTAATTTGGCTAATCAGGAAAAGTTTGATTAGCATCTAATGATTAGATATTCTATCTATCATGAATAAATTCTACACCTAATAATCCCTCTTCCAGACTATTTAATTGCAATACCACTAAGCCTATTGATTTTGGTAAAAGACAAAGTTGCTTTGGTTGAGAACCTAATCAAGATTTCCCTTATTAGCTAAATCAGTTACGAAGATATGGGTCCTGAACGTCACATATAACACAGGAAAGGTGTAAAGGACAATCATACTAACAATTATATTAATAAAGGGGAAACTTTGATTGTATAACAAACCAACCAAAATGCATATCTGGTAAGAGTATCAATAAAACTTCTATACATTTTATCATTATTTATCATAAGATATATATATATATCAATATGCTTTAAATTGTGGTTAACACATTTTTTACTCTGATTAAGCCACTTATATATCTTAACAAAATTCAATGTTACCTGGTCGTCTGATGCGATCAATTCCACCTATTATGAACAGATCCTGTCCTGTATCAGTTCGATAGTCCATGAAAATCACTGTCCTTTTTATTCTAGATTCTGTTGTAGTGCTCTTTCTGGTCGTTGTAGTTGGTGTTGTAGTTGGTGTTGTAGTTGGTGTTGTAGTTGGTGTTGTAGTTGGTGTTGTAGTTGGTGCTGTAGTTGGTGTTGCAGTTGGTGTTGTAGTTGGTGTTGTTGTTGGTGTTGCTGTAGTTGTTGTTGGTTTAGCTGTTGTAATTACAGTTGAGCTTTTTGCTGTGCTGACCTCTACACCCTCTGTGCTAACCTCTACTCCCTCTGTGCTAACTTCTACACCCTCTGTGCTAACCTCTACACCTTCTGTGCTAACTTCTACACCCTCTGTGCTAACTGCTACACCCTCTGTGCTAACCTCTACACCCTCTGTGCTAACCTCTACACCCTCTGTGCTGGCCTCTACATTCTCTGTGCTGACCTCACTGCTATCTGTGGTGACCTCAGACCCAGCTGTGCTGATGTCATTCCCAGCTGTGCTAGCAGCACCTACAGTGGTAAATAAGGTTGTGCTCATTGTTTCAGTAGTAGAGTCCTCCGTGCTGATAACCTCTCCAGCTGTAGTGGTCGGGGGTGCTTCTGTGGTCGGAGGTAGCGGTGTCCTTGCTCCTAAGGGTTAAACAGACTTTGAATAAGTACATTCACATACTTTTAAATTACATGGACAGCGGCACCCTATGGTGCAAAAGTTTGAAAAAAATGTTTTAGGGAAAGGCCTTCTATTCATGAACCTGTACATTGTGAAATGACAAAATTAATTTAATCTCTTCCAAGAAGTGAGAAAAGTGCCGGTCTGCGCAAATTCGTTGATGCACAAAATTGGGAATTTTTGTTTCAATGCGCAATATCCGATTTTTGGGGAATAGAAAGAAACAGGAAATTGTAAACTGTTATTTATTTTTCAAAGTCTGTGTCAGAAATAAGTAATAAATCACATTGTTTTCTATGAAAAAAATACAAACCAAAACTTTATCCAATACCCAAGAAAAGCGAATCGCACATCCAACCTATCCATGCTTGTTCTCCGTTTCGGCGCGCTTATTGCGATCTGTGTGTCCCTAATCTTATCCTTGGTAGAAATAACTTCTCCCTCCCTATGCTTTCCATTCCCTGTTTCTGACCTGTGTGAATGGCGACGAATGGTAGTGTAAGGTCAGTGAGACGAACCCGGGCCTGGCCGTCCGGGTTTACCCTGACCGTCGGGCCCTCGCACATACCGTCCGTAAACTTCCCCTAAATCATACATATTCAAATTGTATTTTTCAACAAGTTAATCACCATTCATTTGAAAAGGAAATACATTCTTCGATTTAAGGTATACATCAGAAGATATTTGCATATTCTAGAAAATTTCATAGAATTCCATTCATACTAGACTCTTATAAATACGTACGCGTGTTACGCTGTTTGGAGGGGGGCGAGGTTGATTGCTTTGAAAATACATGACAGTCTTGATAGATTTAAATATATATATATAAAAATAAACGCTCGCGATTCTGGGTAGAACTTCTCTATTTTGTTTTAATATTATAGATAGTATACACAAGAAATTATTGAAGGAAACGTGAACGTGTTTCAAAGTTGCCCCTGCAACTTAATACCCCTACATACATACCCTCAGTAAGTCGCAGTATATGCCACCTTCAAGGCCCGTTGGTATCATCTCATCAAAGTTCTCCTCTCTGGTTATGGCAAAGAACCCGCGATTCCCTCTGGAGAAGGCCAGCTGAAACATAGGCAGTACATTCCGATTCGTCGCTAGGCCTTTTCAAACATGTATATAAGTTCCAATGTAATGCTTTTTGCTTAAAGTTATACAAATACTTTAATAATCACAGAGGAAGGCAGAGGCAAGTTCAGACTTATTTTGATTAAGACAAAATAGGCATATGCATGTAGCCAGCTGGTAACGGTGAAAGTACATAAAACGTTTGGTAAAATCAATTACCTTTACATCAGAAATCACACAATGTACCTCAAGATTTAAACCCTTACAAACCAAAGCTGTTAATCAATAGGCCTAATTATAATCAATAAGCAAAGCTTTATTTTCAGCTGGTAATTCACAAGAATAAGCCCTGGTGATAATGTATTAGAAATTTTAATAATAGGGCCTAACACTTCAAAAACATCAAAAATAAAAAGAACACCGTTCACCTTAGTTTTGCTCCCTTGCAGCGGCCAAACATTCTCTAGATACTCCCCCTTGACGTAACGGTGGAAGTCCAGCATGGCGGCCATGACGGGCCAGCGGTGCTCGCACACCCAGCCCTCGGCGCATGCGCCGTCGGCCGTGTGTACGTCACGGGTGACGTAGTCCTTGTCAGAAGGGGGCCCGGCGTCATTGAAGGTGAACTGGTAACTGCTCATCAGTCGGACAAAGCCGTAAGAGCCGGCCAGGGACAGCGCCTGCAAGAGAATGAGGATTATTGTTCTGAGGGTTTCTGTTTGAATGCCTTCAAAGTTATCTTACAGGCATTCCAAGTGAAGATTTATTCTATATTAGGATTCGAACGCCTAGCTTATACCTTCACCATTACCCTGCAATGAGACTTCAGAAGTTCTATTCGATGTTTCATTCAATGAGACGGAAATAAGATATCTGTTATTGCCCAGGAAGACAATGATGCCAATTATTGTGCTGTCAGTAAAAACGATTCAACATTTTCTGTGTAATCGATGTGGAATAAATCAAGTGTAGAGTCTCTGGGTGCACCAGCAGTTGTTATTGTCAATCCCATGATCAGTTGTCCTATGTCACAGGCAGCTCTTGACAGTATGTGCATATCAGGGCAATAACAATTGACTTGTCTCCCCTTCGTCTATTCTACATACATTAGGTTTTTAATTGTATGGTTACATAGAACTGGGATAGATAGATATCTTGATAAGAGAGAAATAAGGACTCGAGGCCATGACCATCCTTATCTGGAGGTTCCTTTCCCTAATAATGAAACATTTAAATATAGTATAATATATCATGGATCAATTCTCTGGAACAAAAATAACCTATTGACGTGAAGGAAACCAGAGACTACCAAAAATTTAAAGCCAAATTAAAAAGACTGTATATGAATCAAATTAAAAACCTGCCTGATTAAACTTCACAATACTTCCTCCTCCATCCTCAAACATTTAGAACTGACCACTGAGTCCACTGCTTACCATGTTCAGCATCACCGAGTCCACTATCATACTATTATATATTTAGGTTTCTCCAATATACTTGAATTACCTGTATGTACTACTATACCGCCTATACCATATAAACCCATATTTAATATGTGAATATATGTAACAAACTGGATGTACAATGAAAACCGGATATGCATAATTCCGATTGTAAACCAGTATAAATAAAGTGAAATAAAAATAAATAAAAAAATAAAAAAAAATACATAATGAGCACTTTCATATTTTTCGTCCATTAGGCCTATTCTATACTTATGCTTCTGTTTTAGGTCAATAACATCGGGTATGTCGCCTTTTTGCCTTATTTTTAGGGCTCTAGGCCTGAAGGGGCCTGCAGGAGTACAGTTCTAACAGACATACCAGAGTTTCAGTTTGAAATATATTTAGTGTAGAGTTTGGTTTGAAACCGACAGATCAAAATGTTTGTACTCATGGTAATGCGTGATCTTTTTCGATTTGTAGAAAGTCATCATATCAGAAGAATGGAAAAGTAATTTCCCAGAACATTGTATTGATAAATCTATGTCCCATATAGGGGATAAGTCTATTCATGTTTCTGTTATGATAAATGGCTAAATGTGTTCACATACAACTGTATATGCGACTAAGGGTTGGCCACAGTGAGTCTGATATTACTCTTAGAAAAGGTATAGAAAAGGAAAAAGGATACCCAAATGGATTTACCAGTTTGTCTGTACCTTTGAAGCCCTTTTCTCCTAGGGAAAATCATCAATACTGCGCCTTTCGTTAAATGATAGAATAGCCCAAACATGCTGAACAAGGAAAATATACACGAGACACGTTTCTCCTCCGGTTTCTTCCCTTTCTTTTAGAAGAACTTTCCTCTAAAGGGGCATTACTTGATGCTTAGAAAGATAGTCAGTAGTGACGGCTTTCACATAGATGATAAAATATCGGAGTGAGGCAGTAGCTACAATTAGGGTTAAAACACCTAAGACTTTCATCTTTATGTAATATTACCTCTTTATTTTACAAAAGGATAGGTCCGTAGGGTCAGACCTATGTTAAGTCCCTGAACAAATCTGAAAAATTTATATTTCGAGAAAATAGGCAAAAAGATACAGCCTTCTGTAAAGATGGGATTGAGTACTACTCAAATAGACCTAAGGGAAGCCTATCCCAGAAGTATATTGGATTCCAAGGTCATAGGCCCCATAGGTTTAATCTCTTCCTAAGCACCAACTGGGGCATACACTTTGAAGAACTAGAAAAGTCAATATTCGATCCAGGGTTGATTTTCTACTCCTGTGGGATTCCCCTAAAGGCCTACATTAATACCTCTCGTCCCTGGTAAGAGGATTAAGTATCTGTCTTTTACAAGTGTCACCCTGCCCACCCACATCACTGCAGGGTATGAGACAACTTGCATTATTGATTACAAGTAGAGCACTATCAATTACATTTATTTCAGAGCCGACACTGTCCCAGGAACCGTGAAACAATTGTTCTAGGTGTCAAGAGGTTTATAAAAACTCAAGTCTAGTCACAAGAACTCTATTAATATTCTACCCAGGGAGATATATGTTCAGAATCAATACCAATTCCCTACATAGCGTTATTGTACAAAGTAAAAGGAAATTCATTATTTGACATTTTATCAGTTAATTGAATATACAAGATAATGCGAACTTGCTTTAGTCAAAGAAATATACTTATATATCAAAGGGATGAGCAAAGATAATGAGAACATGATTGACTGAGGTAAATATATGACCATTACCTCTTATAACTCTTTGTTATATACCAAAAATGTTTATTTTGTATACTAATGATATTCTAGACGTTTCAAATTGAATAACAAGTTTTACTAGACGTATTAAAATTGACTAGATGTATTAAATTGAAAACAAAGTTTTATCTATTTGAATATTAGTCAATCCCACTTGATGTTTGTTACTCATAAACATCCAATTCAGATGATAGGAAACCCCGATAAGGTGTAATGCAGGCCATAGCTGAGCTGTTCAGTACTGTGTATATATGCATTTCTAAAACTCTAGTTTAACTACTTTGCTTCCAATGAATAGGTTTTACACATTGTCTTTTTTCTGTCCCAGTTGAATTCTGATCTGATTCTTTCCAGATATTGCCGTGAGCCTTCTCTGAATTAAAGGGAAACCACACTGAACTCGAATTAGCTCAAGTTAAGCAGGCCAACCCTGAACCATTCGGTACTCCTTGGGTTGTCCCTGGGTTTTCCGTCGTACATTTCTCTAATCTGGATACTTTGTTTCAAATTGATAGATTTTACCAACTGTCTTTCGGCCCCATTTCTGCCTTGACTCTTTCCTGCTATTACCGCCAGCATTGTCTAAAAAAATGATATTACCCCCATAAATTGTGAAGCATGCTATATCCAATCCTTCCCTGATTCTTTCGGAATATTTTCATAAGCCTTGTCAAAAAAAAGTGTTTCTACAAGTTAAAATTATTCGAAACTCATCAGAAACCATGGAAACTAAAACAGTAGAGAAATTTACTCCATATCAAAAAGGTACCCCAATCAAACTTGAATAAGCTCAAGTTAAGCAGGCCATACCTGAGCCATTCGGTACTCCCTGGGCTGTCTGAAGTCCAGCCTCTTAGCGCCTGGAGTGGCCTTCTGCCCCCTCTGGGTGAAGTGGTTGTCCACAAAGACGGTGGCCCTCTGAGAGGGGATCATCCCTGGCAGCTCCTGGAGGATGACATAGGTGGACAGGTCCTCCAGTACGGTGGTGGCCATGTGGGTGACGTACTTGTACTCGGTGATCAGACCCATGTGGCTGTACTCCTCCGCCTTCACCTCAGTCCCAGGGGTCAGATCCACCACCTGGAGGAAAGGTGGAAACTACTTAGATGGCTAAAAATGTATGGCGCTCCTTAAGTCCTATTCCCACCAGGTGATTTTGACCAAGTCGGCCGAGTGGTTGGGAGTAAAATAGGCCAATGATACTATATTGATTGGCCGATTTTAATACCGATCTAGATTGCCCATCTGTATGCAGTATTGAAATACATGTACTAGCTTGATATCAGTCTAGCTTATTGTAAAAGTCGGCCAATTATTTTGGTAGAATCCTGTGACTTAAGTACTGATCAGTCGGCCAACTTGATAAGAACAGGCTTGTGGGTATGAGCCTTAATTTCTCCCTTATACGACTGCAACACTACAATGCAACATTTCTCTTATAAAGATAGTTAGATTATACCATGTATAGTGAAATATAATGTATGAGGCTTGTTGAAAATGAAGTTATCGACATAGCGTATCCATATGCTATCAAACGAAAGAGAACACCATTTCGCAACAGCAGTGTCTAAAGGTATATGTTCCATTATAAAATGGATTACCTTGTTAAATTAAAAATGCATTTCCCATTTCCCATCCCCGCCCACGCTTTACCATCATAAGCTTGGAAGTATGTTTTATCTGTATATGCAGACGCCTACGCTATTGATTACTTTACTATGTTTCCCCCAAATTAGCATCACTACCTAGCGGATTATAAGCCCAGTTTTAGCGATGTACTGCACATTATGCTGTTTTGTTTCTAAGCTGTATGTTGGAACCAATAATTACCTCTATGATGACAAAGGGCCGTGTGTTGGAAGGAAAGTATACCGTGTTGAGATTCTTTAATTCCTTTAATATTTTATTCAAATCTTTTGGAAGCATATTCTGTCCGCCTTCGAGACGAAATCCGGCGATACCTGAAAGATAGGAAGGCCTTTAAGAAGAGTGTACTCTTCGCATCACATATGGACGTGAGGTCCCATCTATACAGGTTTTGGGTGTCATTAGCCTCTCAAGGCGGGTTTATATTGGCAGATTTTAGGTGAATAGTACCGACTGTAAACAACCACTGCCAAAATTAAAACGCCTGAAACCGTTGGTTCATTAAGCGATTGTAAAAGCATTATCGATTGCTAAAGAGTTATCACCTTAAAATCATTGGATAATTCAACGACTGCAATGTCAACTGAGTAAAATCAGTAATATGTTACATTCTAGTGTTTCAAGTGTGTTTAACATTTGCTGCAGGATTGATCAGGGACTGAAATCAAACAAGTTCGATTTATGATCGGTAATGAATTGGACAAACACGTTTTTGTTCAACCTAGTCGTTCAGTGGAAATACAATGTAAGATTGTCATTGTTGGACAGTGCAAACATTATTTCAGTTAATAATCGCCCTACGGAAACACAACAATAAGTTATTTGTTTAATCCTATACCAATTTTCCGACTGTTCTCAACTTTTAAATCGTTAGCAGTTGCGTATCACTCAAATCGTGCAGTGGAAACTGGGCTTTGTAATTGTATCAGAGAACAGCCGTGTTTGTTGTGTAACGAGATAGAGGGAGAACTACTAATGCTTGTTTGTTCAAGAACTAGTTTATGCATAGTTTACAGCAGATCTATATCAAAGCACGGACTTAAGGACGGAGTATAACTGTGTTGGGTTAAATAGAATTGCAATAATGATTCTGATTTTATCTACATTGTAGGCAAATGAGTTGTACCATCTTAGCTAATGTATCAAAGGCAGTGTTCGAAAGTGTAATATGATTTCATATTCACGGTAAAATGAGGAGTATTGGTAACATAGTATAGATCACATAACATAGGGGAGTAATCAGGACTTACTAGAAAAAAAGGGAGACGCATGTAGGTTTTGTACTAAAGTGGCATTTGCTCGGATGCACGCAGCATTTGCCCGTCTTTTTCTAGTTAGTTAACTGAGGGGTCCACCTAAATGGGGCGCAGGACCAATTGGACAACAAAGACAAAAGATGTCTCATCTCTGTCATCATCATTCATTTCTAACGTTATCACCACAGATATTTTCCATTGACCATGTTATTAGTAATAGCATCATATTTGGGTTTGATGAATATTGCTTTAGTAGCTTTGATTTTAAGTTGGGCGTTTGAATATAGGTCAACGCGTTGCCCAAAGTTAGATGGTAAATCCTATTTTCTTTCACCCTATTATTCCTGGGGCAAAGAAGTAATTGCAAAAGGGCATTAAAGAAATATTGTTAGAATTTGAAGTCTTTATAGACAGCAAACGGCATCTATAAATCAAAACATCTAAACGACCGCACGAATCACACCTCCACCAACAACACACACAACCTCCTGCACACTGACAGAGTTGTGAATAAAAATCGTCCAATTTCATCTTTTTCAGTCCTACCTCAGAGAGGTCTGCTATGTAATGCATTAACCATAGCTCATAAGTTATCTTCCCCCATCTGGGACGGCTTCAGAGCTGTTTTCAAGAGGGAGGACTGCTTTTGATGATAGCACATTCATACCCTCACCCTCACCCTCACCCACCTACTCGATTCCGCGCCTTGTTTCTATTAAACGACCACCTCAAAGACTGTGAAGATGGCAAAGGAGGGAACATACCGGCGTCGATGAGTCTGTTGAGGAAGGAGACCTGGGTGTCCCTGACGAAGTCCTTGGCCTGGTCCAGGTCGAGCCTCCCCCCTGCCCTACACGCCCGCACCTGGTCCCTGGAGGAGTCACTGGAAGAACCACCTCAAATGTCAACTAACCTCTCAATTTCACCGCCATGTTGACTGCAGGCGAACAGGATAAGGGGAGGGAGCGGAAATTTCCCTGGGGGAGGCTTGAGAATTGTTTAACGGCGACAAAAATACCCCAGCTATACAAAGTCAAGGGTCCGAGGCAATCTGGACGTGCCACTTTGCGGTGAGCCACTGGGGTATGAAATACGCTTTGAACATTAGATTGCAGTGTGTGTGTTTTTTTATCTTGCAGGGTGTGCTTCCAGAGAAGATTCATGATATTTCACGGAGGTGTATTAACATTTATGATATATAAATGGTGTCAAAAGTAAAAATAACGTGAACGTGAAATTTCATGTAGAAAACATTTACAACGTATATATTTTCACATGCAATGCTATTTTCATGTATGTTGGTAGAACATTAATAATATTGAAACAGTGAGTTTAGTGAATCTTCTCAGGATGCCAGCTCTGTTTCTGCATTTGAAAGATGTATATTTTATAGACAAATAAAAGGCCATAAATGAGTCCATTTCAAAAACACAAAATAATGGACTCTTTCCATGCAATATCCTGACATGCGGTAAACTAGTTTTATTATAGACCTTATAGGCAGGGATGTACCATCTGTAGAGAGTCTTTCTTCTCATATAAGCAAGGTTGGATTATTACAATAATGATAACAATTTGTTGGTTATCGCCTTTTCGGCCAATGAACCGAACGATAGAAAAGTGATTACCCATCGGTTCTATAGACATAGCTGCCCTCACATTCCTTAGTTGATGACCAATATGATAAATTATAATCATGCAGCTCCATTCCTAGCAATGAGCCATCATCTGCATATCATCTATACTTTCCCCAATGGCTATATACATTACTAAATACGACTTAATTTCTATGAACCATTTGCGATGGGCTCCCTCACCTCTGGACACAGCAGCACTTAGGACAGGTGTCACAGCCGTGGAAGGCTGAGTTCCCAAAGGGGGCGTCAGGGTAGAAGAAGATGTTGGAGTCGTAGGAGCTGCCCGCCGACCCCTTCCCCTTACGGGTCTCGTGGGCCATGTTGTTTAAGGCCACGTCGGCTATCACCCTGAGAAGAGAGCAAAGGGACAGATAAAGGAGTTGTGTGTGTTATCTATGTGTAAAGAATCCTAAAGAACAAGATTTTTTCCTTATTGAACAAAAGTATCTCGTTTCACGAACGCTTTTCAGATAGTAGGATTGTTAGTAACATAATTATGTTGTTAGTATACAATGCGGTGAAGTAATAATGATGGTGAATGCTTTTCATGATCATATATCATGAATGTCCTATATATTTGTATGTAAAGGAATGAATGATTATTCCAAGACAACAATATACATTTTTTTATGTTTTCCAGTCACATAAAGTCTTATCAGATCTTTCAAGATTATTATTGAAAATATTATACAGACTGCAGCGGGGCTCCTAATCCTAATGACACCGCTGTTTTGAGACCTCAGTGACATGTGACTTGGAATTAGATAGATAATGACATGTGACATGGATGTATACTGACTACTACTGGGTAAGGTTATTACACAATGTTTCTCCTTAAAATCGAGATGTGACATTGGGCGAACATTTACCCGACAATGAATGGTTTTAAAAGTCCCTCAAAAAATTCTCTACATGGGCCTACTCCATAAACTTTTTCGACACTAAACGTCTTTAAATCTCAATCTTGCCATGAACCACAATCCCTACGCCAGGTAGAGATCATAAAGACATACATCATGAGTGACGTCACAACCTACCTAACACTAGTCCTAAGGGATGCAGTGATTGTGAAGACCCCCATAATGTCATTGGTGACGTCTCAACTTCATAACGAAACATGCAGACCCTACATTTATAACATCGTGGGTGACATTACAACCTACCTGACACCAGCCCTATAGCAGGTAGTCATCAAAGAAGACATCACATAATATCATGGGTGATGTCACAACCTATCTGACTCCGGCCATATGGCAGGCAGTGATCATAAAGTCACCAATTTAAGTCATGGGTGATGTCACAACCTATCTAACCCCGGATCTAACCTAAGACCTATGACAGGCAGTGATCATAGATATGGCACATAACATCATAAGTGGCATCACAACCTACCTAACACCGGCCCTATGGCAGGCAATGATCAAAGAAGATGTCACATAATGTCATGTGTGATGTCACAACCTACCCGACTCCAGCCCTATGGCAGGCAGTGATCATACAGTCGCCAATCAAAGTCATGGGTGATGTCACAACCTACCTTATACTGGCCCTATGGCTGGCAGTTTTCATGAAGAAACCACTCAAAGTCTTTGGTGACGTCACAACCTACCTGACACCGGCCCTATGGCAGGCAGTCATCATGAAGAGGCCACATGATATCAAAGGTGACGTCTCCACTTAATAAACAATCATAAATACCTTCATTTATAACATTATGGATGACGCCACAACTTAACTAACACCAGCCCTGTGGCAGGCAGTCTTCATAGGTGAAACCACCTCATACCAGCCCTATGGTAGGCAGTGATCATGAAAACACCACATTTATGACGTCATTGATGATGTCACAACCTCCTAGCCCCAGCCCTATGGCAAATAGTGTTCATGAAGACACCACATAATGTCATGAATAGTCCTTACGTCACAACCTACCTGACACCGGCCCTATGGCAGGCATGAAGACATTACATAACGTCATGGGTGACGTCACAAACTACCTAACCCCATTCCTATGGCAGGCAGTGATCACAAAGACGTCACACAATGCCATGGGTGATGTTATAACCTACCTAATACTGCCCCTATGACAGGCAGTTATCACGAAGAAGCCACATAACGTCCTGGGTGACGTCACAACCTACCTAACACCAGCCCTATGGCAGCCAGTGATCATGAAGAAGCCACATAAAGTCATGGGTGACGTCACAACCTACCTAACACTGGCCCTGTGGCTAGCAGTGATCATGAAAACGCCACAATAATGACGTCATGGGTGACGTCATAACCTACCTGACACCGGCCCTATGGCAGGCAGTGATCATGAAGACAAACTCCTTGTCGGTCCCTGAGCGTGACGTCATCTTGAAGGAGACGGGTTCGTATCGTTCCCACCATGGCCGCTTGGGGTCGCTGTCCTCCACCACGGCATGCTCATTAGGGGGCGACACCTGCATCCGGATAGAACATGAATATCAAATTCCTTGATTAAAATTTCCATTAGTATACAACGGAGCAAAAACTCTCAAGGTTTGCTTTATGTGTCTCTTTGTTTACCACAAATGGAGGCAACTTCCATTTGGGACAAAATATGGAATATTTATTATTCAAATTATAAGAATTGTGATCTTAAACAACTAATATTGATACTAAAAACCTTCTATTCCATATTTCTAGACAGCGTTTTGTAACCCGATCAGAGTATAATGGCCATTTTGTGTAATTGATGCGCTGGGAGAGTGTAAAACAGTTAATTGACTAACAGACGGTTTTACCGGACCGCCATTGTCTATTTCGATTCGTCTGAAAGCTAGTGTTTCACTGATAATTGGAAATTTATAAGAAATGCAATAAATAATATCAATGTTGGAGTTTGAGGAATGAGGTAGGAATGGGCAACAGATAAATAGTTGAGAAACCTGAACCGTTCATGGTTTAAACTTTAGATAGGTTTTTGTAGTTTTATTGTTGTATTTGTCAGGGAATTATGTTCTGTTGCATGCCACTATCATTATATACCATCTTGTATTACTGTATCATTTTAGAATTGCTTATACATAATTATGCTATATGCTATTGTTATGGATAGAGAATGTTACATAGAATGGCAATGAACCAAACCAATCACATCATGACAAATAACCTCACAGTCAATTATCGAAGTACGAGATACACAAAAACATTATGCTTCAAAACTAATTATATGTCCGGCCCGAGGTGCTGAGTGGAGAATCATGAGGGAAGCCCTTAACCCTTTCCAGACTGCCAATGCAAATTTGGTACATATATGTACCATGAATGGTTTTCTTCACCCTACAGTCAATATTTAATGAATTCTCTTAATCTTTTTGGTCTAATTTGAAGAATAAGTGGTACATACAACCCTAAAACAGTATTTTTCTCCAAATGAAATTATTAATATATTTCATTAACCTTTAAACGCATGTACTTTAGTTTTTTTAGCAGTATCTAGATGTAAATCCATATTTGGGAAGCATAATAATGTCAATTACATTGCATTATCATGACATAATTTCACAAATTTTGAAATAATACATAAGTATCATACTGGAAAAGCATATTCTGTTGATACTTCAAGGATATTGTAGCATGTACTATTGAATATTTTAATTTCGATGGACTAATTATGACATGAAAGGCACCACTATAAATATACAAATCGGGTAAATTGGTCAAAACCTCACTGAAAATGCAAAAATGACATGACGCTATGCATAGTCATCATTCTAATCCAAATTTTACCAAAATATTCAATTACAAACCATTCAAAATGAATTGGTGTGTTGCTAAATTATGTTCCTCTTCACAAAAGTTCCTTTGATATGAGAAAATCATACTTTTTTCAAATTTTGGGGGGTTTTGTTGCCTATAATTGAAAAAATGCAGAATAATCATGATATTTTTGCCCATTTTCACGTCGGACCTACATTCTTTCACTGATCAATATTTTCATATTTCCTCTACTTATGAAAGAAATGTATGCATCATTTTCTTTCATTTCTCATAAAGTTTATTTTCTCAATTCAAAATTTTGTTACAAAATCAATATTTAACCCTTTTTTCTTCAATTATCTGAAAAATAGCCTAAAATTTGTCATTTTTCCTGAAAATTTGGAGGTCACATGACCTTGGTCACATGACACACATATTAGAATTTTTAAAATCAAGTCATACATTCATAATGTATAAGTAATAAGCTTTCTAATGATGTACAATATGTCCAACATCTACATGGAATACCAGCTATAATAAGCATTTCCTTTTCATATGTCAATATCAAAAGTGAAAAAAACGGCTTCTCCTCAGTCTGGAAAGGGTTAATGGGATCTCGGCGAGCTATTCATTTATGCTGAGGAAGCAATACTTAGGCAGAGATTAATAGGTAGTTTACTATGGTGAGTCACTAATGAAGGCCGATTAGCTGATTAAGGCTTGGTGGCATAAAAACACCATTAATGTCTGGGAGCAGGTAAGGAGGAGAGCTGCAGAACCCCTTATCTATGTTGACGGCTATTCCAACCTCCTGGAGTCTGATAATGACTTCACACCGGGATGTGTTGATATAATGCGTCTGTGTCTCTCTGTGTGTCTGTGTGTGTCTGTGTCTCTGTGTGTGTCTATGTCTCTGTGTCTGTGTCTGTGTGTCTGTGCTTTGATTCTGTGTTTATACGTGTAGGCCTACACTTTGCATTTATACAAGTGTACACACAACCATATAATATGGTTACGTGCGTGTGCCTGTGGTTATATTTTCTTTTTTTTCTTTTTTTTTCTTCTTTTATTGAAAATCACTTCTGACAATTAAGATCTTCCAGCAGCTGCTAAGGTTAGTAGAACATATAATACCAGAACTGTGTCTGAATCTGACAGTGTGTTTGTGTCTGTGTGTCTAAGCCTGGCTGTGTCTGTGTCTTCTGGGGCTGCTGACCACAAATTTCACTTGTCAGCCTTCAAAGTTCATGAGATTAGTAGTCAGTCTACACCAATCCGCTGCATTTCACTATTTTCCCATTACCCCAAAGCGTAGATGCCTACAACCTTAAGTTTTTTTTTCTAGTTGATCCGCAATAGAGTCAAAGGTTGGTGAGGATATAGAGGGCCACGGTTCGAGTACAGGGCGATGTTAATGATACCGGAGTTCGCAATGATAATCTCGATCTCCGAACAAAACTAAGTACACTTTCCTTGCTGAGCAGTGGACGGACGAGTAGACACAATATACATGCAAGTAGGATCCTTCTTATTGTGTGACGCATACTATATTTTTTTGTATTTATGAGCTTTTTATTTTTACTTTTCATTTATATAGGGATACACAATTTTTTAACGGTCCTATTCAAATTCAAAACATAGACAGTTAACAATTGAAAAATGACTCCAAGAAACGCTTATTACATGTACCCAGTGCCAAAATTATGTTAGGTCCATGAGAATATTATAAGTTTCAATCTTTTTGTTGAGCAAAGATTACAAATGTCGTTAACGCTGTCTAACAACATAATTTTATACTCTGAGAGGGTGACAGCTGACTTCAAAATAGAACAGGAATTTCGAAATTTAATGCAATTTATTTTGGCTTATCTGTATCATACTCAAATTACCTACTTATCTACATTTGATTCATTGATTTATTTCACATTTTTTCTGTTACTATTTACTTATATATCTTTTATGGTTTACGTAATTCTATATGTACAATTAGAGCCTGTGTGACTGACCTGGACGGCGCAGAAGCCCTTTGGTCCCAGGTACTCTGTACACTCCCGCTCCACGTCCGTCCACTTCCACTCAAAGAGCTGCACCAGACCCACTCGGCCCTCCTCACACTGCAGGGAGAACTGCGCCCGAGCTGCTCCCACACATACTGAGCCGACGAGAGGGGCGATGTAAGACAGTTTGGCAAGGTTATTCGGGGGATTTTTGTATAGACGTTGTGCAGACGTGGTCACGTGATCACTTTTTGGTGATCACCACGTGGTGATCAAGACCATATGGTAAGGGAATAGATAAATATAAATGCGTTGTAATTTACAATAATTGCAAAGTGTTTTTCAGTGAGATTATTTTTTATAAAAGTGTATGCCAGATACTTCAGAATTTTGAATAACAATGATTTTAAATTGATCACCAATATGGCTGCCAGCCCATTATGGGCAGTTATGACGTCATCTGCACAAGGTCTATATATGTTTATAAATCTATATAGATAAAATAAATATTGAAAAGTGATACGCAAAAATATTTGTTTCAATTGCAATTTATGTTGTGACAGCTATAGGGGAAATACTGTTAAGCCGTATGGTTCAATACCAAAAATGGAGATTATCAGAATTAGTTATGACCTTCTATGTTCCTAATCTGAAATGTGGTACCATTATAGAGAGCGGAATAATACGTCTGTTGAACTAGTAAAAATCGTGTTATAGCATCTGAAAGGTTTCAGATACTTTAACGTATCTAGATCAAACTAATGTAAAAGTGTACACAATTCAGCCATAAGGTGCTTAAATTCCGTTGCTTAATACTTTTATAAAAGCTGAGTGAATGGCAATTCATGCGAAAATCTGAGGGAAGCTGCATGAGAGAGGGGCCCCTTTTTTAAAAGGGGCCTTCCATTAAGTACGTACGCAAATTTTCCTAAGTTTTAGACCCCCCCACCCCCTTGGGCCAAAGTACGCATTGGAATTATACAGGAACGTATGCAAATTTTAAAAAATCTCAGACCCCCCACCCCCCCTTGCTCCGTACGTACTTAATGGAAGGCCCCAAATGCAACGTGCCTGATCCAGGGTTTGGGAAAGGGATTCAGAATGTAGGCTAAGTACCAAAACGACGTGTACTTGCAATACGTGTACTTTGTGTGGTAAAGTTCCCCGCAAAAAAAGTGAAGGGGGGGGAGTCAGGACCCCACGATACCTCTGAAAATAAGTCACATACCTGAGACAAGGATAAACAAGTAGATTCCCTCCCTAAGCATGGTGACGGAGAGGTGTGAGCTACCTCCTGGTCAGTCTAGTCCACACTGACCAGTGGTCAGCTCCGATTAGTAGGTAAATCTCCCCCAAACATTGCTCCCTATCTGCCATTCAGATAAGATGAATGTGATATAACGCGATAAGGAGTAGGACTTATGAAAGTAAAAGCATCGTCCACCTATTCATTGATTATCCCATTCTAATATCTAGCGAGTGGGGAGACTCGTAACTATCAATGTCCGAGAATGGTGGTACCATGTGCAATGGCCACTTTATCAAAAACTCTGAACTTTCGATAACTTTTACATGACACTTATTTAGATTAAAGGGCTAATAACTTAATAAATTGTCGCCCACACACAGAACGTGAGTTTTTCGTATCTTCCTTAATGAAACACGGCTAAAATTCTATATTACACTCTGCGTTTTAATGCGACCACTTCCCCTTTGATATTTAAGTTCGAACCAGTACTTGTGGTAGCACTTTCGGAGTGGGAACATTCTCCCCGCTCTGAATCATTCTTTGATTCGTAGTAATATTTCCGATGCACTACAGTGAAGAATGGCAAACTTCAAGTTGCTATGTTCATATATCAGAGAACTGCATTCACTTATTGCAACAATTAAAAACAGGTGTTTTTAGTGGAAAACTTCGGCATATCGTTTATCAATAAAGTAATTGACATTGGCTTATCACTAAGGACAGAGTATTCATCTAATCTTAAATGTCAGGCAAATTCATATTATCTTAAATGTCAGGCAAATTCTTATTGTCTGAGGTTTTTTTCCTTAACGTTTTAGCGTGGAATTAGTGACTGCGTCCTTTAATTTGTTTCAGAATCTGTTTGTTTGGGCACCGACTAACAAAAATGTAAGGAGACAAGATAATCTCCGAGACAGGTCTTGTTGTAACAAGCGTAAGCTGGTAAAATACTGGAAACTTTTTGATAAAAACTTCAACACTATGATTGATTGTAAGAAAATGTATTGGGAAACTTTTATCTGCCGCTTCTAGTCCCGGCAAGCGCACCCAGTTTAGGTTGCACATTTGTTTCTTGAAAACAATTATATCGGTTTCATTATTTGTTAGCCCGAGTTTCAAAGTTTACTTATTCATTCAGTTACTCAATAGATAAAGGGATCCGCAAGGGACTTAAGGTTTAACTGATAAATACAAATCACTGATATTTCATTTCATTATATTTAACAATGTTGATTTATGGGCCTAAACATTTTGTGTGGAGCTACAATGCTTTCAAGATGGATGGTTATCCAACTTCAGTCATGTATGTTTCCATGTTATTATGTCAACTAAGAATAAGCATATGAGGGATGCGTTTTCTTTACTTTGTAATGTCGATATAGCCCAAGTATGGATTGAAAATACCGGGAAATGCGTTATCCCCGTCGGGAACGTTTGTAAGAATTTTTTGTTATTATTATTATTAACATTTTCTTAACAATACAACTGGTCTAGTTTCGGTGTGAACCGGTTTTCTGTGTAGCACCAGCGAGATTATGATGCCATTTAGGCACATTTTACATGAAGACAATTATTGTTTTTGCATTACCTTATAGAATAATATATAGTTTGGATGTGTTTTATACTTTCATGTTTTCAAATGTTCTATTGATTGACCGTCAGAAAGACATATAGTTATAATTAATTGTCCCCCTCTTCTTTTTATGAAAGATTATAAAAGAAATATCTCCAAATTTTTCTGTGTATACCAAAACTTTTATTTGTTGTTTTGTGCAGTATAATAGTGGATTGAATACTGATTAAATCTTTAGTTATGAGTAATATGGTTCCACAGCAATCAAACTTTTTTCTAAATGTCCGATGAAATACACATTTCCTTAATCAAACAGCATGGCCCATGAAACAATTGAGAACCGATCCGATTATGAAGCAATTGTGAACCCACGTAAGTTGGTTCTGAGCAGATTGTGAAATCTGTTTTGTGGCATCTTGGATCACAAACTTCTCAAGTTGCTGGTTAAAAATGCCGGTTGGGTGACAGATTTATTTTTCTTTCATTGATTGTACAGGCAATTGAAGCTAATCAATTGTGGAGTACTGAGGGAAATCATGTGATCCACTGATTACCCCTTAAGTCTCTCACAATTTACATTAATGAATCGCTAGATTTCCCCAGAATTTCCATGGATTATTTCCCTCTGGAAATTGCTATAGGGCCTATCACTAGTATTTTGGGGAGTTCAAATGTATACCACGCCTGTCAATTTAAGGTTAAGTTTGGATGAAGCATTATTTAGGAAATTGAATCAGCTTCTGAAGTTCCTGCTTGTGTATATATGTCAAATATTTAGCAAAGTGTTCTCCTAGGATTATGGACATCATATCGTGCATATTATGTAAAAGAAACAACCCAGCAAACACAATAACGATGACTCAATATTGAACCAATGTTTGTCATGCAAAGAAAATATTAAATCAACATTCAACTATGAAAAGCTGATTTTAGTTCAATATCAACTTTCAATATAGGTTCAATGTTGAAATCTGTCATTGATTCAACTTTGATGATAAATTTGTTTTAAATATTCAGAGTAAATGCTAAATTGGGATTAGTATTTGCAAAAACATTCATTTGCTCATCTTGAACCCTGCCTTCTATAGATAAAGGAAAAAGTAAGAAAAAAGAAACCAACATTCAGGTTATTTATTAGTATTTTCCCAGCCTAATCACCTTCGTATTGATAGGTCACAATATTGATGTCAATTTATCTGGCACTGCATGGGATGATGTATAGGAACTCCAGCGGTCTAATTTGTAAAACTGTATTTTTTTCCAAAATACACTAAATTACTTTCCTGTAATAGAATCTCTGATGGTGAACTTCGTCTGAACACCAACACCTGTTTCTGAATTATTTGGACAATTATGACTGGTTCAATATCTAATATTGCTTCCATGGGTCCTTGATGGGTTTTCAGACAATATCAATGCAATCATGACGATTTTCTTTCCTTCACTGAAATCGCTTCAAATTTGTGACCATGTTCAAAATCTGGTCACTTGCAATTTTAGATTGTCTCATGTTTGTTGTCACACCCTTTCAAAAGTATGATTAACAATTGTAACATCTGTATTTGGTTACTCCTAAAAGACAGACTCGTCAGGCAGTTAAAGTAACCTTCAAAATTGAATAGCCTTGTAATGATCTCTATCACAGATTACCTTATCATAAGTGTTGTATTGTGGGATGCACTTCCTGCCGATGTGCAGAACTTGGACATAACGGAAATAATGTGATAAGCATTATGATTATAATGATTCAACACTAGTACTTATATAAGATGAAGAATATGCTATAATGAATGTTAGGCTAGATATTCAACAATTGATTCATTTTTTGCCCCATCCTGCAACTCTGACGATGGCAATCTAAGAACGGACAAAGGGCCAGTCTTGTAGCAAAAATAGCAGAAAGAAATAATCTCAATCATATCAACGGGGATTTGTCAAAGGAATATGATTCTACATGGTATGAATTCGTTTTATCAGAATTTCAAGGGAGTATGGATGACCTTATATATGTACATGATTATTTGGTTGGTTCAGCTTCCTTCTTACGTTATCTAGTGGTCACACAAGGCCTCGATTAATAAAGAACAAACTTTTCTTACTTTTCCTTAGTTTCAAGCTCACTATTTTTGTCAATGATTAAGTCACGAGAATATAGAGATTGAATTCATAAGACTAAGTTACTACCTGCAGATCCAGACAACAGCTTCAAGCGGTTTCTTTTGGTTGGAGTGAGATTTTGTCCTCGTCTCCTTTCTGCTGCAGAGCCCAAGGCTATAATTTGAGCTTCAACATTTACAGTTTAAATCAATCACTATGAAGCTATGATATAAAAGAGGATAAATTACTTGTTGAGTATTAAAAGTGTGGCAGGGGATCTGACCAAGGACCACTGTTAAAGGTTGAAGTAAAAGAACATAATGTGGCGCAGTGTCATATATCGCATTTTGTATTCATGTGCTGTGTATGGTTCTGTCTCGAAGTAACTTATGATTTGGTATTGTATAATACACTCAGTTGCTGTGGTGTCTTCACCACTAATACGATTCACACGATAATTCGTTAACCAACCAAAATTGACAGTCAGGATGGTGCGAGCACTAGTAATCAAGAAGAGTCATTCGGGCTGAAGTCTTAATTAGCGATACAAATAGATCACTTCAAGTCGGCAATATCTTTATATGAAGAGTTAATCTCCATATTAGCGAGATAGAATACTAAGTCTTCATTAATTTTTATTTGAAAGGCATTAAAAGTATGATTTCCATGATTTGACTTTGATTAAAATGTCCTGATGATATCTTGATGTAGGGCATGTAATATTATTGAGGATAAAAATCTATTTGTGGCTTTCTCATTCCATACACACCAATATTCCCAATATAACATGGTTTGATGGGGAAATCTTACAGACAGTGAAATTGGTTCGGTATGAAATATAAAATTGTATTCTATGTAAAGGAAAAATAGAAATAAATGACATTCGAAATTTGAAATATTTAGTAATAACATATTACAGACAGTATGCACTATTGAAGGGGCATACCCACTAGGGGAGTCAATGTACAAATTGTTATACAAATCGGTGTAAAGTGCTGTTTTAGAACCAATTTTAGCACCAATTTATAGGTCAAATGTGTGTGGGTATATGCATTGGCCTGTCCGAGTTTTGCTACAGAAATCACACCGATTCATATCAAGCATGTTAATTAATTTGGCACCGATCACTAACGTGAGATGGCCGACTGATTCGGCCTGCTCACCCCCGTTCCTAGTGGGTATGGGGCTTAAGTATTCAGTTGGTAATATTGCGGGCTATTCACAACTACTGCTCTCTACATGCATACTGCGCAACTACCCTTTTAATGCACGCACTTATTGAATCAATTTATGGAATGTACCGGTCCATCCATCATTATTTCAAAACTTAATTTGCATTCTTAAGAGCATTGGAAAATGTTGCTGTGCACTTCAGGAAACATTGGTGATTATTCTTTTGATTATCAAACTTTTAACTTAGGGCCAAGGCTACGTTATCAGGCGTTCTATTAGCTAAGTGCTTTAGAAAGTTGGCAGATGGGCCCCAAGTGAGTTGTTACATCTCCTGAGAGTATCAAATAAGCATTTAGATCAACTTAACGTTTGCACTGTAAAATTGTTTTACAGATACATCCTAATACAAATATATCGATAATGCAATTGCTGAGAATTTATCAAACTATATTCATACTGATGTCGAACCTATCAACAACAACAAATTTGAAAAACTTGAGATTGCTAAAAAAATATTGAAAAAATATTGAAAAATTTGTTTTCGAAAGGCCTGTTTCTGCCCCTAAAAGGCACCCTTATGACCCCCGCTATGATGCTGAAGCTTGTAACGGTTTTTGGTATGCACTGGCCTTAGTCCCCCTATTTTGAACTTTTAATGGTTTTCTCACCAAATAGGTTTACATTGTACTTTATGACAGTGTTTTGTGTAAGTAGGTGATACCGCTTTTTCATCATATTTTCATTTTACTACTCGATTAGAAGTCGGTTTGTACGCAAACATATTATCGTTATTTTTTTTATTACAACGTATTTTAATTGAAAAGTTGCACCATTTCATAGAAATGTAAATGTAAAAACGTCGGTTATTCATAATAGGTTGGACATTAAAGTCCAAATAAGTTATTGAAAGATGCTGTCCTCAAATACCTAATACTTTTCAAGAATTACTCATTTGTTTTTGCACCAGAGGGATTTAATGAGACTCGGTAGGGAAAAGGGCTTAATTCAACCCGAGACATTTCTGAATACACAAACGTTATTGCTTTCCAGAACGTGAAAGCCAATACACTGTATCCAAACCAGAACGATCCTGACGTAAAACAAATTATTTGAACTGACATTGGAAATGCAATGTTAATTCACTGGTAACCTTGCAGTTGTTTATTCCAGTCTTCAATGTCTGTTATAGATGATGCGAAAGGGCATTAAAGCCTTGAGGGCCTTTGTCCTTGCCTCCTGACGTCCAACCCCCGCGTGTCTGTACCCGGAGGTCTTATCTCAGTATACGCCGGTCTGCGCATGCCCAACACTGTGACCCCCGCCCCCTTCCGTCCATTTCAGGAACCCCTCAAGGCCGTATTCCACTGGGCGATTTTACTCCTGATTTGTAAAGAAAAATCGGTAGTAATAGGGGATAGTCATAGGCATACTTTACATCATTAGAACGGATTTTTATTTCTCTTTCAAATGATATGTAGGATGGGTAGTCTTATGTCATTTTATTCTAGACAAATGATCAATTAGTAACCTATCGGCAGCCAGAATCGCCTTGTGGAATAATGCCTTCAGAATGTTACTCATACAGAGCGTCAGAGAGCCCCGTGGGATAAGGGACATTATGAGTTCCTGTTATTCATGTGGCCAGAATTAACAGGACCCTGAGTGAAAACACTAAGATTATTAACTTTATAAAAGGAGAGGTCGTATGTACTTTGAGCATGTCCATAATTTCAAGCCAGCCAAACATTTGATGTTATTCTAAAATTGCAGTGACTTTTGTTTATTATTCTCTTCTTTTTTTTCTTACTTTCAACCCAAACTGAATATTGCCATAGTGTCTGTTTTGGTTGGGTCCTAATATCACCAAAAGGTAACAGTATGATAACATTTGGATATGGTTAGGTCCCAACCTCACCATCAAATAACATATTGGCATATACCATTTCAGTAAAGTCAAGGATTGACCGATATATAACTATGATCAAAGGACCATACTGATACGTTACAACATAGTTGGGAATAGTTTTACAATCATTTAAGTAGTTTTCAGCTAACCATTTCAGGAAATTTTGAGTTGATAACATTCTTTGGATATCCTGTTAACCTCGCAAAGGCCTAGGGACAGTTAAAGCCTATATCTCTTGGCGCTTGAACTTTTAAAACTTTCTGTTCACAGGAACTTAAAAAACATCTATTACACATTAGTGTTTGGAAGTATCCTTAACGCATCCAACAAACCGGGAGTCTCTTACATCACGCAGAGACCTTTGGCATTGGGTGTTCTCCTGGGTCTGAGATCCCTGGAGTACAATAGTCCGGCTTCTTCCTAACTCAGCCCTAACAGTACCATTCTAGCCCTAACACCCCAGCTTCCCGCCTCACCTCCGCTCTCCTACCTCTATCCGCTCTCCAAGTGGGTAACCATATGAACATATACTCCCGGCACATACTTTATTAGATTTGGACCTGACCTCAAGTGGGTTGAATGTGGCTCAGAAAGGTGTCATATAACTGTGCAGCCTGGTGGGATGAAACCAACTGACTTGAACCACAAAGGATGCTAGTGATGGTCAGGAGGAGCTGCGAGGGCGCCAAGGGAATAGCTCTGGCGGTAAGAGCGCCTTTATACGAAGTTGATTTACTACTCTGTGTGTGTGTGTGTGTGTGTGTGTGTGTGTGTGTGTGTGTGTGTGTGTGTGTGTGTGTGTGTGTGTGTGTGTGTTATTTCACAAAATTAATAATTAAGTACATAAGTCCTTTCTTCGTATTTTGTTGCTACATGAGATGAAATAGTGTAATGATATGGTATTTTTAAAACCAATCAGGCAGCAATTGTATTATTGAATTCTCTGTTTTTATAATCATTTAGTGCCTGAATGTCTGCAGATAGCTAGCATATATAGCCCTATATATAATGATATATATTATGTATATGTCAGTATGTGTGTCTAGGTTTATCTATACGTGTAGGTCTCTGGGTCTGTTGTTGTATGTGTATATCTGTACGTTCTTTGTGTAGGCTATGTGTCTTTTGTTAGACTGTCTGTCTGTCTGTGTCTATCCAGAATAATAAAAACAGAGTAGAAATGAACTCAGTGTTCCCTTTCAAAATATGTTCAATTATGGTAAAGGATAATTGGGAAACTTAATTAGAAACTCACATAATAAACAACCAGCAGCAGGTGTAGACGAAAGTGTCTGTCATTGGATGTTGTGCAAATTGCTCATTAGAGTTAATCTAAAGTAGGAAATGAGAGGTGTCAACAATGTTATGAGATTGTCCAATTCAATATCCTCAGACAAAGGGTATTTTTGTGAATAAAGGGCTCTAGCACTAAATCTGCCTTTATTCGCGAGGCATGGTAGACCTCGCTTAATTGGATTATGAGAGATAAGATTTAAGTTATGGTTACATTTCATAAGGTTACAAAATCACATCTATGAATTTACTGAATGTAATTATGTTGGTGATTTCTTTCAAACAAGTTTTAGGGTTGATAATTTTCGCCGGTATACTAAGAAGGATGGTACAGGGAAAACCGAGAAGTATCTCTGATACTGGAGATATAGGATGTCATCGTCAATATACGCATCATACATCTAATAAATTTTGAGTGGAGGCTGATTTGCAATTAGACCTTTAACCTTTCTCTCTTGTCTTTCTTTCCCTTGTAGATCTATTTGAAACGACGTACTGTGTTCAGAAGCCCCATGCAGCCGCCAGACACAGCAAAATAGTGGCAAAGGGAGAGATAATGAAAGCTATATAATTTAGAGAGAAGGCAGAGGGGGGTGTTCATAGAGCAGTCCGAATACAAGAGTAGTCATTTAAGCGGCCATAACTGGTCGAAAACAGCCAGAAACGTTTGAAACTACTAGAAATGATGTTCAAATAGAGGAATTCGACCAGGAAGCTATCAAAACGTAAATCGCTTGGAAATATCAAAGAACGTCGTTGGTGACCTCTTCTTCGACGGGAATTCCTGTGCCATCGCTCAATGGGTACCCCCCCCCCCCCCCTAGGCACTTTGAAATTGGCCTTTTTCTATCCCTTGACATTCATGATGATAAACTTTAGCAAAGGCGCGTGAGGGTAAGAGTTATGATAAATGACACGTATACGTATTTTGAAGAGATGAACATTACTAGAAAAACACATCAATGTATTTGTAGGGCAAAATACGTGGCATTTCAAAAACAAAAGCTTGCACCAATGAAATACTTACAACACCTCATACAAAGTCTCTGAAATTATCCTCTTTTTCAATCAAGAGTAAAAGTATACGGGTACTAGCGAGGCTTAACTATCGCATCACTGAAGGTCTTTGAGGACTTGATCTATTGGACATGATTTTTGGACATTTGAGGCCTGTTTCCACTGAACGACATATCCCCAAGACAGCCTAAAACAAGGAAATATTTAGAAATCGTTGGTGATCGTTGTTCAAATCGTCCACTGGAAACAGAAAATTAGGGTGGGTTTCCACCGGACAGCATTTTCCTCAAGACAGCCTAAGACAGGTAAAGATTTGGAAATCTCATAATAGGTGGTCGTCGATAAAAGCGTTTAGTGGAAATAGGAAATCATTGGTAAAGACATCTGTAAACGACTGCAAACAACAGTAAACGACTGCAGAAAGCAACAGATTTACAAACGACCAAAAATTTAACCTGTTAATCTATTATCCCCTGACTTTTTTCTGACATTGGTTTAAAAAAGTCCAAATTGTCCAAGAGTCGTTCAAATAAGTATTTAATTAGTCGTTCAGTGGAAACACTTTCTTAACAGTAAATGACAGCAAATGACTGCAGAAATGAACAGATTTCCTAACGACCAAAATGTATTCAACCTGTTAAATATTTTTGAACGATTGTAACCAAAATAATTCTTCAAAAAGCAATCAAAATCATTTAATTCCATGGTTGCCTAGCTCAAGTTGGAACTGGTCGTCCACAAGACCCCAGCATTGTCCCAATATCTTTATTTTCGTTGTTTGGTAGGAACAACTAGTCTTTTACTTATTAAAGATTTTAACACGCGACCATTTGCTGACGATCACAATTTTTTATAGTCGTTTGTAGTCGTCACCTATACTCTACCACAATTGTTCAGTGGAAGCCCAACTTAACACTCGACCCCCTCCTCCCTTTCATTTTTCCATACTTCATGGCAAGCCCCAAACCCCAACGAATCATAGTTTTGTATTGTTGATTTTGATCATTACAAGGAGAAGAATTATCAGTGCGTTTCCTGATGCCATCATTTCGCTGGAAAGGGGCTCTGATTCTGCCAATATATCTGATGTTGTCTTACCGCCTTTGAAGTTTACCTAGAATTTCACAAATAATAATTATTGATTCGATTTTTGGAATGATTTTCAGACCACATGTAGTCTTAGTTTAAGTTTAAATTAGTTGAAGGAAAGTAATTGGATAATTTGCTATTGTCTGTTTGCACTTTACACCACCAGAATCCCACTTTGTTTTTATCCGCAGGGACATTACAGCTCGTCCACGCAATTCTGCTATTGTTTCAGCTAGTTTTCATGGCTAAAACAATACAATTGGCTTTATTAAAACTTTTGGAACGTATTTATTTTTTCTGTATTTATAAAATATGGAATTGTGACGTTCTCTGGTAAGTCGGGGTTGCCGATTCTTACAGCAGAGGAACGTGGGGATTGTTCGGGTCTCGGGGCGGACGGGGAATCCGGGCCAAGAACCGAGATGTGTTTTTAGAGTCGTGCCTCGCGCACGAGGGGGGGGCTGAGCGAATCGGTCGGGAATCGGTGCTCGATGTCAAACGGAGGACTGCGGGGAAGGGAAATTATGGTAGGGGTACGGGTCGGCCGGGGTTCGTCTCGCTCTATCTCCCAGACCTGCATTCACCCCTACTGGGCGGTCCACCCCGTGGTTCTGGTCCGCGGGGCCGTCGGGCCGACGGTCGCCTATTGTTTGGTAGCGTGGGGCCGAGCCTGCCGCGCCCTCGTCCCCGCGGACTTCGTTCCTTCGTTCCGCCCTTCATGCCTTCGTGCCATGCTGCGCCTACGCTTCCGGGACGGTTTCGGGCCTTCGTGCCCTACTTCGGTCCTCCGTTCCTCGTTCTCGTTCCTCGGGCCGTCGGGCCCCTACCCTAAGTTTCTCCTACTTATCTCGAACTTCGACTGTTTTATCCTAACTTCTGGTTAATTGCTCGGATCGGCTCATCTTAGCGGTTGTTTCAGGAAAGAAGACACGTCTGGACACAAGGAGAACTGTTAAAGAACTCTGTTTATTCGGGCCTCACCGCCCCTTTATATACCCTAGAGGTCAGCCCTGATTGGCTGCTTTCAGTCACGTGATCTACAACTGACGTCACTTCCGGTTTACATTCTTGTTTCCGGTTTACATATCACTTCCGGTTTACATCTTTCCGGGTCTCGTTCCTTTACATATTCGTTCCTTTACACTTTCGTTCCTTTACATATTCGTGCCTCTTTTTCGGGCTTTTTACACTTTCGTTCCTTTTACATATTTCGTTCTTTTACACTTTCGTTCCTTTTACGAACATATATACCTTTTATAATATTACCTTATTTTCTCTTATTTTGATCTCTACATATTTGGATGAATAGGCATTCATCACACCCTCCCGCACCTTCTTGAAAGGTGGGAAAACACGTCTCACAAAATCTCAAAGCAGTTCATACAGCAACGGCAACAGGACATACTTTAAAACCAGAAACATTTTAAACTACCAATCCTACGCTCCTTATCGGTAGAGGAGGAGGTGTCACCCTCTGTCCTCTCCGGTCTACCTCGGAGGGCCCCCGGGGCCTATCCGGCTAATTTTTATTTCTCTTCTTTCTTCTTTCTTCGTTCTTTGTTTTTCGTTTTTCTCGCTTCTCGGTAAAGTTCATATAATTCGTTTTACATATCCTAGTCTCTTATATACTTTTTATCTTCGTCATAGTTCTTATCCTGGGTCTATTAGGACCCGTACTGCGCCTTTTCCCGTCTTAGGATGAGCGAGCCGGTCGTGGCTCTCCCACCCAGGACTGGGGATCGGTCGTGACCCCGTCGCCCCCGCTCCTCTCCTCTGGGCTCTATGTACTTAGCCCCTCGGCGTTTTTCCTCGCCTTTACCCTCGTTAGGACAGAGGGACCGGTCGTGGTCCTCCTGCCCGGGGCCATGGGTCGGTCGTGACCCGCAATGCCCCCGTTCCATTCGTTTTTCGTTGTCCAGACGTTCTCCCCTAGTTCGGGTGGAGAATCGGTCGTGATTCTCCCACCCAGAGGCAAGGGTCGGTCGTGACCCTTAGTCCTCTCGACCTTTTTGTCCGTTTTTCGTCGTCCAGACGTCCTCCGTTGTTTTTGGGCAGAGAACCGGTCGCGATTCTCCCACCCGGTCGGTCGCGACCCCTCGTTCTTCCGTTTTATCACTCTTCTCTGCGTTCTTTTGGGTGATGATGATTTGAAGATGAAGTTTTGTAGAAAGACTGAAGTTTTCTTTACAGAAGGAATATTGTAGAAAGAATGTTCTTTTCTAGACTTCGCGCCCTCGGTCGCCTCGGCATTCAGAGCCTCCCAATGACTTTTCACGTTTGGCAAGGACAACATGTTCGAGCCAGAGGCCGAGGTACCCAGCGGTCCAAAGAAGAAATGGCAATGGATGTGGAGAGGAACTTAGTTTAACCGTTAAAGTTCCAAGTGGAAGCTTCAGCAGATGGCGTCGCGAAGTTCGTGCTATTGGTCACAGTGAAACTCTGGATGGAGTTGGGGTGAAGGTAAGTATGTGAAGACTGGAATTATTAATTGTTGATGAGGTGTCCGTTTTCCGTACAGGAACTGAAGTTTGACTTTGTGGCACATGTCCTCGTGGTTAACCCTTTCCACCCGCCCGATGTATTACGGCATCGCTGCTGAAACCGCGCCGGATGCCTACAAGCATCGCCGCCCAAAACACGCCCGATGCTTTCAAGCATCTTCCCGTGAGATTTTGCTTAATTTTGCTTAAAATCGCTCAAAAGTCAACAGAAAAAGTCTAAACCCCCCAGATTTTTTACATAATAAAGCAAAAAGTCAAAAATTATTAATTTCTTGGGATTTATTTCCTGTAACTATGGCAACAGAGGAGCATCACAGGGGTTTCAAGTCATGACAAGTGGCCGGTGCCCGAGGCCCACACACTCTCCGGCGTAGTCATTATGAGCAAATAACACCAGATTTCAGCAGAAAATCCATCGATTTACACTGGATTTTCGTGATTAATACAATAAGCAATACCCTACCTTCATAATGTGTTCTCCATTATGCTCATAAATCCAATATTTTTTGCATTTTCGAACATTACCCCCAGCCTCCTCCTTGTTCGCCGATCACCACCATCGCGGCGAAGCATGTGCAATTTTCCAAATTGGCCGATGGATTTCCGCTCGAAATGCAAAAAATACCGCATTTACACTGAAATTCTTGGTATCTCCGTGATCCTTGAGGCATATTCTATCTAAATATCACAAAAAGAATAGTGGAAATCGCAAATTTCTGCGAAAAATGACACAAAACCGTGGGGACATCCCCCTCCCTTGCTCGCCGACCGCCCCGCGATCGGCGCAATGGAGTGATGGTGGCGTCATCTAGCGGGTATTGTGAGAACTAAGTGGCGCTGCAGCTTGCCGTCTTCCCGCTAGGGGTGGCGGGTGGAAAGGGTTAACCCAGCACCAAGACGTTCGGCCTTCGACCACGCCGACACACTCAAAGATTTTAGAGGCAAAGGAAGATATCGGAGAGAGAGTTCAATGTAGTTAATAGGGTATTTTCGTCACCGTTCCGGGCCCAAGTGGCATGACAACAACCGGAACGGAGACCCGATGAGAAGACAATTTTCTTTTTGATGAGGTTTCTTTGATGACAGGAGCCGGCCCCCCCCCCCCCGTGAGCAACGGTAGGAAGACAATCCTTCTTGGGGCGAGAGGGAGGCTCCTTCGTTCTACTGATGAGATGATTTTCTAAGAAGAGGATTCCCACTCCGGGCACTCGGGCCCTCGTTCGTCTTTCGGGCTCTCGGGCCCCGCTCTGCTTACTAAGTTTTTCTTCCTCCCGAAGGACCATGTTCATTGACGATTTTCGTGAGACTGTAATACCAACAAATAGTTCGTAATAAAGGTAAGTTTAAGATTCGGTCTGGTTTGATTCTGGGGTAAGGCCACAGTCTTCATAAGTGCCATGCCAATTTACATGAAGCCATTCTGAGCGCCTTGACACGCGCCGACGGTAAATTGAAGATATTTGTGAGAAAGGAGAAGGAGAAGTTGTAGAAAGGGAAGATGGACATCAACTGGGATCTGCACCCGACGTCAACTTTTGAGATCCGGAACGGGCGCATCTCAGCCAGCTTCAGGAGACTGGATCTAGAGAGAACTCATCCGACGTCGAACTCTAAGTCAGGGATGAAGGATCGCTTTCCGTCGTTCTTTGCAGACCTCTTGAGTCGTCTATCGAGGCATCCGAGGCCGACGTTCCAAGCACCACCTCCCTATATGTTTCAAAGACTATTTTGTTCCGTTCGTCGGGAAGAAGACATCAGGAAGTACGACATGGAAGCAGTCACTGTCGTTACTGCAGGTAAGATATTAATATATAATTTAGTAAGTCTATTAACTTCGTTTTGTTTATGTATTATTTTAGTGGGGCACGAGCGAGGGCCTTTCAGCTACGGTCCCTGCTCGCACCCCGGTCCTCCGGGAGACATCTACAATTCGCCGTAGTCCTTTCACGACTCGCTGCATCGGTCTTGGCATGCTAAAACCAGCATCCAGGTCAAGACTTTCCACTCTACTGCTCTCCGTATGCGGTAAGAGGCTGAAGACAAGGAAACTCAGAAGATGGTGGTACAATGAATCCGGGCCCATCCGGTCCAACATTCTGAGTGATCCATCCAAGATCAAGATGGTCGAAGCCCGAAGAAGTCCAGACGAGCCGTGGAAAGTTCGTTTTTTAGGTGCCGCTAGAGGACAGAGGTCGTTCTTCACTCGCCTCCAGATCCCTCAAGGCAGCACGGGAGAAGGGTTCCAGTCTTGGCCCGCGCCAGCCTTTCCTCCAGCGGCGAGTCGCCGGTCCACCGGTACCCTATTTACCCCGGCACGACCGTCGACTCAAGAATTACACAATACTGTTCGTTCGTTCTGAGTTCCTTTCTTCGATTCCACCTCCTTGTTTTACTCTCGCTCCAACGTTCCGTCACTATCCTTTTTTCTCGTTCCCTGGGCCGCCCGGCCCGCTATCTGTCCAATTTCCGCGACCGGACGGTCCTACTCAACTTGCTTGGTCCCAACCAACGCAACGGGGCTTCTGGGAAGAAGCGAAACAGCTACACACTTGCTTTTCCTCCGAGCGCCTCCTCCCGTTCCGTATTGCCCCGCAGGCTTGGTAAGTTCGTTCCAGACATGGACCTTCCAGCTCGCTGATTACGATCAACACCTCCTAACACATGCGGTTTCGTTCAATTCCGCAAGAAGAAGATTCCCATAAAGAAACTACCTAATTTGTTTTTAGTAAGAATACTTAAGATGAGAATATTCGAGCCCGCCAGTCCGTTCCCGATGTTTTAAAGCAAAGTTTCGGGCTCGTCCAGCGGTCTCCAGGAAAGTTTTTGTCCGGGCTTCGGACTCCTGTGCGGCTCAGGTACCTCCGCCTCGGCCCGGTCCTCTCCCTGGGGGTTTAACACTATGGGTGAGGAGCCAACGCCCCGTAATCCCTCCCCACCCGACTCACAACGCGCCATTTTCCGCTTCTGGTTCCGTCGCGCTATCTTCCGTACAGGACTCTAAGCAGCATACACCGTTCTCTCCTTTTCGAGGCTTTTCATCCTTCTTCCTGACGTCGGGCCGGTAAAAGCAGCCTCTCCTCCCTGGCCGGGAGCTCGAGAAGTTGGTCCACTAGTCTGCTCTGCTTTTCTACCTCCCTCGTCGCCTTTAACAAGTCGTCTAACTGGTCCTCGTTTTTATACAACACTAAAGTCAGAGCCAACTGGACGGTTCGGTTGTGTTCGTTAATTAACCTGTCGACTCCCAGGAACTCTCGGGTGAACGGCCCCAGCGCTGCCGTCGGGAACTGTGCCATTGCCTTGTCGAACGTCTCTGGCTCGCGGCCCGTTTCCAGTGCCATCAGGAACGCCATAGACGCTGAAGCCATCGCTCTCGTCTTGGCCGTCATCCCTCGCACCTGCCTAGGAGGCCACGCCAGTTGCACCTGGATTGCTTCCTCGGCGTCCCGGTCCCGTACTGCCCGTGCCGTTACCGGAAAGTGTCCTTGCAAGACCTGTTGAATGGCCTGCGTCCTTAACAACTTGAGTCGTGGCGTTTCTCCAGATGGTCCTGCCGTTGGTGTCTCCATCCCTATGGACCCGAACACTGAGTCCGAAGCCGCCCCCGACTCGTCCAGTTCTTGCCTGTTTGGCTCGTATCCTTTGGTCTCGGCCTGTCCCAACTCCATGTCCTCCGAGTCCTCTACTTCTGTATCCATGGATTGAGCAGCCGGTATTTTCAGTCTATGCATCATAACTCGTGGTTGTAGTGCTCATCCATCCTTGTCCTCGTCCTTAAGTGGGGTGTCCGGTCCCGGTGGCGATCTCATCCTCTCCGGTGACGGCGGTCCCGGGGTCTCTTCCGATCCCTGCGACCCAAAGAACGAGCTTCCCAGACTGGCTCGGGTCAAATTGTCTACAGCCGCTCGTGTCTCCGGCGTATCCGGTGCCACTAAGATGTCCCTCATCCGCTTCAGTCCCGGGGGCGGTACCACTGGCTGCTTGCATACCATCTTCTCCAGGGGTGAGTCCGCCCTCGTCGGGGTAGGGGTAGAGAACAACGGCTGCGTTGAAGCCATCGACGCCGTTTCCTCGGTCTTGACCGCGTGTCGAACATACTTCACTTTTTCAACTCGGCCCGATGGTTTGAGTCCTTGTCTTTCCGCCATCTCGAAGATGAACCTCCCCAGGTACAGCGCCTCTCTCTCCGCCAACCGGCCCCCTTGCGCGTCCTGAATACTGTCCTCCAGCTCCCGGTCTGTTCTCGCCTCTCGGTAACCCCTGAACGCTCCTTCCTGGTTCATCGTTCCTTTTAGGTACCTGGGGTACCTCGGGTGTCGTGACTCATAAACAACCGACTTCTTGTGGACTGTCATCATAGTAAACTGCGCGTCGCTACAAGGTGGTTCTAGTCCCGTGGTCCGTTTTACTCCTGTCGAGGTCTCGGGTTGCGATGGTCCCAGCTCTCCTGCGCTACTTGACTCGGCGATGACCAAGGACCGATCGATCCGAACTGACGTACTCCGGCCCGACTCTGACTGGTCCGAGCTCGTTCCCTCCTCAAGTTCTTTCGGGATTTTCTTCACCTTTTTCCACTTTTTCTTCCGGGACGGCTCCTCCGCCGTGGATCCTTGTGCCGGGGGTCTCTTGAAGGCTGGAGGCTCCTCCTCCTCTCCCTTAACTTTCGGACGTTGATCGTCGGACGAGCTCATTAATTCCACCACCTAAGCCCCCGGTGGTATCCCTGAGCAACCTGGCTTCGGGGCTGGTGTGGATCTTCCTCCTCTTCCTCTGCCCGGGAGTCCTCTGCCGGGGAGTCCTCGTCCTCTCGGTTCTCGCGGTTCTCCCTGGGCGTTTAACTTCTTTACTTGGCTTTGTACTATTCCAGCCACTTGGTCTCCTGTCAGGAGTGGTCTCGGGTTGATCACAGCCCGGCTCGCGCTTCGCGGCGACTCGGTGACTTCCTTCCGCACCCCTTTCGCGGCCCTCCAAGGGGAACGGCGTGTGGGCGTCGACCGTTCCGCTACTCCGGCCAAGGGTCCCTTCCCTGCTGCCTTGGCTGCTTGGGCTCCCTCGCCGGCCTCGCCGGCCTCCGGTTCTTCCTCTGCTGCTTCCTGCTCCGGCTGCTCGGCGTCGCTGTCGTCGGACCCTCTTGATGCCCTCGGGTAGTAAGGTACGCGAATCCTCCGCCGCGGCCTCTCCGGTGCTTCCTTGTCCACCGCTTTCTCGGGGGGGTAGAATCCCTCCGGATGACGCACAGCGTAGTCATGTTCCAAATCGGCTACCCGGGCCGCCGTTTCGTCTCCAGGAGCGAAACTGGTGTTTCGGATCCAAGGCGAACGCCGCAGCATACTCCAGCCTCAGAAGGGGGTCCTGTTTTGGCATCCCTCTCAGCAGGTTTCCTTCGTGTGATTCCCACATGTGCTTTTTCCAGTCCTGGTGTGTCGAATATGCTCGGCTCGAACACACCGGGCACATGTAGTATTGTTTCCGTACTCCATCGTGCTGGCCTCGGATGTGCTTGGCTAGGTGTTTGAATTCCTTTCCGCGACACTGTCCTTCCCAACACTGTCCGCTCATCGCGTCTATTTTCCGGGCTTTCGGGCCTCGTTCCCAACTCGAAGCTCGTCCCGTCAGCCTTCTTCGTTTCCGCCTCGTGGTGATGCTGCTCGTCTCACTTCTCTGCTTTTTCTCCTAGCTTGGTCTGCTCGTCTGCGATGTGATGAATTCTGATCGGCTGACCAGAATGACCTGCTCCGGCGAGCGCTCTGCCTTTTATAGCCGCCGCAGGCGGAAGTGGGCGTGGCCTGCACTAGTGACCCCTAGCGTCAAGCTCACCACCCACTTCAGCGGTGGCGCCCCCTACTATTTCCGGTCCCCGGGGCCCGCCGCTGGTCACCGCCCTGCCTGCCGTTTACCTCGCGGCCCCTCGCCGTCTGCGCGTTTTCTTCCTAGGCCTTTTATTGCCCCACCGGACGTCCTCGGTCCTTTCATCTCTGTCGCCTCCTCTTGCCTTTTCACCTGGCCCTCACAGTGCTTCCGCACACTTCCCGGAGAACACAGGGGCTCGACGTTATTATCCTCTCGCCGCCGCCCCGTTCTCTTTGTCATCTTTACTTCTTTTACGACCTACTTTAAAGCCCGTCCTCGTTTCAGGCCTCGCCTTTTACAACCGTCCGTTCGTTCCTCCGGCGTTCCCGAGAGTGCCGCATCTACTCTCCTCCGGTCTCCTGGACGCTGTAACGCGGTATTACCAAGTCAGCATTACTTCAAAAGTCTTCGTCAGCTTGCCGCCGGGTCTGTCTTTCGTCGTAATCCAACCATCTTTTCCACGCCGTGGTTCCTCCGAACTGACCGGAAAGCGGCTACGTGGGACTACTTTAGACATTCGGGCCGCCGTGGCTCCAGAACGCCGTTTTTCGTTCCAACCCCGCATTTCCCACCTATATTACATCCGCAAGAGAACCAATCTTCAGCTAGGTAGCAAATCTCTACAGCCTAACGACCTGCACGCCTACTGTAGTGGTCAACGCACCGCCCCGACTCAATGGCCCCAGGTTGATCAGTCCTTTTTGGCCAAAGCCTTTCTGTGTAGCGCTGATTTGGTCGTTCCCTTGGTCCTCTTCCACCTGTGGAATCGAGACACGAGAACAACTTCATCACAAAAAGGGATACCAAAGATTGCTTCGTCCCGCCCGCCTCGCTCCCCACTGTCAACGGGGGTCCTGCCGGGACCGGCTTTGACCGGGCCGGGTCGCCGGGGAGCTCTCTCCCCGTACACCCGCCCTCCTACATCCTCAACGAAGATCCAAATTGCTTACATATGTCTAATGGGGCAGTTGAACTGCCCCGGAAGGGCAGCATCTCCTCCTCGACTCGAAAGAATCGGGCAGAAATATGCAAAAATACCAAAGATGGCTTCGTCCCGCCCGCCTCGCTCCCCACTGTCAACGGGAAGCCCGCCGGGGCTGGCTTTGACCGGGCCGGGTCGACGGGGAGCTCTCTCTCCGTATACCCGGCCTCCTGCATCTCAAACGAAGATCCAAGTTGCTCACATATGTCTAATGGGGCAGTCAAACTGCCCACGAAGGGCATTATCTCCTCCTCGACTCGAAAGAATCGGGCAGAAATATGTAAAAATACCAAAGATGGCTTCGTCCCGCCGGCCGCGCTCCCCACTGTCAACGGGGAGCCCGCCGGGGCTGGCTCTGACCGGGCCGGGTCGACGGGGAGCTCTCTCCCCGTATGTATACCGTCCTCTTACAGCTCCAACGAAGATCCAAATTGTTCACATATGTCTAATGGGGCAGTCCAACTGCCCACGAAGGGCAGCATCTTCTCCTCGACTCGAAAGAATCGGGCAGAATTGTATAAAAATACGAATGAATGCTCATCTCCACTCGCCGCCTCCGCCACTGTCAACGGACAGCCTCCCGGGGCTGGCCTAGACCGAGCCGGATC
Source organism: Lepidonotus clava (assembly GCA_936440205.1). Classification (NCBI taxonomy): domain Eukaryota; kingdom Metazoa; phylum Annelida; class Polychaeta; order Phyllodocida; family Polynoidae; genus Lepidonotus; species Lepidonotus clava. The sequence goes on from OW387143.1 coordinate 31,546,448, forward strand.
GACGGGGAGCTCTCTCCCCGTATACCCGTCCTCCTACAGCTCCAACGAAGATCCAAATTGTTCACATATGCCTAATGGGGCAGTCCAACTGCCCACGAAGGGCAGCATATCCTCCTCAACTCGAAAGAATCGGGCAGAATTGTATAGCTGTCTCTCCGCATCCACGGCCCCCACAGCCCCGCGTACGACAGGTAAAAATGGTTGCGTCCGCAAGCGACGTGACCACACGACCCCGAACAGGTCCTCCAGAGACCTGTTCAAGTATGTCTTCAAGTTCATGTCCTCACCAAAATTCGGCACGGGCGACAGGTGTACGGTGCACGAGAATCTTAACGATTGTCCCTGCATCGACACTAACCGTGACAAACTCCCGAGCGAACTACTCGACTTCGACTGCAGCCAAATGACACAGAACACAACCGATAACAACATCAGCACCTCACCTCCGGACCCAACGGTCGGGACTACTGAGACACCTGATCCAGCTAATAGCACACTGGCCATTTTGGAATCACTGGAGGATTCCAACAGTAACCCGAATAGCGTCACACCCAAGCGGGTAAGATTCAACGTGGCCCCTTTTCCAGGAGCCACTCTTACCTCGCACTCCGTTTCCAACCCTCCCTCTCGCGGTAATAAACGCCCGCTTGACCGAGATACTGACCTAGATCAAGATCACGTTGTCAAAAGGGTTAAATGCATGCCCATTACCCTTGATGACACTAACTTCACTCAAGAGTTTAAAACTTCGGCACCTGCACAAACTCCACCCAATCGGTTCCGTAAGGTTATCTACACCCCTGGCACTATAAATTTCGCCTCTGACACCCACGCTACGCCATCTCTTCCACAGAAACCACCGGAGGTTTTTGACTTCCAGAAGTCTCTGAGCGTGGAACAGTCCAGAGAGTGGTACCGGGCCCGCACATCGAAAACGACTGCCGAAAAACAGAAGTGCCGTGAATCGTGGCTGCACCAAGCTCTTGCCTCAGGGACCAACACGCACTGGGCGTTTGGCACCATCGACCTACCACCCTGGGCAATCGGAGATGAAAAAATGGTCTCCGACATATTTCAAGTCAGGTCCAACGCTGCCCGCGAAGTCATGGAGATCGTCAAAGAACATGCCAGACGGAACCGACTGAAGGAGGAGAAGACCAGCAAGGAAATTCTCAAACGCCTAGAGGACGAGTTCACTCCCCAGCAAGTTTCGGCTAGCCGCAAGGCAATCGAGACGCATACCCAACGTCAGACTGCCCGCCTCACGCGTGGCCTCGGCGAAAGGCGACAATGGCTCCTTCAAAATCAACCAACCCTCTCCGAGTCACTCACCCTCCGGTTCGAGAGGAGGTCGCAGAAGGCCCCGCCGGTAGGGGGAGGTGACGACTCCGGCACGGAGAATTCCGATGATGCGGTTGAGCACCCTAACCGCCCACGCCTCCGCCGCCCCACTGGAGCGGCCCGCGGCAAACCCTCCCAGAAGGGGCCCAAACGTAAGCGGTCGGCGAGCAGCACGCGTGCTCGTCATGACAGCACCCGCGGAGATCCCCCACGCCGTACTACGGACTCCGACACGACTACACCAGCAAAGCACAGAAACCACCGGGATAACGAACGTCGCACCAGTGAGCACAAACGCCGCTCCCACTCCACCGACAGGAAGTCAAGGGACCACTCCCCTGACCGGTACCGTCGGCACGATAGAGCGAGAGCCACCCGCCCTCACTCACGCGACCAAACTCGGGCGCCTGACAACGAAAGGGACCAACGCCCTTTTCGGCCAGGTCGGCGTGGCCAACGGCCAGCACGCCGAACAGCCACGGAGAGCCGCCGACGCAGCCCGTCCCGCCACGAGGGAACATCCACCGCCAACAGCCGAGACAACCGCGACAAGCGCCCACGACACGACCCATCTCGCTGAAAGGCACCACCTGGAGGGAAGCAACAGACCCTATGGACGCTCAGCCCCACGACCTTTGTTCCAATAAAACATCGGTTAACTGTTCTTTGTTGTCCATTGTCGGTTATTTCCACCACACCGGTCGTGACACCGAACAGGGCAAGAACTCCCCTCCTGAGATCAGTAACCTCAAGTCTGAATTTGAAAATTACGTAACCCGAGAGGTCGACAAATTAACAGACCTCGACAATGTAATTAATCTTTCGGACCATGAACTTTCTGACTCTGAGAAGGAGTTTCTGAACAAAGGACTTAAGTTCTGCCCTACCCCGGAAACCCCTCGTGGGAGCGATAAACGTAAAGATCTAGACAGATTTCACCGCTCACTTAGGTTACGTTGTCATTTCGACAAAGATCAGATAGTGTCAGATACCCTGACCGAAGAACCAGTCACAGGGCCCTTCTCTAACACTAAGTCTCTGAAGTTGAAATCGAACAGCAAATGGGTTCCACCGGCTGGCCCAACTAACCTAGAAACGGTCATAACAATGAACGAACTAGCTCTACAGAACATGGATCGGCCCCGACTCCGCAAAAACAACATCACCAAATGTCACGCTATGGCACTCAAGTCCTTGTCTAGTAACACCAACATCGTGATAAAGCCGGCAGACAAGGGCGGTGCGGTAGTGGTACAAAATCGCTCAGACTACATAATTGAAGGCGAACGCCAACTCAGTGACGCTAGGTTCTACCAGTGGCAGGATCACGACTTGACTCCTGAACACAATGGTCAGATCATCTCCCAATTGGAAAATATGCGCATACGGGGTGAGATCACACAAAAAACCAAAGACTTTTTGGTTACAGTGGAACCCCGCACGCCAGAGCTTTACCTTCTGCCGAAGGTCCACAAAAATGTGCATCCAGTCCCTGGCAGACCGATCGTGTCAGCCAACGAAAGCCCAACCGAACGGATCTCTGCCTTTGTGGACCACTTTTTGGCCCCCATCGTCAAGACCGGACGGTCCTACCTACGGGACACCACTGACTTCCTCAACAAACTCGACGGCCTTAACTGCCTTCGAGGAGACGAAATGTTGATCACCTTGGATGTCAGCTCACTGTACACGAACATACCCAACCAAGAAGGGTGCGAGGCGGTGTTCACTGCCCTTAATGAGAACCGCACCTCAGGTGAACAACCAAGCAACCTGTCCCTTGTAGAACTACTAGGACAGGTTCTCACCTTCAACAACTTCAAGTTCAATGGAACAAACTACCTACAGGTGGGCGGGACAGCTATGGGCACCCGAGTTGCACCGTCATACGCGAACATATTTATGAATATGTTCGAAAACAAGCATGTCTATTCCTACAAACTGCAACCGCTAGCCTGGTATCGCTACATCGACGACGTCTTCTGCGTCTGGCAGCACGGTGAAACAGAGCTCAACAGCTTTGTTAACCACCTCAACACCTGCCATCCAACCATCAAATTCAGTGAGGAACGTTCGACGAGCAACATAAACTTCCTGGACACGACCATCAACATCTGCGAAGGCAAACTGACTACCAGCTTATACTGTAAGCCGACAGACAGAAACAACTACTTGCCTTACGATTCGGCTCACCCGTACCATTGCAAAAAGGGATTGCCCTATGGACAATTCCTCCGCATCAGACGGATCTGCAGCGCCCAAGAAGACTTCCTGACACATTGCGCACGAAAGGGCGCCCTTCTTGTCCAAAAAGGGTATCCCATCGAAATGCTCTCGGAAGCTTACCTAAGGGCAGCTAGTAAGGATAGGACAGAAATACTACACCAAACAAAACCGACCCCGCAACCGGGGACGGTGTACCCAACCTTTCTCACCACTGACTACCACCCACATGAAGACGACCTCCGCAAGCAGGTCGACAAAACCTGGGATTACCTGGACCGCGCAAGCAATACCAGGAATGTACACTCCCGGGGCTTCCGAGTGGGTTATCGCAAACCAAAAAGTCTGCATAACACACTAGTCAGAGCCAAACTCCCTGAACAGGTTACCGACAGTCCCGCTCCCAGCACCCCCCTTGACAGGAAATGCAAAAGCAAACATTGCCGGTACTGCCCCAAGATAAACATCTCGGGGACGATACGTTCAAACACTACCCGGAGTAAACATCGCGCACGAAAAAACGTCACCTGCAACAGCAACAACCTGGTGTACTGCATTTCCTGCAAGAAATGTGGTAAACAATATGTGGGCCAAACCAAAAACGCTCTCAAGGAACGTTTCAAGAGCCACTTTTACCAGATCAGCAAGAACCCGTCGTCTACCGAAGTCGCACGCCATTTCAACCAGCATGGCCACAACGGCATCAAGGATGTAGAAATACATGCCTTGGAATTCGTCAATCGCAACCCTGGTCGTGATGGGACGACTGAGAAAAGGCTACAACTGGAATTTGACTGGATCCACGATCTGATCACGCAAATACCAAAGGGCCTTAACTCCATAGACACGGGTTATCAATCTAATCGCTAGGCCGACAGGGTGGGCCTAATCGGGGGACCTTCCACGTAGAAAACGTCACCTGCAACAGCAACAACCTGGTGTACTGCATTTCCTGCAAGAAATGTGGTAAACAATATGTGGGCCAAACCAAAAACGCTCTCAAGGAACGTTTCAAGAGCCACTTTTACCAGATCAGCAAGAACCCGTCGTCTACCGAAGTCGCACGCCATTTCAACCAGCATGGCCACAACGGCATCAAGGATGTAGAAATACATGCCTTGGAATTCGTCAATCGCAACCCTGGTCGTGATGGGACGACTGAGAAAAGGCTACAACTGGAATTTGACTGGATCCACGATCTGATCACGCAAATACCAAAGGGCCTTAACTCCATAGACACGGGCTATCAATCTAATCGCTAGGCCGACAGGGTGGGCCTAATCGGGGGACCTTCCACGTAAAATTCCACATATTGAATGATATGATTTTTAGCCCCCGTACCGCACCACCTTGCGACCCCGGCTTTCTTCTTTAATTTGGGATGGAACCGACCTACTCTGCCTTACCGACCTTCACTTACCCCGCAGACGCCAGGAGAACTGACGACCGATACTTCCACCCGCGACCCGTCTCGCCCAGCCCGTAGGTATTCCTCGTCAAGTTCCCCTTTCACAAGCGGACACCGTGAGTACATTATAAGGCCTGATGAGGTATTGCACCGAAACCGTGTTACAGTCCCCTAGTGCCACCGGCCCACCACTGGGTCGGTCTTCAGTGTTTTATGCTTGAAAAGGCATTTTTCACTGCCAGTGCACTCCCCAGCGTCCTAACAAACCCTTTCCGCACCTTCCCACCATGCCACCATGGAGGTTTAGGTCTGCAGTTTGGGACCTGACCTTGGGGCCCTTTGCACACGGCACAGGGCTGCATAAATTAGGCAGCGAGGTCACATGTCACTGTGAGCCTACCGGCTCACTGTCACGGTAGCCTTGGTACCAACCAGACCCCTGATCGTTTTCCACTATTCATCACAAAAAGGGGGTACCCCGCTTCCGTACGTGCCCTAGCGCGCCCCACCCCAAGCATCTACTGTGCAGCCTCGTATCCTTGCTGGTCAGCTACCATCCAGGCTGGCGCAGCGTGTCCTCGGTAGGGTTCCAGGCGGTCCACATGGACCACCCCCCCCGGTTTCCCTCGTTTCTTCCGTACTACCACCCGTCCTCGGTCAAGCACCTTGACGATCAGTGCAGGGCCTATCCATGGAAATCGCAATTTCGTTCCCTTGTCCCTATCCACCACCGTATCGTGCACCCAGACCAGTTCTCCGGCGTGGTATTCCCGCCGAGTCACCTTTCCATCGTACTCGTGTTTCTGATGAATGGCGGCCCGTTTCAGCCCTGCCCGGGCCTCCCGATAGGCCGCGACTAGCCCTCTCTCCAGGCTTTCCACGTAGTCGCCCACCCGTCGGGGTTCCTCCTCCGGTCCTAGAGGTCTCCCATATATCGCTTGTCGCGGCATCATGGTCTGTCGGCCCAGCATCATCATGTTCGGTGTCACTCCCGTGCTGGCTTGCGGCGTTGCTCTATAGCTCATCATCACGAGCGGGACCATCTCATCCCATTCCCGGCCTGTCGCTCGGCAGCTAGCTTTCAGACAGCACCCTAAAGTGCGGAAACTTCGTTCTATGTATCCGTCACTCCGGGGGTGGTACGGCGTCGTTCTCGTTTTGTGTATTCCAAACAGTGCACAGACCTGAGCCACCACCTCGGATTCGAAATTCGTGCCCTGATCCGAGTGTAGTTCCCGAAACGCGCCGTACCGTGCTACTACTTCTTCAACCAGCTTGTCTGCTACTGTCACTGCCTTCTGATCTCCAATCGGTCCAGAACCCGTACCAATCTTTCCAGAGTCACTTCAAACGTTGGCCCGAAGACCAATATGTCATCCAGGTATACCAGACACTCCTCCCACACAATTCCTCTGAGGATTCTTTCCATCAGTCTCTCGAAGGTGGCCGGGGCGTTCACTAGCCCGAATGGCATCACTTTAAACTCATATAATCCTCCTTGAGTCACGAAGGCCGTCTTCTCTCGGTCCTCGGGTGCCATCTCTACCTGCCAATATCCGCTTGCGAGATCCAGACTGCAGAAGAATAGGCTCCCGCCCAGGGTGTTGAGGCTGTCCTCTATCCGTGGAAGCGGATAGGCGTCTACTTTTGTAGCCTGATTCAATTTTCGATAGTCGATGCAGAATCTCGTTCCTCCGTCCTTCTTTTTCACCAAGACGGTCGGGCTGCTCCACGCACATATCCTCCACCAGTGCTCGTTCCTCTTCTCTCCTGGTGGCCGGATACCGTCTGACCCTTTGCTTGATCTGCATCTGATCCCCCGTACTAATTCGATGTTGTACTAAGTCTGTCCGTCCTAACTCATGTTTCGAGGTCGCAAACATTTGTTCCCGGGCCATGATGGCTTTTTCCAATTCTCCGCCTTCCTCCGTGGTTAGGCCTTTCCTAGCCTCCTCTATCATCTCGACGAGCGCTCCAGGGGGTTCTTTTACATCGCTTCCCGTACCTCGTACTTCTTGTACGAAGGTGGCTTCTCCGAGTACTCTGCCGGTTTCCAATTTCGCGCTCTCGGTCCCTCGGTTGGCCACCCAAACTTTATTCTCCTCTCCTAACGTCACCGTTCCTGGGATCACTTCTAGTCCCATTGGTAATCCAGTGCCGGTGATGACAGCCAGCTGTCCACTTTGTCCCATGTCCACTCTCGCCACTATTGTTACTCGGGTCACTTGGAGCGGGGGTATTTCCGTCGTTCCCTCGATTCTCACGACCTGTCCTCCGACGGTAACTGCCCGAACCCCATCCGTTCTTCGTTCTACTCCTGGGATTCGTTCCCCCTCTCCCCCTCCTTCGGCGGGCAGGAAGACAGCACTCGCGTGGGGCTTAACTGTTAGCCGGTATTTCACCGCGAAGTCGTTTCCGAGGATTCCTTCATCTCTACCGATGTCTGCCACCATGAATGTCCACTGCAACACGCGTGTTCCCAATCGTACTGACAAGTTCGTGCATCCGTAGCACCGCAGCGGACTACCATCCACCGAGCAGAGGCGTCCTTCGTATCCGTCCAGGTCTTCCCATTTTCGGCCCCACTCTCTCCAGAGACGGTCTGACAGCAAACTAATCATAGATCCGGTATCAACCAAAAAACGGACGACACTCTCTCCTACCGTTCCGGCCACATAAAGTCCACATTCACCCATGCCTACTACTTCTCTCCCCGCGCCCGAAGGGGGCCCCGCGCTTACTGCGACGGCGACTGTCCGTTTCCCTGACGCTGAGAGCAATCCCTCGCGAAGTGGCCCTTCTGGTGACATTGGTGACATTCCAGGTCTTCTTTTCGTTTCTTGAACGCCTCTCTCCGGGCCGTTGCCTGTCTCCTGGCTTCTCGTTCTTCTGCCAATTCCTTCATCATCTCCTCCAACTTACCGTTTAAGGCCGTGATTTGTGTATTGGCGTCCTCCTCGGGCTTCACTGCCCGCAGGAGGCGACGTGAGTATCGCTCCTGTATCTCTACCACCTCCACCGCCTCCTCTAACGTCTTGCATCCCTTCTCTGCACACTTCAGCTGAAGGTCTTCCCCAACTGCAGCCTGGAACGCGTGTAATGCTGCTTTTTCCTGGCTGGCGTAGTCGTTGGAGAAGTAGGCTCTCGACGCCAACCGCCGGGCGTTATCGGCCAACTCTTTCGCTGTTTGGTTCTTTACGCGCTTCAATCCCGCCAATTCTTGCAGAGCATTGCACGTATCCTTTTCCTGACCGAACCTCCGACGCAACGCCTCTACCCTCGCCGGGTAACGGAGTCGTTCCCTGTCCGGGAGTCCGACAAAGTACATTCGTGCCGTTCCCGTCAGCGAAAGAAAGAGCATCGCCGCCTTCTCCTCAGTCGTCCAACGTCCCAAGTCTGCATACTCCTCAAATTGGTTGATCCATCCCTCAAAGTCCGGTTTTCCATCATACTTTTCCGGTCGTAAACTAAACTTCTTCAAACTCGCTCCTACCTGGCCGGTCTGTTGTTGTTGAGCTCGCGCATTCTGCTCATCCGTCGGGGTGGACGTTCCCATAAAGTTAAACCGCCTATCCATGATGGTCGTGTCCTCCCCTTTGGCCTCGGGTTTTGCACCTCCTTTCTCCTCCCCACCTTCCTTGAAGGCGATGTCAGAATCCATCTGATCGAAAACCGCAGCTGTCGCCATGAGCATCCAATATCGACGAAACACTCAGTATCCACAAGTCCGTATGTGCTTATTTCAGCACCACCGCTGCCACCAGTGTGACGTTCTCTGGTAAGTCGGGGTTGCCGATTCTTACAGCAGAGGAACGTGGGGATTGTTCGGGTCTCGGGGCGGACGGGGAATCCGGGCCAAGAACCGAGATGTGTTTTTAGAGTCGTGCCTCGCGCACGAGGGGGGGCTGAGCGAATCGGTCGGGAATCGGTGCTCGATGTCAAACGGAGGACTGCGGGGAAGGGAAATCATGGTAGGGGTACGGGTCGGCCGGGGTTCGTCTCGCTCTATCTCCCAGACCTGCATTCACCCCTACTGGGCAGTCCACCCCGTGGTTCCGGTCCGCGGGGCCGTCGGGCCGACGGTCGCCTATTGTTTGGTAGCGTGGGGCCGAGCCTGCCGCGCCCTCGTCCCCGCGGACTTCGTTCCTTCGTTCCGCCCTTCATGCCTTCGTGCCATGCTGCGCCTACGCTTCCGGGACGGTTTCGGGCCTTCGTGCCCTACTTCGGTCCTCCGTTCCTCGTTCTCGTTCCTCGGGCCGTCGGGCCCCTACCCTAAGTTTCTCCTATTTATCTCAAACTTCGACTGTTTTATCCTAACTTCTGGTTAATTGCTCGGATCGGCTCATCTTAGCGGTTGTTTCAGGAAAGAAGACACGTCTGGACACAAGGAGAACTGTTAAAGAACTCTGTTTATTCGGGCCTCACCGCCCCTTTATATACCCTAGAGGTCAGCCCTGATTGGCTGCTTTCAGTCACGTGATCTACAACTGACGTCACTTCCGGTTTACATTCTTGTTTCCGGTTTACATATCACTTCCGGTTTACATCTTTCCGGGTCTCGTTCCTTTACATATTCGTTCCTTTACACTTTCGTTCCTTTACATATTCGTGCCTCTTTTTCGGGCTTTTTACACTTTCGTTCCTTTTACATATTTCGTTCTTTTACACTTTCGTTCCTTTTACGAACATATATACCTTTTATAATATTACCTTATTTTCTCTTATTTTGATCTCTACATATTTGGATGAATAGGCATTCATCACAGAATTATGCTCATTGTTCTCTTTGCATCAGCCTGTCTTCTCAGAAAGGCAACAAGGCTTTCTCTCTGTCTCACACGTACACTAATATCTGTGGTTCAGCCGCAATAAGCAGCTATTTACGTAAGACGACAACGCTCCATGATTTGCAGACATTTACAGTTTGTTCTTCTCACTAGCAGTTTTCAAGAGTCTTTTAAAGGCAGTCCCCTAGAATCATTGAGAAGATACCGGGGATTGTTTATTGTGGCGGCTCTGGATCAAGGTAATCATTTATTACTCGTAATTCATATTTGTGACCCCACACACAGAAAGAATGCTCCAAGGGGGTTATAATCTTAAGCTTTAAGCCTAATATTAAGGGAAATATGGGTAAATTTGTGAAAAATAGGGATGAAAATGTCTTAAACCTTTTTTTGTGTAGGATTCAGTTAACCCACTCTAAACATTCCAAATAGTGTGAAAAACATTCTATTTGGAATGTTAATGGAATGTTTTTTCCCTAAAAATTACCTAATATCAGATGTTTGGTCATGATGGAAACAACAACATTTTGCTGATTTTGTCCAAAATTGTAACCCATTTGGAAAAGTATGACTCAATTGTATTATCAGTCCAAACTAAAAGAGATTACCTTTTGTAGATCAAAAGATATATATATGCATAATAGCTTTTATGAGTTTTTGTTAACCTATGGAGAAAGTTTTAACTTATTACTAGATATTTAGATAAATATTCAATATCCTAGCTTTTTGCCATTTTCAGGAAGACCAACAGTCCTGTGTTCAACAGCCTATAACTTCCTTGAAAATGATCCGATTTTGATGTGCTTGGTATCATTTGAAAGCTTAAGATGTGCTCTGCAATACTTAATTCCGCATGGAGGATCCTTTCTGTGTGGGGAGACACAATTTTGTTTAATCCGAATGCTACAGATTTTGAAACATGTTAAATTCGTTTGCATAATTTTGTGTTTATCTCTCTCACGTGTGCCTCTTAAGCAATTCTCCTATTCATGAATGTCTCCTTCCAGGCAACTATTTTTTGTCAATCACACAAGTCTCATCAAAGTAGAAATAATAAAAGTGATTAAAAAGTTTCTAGGATTAGAAATCATGAAGGATTTAGGAATTGGGGAAAGTAAAAAAGAGTGTTTGCATAGAATAGGACGTACGTATAAGTACAAAAGTATATTGCATGGGACACTGTGCGCCTCCTGTTTTTCCATTTTTGAATTAAGGTGTTTTGATGTTAAGTAAGACGCAAACAGAGCTGTCATTTTAGCGTGCTTTTGAAAGATTTACTTAATGGAACACTTTCAAGAGCGTAGACCGCTGCTTTTAGTTCTTATCAGAAATGTGATTAAGACTAAATCCCTAACATGTTTTTTTTTTACTTGGTCTGTGGAGACCCTAAATAGGCCCTTAAAATGTACATAAAGGGTTGCTTTGTTTTTGACTTTATGTTAACGTTTCTGTATAAGTTTGTGTTCACAGTTGCGACACATAGAAGAGTACTATTACGCCTAGGGGCCTAGCAATCTTAGGAAACTACAGCCTCTCTTTCAGCAGTATGATCAAAGTGCAAAGCCAATCTTACTAAGGTACATATAGTATCTATTAGATAAAATGTCATATTAACATAGTCTTTGGTCTCATTTTATGCTCAATCAATAGAAATGTCTTTCCTCTCATAGAAATGAGCATGACGTTCAATGCATAGTATTTACCATATAATGACAAGATAAAATTATACATGGTGTAGACCAATAACCTCCCCCCCCCCAAAAAAAAAAATAAATAAATAAATAAATAAATAAATAAATATAATAAGATTAATTTTTTTAAAAAGGAAAAGAAATAACAGATCCTAAGTTACCCTTGTGATGCATTACCCAGGTGGTACCAACATTTGACCACTTTTTTCTCCCAGCTTTCTACGAACACAAATTGGTCGGGCCAGAAAGGCTATTTGCATTGTGGTCGTCCACCGGCGGAACCCTCATTTTCCGGCGTGTGACCCGGATGATGGGGTTACCGAGGCGTTCCCCCAGCCTCACCTCGGGCCACCGTAGGTCCTGCTCCACCTCAGACCCGTTTTATCGCCCAATTCAGGCGGCTCCCTAAAGCCTGTATTCCACAAACCGATTTTGATGCTGCCAAATTTGTATTTGATTTGTTCTGAAAACACTGAATGAAAATATACCTTTTGTATAAGTTTCATGGTGGAATTATCGTTTTTTTTCTAATGATTTATAATACTTAACCGTTGGTTCCCATGTCAATGATTAAAATGCGGGAAATTTGGTTATCTATTATTATCATCAATTATCATTGAAGACCATTCATCATCCAGCTTTGAAAGGATTATAAAAAACCTTTTCTAAAGATATATAGGGGGCCTACAACTGTTCTAACCATCGGAAAATTGGTGATTTCTTTCCATTATTATGCTAAAGACTTGCATGTCATATATCGCGTGAAAGAGAATTTAAAAACCTTTCTAATGATAACTGCAATAAGCCCATCCCACATTGGGTATATCCAAGGGTCGGACAAGGGTTGGACAAAATAGACGTATAAGTCATCCTTGTCACCTACAGTTGGGTTTACTGGAATGGATCAGAATTATGTTTTTCTATATCCCCAGGTACTGATAAAATGTTATGATTTCTTAAATTTTACCATTTGACAGATTTGCAGGTTTGCCAGCCAATCAAAATGCTGAATTTTAGGGAAAATAGGGTTGGACATTATAGGTTGGGCTGACAGGCTTTAACATTGGTTCCTATGGGAAAAAGGCCAACATATAAAGCTGCATTTTACAAATGTTAGGAGCAATTTGTAAACTAAACCACCATGGTTCATTTTGTTTTACACTTTTATCTTTGGGGATTAAATCAGAAAGAAATTGCTATGTAATTTCATGGTAAAATGTGATGTTGATGTATACTGGGATGGGCTTATTCTGACCGTCGGAAAGTTGGTAATTTCATTTACTACCTTATCGTGATGAAGGCCATGACTGTTACATATCATTTGAAAGGTAACTTAAAAACTTGTCTTATGATTTATGGCCTATAGCATGTCTATGACTAATTACTATTTCAAAGTGCAGTATGTGAATTTGGGAGTAAAATCAGCTAGTGGAATACAACTTTAGCGCAGCTCAGCGCGTATATCTGAATGAGGAATAGCTTCAGGGGAGAGAAACGACCAGCTTCCATTGGTTACACTGCCAATTGTGGGGGGTGTAAAAGGCTGAGGCTTTCTGTCAAATAACTTTACGGTGCTGGCGATACCTAGTTGTAAGGCAAAATCTAATAAGCTTCTTGCAGTCGCTGGACAAGCTAGGTGCAATCAGGATGGTGCTCCTATTCAACCATTCTGTAAAGCTGTCGTTGTAGAACGTCTACCGGGTGGTATAAGGTAAATCCCAAGACCCAGATTTTATTTGCAAGTAGCACAGCAATGCAGGGTAGACATATGGATGAGACCATAATGCATTGGCTATATTCAGACGTTCTATAGTCAACTTTTACCCCATGGGATATCCTCACATTCTGGGAGTAACTCAAAGCTCACCAAGGCAAACAGCAATGTGATGAGCACATTCTGTGACTTTATGTTTATGGTCAGTCTCTTACTTGCTTAGTTTCCACGTAACCGGCACTTTATTTCTGTAAATTTGAGACTCTCCAAAACAAAATATTATTATAACAATACAATTAAGTTGATACTTACCCAAACAGAATGTTATAACAATTTTATCTTTGATATTATGTGAAAGAATCTAACCAGAATGCTGTAATAACATCACACTGTAATGTCAAAATATTAGCTGGGTAGGAACTAGAGATGTTATTGGCTGCCATCAAAATAACGTAACAAAATCCAAAGTAGAAGTTAACAGAACGTTGATTGCTTACATGGACAGTGAAGCCTGCAGGTTAAGCGAATCACAGAAGCCACATTCCTGTAGACGTATGGTCACCGTGAGTGACCCTAATCTGCCTCGTCCCGACCCGTCCAACAGGCAATTAGGGGTTGCCAAGTTAATCTCCGAAAGGTTAGGCACAGTGTGAATACTACCTTGCCTGGAGCACTCCCCTCCCTTAAGCAACTCCCCTTAGCAATTTCCCTTAATATCTTGCCTTGAACAACTCCGCCTGAACAATTCACCCTGGGCAATCCATCCTGAGCAATTCATGCTGAGCAATTCATGCTGAACAATTCACTTTTGAGCAATTCACGCTGAGCAATCCACCCTGAGCGATTTATTTGAGCAATTAAAGGCTGTATTCCACATACCAAAAGTATCAGCTGCCTATACTGAGCATCCCCATGGAAACGTTCTTTATCTGCAGGCCGCACTTTCATCCTCTGATACTGCAAAATCAGCCATCGATAGTGCAAAATCGGCCACTGATAGCACAAAATCACCCACCGATAGTGCAAAATCGGCTGTCGAAATTGTAGTATCAGCAACCAGTGTAAAATTGGCAGGAAAAAATTACCAACATGTTGGTAAATATTATCGATGGGGCCGCTGAAGGCATAGCAGCTGCAAATCGGCAGCGCATTATCAGTATGTGGAATACGGCCTTATCCTGACTATTGTCATCCGAACAATTCACCCTAAAGGCCGTATTCCACATACCGAAAGTACGTGCTGCCGATACTGACTATCACCATGGAAACATTCCATACCAGCTGCCTGAACTTTCGGCATAATTTCGGCAGCCAAAATTGTGTAATCGGTGGCTGAAAGTGAGTTATCAGCGGCCAGACCAAATTCGGCAGGAAAAAATTACCAACATGTTGGTAAATTTTATCGGCAATGCTGCGGATAATACATCAGCGCTGGCGAAAGTACATTGGCGGATTATCAACGGTGCACTTTTGGTATGTGGAATACGGCCTTAAGCAATCCATACAAAGCAATAGACTCTGAGCAATGTTCTTTGAGCAATTCACCTGGAGGCGTTCACCTTGAGCAATCCGATCCACCTTGAGCAATGCACGCCGAGTAATTCACCCTGAAGTGACCATACTTAGTAAATTGGGCTAACGCAATTCCTATTATCAACTCATTGTGAGCAACTCACCAATAAACAACTAAACTGTGTCATGAACAACTCACCTTGAATCACCTCTCTCTAACCAACTCTGTGACCCTCTCAACCTTAGCAAATTGATATGAGCAATCAAATTAGTAAAACTCGCCCTGTGCCACTCACCTTGAACAATTTTACATGAGAAATACATCCCAAGCATCTTGCCCTTAGAAACCTCACCCACATGTTGCAACTCGCCTTAAATAAGCAAGCAACTCGGTATGAACAAATTACCCTTTATAATTCGCCTATAACACCTGCCTTGCATCCCTGACCCTGAAACGCCAGCCCTGAGCCTAGATATCTTCTCGAGCAACTTGGCCTGAGCAACTTTATCTGGAAAACTCACCCTAAACTTTCCCCCAGAAACTCGCTTGATTACCTCGCCCTTAAAAACCTGTTATGAAATATTCAACCTGAGAAACCCTACCTCGCATACGAGAAACTCTTAACAGCTCGTCCATAGGGATGCGGCACTGACAATCGAATCTGTGAATTTCGAGTGGGCGAGGTGACTTTATAATTAGCAATATTATTCATGATACCACCCAGGATCATTACTCAAATTAATTCTTTTGGCCAATATAGTACTTAGTCCCTTTCAGTATAGAATGGCGCTCTTATGATTATTTCTGAAATGTTGCTGAAGCTAATAGCTGGTTCCCGAGCATTAACACTTCATACTTCTCATTCCCTTTAAGATTAATGGATTAAAGTCTGTAACAACAAGTCAGGAGACCTTTTCTTGAATTCCCTTTATGTGTCTTAAATCCAACTAGGGCGACTGAACAATAAATTACCCTGCAGCAATTAACCTTACGTTTTACCACGTTGGTGTAGCCGTCGGAATTTGAAATAAAACCGTTGGCGGATTTCTATTAAGAAAGACATTGCAACGTCATAATTTCCGTGACTGCGAAAGGAGCATTTTTTGTCCGTGTCATTAAATCAAATTAGGTATCTGCATGTCAAACACTTCGCAACTAAAGTTCTCTCGCCTCAATTTCAGCGCATTAGGATGTCTTTGGTGGGGTGTTGAGAAGGGGGTACCAAAGTCCGACTGACATGACGCCTCCTCACCGCCTCGTCCTGTGCTACTCTCAGGCGGAGTCATCTTCCCAACGTCGTCACTAATCATCTTAGCTACGTCGTAACTAATCATACGTCGTCACTAATCACTACTCATGGCTTGGCGCAGGTCTTGGCAGTGGCGTCGGATTTCCCAATTTAACAACGAGCAATTGAGCTCTGGCGACTATCAGGTTTCTCTTCCAGCGCACATAACATTCACATTGCATGCACACAGTCGCTGTGTCACTGAGAGACTTTAATCAAAGTTTTATAATATGTAATCGCATGCCCAATATGATGTGCATGAGGCGCACGGTACCCTTGTGAAATGGGTGGTACAAGTCTTTTTTTTCTGAAAGGGTTCCTGAAGTTCGACCATCACCCGTGCTATACCAACAATGCATACTGTTTTTTTGCAACAATATGAAATATGTTCTTTGACTGGGTTACTTTAAGATACAATTATAAATGTGTACTTTGACTGAATTAAACCAAGATTAGAACTAAGTTTCTAAACTTTTGACTCAGATAATGAAACTTCTGACGGCTCTAGGCTTGTCATTTTGACAAATTTGAGTCATTACATCAGACACACTAGCATAAGTCAGTGCCAACCTCGAAGATTTAATCATTGTCTTTCTGACGAAGTCGGATAAGTAGACTTGGGACAAGCTTGGAAAAGTTCCTTTTTATCAGTACAGGAAAGCTGAGTGGATTAGTTGAATAAAGCTGACACATGAGATCCTTCCACGAAGCCTATCTTTTGGCACTAGTTTTTTTGGTGTGTTTTTTCCCGTATCACTGGGTTTTGGCTGTGGGAATGGGACGTGAGTCGAAAAGATAATTATGAAAACAAGCGATACTATGACTATTTGACAATTTCCAATGTTATTGGAAAGTGTCTATTATGACGATAGACAGAACACCTGCCCATTATATTACCGAACTCTTACCTTCATTCAAAAATCAATGAATTATGTACTTTCATTAATTAATGTTGCATTTTTCCTCGCGTACATTGGGTGATATAATATATATACATGATATTGGTAAACTAGCACTAGATGTGCAGACAATAAAGATAAGAACTTTCTCCATTATTTTCCCTCTTACCTTTGTCTGTATCAGTTGTATCATGAACTGCCCTGTAAACACATGTAAATATGAGCCTCCTATTACGTAGGGTGTTTTAAAAGGGACGCTACTTTCAGTTTCAGCTATTGCAGTAATATGTAATGTGATATGTTTTCCAACGAACATTCTTTGCAAGCCTTTATATATGCATTTCTGCAATACCTCAGTAAAACTAGCCATCTTTATTTCTGGTGCATATACGTCACTGTCGCCACCGCCGACCAATGCTTTGAAACTCCAGGTGAAAAACAAGTACTCAACATGTATATAAAGTGTGGTAACAATTCAGTTATCACAATGAAGAAAAGAAAATCGTTTCCGCTGAGCGACCCTGCCACGTTTACCTCGAGTCGAGATAACAGTAACTGATCCCATCTCCTTATGCTAAGAAGACATTGTATCAGGTTTCATTGAACTTCTCCTCTCCGATTGTTTCAGAAGCTTCCATTTTCCTTTCTGAAATTCTATAAGATTGTTCTAGGACGCATCAAGTTGAGTTTTTTTCCCTAACGGTGTTTTTTCCCTAAAGATTGTATTACATTTCACTTGGTGAGATTGAATCAGGTCTAGCGATCATTGTTACCCAACTTTGTTAACTTAACTAATAAGTTACTGAGTTGTGCAATACGTCTTTTATATGATCTAATTAAAGGTTAGTTTCTACTTAATTTTACTGACCTTAACCCGCATATTGATATCTAGAGCGCCTTATAAAAAATGCTGAAAAATTCCACCTTTGATGGAAAGTGTCCCCACTATCCCTTATAGAGTTTGGGACTTTTTATGTATTTGCTAATAAGACGTCTTTCTTAAATGCATTCCTGCGTAAAGCATTATTGTATTGCAATTTGGGTAAAGTTGAGCCAAAATGTCTTTGGATTGACTGGACGAGTGGGTGTAGTAAGGGGTAGGAGAGACGAATGTTCAGTTAAGGTAAGGTCAAGGTATGCATGTCCCCAGTGAACAATATACTTCCTGTTTAGGCCTTGGGGTTTTGTTACAACATAGTCATGAATATTCCTGATTTTGTGATGCTCCAAATCCCCACCCAACTACCGCGCATGCGTCCTGGGGCTACACCCAAGATGGAACCTGATTTAGGGTTACTGCATCACGAACCACCTCTCCCATGAGAGGGACACCCCCATAAGGTCTACATCCATCAAACCTAGAATCCTATCACATCATACCCAACTCCGATTCTGAGAACTGTCCCAAAATAGGCTAACCCTACTACGAAATGTACATAAGGCAGTGTGGGATATCCGCGGGCAGCCTAAGTCGATTTAACATGGTGAGATGGAAGGTTAACTCTATCAGGGCTGGCAGAAGGAGCTGGTGAAGTGACCGCTCTCCAGGCCGTGTCGGGTTATTAGTTGGTGTATGAGCGCTGGGCCTCCAGGGGCTGTGACCCTGTCCACCCCCTCCTCCATACGTCAACCCCTGCCATCCTCCAGGGGCTTTCCGGACTGACCCAAGGTCCTCCAAGGGGCAATACGTTGCGCAGATCCAGGACCTGAGGGGGCATGACAAAGCACAGGATACTCCAGTAGGTATACTACAGTGACGTACCCAAGCATGATTTCTAGGGTGTCCTGAATGACCCCAGGTTTAAAAAAGATTGGATTATAAGTACCCAAATATATAGAAGGTTTCATGATTACCGTTGAAACTCCCTCACATTTACATGGGCCCTATCAGATTCAACTCTCATAGATTTTGGACTGCATACAGTGCTGAATTGGCAAGTTAGGGATGAGATTGTAGATTGACGTATTCCGCGTATCATTCTATATATCTTATCGTTATCTAGAGATTGTATTTCTTTAAAGTAAGGGGTAGTATCAGATTTAAAATGGTGGGTGTTTACCTATATGACTCTGCTAATTTATGTATTTTAAAACTTCAAGCAATATTTTTAATTACAGCTTTCCCAATTAATCCAAATACCCTAACTTGCAATTACGTTTGGTATTATTTGACAGAAAAGCCGCAATACTTTTGGGTTAAAAAGCTATATCGATCCTTTGCGTACTATTTATGGGAAAAAGGGAACGTGCGTTGTGGTAAGCATCATGAATTAGGGTGATATGTTTACAAAATGGGATTTCTAAAAACAGGCATAGTCTGGAGTCAGCATGTGGTTCGAATCGTTAACATGCCTTTCTATAATGCGAGATATCTAGAGAATTATAGAGGATTCCGGTGTATCAATTGTTACATAGATGCATTGATTAATCGTACATGTATAGAGTTCCACTCTTCCTTACCTCCAAGCACCCCGTGGGTGTCCGGGTAAGAATAGGCCCTCAGTAGCCCCTGCTGATCGTAAAAGGCAACGATAGGGGGGACCCTGCACTGACCAAGTGGTTTTTGGGTTCAATTCCCGGTCAGTGCTTGGTTCACTAAGGGATGAGGTACAGTAAAAATGATCGCTGGGTTTTGATCCCCTGCTGTTTGCCCGCCCTGTCACCTTCATCTCATAGATTCGATCACCAAAGACGGAATTCGTCCAAACTGGTTTTCGCCTTGAAAATGACCCTGGCTGTCGGTACGGCGCAAAACACCCAACACTCACTCCTTATCTCCAAGCAGTGTTTACATATTTCTATAAAAAAAGGCTTGTCTTCTTGTGACGGAAAGGGGTCTTCGACTGATATTGTAGATCCTTTCGTTTCAGTTCGGTCTCTCGCCGGGTCTGGCCATTCTTGGTATGGGTTGCTGTTCTCAGAGTTGTTTGTTATGCACAAGGGTGGTCAGAACAGTGCATCATCATCGAAGGCAGCTAATGGATTCCAGTGATCTTAAGATAAAAGGGGGAGGGTCAGAGTATCCTTTGGCATCACGAGCCCATGGTTGCTCTAGTCTTCATGCAGACTCACTCCTGCTCTACTCGTGCCACAAGTAGGGAATCAGTCTTCAGGCTGTCACCAATAAAAGAAGGGTGGTAGTATACTGACTGGCCACTTAATATCTTGTTCCCCATGCCTGTCCATACAGTTATACTATCCCTTAAATACACGCCATTATCTTCATTCTTGTGTCCAATCAATTCCAACCCCAAACTATGGTACTTTCTGTCTTCTCGTTCTTCCTTCCCTGTTTTCTCTAATTATTCTAATTCATGAAGTGGTTCTGACTAAGGAAAGGAAGAGGTGTTGACATCTTGAGTACCATAAAGGGACTGTTTATTCTCATGCTTATCTCTGCTTTATATCACTACAACTCAGACCCCATTGGTCAGTTCAGATCACATGGTCTAGTTGACCCCAACAAAGGTCACTTCTGGTTACATATTACTCGGGAATTTAATTAAAACTTGTGCTTAATGAGCATCTTTTGTGCCAAACATGTTGCTTCTCATGCTCTACTGCACACTTTATTTCAAAAGCTGACAACCACACATATGTGGATGATCAATGTCGCACTTAAATGATTCTTTTTACTATAATTATGATTAATGCTCTAAAATTGTGCCATAGAATTACGAAGTGATATCAGATAAATCACATTCTCATTCTGTATATATGCCATATTGCAAGTCAAAGATCAGTTGTCAGTAAATGAATCGGTGGCAGGGCCTCTTCCATGTCATAGATTCGATCACCATCACTGCCCTTGATCCTGTCTCTTAAAAAAGGGTGTTAAACAATCAAACAAACAACCAAATGTGGGAGCTTCTTCTGATACCACTGCTTGATATTCCTGTATAAAATGTAATCCTTTGCGCATACCCAAAGTAGAATGCGTCTACATCCTAACAGTTATGCTTATAGTTGTGTCTTGGTAAAAGAGCCGTGCGAAATTGGGAATTCCAAGCGTGTAACAATAACAGTTTACATCATCCATCATTGCGAAGGGATAAGTTATTACTTTAGGACGTTTGGATACCCTAAATCCCCCTGAAATGGCCCCATATAGATCACTTACACACCCCAACCCCCAGAAGCCATTTTCTGCCTTTCCCATTGATTTGTGCCAAATATATTTATAACCCCGTGGGTATGTGCATGAGCTACACACCCAGTGGCTACCCCTTCCTCCAGAGTCCTCATGGGTTTGTTTACCCCCTCTTTGCATGAATAACGGACGCATGTTTCATCCAAGGGATAAGACCCTCAAAAGCCGCAAACTCTAAAACCTATGTTCCACTGGGCGATTTTGACAGCCGATGATTTGGTTATTTAGATTCGTAGAAGTCTGTCTAAACTTAACCAAATACATGTAGTTTAATTTCATTCAAATTTAAATTAGAAATAACTCCGACAAAATTAATATATGTATCTATCACATCATTTTAATATGCACACAAATGTCCCTTCGTGGAAGATTATCTTTGATGAATGTTGTTAAATAGATTACAAAATTGTAATAATATTGGAAATATGGCAAAAGACCATGCATCCTTCATATCATTTGGATGAGAATTATTGCTGATACATGTCATTTCTATGATTAACCCACATTCTCTTTGCTGATTTTCTAGTGAAATCGGTAGTGGAATCGGCTAGTGGATTACAGCCTTAACCTCAATCGGAGAAAGATTCATTCGGCAGGTCTACCGATGATCTGTAGTCGTCTCCACGACCTGGCCAATGATCTGTGATTCATTTCGAGTTGTGGGAAATGATCCCTGATCCTTGCCAAAGCCTATGGCTGAATGGGATCAATGGGTAAACACATCAACTGATCCGCGGCATGTCCAGTGCATAGCATGCAGAAAAACAACCCTTGTATATATGTGACACATATGTGGGATGTATTCTTGAGGGTTATGTGTTTTACTTTTTTCTTTTTTTTTCTTTTTTTTTTTTCTTTTTTTTTTCTTTTTTTTTTGGGGGGGGGGGAACAATTTTATTTTTCCCTGGTCGTGAATTCGGTTTCTCTTATATTCCTCCATAACTTAATCTACTACATCAAGAGTTGCATTTGTGGGGATAATCAATCTAGAGCTTTCAGGTTTTGTTTTTTGATGCAATCTAGCTCATGATGTCTCTTGGCATATATCGGATAAGTGGATAATGAAATTAATGACATGGGATGAGCGACATTATTACAAGACCGTAAAGATTTTATGAGGTATACAGATGCCATTTCAGTGCGCAACTGGAGCTGTTTTATATGATGATAACCTTTATTGGAATAGCCATTCAGGAGTAGGCGTCTTTTTATACCCTGCGGTTTCAAATTTAGTCACTTTTTCGGAAAGTGTCAATAAAATTGAAGAAACTATTTTAAACCCCTACAGTTTCTGATAGAATTACAGCCAAAGGGTTGTTGCCACAGTATATCAGATCACCTGATGCGACTCTAATTGCAGTAACATCGTATTGATATAAATTTTCCTGCCAAGAAAGTTTCTTTTAAATGAAATGTAAGGAGGTTCGAATCTCCCGCAAATAGATGCCACGCTATAATAAATCTGAGGATGCATTACGTTTTTTAGAATTCGACATTCCAGACCTTTTTATAGGGTGTTGAAGGATATGTGAATGAAAGTTTTTGAAGATACCATGGGACATTGTATGGTTTGATATCATTCAAGAGCGATTATTTGAATGTTACACACCATTTACCCTACTAATAAAAGGTCTTTTTTACATATTTTAGAATTACACCGTGTATGAGCTGTGTATGAGATTTATATTATAGAATTTTGTGAATAATAACAGATTTTCTTCTCAAAATCAGTTCCATAATGGTGTAAAAAAAGACGGGATGGTTTTTGTGATCCAGAACGATTTCTTACTCCAAGCTATGGCAGTGTCAATGGCATCGATTGGTCGATGCTGGAGAATTAAAACAGAATTACTTCTAATCTTTACCCAAGCCCCACCTGTTTAAATATTCCAATTAATATAATTTTGTCTTTATCTAATGATTGCGCCAGGGCCTGTGTGCCATGTCGAGATAGAAAATGGCATATCAAATCAAGTCATTGTACTGAACAAGAGACGATCCTTAAACTTTGTACCAACATAATTCATAGAATATCATAGAATTTGTTTATAATATTACAATATCATCTACATTATTATGGCAAATTGAATAGGAAGAGTTTATCTTTATTGGAAGTGTCTTTTGTCAAATTGTCTAATTCAACTGCTGAAAGTACCTGTCTTAATAGCAACAGTTTAGAACTCTCCCATTAAATATGTACACATTCTCTAACTCCTGGTCTAATAGGGACATTAATGCATATTTCCCAGAACTCTTGATCCCAAATCCCTATAATGAAAACACAAACAAGGATATGTAAATAACATCGACTGTAATTTATTTGAACCGGCTTCTTGCTGGCTGTAGATTGTCCCCCGCACGAAGGGCACATAATCATGTACACGAGATTATACATGTACACGAGTTCATCATACACATTGGTTCAAGGCCAAACCAGTCCCAATGGTTACATTCCAGAAAGGGCTGAGCCCTATTCCTATAGTATTATCTGTACAAATTGATTGCCTAGGGTCCGTTGGTTTATATACATTCCTTATCGTTAAAGGTGATAAGCCTTACGTTATCATTGATCTCTTGTGCATTAATTATTATCTCTTTTGGTGAAGAAAAAAGGTCTGTTCTTGTGTCCGTTTCGACTAATAATAATGACAAGGTAACGCTGATGAGTTGTACCAACAAAACAACAGTTGGTATTGGGGGGGGGGGGGGAGTAGAAATAATATTGGGTTTGGCTGGTATCAAATACATGTCACGGGGGCTAGCACTCCACCTCATGATTTCAAAAGCTGAAAGATAATCATAGTTTGAAAAAGTGCCGGATAGGTGTCAACTGTTTATGACAATCGTTTCAAAGCAACAATAATCAGTCTTAGATAGGCTCTAGGTGACGAAAGCTAGGTGGTTATAAATGTTTTGACCGTATGCCTTTTGAAGGCATGTGTAGTAAAAATTTCAACACGTCACATACCTCAAATGTAATACAGTAACATTTCTCCCAGTCGTCCTGGCTAGAATAGCCAAAACAATTTCTTACGATTTCAACAGCATTGTGAAAGGTACGCACAACTAATTAAGGGTCGCAGTTTTCGAACTGTCACAATATGAAATATGTAAGAAAGGCTTTTAGGAAAGCGCCCAGAATGACAGAATAATAACTGATGTTACTGTGACCAGAGGAGGGTTCTACATTGTACGAGAAATGTAATAACTGTGGACTTCTGGAACCTCTATTAACTTAAAAGCATTAACAGAAACAGTAATTAACTGCATCTACAGGCAATTTCACTAAGACTTTACAACAAACCACACAGGAATTCTGAAATGTTCCAACCTACAAGTAATCATTATTCTGAATAAATTATCAAATCACGGGTAGAAGTTGATGTTATACTTAATGTCAAGTTATTGAATAATCTCTTGATTCTTACCATAATATTAAAATATTGATTGCCGTCAAGCATTAATCATATATACGTTCTCAATGTGTGACTTATTCTAAAAATTCATTTTAATTTATTCATAATCAAAGATTATGGAGATCATTTAAGTTAGGTTATTTCATCAGACGGCCGCATAAACCTTTGGGCAATCGCCGACCCGCCTAAATGCATTTAGTAACTTACAGAGTACATAACAAGTATAAATATCTCATATCATATTCATCTCTATATTACAAATTAGAAAATGTATAATTATTTACATAAGAAAACAATAAAGTACGCTTTCCAAACAAGCTCCTAGGTCGCCTACCAACACACATTCACAGATCATAATTAAGTTACCAGTCCTCAGACTGATGGGAAATGTCAGAATTCTCCTCTCCTTTCATAGGAGTACAGAAACAGTAGAGCGTCTTCTGACTTTGCACGAGTGTAACTTGTAACCGAACACACTTCGTCCATACTTCTCAACAAAGTCTGAGCTGACTGGTCAATATTCTCACAGAGAAAACGGTGAACGAGGCCTCGGGGCCATTTTGTGCTGCTTCTCCTTCTAGAGTCTCTTGTCAGGAACCTTCACCATACATTCTCACTGAGGGGGAAAGTAACAGAAGAGTCTAAAACCTGTCCTTTTGAGTATAATAGTATTTGTAGATAGTGCAGAACAATGAAGATCCATAGCCACCAAAAAATGAGCGTTTTGTGTGGTTAATACAATTATGAGTGGATATTGCACGCCAGGGTTTGTGGGGGCAGCCGGTGCTGCCCGCCCGTCGGTTAGGTGGGCAGTTACTGCCCAACCTATCAGACGGGCGGGCAGCGGCTGCCCCACCTTCTGCCCACCCCTCGGTCGGCGTCCATCACAGGTTATGCGAGTTGACGTTGACACTGAAGACGAAAACCTACGTCATCACAAGTTTATCCTCCTCACCGCTAGGGGGCCACCTCTCCTTCTGCAGTTTGACACCAGGTGGCGCGTCCACCGCAGTGCGCGTCCCGTCCACCAGGTGGGGTAGTGACCGTTTAGGGGCGGGCTGGGGCAACCTGGGCCCTCCTACTGGACCCATTGACCCTAAATCAGCGTCCACCGACCCTAAACGGCGTCCACCGACCCTAAACGGCGTCCACCAACGTTAAATCAGCATCCACCGATCCTAAACGGCGTCCACCGACTCTAAATCAGCGTCCACCAACGTTAAATCAGCGTCCACCGACTCTAAATCAGCTTTCACCAACGTTAAATCAGCGTCCACCGATCCTAAACGGCATCCACCGACTCTAAATCAGCGTCCACCGACTCTAAATCAGCGTCTACCGATGTTAAATCGGCGTCCACCGACCCTAAAGCGGGGTCCACCAGACCTCAGTCGGCGCCCACCAGAGGGGTGGCGGTGGTTGTCTGACCAGTGGGTGGCCCTTCTCCATTGTCCAAGGAGGTGGTGGTGGTGGTGGCGGTGGTGGTAGCTGGGGCTGCAGGGCTGCTACTATCACAAGTCTGTGTTTTGGCGGTAGGGGCTGTGGTGTTGGTGGTTGTCGGGGAGGGCGGCAGGTCCCCGTTCGGGGCGGTGGTGGCCGGGGGCAGCGGGGAGGTCTCCGAGGGCTGGTCGCCGGGCGCCTGGCTGCCCGAAGACGGTGAGCTGCTCGGGGGTTCAGTACTTGTACTACCCGCACTGCTCACCCCTGAGCTACCCGCGTCCCCCTGAGGGTCCACAGCCGAGCTGCTCACCAAGCCCTCAGTCGACCCCTTCTCCTCGACCCCCGAAGACTTCGACCCGCGCCGCTTCTTCTTCTTGGAGGCCCTCCTCTTGATGGTGCCATCGTCAAAGTCATACAAGCCCGGCTCGCCCTCGGAGCTGTCCAGGTCGGCCAGCTTGAGTCGGTGTGAGTCGTTGACGAGCGTGGTGAGTCCGTCCGACAGCTTCAGCTTGTGCGTGTCGGTCAGGGTGGACTCCATGTCGTCCGTGTCGTAGTCGCTCTCGGTGTCCAACGTGATGTGGTTCAGCGCCAAGCTGGAGATGCTCTGCAGACGTTTGGCCATCTTTAACTGCATCACCTGCAATTATAGTGTACGTGTGTAAGTAAACAGTGTGCATAGGTAAGTAGCACAATGCATATATAATTATATGTAAGTAGCACTGTGCCTATAATTATCTAAGTAGCACTGTGCATGTAATTTATCATGAAAAAAGACACAATGCATATCATGTAAGTGGCACATTGTACGTAGCACTGTGCCAATTGTAAGTAGCACTGTGCACATGATATATCATGTAAACAGGCACAGTGCACATATGCAAGTACCACTATACACATATGCAAGTAGGCGCAGAGCACAGAAGTGCGTTATACAGTATACATTTTAAGTACCACAGTGCACATGGAGGCTCTCCCCTTTCTTCGAACTGCCTGCAACAACACTTTTTTTCCCTGAAAATTGTCAAGTGCAGTAAAACCGTTTTGTAATAATCATTGAAACTGACAGCTATCCAATGCCTCCAAGACACTACAGTAGTCATTTATTAAGTTTGAATTCATCCTATTTCAGTCTTGAGTATAGCGATATAGATTGTTTTTGTAATAGAACATCGTTAGTAATGCTTATATTGCAAATATGTTACTAGATGAAGAGTATAACATTTGCAAAACTTTTAAAGATAGTTGACAAAAAAAAGAGAGAATAGCTTAACCCTAAGTAAAACTATTAAAGAAAATGGAACCAACAAAAAAGTACCTTTAAATACATGTACCTGATATATTTACACATACTTATATCATCCTGGCTTTACGAATCAAAAAGAAAGAAAAAAACATTACAGCTTAATAGTAATTTAACACCAAGCGTCAGTAAGAAACTGCTATGTTCTTAAATCTAAATGTGCGGCGAAAAGGTATCCACGCCCGACCTAGCTATATGTGTGATGCTTAATGAAAAGCAACTTACATTAGTGGGAAAAATGTACTAGAATGTAATATGACAACTGTAAAAGGATATCAATGTACTAAAATATAATATGACAACTGTATAAGCAATGACGCATTGAAAGTGACGATTTACAAATCAAGCATTCAAGGATATGTGTGGGGACACGATCACAATCATATCCCTGTTCACTTAAAGAATAAGACTTCCTAGAGAAGCATATAAAGTTCTACTGCGAAATAATCGGGTAGAGGTAGTCATGTCATTGAGTTTGAACATGACAAACTAAACGGTTCTGTTCTATACTAGTAATTAGGCAGATATAAATAGACTGTGTTCCACGAGGACAGTAATATGAACGCAAAGATAAAAAGTTAACAAAATTCGCAAGACACATGTACACTGCTGATAGTTACCAACAAGTCGGTGACTGTCTGTAACATTTCTCAAGATCTTTGACTTACGGTTTTTAGAGTGCCAGAAATCCGAATTATTCTAGATCTTTGGCGATTTTTGTTTTCTACTCATTGCAAAAACAGCCACTTAGAGTATAAATCTTTATGCCAAATATCGTATAGTGGAATATGGCCGTACGTCCGTTACCATAGCATAGACGTGTAGAACACCCAATGAATTACCTGCGTGTAAACTAAATTCATAAACTATACCTTTCGATGGATTACCTACTTATAACCCTGTTACTTTGGTTTGATGGGCCTAACATGCAATGTTGTAATATAAACCCAATGATGAGTTATGCATATCGAAAATAAATTGTTAGCCCATAATACCAGGGAGGGGAAGATGGCAATGTACAACATTTGCCATCTGTAGTGAAGCAAGCTGAGATGTTTCCACCTAAATAAATACCCCTCAATCTGGTAAAAACACATGCAACTAACTACCCGCTACCCCAAAGCTGTTCCCACAACCTAGACGTATGCACACAAAGAAAATTCACAGGCTTATCTACAACAGAAAATTGCAACTCCCATGTTAATGTATTAAGTTAGAAGCATAAAAAGTCGGAGTGAAGGCATGAAGCAAAGCACAAAACAACCACCAAAGGAAAGGCAAGCTAAGCTCCAAAAACAACTTAGTGTGAGTGAGCACGACGGAAAAAGCATTATTCTAGAAAGGAAAGGTTGTTTATAAAAGGGTTATTTATAAGAAGGCATTTCAACAAAAATGATAGTTAAAAAAGGTGGAAACACTAGGCGCTACGTCTAAACCAACTTCAGAGGCCAAGTTCTTCTTCTTACCTCCTCCTGTAAATCGGCTATTCTATTCTCTAGTTCTTGGGTCTCCCCTTTCTCTTGTAACTGGCCAGCAGTTACTAACTCTTGGTTCTGAAAATTCAAACGTTATTGGTCAGGGTTTAGTCTAGTGAAAATTATACAGCACTCTTCTTCTCAAGGAAATGACGTAGCGCGCCCAGTATCAAAGGGAAAGCTACTGAATTGGCAAAACACGCGGATTCTTCTCTGCAAAAACAAGTCTCCGCGAAATGTGTCTACACTACCAAGAGGGTGACCACTCAAAATTACACCTTTAAAGTGTCTTTATCCCCTCAATCTCTCCAGCCCTACAGCCAAATTACTATCGAGCTTTTCATAATTTTATAACCAAAACAAAAGTCTCTTAGGCAAGGCATTTATACCTAATTTTGAG
The DNA here is from genome assembly GCA_936440205.1 of Lepidonotus clava. Classification (NCBI taxonomy): domain Eukaryota; kingdom Metazoa; phylum Annelida; class Polychaeta; order Phyllodocida; family Polynoidae; genus Lepidonotus; species Lepidonotus clava. Next base: position 31,575,493 of record OW387143.1, read on the forward strand.
GAAAAAAAGATTTTTTGCGGTAGTGATGGCCATCAAAGCCATGTCTGTCACTAGTGCTTTTCATAATTTGCTTAGACTTGAATGTGTACGAAATTCTAATTTGAGATTATGAAACTTTTGAACAGTTCTCAACATGTCTCGTGCAAAAAGAGCAAAATTATGCGGTTTTAGTATCAAGAAACCCAGATGCTGTTAAGACAAAATTCTCTGTTTTGATCAATTTTCCAAATCCCCTGTGATTTCTCTGGAAGGGAATTAATATTTTTGCTTGCTTTTCTTTTGTTGTGGTCACCCTGCAACTAATGAAATCTGACGAAGCGTCACAATGGTCCCCATGCCCCGGTGCTTGACAACGGTCACAAAAGGTGCGTGGGAAATGAAGAAGCCGTATTGGTAAAGCCGCATGGAAATCAGCCGCAATGACCAAAATGGCATAAAAACACAGCTTTGCAAAATCGCTCAAAACCTGAAAAGAGACACCATTGCTGGACTTTTAAGAGCAAAGGGCAAAAAAAGACATAACATTTAGCATCGACCTGCAGTACTGGAATGGGGAGGATTTGTGTAAAAAGCCTGAATTTTGTCATTCACATGTAGATTTTTTTTGTTATTTGTGATTTTGGCGATGTAAATATCGGCACCCAAGATTTCAACTATCAATTCTGTTACTTTCTATATAGTTTCCATCAGAATAAGTAAAGTATAAAGTCGAACATTTGTGTCGTAGATTTCAAGGAATACAATTTTGAAATTCTCGACTTATGTTATTTCAGCATCATTGTCTAAAAGATTCCATAATGCTGAGTCTGCAAAACTTATCATACATTCTGCAGCAAACGTTTTTATCCCTGTTTGATACTGTTACCCAAGGTCTATAATAGGCTGTAGTGTATTGGTGGGGGCGTCCCCAGTCCCAGCCTTAGAGTGGTGGGCGATAAGAGCCAGATACACGACGTTATCGGGATTCTGCATTCATATAGCCACCAGTCTCTGCTCGGGAGGTATAGATAAAAACACCTTATCACAGAATACTGATGAGAAACTGCATTGATTGCCGGCCCAGGCATTTAGCCCCACGTCATTAGATTTACAAGTTTATACCATAAAAGCACAGCACTGATTTAATAGGCAGATTTTAGTTCCCGATGGAAATACACTCAAACACTGTCACCAGCATAAAAAGCACACCAGTAATTGTATTAAACCAATGCCGCCCCGATGCATGATAAGTAATAATGCCTTTGATTATTAAATTTTGATGTGTAAGTTCGTTTACTGTTATGGCTCGACTGCCACATTTATGGATAATTTTTCTTGGGTTCCAACACTGAACACCACAGTACAAATACGTGTCTGTACAAGCAGCAGGGTAAAACGCGTTTTAATTGGGTTAATCGGGGGGTGGGGGCGGGCCCCGCCTGGCTGCTGGCTGAAAGGCGAGAACGGGCTTGGAATCAGGTGCGGCAATATAGCCAAACATTAACCACTCTACCAAACACCAACCCCAGGGGCCTTGCTGATTTTTTTTTTTTTTTTTTTTTCCAAATTCCTTTTTTCATTTTTTTTTCTTCTCTCTCTTTTTTTAAAGAGGGGCTGGGCTGTGCAGTATTTCAGTCTAACTTTGTTAACACCGGGATTATGTTGGCTATAGCGTTAGAAAATACCACTATAACTATTTGAAAAAGAAAAAAAAGAAATTACCTCTATCTCCAGTTCGGCGATGCGTTGCCGCATCTCGGCGATCATCTGAGAGTGCTCGGCGTCTTTGATCCGAGACATCATAATGTCCTCCTTACGCTGCAAAAACACCCACAAAAGGCAAAGATTAAAAAGGCGCCATTAAGGCAATGAAATGCCGCAGCCAACGACGGCCAGTTGACCGCTGAGGCGATTCTCAAGTTTTCTGAAGGTGTTTTTGTGGTTTGTTTTATTGGTTGAAGGAGATTGATTAAAGAAAGAAGTGCCTCTAGTGCCGCCTGGAGGTTGGGGTGGTCTTGGGCCTGGAGGCATGTGTTGAGATTAGGACCTCCCCCGGGGTGCGACTCATCTTCACAAGTTTAATAAAAAATAATACCCTTATCCCTAACACTCGTAGAAAACAAAAAAAACACATCAGAGAGATTACTGAGGAACTTTCCGTATTATCTCGGATTTTTATGATTATTGCGAACGGCAAAACCGTTTACTTTGTACCTGAAATTCATCAGTGAGATTGTTTTGTTTGTGAAATTATCTGGTTAATTAAATGATAAGTGATATCAATTGTTCTTACTTTGGAGTCTTGGTCGCTCTCTTTCCTCTCTAACTCCTTCAGTTTGTTTTGCAGCTCCTTCTCCCGGTCCGCTGCGTCCTCTAACTTCTCCCCCAGCTTGGACCGCTCGTCGTCCATACGTTTGATTTGCCGGTTACAAATTTGATTCTGTTGGAGAAAAAAAAACAGAAAATATATTATGACGCTGAATACTTGATTAAGTAGAGGTACCTGTAGGTATAGATGAACCTGCGGACTTGGCCAAAAACCAACTAATTTTCACATAGCCTGTAATCTTCTGTAATCTATCACAAAGGGAAAGTTCTATTATTGAGGTAAGATTAACAAGAGTATGACATTATGATGTGTTTGATTTAGCGCCTTGATTTTCCCTACGATGCCCACAAGCATTCCTTATACTTATAGACAATATCCATGAATTCATTCGATATACAGCATTAATAAAGAAAATATGAAATATTTTCCTTTTTTCTAGAAGCACTTATGGGGAAAAATCCTCTTTGGAAAGAGTCCTGACTTGAAATCTGGACTTCAATGGCGAGAATGTAAACAAATATTCTCATGGGCATTTGAGAGATGTAGGAAAATCCATTTGTACAATCCGAAATCCCTAGAAAGTAGCAAACCCTTTTAAGAAATCCGGTAAGAGCATCCCAACGTTCCAAGTCTTATTTCTCAGCCTAAATCTCCTATTGTTAAGTTAAGTGTAGTAAACTTTATGAATGAATAAAGTTAATGGCGACTGAGTTGGAGAGACAACTCAGAATTCAGTAACAGAGACGTGGTTTGTTTAGTGTTCTCTAAGGCAAAGTGGGAAAATATCCTTTAAATGTCAATCTCATTTACTAAGAGATACGTCTCTCAATACACTACTTCTCCATGACGGGATCTCAGCTGAGAGATGACAAAAAGAGCCCATACAAAAACAAGGTTTTCTGAGAGTGTGGCAGAAATGTAACTATACCCTGGTGACTGCAGGATTCTGTTAGAACACATTTTACCCCATCACATTTCAAAAAAATGCGACAGTGCAAAATACAAATCCCTCCCCGGAATAAAATCTCAGGGAATGTGTTTGAGATGCGTGGTTGCAGGGTTGTTGTTTGTGCCTATTCGAAGGTTGTCTGGAACTAGATGATCCACTGTATATCGGGTCTCAGATATCCCTCCCCCCTAAGGATCACCGGCGCAGCCCCTGGAGGCACTTTGTAGTGAACCCTTAAGCCTGTATTCCACTGGGCGATTTTGACTGCCGGTAAATTGTCAATTTATGTCTTTTCTCCAATGCCATGGCAAAAGACCATGCATGCCACATACACTTTGAAAAGGAATTTAGAGCCCATTCCAATTATATATTAAAGTGTTTCTCTGATTGACCCCTATTTCCACTGCCGATTTATGAAACGAGGGGTAAAATGGGCTAGTGGAATACAGGCTTAAAGCTCTTGGAGTTCCTCAGACTTTCTGGAACGCCATGTTATGGGTTCTACTTCCTGAACATTCTCTTAACACTTTATCCTACAACTCACGTAACGAAATCAAAAATGGTAAACATCTTTTGTTGTGTATTTTTTTATAATTCCTTATCAGCATTCATATCGTTAAGTGGGCAAATTATTTGTGAGTGGTTATAATTTCTGGATTGCAAGAATTTGCGATAACATTTTCCATGATGTGATTTGCTCTTTTCTTTTCTCATTGTCAGATGAAATGGGAAGGCTTTGCTGACCTGGAACCCATCCTCCAACCCCAATCCGTCCCCTGAGCCCCACTTCTTCCCCTGGAGTCTCAACCTTTCTGACCCCAAGCCCTCCTGAGCCTTGGCCTCTTCCAGGGCTTCTCCTGAGCTGCCTTTCTCCTCCTGATCCTCGAGCCCCCTCCCCCTCCCCCTCACCCCTTCCTCATCGCTCCCATCTGCCTTAAGAATCACCCAGGGATGAAAGTCAGGATCGATGAGAAAATCAAAATTGCCAATAACGTTTCAAAATTTCTTTCTTTCTGGGACTTTTGCAGATTGAATAAAACAATTACTTAGTCAGCAGAATATGATTCGTGTTTCAATAGTTCAGGGCCCTTTTTCCACCCTTTGGCTGCCGGTTAGCTACCACAACACAGACGCCCTCTGTGTGATGCCCTTTAGGCCCCCATTTGGCCCCCAACAATGGAGCAAGATGACCACATTATATATCATTGAAATTAAATCTGAACTGCGAGGAAAATCTGAGAACCTCTATCCCTGGATGAAAATCTGAGAACTTACATGCCTGGATTCTTTCTACCCACTGCCCCCACTTTTCCTGCTGTCTTTGCTTTCCGTATGAATCAATCGGTTGACTACCCCTGCTTTGATGTCTGCCCCTGTTTGCCGCTACATCAATACAATGTCGTTAGATCTTCTGTTCCGACTCTCCTCCCTGACTCTGCTCTGCTAACTGCCTCAAACTGTACTGCTGTCCCATCTCAGTCCACTTCACGTGCAATTAACGCCCAACTGCCCACCCTGCCCCTCTTCTGCCCTCTGTGGCCACTCTGCCCTTACTCAGACCCATCCCTTTGTCGTTTTAAATCTGCTATTCATTACTGCCCCTACAATGCCCTTGCTGCCCCAACTCTACCCACTGTCCTTCATGTTTCTATTCACTATATATGGTCCTACTGCTCCCATTCCAGCCATTGCTCTAGTTCTACAGCCCCATACCCACTAGGCGATTTGGGCCTCAGCGGTAATATTTTCCCTGATTGCCCGTCAGTATGCTATATTAAACTGAACAAGTTTGATAAAAACCGCCAGGCGAATCGTCGGGCGATTTTCCTGGCGATTCAGATCAAACATTCATATTTCAATAAAGCATACTGATGGGCGATCAGAGGAAAATACGATCGCTGAAACTCAAATCGCCTAGTGGGTATGGGGCTTATGCACTGCCCACACTCTGCCCAATGGCCATGCTGCTCATATATACATAATACTCTGCACAATGCCCCCACTACCCACCTGTGTCTCCAGCTCCATGACCTTCTGCTTCATCTCCTTGAGGTCGGCGAGGGCCTCCGCCTCCCGTAGCCGTACGGCCATCAGGTCGTCGGCCAGTTGCTGCTCCCTCTTCTTGTTGGGCTTCTGGGTGCCGTCCTCTGCTAGCTGGGTCGCCTTCTCCATGTGTTTCTGGGGCGCGGAAAGGGTTCAGTTAGATTGTGGTTCATCATTTCAGCAATTTTATGACACTGTATTCTGATTATGGCGTTTGATTATTTATTTGATAGGTCATGTTTTGTTTATATAATTTTCAGCTATATCAAGACAAACTCGCATTCTTGGTTTGTGTAAAGTACTGATTACCTAATTCATAGGAGTGAGAACAAGGGCGAGAAAGGTGGTTTAACAGACACCATAGGGTAATTGAACCCAGGCCCTCTCCACGGTAGTCCCAGTAGCTATTTACGGTTTGAAAACGGATTGTTGTAGTTTGTTTCTTCTGTCTTTAGTTTAAATCTTGTATCTAGTATATATCAGTGGCTGGTTTACTGCTATCATTTTATTGCCTGTTTACACTACAATATGACTGTTTTACTTTGCGTTAGCGACATGATGATCGTTTTACTTTGTCTGTACATTAAAGTATACTTCATTTTTATATATTCGTATGCACGATGATATATGGATATCGTTTATGTTTTACCTTTACCATTTCTCACAATCGTTTTACTTTCCCTATGCATATACAGACTTAATCATATTATATGTAATCCTGTCATATGATTCGTAATATATGGATTAAATCTGGTGAGAAATCTTTGTGCAAATATTTTTTTTCTAAAAGGTACAATAGATGAGACGTTTCACCGTCATAATAATAGGAGAGCGCACCAGAATAAATTATGTGCACGAAATGCATTGTAAAATACTGATCTTGACCACCCCATCCTGGATGGAAATTCTATTTTTTTAACCTCCCTTGTCTTGTTATTTTAATCATGCATGTTTTGAGTCTGTTCCAAACTTCCTGCTTCGACACTTCATTCCTGTTATCATCTTAAACCAAAAATGTGGCATCCTTTGAAACAGACAATTTCGTCTCCAAAAACATTCCTGTGTTTAACCATGAAATTACTGAAGGCGGAGACATTTCTACCAGGATTGAGTTTTGACCAAATAACCCAGGCCAGATGAACACGGACACATCCGATCCTCGGGCAAATTGAGGTTTTCCCGGAGACCTCCTTAAAACCGCCAATTACACTGAGGGGCTTAACTTAAGTCGGTTAAAAAGACAACTCCTGACAGGGGTGGTGTTTTAGCCAGGTGAGTAGGTGTGTCACATGAGCAACGTCCTGACGTGAAATGAACTTTGTGTGTATGTGCAACAGGCAAGATTCATCTCATAAGGTATGTTTAGTCAAAGATGCCTCGAAATATGCTTGCAAAAGTTGTGATTGAGTATTCAAATAGGAATATTGAATTTAGAATAAAAGGGTTGACGAATCAACAGATTGCTGGACTAATCAAAATTGTCACAGATTCGCCAAAATGGCGCGCTTTAAAACGGGCTATTTGCCTTGTTTGGTTGATCCAAATATCATGAATTCGCCAATTTGGCGAACTTAAAGAGGGGCTTTACACAATATTTTGCTACTTCAAATTGTATTTGCCAATTTGCCGAGCAAATAATGGAGCTTTGTACGATAATTGGTTAATGAATATGGAATGTGGATTTTAAGTAAGGGATTTCTTTTCATGCTTGGCTAATCTAAGTGTCAAGATTTCGCCATTCTGGCGAAAGTTAGAAGGGGTTTAGGCGACCTACCTGCCAGTGCTTGTCGAGGTCGGTGACCCGCTGGCGCAGCTCCTTCATGGAGAGGTTGGCCTCGGCCTCCCGTAACTTGGCGGCGATCAGCTCCTCCTGCAGCTGCTGGATCTCTGTGCTCGGCTCCTTCTGTAACTGGCGGTTTGTCTGAAACGTAAAGGAAATGACGTGGTTGATTGATTGGTTGGTTGGTTGGTTATTGGGGTTTTACACTGTATCGACATATATGGTCATATCATGGTAAGAACAATTCTGTCTGTTTGATGATCGCATCTATGAAATGATCGTATCTACAAGAGGGTAGAGAGGCCCCTACACTTTTACTGAGGCAAGTGTTCTTTAATGTGCAGGGTCCCATAGGCAGGACCCTACACACAACAGCCGGTGGCCCTCTAGGAGCCTTTGATAACCCAGTTGTTGCCACTGGGACACATGTAGAGCAGCCAGCCCACCCCAGCCCAGGATTGAACCCGGGCCGCCCACACAACATGCGGACACGCTAACCACTACACCACCCCACACGCCTCATGGTTGATTGCATTGTAGGTTGTCGGGGTTTAGTGTCCTACCAACATCTATCAGTGTTCCCACCCCAATTTCAAGATCAATTTCCCTGTCCAATGGTAGATTTTACATGTTGTGGTTTCAATGGTTTTTATACGTTTTGAAAGAGTGCAGTTTTGCAAAACGTCGTTAAAGATGCATGGAGTTTCGGGGTGGAGAGGGGGTTGAAATTTTATTCTTTGAAGAGAGCAATCTCCTGAATCCTAAGAATCAGAGAATCCAGAAACTGGGCAAACAGAATTCCTTGTGTTTTAGTCATTACTCAAATTCCAAGCTGAAGCTTTCATTTGATGATTATTGTGTAATTCCCTCGCCTTTCATTGCCTTTGGCCACCATTTGACCGCAGCTGTTTTGTTACCTTAATACCCAAAGAAAAAAAATCTGAATTCAGACAAAATTCTGAAAACTTACATGCTTGTGGTGGAAAGCGATGTCAAAATCCTGTATAAATCACTCTTTTTTTGTGGGGAAATTACTCTGAAATATGTTTGATTATGTATTTTATCACAAAATGTGGACACGCATCTTTCGTTATACGATTTTTGTTTTTCTTACGATAAGGGAATTATATTGTTAAGAAGCTTTTTTAACATTCCAAGTTATCTTTTGTTTCTGTTCCAGTTTTACTTTTACTTTTAGTTCAAGTCGCACATCAAAGTCCTCTTTCTAAGTGGAGAAATGTCGCTTTGTCTGGATCAAAAGTTCAGAAATCTTCAAAATGACTTTCAATCTTTAGTAAAGAAATTCTGAAACAAAACCTCTTAACAGATATTAAAGACTTTCAAGCTAGTCCTTTGTCATTTTCAACTAAAAGTTACAAGTCAAGATCTGAAGGTCGCTGGACCGGCTTTCAGTCGATGCAAACAAATATTGTTATATCCGTAAAGGAAGGCATATTTTTTTTATAAATCAGATAAATGTGTGTAGCACATCGTTTGAATTCCTTCTTACCATAAGAATGCAAGGAAGAGAAATTCATTGAGCATATTCAAATCGAACTTCTGCAAATCCGCTTTTATCAAACATGCCCAGTAACAGCACCCTTATAATCTTTTGATCGAAATTTAAACAGAAAATGTATTAAACCCTCATAGACTATAAGCGTATTATATAAAATTTCTTTGAGTATTGTGTACATGTAGGTTAAAGCAAATACAATTTAGAAAAGCCTGAGTAAAATCAATTCCTTTAATTACAAACCGGCCTCTTTAATGTGCTGTCAGTAGGTGTCCCTAACCAAAGATGCCAATCCTCAAACATGACAAAATAAGGAACGCAGTGAAACCACATTTCTGGTTTATAGCAAGAGAATAGCTAATGCTCTGTCGACTAAACATAAGTATATCAATCATATATGTACATGTAAATAAACACGTTTTTGTTATATGAAATGACATACAAAATCATTTTCTTCTGAAAATTAGGGACTAGGGGTTGATTTTAAAGCAAACTATATGAGAATCCGTACGTAGACAGAGAAATGGCATTTCTGCCTAATGCAGTACTCACATTTTCCAGTTCGCGGATCTTGTCGTTGAGTTGCCGCATGGTGGCGCTGGCCTCCTCCTCCCGCTGCCGTACCTCTGACAACTCCTTCTGCAGCTCGTCGATACGGCGCGACTCCTGGGTGGCCGATGACGTGACCACACTCTCCTGGAGGATAATAATTCAGAGATTAAGTATTCATCTTTAGATTCATGTGTTAAGCCCCACGCACACTAGGACATTTTGGACCTCGGCGATTGTATTTTTCTCTGATCGCCTTCAGTATGTTGTATTGAAATTTGTATATTTTATCTGAATTGTGGACAAAGTTGCCGGACAATTCTACCAGCGATTTTTTTTCAAACATTCAAACATATTCATTTCAATGCACCTTACTGACTGGTGTCAAGAGACAAATACAATTGCCTTTATTTTTGACACTAATTATTGCGTATTGAAATATTTGGAGCGAATGATTATCATCTTACGTTTTTTGGGGAATTGTTGTGTTTTTGGCAAATGGGATTAACTGAGATTCAACCGACTGGCGAAAGTACCAACTCCTTCTTGTGAAGTAATGTATTTCAGAATGTAAAGGTTGTTCACCCGCCCCTTATAAGTAGTATATTCAGACTGTAAAGTGTGCTACACTGTTCCTTGTAAGTCATGTATTTAGGTAGCAAAGTACGCTCCCCATTCTTTGTAAGTAGTATATTCAGAGTGCAATTGTAAAGCACAACTGCGGTCTGTTGCGAGTCACCTTCAGCTCCCCTGCCTCTAGCCACTCACGACCTGCGACCTAGACCCCAAAGCCCCTGTGTTATCCCCTATATAAGTAGTTAACTCAGAGTGTGTAGCGTGTTCACCCACCCACAGTAGGTTATATTATATTCAGATTATGAAAATGCCATGGGATTAGCTAACAGAACAAATCCAGAAAGCCATAACGAAAGTTAAATTCAAAAAATTGATTTGACACACGGAAAGATCCTGTATGCTGAACATTCTCACCTGCCTTATGAAATATATATTTTGATTCTGATTCTTCTGTTTGCAATTGATCTTATTTCAACTCATCATTAACCCATATAACCTCATCCTAACAAAAACCTCATTTCTCATTATTATCTCATAAGGACAGCTGGAAGAACATAAACCCAATGTGTGTGTGAAGTTGTTGAGATTTAAAAAAAAAAAAAAAAAAAAAAAAAAAAAACTCACCCGCTCCTTGTGATCAGTAAACTCCTGCTGCAGACGGGAGAGCTGCTCGTTGGTGGCGGCATCATGTTGACGTAGCGTGGCCAACTCCCGACGTAAGACGAAGATCTCCTCCTCCTTCTGGGCCCGGATCACCTGGTCCTGGATGAGGCGGTCGGCCAACGTCGCCGTCTCCTGAAACACACGCAGGGTCACGGGGCGTTAGTACGGCCATCCGCTTGTGGGGCACTGTGAGCTGTTTGAGCAACTCTACTGTGGTAAGGGTTGGAATGCATATGGATGAATTAGACGTTAATGGCCTTGAGGGTAAATTGAGACATAATACTTAGATGACAACGAGATTAAAATGCATGTTTTTGATTAAAATAAAAAGAAATTTAAAAATTTAAAAACTTTAAAGAAAAATTATTTATATATAGGCCCCTACATAATGAATATGTTTCGGATCTCTCCAAAACTTCGTTATGAATGATCCCAAATTTAATTAAGTCTGTCGAATACAGGATGTTACAAATGGGCCATCGACAGGGGGATAATAGATCTCTGCCTTTAGGCAATAAGAGTAGGTTAACGTTGACACAGTGGCGCCACCTAGTATTATTAATGAAACTCTGTCTGGGCAATAACATTCGATATCTGATGCACTGATCCATGGAATGGAAACAAAATGTCAAGTAATCTGAATCTTGTTTTTGGTAATATTCACCAATGCAGAACATTTTGAAAGTTTGATAGCATTCTTTACAAAGAGCACAGTTTGGCAGGTAAGTCTATATCGAGGTGGTAGTTGATGTTTCTAGCTCGGAGCACAGGTGACAAATTGACACTGTCAATGTCCACACCCAACATGCTGAAAAACGACGATGAGCCTGAGACAAAACAAGACTGGGCATGGCGCTCAGAGGGAGAGTCTACATACAAAGAGAGTTCGGGGTGGTTGGAAGAAAACAAGAAATAGTTGCTAGCACTAAGAAACCATGCATGTTAAATACCACATGCGAATTGGCAGTCTGACGCTAAAGAAATTTGATGCAGACGTTTCACGATGGACGTACTTTGCACAAAACTAGACTATTCCTAGTAAACAACGAGTGAAAATATCTTAGAATTCGAAAGAGGAAACCAATTGTGCCTTCCGATGTTTGTTTTATTCAATAAAAGTCGTATAGCTCTGTAGAGATTCTTTTTTGTGAATTGTGCGTTATAAACTTGCAATTAGAATAACTTATGATAAAACCATCCCATAATCCAATAAGTCGTAAATGTCAATGAGTGATAAAATGATCTCTTTTGGAGAGACCAATATAGGATGGAAATTTTGTAATAATTAAAAGGAAAAAAGATGTAGAGAACTATGGAGAGTTGCTGAGTGGAGTAAGTGAGTAAAACCCTATATCCACTAGGCAATTAAAATCGAGTCGGCCGACTGATCTGAGCATAAATTAGCCGAATCTACCCATACAAAAATCGGTCGATTTTAGCACCGATATAGTTATATAAAAAATGTATGTTTCAATACTGCATACTGATTGGTGATTTGTTTCGGTGAATAAATCGGTCCATTTTTACTGGTATAATCGGCCGTTTTTAGCGCCGATCTGTCGGCCGACTTGGTCAGAATCGCCTAGTGGGTATGGGGCTTTAGGAGTGACTGAATCTCTACAGACGGCCGGCATCGGGCCCGATGAGCTACTCAGAGCTACTCAGGAGGACTCTACGTGTCTACAGACCGTGTGTAACCATGACTACCGACCTGGGCGCACTTCCAAACGTACGAGTAATGTAAAAATGGAGATTGGGGAATAAAGTGATACTCTTAATAAATTGAAAAATCTTAATAGGCTGGTAAAAGATCCAAAAGATATGAATGGGAATTAGAAATACAACTTGAGTTTTGTAACAGAGTCCACTGGCGGATCCAGTATTTTGAAAAATGGGGGGACGCTTTGGGAAAACAATTTCCTTAACGGATCTTTGGCCAAATATTACATTAAAAGAGAAATGTTGTTTTTTTGTTTTTGTTTTTTGTTTTGTTGGTTTTTTTTGTTTTTTTTTTCAGAAAAAGAGAGGGGCGCGCGCCCTTGCGCCTCCCCTCTGGATCCGCCCATGGGGCCTTGCCACTAGTCGAATCATTATTCTATGGATGGGTCTTGTTCCTGAGAGTAGTAAGGGACTTTAACGCTAGGGGGAAGCACCTGCGATCCTTGGTAGTAAAACTTTGCACAGTGGCGCTCCCTCATGGAGGTTTTACTAACTAAACTGTATGCAGCCTCACATTTTCCACCTTTTCTGGGTGAATGCACTTTTTTCACAAGTCTGCGCTGTAAACGTCAAAGATACCATTTTCCCGAATACTTTTTAGCCTGGGACCATTAAAAAACAATATCCCAACAATTTGGTTCTGGCCCATTACGCTAGTAGGGCGCCACTCTATTGAAAAAGGTCTATTAGGGGGACTGTGCCAGACTGTTACGTGACCTAAACGTTTTGTTACGTGCCCTAAACGTTTTGTTACCGGGTAGCAGGCTCACTCTATTCTACTAACTGTAAATTTAAAAGTGGGATTAGACTAACTATCCTGACTAAAGTAGTTACATCATGCTTACATTACATTTAACGTCTACGTAAAAATTTACTCAAATCCTGCTTATAGCTTCCAGTAGTTTAATGTGAAACCTAAGCAAAAATTAGGAAAATGGAAATCAGTTTCTATGTAGGTTTTACATGCTTAGATTTAACTGACCTATAGATACCTTAACTGGCGGTTATTTTATTATTTGCTGATTTACAAGGCGAAAGATTATGGAAAGAGTAGTTTTGTTTCTACTTACCTTTTCTAAGTTGTCAATTCGTTGCCTCAGCAATCGATTTTCTGTGCGTAACCTCTGCAACAACAACAAAAATCTGGTTAGTAAAGTTGATCAAATTTAGCGAAAATATCTTTCATTGTATCGGTAATATAAAGTATAAATTAAATGCCCAAATCCTGGATATTGAATCCTGAATATTAACTGACAAAAAATCTAAGATTCCTATTATAGGGATTTATGGAAAGCAAATTCGGGCAAAAACCGGTAACTGGTCGCTAATTTTGGGTTTCTTTTTTAGGAAGGTCCGTGTATCAAAGAAACTATGTCGAGTCTGCGGGAAACTATTCACAATACATATGTATACCTTGGTTCAGGGTACAATTACACTTTGGTATGTACCAAACAATAAGGAATTGGCACAGAGACTGCCCGAACTCATGGCCGCATCAGTCATAGGTATGAGAAGGATACAGGTGGTTCCACATGTTATGTATCAATATAAATCAGGAAAAATATCTAGAATTTGAACTCGGCGACATTTACTACGACGGTCCCATATCACCATCCTCCTGAATGGACAACCCTCTTTATATATATAACATCACATGGACACATACAAAAGACATCTATCAAATGTATCCCTTAAGGCCTTACATCCCCCTTATAAGCCACTCTTTATTTTAGCTATTCAATAGAAGCCGCATAAGATTTACTAAATATCAATGTTCATCAACACTTGGTATCTTGCAAGATTTTAATTAAAACCCACAATAAATATAGTCGAGATAAATTATGATGACGACATCGATGTGTTCTTTTTGAGAAGAAGAAGCACCACACTATTAATATAGAGTTGGAAGGAGTATCAGGCCATCATTATAGACATAGAAATATCATACCATTATTATAGAAACAGAAACGTTTACTTTTCTGACCCTTAATCATGGGCCTCTACATTATGACAGTATACCCATAGCACACACCCATTCTTCCATGCGGGCCCCTACCTGTTATACAGAATTAACTCGATTGACCTGCATTTATTTACCCAGGTAAAGTAGGATTGGGGGCAGTAACTTTTCCGGAAGAGTTCTCGGTGAATCATTTACCTCAGTCACGACCCTTCTCCACATAGCAGGATCTTATAAAGATATCTGATGTCTATGAACACGCCTACACGCTATTTTGCAAGATCTAAAAGCCCTTTTAAAGCTGACAACAACAATCAACTTTATCGTGTGAAGCTGGTTTGGTCATTCAATACCTTTATTTTGGCTCTAAACATGATATATGGTAGAATAATAACAACAATATGTCACCCAGCTGTCACTGGATGAAACCTTAAGTGGGTTCCTGTCACCTGAAAGTGGTCAAAGATTATGACAGAGTCAGTCTGTCACTCCCATTGCCTGTCACTGGTACATCATATTTGATAGGAGTTCCCCCTCTGCCTGTCAGTAGTCTATCACAGCTGATAGTCTTCCTCTCCCTGTGACTAGTTAGTTAAAACTAACAGTACTGAGTAGGCTCCAACTGCCTGTCATTGTCAGTGTTTTACAACAGCTGACAGTATTCTTCCTCAGCCTATCACTGGTCTGTTAAAACTAACAGTAAACTCCCTCTACCTATCAGTGGTTCATGATCATACACGTCACCCATAACAGATGACAGTATGCCTACCCTGGTTGTCATAGGTCTTTCAATGCTGACAGTAGCTTCTCATCGATTGAAACCTTAATAATATGTAGTCTGTCATACAAGAGGGAATCTTCACACAGTATGGGTTCCTCTTACTTCCCTGTCCCCTATATGACAATACTGCGCAGGAACAAACACCAATAGTTTGTTACACTTGACAGCTAAGCCTCCCTATCTGTCAGTGTTCTGTCACACCTATGATAGGTGTATGAACACCACAGGCGTCCAGGCCTAAAGCCTACAGGTGAGAGGGGTGGTACAACTCCAGGTACTACACCTGTCCGGACCCTACCTGTCCAGGCTGATCCTTGACCCCCCCCCCCATCCCACTTGACCCCCTGGAGCTCGTCTTACCTGACCCCCCGCGTACACAAAGTTCCTCTCCGACATGGCCATGGGGTGGGGGCCGGCTGGGCGTCCGCCGTGGAGGAGGCATCAGGTGGTGGAGGTGATGATGTTTGTGTTATTGTCGTAGACTGTCCCACCTTGTGTTGTATCGGCGTGTACTGCAGTGGTGGTGGTGGTGGTGGTGTGGTGGTGGTGGCCGGCGAGGCATGACAGAATGCACCACCACTCCCCACTCTCCCACCCACCTGGTGACCTGGTCGTTACGGTCCGCTGCTCCCCCTTCCCCTCCTCACCTGTCTATCTAGTCCTTTTATGACCTACCCACCCTTCACATATTAGTTTGATCACCTCGCGGACTTGGACGTAACTACAGTCTACTGCCTCACCTGCCCCAGTTCTGGAGGCCCCCCCACTCTGCAACGAGCCCGCCCTGCGCGTCAGAAGAGAGAGATACTGCCCTAAAGAGGGCGGGGATGTGGCAGAGTGGGCTGCCTCCATCATCATCACAGTGTGTGGTCACCTCTGTGTAATGTACAAATAAAGGGGCCTTTGCGTAAGTATCCGTCTGTGAAAGTGAGGTTTATTCGATTACATGCCTGTTTGTGTAGGAAACTCATTATTTATTTCCCTGTCCACAACTGTGGCTAAAACGAAAACATACCTGGGTAAGGGAATTTATTGAGATACATTAGACCAAAAAAGAGAAAATCACATTTTTTTATAAGGAACTCCTGTGAATAGTTCAAGCATTAGTCAGCCAGCTTTGGACAATCTTTTGTACCCATGTCTCAAACAATATGATAGCTTACTAGTCAAACAACGGATATGCATTTGCAATAATATAACTGTTGTAATTGCTTAAAATGCTATACCAAATTCAAACACTATTTTTCGGGCAGTCACAGAAGGACCGACAGCCCCTTGTCGACATACTGTAAGCAGAATGATAGCGATACATTAGATGCCTATGGTGAACTTAAATCTTAATTCAAAGGGGAGAAGCTGGAGAGATACATAATATATGCGCCCAGCATAAATGAGATAGGGGCCTACAAACCAGGCCTTCATCAAGTTTACGCGTTGTACTGCTAAGGTCGTAATGTGCTCCACCTGGAGAAGGACCTGCAGTTTTGTTATGCGACGCGCCGGGCAAATCAATGCTAAGTAGCCACAGGCCCCTTGATGGCTAAGCTGCGATGTCGCCTTTCTATTTTCGCAAACCACTATGTAGGTTATTGCAAGGCATCCAATTACTTTTCTATTTCCATGATGACTTGAGATAGTTTCATGCACGCCTCTCGGTTATTTTGGGGAGGGAAAGAGTGTTATGTAACTCCGACGGCCCTTGGCTTTGTGGATCACCAGGGCCTGTCATCCAGATCTAAAATATGCGGCATGAAGTTGTGGTAATGCAATAAAAGTAGATATTACTACTAAAACATGAAAATGCCTGCCTGTTGCAGAGGTTTTTTTTCAATTTGTACCCAAGGCTGGACAATGCATTCAAACCATATTGTGATGTACGGCGTCTGAAACAAAATCACAAAAGGTCTTTCACTTTACTCAGAGACCTTTAATTAAGAGAAACTGATCTCACCTTCTTTGTCCATATGTAATCTGAGCCCCAAGGGCAGATTTGATCAAAACCAGTGCACCATGACCATGCAGACAATAAACATTTCGTTTGCAGGTATTTTGAGAATCTGGAAATAGGCCTATTCTGCAAAGAATTGTGACCTGAGGTCTAATGGTCAACCCAAATTAACTATAGTACTACTACCAGCACCCAGGTGGCGCATCAGTCAACAATAACAGGCAGAACCCTGAGTGTCCATTCTTTCCTATTTAAACTCTTTTCTGTATTTTTGTGCACGGCTGACCATTGTATTGGTCTAAAAGGTGGGTTTAAAATGCCCCCGGTATGTTGTTTTACACTGGCTCTGTTCGGTCTACCTATATGGCTGGCCCCTTGTCCTAGCTCCCAGTCCCTAAAGCTGGCCCCAGGCGGACCCTTTCTTAGGCAGTCAGTGCCCATGTCCTCCTGTTAACGGTCAATATACCTGCTGCAGGCTAACAGTGCCTACCGTAGGCCCAGTTAACGGTCAGTGTACCAGCTCCGGGCTATCTGCTATGAGAACCGGCCACAGGTGTCGGTCCAGTAGCGATCAGGCACCACTCAGTTAGTCACTAACAGGCATTGGAGAGATCAATCGACATTCACCCATTGGTGACCTAAAAATCTCAAAATGATTTTGGAATTTTCACAGATTTTTTCTATACCTTTAACACTGGCTCTGCTGACTGGCTTTAATTATGAATGAACGGCTTTGAATAATTAGGGCTAGCCAAAAGTATGAACTGTGGCTAGGATAAATTCAACCAGATATATCTATTTCTGAACGGCTAGGATATCCTATGTTTCTAATGAGGCGTCTTGGGGAAAAAACTGAAGAGGAAGATCAGCTTTGCCACAGTTATGTGCATGATAATAAAACAGGTCGAATTATTATTCCAAAAATATTTCATAGTTCACAGGACATTCCATATGTTAAATTATAATCAACTGCAATAACATCCTAAGGGAACTAAAAGTATAAAACTATTTCTCAGAAGGAATGCAATTTGTTCTCGTTTGAGACCTGGGCCTTCCCTTCTACGATCAACATTAGTTTTTGAATGTGCGGTAGCAGTGCCCTATATCAATCTCGGTCCTCGATAAAAGTCACGAATTGAATTTGACTCGGAACAAATATAGCTCTCAGGAAGAGTCGACGGGGGTGTTTGTGTTAACATACATACATGTGCACTCGCTACTCCGAGGCTGTGGGGGTGGGTGACAGTTCCTCGGAATGGTGGTGGGAGGGGCATGGAGCCAAAGCAGGGAACAGTGTTATATGTTTCACACGATTCACTATGGCCCTTTTTCTAACCAAGGTGCCACTTAAAAAGTGAACTTTTTGTAACAGGCGACCCAGAACCCTTCCACTGCGTGATAACTATGGATATAATAGAAACAGAGGCTGTTGATAAGGGTCAGTGGGGATAGTGCTTTGATCGCAAAGTACTTATACATGATTATGAATTTGACTTCGTGCCAAAAACAGGGTAAATTCAAAAGATCCTTTCACGAATAATCACTGTATTGTTTAAAAGGCCAACATTAATGTATTCTAATCGGTACATCTACATTATATTTTTACCTCTCTGTTTGGTAATTAGTAAGAGTTTAACTATTTAAATATACATTAAATTGGTTTCGTTCATTTGCAAATATATTATACAAGGGTTCGTTTATTTGTTGCTCTCTATATATACCCTTAGTTACTGCCAAGGTCATAGCAAGGGCACGTAGGAAATGGAATGGTGATCGAATTAGTGAGACGATATACAGTCAGATCCTGCATGCGCAGTGCCCTTGCATATTTTACCAAACAAAGGGGGTCCTTCTACTCCCAAGTTTCAAAGCCAACACAGAATGCAACTTTGTAATCAATTGGCCCATTAATCAAGCAACTCCTAACGGACAAACATTTTGTGATTCGGCCGATAAGAATAAAAGAAATAAACCACTGACGGATGGTGTTTCCTTCGTTTCAATAGGTATGGGCAGAGAGAGTAAAGTTCAATTTAGTCTCCATGGTATGGGTCACAGTACAAAAAATATGAGTCAACTGGGGCGCCACCTCTCTGCGAAGTCTTGAACTATGCCCATCAACAAAATGTCGTCTGCCAAAACAGACAGAGTGACCTCATTGTGGCTGACCAAACCAGGTCAATGTTAGGACATGTCTAATGTTTTGCTGTTAGCTCTTCGTTTAACTAAGATACAAATACATGTACGATATTTCTCTAGTTGGGCCATGTATATCAATAATTGAATATCCCTAATATATATATGTGCCTTCAGGCTTCCCCAAAGGAGTTACAATAGATACTTTATTTTCATAGTTTAAAGGTTTCATGAACTCTGGCGAGATACACATCTGATGTAGCATGTCCATATTAATGTAAGCATACTCTGTAAGCCTACAGGCACTGCATGCATAAACTGTATTTTGCCATACTGATACATAGGCCTACAAATTGAAAAGGCGGGCTCACCTGATGTGACATGACCGGTTGAGTGGGTCTATCCCAGCCATGAGGCCCTCACTCACTCACTCAGTCTCCGCTCCAGGCTCTAATCTGTGCACTTTATTTTTAAACGTGTCCTTTTTCAGCCAGCCTCCCCATCCCCTCCTTACCCCCTCACTTCATCCCACCCCGACCCAAACACGGAGCCCCCTAGTGGCAGCCGCGCGAAGCTCCATGTCAGTGGGTGGGGCCTGGTTCTCATTTCTCTCGGCAGAGGGCGCGGCGGTGGTGGCGTGACGCTGGTGTTGGGCGTGGCTGAGTTGGGCATACAGACTTAGTGGGACGAGGTCAGGGCCCAGCCTGACCCCTACCTCCTGTGTTTACACTCGCCGATTTTTGTCGGGCCGATTTTTGTCGGATTGGGTCTGAGTCACGTTCAGGCCGTGTCGACACAAGGCAAGGCGCCCACTTGGCCACTTGGCCCCGCGGAAAAAGTCAAAACACCCCCAGGAAAAAGTGCAAATATGATTAATTCTGCACTGGTGCCTATGTTTGAACAGGCCAAATGCCTATAAAGGACGTCGTGAAGGAATGCATTATAATCAAAATGGTTGCTTTAAAGTTAATAATTCCGTTTCTTTATCAAATTCACACTTAATATTCAAGTATTGAAGATCCTTTATATCAGATGACAAGTGAGCTAAGAGTCTGATAAAAACCAAGCTTTCAAATTTATATGTGTGTTGTGCAAAAATTTAATAATGTAGAAATATGATTCATACCCAAAAATCAATTCCTATTAGGACATATTCTGCACTGGTGCCTATGTTTGAACAGGCCAAATGCCTATAAAGGACGTCGTGAAGGAATGCATTATAATCAAAATGGTTGCTTTAAAGTTAATAATTCCGTTTCTTTATCAAATTCACACTTAATATTCAAGTATTGAAGATCCTTTATATCAGATGACAAGTGAGCTAAGAGTCTGATAAAAACCAAGCTTTCAAATTTATATGTGTGTTGTGCAAAAATTTAATAATGTAGAAATATGATTCATACCCAAAAATCAATTCCTATTAGGACATATTGTTTGGAGGGCAAATTATTGACCACGAATTTCATACCTGGATAGTCAGCTGCATATATATAGAATCGACCTGCCATTGTAAGCATCAATGTAATACATACGGGTTCTATTCTAGTTACTGTTTGGGACTCCATCTAGACTAAGTAGCTGTCCTTATCACTTGGCCTTGGCCTCTATATGCCTATTACAACGTTGGCCCTGTTTACACTTACGGACACAGTGTGTAAGCCCAAATAAACTTTCTTTACAGACATAATGATTACTATCTCAATAATGTATCAAGCAAACATTCCAAAAACTGTAAACCTTCACGGTTTAATGAGCCAACCATAAGCGTAATTATATTGCACAAAAAACCTGAATGAACAACCGCTTGAATTCTATAGTTATTAGAATACAACAGGTATAGTCCTCGGAGTGACAAATCTTTTTTCTCTCTAGATCTGATTCTTTTTTTCTTTTTTTTTTCACGAAATAACCAAGAATTTAAATTTTCCTGTTCCCATAAACAGAATTATACTAAAACTACACTTACCAATACTCAATGCTTTACAACCTCCACACCTACATCCACAACCTACAAGCCAGTAGGAGATCACCCAAATAGGAACTTTGGTATTACCAATACATAGCCAAAGAAAATATCATGATGAAAAAATATCAAGAATATTTCAAAATTCCCTGAGTGTCAGCGTATAGGAATATTTATTGTTGCCATTTTTCTGCTGTCCCTGTGCAATGATTTCTCTTTGATTAAAAAATAATCAAAACGTTGATATAAAGCTAAGGCGAAGTCCTAGGGTAAAGTACCCTTAGCAGTGATCACTCCACATAAACATGGCGTTAGACGTCAGGCCTGTAGCCCACAGACGTCTGTTTAGAGTGTGGGAGGGTCCCAAAATACGCCGAGGTATGAGAGGGTATTAAGTCTTCTTATTTACACACTTGAGTATGGCGTCTAGAGTTTCAATACAGACCTGTGGGAATCTTTAAATCCGTTGTACTATATTTTCTTACTTAATTTTAGACCTCCTTGTTGACTTTACAGCGCATTCGCTGATTCTTACCTGTACTATTATAAGTAGTCCTTGATATATTGACAATTAAGTCCTTAGTCTTAATAGATTGTAATATTGCACGATACAGGAACTTCAAATATCAGAATAGAAAAAAAACTCGACGTCTACCTTCTACGTCCTTTTCCATATACATTTACACGACGTATTTAGATTCGGTATATTTCAATATGGAAATCGCATAGCTTGAGATCTTTCAACACGTGGGGACAAGAGTCATCAATCAATTTGAGTGACACAACCAGCACCACGACGTCTGCAGGCTGATATTTAATTGGAAAACCGAACTGCTTACCAGTGTGTGCATGTCAATATTAATATCATTTGTAACTACATATATGATGATTCTACATAATCACTAATGATAGATAAAACAGCGTGGGACAGCAGGATAAAGAGTATAACACGAAAAGGAAGACAGACCTAAGTGATATTTAGGCCTATAAGTTACATTCAAAGCGTACATTGTATTTAAGTAACAAAATGTCACTAATCTGAACGTTGTGGAGATTACTCACCAATAATATTCCATCTTCTCCGTCAGAAAACGCACCAATTTTGCCCACATAAATGATAAACCATAATTTTGTGTCCTATGCAAAATGCGTTACACAAAAGTAGCCTACATTACTAAAATACTCTTTTTTTCACACTCATGTGCCAAGGTAGCTTGTAGACGTTAAAGATATATACGAAGTATCAAATCAAAGTAATTAACAACCAATATTAATTAACACAAAAGTGACTCTGCATTGCGAAGACAATGTCGCACTATTACAAGGAAAATTTAGTGGATTTTTTTTATAGTTAAGAATCTAATTTGAAAATCGAACCGACATTTTTAGACCATTGAAGGTGTCCTTCAGGTTAATATTTCAGCAAATTTATTATACTAACTAAAAATAAATCAACTTGACGTTAACTAAAATATGCGGAAAGTATGTTTAATTTGCCCGCCCCGTGCTCTTGGTCGACTCCACCCAAGGACGCCATTCTCTGCTCACAATCCGGCCGTGATTTTGTGTAATCCCAACATGGCTGGCGGCTATTTTTTGGTGTTAATACCTGAACGAGCGTAGGGGACCCCGCCCACCACAGTCCTATTTACTCAGCCTTACGTGAGTTTCGGGGTAGACTTGCCAAAAGGCTTGGGGATTTGCCATGATACTTTATGTACTGGTCCGAAGAGCAGCAAGCTTGGAAAGCAGCCTTGGTATATGGGTAAAAATAATGTCATTTAATATCAAATTTTCAGATTTTGTGAGTTCTGTATACAATTACATGCACGACCTGGAGGACGTGTTTAATTTGGGAAATTCGAAACGACTAAGTATTTATATATTTGATAATGTGTATACATGTATATATCTAACGATTCGATGCTTTCCTTGGGGAAAAAAAGTTCGTTCACCTCTAAAGTTTCAATTCATACCCCCCCCCCCTCCCCCCCCCCCGCTCACTGTCCCCTGTTGGCCTGCCCCGTATATTTCCACATTGTGATGAGAGACAATCCTAGTTTGCAAAACAATTGTATTTGTAGCAGACATCAATTATTTCCTGCTATTAAAATCCTCTATAAGGTACTCTGTTTCAATATAATTCTTACGTTTCTGTTAGACATGAGTCGACGCCACGTCTACACTTGTGGAGGCAGTGGAGTTTGGAATGACTGAGACTCAACAAGTGAATCGCCGAGTGGGTTGGGCGTGTTCGGCAACCCTACCCCCGACAAGTACACAGTAACCTTGGCCCTAACGCCCTCATTATCCTTAACCTTATACGGGAGTGGACCCAACACAGTCTGGGCGGAATAGGGATGGGGGCAGCCCAGACGGATCTGACCGCAAATTGTTTCACAACAAGAGCTATGAGACCGCCCATTATTATTTTGAATATATGAACTTAGATTTAATTACTTTAAAGTTTGCTAATTGCCCACTGTGTACTGCCATAGACGTAATAATTATATAGCATTATAATTTACTGGACTGTTACTTTATACTTTTACTCCCTAATTTGTTAATACATATTTGTTTATCCCATAATATTATGTCGTTGCTGATCAGTTGGATGTTTAATTATTCATAGACGCTGTACATTACGAGAGTGTACATGATCAATTGAAATGAATCATGCATTCCGAAATACTGAAGTTAATGCAATCAACTATCACCCCAGCACTTATGCAAGAAAAGCTGTGAATGTAATCAAACACGTTGCGTTTTGGCGAACACGCCCCTTTCTGTCAGCTTTAGGGGCGTGTGTGGCAATGTCACTTTGTCAGGCAGGGAGGGCACTATAATTATATACGCCTATACATGCAATCTTTATATACATATATAAATGTATACCTACATTTTTATGAAACTTTCCCTAAAATATACATAGCGATTCATACACACATAATAGATCTATTTATAAACACAAAATTATGTGCGCTACTATGCATACCTATACATAATGTGAACATGGGCGTATGCATGTACGCATTTATAATATATTCCTTTATATATCTAATAAACATATTTGTATATATATATATTATATATATATATATATATTTATTTATATATATATATAAGTTTATACGCACATTTGTTTATCTATGTAAAGTATAGTGTGTTTATCTATATAAGGTAAATATAACTACAATTGGGGGCCCCCTCTCGTTTCTATTCCCTAACCCATCGCCGCGCTACAAAAATCAGCCAACCGTGTCGGGAGGATCCAAGCTTACTATCCCCGTTTGGATCTGCTGGATCCACCGCGCGCCGCTCACTCCTACCTTTCTGAATGCATACACACAAACCAAACAGAGCCCCCCTCCCCCCTTCTCCCACACACACACATACAACAAGCACACCACCACTACTACTACCACTTCCACTACGAGTCGACCGACACGACCCCTACCTCCTCCTCCCCTCTACACCATTGAAACACTACCTGAGAGGGGCCCAAGTCGTGACGGCCTCCAGACCGTGTGTCCAGGCCCAGGAGAGCAGTAGCCACCCACAGGAGGAGGTGTAAGGTGCGGGAGGAGAGAGGGGAGACGCTACAGGTGTGTCGGGCACAGGGTGGTGTTGGTATAGGAAGGAGGAGTAAGCGAACCGTGACCAAATAAGGGTCGTCAGTGGTGATGGGGACGGCGGCCGGTAAGGACGGTCGGACGTCAGAGCCGGGCCTTCTGACGTCCCACCACCACTAGTACTATACACTCACACCTCCAGCAACCTGTGTCCTCCACCTCCTCCTCCTCCAGGGGAGAGGCTCAGTACTCAGCTGACCAGCCCTGACTCACGGCCACCCAGCCACTGGAGGAGAGTAACCCCATCACGCCCTGGAGGAGCGACTACTACAAGGGGTTGGTGGGTTGGTTGGCATCCGTCACGTTCACACTGGATCCCATCTCTGACCATAGAACGCCCATGTTTGACTGACCCTGATAGACCGGCGGGTAAAAAGCTGGGTAAACTGTAGGGGTGACTTAACTAACCCCATAGCGAGTTGGCTGGGGTACCCAGGGACATTTCACACTTCTCTACCTCCGGCGGGTTACAAGGAGTTCAACCCTGGGCCTGTTCGGACTAACTACATCAGATATGGGCGTATGTCAAGGGACTAACTGTAACGGCCATTCATGAAAAGACATCCACACCCAGTTCAAGGCGGACCCCCTCGCCATTTGGACTAAGAAGCTGTGAAAAGGTTTCTTTACAGCGTGTTTTTCCTCCACAGGACCCCTTGGTAAAACTGGGCCAAACAAGCTGAGATGTGAAGCTGATGTTCATTACGGTCTCCCCTCCAGTGATATATCATGTGTACAGGGCGGCTGCCATCGGGAACCTTCTGATACGTCGGTGAAACACAAGTGAACACCTCCTGCTATAAACACTCCCATGTGGTGGGCATAGGCGGCCAATATATACCGATGAGTCTCTACATAGACAGAACAATCAGGTACACTTTGAGTACCCGGAGGTGGGGTGGTGAGGGTTGGGGCTGGGTGTAGCCCCCCTGGAGTAGGTATAGGTACAACAGGAGGGGGCCTGGAGGAGGGAGGGGCGCGGCCTGCTGCCTGCTGCCGCTACCTCCGTACTGGAGGAGGTGGAGTGTTATTGTATGGTCTGGAGAGGCCCCCCTCGCCTGGAATGTGGCGGCCACACCTACTACTACAACTGCGTTGACTGGAGCAGCCCGCAGGAGGAGGTCTAGGGTTCCCCTCTCCATACCCTTATACCGCCCTGGTCATCATACTATCCGGTATACACAGTGTTTCCTCCACGTGGGGGCGGTGGACACGCCCCCCTCTCCCGACACGGTCCGCTGCACCTGACCGTCACGCCTGGAGGACCAGCCCACCGGGAAGAAAGTAATGTTGGGCACGGAACGACCTTTGGGATTGTAGTGAACTGAGGACGGTGTTACTAGAGGGAAACTAAAGACAGAGAAGTTTTAATACGTCAGGATATGATTTATACTACTTTTTAAAGTCGGCTCTGTATACCTCCACAAAAAACGACACGGTAAAAGGACAAGCTTTCCTAGGAAGTAAAATCTGACAACATAATTATTATTTTTATGACTATCTCCAAATAACTATTTATCAACTTATGATATCATTCATAAAGGCACAACCAACAGGAGGACTATTTAAAAACTTCCTGGAAAACTGAGAAAACAGTGTGAGAATTAATGAGATATGCGGAGAACTGACAATAATAGTTGTCCATTTGCTGGGCGTGTTTAAGTGACGGCACACCTCGCCGGGGTAAAAAGGTATTGACTCTAGACAACTCGGCTTGGTCGTTGACGGCCATCGCCCGATGTATGACGTCACAGGCCGCCGGCAACCAGCTACCTCCGCCCGTGTCATCTCCCCATCAGACTTCGCTGGTACCCTGAGGAATGGCACCTGGATCCAGGACCCGGCATGGACAGGTGTGATGCTCTGGAGGAAGGGACCTCCAGGGGATGTTTTTGGGGATGTTTTAGTAGATGCGTCTGTGGGTAAGGGGCCCCTCCCACTCCAGGGTGTTTTGATTTACTGTTAGGTGTCCCAGGGTCCTGCACCTCCTCCTGCAGCTACTGCTCCTGCTCCTGCTGAGATGACCCACCTGTAAAGGACTACGCCATACGCCTTTTCACCTGGAGGAGTACTTCTACCTGTGGGCTGGGGTGGTTCACCCTGACCACTCAAATGACCACTGACATGGGCACCTGCCTAGCGTTGATGGCGCCCAAAACGCGCGCCGCTGCCGACCTTGTGGGTGCGTCCGAAGGTCGCGTGGACCCCCTGCATCGCCAGCGTCCGCAGGGCCTAACTGACCTGTGTCACCTGCACCGGGACAGCCTGGTGGGACTGACCGTCCCCGACCCGCTGACCAGTGGTCAGTCTCTGTCAGGGGACAGTGTGAGCAGCTCCGAGCAGGACGGGGTCAGTGACGGGGATGCGGTAACGTCGGCCGAGTCGTTGGTCAACGATGAGGCGAGCAGCTCACTGAGTGACCAGTGCCGGACAGCGGCCAAAGTGGGATCCCAGAGGTCGTTATCGAGGTACAAGGCGGTTCTAGAGGAGTTCGACGCCGCTGATAAAACTCAAACTGACATTGGGGAGACACAGAAGGGGGAGCGTGCAATGCGCAGGAGTGGGAGTACGACTGATAAGAAGACTGAGCCACAATATAAGCTGAATGACAAACGTGCGTCGAGTTGTAAAACAAGTGACCGGACAGCTGATAAAATCATGTCTTCATGCTGCAGTAAATCCTCCCCTGATAAGACTGCTCGATGTAGCAGTAAGTCAGGTAAAACTGACCACAAGTCATCAGCTAGTGGTAGTAAGGGGCGGCCAGTGTGTCAGCGCGACCTCCACGACTTGGTGAACGCGCCCTACAAAGAGGGTCGTACCCTGCTGCACAGCGCAGCCCACCAGGGCGACCTCAAGATGGTCAGTCATCTGCTGCAATGTGGGGCTAAAGTGAATGCTCGGGACACCATGAGGCGCACACCACTACATGAGGTTGCCGAGATGGGGTATGTGTCGGTGGCCAAGCTGTTGTTGGAGAACGGGGCAAAGGTGAATGCACAAAACAAGTGGAAGTGCACACCTCTGCACCAAGCTGTGGCCTGGAAGCAGGCCAAGATGGTGCAGTTATTGCTACAGTATAATGCTAAGGCCACGGGTGGAACACTACTACAGGACGTCATCAGTATGGACCCGAAGGAGGACGTCATTATCAAGCTCATCCAGCGTGGGGCGGATGTTAACGCTACGGATATGACAGGTCAGACGCCCATGCATACAGCCGTTAAGTATGGACGACTACATATCGTCTGGCTACTCATGAAGAATGGCGCTGACATCAATAAAGTGTCTCGAGGTATGACTGACCGTTACCATGCAGACGCCCTGACCAACGCCCGCCACCAGTTGCTGCCCATGGGCATGGCTCACCTGCTGCAAGACGGCTGGTCGCCACTGAGGATGGCCCAGAAGTACAAGCACTTCGACCTCGTCGTCTGGCTCATCAACTGCGGGGCAAATATAGTGGTCTGCGACAGCACAGGCCGATTTCCGCACCACAAGGCCACCACGCAGCGCAACTGCCCATCCCTGCACCATGTGCTCGCCCACCCCAACTGCCCCATTGACATAAGGGATATCGATGATAAAACAGCTATTAGACTTAACTTTGAGGCGCACGCTAAAAGCATGGTGGATTCGAACCCGCAGTGCGGCTGCTGCAGCAACCAGCCCAACCACACTGCGGGTCCTTCGTGTGACGAGTACGCCAACACGAGCATCTTACTGCTCCAACATGGGGCGGACGTGTCCGACCTGTACATCCACGACTACGACCTGCTGTGCCACCTGTGCAGCAGTATGTTCACCTACGACCTACGCCTCCTCCAGGCCGTCCTCCTGTCGGGTAACGACCTCCACGAGCTGCTCAGTTCGGCCGCGTCATGTCTGAGAGGCCTGCAACGACAAGAGCGACTCGACATGTTCGAGTGGCTCGACTACTTCGTCAACTCTCCCCGCTCCCTACGCGACCAGTGCAGACTGCGGGTACGTACGCTGCTACGGCGACGGCGGCGGGGCCGGTCAATCTGGACGGCCATTACTGCCCTGCCGCTGCCCCACGCCCTCATGGACTTCCTGCTCCTCCAGGACCTTCAAGGGGCGCGTCTCACCCGCCATTTCTCCCCCTGTCGGCCCCCGTCTGGAGCCTTCCTTCCCGACCCCCTCCCACCTTCCCCATGTGGCCACTCACATAGACCTGCGCCACTACAACAAACGGTGTAATAATAATAACAAGTAGTGATAAAAAAAACATTTTAACCTACCCCACAAGGGGTTTAAAATCTATGCATGTGTCAAAGACGAGCTGTGTAACGTTATTATTAATAGCGGGGCTGAAAGTCTGCAGTGAATATAATTCTATGCACGTATACCGATTCTAAAATCTATAAAGATTTTATAAAGTATTAAAATGTGATACCATTTAGTGGCTTATCTACGTAGAACAGACTTGTGCCTTTAGTACGTTTCAACCAGGCTGGACCCAGGAAACTGAAGGAACTGAAACAAAAAGCTTCTGTTTCCATACCACACAAATGGGTCCGTTTACCTAATGTAATTATATGAACCTTGGATCCCGACCAACACTTTTATACACATAATTATACACAAACACGGACGACCCACCTCCTCAACCCAACACCATGTTTTTGGTTCTCTGATCCCATCCATTGGTCTACTCTCACGTTACAGTGTAAGGTATAAAAACCGTGGAGGAGGAGGGGCCGGCAGCATTGTTCTGGGCTGGGCTCTGACTTGTGTGACCTGTAGGTTTGTGATATAGAGCCGTATCCCGAGGCGGCCGACCTAGATGTGGGACAGGAGAGGGCCCCGCCCATCCCGTCAGCTTCCATAGCAGGCCGCAGGACCCACCTACCCATCATCACTGCACATCACTCTGCCGCCTCGACCACCTCAGCTGCAGAGTCACACTATCATGGATTATTTTGTCGACGCAGGGGTAGTTTCGTTGCAGAATGTACCGCACATTACCCATGGTTTATCTCAGATGGATAACTCAGTGTTATTATATATATGAACTGACGACTACGTATATGTAGGACATGTCTGTGTATAATACATATCGACAGCCGCATGCATCATATGGCTGTGTTACTTGAGTTATTCTATGCATGAAATTCATGACTTTTTCATTGGTGCAAATAGTCCGCCATGTACCCGTGCCTTTATTTATATGTACGTGCATTACTTTTCATTCAAAATAACATCCAGGGTAACTGTTTATAAACAGCCATTTTCCACCAAAAGGTACATCTAAAAGACTGACGAGCCACTGCACTGTCCTCAGACATATTTGTAGGCGATGAGAAATAGTCGTAAATATGCTGTTTTTCTCCTTTCCTTCTTTTCCTCTCTTTTTTTAAATTTTCTGTTATTATTATTATTTTGTTTTTCTCAGTGACTAGATCCCTGACCCGCCTGTTTGGTGGGCTGAGACGAAGGGGCGGGTGCTGCGTCAACCAAAGACGTATGGACCGTCTTTGTGTCAACTCAGCAGCGTAGGATGACACACGGGGGACAGTGGGGACGTCCGACGTTTGTGATAAATAACTACACCGAGATATAATATACCGGTCATGGATGGGTAGTCACAAGTTCTACCCTGTACCTAGTACATCGCTCTCCTTTTTCTACAACGACCAGCGGGTTATAGCTTGTTTGTGCAGACTTTTATTTTCAAAAGTGTTGTTTTTTGACAGAAGTGGTATGAATTTTCGTTCATGAAATATTATGACTTAGGCCTGACCTCCATTTGAATGTGCAATTTAATTTACTTTTGACGTTTAAAAAAACAGAACTTCACAAACTAGATCCGATCATGCACAATGTTCTTCCGGTTATTTTAATAGGGTCGGATTGGGACCCTAATAAGGTCTATCTATAATTGAAACTGCCTGTTGAAACTAGGATCATAAGAATGGACAGCCAGCAAGTGGAATATCGGTTTTATTAAAAATTCCCCTATGTACAACGTGATATCAACTTTGTTGAAATAAACCTACTCAAATCTGATTCGTGGTCTCTATTGGTTTACTGATGGTGTTGCTGATACTGCTTCAATCCTCAGGTGTTTTGATTAATGGTTATTTCTTAAATAAACCAGGAAGTAAAGAGAGGGAAAATATATATATCAACGATGCAGGTATGACTTTTTAGGAATGCACTTACCGTAACGGCCTAAAATACTGACATTTCCCTTATAAAGGCTACATGAGGAAAGTAACCGAGATATATGAGGGGTACTTAACCTGGTAGCTGAGGCAGAAAGATGGTTCTTGAGAAAGAGATGTGTCGGGGGAGGGGATACCTAAAGGTGTTAGGGGGATGTCCTTGATAGATAATGGATATAAATAGTTATCATTCTTAGCTGAACAAATCCTACACGTAAGTACTATACGTGTAATGATCCCCAATGACGTATTGAAGATAAGAGAAGACATATAGACCTACGAGATGTAAAAAAAAAAAAAAATTATGTGTTTGCAAATCCCTTGTCGTGTAGCGTTCCAGATGACTGGTTTCCAAATCTAGTGATGAAGGATTGTGAAATTGCTGAACTAGAAGTTTATTTCTTTACCTCAGTGTGGGGCTAACATATAGACTAGCTTACTGAACACATTGTCCAGACAGTAGATGCTTGTCTACTTTTTTAAATGTATCTATAAGGTATCATCGTGCCGACATACGTCCACTTGGACAGCATGTTTTTCTATGTTTTATCACATATATCTTTCTGATAAAACTTAAACAGAGAAATTTAAATAAAATGACGACAAAACAGGAGGCGTTACCTGATGATGCAAATATTATCCAAGCTCACACTTTTTTTACAACAATGAGCCTACCAAAAGGATGCATTACATCCCAAACAAGCCAATAAAGAAAAAGAAAATTATTCTGTAACAGAAACTTTGTCATTCTGTTTCCGAATTCCCGAAATCCGGCAACGTTTCTCTATGGTACAAGCTTAATGTGTAAAAAAAAAAAAAAAAAACGAAAAAAAAAAACGAGAGTAGACCAACAGTTACATGCATGACTTCAGAAGGGTGGTAATTTCGTTATGTTGACAAGTCGTGATGCAGGCAGGTCTCGCATATTAACATTGGCCAGCCTTTGCTGAGTGCATGGGGAAGTCTTTGCAGAAATCCCATGGACTAACGAGCACTATTCGAGTTGAAAAAAAACACAATGCATCTACATATCAACAAACTATCCTGCAAGGTGTTTCAAGTTACATTGAAGCTTTAGGTACAAAATGAAATTCTGAATATATATTGAAATGATTATACTTCAGATTTCTCATTTGAAAAACCATACATATGACAAGGGAAACTACCGTAAATGGGCAAATATTAAGGAATTTTGACAAATTATATTGTTTTCAGAATATAGGTAGAATGTTAAGTATAAGAACTTGGCAAAGATTTTCACAGTCAAACCTAATTTAAACATTTTTAGACCTCTAATCCAAAAATAAGAAAACTTTAGACATAATTCCTGAAACACCTCTATAACCCAGCATCTACAGAAATGTCCCGAGCCGCTGGCTTTATCATTATTCCCGCCCTAGATGTGCGGCTGTTTTTGTCGACCAAGCTGTGGGGCATGCGCCTGCCACCACCACCTACACGGAGAGAGTGCATGTGGTGTTTACCGACACAGACCGCCGAGACATGGTTTGTTATTTAGGTCTTTATTTATTTCTTTTCAAACATTCTATTGTGGTTCTGTTAACAGGCGACAGGGGACGCTCTGTTCGTCCGCACCTAAACACTCTAGTTATACCAGGCACCGCCAGGTGACACCACTGCGCAGGGGGTGTTTTGGCATTCATGGCCCAGATTTACAAGTCTACATCCATAGTGCGCCCTCCCCAGCTTCATGTGCCAGCCCCATCTGAATATGTTCCTCTCAACTAATCATGAGTGTTCAGGTGGTGCCTCTCCCTATAGGTATACCGTCCCATAATGCTGGATGTAGACCCCTAAGATCAAGAGATGGACATGGACATTTCTTAAAATCGACTGTTATTTCGACATGAGAATTTCTAACAAGAGTCATGCGGAAAATGCACTGGCGGGTCGAGGGGCGCCTCCCTATTTTAGGCAAAACTACAATTTTTGAATTTCAAGTTCCCAAACTCGGAGGAGCTGAAGGAAATGTGAACCTGAAGGCCGCGCTCCCCCCCACCTTTTCTTTTCTTTCTCCTTCTTTTAAATCTTTTGATCCGCCCCTTTATTATAATTTGAATGGTGATAGAAATCAAAATAGAGAATTAAAATTAATGACAGGTGAATTGACCATCTTCCATTTTACAACAACAAAAAAAGAAGAAAAAAAATCCACGCGCTACGTAGGCCCCCCATGTGCAGCCCCACTGCCTCCCCTACCCATTAACCCTGCTGATTAGAAAATGCCCTGCCGCCCTGGTAGAGATTTCCCGGTGGTATTTCTGGCACTCTCGCCAATAAATTTTCTTTGCTTGTGCTTGACTGGAATACTAAAAAAAGTCCTAATAACAAGAGGGGACCAAATAGATGCAGCGACGTGGGTGTTAGACATGTCGGGGGGACAAGTAGGTGCTGCCGCCTAGCGTTTTGAAGCAAAATTAGGTCTACATACTTCTAGAGTTCATCTTATAAATACGCATTTTGTCTACTCAGGGTATACTTCAGTTGATTAAGTAGAAACATCAACTTTTCAAGAGGCTGCTCAAAGCAAGTTAAACATTTTCTCCAACTCCACAAGTAGGAACATTTCCCTGTGGGTTTCAAAACATTTTCATATTCAGCTTGTTACTATACGATATGTGATAGACGTTAAATGGCGCTTCCTTTTCCTCTTTTCCATTTACAAATTGATCTATACCGAATCTAAACCCCATGATGGACACCTATTTTTACTACCAATTTAACTAGAACAAGGCAGCACTGTAATTCCAGGGAAGAAGTCCGTTTTAAAAAAATCGTATCAATAGACTACCTAAACACAGTTTGGTTTCAAACTATAATATGTGTCCCTGATGCTTGTTCCGTTTTTCATGTAGATAGTGGGAAATGAGGATCAAAGTGAAACACACATAAAATGTTCATAGACAAAGAGTGAGGTCCTAATAGTAAAAAGCCCTCATTGCTGTACTCCCATGATCCCCCAGACGCCGGAACCTGACCGTTTTTTCTAACTTGGCTGGTCCCCGGTGGTTCACGGTGTTAAGGCGTGTGGCGGCCGGGTACAGACCTGGCGGCGGGAGGTGCAGAACGCCGTCAGTGGCGATCAATACGTCACGGCGGGCAGACGACATTCGGCACCCTTCCCGCGCTAAAGGCTGCGTCACACAACCCGATTTTACTTACAATTTCAGAAATCTCCAATTGCAATAACAGTTAAATCTAATCATGTTACATGCCATTTGAAAGGATTTCTTATTTCCTTTCAAATGGTATGACACATGGAAGTGTTCCTTCCATATTTCTTTTAACAATTGTGAAATTGCCAAATTCCAAATAGTCAAAATCGTACAGTGAAATATGGGCCTAACCCGCCAACCGCCCATCAGACAGAGTCGGCACCGCCATCTATATACGGCGTAGGGATGGGACGGTATGCCAGTCAACTGACACGCTTCTAGCGATAGCTGTGATTTAGAAAAGCAGCAAACTGCAAAGGCTTGCACTTCTACAGGCAGTTTTCTAACAATAGTTTAACTTTCCTCCCACTCCCAAAAGGCCATCGTCTGGATTTAATGGGGGGAATTTCCGAAAAGTTCATAAGGGTGTGGGCTTACAATTATGCTACTTTGTCATTAATTTTGTAGAATAATGTAGCTGAGCATTGTAGGCGCTGTTCTTGCCATCAGTTTATATCATGATGATTTGTTGGAGATAAAGGTCCACTCAGTAATTTTCAGCTTTATCAAGACCAACCCACACAATGGCTTTGTGCAAAGTATTGATGACCGAATGTATAGGGGTGAGACAACGGCTAGGAAAAGTGGTGCAACAGATACCTCGGAGAATCAAACTTAGGCCTGCTGCGTATGACGCCCCGCCCATATGCTATCCACTGGACCCCTTGTCCCTTATACTAAATGTCCATGTGAAGATATATGAATATATATGTGTAAGTGTTTATCCACGAAATCCTAAGGGAAACAATTGTTTTGAAGTCAAATGTCGTATATCATCAAAATAAGTAACTCAAGAACCTGGAAAAACATAATTCAATGTGCCTTGTCTATGTTTTTGCCAAAATGTAATATCTAAATTCCGTGTTTTCCTGAGCATGAAGGGAATTTTCTTCTGTCAATTTCTACATTTCCCCTATGCAGTACCCCCCCCCCCCCCCCCGATAGGACGTCAGTACTCGTGATTAGTAGATACACACTGACGGAAACGTAGATATCATGACTGCCAACGACCCACTCTTTGGCGGGGTGATTACTGAGATAGCTCACACACGGAGCGAGTGATTGAAAAGGGCGGGGGTACCCAGGGGCAACCCAAGAGCACAGGTCGGAATCAATCAGGGCGTATGGGGGAATTGGGGTACAACAGACACCCAATATGAGGCCAGGTGACACAGTCAATGTGGCACAGTCATGTACAGCCCTATAAATCAGACGTTTCACTGACGGGTAAAGAGATACCTGTCATTTGAACCTCTTTATTTATTACGATAACACGTGGAAATAGTAAGTTATCTAACGGTCTTTACCTGTACATAGTAGTGTATTTCAGCTGAGAATGCAGAAAGAAATCCCGTATTACTTAGCAATGGTCGTAATTAAGGGGTGACCCTGCATCTGAGAAGCAAGATTTTGTTATTATGTATATGGATTTTCAGGTTCTCAGTACTATGTACCCGGATACCTGAGTATTAAACTACTTCAGGAAGAAGACACCGCAGGAAATACTGGCTTGATGCCGCATTTACTAGCCGTGTAACAGGCATATGCATAAAAATGTATCTTAATTTCAGACACTTCTTACTCACGTCTTGATATCATTTATAACGTTTTCCCTTTTTTTGTATACCAAAATCGCCTCATTCACATGATAAAAAAACAATTCCTATTTGAACTCCGGCCTAGACTCCCCTGACCCCTGCTATTACTATCCAATGGAATCTAGTGCGGCGGGCCTACCGGAAACAGAGGGACTTATCGGACTTCCGGCAGAATCAATCAGGCAGTCGGCGCCCTATACCGATGAGGTCCGACCCGACGGGCGTCCGACGCGATACGTCGGCGATGGGCACCGGAAGCGGAAATAGAGGGCCAAAGTGGTAGTGGTGGTTGGTGGGTGGGTGGGTAGGTAGGTTGCTGGGGGGAGGGGATTTCTGGTATGTGGGACATGGGCTGGGATGATCTACAACCTGCAGCATCTATTTGTGCTATCTGACTTCTAGTTCTACACGGGCCGATCTCTATACGTGGTAGACAGGCCCATTCTGATGTGTATCACCGAGTTTCGACGTCACGTCAGACCTGACACCGCCCCATAGTGAGTCCTGATTGATAACTTCTTACTATAAGGATCAGGCGAGTCCCGCCAATGTTGTTTGTTAAAGGTTTTTGTTTCAAAGTTTCTGAGATTTTGCAAGTTTAAGAAAGTCATTCTGAGTTTATTGAAGTTTTGTTTAATACACTTTTATTAAAGGAAAACTAGATATCGACAACACGTACCAAACACTATGTGACTGTTCCCTCATCCTTCATCGCAAGAGGTCTACATAGATCTCATATTTACATTCCCAAAACCTTACAGTAGTGGACTGTTGCTAAATTGATCAATTTCAAAGAACGCTCTTGGGCATTTAGCACAGAACATATATATATACGACGACACAACTTCACTGGAGAACCAGTTATGTTGAAGCTGTGATGTTACTATGATATGTGAAATTCAAATAAATTCAAACAGAAAACATCCCACCGATCCCTTACACCCAAACTTCTCCATCCCACATTCCCTCACACTCTCAGGGTTATGTCTACAGCGTCACATAGCCACATCTCAAAAAGGCCGTCACGTTTTTGGCTGTCCCTGCTCCAGAGACGAGCATACCACATCTATTTTTCACAGGGCCTCCTCCTACACTACCACTGCCTGGTTCCCTCGGGCGGGAGACAGAGGGTTAACCGGGATCAAATCGATACTGTCTACTCCCATCTCAACATTGTCTTATACCGACCAAGCGGGTCCCACCATCTTGATTGTTAATACACTTTTATTCCAAGGTTTTTGGACAGGATAAGGTGCTGTTGCCACATCTAACCCATATCTTACGCATTGAACATTCATTTGGCAATTCTGGATATAGCTTTCTTTTAGATATACTGAAAAATGATATTTTTTAAATTGGTTAGACAAACTAGTTCCGGTAAAAATGAAGTAGTTCCGGTTTCTCTGATTGGCTGAACATAGATTCGCCTGGATAGTATTGTTTGTGGTGGGTAGATGTGCTGGGTTGGGCGGGACAGTTCGGTAGGGGTCAGAGGCAATACTAGCTTTTCATGGGCTTTCAATAAAAGTCTGTCTTGCTGGCGTACAACCGTGTTGCGTGCAGTTCCAAATGTTATCCTCTCAGTCCATCTCATCTGGTCCCCCTTAACTGGTAGAGCGACAGCGGCAGTAGGCGCATTGCATTGTGAAGATGCCACAAAGTTTGAGGCCGACGCACTTTCTTTTAGACATATCAAAATCTTATAAGTTCAGTACAAGTGTATCATTATACAAATAATTTTTCCTGTTTATATTAGGCCTTCATAAGGGATATGGGCCCATTCTCTTGAGTGGACACAAACTTATGCATATATATGAAACAAGAAAACTGTTAATGCCATGTAAACCACAGTTTCCACGGTGTGGTTAGCCGAAAGAAAAACGAGCGTACTAGTCCCCAATAACGACTTCCTTAATCCCCTCGTCCTGTCTGAGACCTGCTCAGAGCAGCTCAGAGAGCAGCCTCCACTGACTCCCGCCCCACTCCTACTGTTACCTCCCACCACCACCAGGCGGCGGGTGATTGGGGCGCCCCTGGCGGTGGCCCTGAACTCTATTTAACGCCCGATGGAGCAGGCCCTGCCGGACACGGATTGGGGGAGACGGGGATCCCGATAACGTCCGGACAAGTCCGGAGTGGGGGCTGGGTGGCAGACATGCCACTCGGGAATGTTAAAAAATCCGGAAAAGTAGGAAGGACATTTCTGGATTTTCAGATTATAAACCAAAAGGGTTGAAATAGTCACTAAAAAAGATATAAATTCATGGTTCAAATGGCTACGAAATCATAAAGGAATAATTCGAAAAGCAATATTGGTGACTTGGGTAAAGAGACTTGTAAATTTCTTTTTTTCACTGAACTGGCAAAAATCCGGAAATCTGGAAAAAGAAGGGAAAATGGCACTACTTGGGGCAGGTATAGGGGCTGGGCAGGGATAGGGTTCGTCCAGGGCCGGATAATTAGGCGAGCCATTTAGGAGGGCCGGCAGAGGGTGCCACGGGGATTTGTCTCCTAGTTACAGCTCCGAGGCCTAGCACTTTAGTTTTTCACCTGGTTTTCCCATGACCTCCACCCATTTCCCAGGCCGAGCTTTTTAAGTATCCCAACGCCTAGCTTCATGCAAATTAATTTTCATTGTAGCAAAATTTAGATTTGTTTTCAGAAAATCCAATTCCTTAGTTTCGTCGGAAATTCCGAACACGTTCAATATCAAGGATCGCTGGGATGAATTTGATTCTAGTTTTTAACCAAAATTCCTTGACTTGTCACTTTTTCTAATTCCATGAATTTTCCATGGAGCACAATTTCATTTACCACCTTTTCAACGTATTCTAGTCACTATGGGAATCCCCCCTTTAACACTAGGCTTATACAGATTATTCTCCTTTTTCCTCGATGACCTCAGCTTCTCCCAGCCTTAAGCTGCCTCCACCCTGCCGCCCCCATGATGAGCGCCGGCTTTTGGGGACGCATCCCCTGGAGGGACTTAACGGCAGGTCATGTTTATTCCAGCGTCCCCTCCACCTCCAGTGCGTACAGGTACAGCGGGACATACGCTGCCAATACCCTCCTCCAGGGTGGGGTCCCCCTGGTGGGGATCTGTATAACCAAAGCGGGATTTGGCGGACGGAGAGGCGTGAATAGGTCTTGTGGCTGGCCGCACTTTTATTGTGCTACTTGGCGACGTTTATGATTGCATACAAATACCCACACCCCCTTTACAGGCTTGTCCAACACGTCCCCGTGGACATGGCGCCAAGTACCAATGTACCATACTGGTATGGGGAGGGGCTCTAGAACCTAAAATTTTACAAGGCGACATGAAGGTGACATGACAGTTTTCTCGAATTCTTTATGAGACACGGAGCTCTGGGACTTAATTGAGATAGCAATTTCAAGCGGCCAGCTTCCATTTCAATTAATTTCATATTCACAATATTAACTCCCCTATGTATCTTCATGCATGCCACCTGTTCATATTACTTCTTATTTTTGACAGATTTTTATATATTTCATATACGACACGCCGCTCAAGATCAGTGACAAGAGAAAGCAGTCTCAAATAGTGCGAGTCCCCTTATCAATTGAAACTCTCATTCCAAAACTAATGCTGATTGTTAAAAAATAAATCATACTGGTAATTCTGTAGCCTGGAATTTTCGTTGTTCACAGAGGCCATGGTCACTTCTAAATTAAATTCGACAGGCGACATGGAGTCCACCCCCACCCCCTGACGTCCCCAGTACCAGGAGTGGCCTGGAGGACGCGGCTGTCAGACGGTGTGAACTGGAGGACCACATTATACAGCTGGAGCCGTCCCCATGTCCGTAATATGCCCGCCCCCTGTATACACATACGGCCTGGTGCCAGCCGGGGTGGGGTCTGCTGTATGCTGTATATACGGCAGGGACAATGCTGCCATGAGGGGGGAGGGAGGGGGGCGGCATGGCACCGGTAACCTGGGGTAGGGGGCACACCACTGGGGGCAGTGAGGACACTCCCAAGTGAAAAGGGGAACAATTGGAAGCTGTGGAGATTTTCTGCTCGTAAGCTTTTTGAAAAAGAAAATCATAGTGAAACTAACTTTAAAGTATCATTGGGATCTTGATTTTTAGTAGAGTATCCTAGAACTTCAAGAATCCTCAAAATTCAAATACGAAGAGTGGTTGTCGAGTTACAACATCAATTGCATTTCATTTTGTTTTCCAAATATTGACTCCTGACATATCTTTATGCATGCGACATGTTCATATTGTCATTATTTTCTAGGATCAATAATGCTTGAAGAGCCAAGTAATTTGACATTTCTAAATGTCGCTAACTTAAATCACTGCATAGGCGGTTTCCTATTATCTTGATACCTGTCAGTTCTTCTGCCAAAAATATATCGCCTGCAACATAAATAAACGTTCTGAACTATCTGCAAAAATACATATTCTGCATGGAAACGCAATGTTGCCTGGGCATCGAAAACTACAAAAATACGCTATAAGAAAGTTGGCTACATCAGAAGTAGACTATCCGAGTCTACCCGCAGAGGGTAGTCTGCCGGAGACTGCTATGTAAACAAGGGAAGGTTGGCTACCCTCTACATCTGTCTCTCCTCTCAACCCCTGCCATCGCCTTGGACGTCCTGCACTTTGTCGGGCCGTGAAAAACACCTCCCATGTTGACTCAGCAAAAAACACCGCCATATTCCTTCTGCAGACCATCCAAGCCTTAACCTTGGCATGGGTAAGGCATCCAAACCTCAGGCTTGGCTGGGATAACGCAACCAGTATACAAAATCTCCATTAGTGATGTCCGTTTTGGTTGTGTTGAGTATTATGCACAATGTAAAAAGAATTAATACTTACCCTGAGTTCGACTTGGTCTTCTTGTTCTTTTGTTTTCAAGGCATTGTACTCCTTTTCCAACCTGCAATAGAGAAATGAGTTGTATTTAAGAAAGCGGAAAAAACATTACAAAATAAAATACAAATGACAGTTTCGCAACATTTGTTAGAAAAACACAACATAATTCTACCTAAATTTATTGTATGTTCTTGCATGTAAAGGCTTGTATACTATAGTTTATCATAATACTCCATTTCTCTGCACATCTACCTACTACTAGTGTGTACATCCTCCTCACAAAATTTAACAATGTTTGGGGGAACTGTTTCATAAAAGCAAATACTTTACTCTTAATGAATTATCGCCAGCTCTCTTTGTAGCATATTCCATTCCAAAGAATGAATATCCATTGAGACAGTAGCTTTTGAATAGAAAATATGCATATACAACAACATATTAAACGTAAAGAAATTCAGATACCATAAAATGCGTCCCTATGCTTTGGAGACCACATGATACCACATGATCTTCGTTTTCCCATAACCATTTAGCCCGTGAACCTTCACGCTCTATTCTCCTATACTACTACAATACAGCGATTAGGGTGTATTATCTATGCAGAACACGACTGACGTGGGATTAATCACCCATTGTAATCACCTCCAGTAGGTAGAGGCGTCCCCAATCACCGGGGTGGGTAATGACCAGGTGATTATTCCCTTCTCTAATCACTTTCACTTCAAGATGATCTCCCTACCGCCATGCAGCGGACATTGAGCGATGCGCCCTTCTCTCCCGGGATAATCTTTAACTCAACCTAAAGGCTGTATTGCACTAGCCGATTTATTTCCCGATTTCAAAAAAATGGCAGTTTGAATACGGATTAATCATAGACATGTGATATATCATTATAACGAGTCTATAATTCTCTTTCATATGATATTTTGGATGTACGGTCTTTTGTCATACAACTGGTTCCATGTTATAAAGAACCAAAGTACGGGCAGTCAGAATCGCCTAGCGAAATTCAGGCTTAAGAGAAAACACTGGAGAAGGGGCTGTGATTAATATTCCATACACTGGAGTGCCCCATTTTGCAGAGGAGCAGCCTATTGTTTGAAGAAAGTTATCCGAGTATAATCCTTCCACGTTGATTCACGTGAATTATCGATCATTCACACAATACTCTGATACCTCGCTACTTCTTCCACCATAGGCCCTCTACCGGCAACTTTCAACACCTGTCACGCTTCATTAAACTACACCACAGCAGCGCCCCCTCTCAGCAGGTCCGTTCATTACTGCCCCAACAAAGACCCCTGGTGGACACTTTATTGCGAGTGGTTGCAGCGGGTCCGCCGTTGGAGCAGGTGTGTTTTTTACCTTTCTTTTTGAGGGATGAGCAGTGCATTGTGGGATAACCTAATTACCGGTCCCTGTTTATCTGGCGGCGGCTGGTCCAACATGGCGGACCACCGACTGGGGAGGGGGGGGGGGGGGGTTGTCTGTTGGTGGGTTGGGGAGGGATAACAGTATGCCACCTGCCCACCTGCCCCACACCTGGCCCAGCCCACTCAATAGGCCTACTAGTCCCAACTGGCCCTCCTGGGTTTACCTGACCCCTGCCCATCCTCATCAAGGCACTGTTTAAATTCACCCAGTCCCTCCCTGCAATTACCAGATCGCTGTCCACTCCACGTAACATACCTAACTTGACACCATACTCACATGACTTTGTGGAAACAAAAATGATAATTGATTATCAAAATAATCATATTAAAATAAATCAGCTAGTCTGGCAACAAAACCTGCTCCCCTACCCGCACTATCTGGTCCCTTTTCCCCTCTCAACTATCCAATGTTCATGTCTATCTTGTCCCTGCCTTCATTAACCAATATGTCCTCTTTCCCGAGCCCTTCTCCCCCTACCTGGCCCCTGCTCGCTCTAACCAAGCCCCAATGTCCCCTTCGCTCAACCCCTACTCACCTAACCCCTGCCCACCCCAGTAGGGTCGTCTGACCCTGCTCTATCCATTTGGCTGCTGCCAACCCCCATGTCATGATCTGGCCAGGTGACCCCCCCCCCCCCTCCCACTTTACCTTATTTTGAGCCAAATTTATAAGAAGAAAGATGTATTGTACAATTCCTGAAATATTACTCTACCTCCCCCCCCCCCCTTTTTTTTTTTTTTTTTTTTTTTTTTTTTTCAATTCCTGAATCCGCCCCTTCTGGCCCATGTCCCACTTCCATCTGGCCCTTGTCCCAGCCCTGATCCATCCCCACCCACCTCCTCCCGTAGGTCCCTAATTAAGACGGACGGCGGCTTTCAGGAGACAAGACCCGCACCTTGTCGGGAGGGGAAGAAGCCACACACAATCTCCGAGTGTGATCGATCTGACCAATATTTTACAGACAAACAAAGGCCCGCCCACCACTGCGGACGGTCACTCTTGGGAGAAACATGATTTGTTGGCTCCAATTGCAGCAGTGTTCAATTCAGATGTAGCCCTTCGCATCTCCATACATTAATGCAGGCGTTCAATTTATCTTCTTCTGCAGAATCAATTGGACCATAAATCAATCTTCGCTATTTGTAACACTTTATCTGATTGAAAAGGAGATGGTGCTTGCACCAATATATTGGAATTTCCCGACAAATTTTAATAACTGCCAACAAAATGGCGAATCTTTGCACCCTGCTTGCCGCCATCAAATGAGAAGGCCAACCTATGCACACACAATTACTATTTGTACCAAAACTCTCTCGTCTGCACAGCTTAAACAATTTGGACATGATGTCTGGTCCCTCAAAGGGCGCATGTATGCAAAACGTGAGCTGCTCATTTCTAAACTCAAAAACACTAATCACTGCGCCACCTGTGAACGGTGCCGGAGACTAGCCGTGAGCAGCTCCTACCCGGAGACTTGAGCTGCTCCTTACCCCAGCAAACATTACCTGTTTACCTGGGGCTGGGACATACCTCTACTCTGAGTCACTCACAGGGTCTGAAGGGCTGGGGCAATTTCGATCTCACTTCAAAAGTCTGAATCAGCCATGGTAATATCTTAGTTTTATATTTGTAGTCATATCCAATCATTTCCTGTGAAGTGAGTACAGTTGAATAATGTGAAAAAAATCCCTTCCCTTTTCTGTTCTTGAGAAAG
Organism: Lepidonotus clava; assembly: GCA_936440205.1. NCBI lineage: Eukaryota > Metazoa > Annelida > Polychaeta > Phyllodocida > Polynoidae > Lepidonotus > Lepidonotus clava. The sequence continues at coordinate 31,619,039 of OW387143.1, forward strand.
AAAACGTACGATGTGTTAGTAGGCCTACAGCTCAGACTAAGAGGGGCTATCTCCTTGTAACCCTGACTGGTAGTCATCCTTCATCCAGTACACTGCATACCCTCAGTAAAACAGCCCAGCACTTCACGGCCCAGAAATACCGCCTGATAGAGGCCCTAGCCCCAGTAACGCATGCCTTAAGGATAGACAACACCTCTCAGCAGCCAATGCGCAGAACTCCTTTAGTTTTTAAATTAATCCTATATTGTTCATGACATTATTATATACCATAAATATCTTAAAAGCCAATATAGAAACCTATCTAATGATATAAATCATATTATAATGTGAATAACGGCACCTTTGTAGGTAGATCAGGAAGTGAAAAATTGCATATTTCACTTTTATTTTTTGAACAGTGATATCTCAGTAACTACTGCATATAAATGCATGAAATTTCTTGGACATGTAGATAACATTAATATGGAGGGAAGCGTGTCTCAAAATTTTGATTTAGGTCTTACTTTTTGTTTTATGAAATGTAGAAAATAATGTTGAAAAAAATAACCAAAATCTTCCCGTTTTTTGTCATAAAATGAAAACTAGGCCCTAAATAAAAATTCTGAGACACGCTTCCCTCTAAAGGGTCTTGATTGACCTGTCCAAAAAAATTCATTATAATCTATTGAATGGTTACCGAGATATCTATGTTCAAAAAATAAAAGTAAAAAAAATAGTTTTTCACATATAATTCCTCGAATTTTGACATGCTGACAACAAAATATGTTCTGAAAGATAGAGAAAAATGTGTTCTTTCATTTGATATGTAGTACATTGTTTGAGCTTTTCTGGTTATGGTACAATTGTCATGACCGCAAATGAAGCCACTCTGAGGTGTTGTCTATCCTTAAGATGGGGCAGCCCTTTGATGTGAGGGACCAGGCTGTTGGGGTTTGGGTTGTACCTGTGCTCGGTGCATGTGTACCTACTTACACAGCATCCATCAGAAGGGGTACTGCTTGGCCTGAACACGTGAACATGGTGAGGGTTAGGTTTGCTGGGGGGGTTTGGGTTGTTTTTTTTGGCAAAGAAGGTACTGTACAGAGATGTCACGACAGAATGGCCCAATTCATTGCGAAGAGCTTAGGGGGAAACAACCTTTAGGAATGTTAATTTTCTTACTAACTTGCAGTTTCATGTCTTAAAACTGAGACAAACATACCTCATCCCTCATAGATGTTTTGGTGAAAAGGTAAATCCCTACCAATTTAGAATCACCAAAAAGTAGGAAATCCTACAAAAGTAGATAAATGGCATTTCCCTGCAGACCCTAGTCTATATCAGTTAGATGCAGACATTAAGACTGATTTGTCAAGTGAAAAAGCAAATTTATTTGACACTCAAATTTACTCTATGATGTATTGGGCTGATAGAAATGTCATCATTCATCAATTCCTTGATTTGAGATCGTATTTCATACACAATTCCTCCTGTGATTACCGATGAATGAAATCGTACAGCCATTTCTATCAATCACTTTAATCTGAGAGGTTACCTATGACCTTCACTCCTTTACACGTTCATCTCTTCATAAAGGACGCTTGGTTGCCCTCCAGGGTTCGCTGACCTATACCCCTCCCTTGTCCAATGAACACGCCCTACCTGTTGCCCCTCCCCCTAACAGGACATAGGCCCTCTCCCCCCAACAGGTCCTTGGTTCCCTCCCCCCAACAGGTCCCAAGGCATATTCACCCGACTCATCTACTCCGCAAATGGCACCTTGGGAGAACAATCACTGATGGATCTATAGGCAGCAGCCGGCGCTTACATCTTAATTGACTCATAAAGCGCCGACTATAGGCTGAAAATTAGCCGCCGGAGGGCAGAGACCGGGAGGCGTGGTAGGACAACGACGGGGTAGGTGGTAACGATGGAAACAACCATTTTGTTGGTCATGATGAAAACAACCATTTTAGCGATGATGATGAAACACCTATTTTGCAAAGTGCAACGCCTTCTCTATACGATGCAGTGAATGAGTGATGGCTGTTGGAATTTAAGGTCCACTGATCATTATTTCATTATCAGGACCAACCCATATTTTGACTTGTACAAAGTACTATGGTCAAATCTATAGGGATGAGAATTTCGGCAAGGACAGATGGTCCAACTGACAGTCTGTGGAATCGAACCCAGACTCCAAGCTGCACCGGAGTCCCACATGCTACCCCGCATGCTACCCACTGAATCCCCCCCTTCCCCCATTCTAAACGCTGATGTAACAGAATTGTCATGATCAGGTGTACCAACAAAGTCTTAACTCAATTAGCACCTCGCCAAGGCCCGGCAAACTCCAAACACAATCACTCAGAATCTTATTGGACGAAACAAATGGAGAAAATTGTATTTGCTGCTAATATTTGGATTCCGCGTCCGCAATAAGTTGTGGCATAATAAACCGGATTTGGGGCGGCCTTACTGATGAGAAACAATGTTTTAGGGGCCAATTGAACCAAACAGGGGCGCTGAAGACATTGAAGAGCGGAAGAAAAAGCGTTAGCTGAATAATTCATATATAATTCATTTAATAGTAATCAAATTAGGGAGCTCATTACCTTGGCGATGACTACGCAATAGACTCATTGGGCCACTGAGTACCTTGCTTTCCTATCTAGCACTGTCTGCCTCTAGCCAACCACTAATACAATAATCTGACTCCTAGAAAAAGCTGTCTGCTGCACTAATCCCCATCTACCCCTATTAAGATGGCAGCTTTTAGTACCATGCTGGACCAGAATCAGTCCAAATGAAATGATATATTCATATTATACGCACAGCATGGTAGGATTGGTTGTTTTGGGCTATACTCAAATTGCCTGCTTTGAGCAAACTCTTAATTCGATCATCTGACTTATGAAAAGCTAGCTGTTGCAAAAATCCCCATCTACAACTATTAACAGGGAAGCTATATGGTACCATGTTGCACCAGCTTAAGGTCCAATGAAATAATAGCCTACATTCATAGCATAAGCGCGGCACAGTATGATTGGTTGGTTTTAGTTTAGTCTTTTTTATTTATCAAAATTATCCTTTTTTTCCTAGGCCGAGCGATCCATCTTGGCGACAGCTGAAAAGACCTCCGATGTCTCAATGGCCCCGGCGGCTCGTGCCATTCATTCATTATCCACACACAAAAAGCAGGGGCTGGAGGTTCGCAATGCAATATAAAGGAAGGTGACAGCGCCCCGATTGAGAAGTGATCACACCAGAGAGGGTCCAGGCAATTAGAACAATCGTCCACTTTACACATCAACCCTCAACACTACCTCAGCCAAGACCAAAAAACTCCCCACCTCAATTACCATTGGGCTTTGGTCGAATAAAAGCCCTTTGTCGAGACATTTCGTACCATTAACCTAATTGCCTCTCCGACAATTCATATTCCCTTGATCCCCGACTTAAAATATTTTCATCTGAGGATTAGTTTTATTGCATCAAAGCCGTTGCAGGCTTTCCGTTGGGGGATAGTGACGTGACTGGACTTTGTGGGCTTGGTGCCAGCTTTAAAAAAACACTCCTTCATTGTGTTTCTAGAAGCAAACTCGGAAATAATTCAATATTGCTCTCTGTATGGAATTGTGGAATTCCATTTCATATATGGTCAAAATTGAATGACAACACAGCTTTTCCGGTGGAAACAATATGTCTGATTTTGCTGATTTTAAAATATGCTTTAGACACAGTAAGCCTTTAAAAAAATTGAGCAGCTAAAGCAGGTTTTATATATAACTATTATCATCATTGCCATCTGTACAGATAGGAGGGGAGGCTGCCTCAAAGCATTTGTCTGCACTGATTCTTTGAGAGAACCTCCCTATCAGGCTAGTTTACGACTGGTACCAGCAGATAACCATAATCGTGAGCACTCAGTGAACATCTGACCGGCCGCATGTCAATCTGACAAGACTGTCCTAGTTTTTCTAATATTGCCATTCGGACTGAGGTCTGTAGTATTGTAAATTAAGAGGCTAAGCCCATGACAGCTAGACCTAACAGACTTTCTCTTTATGTGCGCTTCAATGTTTATTATGTGCTTTTCAAAGCTTATTATTCTGCAGTAGGCCTACAATGGCAACTAAAGCATTGCCCTCTTTGATATTATGGTACAGGAGTTTGGTATATATATGATAATACATCTGATTACGTATAGACTGATTTATCTAACTCTCAACAATTCACCCTGTCATTTAATCATAGAGATCATAGACCTTCTATTAACTCTCCCTGCTCTGATGCCCAACAAACCGGCGATCAAAGTAATTTTAACAGTTATCAATTTTATAGAATTGTTATTTTGGGGAAACAACTTGCAGGATCAAGTTGACCAAGTTGATACGGAGTCATGTGCACGGAAGGTCTATCATCTATATATGTGCAATAGCATTGCCATCCATCTTCCCACAGATTCTGTGTTCAACTTCCTTGTCACTTCGCCTCTCCAATTTCCTTAAATATTGACGAATCCATAGAGGAAACCCCCGCTTAAGATGTTTGTCTAATCAAGCCTAAAAACCAAAAAGGTGTAATGTCAACACGAGGCACGCGATCAGCACTTCCGGTCGCTGTTCCCCGGCCGGTGTGATGAAAGGGAAATAATGACTCATATTTGACTGTTCTCTTTGAAAATGTTGAATCTTTGAATCAAAGTCTAAGGGGGAAATGAACCCCCTGGACCTTTGGGCGGGGTTTGGGGAGGAAAAGGGGGTCCCAGGAGGGTTGGTCGGGCCGTTTATCTTTGATGAAGGTCCGATGTCGCTGACGCCGGGAGGTCGTGACGAGAATGCTGGTTACCATTATGTTGCCTGATGTTCTGTTGTAGCAGGATTCCCGTACCGGCCAGGAATCACATACCGGCTGCATCATTGTGCATGCCCACCGGGGTTAAGATAATCTCAGGGCATGTTCTGTCAGTCATGCCAGTCAAAGTTGTAATGGGTAGCAAACTAAAGATATATCCCTCTCATCTTTTACCTGACTAGAGTTCAGACCAAAAAGGCTAACTCGTCCCTACTCCTAGTCTGTGGAAGGGGCACCTGTTCAGGTTGGGCCAAGGCTAGGTGCAGCCGACCAGTCAAGTGGCCCGTTATGGCGGCCGGTAGAGGAATCCTGGCGGTATCCCAATCCCACCACACTGTTAATGACCACCGGGAACCAGTCACACTGACGGTAATGCTGGTGACCGGCGTGCTGCCTGATGTCCTGTAAATGACCGCCGAGAACCAGCCACTCTGACGGTAATGCTGGTGACGGGCGTGTAGCCTTATATCCTCCTAACGACACTGTTGAGGACGCCGGGAACCAGTCACAGTGATCAGGACCTTCCCGTCATGCAATCCTGGGTGCCTTATAATCATGCCATTGTTTCAAACGTTTCCTTTGCTCAGAACTAAACCCACGACTTTGGGCTTGACATTGCATGAGTTACAGAAATGCGAGCAGAGCATTGGCGACCTATGTCACCGGTTCTGTGTAATGAGCAGTTTGGCTGTCGCACACTCTCTACTTCTAAATGCTTTAGTTGCTTCAGACTATGCTCCTAAGATTCTTAAGTTCTTTCCATTAGCACTTGAAATTAAGCAATATCCTACTTAAAATCAAATGGCGGAAACGCTAAAAGAAATCTGATAAGCCTACATCGCTAGTGCAGAAGGGTATTTGATACAATATACCAAAGATCATGTGTCAATGTGGCTTTACTACACGACTACAACACAAAAGAACCACACAATTTAGTGGCCAAACCCATTTCCCACTCAACCTGCCCGCCCCGTGTTCACCTTACGTCTTACTACGCGTCGGGTGGCGCTAAAGGTCAGTTCTATAATCAGACCAGCTATACACCCCTTCCACACGTCGCCCCACCTGGCGGCGCCCACCGGAGACAGGCCGGTCGGCCCACCCCACCTCACGGGGCCTTCTCCTGCTCTCTCCATCACCAAGGGGACGACTGGGTCATGACCTTAGGCGCTAACTCTACAAGTGTTTTTCGCCATCCAGGTAAAGTACAGAAGGGGGCCAATATTTCACGAAGTTGATTGTATAGGATATAAACAATGAACACTATAATGTGTGTAAGAAGGCCTAATCATTGACCCTTTCATCAATAAGCATATTTGTTATGTTTAAGGATAATCCTTGATACTATGGTTTAGGTTAACAACCCAAGAACAGACTCTTTGGAACAGACTACCAAATTATTTGCATCTTAACACCAGGAGTAATATTGGCCCTGATTTGTACAAAGTAGGCACATTTTAGATATCAGTAAACTGCAATTTTGTATTATTTTCTACACCCACAGTGAACAATGCGACTCCCCCTTCAATGCCTGACCAGACCACCTTGAGTGACAGTCCCAGCAATACGGTATCAATCACAAGTCTGACCTCACCTCCTGCGCCCTTCTCTTACCCACGCCAGAAAAAAAAGTGGGATCCTCCAGTGAGTGACCTTTGATTCCCAAGGTCGGCCGTCTAAGCGGTAGGAGCTGGGCGGGCAGCTGAGAGAACTATAGATCTGGTGGTCAAACCCCGGGGGATCAAGGCCTGATGGACTGTTAAGCCTATATTCCACGAGCCGATTTTGTCAATCTGGAATTTTGCAATTTCTATATAATCATAAGAAAATATGAAAGGAACCCTTGCATGTTACACACCATTTGAAAGGGAATATGAAATCCTTTCCAATGATATGTAACATATTTATACTCAATACTTATTGCCACTGACGATTTCTGAAATCGTGAGTAAAATCGGGCAGTGGAATTACAGCCTTTAGTCGGAGGGTGGCGGGGGGAGGGCACCACTAAGGGCAATGGTCCTGGTCTTTGTGGGAGTGGTGGAGGAGGGGGTGAGCAGGTCGTGAGCGGCTCGTGAGCAGGTCATGTCACTGCGAGTCCATTCTGAGTGTAAGGCCGAGTCATTACTGAGGGTCTGGGGTCGGTATGGCCATCTTAGAAAACCGTATAATAGGTTATGGGCAGGGCCGGGCGGGAATGCAGCAACAGGCACAGGGAGGTATCTAAAGGGGGCAATGTGAGCAGGTATTCTGTAACTCGGACCTACCCGGTAGAGGTCAGTGGCGGTAGTATAGGGGAGCGTCGGGGGGGGGGGGGGGCGCCCCCTCCTTTTTTTGGAAAATTTTAGACTTCTTTAATGTAAAATTCGGCCAAAAAGTAATTAAGGAAGATTTTTTCCAATAGCGCCCCCCCCCCCCCTTTTTTTCAAAACCCTGGATCCGCCACTGGAGGTGGATGAGTAGGTAGGTCGGGGATATTGGGAGGTGTGATGTGCGTTGGGGAGATAACCCACAGCCCAATCATTTAGCCCATTTCCGACTCACCTCCACCCCCTCCTGACCCCATACACCTATCCCATCCTTCACCCCCACCCCAAACCTCCAAGATCATACCTCACTGACTCCTAAAGCCCGATGTACCACTTTGAACCAATTTTTTTTCCCGCCAGCCGCGCCATATTGCTCCACATCCTATGTGAATATTTCTTGATGAATAGAAGTGAACCGCGCCGCATGCCAAAGCACCGCGTCGCGTTGGGTGTAAACGCCCCTTTTTTCTTATGTTTTTTTATTTCTTTATTAAAGTGGTTCACTTTGCCAGGGAGGTTTTCTTGTGAGTCCACATAAATCAGTACAGGTACAACAATGTCTATTTCAGTATTAGCAATAGACCCTTAATGCCCCTCGTGATGAATACGCGCGTCACAGACTACGACGAGCTGCTCCTGAGAACTTGACGAGCGACCCACCGCATGTCACCGCACCGCGCCGCGTCAGGTGTGAATACGCCTTAAGGCCTCTCCAGTGGAGCTGCTCTGAGAATGTGATGAGCGACTCGTACCGACGGAACCCTGGAGTAATGAATGACCCCGGGGCCGCCGGTAGTGGCCGGAATGTCTGCCGGACACCGTATTGTCCTGGACGCTACTCGCCTTTTGTCGGCCGATAATAAGTCGGCCGACAGACCGATAGTCAGTCGGCCGACAGGGCCGGGATTCGATTGGTGTCTGTGTGAGGGCCTGGCGACATGGATACGTCACGATACGAGGAGGGGGGGGGGGGGCTAGGAGGGGCTGGACGTCAGTGATAGAGTGAAGGCAACAAGAGGAGATACCAGATATATTAGATGGACGTCAACACCAACTGAACATTATGTTTTGTTGGCTAGATCGAAAAGAAAACAGAAAACAGTACTAAAACAATGTCATAATTAAAAAGAGGTGCCATTCCGGACTTTTATGATATAATAGGTCAGGCATAAAGAACACCTGTTATTCTATTCAAGACCTATGACCATATATATCGATGATACAATAATCGCCAGAAAAAAATCAAGCCTGACTTCATATTTGCACAATAAAGGGATAGATTTACATAAAATTTACCACTCATTTGTACACATCTTCTATGCAACCCTAACTCACTAAAATTAGGAAAGAAACAGAGAAGAAAATGGGAAAAGTAGCATTTCTGTAATACGATTTCGTCACGGGCCTCACTATGTTCTCTTCACAAGTTAGTTGAATGGTGTGGTCCGGACAAATACGACCATTCAGCCCCCGTGTCAGTGACGAATGGACTGACCTAATTTCAATGAGACAGTCGTTCTTTTTCCACTTACACTAACTACACGGGCGGGGCGTGCTGACGTTTTAATTTAAAGGGATAAAAAAAAGTCCCCCGACTCTGGGCCCTTACACAGATACAAGGGAAGCAATTTGTGTTGAGCTGCTCGGGGCCGCTCGGAGCTGCTCGGATCTGGCCGTTAAGGCCGGCACCTGCTCCTCCTGTGCCCGACTACCAGGCCAATATCGCCTGGGGGTAGGCCCTTTACCCCTGGTAGGGGTGGGGGGAGAAGGGGGCACTACATATTTGAATATTACTGCCCCTTGCCAAAGCACTTTCCCTGCTTATTCATAACGGACCGCTCCTGTTTATATTTTTGGTTCACTGCTCTCTTTGTTTTAGCCCCTTCCCTTAAAAAAACTGGGTTAGGAAAACCAGTTAACGATTCACAGAAAATTTGTCACCAACGTAACAAGTAGCTGCCCTTAACCTCTTCTATTGCGGCACACAATGACTAAACGCCTTATTTGCCTAAAAGGGGGGCTTCCTGCCCTTCAATGCGTGTGCTCATCGCTTCTACTCTTTTGGTTGTTTGGCCTTTCAAGACCTAATCATTTAGGACCCAAGTGCCTGCGTTCCCTCCAATAGGCCTATTGCTCAACGGGTTGGTCCCCGGTGCACCGCCACCAGGTGTCTCTACCACCCAATATACAACAATATACACCCATGACAACCTCACCGGACCGATCATCAATCTGCTCAGGGACTTAAGTCTTTAATTAGGAAGGAAAAAAGGGGAACATTTTATCAGGAGCTTTTCACTTTAGATTGAATCCTAAGACAGTTTAGTCTTAAAAGCGAACGATTTTTTGCCAATCCAGGGATTTGAAAAAGTAATTTAGGAGAAGCCTCAGAAAATCATGACGATTTTTTCTGTTAGTTGATTCTTAGATCCCCTGCAAGTAATGCCAGATTCCGTTGATTACTTCACCTAAACCACAAACTTCCTTCCACCCCACTGCTCAAGGAGGGGCTATAACTGGTGTTATGGCTGCCATTGTAATGTATACCATCCCTGTCAAAAAAAGTAGTTTCCAGAGAATTGTCTTACAATAGGGTGAATAAGGAATTTGATCACATAAAATGAATGGTCTTATAAAGTAGAGGCCAGCTTTGGCATTTCATAGAAACCCTAGCTTACTTTCCATTTAACTTCCCGCTAACTAAGCACTTTCCTTGCCAGTAACCCTTAAGTGTTTTGGAGCACCTCAGCATTCTAATGAGTACATACATATTTCAACTCAAAATAATTATTTTCTTAAATCCACCACGAGACACATCAGTTTTTTTGGGTTTTTCTTTTGCTTCACTTTAACGAACGCCAATTTTTTAAAAAACGATTTTGCTTCCTTCGACAGGAGATCCTGGGATTTTTTGTGAAGCCCGGGGTTCGATGGGACTAGCTGGTAAAGGCCAGCCCGGGTTAGGGAGAAATCCCCCGAAAGGTCAGCCGTACCTTTATATATTGTTAAACCGAGATGTTGCCGGCTTTTTCCTCAGACTTATGAGTCACTCTGAAGCCCCTCTCATGTTTACGAGCTGCTCGGGAACAGAAAAACAAAGGTCATGCCAATCTCTGGGTAATAGCTACAAGGGAAGATATTCCAGCTACAAAACGGTTTAGTTAAACACATGCCATTCAGCTGAGTCGTTTGCATGGTTAATACGTTTTTATGAAGTACTAACTCAAGAGTCTTGCATGTGACTGCGGGACTGACTAAACAACACAAAACATGATGGTGACAAGAACTTCAATCTAAAATTCTCTTGGAATTCTGCCAAGTCTCCGTCTCGTTCTCAATAGTTTGTCCCATTCCGAAAGCGTTAAAGAAGAAAATATTGTTTTTAAGAATCAGGAAATCCAGAAAGAGGAAAAACAAAATGCTCCACGTTTTGGGCGGATTTCTTTTTGTATCTTTTTATTTTCTTTTTGCATTTTCCCTGACAGGAATGTCTTTATCGTTTCCCATGATGTGCAATGACCACCACCCTGCAACAAACAACCTGAGAGACCAAGTACCTCCACTCGCCCCCACCCCCCCACACCCCGATCCCACCATCTCCACAAACAAAACACTACAAAACTCTGGTAAAAGGCCCTAAGTTGTGAAGTGCTCCCACGTAGACCCCTGAGCTGCTCGGAGCTGCTCCGGGCTGGGACTCATCTCTGTACGAGCTGCTCGGTCATGCTCCATCACGGCTTCTGAAGGCCCGGGAACGCGCCAACAAATTAGCTGCCTTCATGGCTTCCCCATGCCCACTCCGTTCAACTTTCCCCATGCCCACTCTGAGACCAGGGGAAATTGCTGTGGAGAATCTTAAATATCAGTCTTTTCTTAAGAGTCTGTGATATGTGGCTGGATGAGTGTATGATGTATCAAAATGATTTGAAACCAGTCACTTCAAGAACGAGAAATATACACAATTTTGCGAAACCACTGTTCTGTATTTTTAACAATTCAAAAAATAGTGTTTCTCTAAAGGTTCTGACAACATGAGAACATCAAAAAGCCATTAACAATCTGGAACAGGGTAAGAAAATAGCCAAAATAGGCATCTCTACCCTGTCCACTGCCTGAACATCTCCCGGTAGGAGATAAACGATTTCTGAGAATAGGTTCAGAAAACACTTGTAATTCATTGTGGTTGACAGACCCATGGGTAAAGATAGGACCTGCATCTAGTTTTCAATGTGCTTTTTAAACCAGTTTGCCCTGTGTTGACTATGGGCGTATACCCTAAAAATTGACAGGGTGACATGGGAATTTCTTAAATTCAACATTTGACATGGGGTGAGACATGATAAAGACCCTCGTTCTACCCCCTGGCCCACCCCACCCTGTATCTGTAGCAACGCTTGAACAATCTCACAATACGTATAAGTTTACATTAAATTTAATTACGCAGCAATGTTTTACCATCGCACAATATACAAGTTTTCATGAGAAATGTGACCAACAACCAGCACCTCCTAGCAGTGGTGTACGGATGGGGCGTTTATTGGGCCGTAGATGGGGAACCAATTCCCGGCCCAGGAGAGGTGGGTGGTGGGGGCTATACATAAAGATGGCAGTAACGAATTGAGCACCTGCATCCAGGGCTTATCGACTTGTTTTCTCCACGGTCCGGGAAGGTCCCTATCCGCCTGCTGCTCCTCCTTCTATCGGGAGTCAACGTGCATGTCATAAGGTACTCCCTGGGCTAGGTCTTGGGTAATATGTAATATTTCAAAACCAATATGTTCAGTTTAATCATTACATATACATATGTCGTTTGAAAGTCTATAGCCCTAAATCTAGAGACCTGAAATTCTACGATTTACGAGGAAAAACTAGATGGGATCTTCCCTCATGTCGTTAAAGAATTCACAATAACTAATTGATAAATACATTATTGTGAAATCTGTTGGGAGGGACTTTCAACATAAAAGAAAGTTACAAATAAAAACAAGGGATACCCTTGCCTTAATTGGAAAAAATCTTGAATTGGTCGTGTTGAATCCCATTAAAATTCTGGGGCGCCTATGAAGTGGATCAGGACGTCCTTGGCTCTGCCCGGGTCTCCGCGCCCACCAGTCTGGGGACGGGGTGGAGGGGGTAGGGGATGGGGGTGAAAGGAGGGGTTGGAGATGGGAGGGGCGGGGGGAGAATGACCTTTTTTGTGGCCTTCATCAATCTCCATAGTGGAGGCTCTCTCCACACAGATTGGCCGGGCCGGGTCTGATGACTCATCTCTAAGGCCGCCCCTGGTCCCTGTGTCTGGTCCCTGGTCACTGTCAAAGGTCTCTGTCCCTGTCCCTGATAACTGTCTCTGGCCCGTGGCCCTGCTCCCTGGTACTCGTCACTGCCCTGACACCTGTCCCTCGGTCCATGTCCTTGCCCCTTGCCCTAGTCTTTGATCACTGTCCCTGATCCTAGTCACTGTCCCTGACACCTGTCCCTCGGTCCATGTCCTTGCTCCTTGCCCTAGTCTGTAATCACTGTCACTGGTCCCTTTCCCATGTGTCCTAGGCCTGTGTCCCTTATCAATTTCCCATGTCCCTGTTCCTGATCCCTGTCCTTTGTCCCTATCCCAGGTTGCTGCCCCAAGACTCTGATCACTGATCATTACCTCTAGCTATTGTCCTTGATTAATGTCTCTGTTTCCTTTCCCTGTCCCTGTCCCTGATCACTGCCTCTGGCACATTTCTTGGTCCCTGTCCCTGACTACTGGCCCTATCCCTAATTTAAGTAATGTCTCAAGTGGCTTCCCCTGGCCCTGTTCACTACCTCTGGCCCCTGTCCGTGATCACTGTCCCTGCCTCCTGTCCCTGGCTCCTGTCCCTCCCCCTCCTCAAACAACAAGTGCGGACAACAAGGTCCACATTCCTCCGCAGACTGGTGGTTTTTTTCCTATTCTGGAAACACTTTCCATTGATTGCTGGTCGAGCCTTATTCTGATAACCCCTGGCCGCTCGCCTTTCAGGTCGATCTTGTCTGCGAATAGACGGGACATATTAGAACACGTGGGCCTTGGGGAGAGTTACACATCATACTGATACATATTGGTATCACATCAGGTGAATTAAATTAATTAATATTGTTTACTTCCCCGTCCAATCAATGGCTATTGCCGTTTGAAAACCACGCATCTAAAAACAAGCAAATGCCTTGGAACAATTGAGGCTCGCAAACCACAGCATTTCCTTACAATATTTTCCTTATTTAATCAGGCTAACGGATGGATATTCCACATAAGATCTTTTGTACGTAAAAAAACTGTGACATAATTCCAACCTAATTTAAATGAACCCCATGACATCGACTGTTATATAAACCTATGTCAAGACTTAAAAACCATCATATTCTATCAATGATTGACATATTTTACTATGGCAACCGTCTGTCATAGCGACAACCTCTCAGCGCTGCTATTTGTAGAGAGACGTAACCAGGGGACATTTACAATGTAAATACGATTACCTTCCCCGCAGCAACTCCTCCATCTTTTAATACGTGGTATAATTCCGGCTGGTACCCCCTCATCAGGAGCCCATTCCGTCCTGTCTGGGATCATTTAGAGACGCACATACTGCTGATTAATCGTATTACATATTCCGTACGTCGGGGCTGGGCGCGTGTCTAGTGGTTTAATGCGGGTACTAGAGGAGGACCTTGTCCCGGCATACTGTTTTACAGCACATGCAGACAGTATTAATCTTCCCACGACACCTAAGACGTATGTGGTTTCAAATATCTACCACAATAAGTATCCGCTCTCTTTCAATCACTGACAACGTTGTTTTTATACCGCATTGTGACAAATAGTTTTTTATTACACTTGCTTGTCTCAAAGCAATCAGATTATATATAATGGGAAATCTGTTTTGTTGGCTGTGTTTCTTTAACGGAAAGTGTAGGTCTGGGTAAAAAGAGTACACAACGTTCAGGGTAAAATGAGTTGGTAGGAAAAAATAAAGTAATGAGGACACAGATTGATCTAATTTGAGTTGACTTACTTAATTTACTTCTATGAACACTGGTACGAAACCACTGTAAGAGATAGGGAATGGATAAAAGGACCCAACAATTTCCTATGACAGGACACCATAACGAGCAAGAAACGAGACACGAGCAAGACTGGATTATCTACCATGTGTACCATGTTAGATAACTCGAGAATCATATCAGACAGTAAAATAAGTTCTTGTTCTCTAATAACTTCTCCTTAAAATAGTTTCTGTTGATCCAGGTTTTATATTAGAGTCTAAATAACCTGCAAACTAAATACACAACTCAGAAGGTGATGTAAATATGAACTTAGTCTTAACATGTGTTCAAACTTTTATAATCATCTCTTCAGGTATGTCTTTATTTAAAGTCAAACGATGGTAACGTTCAGGCCCCAAACTGTTAAATATAACAAAACCTAAAGAAAATAATTTCCAAATAATTTGTTCATGCAAAATCTTGCTTAGTAATTAAAAATAATACCAATGATTAAAACACGACTGCGCAAGTTGTAGCTCCTTCCAAACAACTTTCAGCTGGACAAGAAACAGCATTTTTACGGTTGGCCTTAACCTGGACACCAGTCGCAGTGACCCACCACCCTGACCCGCAGGGGTAGGAGGGCGTGTCTAATACCCCCCGGTCTCCTACAATTAGTGCCCGCCGCCAACCACCTCCTCCGTCCGCCACAATCGGATCCAATAACCCCATCCCTCCACTTAATTCTCATTCGATCTGTGATTAACGCTCTGATACAATTTGTTGTCAGAGAAATTCCAATGAAATTTTTCAAATAAATTCCAATCTGATTTTCTTGTGGCGGGTTCTCCTCCTTGCTGGAACATAATTCATCGGAACGTTGTTTCATGAATTTTAAGTGCCGGCTGAAGAAGCGGACAAATGGGTTTGGGAAGGGAGAATAGGTGGTTACAGCAGTGATTGCCTTATGTCGGCATCAGATTAAGGCACTGTTAAAAGTGCGCCCGCTCCTTAAGAACATGCAGATTTCTTTCCCCAACTTTCTTCCAAAGTTTACATCCGGCTTATCTACATTCATTAAACTTTACGTCGGCGACATCTTCGCCGTGTATCGTTTTCACAATCTGACAACTGGGTGTGAACGATGTATTTTTAACCTTGTTTGATGGTCGCGTCGAAAATTTCAATTTTAGCCGAGTGTGGGGGGGGGGGGGGGGGGGGCATGATTGGTGTCCTAAAGGCTGTACTCCACTACCCGCGATTCCAGAAATCACAAATGGCAATAAGGATTAAATAGTAACATGTAATATATCTTTAAAAGAGATTTCAAATTCCCTTTCAACTGGTATGCAGCATGCAAGGGTTCCTTTCATATTTCTAATAACAATTTAGGAAATTGCAAATCTTCAGATGGTCAAAATCGCAGAGTGGAATACATGTTTAAAGCTGAGGGATTATCCCTTTTCCCAGACGGGATTATCGTCGGTTAATCCGGCCAGTCGGGTGTGTAATGCCCTCTCCGCGCCTGGCTGCCTGCCCCTGGCCCCCGGTTCCCGCGTGGTGCGGGGCGGGCCGGGGGTGACCGGGTGCGCGGGGCGTGCCTTAAGGGGTCTTCACATCGGACGCGGCGCGGCAGCGGCGGCGCGTTGATATACACCGCTGCGCAGCATTTCTGATATACAAAACAGTCTATTTTAATGCCATTTCTGCTGCGCCGCGCCTCCCGCGCCCTTTGCGTACATGTCGACCATGACGCGCCACAACGCGCCCGGTGTGAAGAAGCCTTTAGCGGGTCCGACGCGGCCGATCACCGGACGCACCGACGACACGCCCGTCATTACCCGAGTCGGGTCGCGCCACCAAATCAATGACGTGCGCCGGGAAAACAATTTGGGGTGATTTATGGGAGTACAGCAAGAAGCGCTTCCCGCCCCCTCTTTGGGGAACGTGCTCTTCTTTAGGGAACGGATATAACTTTGACAGCGCCGCCCAAATCGATATGATTAATACAGGAGGGTATAAGTAAGGATACACTGCGGGGTCTTCTATTAATCAAGTGCACTTTTTCCTCCAGAAATTCTGACCTCCTACCAACTTTATTTCTGTCTGACGTCCACAAAAATAATTACACATGGAAAAGTACGTTTTTCTTGACCTGTTTTGTACCCCTTGTTGTATGTAATTAATTAATATGGAGAGGAAGGGACACAACCTACCAAACGTCAGTCTGAAAAGAGAAGCGAAGCATGCAGTAATCAGTAAGACCAAAACCAACCTTTGTCGGTCCTCGGGCAGTAAGTCCTGCTGCTGTTTGTGTATTTGGGGCACTTGGTGGGGGTCGAGCCCTTTGGCACTGTTATTATTCTGAGAGTTAAGGTTGGGGCCCGGCCCACTATGAGCGGGGGGTGGGCCGGGTTTGCCCCCAGCGGCCCCTCCAGGCCCGGGGGGTGGGGCCGGGGCCCGCGGTCTGGGCGGGGTGTAGGTGTAGGTGGCTGGTTTGGGTCCAATACTGGCCGGGTTGGCCTTAGCTATGGTCACCCCGCGCGCCGCTAACATGGAGCTGCGGGTGGCCTTGAGCACGCTCACCGGCTTACCCTCCGACCACACCACGTACATGCTCTCCTTACTGCGGCTCATCATTCACCACTCTCCTCCTCCTCCTGGGCTCCTCCTCACACCTCCTCCTGTACCTCCTCCTCCAGGGGGTCGTGACGTCAGTGGCGGTACATGGCCTCCGGCGGCGCCCTCTCACGTCAACGTCACAAACTATTGATGCGTACGCATACAGTTAAGGTTACGTCAATGACGTGTCACATCAGTCAAACCAAAATGTCACGTCAACCTTTTCTCAATGTGTATTCTAGTCGTCAGTGTTAACTTAATGTGTCAAAATTGCCGAGTAATCATGTTGATTACAGGCTTATGTCAAAACAACGTCATTTTTATGGGTCAGTTACGTCATGGTTACGTCAAATAAGGTCAGGATGTTGCTCTGAGCAATTGGAGGTGTGAGGGTATAGGATGATTCGAGGTATCTTAACTCCTCTTACGTACAGCTCTCCTTACTGGTTTGGCGTGTATCCAGTGGTACAGCCCCAAACCCCAGTGAAGTCGGTGGGTCCGGCCTCAGGCTGGTTGACTAGTGGGGCCCTGAATCAGGGTAATCCGGTGCAGGGCCCCACGAAAGGCCCTCAGGCTGCGTCCGACGCCCGCTACAACAAAGTGGGTACACAACCCCGGCCTCTGCCGCTCCTTCCCCCCAGTGGGCGGGCGGCACACAAAGATCACAGAGCCCTGGCACTGCTCCACAACTCCAGGGTCAACACGGGTACGGCACCCGCACGGTGACGGGGTCCTCCTGTGATCCCCTCCAGCTGATCCCAGATAGGGGTATGTATATATGGTTAAAGCGCTCCTATCCCCTCACGCAAACCTTGAGCTGCTCAGCCGGGGAAGAGTATGTACGCGAGCTGCTCCTTAAACCTTTAGCTCACGACCTGCTCACGTCGGCTGGCCACATGTAATCCGTTACGATAATCCTGTTGATCCGGATTGGTACATGGAATTCTGGATTGGTACCTGGAATTCTGGATTGGTACCTGGAATTCTGGATTGGTACCTGAAGATCCGGATTGGTACCTGGAGGTCCGGATTGCTACTTGGAGGCCTGTGTCGGTACCTGGATGTTGTTTGGGACGCTGAGGTGGTCGGGTAGACTCCAGGGGGTGAGCTGTCACTGCCACCCCTACAGACGGCCTACACCTGGAAGGATACATCAGTGTGGGGGGTCAGCCCAGGAGCGGTTCCCAGGTAACAAGGTACAGACCCCAGGGGGGCTCAGTCCTGAGCCTTTACCTGCCCGGTGTGTGAACATAGCCAGTCCCGATAGGTGTGAACAGATTTTTGTTCTGTAACTCTTTACTTTCTTATCATTTGTAAGGGAATAGGGAAAGGATCTTTTTACCCAAAGCTATTTCTAAACCTTAGATACACCCCTATTTTCCATCAAATATGTGATGAGCATTCTGTTTTGATCTTCCTCCTCGCCAACTGGTTTTCCTAATCAGTAACTAATCTGTCTATCCTAAATACATTCCAGGTTTCTCTAATTTCTATCTGACTGAATATGGACCTTTATATGCCGTGTAGGTTACAGGAAGACTGTTAGGGATATCATATAAAATAAAACTCTGCTGCTGACGAAAGAATCTGGATTTAGTCATCGCAGAACATTATATTCCCATAATGAGTTTCACTTCAATATAACTAACATATAAATCAAGGAGTCCCATCTATCAGTACCTCATTATATTTAGTATTCATACCATGAGGCATACTAGATATATAAATATATGTATAGCTGGAGCCGTATTCAAGTGTATGCGACTCGACGGTCTCTAACGATGGCACCCCATCCAAGAAATGCTTGGATTGCATGCTACATATGTCTCAGCAGTCTACCCGTCTCTTTACATGTGGGATCACGTGCCGACCCCTATACATATACATGTACATGACTCGGCTTATACTGTGCCAGGAAAGGCCTACCATGCCGAGAAATAGGTTTACCTTGCCAAGAAATAGGTCTACCATGCCAGAAAATAGGTGTACCATGCTGGGAATATGGCCTACCATGCTGAGAAACAGGCATACCGTGCGGGAAATAGGCCTACCACGTGGGATGGTAGGTCTACCATACCAGAAAATACATCTACTATGCCAGGAAAATGGCCTGCCATGCTGAGAAATAGGCATCTTATGCCGGGAAATAAGCCTACCATGCCGAGAAATAGGCCTGACATGTGGGGAAATAGGCTGACTTGGCGTCCTGATCCCTCCCTCCCATTTACCAAAATCTCCCGCTCCCCCAATAAGGTCCACTCTGCATCCGGCCCCTACGACTTTGCTGGTCCCCATAGTGAAACAAGGTCGCTGGTGGTATACGTGAGGACCTCATACAGCACGCTCAGTACCAGCAGCCTACTGTAGCCCGCAAAAGAGCAATGTGTATTTTGAGAAGGGGGAATAGACACGCAACACGCCTCAATCTACCGGCTGCACTGAGAACGTTGTATTCCCATGCAACTGGTTCAGTCGTTTGAATGGCTGTTGCCATTGAGTTGCAATTTACTGTTATGGCATATATTTGGTGGTTGGTTGGTTATTGGTTGCTTTAAGCACTAATTAACTAAGGGTCATATCAAGGGAGGTGCCTCTTTGTAGCAGTGGGACCAAATGCCCTCTTATAGTGCTGCCTCCCTGAGATATCATATCACAGACCCACATGATACCCGGACCAGTCACGTTATACCGACACCGGGCCAACCAGTTAAGTTTTGTGGTTCTTACTTTGCGTATGTGCCTACGAAAGATGGTATTGCTGGGTATTCTGTCAAAGTCACCCATCTCCTGTTGAGTCCTGACAGGGCTAGCTCTGCCGCGCGTTACAGTAAGTGCGCGAAGGAAGTGATGCAAATCCCCCCTAATCCACGTAGCCCCAACCCCTCTCTCCCCAACCCCAACCCCCCAGCCGTAAATACCGACGGAAGGAGCAGTGGCCGGCCGGGATAGGCACCCAGGAGGAGGCCGGACAAGGTCCCTGATGGCCGTCCAACGCCCCCTGAACTAAAGCCTCAATCACACTGGACGCGGCTCCGGGCGGCGCGATGGCACGCGGGGCGGGGCGGAATCAATCTTCAGATACGACTAGTTTTCTATTTTGTCGCGCCGTGCCGCATCTAGTCTAGAAATTCTGGGTTTAAAAAAAAATAAAACGTCAAATTTATGTGTTTTTCACAAACAACACATTTCTTCTTGTTTATATCCACGCATTGTGACGCCACACCGCGTCGCGTGGCATTGGTAGCCCGGTGTGAATACGCCTTAAGTAACCATACAATGATAATGCCTGCTGCCCGTCTTCCTGTAGCAGTCAGCCCCCGCGCCTCTCCCTAATGCCTCCCGATCACCCATATCCTGCCCCCCGCCCACCTGGAGGACAAAGACACACCTGCCTGACGGGGGATGCACCTAGAAGAACGCTGACGGCTTCAAGACGTGTCATTTCTAAGTGGGCCTACAGTAGCTATCTAGAGACCTTTTGTAGATGAGGTAAAATTCCAAACAAAGTGGAATGGATATGTAAATTGGTGGCAGGTCATGATTTCGAATGCACATTATATTTACAAATATTTACAATTTAATCTTATCCAACATAGGTGATCGCTATGGCCGTGTCTGCAAAAGGTCTATACCTCAATCAGTTTGAATGCACTATATGCATTCTATATACGAATAGAGTAAATGTGTATTTATAAATGTTCATTTGATAATTTCTTTTGTAAGTATGGTCACACAGAAAACGTTATTTGCACACTGATGCCGTGTCAAATTCGCACAACGGAGAAGATCCTCCCACTTTACAAAGCCTAAAACGGGTTTAATTTAAAGCTCATTGATTTCACGCTGCCTAGTGCATGCATTGAGCCTGACCCTTAGCGTCTCCAGGGGTGCTTTAATCAGGCAGGTATGTATTACTCCTGGGCGGGGCTGTGTATGGCTGCCCAGAGGTCATTGTCCTCCCATTTCCGGGCGCCCCAACTATCTCCTCCGTCCTGCCCCCGCTCCCCTACAGGCGCCCCCTTCCCTGGGTAGGGGGGGGGGGGGGCACTCAGTATAATCATGAAGTGAGACTGTGAAACTACAACACCCCACCCCACCACTATTTTTGGGGATTTGACAGCCCCCCCACAAAAACTACCAATTTCTGACAGCCCCCATTTTCAGGATAGTTCATTGACAGTCCATGTAAAAGCATATCAATAACAACTTTCTTGGTTCCGATCTTATTTCAAAATGTGATGGTTTGTTTGAGAGCTTTATGAAGGAATTCCATTACCTACAATCAACTTTTAATCTAGTATCAGATATAAACATTATTGTCAATGGTTGTTTGACTATTGACAGCCCCCCATTAAAGCCAAATTGGCAATTGACAGCTACAGCTTTGCAAGGTTCCAACAATAGTTGGTATCCATTTCCAGACCGAGTACACCCCCCCCCCCCCAGCCCCTCCAGGTGCCCCCATCTCCCATCCCGGCCGCCAGGGGGCCTTGTCTCCAGCCAGCACACAATGAGATTACCACTACCAGCCCGATGATCTGGTGTTTGTAAGCCGACCCTGGACCCAGGAGGAGTATACGGACTGACCCCCGGCTCAGCTCCATGGGGACGCTATACTGCCAATGGATAGTGAAAAAAAAGGAAAATAATGCCGGGAGCTTCTGTAAAGGCTGTATTACACCAGCGGGAATATTGATTGATCATAGATAAGTGATATTCTATTAGAAAGAGTTTTTAATTCTCTTTCAAATGATATGTAGGAAGTATAGCCTTTTGCTATGTTACTCATGATAGGTTGTAAAAAAAAAACCAGTGGTTAAAATCGGCTAGTTGAATACAACCTTAAGGAGAAGGAGGCGGACGGTGATGGGAGACAGGAGGAGGTATGGGCCCGGAGAGGAGAAGGGCGTGGAGATGGGGAGAAGGCTTTTAGGGGATGGGCCCAGTGGGTAGGGGAGGTGGGGGGCGCCGTCTTTTGGGGCCAAATGGCTTCATTGGGGGTGGGCCATTGGCAGATGGCTTCAGCACCTCGGTGTAATGGCTTCCCCGGACGTAAGGAGAAGGGCCCGGGCGGCAGGGGTTAAGTCCCAGCTATATAGACCAGCAGCCAGTCTTAAATCTATTTTGTTGAGGGCTGCACAAATTACTTGAAGCCAGTGATGGGATTTACCCTGGGTTGGCACAGATTGCAATTGTAAAAGAAATTCCTTAAGTTTTAGAAAGAATGTTCTAAGGCATGTTCACATACTCCCATTTATATACTACTTTGAGTCTCTGGATCTGATATCTACCCCGGTATATCCACTCATGAAAAAAATCAAAAGTGAGAGCCTTTTTAGTATATCTATATTATTATGTGTACAATGTTATTACTTTATCCTTCCAATGAGGTTATCCGAACAAAACATAGACTTAAACGTCAATATCAGCATTTTCGCCCAACTGTTTTATTGGCTACGTGGGACACACGGCATTGTCGACAAAGGGGCTAAAACACATATATATGTATTTAGCAAATTGAAAGCCACTTAGACTTTAAATCTTTCACAGCTCTGCCTTAATGAATCCTAGGGGTGTGATGGACTCACGTCAGGCCCAACGTATAAGTACGTGACACACAAACAGTGACGGACCCACGTTTTATTCCCCACGTACCATACAAACACGTGTCACCATTGTAACTAGGCTATACTGATACAGCAGGTGATTCAGTTGCCATGGCAACGTCAGACAACAAAAGGGCCTCAGGGCCGACCTGTCCGGGCCGGGGCCGAGGTGTCTGAGGGCCTATGGACCAGCTTGGGGAGATGTGACGGGTCGCGTGCCGAACTTTCCCAAACCTTGCCAATCATGTAAAGTTTCTGTCATTTGGACGTGCTAAGAGTCTACCGTGGTGTTGCCAGGTTCAATGTTAAAGTTTGTATCAACTAGCCCTATCTTGGACAATTAAAATCATCCCGAAGTCTGACAAGGAAATATGTAAGCCACGCCTTTTCTCATTTCTGATATATCTCTTATGTAAATCTTTGGACCTAGTATGTTCGAGAGTAGTATACGACTTAGCCGACCTCTGTGATATACCATTCTAAACGAGGGTATTTTCAGTTAAACATATAACACACATACACTATTCACTGATATTCACGTTAACCTTTTGGCTTAATTTCCTTTTCCGTTTTTTAAAGTATAAATCCCGTTTATTTAACCAAACAGCTTTATTATAAGGGACCATCCGTCTCATTTGAAACACTGATCTTATTATCAAATACACTTACGCTGTTCATTTGAAGACACCAACCGAGTCTTAAGCAAAGAGAGCGATCACTCCAGAATCCCATACATATTCGCTCTTTAAATACCCAGTCTGCTATTACGTCTCTCATTCACAATCCGACAGCCTGTAGGTCTGATCGCCCAGACAGCATTGTGGTAGTCACGCCACCTGTCCGTTGGTCGCCATTTTTTAAAGGGGAAAAGTCTGCTTTTTATAAGGCCGCTTGGGTCTGGGACAATCGCACATCTCGAGCTTTTGTTCTCCCAGTTCTTGAGGGTGGGCGCTATCTATGTGGGATCTGCTCACAGAGATAATATCACGTGTATGTGGAAATCCTTTGTGGACTGTGGCAGTCTGGATGGATATTGTAGGCTCTGTGGAAACTGAGCACTGTTCTCATGATAAAGTATTGATCATAAACTGTGTGTAAGTAAATCCAAAGTAAGCATCCCGTGGGCCTTATTAAGGAATATATGCAACTTTAGGGGTGGATAAGAAGCATTGGTATGACTTTCCTGACTTTATTTTTAGTTCCATGAGAAAGCAATGTGTCCTAAAGCATAAACATACAATACACATCCACTATAAAAAAAAACCAGAAACTGCAACTGGTTTGAAAACAGGGAATGTCCATCTGATGATCAACTGAGTCAGAGTCTTCCTCCTCGAAGTATAAGTCCTTATTGACATGGTCTTGGTATTCAAATATTTGCAATGTATCACCCCGTATAAAAACCTTTGTTTGTACTGTTACCCTCCATAAAGGATCATTTGTCAGATAGACCCGATGGATCATATGCTAATCAGTATTACATAGTAAACGATATTTCCTCGTGGCAGAGGATGAGCTCTGATGTTATTAGAGACACCTCATTTTATGTTGCATACATATGTGATAAGATACATAAAAACCCATCACTTTGCGCTAATGATTATACAGCAATATCCCGCGCGCAAACGAACTATGGTGATGAGTTCTTTTTACCCTGGGAGCCGACGCCTCGGCGAGGGCGGGTTCGAATTGATGCCTCGTTAAATCGCCGTCGACAAATGTTTGTATTCGCGGAGCAGACTGTTTGCCCAACGCCCTCACATCCCGGGGACGACCAGCTCCTTCACTATTAGCGCTTTTTGGTGCAGAGCCGACTGTTACAAGTGTTATTACAGGCTGGGCCCAATGCAGCCCCCCACACCCACCCCACCTCCTTCATGGTACTGGGGCAGGTAGGTGGGGACTGTGGGGTGCTGGAGTAGGCTTGGGATGGCTGGGGTATAGTGCTAGTAGTAGTACTATGGGAGCAACTCGCCTTGAGCAGTCTGGTCAGGTTGGCCTGGCGCCTGAGCAGAAGAGGTGAGATGAAAGGGGGGAGGAGGGTACTCCCCTATAGATCCAATGGATTGATCCGCAACACTAATGGTTGGAACCGCAGATCCAGGATTTCTGATGATGGAAGGGTCAACATACAGAGAGGTTAAGCATTAAAACTTCTCGCATTCGCATGCATGCGTCTGACGTCAATCTCTTCGTTATGCCCCTCCAAGACCTCCGGTCCCGCCCCTGGTTCCAGACACCCCTTCATCAGCCTAGACATGAAAGGAAATCTCAAAGGGGGACTGTTATGAGAGCATTATTGTGGGACAGCAGAGGGTTGGTCTTTAGCTAGTCTGAAATGCCAAACTAATTCCATCCAAAGCGACTTGTCTCCCACAGAGCACTAGTCGTCGGGGAAGGGACAAGTTTGGTACTTTGGACCATCATATACAGCAAATCCCAGGGGTTTAGTCGCCAAGTGGAAACCCGGCATAAGTATCCATATGTATTATTACCAGTTGTGAATGTTGGTGTTAAAATCTCAAGGTTAACGGTTTAAGAAGCACTGGAGAACATTTCTTAACGTTGCCTTCAGGCAAATTTGCTGTAAAAAAGGGCTCTCCTTTTTCTTCATATGGGCAAACAATTAAGCCAGAGAATAGCAGACACCTGCAAAATAGTAGAACCAAATACTAGCTCTAGTTTTGTTCTGGGTACCCCCCCCCCCCCCGCCCCTTACCAAAGATTCACTGCCCCCTCCAATTGGTTGAGCAGGTCGTAAGCCACTCAAGGCAGGCAGAGGACCAGTTCGGGAAAAAATAAATGAAATACCTGAACGACGCCCCCCCCCCCCCGGACATCCTCTGATCACTGACCCCACACCCAG
The DNA here is from genome assembly GCA_936440205.1 of Lepidonotus clava. Classification (NCBI taxonomy): domain Eukaryota; kingdom Metazoa; phylum Annelida; class Polychaeta; order Phyllodocida; family Polynoidae; genus Lepidonotus; species Lepidonotus clava. The sequence continues at coordinate 31,644,283 of OW387143.1, forward strand.
CAGAGGGCAACACCAATTCGGATTGAAATTCAGGCCAGCTTCTCAGTGCATCGCCATATTCAGCAACTTGTTAGCAGCCCACTTGTGTTTTTACATGTTTGTCGAGTAGTTGACTTCACGATCAACGATTGGTATTCTGCTGCAGTCAATTTAGTGACGCCGCCATGCACACATTTGCTTATCAGACTGGTAAAGTGGTGCGTCCAACAACTGCGTGATGTCTGCTTGTTAGCGCTCTACAAAACGGTCGTAAGGGTTGTCCGATATCGGGGACGCAGCCAAACTGGCCATCAACGTTATTTCGAGTCAGATCTGTGCTGCTATTTTGATGTAATTAATAAAATGCATGACATAGTAGGTATTCACAAAGGTAAGGCAGAACTGCTGTTTTACTTTATTAACATATTATAACCTCATTCTTAAGGCCAACCCTTATCCAAGTTAAATATGGGGGCAAATTATATCATTACTCTCCCTAATTTTTCCGAGGAACCAATCTGGCTTTTGTTTCTCACGTAGCCTCTATCGATACTTATGCTGATAAAATTGCTCAAGTTGATTCTTACAATTCTTCAGATGAAACAGTTTAGACTGGAAAAGAGAAGAGAAAGCTAGACCTCTGGGGTAGATACTGTAAAATAGCGGACATTTATCTTAAAATTACCAGTGATGGTTGAAACATTCAATAAATCTGATACTGCATTCCACTCACACTAACACAAGCTGAAATTGGAATTCATGAATGTAGCCCAAACACCTCACCTAGCTGAAAATCCTCCCTATGTATACCACCCAAGCCCATTCCCAAGGCTTTCACGGAGGTCCTCCAGGAGAGCAAGTATCTGAGTTTGAAAAAAACATCTGTAGAAGAAGAGTGTGATCTCTGACCTCTGTAGGTTGACCCCTGCCCTCCTGCCACCTCCTCCCGTACGTCTGGGGCCCGCCTCAATTGGCACTCTCCGCTTCCCACACCCTGGGAGCAGCTCGGGGGCCCAGAGGGGCGCGGGGCGAGCAGTTCTGAGCAGCTCGGAGCAGGTCGGAGTAGGTTCCTCTGAGTGGTGCAGCAACCCGTCAGCCCAGACCCCGGCGACCCACAGCCCCACCTTGAGTGCCAGAAACCCAATACAGCTCGGCGCTGGTTCAAACACTCTGAACTCTGCACGGCTTTTAATACAGTAAGCTTCAGACTTATATATTCTTCACCTATGCTGACAGCCTGCAACATATCTTTACCCTATATTCCATGTACCGATTACGAAAATCAGCATTGGAAATAAAAATTAAATGTAAATAAAGATTGAATGTATATAAGTATATAAATAAGGAATGTTACATAATTCCAATTCGAATGTATAAAGGATGTATGATTTCATACTATACTTCTGTAAAAAGAAAACCAATCAAAATCGCCAGAATCAAAATCTATATATGGAATACAGGCTTTGAGGTAAAAGCATGAGGTGGGGTGCCCAGGGAGAAAGTGGTATAAATATACGTAGCAAGAATATGATTGATGGGATCACAATCTCACGGTATAACGTTTTTATCACTCACACAGACCTTATAAGACGTCCTTCCGCGGAGGCAGTTATGATGGCTGGTATTCCATTCAGAACCATATCTGCGGAATTCCTCTTCACAAAACAATCTGATGGGTTATAATACTCGCAGGGGATGTTTGAAAATTGATTGTAATCTATTGCTGCAAGGTATGGCAATAAACCTGCTGAAGTATGACAAAAAGGCGATTGCTTTCACCCCTTGATGATGAGGCGTTAGACAAAGAACAAAAACTGCCGCGGGAATGAAAGGCCAAAAAGGAGAGATAAACTATCCTGTCTGCATCAAAGTCAAAGGGTTAAACCAGGAATGCACCTGCCGGTCCTCTCAGGACTTTCATGGGCCATAGAAAACTCCCAAGTGAATTGCTTACCTCGCACTTTATTTTCCAACCTGCATGCTATTCCTGCATGTCTAGGTATAACCAAGCCGTTTATGTGAAATACACAAAAAGCCTTCCGTGGCATTTGATGAAATGCTTCATATCATTCATTAGGAAACGCTGATGGGGATCGCTCTGTAGGAACAAAGCTGTTATCTGAAGAGCTGGAGAAAACAAAAAGAACACGGCGGGGTGTAAATCCATAAGGCTGGGCTGTCTGGGCTTAATAAACGGCCGGCTGAAGAGGAGAGGCAACAGCGGGAGCAGGCGTGAGCAAATAGTCAGCCGTAATATTCGAGCTGCTCCCAGAGTTATTGAATGCTTCATGAGCTGCTCGCGGTCTCTGCTCTAGAACTGCTCACACGCCTGCCAAACTCCTGAGCCTAATTCATGAACCCGAATATCAAACGGACCACAATGTTTCCCCCACCGACCAAGAATTTTCTTTCATCCAAAAGCCCTATGGTTCTCCAGGGAAACTTTCAGAGAGGACGCCCCTGTTTTTCTGAGATGGTTTACGTTTCTTCCTGAGCTGGTTTATGAAGTTGGGAGTAAGTCTCTCGTTTTGTTTCCGTGTCAGGGAGTGGGTATAAAGAGGCCCCTCTCCCATCTGATCCCCGCCCCCTCCCTGCCCTCTTACCCCGCAATATCGTTAGGGCAGATTGTTCATGATGCGCTCTCCTTTTGCTTCTTTTTCTTCTTGAGACAATACCATTAAGTGGCGCGGAGCACCACAGGGCCGGCACAGGCAGGGTTGTTAAGGTGTAATCACACCAGGCGCGGCCCCTAGTTCCAACACACCACAGGGTATACTTAAAATGTATAAAAGAATATTCACATTGGGGCGACGAGGGCGCGGCAAAAATAGAAAAATGGTCTAAACTAAATACAACAAATGACGCGCCGCTCGTTGCATGTAACTGCGCGACGATTTCCCAACGCGTTCAGTGTAAATACAGCTTAACCCTGGACCAATCCTCTCGATGAGGGCTGATACCACAGCCTCTTCATCAGTAAAGTGTCCGTCTTTTGAGCCTGTTCCGTCTTTAGTGCGGCGCCATGGAGTAGGGCCTCCACGGTGGGGTGTTTGATTATATTAGATACATCGCTGTGACCACCCTGGAGAACACCCTGGAGGACCGGTCGACATGTCAGGTATTGATGGTCCTGTCAGGGTATTATACCACAAGTCACCGCCCAAACGGTCTATAGGTCTATAGCATCACACCACGTACTCGTAATCTTATAGACCTTTTGCAGACATGATGCCATGTGTAATTAATGGTCTATGTAGAATTTTTCCTCGTATTTTCTTGTGAGGATGGCAACTTTTTCCTAGCTCCCAATATGTAAATCCTTATACGAAGGTTGACCTTTTTGTCACACCTTGAATTAATCAGGAAGGAAAATATGAAAATGATGATTCTACATTGATAAACAATGTGGACACGCATTTTTTACTATGTTTGAAGATGGTTCGCCATACAAATCTCATTCTACAGGCTCCATTGACAACACTACATCCCTGCAATGTTATACACGACAAACCAAACTAATCATCGTCTATTGTGCTTGTATTTATAATGCCTTTAACGCCTGGGTGCTCGAAACGATATTAGAAATTCTGTGGATACTCGTAGACAGAATTTATAAGATTAATTCCCATCACAAATGATCAAGTCCCCAAGTTTTCAAATGGCTGGGGACTTATTAAACTGAGTTCTTCTTTTTTATTATTGTTCTAGCTTAGAACATAGAAACACCACCATAGGAGTAATTTCACTCTAAATTCACGACAGTCTAGAGATGTGACTGTGGGTGGTGGGCTCAAACAAATACTCTGACCTTGCCATCCCTCACCAACCCCCCTCCCACTCACTCCACACCCCCTGGCCACCCCTACGACGCCACCCATTGATTTCTCACAGTCTGCGACGCTTGAATGAACTCCAGTCAAACCGATTCCACGCCCAGACCTCCCCCTGTCTGCCCCTGCCTGCATCCTTACCATCCCTAATTTTGACTTATTTGCCGGCGACCGCCGTGCCAGCCATTGACAGACAGTTTAACTAAATGACGCGGCAGGGCCCCGCCGACAAGCCAAGTAGTAATACGTCAAGTCAATAAATAAACCACTAGCGGGTCGTAGACGGACGTCGTATGCACCTCTGTGAGGATCAATTCTGGGGCAATATATCACCCGTATTTATACCTCCTATACTCCCCACGCCAACGTAAATCACCGGGGGAATGGACCATGATGTATACTGGTAATACGATTTTTTTACCCTGTGAAACTGAATATGTCAATAGGCTGGTCTGTTGGCTTTCCCTATAGTGAAGAAGCTGTGGCTCAGGGGACAGTATGGCCCGGTCTCCCCCTGACAGCTGGCTATTCTATCAGCCACCCCCCCTCCCAATAAAAAAGAGAAAAGAAAAAAAAAACCGCCCACATAGCGACACCTACGGGGTGGCGGGAACCCCTCGCAGGGCGGGCTATTTGAATCAATCAATCATCTCCCATTCCCCCTTCTCCAGGCGTTAGCCCAGGAGGACCCATCTAACTACCTGCCTGAATATGGTCCCATGCCTTAAGCCAAGTATGTACCGACCAGCCTAAATCTGTCAAGCAATGTAGACAACTTGGATTGATTATGTTTCAATCAAAGCTCAGTGCAAAATAGAGTAAGAAAATGAATTTTATAATATGAAATCTTATAAATCGCAAAATTCCTTTATATATTAGAGTAAAATGAAATACTAGAAGTTAGGAACAATTTCATTTACTAGAAATGTCTTGATTCAGAAACCTTATACATGAGGTATGGAATTGGCCATTCTCATTTCATTCTTGCAGCTCATCCAGGGGTAAATACGATGTGCTATGTCAATGCTTATAAACATGGAATAAATCATTAATTGCAACTGGTGGTCTTCTGTGTTACTTGCCAACAGTGGGTCTATGATAAAAACGACATGAAAGGAGTTTCTTATTTAAGTCGGATAAGGCCTATGCCTGCAGAATAAAGTGCTACAGCGGGGCTACAATACGGTAACTGTACGGTAACGTAATGGTCTCGACTCTTATGTACAGTCTGTACGTCTCAGGCATCTTGACCGCTCTTCAGTACAGTGTATGCTGGCTGTTACATGCGACGCTCAGTACCACGTAATATTTACTATCTTATAACACTGATGATGCTGGGATAGAGGTATTGCCTATGGCGTCTTACAGATATTTCATTTAATCTGTGTAGACTATAGCCTAGGTTAGCCTAACCTATATCAATAATGATGGCATTGTGGCCTAGTGGGTTGATGTAAATAATTACATTTCTCTTGGTCATTCATCTTATCAAATACTGGAAAATGTAGGGCATGGTGATTTTTTTGTGTCATAATTAACTTGAAAATGTGTGTGCTCTACACGCGCCCAGGAAAGAATCTCTAACTTTCTCTGAGTTTATTTTTGGAAACTAATATGAAACAAAAACTCCAGTCGCTGTCCCTCAGTGATAAGTGTCATCACTGCTCGCCATTAAAGCAACTGGTGTGTGAATAATTCCCCCCATCTTCAATGGTTGACGTGGCCGTGCGTCTGGTTGAGTGACACCGCTTAGATTAACATGCTCCTCCAGTGTCCCTCACCCCGACCCACCCCCCAATATCCTCACATCATTAATCGCCGCACGTGAAGGCAGTGGGACGGAATACGACACCGAGCATGAGCGATGAAAAGTGGCCTAAGAGCTTTGACCCCCAGAGAAGTGCTACACGCGACTCAAGATCTGCGCATGCGTGTCCTATATTCCCACGGCGGCGAGTTATTACGCACGTGCGCGTGCATGAGACGCTGGAGGAGTATTTGGATACGGCCTCCAGTGGATGGAGTTTACATAGGGGGCCATGGTTGTACACGCACTCAAGGAAACGAGCTGCTCGGAGCTGCTCAGAGCTGCTCCACTGCTATAAAGAGCTGCTCACAGGGGCTTCGTGTCAACTCAGGTTTCTGTGTCAGGAGGCCGGAGACATGCGGGTCCTCCAGGCTCCTCCTGCAGCCACCAGCATCCATGTAACCGCATCATGACATGCTGGTTTTTGTGACTGTCAGCTCAATACCAGGGGGACTCGATTCTGGGTCAGGGGGTCAATAATATGCGACTAATGGGGATGGCCAAGTTAACACTGGTAAACAAGGGGACAGGAAGGACATTGTTTAAATATTGATGTGTCCCACGCACTGTGGATGGATGTCCCTGTGGAACGTAATATGCATGAGGAAAAATAAAACGTACATTTCCAAATGCTAACGAGACAGGGAAACATGTATTTATTATGTATGCTCCACATATGTGGTAATATTTATGCCAGATCTACTTTTTAAATGTGTTTAGCAATTCAAATTTCCATCAACAAATGTGAATTTGAAAAAAGTAGATATGGGAAGTACACCTGTGTGCATGTCATTCTTGTGATGGTGTATCATATAACGTAGTCTTTAACTTGCGTGCGACGCAGTCAAATATTGTATAAGTCTGCACAGTTGCTATCGTTCAGAGATGCCACTACCAACAGATGATAAAGTGGGAGTAGGAAATGCTTTATCTACTTTTTTTTTTTTTTTTTTTTAAATCAGTTGTGTAATCCAAAATCACCAAATAGTAGGAAATCCTACAAAAATAGGAAAAGTGGCATCTCTGAATTTGTTGACTTCGTTTCTTTCCTTGCTGTTACGTCGTACCCAAAGTTTCAGGCCCATCATTCATTTTATTCAGGGTCAGAGCAAATGGCAGTCTACTAATGGCCAACTGTTAAAAAAGCCAAAAGTTGGAACTTCAGACGCATGACCATGGGAAGTTATCGAATTATAAAGTAAAACAGGTTATTGAATAATTCAATTCATCTGACAGACAGGAAAACTTATTACACCCCTATGTCCATCTAATAAACCTCTGATGCCACCCGACTTCAAACAGTCAAATTACATTTGTCATACACAAAGGGGAAAAGCACTAAATAGATGTGGGGCGCACCCAAGCACCCAAGCAGCCAAACGTGAACGGCTGGCACCTAAATGGGATTTCTCTGCGGACCCATCCATATTAAACATTGATTCAGGAGGCCAGGCTGGCCCCCGATGGAGGGACTGGCCAGTGAAGTGGTCAGTGTGGGGGGTTGGTCAAACAGGCCTGATGACCAGTGCACACACCCTACAAAGGGGGTGGTGGTCAGCAGTGGTCAGCTGCTGACCGGTCAGGGCAGGAGGTGTACCCACACCACTATACCACTAGACCAGACTATGTGACCAATGTTTGTCCGAGCTTGGTGCTGGTTTCTACCACACAGCTGCTTCTCACAAGAACCCAAAGGAATTGTCCAATGGGTTATTCCTTCCTCATTGAAATCTTATGAACCTTCTACATCTTTATATTTCAAAATTTGCTATTGATATATTTTCAATTTCAATAGATATTTCATGCAGCAGATAGATGCATAATTGATATTGTTTTTCAGCTGTATTTGTCTACAAATTTTATCAATATTGAAGCTTGCATGTAAACAAAACGTAGCCAATTTTGGGACAGGCTCAAAGAAAAACTAGATACTTCAGGAAGATTTACTCATAAAAACATAGGTCACCATTCTATCCTGCATCAAAGAAGCGATACCTTGATTGATGTTGGACCTTTCGAGACATGGAAAACAAATGCTATCCAACTCGCGAGAATGATACATTGCATTAAATATGTGATTTATATGGAGCATGATGTATCATATTCATATCACACAATTTTAGAAGGACAAGATGAAGATGTTTATCAATATTTTCAACATGAAATAGATATATGCGTGGAAAACGAGAATACTTCAATATCCCTTGGTGAAAACGTGAAGACAGTGGGTGCATTAGAAGGTACTGTTGCTCGTTCATATATATCAATATTGTAGGACGTATTACAAGTGAGATATCATCTTCATCCATCAAAAAGACATACTGCTTGGGGGTAAACTAATGATCCTGAATTATTTACACCACCCCCTCCCTCTACCACCCCCGGGTGTAAAGGGCCATACGATAGATTACATGCTGTATTCAACATGCACTATAGTAGCATAGCAACTGCTAGATGGATATAGGTACAAATGAGTTCGTAAAACAGTTCGTCCTAAACTTGGCAGAACACTAGCTATACCAGGGGGGAGCCCACAATGGGGGAATTCCACAGAAATGTAGTATTTGGCTCAGTATATGCATAGCTATAGGACATACGAATAAAATACACTATTCATGTATCATGCTATGGGAATGACAGCCCCCCCCCCCCCCACACACACACACACACACTTACATGCCCACCCACGACAGGCACCAGATGTCCCACGGCCCCCATATGACTCACCTACTGCCCCTCCCCCCTCACTTTCTCTCTCCCCCCTCCCCCCCACCTCACTTCTTCCATGACCCCCCCCCCCTCCACCCTCCACACCATCCCACCAGGACGCTGGCTATGTAACATACACCGGAGGATCGTACACCCCTGTCCCTGGTCTCCACGGCTCCTGTGCCGAGCCCGATATTGACAATGGCTGAAACCCCATGCCAAGACTGGGGGCTGGAATCAAGCCTGTATACAAGCAGGGGCTGATCCTATCTCCCCACAGCCCGATCTGATACGGGGGTCCAGCATTGTGGAGACTGAGACCAGGGATGGGGGTGTTTACATAGTGACACTGGACAGGGACAGAGGCATCTGTCGCCAGTATCTGTAGGGAACTTAGAAACAATTATTAACGAGAGTTTGCTCATGGTAAAACAGATAACAAGTACATGTTATCATGTATTATATGTTACATGTGTGCTGGTGATATACATGAGGATTATCATGGTAAAATTGTGAAAAAATATAAAGAGTATGGAAATTTTCTTATTGACTGCGATGGGCTATCTTACTTTATTATATGAACGCATTACATTATTGATAAATATATATTTACAATATAGTTATACCTATAGGAAGAGTACTGTGTTACTGTATCACACAGTAATGCCACTTGAATTGAAAGTGTCGAATGTGTTTCCTGGTAATCCAGTATCAGTAGAGGAAGCACTGCATTTGATCCAAGCTTATAGTCGACTTGGTAATATATCCAGTATGTATGGCGCCTGTATGGCTATCCTCCAGTGTGTGGTGGTATATACCCTGCTGGTGACCGAGTCAGACTGAGATACTCCTCCAGTAACGCCGCTCACATGTACTCCACACGCCTGACCCACATACGTCCGAGCACAAATTGCTCAACAAATCACCAGCCCTATTTAAAACGACCCGATTTTATAGACGTCTGGTTGGGACTCTCTGTGAAGAAGCGCTGAGGCTGAGTTGCAGTAGATGTTAAGGATAGATCCGTGGTAGTCGTCAGATGCCAGGAAGGGGTCGTAGCTCCACTCCTCCCGGCTCCTCCAGCTCTACTGACTCAGTAGCCGCTCCACGCGTGGTCTGGGCGAGCTGCTCGGAGCTGCTCGGACCCAGTAGCCCAGTCTCCTCCTCCCTCTGCGTGAGTGAGCGGGGGCCGAGTCAAACTGTGTCAGACCATGTCAGTGGTGGAGGGAGGGCCAGTAAACTTGGTTATTATTTGTTGTATGGCATGGCAGGGCCGTCCGTCTCCTACCTACCCCCCTGTACTCCCACCAACTGCTCCTGTAGGAGCAACTCGCGAGCTGCTGGTATCCACGGCCCTGCTCAGCCCGTTACCATAGCAACCAGGGTTACTACTCCACCAGTGAGAGACTACCACTAGTACTCCGGATCGCAAATAGATAGTTGGGGCGGGGGGTGGAGAGAGAGAGGCTGGTGGGCCCGGCTGGGCTGGGGAACTGAGGCAGTTTGGGGTTGACTGGTCGGTGTCTGAGGGGGTCCACTTTGTTGGGTGGGTTGGTGTGTACCCCGCCCCTCAGCCCATACTTGGCGAGCAGCTCAGGCGAGCAGCTCAGAAACAACCCTGGTTGATGGTAGACTCTTCCTGCTGAATTCCAGTTGCCCGAGCTGCTCTGAGTTACTCCAAACTGCTCAGAACTGCTCGGAATTGCTCAGAGTCGCTCGCAGGGCGAGGAGGAGTGAGTAAACGGTTTGCCCCTAGCCCTTTGCCTCCCGCTTCGGTCCCTCTCTCAGTCAGTCTGCTCACCCTGCCTACACCACCTCCTGGGTCCTCTCCCGACGCCGCGTCCGCTCCTCCTCCAGAGCGGCGCCCGGCGTCCAGGTCCCGGCGCCCACTGACGCCCGTTTTCTGCTGGCAACCAGCAACTGGCAATGCCTTCTCCACCGCAGCGCCGCTCGTCGCCCGGCGACACAGGGAGGTCTGGGGGAGATGGCGCCCCCATCAAGGCGCTGGGTGCGGCTGGACCCATCTCTACTACCTGGAGCAGGCCGCTGACCAGTGGATGACCAGCGGGTGACCATCAATCTATTAGTAGTATGGGTCGTAGAGATTCTTACTACACTAGAGTTAGGGGTTCGCTGCCCCCGTGGAGTAGGAATGCCAGGAATTTAACGTTCAGCTATTTGTATGTTCCTCGAAATTGTTCTGGGGTAGTATAATACTATCTATTGCTGAGATAAAAGACTGGTATTGCCAGGGTGCTTTTTTTAATACAAATGGGAGCCTTGGATCTTTTTGGGCATATTGGACAGACTCCTATACACCTATAGCTTTTGATAAGTTGCAGAAGACTGCAGGGGTAAGATGTACATAACATGTTTCGTCATAACCCATGACCCCAAGGGGCCTTTTTAGATGGTACAACAAATTGATTACGTCATTGCTATTTGTTGTCCAGAAAATTATGAAATTATAATGCAAATGCAACAAAAATAAGAACTAAATTTAAAAGAATAAATTGCAATAAATTTACCCAAGCACGATCTTGAATTGCGAGCTTCCCTAGGACTGCTTCTATTACATTGTAAACGCCATTGTGTCTAGTCAAGTGGACCAGCCCTGTGAGAGATAGTTTTGTCTTCATGTTTGGCCAAGAATGGCCAATATAATGGTGAATCGGGCGTGTGTGGAATTCAGATCAAAATCTCCACTCTTGCAATTGAGACGATTTTCCAAATTAATCACCCAGCTGCCAGACATGCACTGGTATGGTTTCGTTTCCCATACCACATTCATTCACTCTCGTAGGGGTAGCTCCATATGGTAGAATTATTGTCATTCACGAGTTGAACACATCTGTGCTAAAAGTGTATTCTAAACTATTATTTTGTAATGACATGTCAAAAAAAAATGTATTTTTCGTTCTAAGGCTGTAGCTACGTGTATTAAAAAGAATCTGCTGCGCTTCTTCGGTATGAAAAAGCAGAAGTCTGAGTGCGACAGTTTTGTTTGTTCAGCCCTACAGTGAAGCCCCATACAAAGAGGCGAATCACATCAGGACGGCTCATCTAAAGGCCCATCTAAAGGCCCATACAGCCCATCTAAAGGCCGCTTCTCCAGCTTATCACGGCCTTTAATGAACAGCTGCTGATTCCGGCCGGTAGACGGCGCCTCCCCCTCTGCCCTGGAGGGGAGGGCTCATTATTCTAGTCGCCCTGGAGGACGTGGTGGTACTGGATGTAGGGCCTGAATAGCAGTTGTGACTACACGTATGCAGGAGGCAGTTATGTATGGGTGGTGTCATTGATACAGAGTCATAACTTGCAGCAACACATTGGGAATGTATGGCGAACAAATGCCAATGGAGTAAAGCTTTGGTACACTCTAGCACACACAGAGAAGTTGAACATACATACATAGACGAGTACTACCCATAGAGTATAGAAAACGACATTATATTACACTCAAAGAATAAGTAGCTCCATCCCATCTGCCTTCCCCTAAACATTGATCTTGATTATTTCAAATTATCTGTCACGAGATACGATACCTCTCCCCGGTGATCCTTACAAACGTATTTCGCATTTCTGTAACAGTTGGTTTAGTTTTGGTGTTAGTTATATTTCCCAATGTATAGGTCTTTCACTCTTTCTGCTCTGACTGTCACTCCTTAGCTGATATCTGTAACTAACACTAAGGCCTGCGAGACTTAGCAATACAAAAGAAGACACACAAATTAAATACCGTACACAATTAGAGGCAAAAGTTTACAATCGTCGATTTTAAAGTGCATAATGGGAATTTACTGGCTGGAATGAAAAGAAATGGATAATATTTGTTTATTGATGTTGTTGCTGTTGTTGTTGTTGATTTTTTATTACAATTGCAGTCTGGAATCCATCCATCAAAATTGTAGGATTCCCATCTGTCTACGAGTAACATTCATTTCGATTCAAAGGGAACTTTCATGATTAAAACCTTACAACCGGCTGTTTTCCATTAAAATGTCCAATACAACCTATCTCTGTGTAGCCTGAACCGAGGCAAATGGCTGGCCATGTATGATTATGCAGAAAATGAGACAGCCCGTTTATGACACTAACGTGTGCACAGACCAACGTTATAGTGTGACTAACGCCGACAGATCTGACACCTAAATCCCCATACTGGAAATAGACTCTATTCAAAACACTGCAGTTTTGCAAAACAACCATTTTCATAAACTCCCATAAAAAGTGACTCTTTGACTTTATCCTAGTGAGATGAATGACATGACCTTAGTTCTGCTCGACAACATTTTCACCCCCAGTCCCACTGAGATGAGTCTTTGTTATTCCGTGCCATTCATACCGAGTTATTGATATCCTATAGGCCAAAAGAGCTGCTCTCGCTTCTATCACCTTGGGGAGTTGCTCGGGAGCAGTTCGGAGCAGCTCGGGGCGGCGCGGGGAACACATTGTGAATACCCTGCAGATTTCCAACAGGATGAGCCCATCTCCACGGATCTATTCATTTCAACATTACAACCCGTTAAAATAACACAACGGTGCAAAATGACACAAAAAAACGCTCCATGCACTCCCTGACAGATATTTTCTCGTGCGCCGATACCTCCAGGGTACATTAGCTTTACGTAAAAGTACATTTTTGTCCAGCCCGGAGGCCTGTGCTTTGTTGACTTTCCATTTGTTCACCGAGGGTGAAATCGCCACAAGCAGTGGGGGCGACAGTGTATGTATGTCGGGGGCCCCAGACCAAAGCCCCCTGTTCCGCCCAAATCCCTTTAGTACCGACGCGTCGCGGCCGGGCCACCGGGCGGGTTCGATTGGGGGCCGCGGGCTGAGCCGCTCACCCACGGCTGAGCAGGTTGTAAAGCCGACCACTGGCCGTCAGGTGGGGCTGGGGGACCACCAAAAAACCCGACTGTTGACGGGGCCGTTTTGCTGGGCCCAGTCAGACCTCAAAGGGCCATGGGCCAGATGCGGAGCTTTTCTGTTTTGAATTAATATATGGCAAGGATAAAAACAAAATATTAAACACAATCATTTTGAGGCCTATACTGTCTGAACTTTGTGGTTTGATATTCATATTGAAAACACGGCTCAAAGCGGCGTGTTAATGTTATGAGACTATGTAACATAAATATTATTGTGGTAAAAGATAGTTTTAAACTTTTTTCTTTTAATACTGTGATTATTGATACTTCCGAAAAGTTTTAATTCATTTGTTGTTTTTTAACAATAATTATTTTCATAAATACGCGTTATTACCTTATTCCTTCTTCTTATTGCCTTACGGTTGATATAAAGAAGACTCTTTTATGAGACGCTCAGTATGTTACACGTAGTCATCCATTAAAGTCGGCGCCATTCAATTCTCTTTGAGTTAGAAACCGTCGCCTCCTTCTAACCGATTGGTCAGGAGTTTTCTGTACCAATCAGCCCTGACCAAGCAACGTCCATTCACAGCCAATGATCGATGCATCCCATTCATACTTTTTGATGCCATCCTGAAACGGACAGATAGAGTACTCGGAAAATACCATGTGTCTCTCCACCAGACTGGCCACCCAGTCATCGTTAAAACGATGGCTTGAGCAGCGGACGGGTAATTAACATATAAATGATATTTGGTCGTGCATGTGGGCAGCGCGCCGCCCCCACTACCAAACGAACTCCACACGGCACGGCCATAAACTGTTCACCAGGCGGCGCTACAGTCAAAATACAAGCGAGGCAATCCGAGTTAATGGAACCGAGGGGTTTGAGAACGGAGTGTGCAAAACGATACGCCCATTTGCCTGGCTAAAAGAGTATCGCCTGGAGTTGCCGATGAAACCAGTTGTCGTATGAAGTTGCACAATTTATAGGACTCTGTGGAAGTTTAATTAAGTGTAACTGCTGAGGCTTGGTAGTGTGGGACAATTAGGGAGTCCTCCAGGGTGTGTGGGTGGGAGGAGGGTGAGGTAACACCTGCGGCTATGACGTATACCTGGGTCTGCTGAGGGCATTGCCCTGTGTCGGACCTAGCTATACGCCTAAAGCCGGTATTCCACTAGACATTTCTGACAAACGGCAACTGGTAAATTTTGACGTTCCTCCAACAATATCCCAAACGACTATACATCCTATAATTATATCGTTTAAAGGGGGATTAAAAGCCCTTTTTAATGGTATCCGGCATGACGCCATGATACCTATATTCCCACTGGCGATTTACGAAATCGGGAGTGAAATCGCCTAGTGGAATAGAGCCTTAACAGTGTAGCCACTTCCTCATTATCGTCCGGTAGGAAACAAGTGCTCGTTTTCAGCATTGTTAGCTGTGATGGATCTGATGTCTCACCTTTGGGGGCACTGGTACAGACTCAGCTGTGAGAACAGCGACCCGAGGCCGTTAGTCTGAGGGCTGTTGTTGATTTCAGCTTAAAATATAGAGACATCAGTCGCTAGACAGATGACCCTGGCTGAGTTCAGCTTCAGTTGCAAAGACAGGAATCCGAGGCCGTTAGGTAGAGGGCACTGTCTGGGTTAAGACAGCAACACGAGGCCATTAGGTTGAGGGCTTTCATGAAAACTGGGTGCTCTTTCTGAGTTCAGTTGGTGTTGTTGGGAGAGCAACCTGGGGCCGTGAAGCAGAGGGCGTTTGCTGAGGTCAGGGGCGGATCCAGGAATTTTCAAAAGGGGGGACGTGCAATCCTGACAATTTTACCCTGCGCTTCGGGCGGGTTAATTTCATATTTAAAAAATCTGAATTTTGCCCAAAAAAGGGGGTGCGCCCCCCACGCCCCCCCCCCCCCCTAAATCAGCGACTGGAGATGAGCTTAAGATCTGAAGGCAGCAGGTTAAGGGCGCTAGGTGGGTGGCCGAAGCTCCAGCAGACAACGGCCCCGACTGTTAATTGGATAGCCTCACTGATTCAAACCTGAGGACAGAAGCCCGAGGCCGTTAGGCAGTGGGCCGTCAGTGAAGGCAGCATCCCGAGGTACTTAGGCAGAGGGCTCTAAGTCAGAATCTCGAGGTAGTTAGGCAGAGGGCTCTAACCGAGTCCAGCCTTCCCCATGTCATATACCTCACCTTCACCTAGCCCCTTGTTAGACGCGCCCTCTCCCGACGACCCTAATTTCCCAGTCCCTGAAAGCCCAGATTTCAGTTTGCCAACCGATTGCAGGGACTCGCTTCTATCGGGCCTGGGCAGAGCGTGATCTCCACCCCCACCCCCCCACCTAGGCCAGTGTACTTTCATCTCACTTGACCTGCTCGGAGCAAATTGAATCTGGGCCGGGTGTGGGTCTGTGTGGTGTGGGGAGCAGCTCGGGGCTGGGGTGGCCGGTAGGGTGTCACGTCACCTCTGGATGGTCCCTGATAAGGGCAGGCAGGGGGACGGGCGGGGACCACTGCTGGGACCTGTGGTATCAATATGAGCTGACATAGGGAATATCAGGATATCGTACCTTCACTGAAAATGTACAGTTATGATTTCATGCAGCCGTAGTCTAATATTCAAGGCAAGCGCAAGGAATATGCGACAGTTACATCCATGTACTTAAAGAAGTGAATGTGGTATACTATTTCATTTTTTGATTTGATGGTGCTAAATTGCATGCGACAGAACAGGAGAACATTTTTATGGTTAGTTGCAAGCTTAGTTGCCATTGAACTGTTCAGTGAATTACAGTAGCACTATTAGAATCCGTAACTTTTGCAAGACGAATACTATAACCTACTTTTACGGATTATCTGGATTATTGTTATCCAAAAAGCTTTTTCCTTTCATTTTATATATTTGGTCTTTATTACAAAATAAAGAAAATACTGCAAGGCGAGGCAGTGGAGCGGACCACCTGTTGTTGGACAGGTCCCTACTTTAAAGGTCAACTGCCCTCAGTAGGCCAGGCCCAACCCTTACTACAACCACACGGAAACAACCCTTAACGGAGACAGATCACCGGGCGGTACACAGAGTTATCACCCTCTAATAGAAAGCCTCTTAATTAGCCCCCTCACCACCATCCATCCCAGACTCCACCAGGAGTAACATCCAACATGGCGGGTCTCTACAGGCCCTATTGGGTCCCCGGTCAGCAGGGCCCGCGGGGACATAGGCCCGGACTCCAGGTCCCCTCCCCATGTCGTCCCCCCCTGGTAAGGTTTATCGGCCGGCGACATGCTGCCTATACCACGTGACATTGGCCGATATCTGCCGACCTTCAGTTGACCTTGTAGGGACAGGGCATGCCCTCTGGTGGTCCTTGTGTGTAACTAAATCCAGCGGCGGGCAGATTTCCCTGGAGGACGGCTTTCCATCAACCAGCCCTTACCACCTCCTCCTCACCCCCCCCCACCCCCCCTCTCACACACACAGCCTAACCCCCTCTCTCCAGGGGAACTGATGGGTCGGCAACTCCAGCCTGGCTGCTCTCAAATAGAAGTCAACCCATATCGAACTGGTCTGAAATAACCAGAGACCACCTTAATGCACTGCTGGGTCTGTATGGGGGCGCGGAGTAGTAAGATCCACCCTGAGAGCACCAACTATGGAGATTTTTTTGTTGGAAGTTCTTCGGCGACACTGGAAACAAATAACTTTGGAACAACACGCTAACTTTATAATGTTTTAGTTTGCTCTTATTGTTCTTTTTTCTAAAAATATAGTTCTTTTCTAAGTTGGGCAATATTGTGTATATATTGGACTCAACCGTCATTGTCCTTAGAAACCCTAAAGCAATCACGTAAAGCTTATCGAATGTGCTATTATTGACTGCATCGACTCATTGATTGTTAGTCGTATATGTCAACCAACATTATTCAGGGATGTAAGTCAAGCTTGCTGAAAAAGTCTGAAACCAAACTATATGATTATAAGTGTGCAAATCTCTTGGAGTGGTTGCCTGTGCATGGAACATGTTGACAGTTAAGTAACCAAATGATAAAAGAATTGTAAAATAAATTCATTCTCAATTCAAACAACATTATTAATGATAAAATTATAACCTTTAACTCTTGGTATTATAGGATTTTTTTAAACAATGAAATTTTAGGAGTCATACTTGGAACTGCATTAATATCAACCAATCAGAGGCCACTATTTATTCACTGCTCAGAAAGGTTTCAGACTATTCTGATAATCTGAACTTAGTCTGAAGAAAGTCTGAACTGGTTTTAATATTTAGAAACTGTACTCAGAAGTGGATTATCAAGCCCATTGTCACTGTCAAATATGTCTTTGGATACTATCAAGCCTCGTCTACCCCCACAATGTCTTTGGATACTATTGAGATTTTGTCCGTGTTTTGACCATATTTGATAGATTTTATACCAGTTTCCTTGAGTCTCAAAAAATCTGAAATCAGACTAAAGTCTGAAAACTTACATCCCTGTCAGTGTGAACTAATAATTTATTAGTTCACACAATGATTGGTACATACTCTCCGATCTGAAACAGAACACACACTTGCCCTTTTATTTGTGCATCCCCTCCCCCGTTGATAACGGGTGCCTCCTTCATTTACCGGGAACCATCAATCTTAAGCTAAATAAAATGGTTTCCTTCCTGCTGAGAGGGGTTTCTGCTGCTGAGTTTCCCCCATTTCCCTTGCATGTGAGGGAGGGGGGAGGTCGTGAGCACTCGACTCTTGCACCTTCACTGACGGTCCCCTCACCAGGATTAAAGACTAATCTATCAAGTGGAACCATGTTGAACGTCTCTTATTTCTTGGCAGACTGTATGATATTTCTTCCAATTGTCTCATGACAGAGAGTACTAAAATAACTATAGCCTTCGGAAACTGCAATGAGGATGCTAACGGTCGAAATATATATATAACACGTAGAATATCTCCTGTATCATGGCGCCATCCATCATAGTGGAAAGTCCCGACTGAGGCCCCAGTAATACATCGGGCCGGTCATTTATACCTCCTGCATCATTCCACCAGTCCCACTCCACAGTGGTCTATTCCCCCAACTCGCCCCTCCAGCCCTACTATATTTATGGACTTCTCATTCCCAAGGCATTTCCCGGTATGTCTAGGCCACGGCGTATAAGCAGAGCAGTGGCCGTCAGAAAATGGATTCCTGAATACTGCCTGGAAACTGGGGCCGAAGGGTAAAAAGCGGCGAGTCGTAAGAAGTGCGGCAGTGTGACTGGGTGGTGGGAGAATGGTCTGGAGGAGTGGTGGGAGAGTCAGCTGGGCCCGTCAGAGTTGAAACTGTTTAAAAAGCTGGTCGCGGTCTGGAGAACCACTCCAGGGTCTGGGGGGCTGTTCTCTGAAGGCTGTGCTCACTTCACTCCTGCCGGCCGCCTCTCCGCCAACCGCTGGCCGCCTGGAGGAGCCGGGAGGGGTGGTGGCTGAAGGGGGAAAGGTTTGGAAAGAGCTTCAGCTACAGTGGCCCATACTGGAAACTACCGAACAACTGCATATTGCACTTGCGGTCTCATTCCATGGACCATTTTCATAATGACATATGGTCAAAAGTCGTGAGTGGTTTTACGGTTCCCATTGTACCATACAGTATAGTTTATCTACAACACAGAATAATAACAATTCTATTTAAAACCTAAAGTTTCGATATTAAGGTTTTAAAAAAACGAACACTGAGAAGTAGCCTACCACAGAGAAGCCACTCAGATGTGGCTTCTCCGACACAGTTGTTCCATACCAAGTTAGATGTGACTTTACTCAAGCAAAACAGTCAGTACCCACTTTGAGATGGCTTGGCCAGTACAAAACAGTCCGTACCCTTTCACCCAGAGGTGGACTCACTGACACATAACAGTCCGAACCCTTTCACTCAGAGGTGGCTTCACTGACACAAAACGGTCCGTATCCATTCAGAAGTGGCTTCTGCACAAAACGCCCTGAACCCACCGCTGACTCCTCATCTTGGTGCATTGTCATTTCCCCAGCCGCCCTCTGCTATTTGTAATCATAGAGGCCTACAGTGCAGGAGGCGGGGCTCACGGTGATCCCTCCTGGGTGTAAAAGGGTCGGCTTTGGTGGAGGAAACCCTGGAATCCCACTGCCAAACACGATACGTTGGCGGCATACCCAAATAGGGGAACCTTCAGAACTGGGAGGAAATTATTCCGATATTTGAAACCCTGTTTTCGTCTCAGGTGGATCAGTGTAGCAAAGTGGAGAGTCCCATATTGCAAATTACTCCTTCCCCCATGCTTCCTCTCCCCACTTTTGCCTGTCCCAGTCGACCCGCCTCCAGGGTGTGTGGGAGCTTTGTATGGAGTTTTGCTCCAGGGGACAGCAGCTGGTCTGTGAGCCGGCCATGTGGAATGATACATGAGACTGAAGGCTAAATCAGCCAGCTTTAGTTTTGTATCCATCACGGTATGCCATGTTTATACTTTCCTGAGCGGCTCATCAGGCGACTTCTACATAAGCCATATACACTCTCGAGGCAATTTTCCAACCGATTGTTGCTGTAATCGGTAGATTGTACCTTAATAATCGGCTGATTTTCTTCAGATCAAACATGTACATTTCAACACAGCATACAGACTGGCGCCGTAGTAGGTATTTGGCTTTAGGTCAACACTTAAGCAACTCACCATAAATGACCAACCCCTCCTGCTCACTCTAGCACCCAGTCCTTGTTTCTTGATTCAATCAGGTAAGAGAATACATGAGCTACTCCGAACTACTCTAGCCATCGGTGAGTGAAAGCTAGGCAGCAAGGTGCCTGGCCCAGTATATAAGATGAGCAACTCACGCCTCAACTGGGCCCACTTAACGGGACATTACCGGCGGGACCGGGTGACAAACCGAACAGCTCCGAGCAGCTCGGCTGGGGACCCGAGCTGCTCGCGGGACTCAGGGCGGGGCCGGCCAATTACGCCGATTCCTGATGGGATCGACTGTGACTTTATCTTGACGGCTGATAAAGGTACGCCCAGCACTAATTAAGCTAAAAGCTCGGACGAGCCGTTTGGACAGCTGGGACCGTGGAGGAGGCGCCTCCCAGGACGCCTCCAGTACCCTACACCTGAGGGGGTGTATTTATTTTATTGACACCCCCATCTCCACTGTCCCTCCCCTATATGTACGACTAGCTCTAGTTAAACGGGTATTATATGTATCTTTCATTCTGATAAACGTCCCGAGTGGCTGGCTGTGGGTTAGGCTAGTCGTCTGTCATCTATAATTAGGGCATAGTGCCGGGAACACGTATTCCCCCCAACCCTCCCGATCCCTATCTGTCCGCATACAGGCGCTCGTCGTCGGCAGCTGGGCTTTGAAGTCAGATCCCATCCATAGATTGCCATCACCGTCCTCAGGCTGCAGACTGGGAACGGTTTCGGAGTCACTATACGCGTTATGAGGGTCCCGGTTCTGCCAATCACAAAACCGGAAGTTGTATGATTCTGACCGGTATGTGTGCTTGATTCAGTGTCTGGTTGTTATGAAATGTGCATATTGAAAGTTCCGATTCTGCCAATAACAAAAACCGGAACACTTATGATTCTGCCAGCGCTTATATTTGTGGAACTTTTGTCTCAGGGCCTGGTTGCTATTACATACGAGCATTGAGAATCCCGGTTCTGTCACTCATAAAAAGCTGAGTTTGTGTGACTGTCACCAAAGCTTGAATATTTGTATATTTCGGCGTCTGGTTACTGTACGCTATATGATGGTTCATTACCTACCCGTCACAAAAACGGAACTTGTATGTTTCTGACCTAAACTCAGAATTTCAACAAATAGTTTAACGCTAAGTCAAGTACCGCACTCCGAAATTACATAAAGTAAACTTGAAAGAAACCACACAAAAACAAAACCAGTATGGTGGAACCCACCTAGTTGGTATACCGCTGACTAGGCAGCAAATCCTGCCGACCGTGGAGGAGGGCTCTAGGCCGTCACCACCCCCCAGGCCCGGCTCAGGGAGGACGGCGCACCGCGCATTGTTTCCCTGATTGGCTGACAATACCAGCAGATTGCCTCCCCTCCGGTCTAGACGGCGTCTTAACCCTCCTAACCCCAGCATTTACCACTCACACAATCCACAGAATCCTGGTATAATGAAGCCTGTTGACGAACCAATACTTGTGTGGGAACCAGGTAAATTTCCCATGTAATTCAGAGTTTTGTGAGCATAGTCTGGTGCGTGTCTGTAAGTTTAGAGAACAAGGAAATGCTAATGGCATATATTCGAATGGGAAAATTGAATGAGAAAGACTTGTATTATAGAATTCACCCAGGATATTCTGTCTGTCGCAGAACTGGGATCTTTGACTCTTCCTGGCCTTGGGGTGGTCCACGCAAGCCAGACCTGGGAGCAGCTCGGAGCTGTTCGGAGTAGGTCGGGGCAGCTCGGAACAGTTCGGAGAAGCTCGGAGCAGATGTGAGCAGATCCGTCTTGGAGCTGCTCACATGTAGACTTTAGCCGTGTCAGGCCTCGGGCCAGTCAGAGGACACGGTACGGCTTGATTCATATCCTCCTGCCTAAGGTAACCCTTAAGCCCCGGCTCCACTGCCCAACTCAACTCAACTCGATTGTCGTAGCTTCTGCTGGCACCATATCCCCGACAGTCTGGTCTTAGCAAAAACACTTTAGCATGCCACAGGCTACAGCTGAATTGGCGTACATAGACCCTATAGTAACATATACATATTGCTACTGCACATCCCCCTAAGACCCGACTATCCAGTCGTACATCTTCAACATGTAAAGATGTACGACCCAACGGATTGGTCGTAGCAAACTGCTACGACTCCAGTCGTAATCCCGGCTCCACTCTAAGACTGAGGCCAACTCAACTCAACTCAACTCGATCGTCGGGCAGTGGAGCCGGCCCTTTACTGTTGGGGCACTCTGTTCTCTGGTGTACCCTTAAGCCCCATACCCACACACCGATTGTCACAGGGTTGGCTTATAAATCAACACACAAATCATTTGAATTTGTTAATTTTCCACTGATATTTTCACTGATTTATAGGCTGATTTTATGTGGTATGCCAACTATAATTCTCAGCCATCAATCCTTATTGAGTAAGTTTGATAATTTGATGCAGACCGCCGACTACTGTCGGCCGACTCTGTACAAAAATGGTCGGCCGTCTCACCATTGTCCCAGTGGATATGGGGCTTTACAGTATATGTAATGTCGGACGCCATCAGTCACATAGGGTTACAATGCCTGTGGGCAGGTCGGGTGGGAGTTTGAGTGACCTTTGACCTTAAACCTGCCAGAGGTGCTCAGCAGGTTGTTATAACAAAATCAACCACTTGTAATGACCCTACCAGGTCCCGCTGGTCTTAAGAAGACATTGATTGTGTCCAAGGTATCATAAAGAATGAGACCAAATTTCTCCTCAATTACCTAATTAAAGCCAATCACCAATTGGTTTTGTTCAGAATATTTTTACATCTGATGGGCCATTGCGCAAAAATTGATTGCATGCAAGGAACCAGTTGTGCACAAAATGTGAGGAAATTTCTTTAGCAAAGGGAACGCTTTTCCCTCCCAAAGTGGACTTAAGTTCCCCAGGGATAACCTTTACATGCCGCAAAATGATACGGGTTTCAAATACATTTAACAAGAGAAAAATATGATTGGCAGATGACAAAACTATATCTTTGTTTATATATAAACACATATGGTCCTGAAAAGACCCTGATTCAATCTACCGATTGTGGGTACACGGTTTGGCTATCGTACTAAAATGGCAAGGCTAGCTGAGTGCAATCACCACTACCCCCTGCTTATCATCAAAAATCCAACTCTGACAGTGTCCACCAATGTCCACTCAATCGGTCATTTGGGGACTGACCTCAGGTTGACCCTAACCCCAGATGGACCCCCCACCCCCACCTCCCCATCACACGTCCACTATTTGTCGTACGTTAGGTGCACGTCGCCTCTCGCGTGGCGCGAGATCCGGCGAGAGTTGGCCCATCCAATGGAGACGTGCGTTTCAGGCTGTGGTCGTTCGTCCCGGTTACAGGGGGCTTTGATGGTGGGCCGGGCCTATTAGGGTGGTGTGGGGGGCGGGTGTACTGGGGACACCAGCTGCCGTTTTATAGGCCCTAGCCTGGGATTACCACACGCCTCTGTATGAGTGGGGTGTGGGGTGTCACACACTGTGAGATTTTGATTAAAACAAAATCTTTTTTTTTTGTTTTGCTGTCGTTGTTGTTGAGAAGAAAATAGTTGGTGTAAGTGGCCGTAAGTCGAAGGGTTTATGGTTGCTATACAACATGCAATTGACCATTCTAAAACCTGCCTAGATTAGGCCTATTTGCGAAATTGTTTAAATATGTATCAAAATATCGCCCCTAGTCGTTACACTTACAATATGATGCTCGATCAAAACTTTAGACTTTGATATCTGCTATCTAAACCTCTACACTTTCAATAATATACAATACTCTAGCCCTACGACTT
The DNA here is from genome assembly GCA_936440205.1 of Lepidonotus clava. NCBI lineage: Eukaryota > Metazoa > Annelida > Polychaeta > Phyllodocida > Polynoidae > Lepidonotus > Lepidonotus clava. The sequence continues at coordinate 31,668,005 of OW387143.1, forward strand.
GGGACTCTCAGCAGTTCCAATCGAACAGTGTGTGGTGAGTCTTAATAGTCTGAAACGCTTAAAGCTGTTACCAGAGAGAAATCAGAGCGAGGCAAGCGTCGACGTTACCATGAGTGCGTTTTTGTGACGCCTGAAAGCACTTTAGGCTCGGAAACAACATATTTATAAATACACGTACAACATCGATCGGCCATTAGTCGTGGCATCTATTGACTTCGCCTTTCGTTACTCAACTAGAAATGTGAACTTCTATGTTGACGTACCAGCAGCTGCTAACAGCAGATAAACTATAGGCTTATGAAGGCCTACAGCAATGTGCTCACATTAAGGAGATGTTGGTCCTATAGGCTCACGAAAGGCGACCAACAACCACACCCTATGTAGCGGGACATAATCTACCCAATTTCCATAAACACAGATATCCGGCGCTGGTCCGCGTACGTGAGGCGCCCGTTTTCCCGCCAAAAACACCACCAGCAGACGACATTCGCATCTGACGTCCACCACTGGTTCCCGGCGCTCCCCGCGCGCTGGTCGGGCGGCCATCAGTATGCATGAGGTCAGGGCGGAGGCGGTGAAATGGTCAAACGATAAATCCCATCTATAAAACCCCAGCAAGGGATAATACCACCGTCCCACCGGCTACAAACCGCCGCCATTTGCTGGCCAGTGGCCGCAGATTTATATGATTTGTTTATGAATTGTCCCGGGGCTTGGTTAAGGGCACCGGGCGCTCCACCATTACCATTCAGGTCTCACCCCAAAAGATCATGTTTCCCGAGTGCGTGTAATATAATCAATCAGCCCCCTGCACCACTACCCACAGGCCCAAACCTCCAATTCGATTCCAGGGGTATCCACTGAAGACAAACTTCGCCCAAAGTTGCAAACGGACATAATTTATGGACGTGCTGCCCAGCTGACTAATAAAATTATCCGCACGCGCTGACGCCAGGGGGGCGACCCTGGAGGAGAGTAAAGGGTCCCGGGGAGTCGGCCTCAATAATGCACACACGGTGGAGGGGTACTTGGCCCTGAGACCAAGGCTAACAATTCTTCATCCCTGTGATATGCATCTATTAATTCTGATTTACTTAAGCTGTTTTAGAAGATTCTTTGTGTTGATTGTTTGGTTGTTTTGGGGTTTAACGCCCTGGCAACATCTATTGTCATACCAAAGTGATAACAAGGTTTTCACAATTCTGTCTTTGATGATCACATGTATGAAATCATAATGAAGAATGGCCACCGGGGTCACTAAGTAAATCTTTTCAAAGGTTGGTAAAGGATATCATTATTGTGTACAGTCCCATAGACAGGGCACTACATACCAGGCTTTGGATAACCCTGTTTTAAACAAACTAACAGGACGACTTGTTTATGAATTGCCTCACAATCCTAGAATCATGAGGCCACAAGGTGATATCGGCGTCACCACGCCGACCCAGTTGCCTCAGATTTTTAGTAGATTGACTCTCGGCTGTACCTTCTGATCTATTTATAAAAAGCTCATTAAAGACCCCTGAAGCAAATCCCAATTTCCATACACTACTTACGGTTAATTATCAGAAGGTCCCTCTTTCATCAAAGATAGCCTGAGCGAAACTACCTTTTCCGTATACTACTTTTATAAAAGCCCTCAGTAATAATGGCATGTATGTAGAATGACTTCAGTGATCAAGTTGACCCATAGAAGGAGGGTTCACGAGTTACCGTTTAATCTGAATCAACCAAGATCTATGTTTTCAGTCTGGTTTACTAAGATAAGGCGCCGTCCCTCGCTGCTGGCCGTATCTCGGTAAGACCACTCTCTGGTTGGTTCTGATAATAAGTGGGGTACAAAAACCCAATGTTTACATCGGCTATCCTAAGATGTAACTTTAACTGACAATTTTATGGAAATGATTCAATGTATACTTACCGCAGGTAAACTGCTAATCGTAATAAAGTCAACTTACCTACAAAGAAAGAAATACGATTGTTAGTCATCAAATATATCAAGTATTCATTTCATAGAACAACAAAAATTAATCGTATACATTGAAATATAGGATAACGGAGACATATAAGTCACATTTTCCTATAGAATGAATTGAGCATGGGCATATATACACATACAATCCATTATTTATCATGTATGTACAACTCTTTTGTTATATACAAATATGTCGCCCAATAACTATCGGGAAAAGATTAACATGTAAGAGAGTTGATTGGACTAAATAAAACAAAATAGGCTGCTATTATTGGGGTGGGAAATAGGACGTCAGCAGGTGTTCAGGGTACGTACAATCAACTGACAACAACAATCACACTTACTGGTTCTCACATCGGCCTCCTGACTACCGACTAAACTGGTATACGAGAACCCTGCCCACCTGCCACTGTCGGAACCCCGGGGGGAGCACCAGGCAACTGATTTATTAATCACTTGTGTTGAAGGATGGGACAATAGCCCTCTTTTTCTGCCACTTTATAAAGACAGGAAGACTAAAGGGCCGTACCCACTAGGTGACGACGACGGCCGTTTCTCCAGTCGTCCGTCGCCCGGCGACAGCGAAATCGCCTAGTGGGTACGGGGCTTCAAAGGGGAGTTTCTGGTATGCATTGGTTCTCTCGATTTACCATTTAATATGGCCATGCGATTTTTGCCTAAGGAGCAGATACTATTTCCCTTGCGATTATAAAGTGTAAAGTGAAAGTGTATATGGTTTGAGATGACGGAAAATGTTTTCGTCGCAACTAAATATGTACTTTGCGCCAGCCTAAGCCTTACTGAACACATAACGACATAGACTTATATATAACATGATTATATCTCCGGCATTTGAAGTATGGGGAGAAAGTGCTAATCCATTAATGACTTCCGTAAAATTTCATCGCTCCAGGGGAAACAGTATATATACACGGATGTATTCAGTAATGTACGTGTGTTTCCAACAAATACCATCTAGCTGCTCACCAACCCCTTTATGTGTTGATAGTTAATCGTAGAGCTCGCCACTCCCTTTATGCCTTGATAATGAATCGTAGAGCTCAAAGGATTTAGATAATCCATTCAGCTTAGGATTAATACAGCAATGTGTATACAAGCATAAGGGGCATTAATCCCCTCTTTATCTAGCAGGATACACATAAGGAAGATACTTATTATAATACATAAGTAAGACACTATATGGGATAGCAGTTACAATGCACTTCAGCGGAATTCTCCAACTCCAATCGAACCCATAACCCTCAAGGACCCAGGGGTCAGGCCCCACCATTAGACCGACCACGTGACCGGCCGCTGGTTATTGGCGAGAGGCCCGGCGTGGGTGTACATGTCAGGCGGGGTAGCAGCGGGCAGTATGGATGAGCAGCTCGACACCTGTCGATAATCTGCTCATCCCTTATGCTGGAATCACACCCTGCGGATTAGCCCTGGAGTCGTCAATCAAACACGCCCGGCCGTAGGTAGCGTGTGCCCAGCCGGCCCTGCCTGCTGTAGTATACCTCAGATGTGGACTGTGACAGGCAATATGTGACGGTGACACTAATCTGTGACAATGACAGACGTATTCTTCCAATAGTATTGCACCACTTCTTGCCACTGAGATTTTCATTCCGCAGGCTCGTGACAGAACTTAAATTTTATTGATATAGAGCACTATTTTCTGGATGAATCCCAAATTTTCTTTTTCTTTTAATACATATTTTTTTCCGTATGTTCTTTACAGTGCTATTGTCATAGGACCCTATATATAAGTGTATACTAGTTTTTACTTTTATTGAATTGAGTTACGTTTTCTAGAATATCGACTTCATAATGTATGGAATTCACTGCAATTATAAGCGGTGTCGGAAATACTTTTGTCTTCTATCCGTTATCGTGGGGTGATTTAATTGCATGGCCTCACTGGAGGCGCCGTTTGAGAAACATGAACGTCGATGTTACTTTCTTCTCCCAATATGAGTAATTAAGCGTAATTGCGGCGGGATTCTTTTGAGGAGAGACTTCGACATTCTTCATTTCTGGTGGCAAATGTTTGATTTGTCTTTTTCAAGAGCTCCCTCGCCACACAAGAGAAGAAAACGAAGTTCTTTTTGTATCCTGACTAGCCTCTCGGCATATAACTCCCTGTATCAGACCACTTGTAATCTAAATCTACTCTTCTATCTCAGAGTCTAATCCAATCCCATCTTTCCCTACTCCTCGGCGACGCATAAATCAATCTAATTTCATTTCCATTTCCTCGCCGAAGAAAGTGGACGGCAGAATGGGCCGACAATGCGCATGCGCGGAGGAGATATGGTTTCCCCGCCATCCCTGCTGGTAGCAATGACTTATCAGCAAATCTGGATAATCAACTGAATTAGAACAAAAGGTGTTTAGCCGGCTCGGCAGTGTTAAATTAGTCAGTGGGAGGCAGGAAAATGGGGCTCTTCATCACGAGTAGGCGGTGGCATTTCCATGCATGAGGTGGGTTTTTGGTGGTAATACCCTCACCTAGGCCCCACTTCTGTCCCTATTACTGACCCATCCATCATACCCCCATCACCTCCCCCCGAGACTCATACCTCACACCTTCGACAGGCATTCACTCCCACTGAGGCCGAGGAGGAAGTAAAATATCAAGTGTATTTCATCAATAGCAGAATGCTTCATGAACGTCATTAAAATAGCCGACTACCTATCTTATCATGTGTAGTATCTTTGTCTAAAATAATTGGCAACGTATCGTATTGTGCGCAGCAGTTCATGTTTTTACCCTAAACATTAGGTTCAATAACAACTATAGCTGTAGAATTGTTAGTCTAAATACTAGTGGGTTTGACTGTATAGGCTTTAGGTGGTAAAAGATGGGTTCCACATAGGCTGTAATTAGGGGTGGGTGCTACTTGCCGAGGCTCATTATTGAAGCTATTTGACAGAGTGAGAGTGAGAGAGAGGGATAGAGAGGGAGGGGAGGGTTTTGCTGGGAGAGAGGGATATGGATAGAGACAAGAGATAATGGACTGACATGGAGAGGTATGTAGTTGGGCAGGAGGGGATGAGACAGGTACAGTGGTGAAAGGTGACCTGCAGAAATCCCTACATCAATCTCACTACTCCTGAAATCCCTACATTCATCAATCAAGATGTCCCTACATTCACAACCTATGATCTACATTTATAACTCGTGATCTGCTGATATCCCTACATAATTGACTCATGGCCTGCTGATGTCCATACATTATGGACTCGTAATATCTTCATGTCTGTACATTTATGACTAGTGGTCGTTTGATTATGGACTTGTAACGTCTTCATGTCTGTACATTCATAACCCATGGTCTGCAGATGTCCCTACATTTATGACTTGTGAACTGCCGATATCCCTACATTATTGACTCATGGCCTGCTGATGTCCATACATTATGGACTCATAATATGTTCATGTCTGTATATTTATGAATGGTGGACTTTTGTCCCTACATTCATAACCCATGGTCTGCAGATGTCCCTACATTTATGACTTGTGAACTGCTGATGTCTCTACATTCATGAATTGCTGATGCCTATACATTCATAACTCATTATCTCCAGATGTCCCTTCTTTCATGACTCGCGATCTGCTGATGACCCTACATTTACTACTCATGAATTGCTCATATTTATACATTCATAACTCGTGATCTACTCTTGTCCCTACATTCGTGCCTTGTTATCTGCTGATGTCCCTGAATGATTCACTCATGATCTGCTGTCCCTATTTTCATGAACTGAATGATGTCTATACATACAGGTCTATGACTCGTTATCTGCTTGTGTCCCTATAATCATGACTTATGATCTGGGATGTCCCAAGATTCATGGCTAATGTTTTTCTGCTGTCCCTACATTATTCATTCGCAAACTGCAGGTGTCCCTACATTTATAACTCATTATCTGCTGATGTTCCAAAATTATTGACTCGTGAGCTAGATTTCTTTTAACAACCAATGGCTTGAAATACTGCATCAGCCATCCCCTTCACGGTTCCCTAACTACATACATCATTACAAATTCATGCCCTTGTGCACTCTTGTCTGAATAGTTAATGACTGAGAGATGGTCCCTTGGTGTCACCCCTTGCCCCATAACCTGCGGACATGCCTTTACAATGACCCTTTGCTGGCCAACTGCATTAGACAGCCCTTGTGAACTACAGCCATTTCTCCACTGTCAAAACTATTTACTAATACATAAGGCTGAAGTGCTGACGGGTTGGGGTTTTTTTTGGTTTTTTTTCAAAAAAAACTTTTCCTTTTAATATCTTTACGGCTATATGTATGTAGATAATAAAAGGCTAAATGATTCATGAACCAGATTACAGACTACAACGAACTCATGCATGCGAAAGGGGAAATTATTCAAATGTATGTAGAAACGTGGAATTTTAAATTCCTCAAATTCTATTACATTTTATCAGAAGTATCTAATCTGATTAGCATGTAAATAGCCATCTCCTGGGTCCCACAGGCCTGGAGAATTTCATCGGATGCGACGCCTAGATAGGAAGTTTGACCAAAACCGCCGCCTAAATTACCCCCTAATTGCCAGCCTAATTACATGGAAGATGGATAACAAAGAGGCAGATAGTGGGCATCAATTGTTCTTTAATCAATACCAAAGTAATTGGTAATTACCATCAATATCAGCTTAGGTTGGCAGCAGACAGGACATCGGCAACAGTTTTTGATCTCGGGAAATCAAGCGTTAAAAGTGAACCGAAAACAATGAGAAAACTGCAACTACTTCATTAACTTCAGGGAGATAAACCTGTATTTCTAAGAGGCTTTACAAGACACACGGAAACACACAGTGTCATTTTTAACAGGTGACATGTACGTTAAGCCTTCCATAAAAAGAAGTGAAACTTCAAACTTGCAGTTCAAAAAGTACCTAATTATAAAGCCAATTCCATACTTTTGTTTTCTAAACAAGCTTTGTTTCCAAAGTAAATCCCCGGCCAGCAGTACAAACTGATTAGGAGGGGATGCCCTAACAGCAGTGATGGCTGATTTCCTGCCGCACACAGAAGAGTAACCCTTGCCCCTGGGCCTTTTCCCTGGCCGTACACCCCCTAAGACCACCCACACACCCATACAGCTGGCCCAGCCAAGACCGGCCTATTCGCATGCCACCCACGCCCCGCCCCGACTTGCGGGAGCGGCCGAGGGTTAAGGGCCTATTCTACTTTCCGATATTACTCGTAATTTCAAAAATCACAAAGTGAATAACTGCTAAATGCATACATGTTACATATCATTAGAAATGATTTTCAATTCCCCGTCAAATAACAAGTAACATTGGTGGGTCCCTGTAATATTCCTGATGACATTTAGAAAATTACGTATTCTCGGCTGTCAAAATCGCCCAGTGGAATGGTGGCGTTTATGCTTGGGGCAGAAGGTAATACGCTGCCCGTATACTGGAGGAGGGCTGGAGAGGGGGAATGGAAGGTGGATGCAGACAGGTGGGCAAGGCAGGCTCTCCTACCTTCCACCTCCAGGCGGTACTCTGAGAGGGACGGGGCGTGGGGAAGTGCCGAGTCATCAATGATTAGGTAGGCGGAAACTTCAAAGCAACCACCTGGAGGAGTTTATCTCAATGTAAGGTGAAGTTTATTTAAGTGACCGCAGGATAATAAATACAGCTGGGACGAGGGCGGGCTGGCAGGGATGTTTATATTTTATTAAGAGATATAAAGTGCCTCCTTTACGGATTTTCTTGCGAAGTATTAACGATTAAATAAACCGTGTGTTAACCTTTAGAGTTTGATGCACCATGGCCAAAAGAGTTGTCCAGAACAGTGATTTAGGACTGTGATGTTAGCCTGTGCTTAACTGAGCAGCTCACATGCTCTTACCCCCTAGAGTGGGGGCTACTCCTTCAAATCCCAAACCTTTCCCTACCTCTATCATGCTCTTGCGGAGAGGGTCATTACAAATTGACTAACTTGGACAACTCCTCTAAACGTTCAGAGCATGAAAAATTGGTACACTCATGGACAGTTGTATAATGACATTTTAAGGGGGAAAATTAACTAGGCACATTTACCTAGTCAATAGGAGCAGGCAACCAATGGCCCCGCTCTTTGTCTGAGAGGTTTACACACCGTAGACATTCTCCCAGTTTCTATTCGTCCAACTATGTTGAAGAGGAAGTGTCAGTTGTAGGATTTATTGGTGTTTTACAGATTGTACTTGGCTTTTACCAGTTGATAAGAACAATAATTATTGTTATGAATTTGAAATGATTACATAGGAACAATTTTATTTCTTATGATACATGTGAAATAATTTGATTAAAATGTTTTATGTTCCATTGTATTACGTGATGAAACTACCTAATACACTCTATATACATTGAAGGACAACCTGATATTGCTTATTCTCGTTCGAAATATTTTGTTAAATTTAAGTTTAAATCTAGTCTATATTCTATTCTATTACGTGATGAAATTCCCAACAACACCCTACACGGATGTGCTATGGACAACCTGACATTGGCCATTCTCAGTCAATTTCACCGGCCGCATGGGAATGGCCATAATCTGGGTATCAATAGGATCCTGTGCGCCTACCGGCCCTTGTCCCCACATACAAGACGCTGTCCAGGGGGGGCACCCCCAGCTAGCCACCCCCCCCCCCCCCCCTCCCCAACACATTATCTTAGCCCGTCGCCAATTCCCCCCGCCTGCCCTTTACAACAACACACGTAGCACTTGTCCCCTTGTAAATCGACCAATGAAATCAGACTATCAGACCAGGGCCAAATAATACACGTCTGTCTTGGTTACCATGGCAACTCTTTAGCACGCACTCCCCAGTCATTTATTGAATCTTTCTGACCCAGAGCGTTGCCATGGCAACCCTAGGTATGGTCGGCGTGAACTGTGGTCCATGTTGGTTAGCCACAAATGACGCATTACATATGTATTTGGTATCCATGGCAACCTAATTTCATCAAAATCTTGGTTATATTATATCCAATTCACGCCTGTCAATATATTAATATAGCAACCTTTGATGTCAACTTATCTGTTCCGAAGAGGGAAAATAGGCCATAGGCCTATAAGCTATATATCAATATTAAAATGATTGAAAATTGCCAAGATATCGTGATAAGACGGTCTTGGGTAATGATATAGCACAGGTTAAATTGTTTACGCTTAAGCAGAGTTTACGAGGTTGAACTCTCACTTTCCGAGTTCAGAGATATAAAAGTAGCCGTGTCGTGTTTACCATTAGCTCTGGCGCCATGTGGCCGTATCAACCGACCACACTAAGGTACCCACCCACCACGGAGGAGGGCTTCCTCCACGGTCGGCGCCATGGAGTCAATGTTAAACATGACCGACTACAAAAAACGCCCTGTGTCAGTGCAAGTCCGGCCTGCCATCTACATGCCATTGACCGATTTTTGGGCCTACACAACACGTAAATTTATACTTCGGTTAGTGGCCAAGTCCATCCTCCAGTCCCATAACCCCCCTCCTCCCCCACCTCCCCACCCACCCACCTCCTTCTCCAGGGTCAACCCCCCTAGTCCCGACCCATGCATGTTCCTGCCTCATTGTTGTACACCTGCTTTTCGCCAGTCCGTCCCTGACCTGCTTAGCTTTTACATACAAGTTTAAGCGACTGGATGACCGGGATGGAACTCCAGTCTGGCATTTAGCTGGTGTCCGGTGTGCCATGTCCGGCCCCACACTTGACCTTGTCGTGGTGGGCCGGTACCAGTCAGTATTCACTTCCGCTGGGGGCCGTTCCCGTGGGGGTGGTCTGCGGCATACAAACTAACCGCACCAGGTGGGGAGAGCTCATGTCCGGGCTGCTCAGTCCCCGCCCCTCCCCGCTCCCCATCAACACCACCACACGTTCCCGTACCCACATCACCCTGCAGCGAATTTTTCGTTCGCAGTTGAGACGAGCTCTGCTAAGCATAAGCTGCTCTTATTCTGATTATTCTCCTCTTGGTAAAAACCACGGACCATCTCCGGCCTGTGTTAAAACAATTGAGATACATAAATATGTATGTCTAGTTAAATGTAAGGGTCGTACTTACTGAAAATCTGATAGGGGTCCAGGAAAAAACGAGGAGGTTTCAGGTAAACTTGAAGGGGTCTTAAGTTGTTCTGAAGGGGTTCCAACGCAATTTGAGGAGGTTCCAGATGAGAATGTTTACCACTTTTGCAAAGGTCAGCGACCAAAACCTTTAAAATCTGAGGCGGTTTCAGACACGCTTGAAACTCCCTCGTCCCCCCCCCCCCCCCCAATTCATCCTGGGTATGGCACTGACATGCTCCAGAACCTTGTCAAATACCTTTAAGTAAACAAGTGTTTTTATAGCATCGAAGTTGCAGAGTGTCTGCCACACCTCCCCATACATGTATACAAACCGTGGGGCGGGTTGTCCCCGTCCGTTAGCAGGGGCCAATAAGTGGCGTATTCCCCTCACACCCGTGGTCTCTGCCCGGAGACATCTTGCTGTGCATACGGTTTTTACACTTTGGCATATGTTATCGAGACACCCGAAACCCAAAAGCACTTCTAGCCTGTTTTCTCATACAATCACACAATGAATGCGCTCAGTGAATGTTTACCCCTGGTGGGTGCTAATGCCTTTCAAAAATCTAAATATGACAAAGGACCTTTTCAGAATTAAGAAGACTCTCATAACTCCATCAAAAGACATTGCCTTGACAAACGTAAAAGTCTCTTTCCAATTAGAGAAGTTCTACGAGTGAATTGGAAATATTTGGTTGAAATGATTAGCGGATAATATCATAAACAGGAACCTACTACAAACCAAACGCAGATAGAACCTTAATTCCGGTTGTATAAAAGACATTTCTAGTTGCTTAATTAATTGCAAAAAATAAAACAAAGCCACATGTGACCGTTTAAGGCCTCTGGGTACACCCCGCTGATATATTTCAAAAGAGAGAAAAAATGGGAGAGACTTGCTATATTTGATACAGTTACGTCACAAATATGATTCGTTATAACTCGTTATAAGATTTCTCCATTACTGATCCACAATCTCTCAGTTTGTCTTCAATCTGCATGTTTCAATTGTCGGACTGGTCCCCGGCTTAGAGCTCTCGCCCCATCCCCCACCCCCCAGGCTCAGAGGGCCTAGCCTGCATGTCACTTTTGATGTCATACACACAGTGAATAGAGTTGGCGCGATAGCTGTCGAGAGGACGGGATCCCCCTGAGGGCCCAACGTCTACAGATTATTATACCAGACATCCACTTTACATAAGGCTGGCCCTGACATAACCCCCACCCGCACCCTCTCAGTATCTCCCTTCACCTCCATCCTCCTCCCTCACCTAATTCCACATCTCTGCCTTCTCACAAACACAGAATCCGGAGTGTCATTCTTAGATAGCACTTCCAGGGCCCCGACACTTTTCGCCAAGTATCCATAATCCGACAAGTCGGCTTCCGGCGACTTTCCCCCCTACCGTGCAGGAGATCTCAGCCGGTGACGTGTTATGGACGTCGTCACGCCCGCTGGTCCGAATTGGGCGGTTTAAGGAGGGCCTGGAGAGGCCGTATCGACGAGACGCCGGCTTAAGGCGGGTCTCCAGGGTGGTCATGAAGCTTAGCCGTAACCCTGGAATAACCCGCCAAAAAACGCGACGTGCTCCCAGTATGATAACTTTGACGGGGACGCTCAGATTTAACGCCGTCTGGCGAGCTTATTTGGGCATGGCGTTTGATAGCCCCTCCCCCATCTTACCTCCCCCCCGCCCCCCCCCCCCGCCCCTACACTCCCCTCTAACCCGCCCTATATAATATGGTTACGTGTCCTAGGCGGGTTACGACATAAACGCCCTCTTGGGCCTCGTTTTGGTGAGCTATGCGACCCACGTGACCTCTAGACCGTGTCGGCGCTCAGAACGAGGCTGCCGGCCGCCATATTGTAACCCTGCCCCCTGGTGGCCGGTGTCGACCCCACTGGTCACGTGGTGCCCTAGGGTCAGGCTGGACAAGACCAGGTCGGGTTATCAGATAAAAAACAAACCTGTCAGCATATTTGTACCTAGCTGCTTCTGGAGGAGGGAGCTATGGAGGGTGGCTTGCTGACAACAGTCACGTGACCAGCTCAACCCCAAAGCTCAAGTGGTACGGCCATGTATATTTCAGCAGAGCCCACAAGCTGCTTTGCCCGTCCTGGTGCCTAGTAGTGCCCTGTGGGCTACTGAGGACGTGGCGACCTTCTGCCTTCTGCTGAGACGATAGCTAACACCCCTTGAGGCATTATGACCTTAGATAGGAACAATAATCCTACTATACTTTGTTGCCTGTAAAAAATCAGACTACGTCAAAGTTTCACCTGCTATTGGGGAGTTATTTGATACCCATCTATTCGCATTTGTTGTTTTCTTTTCTTGACAAAGGCCCCCATGGATTCAGTGGTGTTAGAAACTCATGTATACGGCAAAGGCTGCCCTTGATCATTATACGATGGACAGCCTAAATGTCCAAATGTGCACTTATGTACACCCATACCACAGACCCTTTTGCTTGCAGCTGCTGAAAACCTGGGATAATCCATGGGTTTCCATGACCATCAGTAAACCATTTTGACACCTTGTTACAATGTTCGTGTACATTTACAAATCAACACGGACAACAGGTGGCGAGCGACATTTGTCACTGTGAGATGATTAAGTCCGTCTTCGGGGGCGGCCCTTCCTGCATCTATTTCCATAAACGATTTCCCGCGAGATCTCGGCGGTCATGGCGTGGCTGCATGCTGATTGGTTGAGCCGGGAGTGGCTTGTAACGGCGACCACTAGGTGGCAGTGTGGGCGGCGGTCAGCTTGAACCCATCAGAGGATGTATTGCGCTAGAAACTAATCAAAATTCCAAAAATCGGGACCAATAAATAAGCTTAGATTTTGATGTCTCATTCATGATATTCACTTATAACTATTGGTAGGTATATTCAAGATCTTTTAAGTCTTTGGCTAACGATTTTTCTATGCAAAAGATCGCGAGTTTTTTTCAGTTGTATTCCACCTTGGGATTTCTGGCATGAACCCAATCTTGAATGACTGCCTATGTTTGGTATTTTTTCCCAACCTCACCATAATTTCTACAAATACTGTACTAAAGACCGTAGACGGTTTTAAGGCAGCGATCCACCATGAAATTGTCATTGGTATGACGAGAAAAATCTTGATACATTTGAAAAATCACAAAAATATTTTGAAAACTACAAAGAACGTAGGAGAACTGAACCGCTCGGCGTTTTGTTGCATTGTGGATCCCTGGCTTCATGTGCGACCCAATCGGAGGGGCCCCAGACCTCGTAGCGGGAATACTGATGGGCTGAGGGGAGCAAAAAGTGGTTCTGCTGTCAGGCCCGGGGTGGGAAGACGCCCGGCCTTTCCCCACCAGGGTTAGGGGTTATGTTTTCCCTGCCCAATCCATCTTACTCACAGCTTAAGAGGCGCTTCTCCTTTTTCAATCATAAGTTCCAGAAATCAATAAGCTTAGGCTATTTGTGGAGGGAGACTGGATTACAGATCGAGTTTTGATGATGACCTGTCATATGTGGCCAGATGGAAGAAGTGTGTGATAACTCAACATAAGGCGTGCCCTAATGACATCCCTGAAGGATGGCGATTCTAGGGCTGACCTCTTGAGGGGTAAGGTAACGTTCAGAAGACTGGGACAGGGAATCCAGACATTTATGATTTGCATGTATTAAGTGGGAGCCATTCATCCATCACAAGCTAGGCGTTTTTAGTGGTCCAGTGGTAGAGTATAGGACTCAGAGCTGGAAGAGTTGGAGTTCGAGTATAAGCGCTGTTGCTGTATTGGTTCTACCACCCTCCCTTCTGGACACTAACCCTATGACATATTCCCCCTCAACAAATACCCGCTAGACAATGAACCCATGAAATTTAATACTGGACTTATTCCCTCAAGACATTGACCCTCGGAAATAGCTCTCTGTTGATCCCAACTCTGACGCTATTCCTATCTTAACTCTACCTTTAACCTAACCCAACCATAAACCTGAATTGATTAATATCACACCATTAGCAAGGATTAACAGTCAAGCTTTACATGACCGAACCGATTCGGCTAGTCTAAATCCTAATCCAGAACGGGAACCTGCGCCACAACGTAATATTCTAAAAACGTTTTTATCTCTGTAACTGACTTTGTCTTTAGTATTGTCTAAAAGAGTGCCTACATAGGTTAAAGAGCTTGATCTGCAGTTGGGGAATCATATTCTGACTTTTCCTGGAGCGTTCAGCTTTGACCTAATATTCAAATCTGTGCATTGCATGTCAACACTAGATATTTTACCTAGAGACATTTTACACCACTTACTTGGCTCTAAATCAAACATCTCAAAACATAACACTATTTGTGCTGGTGACCTACATTGGGTCTCCTATTAGAGTCGATGTAGGTAGGATGTGTCCGCTCAGGGGCAGGCTGTGGCAGTGAGCCATGACTCCATGGACTATTACCCTGCCTTGGGAGTCATGACGAATAGCCTATAACGGAATAGGCCACTTTCTGTGGGGAGAGAGGTTACCACCTTAAGCCCCATGCCCACTAGACGATTTCACCAAGTCGGCCAACTGATCAGTGCTAAAATCGGCTGAATATGCCCAAATAATCAGCTCATTTAGTATTGACTCAGATCAAGCGTGCACATTTCAATGAATGTACTGACAGGCCACTATTAGAATCAGCTGATTTTAGTCCTGATCCGTTGATCGACTATGTAAAAATCACCCAGTGGGTATGGGGCTAAACCAGAACCGAACTTCTTGTGTTAGTAAGAAACCCTCCCATTTCTTCCTTCGGCCTTTTGAAAGCAGTATGTGCCCCGTCGCATAACGGAAGGAACGATATCGCTCCTTAAAACAGGGGGGGTTTGGCAAAGTCTCCCTGTTATACGTGAAATTCGGCATCAATTTTCACCCATTTCTAATCAATTTTCCGGGATGAAAATTTCAGGGATTTAAGATCTAAATGTCTAGTTTCCAGAACTTTTTACAGAATTAAAATCGGTTGAGCAGAACAGCCACAAATCAACAAGGGAACCCATCGCAACAGGGACGTCTTTGTTGCGGGAGTGGGGTGGACAATCCTCGCTGTTGCAAAGTCCGTTATGCGACGGGCCAATGTGGATATACGCCAACTTTACGAAACCATTTGCAATGTTATTTCCATTGTAATATAGATAATCCCCCCTCCCTTAACACTAAAGACATGGAACAGTATGCAGATGGTTACTTAATGCAATTCTTTTAACGGCGTAGTTGGAGAAACGCAGTTGGTTTGATATAATTGTTTTATATGTATGCAACGTGAGCTCATTGTCATATAAGATAATTATTTTTCTTGTCTGGAACCCGATTTGCTACAAACATTACAATAATGAAAACCTCCCCTTAAATATCGATTCTCCAAAACATTAACGTTTATTGGTAAACATCTGGCAAGCTCTTTTGAATGGCACTCCAATTGATTTTTAATTCTTAAATTATATTAATGTGACCGGCAGCTGTCATGATGACTTCCCATGCAAACCTAAAAACTACTGACACAGAAAAAGTATAATTTGAATTATAAGGCTTTTAAGATACAACTAATTCATGTTATTCCATTTCATCAACGTTTCATATTCGATGAACCAAACAATCCCGAATGTCATCGCGTTTTAATGCATCAACCTGAAAGAATTTGAAAACTGACAATAATGACGATGTTTTTATTTCAAAAGAGTCCCCAGGAGATAAGAACTCCTAGAAGGTGCAAATTATGATCATCCTTGATGTTACATTCCCATTTACAACAATGTAGCCCCCAAGGCTATGTGCGGAAGCTATACATTATGAAGGATCCAATAATCAGTGGTTCTGCCATTTTACAATGAGCACTACTCGTATGGATTTCCACTGGGAGACAGCAGAACGGTAACTTTCCCATTGAATCCTAATTGCATTCATTAGTTGACGATTAAGATTAATTAGGAGAAGGCTGGTACTACTCGAAGTGGGGCCCAGCTGGTAGCTGGCGGTCCTGGCTGGGAAACAAGTGGCCAAGCCATTAGCAAATCGCCGACTGCTGGAACCAGCGACAGTTTGATGACTTAGGCTGAAGGGGGTGTAGGTGGTATGTACCGGCAAAGATCTTAGAACGATGAGAGTGGGCATTCTAGGGTTAGTTGTGGCATTTTATAGTAGAACTGCCTTTTCCAACACATCATTCCATATGATTTTATTCTCCATGCTACTATCAAGGCATTGCCACATGAGGTGCCTTAGACCATTAAACCCCTTTTCCAAAGGACGCCCAGAGGTCAAAAGGTTATTGTTGGGAGTGGTGGTTCTTTGCACAGCGTGTGGGACTCCTTCACCTAGGTTCGAATCCCAGAGGTGTCTGCCAAAGCACCTTTCCATGCTATCATCCTAACTCCCACAGATTCAGTCATCAGTACGTTGTATGAAGCAAAATTAGTCTCAATAGAGCTGAATGGGCAATAGACTCCAACACATCATTACCATCAACAGGTTTGTATTTACCGTTGTGCCACCTGGGTGTTGCTATATTGTATTGCGTTGGTCAAGTTGGCGTTGAACATTCGCCATATCAAAGTTAATTGTATGAGAGACCTATTCCTAGAATATCATAAATTTGGAGTATAATATATTTAGGATAGATTAATCAGATTATCAGAAATTGACAGCAGGTGATCACAGTTCACTGCGCTGGTCCTACTAGTACCTCAGGAACTGTTCACATAGCCACGAAAAAGGTAGTGAACAGTCTCTATAACTGCAATCTCTCCCATACAGCCTCTCAGCCAGTCCGGAGAGAGCATTATTAGAAACCTCCTTTTATGGGATTAGTCTTTGACTTTGCCGAGAACACACGGCCTTACTTAGCCGCCGCCGATCATATAGCTAGTTAAAAGCAAAGGCATGTCGGCTCCGGTCTTCTGATGCAGATCACAGGACCACCAGATGCGCAGGCAACAAGTTATTTCCTCAGTCGGCGACGTTCAGAATCGATTAGCTCTCTCTCAGTGTCATTGCTGATTCACTAAACGCCTTAATTTTATAAGTCTATCTTTGATAAGAAACGATTGAAATCGCTGAGCCTTTGAGGAGTTATACATATAGGACTTTTAGATGTGGGACTAAAGTATACCACATTAGTTTCATCTATGTTATTATCATGATACAACAGTGAATCATCAAATGATCTTTATATAGGCCTATTATTTATAGGGAGATGGTAGATTATAAAGTTGCGCTTATAGGCTCGTATGTCATGCAGTATACTGAAACCGCGTCATTTTATTCCATTTTGTTATTATATATAAAACAAAGCATCATTAGTCTAATTTAGAAGATCTTTTTGAATAGGGAGATGAAAATTATGCACATATATGTGTGCATATATATATATAACGGTAAACAAACTGTATTTGACAAAAGTAGGTCAGTTAATTTCTACAGGTCCCTTTACGGGTCCCTTACCGTGAATGCCAATTCCGGTCTTCCAGGCCCTCAGGGACCCTCTGAGGTCCTTACGTTTCTAATGGCAACGACTGGGTCGTTACAGGAGAAGGACAGCCTGTCCGACAGTGGATTCATTGACAATGTATTACAGCCACAATAAATGGGCGCCAGTCGGGGTCTCTCGGGGGGGCATTCTGTACCCGGGTTCCTTATTCGGCGGGCAGGGCCGGGTAAGGGTCCTGGGTAATGGTGGGGGGTGTGCAGACCCCTGTGGAGGCTACAAGAGGACTGGGGACACCATATAAGCCCTACACCACGAAAGGGCTCTAATCTGTACGCTGTGGTCTCCTAAAACCTACGTTTTATTACCTGGGCCTCAGGCCCTTTCCCTATACTACTTACAGCCTTCTGGTGAAGATGTAGGTATCTAGGAGATATATTACTAGTATAAGGACTGCAATGAGGTCAAACGGATGTTTTTGTTGACTTGAGTTATGTTTTAAGTAAAGTAAACGTCGAATATTACCTTTTAACCTGCTGAAACTAAAGACTGTAGAAAAAGAAAAAACATGTCGCAATTACGACCCCCAATGACAAAATGACAGTTTGTTTATGGCCGACATGAACGCTAATCAGATACCTTTCTTTCCCTGAGGTTTCATGGCCTTAATTAAATTGCTCTTTGCCAAGGCGCATAAAAACGACTTCCCGACGCGAGTAGCTCTTGATGGGCGCGTCACTTTTTATAATCATTTAGGCCGCGACACGCGCATTGAGGGCGAGCTGCTCCTATCTGCTCGCGAGTCGCTCAAGCCTGTCGCGAGCTGCTCACGGCCTGAGTAAAAGGCACCCACCTTGTCTGAAAGCCCGCCCCCTCCCGCATATTGTTTTATAGGGCCATGAATCGCCGTCTTATGTCAGCTGTGAATATACTGATAAGCTGTTTGGGCTTTTTATGAAATACGCCGGCAATATGCTAAGAGCGCCGTCTCTGCCTCCACCCTGGAGGTGAGCGGTAACACGTGCAGGGGCCACCCTCCGGGCGCTCTATAACGGCCGGGGGGAGGGGGGGCTGGGTGATGTAGGAGAGTTTTATTGTCTTATACGGCAAAGGGCCCGGCCACCACAGCATGTGTGTCGGCGCGCGGGGTGGGGCCTTGGTAAATAGCACCCGAGTGCAGGGTGAGGGGGCAGCGGGTAGGGGGAGGCTGGAGGTGGCACAGTTTCTTATGTAGTCAACCTCAACGTATCTTGACCCATCTCAAAACCTTTATGTCCGACAATAAAAACATATTACTACCATATAGGGCTTATGTATGTTTCGTAATTTCGTGCCCAAAAGAAAAGGCTCTTTCATTTATATTTTTAGACGAGTTAGGGACCGTACTAACTTTATATATGTCAGCATCAAGGGCTAGTTTGGACTGGTGGGTGCTCATATTAAGGTTAAAAACGCGTACATAATTAACTGACGGCCTACCACCAAAGCTGAGATATATCGTTATTAACGAACGTTTCCATATGCAAAGTGAACTGCTTGAAAAGGAGGGGCAAGTGACGCAAATCCTACGTGCATCATAATGCAGAACGGTGCTTTCAATTTGAGATTTAAAGTGTGCCTGACACGGTGCACGGACATTTGATAGACGATCAAAATCCACCTCTGTTTCCACTAAAGTTAGACGTTACGTATACGTTAAGAGTTCATTTGGAAACATTGCTTTCTGTAATATATTTAGAGCCGTTATGTGAATATTCTGCTGTCCCATGCTGCGTTCACGTCTCGTGTACGTCTCGAGTTTTCCGCGCACTACCCAATGACATAGGACGTCGCCTTCCGGCGCCGTCTACGGTTTAGGAGTCTGACCAACCGAGCGGCATAACACCCTAATTAAATCAGCCGTGTGAAATGTTACAAGTCGCCCAGCCGGACGTGCTCACGGCCCCCGACACAAAGCCAACAAGCCCCAGACACGACTAACCGGACTCGTAAAAAGCCCTATCGACGACGTGCAGACATAGACGCCTGTATTCCACTAACCGATTTTACTCCCGATTTCAAAATTCAGCTGTGGGAAAATTAATTAATAACTAGCTAACAGTTTAGAAACTAAAAGGGAAGCAGAGCTTCCAATTGAGGCGATGATGTTGAAACGTTTTTCCCTTTATTTTACTTATAATATAACTTCTAATGATTAAATAATCATTGCTTCTCAGATTTCTAATATAAAAATATGTAGCTCAAAAAAGAACTTTTTTACAGAGGTGGTGGGTCTAAACAGGCACTATAGTGACAATCTGAATTTTTTTTTTTAACTTGCAAGCCTGGACGCTGACAACAGCTGAGAACTTGTTGACAGTGTGACAGCTATCTTCAGCCGTTGACAGGGACTTAGGCCTAGATTTATTAAATTCTAATATTTCAATGGTAGGTCTGAAGAAAGTACACTATAGTGACAAATTCACAAATCATTTAATCTTTGAATTATTTTTAAACCCGTGAAATAAAGTCTGAAAATATTCAAATTGGCAACGTGTCCAGGCCTATCATCAAACCATGATATATAGACCCTGAGATATACGAGAACATGGATAGCTACACAGTTTTCATTTTCGTAGGGTTGAAAAGGCCTAAAATATTTGTTTCCCCAGACTGCTTGTGAAAATGCATGTTCCAGTCAGCCCACTGTCCTTTTTCAACCTATCTTTCACATGGTCTAATTTTTTTCAAATTGCACACATGTCCGGGCCTAAAATGATCAAACCATATGATATAAAGGTCCTGAGAGAGTTGAGAACATAGATATATACATGGATTTCATTTTGATAGGGTGGATAAGTAATAAATATATTTTCTCGGAGGCTGCATGATACAGAAAAGCCCTGCCTGTCGTTCTCACTAACTTATGTTCCCAATAGTGTGAATGTTGGGTCTGGGCCTCTTGGACTACCGTTTTGTATACAAATTTAAAGGGATAACCAGGTCTCTCACATACATTTTTTTTTTAAATAGATAACAACGTTATAGTCTATCAACATTTCTTTATTATAATTTATTCATTTATCAGCCATAATCAGGTGAAATTATTTCATGTGATACCCTGCCCCCCCCCCCCCCAAAAAAAAAACACAAAAAACAACGAGTTTGTTAATCAAAATAAAAAAGAAATAGAAAATAATCCTGTTTTGGAGACCCTGAAAACGGGAGGGTGACCCTGGGGTGACTCCCGTTGGGGCCTAAGTGGCGGGGGCCTAAGTGGCGGGGGGGCTAAGGCTAAGTGACTGTCTACCTATCTGAGGCCTGTCATTTTTTCATTGTGATTTCAAAGTATCTGAGGAACAAGGAATGCCAGCATACCGACCAAGACGCTTACTGCTTGTATTATCGCCCACTGCCACGGCGAAAATAATCTGTTTTAACCCCGATTTTCGGTAAAATTAAGAAGTGTAGGTAGACTCTACTGGCTCGCTGATCAGGCCAAGCAGTGCTAGGCTAGCACAACCTCTACACCACAGCGACTGTTATGATCTCTGTGCTCCTCTTCGTGAAATTTCGAATGCAATCTGAGTGTACGTGTAGCACTCTGCAGCGAGATTCATCTCTGCATCAGAGTGTACTGTGTTGCAGAATGGTGGGCGCGGAAGAGGCTAGATGTATTTTGTTGGATTAAACTAGTTTTACCTGGTATTTCCTGGCAAATTATGATACCCAATGTGCCGCATTAGTGACGGTAAATATATTCATGAGTTTTGCAGAAATCATATATGAAAATCTATAACATTTATTTCTAGAGAGACATGAGCTCAACAATTTGGATTTGAGCGCGGCCGCGCGGTAGGCTGGTTTCCGGCCTATTGGCGGCCCCACACGCACAGCTAACGATCGGACGAATATGCGAAAAAAACAGTAAATATCAAGCACAGGAACTTGCCAGCCGCACATACTAACACATTGATTTATTACGAAAAGACAATACATGTAGACTTCAATTAATTGAAAACCATATCGACAAAATTCTGTCACTGATGTCAGTGATGATATGAACTAGTTACCGGCGTTTTCACCATCAGTAAACATATTTCGCAGACAACCGTCAAGTGCAACTTAACTTGCTACCGGCAAACACGTTATTACGCCCATAACCATCGAAAGCACTTCAATAAAACAAAAATTGAGGCGATGACAACCGATGAACATGTTGAGTTAATACAACATTCACAAGTCATACGCCTCAATAATAAATATGTTATATACACCATTAGAGAGGATTTTTCATTCTTTTTCAAATGAAGGATGTTGAGCCTTTTGCCATATAACTTATGAAACTTTTGGGGGGGGGGAGGGGAAAAGCCGGTGGTCAAAATCGCCTAGTGGAATATAGCCCTTACGAGTACGTCAACTACGAGCTGAAAGCCTCGTCGGCAAAAACAGAGGCACGGGTAGGTGGGGAGTAAACTTAAAGCGGGGTGGCAGAACCCGTTACAAATGACTTCCCGGAAGTCATGGCGCCTCCTGGCGGGAAGAGTTCACAGGGATCCGCCAGGGGGCGGGACGGGGGACGCCGCCTGTAGCCGGCGAGCTGACCAAATGAGGCAAACAATGGGCCAAATGAGGCCGGCGACAAGCCGTAATCACGACCGGCTCGGAGCACAAAGAACCTTTATGTCACCTAACTCTGACTGGGGCCGGGTATGGGGGGTATTTGTGGGGATGCCTGGAGTGGGGTTATGTATGAGGTGGAGAAGCCATGGTGTGCTGGAATGTGTAGTGAAGGCTACAATGTGGCGGAAGCCATCCTGGGTGGGCTGGAGTACGTTACTGGAGGCGGCTCATGAGGTATAGTGGTGTTTGTTGGTGATACTGTATCATGGAATCTGTCTCATATTGTGTGTGTTGGTATCTATAGCTTAAAGATCCATGTACTATTAATATTATGTATGGAAGAATGTATTGTTGAAATAGATAACTATATGTAAAATTGTTGTAGAATCCAAACACATTTGAGTGCGACGCCGTCCATTTATTATGTACACATTTTACTTGAATTTTCATATTTCCTCCTTGCAATCACGTGCGCACTGGATTTGCAAAATGACGTATGCATAGTTTCCACAGTTTCGTACATACACAGTGACTCATCCGCTATCAAAGGAGGTCCTTATGTAGCTTGATTTATAAGTACATATTCCATGCTAACAGCGTTACATATTTAACATTTCATCAGAATCTAATCATACTATCAGTTATGTAACGGTAATATGTTATAACACGTCCCCCAACGATTCCATAGTTTTAATACGTTTCCAGCCTCTCATCCCCATCCTCCTAACCCAGACATAAACTCGGCCCTTCCCTGACCACCCAACTCATTCCGCAGAGGCCCTCGTCCCCCAGACGTGACAGGCATCGTTATACATCAGACAGAGAGATAGATAAAAGATCGGCAATCAGATAAAATACATCAGCAACGGCGATAGGACCACTTCCCGTCATTTCTGACGGCATACATATTTTACCGGCTTCTGAGGAGGGCCGAGGCAGCTCCTGCCCTCCGTAATGTATTTGTCATTACTCTATATCAAAGATAGAGGGCGGTCGGGTAGCGCCGCCACTTTTTAGGATAGGCATTTATTGATTGTTGGTTTTGCTGCGACAAGCCTGTCGGAGGGGAACATATTAAAGTTGGCGGGTGTTAGCGTGCGACTGGGCTGGAATATTCAGGACGACTGCTTTCTTTGGAAAGGGCGGCATTGGATGAACGGCTCTGGGATATATTCCTTCCGAGTTGTGAGAACTGTGAGTCAAATCTGGGTAGATGAAAGTGATTCCAGTCGCCAGCTGAATTAAAACTGCTTTGCATGGATCAATATAATTACGGTTGATCCAATTCGTTCTCCTGTCTTCAGTTGAATTTAGTCTTTGGCCCTACTATGATTCTGAAGTAGTATATATCATATTCTATGGCTAAATATGTAGACCTACATGAAAGCAGTGAGGCAATGGAATGTCTTATTTAATGTCCACGCTATTGCAAATACATATATAATATTTCTGCCAGTAGTTTAATAAAACAGATTCTTCTTTTTCTGGAAAACAACAGAATTTTTCAAAATGCTTCTTGACTTGCCCATGCGCTGCATGTAACTCAAGACCTTGGCAGTGAGCTGGCATTCCTTCCTGAGACTATCCGCCCTGCAGTGGGTCAGCATCCTCCTGTATATATCAGCGTCTGTTCACATCACCAACCAAACCCTCCAGTGCCTAGCCCCCTCCAGTCCTGGCCATCGCTGCATTCACAGTCCCTTCAAATTGGTCATGAATGTGTAATTGTGTCGGTGGTGACGCTTAGGGCTGTAGCAACTACCTGATTTCCCTCACGATTTCAGAAATCGCCAGTGGGTTAAACATAGACACATCATATATCATTAGAACGGATTTCATGTTCCCTTTCAAATGGTATGTAACACGCAAGGGTCCATTTCATATTTCTAAAACAATTTCAAAATTTCAAAATTCCAGATACTAAAGATCGCCTAGTCTAGCATGCACTTGAGTCCATGGGAACCCTTCTGTGCCAGCTCCAATGTCCTTGTGGAGAGCAACGCCACTGAAGCGATCTCTTGTTTCATGAGCGACTCGCCGCACTGCTCTCATTGTTGTCGCCACTCGTTGAATAACACCATAATCTGCGACAAATCAAATCTCCTCCCCTCGGTGGTTTTTATTCTACTATTCATCAGACTTATGATTGCTGCGCTCTCTGCCAGAGGGCGGTTGCCCGGACGGTCGTCTCAAGTGGACGGGAATTAACAGTTCTATATTGGTGTAATGAATAGGTCTGGCTGATAGTCAACGTGAAATGGTTGTAACTAGGCAGTGTCCGAAATTGAGGATTATTCGGTGCACACATCGAGTGCAGAGTGCCCAAGCAGTGTGAGCCTAACTACCAGCTCCCTCCCTTTTGTCCTTAATCAGGCATTAAGATTAATGTACAGGGAAATTCTGCGGAGCACTGAAAAATTGTGCACCTTTGCAGCATGCAAGTGAACCTTTTATTTCTGACACTGCATGATAGTAACTAGAGTATTTTGTCTCCCATGCAAACGTATACATATTTTCAACAAGAAATGGCAATCAATTTCTTAGATTAAGAAAATCTAACTTTTTAAAATTGGGATTAAAAGCACAACCTTTAACATTATGACTGTTATGCATATGGCCAATCTAGGGCCTGATTATCCCTATAACACTAAGACACGTTTTAATCTAGGGCCTGATTATCCCTATAACACTAAGACACGTTTTAATCTAGGGCCTGATTATCCCTATAACACTAAGACACGTTTTAACGTGTATTGTAGATCAGATGTGTGGCTTGTCTCACAATGAGGGCGTCAGTATAACAGGTGACCAACTTGCTGGTCGCGGCAACCACTAATGATGATGTACAAGCCGCCTGCTGCCTACCCCCAAAATAACCAGATAGAGCACATTGGTATGCCTCCAGACAAGGTTTACTATGCCCAGCTGACAAGGGATTGTTCCTTATAGTATGTGCTCGACAAAGGTATACGCGGGGAACCCCATGCAGGGACGGGGCTATAACTGCCAGCCTCCGCCAGCAGGAAGCCACAAGGGAAGCAACGATGGAAGCCACTGCCTACAATGGAGGCAAAGTGACACAATGGAAGCCACCTGAATGGCGAATGTCTGAGTGGCTTCTCACAGGCTCATTAATAGTTCCAAGCTTTTCCGTCAGATGCCACCACCCTATAATTTTCGGCCAATCAGTCAGGGAGATACAAAAGGCGCTTCGCTAGTTCCCGAGCTGGGGCTGCAAAGTGCCGCTGATTATCGTTTCGTTATTTTCAAAGCACGGCTTATCAGGGGAGCACACTTGAAAGTATGCCCCTTCATTAGAGCTGATCGAAAGGTTGATGGTCCTAGTTAAGGCAATTCTTATGCATTCTGTGGGTTAATTTTAGGTTTGGCCTCGAAGTTTGTTAACCCTTCATAGTGGCATGCATCTTAAACTAGCTGCTTGAAGGCGCCTAAACCCATATAATTGACACAATATTTGAAATAAGTTGACTACAGAACTATCTTCCAAGAGTCTAACTATGGTCAGCGGACAAGTATTAGCCGCGAAAATTAGTTTAAACCTCAGATGAACTCTATTAGAGATGGTATTATTTCCATTTGTTTGTCAAGAAATGTAATTTCCGCAGATCCACATTAATCAAGTTGACTGAGAAAAGCATGTTTTTAATGATGATATGCTAGTTTTCAAAGTTTAAATTCTACCCTGTATGCATGAGTAAGGCTTACATAATTATTCATATAGTTATTTGAATTTGAAAAAAATACCATGAATCGGTTTTAGTTCCCCTTAAAATTTCGAAATTTGTTGGCATACACAGGTGTTACAAATTGGTACGTACCTAAATATGTGTATGCCAGTGACATTAGTCTCATTTCCATCTAATTTAGTTTGTTACAAAGCAAATCTGTAACTTTTATCTCTTTTTCAATAATGACACGTTTATTTGTCGTTAGGTCTTCTATAGTGTTGGTTGTTTCAGCGTCACCGGGCTTTTCTCGAATCACATTTCCGGCATATGCTGCCTCCAAAATTGTTCAATATGCCTCAATATAACAGCAACGTGGCTTCTTTATATACATCCCTAGTAGACGCCTGAGACTTCAAGATGTACATGAGACCAGCCAGCGGCTGGTGGGTGGGTGGAGTAGGAGGGGGACCACCTCCCCATTGATTGTGTCCTACCGTCTCGTCCCGCTGTCATCTTTGGACGGTGCCCTCATCTCATGTGTTCACGCCCGGGAAACTCCGACAAAGTGGCGCACCCCCTCTGCCCACTGAGGCGTGGGGCGCTCGGGGAGGGGGCGGCTGCACGCCCACTGGAACAGCAGCCGACCAAGAGCGTCTCTGTGTTCACAGATTGTGGGAAATCCGCCGGGGAAGGAACTCCCACAAGGACTGATCCCTGGGATTAGCTACTGTCTCCTGGGGATAGGCCCAGGCCCTCAAATATTCACCGGGGTAAACCCTTCAAATTAGGACGGCCCCTGGGAAAATAAGAGGGGATCGCTTGTGGTAAGTCACAAAATCGCTCTGCACTGAAGGCTTATACACAGGTCAATGAACAGGACTTTTAAATATGCCTAATGCAGCACGATGTACATAGGGATTGTCTATTTCTATAGTCAAAGTATATCGACATAGTAATAACAGTTATATGAAGCAACTAAGTTTCTATCGGTGATACACAGTGTTCTTTTTATATCCTGGACTGAACAGCGTCATTGGTTTGCACTGGTCCTCAAAAAAGCTAATACAATCTAAAACCTTCATCCTCCAGATTCAAAGCGAACACCGACCTTGAGCACCATTCAATAACACATTAAAGCTTTGCCCCTTTTTCCCTGTCTAATCTTGGTTCCGTCAATTAGAGCAGACATCAGTGGGAGGTGGATCGCATCCCAGGCCATTAGTCCGTGAAATAACATCAAAACAAAGAGACCTTCTGCCCCTTTTTTATCAAAGCCCTCACCGACCGGCCCTTCCGGAAGGACCCTGACTTCCGGTGCCCACCACCCTTCTAGTGGCTCCCTCTAGCGGAGCCTACCTCTCATGTAGCTCGGAAGCCACTAGACTGTAATTACATCCAAGACCGCTGGTGGCTCAAATTCTTACACAAGAGCCAACTAGGTTATGGAAGGACTAGGAAGCCACTTTCATGTGGCTTCCACAAGAGGGCGCTATGTTCGCCTGGTATCATAATGTGGCCGTCAAGGGCCTGTGTTATCTATATACAACAAAAAGGTCGACAGACACTGTGTTATCTCATAATTAGTAAGTTAATAGAGTGAGGGAGATATAAACAGGGGGTTATTGCCGCCTGTTTTTCATATGGCATCCATGCCGTAAACACTCTCATTAGATTATCCACCAGGAGGAATAGATTGTTCTAAATGTATCAAATAAATTGACTCAAAATACTGTCCACCAAGAGGTTCGCTTTACTCCAACTTATATTTACTACATATTAGATTACTTTCTTTTCACTGATACTTATAATGTTGTTTCGTTAGAGAATCTGTTTCTTTGAACACTGGAGTCTCAATAACAAATAATCAATAGTGACGTGAATTAATCGAATGGTATTGACAGGTCAAAGCTTCCTGTACTGGCACGTCAAAGCATTCTGAAAGGTAACAGAAGCTGTCAGTTGCGAAATGCATTACTTTTCTGAGGGCCTTCTGATACAATAACATGTCTACCTCACACAAAGTGGGTGTCATGAACAGTGTTATCGATCCTCCAGTGGTACAGAGTACTGTGGGACCGACTCGGCTGCTACCAGGCACCCCAGGCCAGCCTCCTCCAGTACGTGATGCGCCATCTCGTGTTATCTGCTCGCACTACAGGCCCCCTGTCTCCATGGAAACAGCACAGGCACATA
Organism: Lepidonotus clava; assembly: GCA_936440205.1. Classification (NCBI taxonomy): domain Eukaryota; kingdom Metazoa; phylum Annelida; class Polychaeta; order Phyllodocida; family Polynoidae; genus Lepidonotus; species Lepidonotus clava. The sequence continues at coordinate 31,696,015 of OW387143.1, forward strand.
GTGTATTCGTGTCCATAAACGTTCTATAGGTTTTTGATGATACGGAATATTGATTGAATAATCAATTCGTCCTTCCAATTCAATTCATTGAATGTACCAACATTTGGACTTTTTATTTGCTGTTCTGTCAAACACTGACCGCAGCTTGTACCACCTGTCATTTTTTTCAATGTGAACCAGGTATCCCTAAATTGATACACGGCTGCTGAATTAACTGTATTAATATCTATTCAACTCGGCGAAAAGTTCATTTGAAATACAGCGTGGGTGAATGACAGTTCCCTTTTCACACTAGATATACAAAGTGAAGCTCAATATCCGGTAAAATAGTGTGACGTTAAGCTTTAAGTTCCATTCAGTCATCGCAGGTTACAGTACGTAAGCTCACTATACCAGGAAGGCTACTTCTATATTCACACAAGATATACAAAGTGAAGCTTAATATTCAGTAAAATATTGTGACGTTAAGCTTTTAAGTGTCATTCAGTAACCGCTGGATACAATCACATCCACAAGCCCACTACCAGGAAGGCCAGTCCTACATTCTTCACAATACATCTGCCACAGTCCATGCCCCCCTTTCAGAAACAGAGAGGCCTTTGGCTGGCCAATACTCCATCCACAACCACCCCGACCCACAAATACAGCCTACCCCCACCTCCTGCTGGACAGGATCCAAGCACCACCAAAGAGGAGCCTCCAGACCGACCAGCCAGCCAACGGTCACGGCTGAGCGCCCCTGTAGTTGAACCCCCTCCCTCTTGCACCCCTGTCGCCCTTGTCCCGTGACCTTTCTGTGAGATAGGCGACCTGTGACCTGTCGCTGAGATAGGCGACCTGTGACCTGTGGTCGCCGAGATAGGTGACCTCACGCCCTGTGCACCTCACTGGGGGCGTACACCCACAATACATGTCGGACAACACAAGTACGACCCCCACGTATATCGGCCAAGGGAAATTGACTTGGGAGAGCTTTTATTGACTCTGCGCCGGCCGCACAATAGGCCGCAAATTAATTCTTTTCCAATTGTTATTGCTAGTCGAATTTCCGCTATTTTAGTTCTTATCTGGTTCATATCAAAGCCCTAAACAATTTCCGAAACCTTATCAAAGCATTATAGTCTTATCTCCCAATTTTAGTGAGTAACCTTGTGTGTTGGTTTTCGGCCAACGCAGCTGTCAGTTGTCACAAACAAGTATGCTGTGTTTTCTTTTTGTGGGGAGAATTCCAAAGCCAGGTGTGTGACTTTAGATGGCGGCTTAGATCCATTTACTAGGGGCAGGATATCAGCCACTGCACCTGTTGATGTGTATGACAACCAAAGGCTTGTACGGGTTTGGATTTGCCCATACAAGCAGTGCACGGACATCCGTCTTTGTTGGAATGCAAATAAAAAAAATCTGATGTGTCTAAAATTAATGTTATACTTTTTAGTATAGCAGTATTAGATTCATCGAAATGTGCTAGTATATATGAGGAGCTGATAATGGTTTGTTTTTTAAACCTCGGTTGAAAATGTGTGTGAAAGGTAAAACATCATTTCTTCAAAACGTTGATGTATCTGACGTTGCTTTGCACAATATATACTTAGTACTCTCGGACGCCCCTTGGCAAGGCGGAAGTCATTGTACCTTTCTGGTTTGTAGACAAGCATGACTATTGGCAGTGTTCACGTCGGTAACTTTACTTGTTGCTGTAAGCTACAGAAATACTGGTAATTATTCAGGTTAGGGAAATGCTGTATCATAATGTCAACTACAGCAACTCATTGCCACAAAGTTCCTGGACAAGTTAATTAACCAGTGAAAAGCACTTTTAAACCAGATACAAATATCCCAACCCGATGTTTATCTAAGACGCATATATGCAGCACATTTTGCATGGAGTTTAATGAATATATATAGTCAACTTAACCTCCCGTCTGTTTTTGTGTGAGCAAGTTGGACAGGGGTAACAGGCATCAAGGCATAATGCGCAAGTAAACCACATTCACCCACCGCTTGGGGCTAGGGGCTATACGTCATAATTATATTGCATCTGGTTCATTATAATAGACTAGACTGTACATCATTATACGTGTGTAGTAAAGTATCTAAACATAGATAACCCCAGGTATCCCGACCCCATGCATCCTGACCTCAGCTGGTAGACGCACTATAATCATATCACATACTCCAGTAGGTTTAGGGCCAGGCATGAAGTGAGTGAAAACTCAGTAAGTGCTTTGACCAGATCACAGGTAACCACCCCTCGATCTGTACCTGTCAGCACAACGCCCATTGGCCCAGGTAAGTTATCTCACCTGGCCAAACCACGTGACCACCACGTGGAGGAGAGATAGAACCCTTCCACAAAGGGTGTATACCTGAGGGGGCAGTCAGATATAGTTTGGGTAACAATGGTGGGTGTAATGTTCTAAAGCAATGGCAGTGCACTTCCTCTTAAAGCTTAAAAGGAGAGGCGATCATAATGTCCCATATAAGATTTTCCATCGTTTATGCATCAATTTATAGACCTAACAGTGTAACTGATTAGCATATGTGCTAATTTGGGAATTTGTTTCTGGTTCTTGAGTCTAGGCTCAAAAGCAATCAAAACATTGTGTAGAGGGCTACAATTATGTTTTTCAGCTATTTTAGGAGTGGTCAGCTTGTTTGAAACCCAAAAACGATGGGCGGAAAACCCCGCAATCGTTACCTATGCCCAAAGGGTGGGTTCCCCCCGCACGAGGTATATACTTTTGCCAGGTGTAAAGGGCGCCTCCTTTACCCCTCCTGTACCACTCCTTTACCCCTCCTGTATTCCTTCTGTACCCCTCCTGCCCACACCTAGCGGCGCCCCTTCCCACCGTTCATCACTGCCGGCCTTCCGGTCGGCATCATTCACTTCCGCTCGGCCGGCGGCGCCCTTTACTTTGGTAGCAGGCACATAACGCCATAATCAAGGCCATGTGTTTTACTGAACAGAGCCTACTGGTTACCTGCTATACAACTTACTGTATGCGGGATAAGTTCTGTTGGAAGGTTTTATAAAGCTGCGGTCTAGGTTTATTTAACCTTTAGTTTCTTGTTTTAATCATTCGTTCTACTGTATAAATCATCAACCGTATGCTTATAATGTTGTTACTTCATCCAATACTGACTTGTAACATAATATGGAGTATAATCCTATTTTGTATAAAAACAACTCAGGTGGAACTTACATGGTGGGTGACTCTTGAGATAACACACCTCTGACAGAATACCTTACGTAAATTGTATGAGAAAAAAACACACACAGCTTCCATTGAGGAAACCAAAATACTGGAATGATTTATGGACCATGAGAACGTTGAAGTACTTGCCATTATAAAGTGAGACACGCCTGTTAATTGACACTCTGACTTCATTGAACAGAATTAGATGTACTTTAATGACAGATATGTGCAATCAATTCAATCTCTCTCAAGTCACGTCCTTCAGTACCCAGAGTTTCATAGGTTTATTCTGACCTGGCTCTCTCCCAAGGTATGGACAACACTTGTGATCCAAATCAAGGTAACTCAAGTACTACCCTAGCACTAGTGTTCAATCTCACTGTAACTTTGTAAGTGTAAGCAGATCCGGCCTTACCTGGTGTGAAAGTCAATCATGGTGAAGCCTTAGGAGTCGGACCTCGTAAGAAATAATCCCAAAAGAGTTCGACTTATCCGCTTTGGATCCTGCCAAATCCTAACCCAAGCCCTACCTGTCGGGCTTACAGTCAAGGTGTGGGGTCTGCGTTAGGCGTGCGGCCCGCGCCACAACGAACGCTACTCCAGGGGGTGGGGCGAAAATCGATGCAACAATCCAACTACAAATAAGGCATTGCCATGGCAACCCGATGGCGGTGGGCTATAGTTCCTGGTCACGACATGGTCGGCAGGTAAGTGTGATGTTGTCTATCTCTAATGGAGGAGGGATAGATTAGTGGTCTTGTTTTTTGTACGTGTACACAAAAAGACAAAGTTTGTGTTTCTATGGTGTAGGCTGGTGGGGAATAGGCAGGGTTGGTGGAGGCTGTTCTCCCTAGGGACCACATCACTGATAATTGCCATCAATCTTCCCGTGTTTTAGCTCATTTAGTAAATTACTTTCACGGGGCACTTAGCGGCATGAGGCTTATTGGATCAATAACTAGACCACCAAAGCATGTCCCTCTGGAACGATCAATCACGTACCGCATTTTAGAATATGAAATGCCCTTGATATTTTTCTATCATAGAATTGGGAGAAAACTCCACACATGAGGCAAGATTGGTATTCACGAATATAATCAAATATTTTAACAGATTCCCCAAACATATGGTCTTTCCCGTTTGTTTTCCTTTGGTATGCTAAATGGCATATTAACCACCAGAAATCACTTGTCAGACCATTATCCATGCCACCTTCCCCCCACCCCTAAATCCCGTATGATGATCTGATTTTTTCAAAAGTTAGAAATAAGTTGTTTCTAAAATTAGAAAGTTTCAAAACACATAGAAACCGACTGGCCACGTTATCGTGCTATTCCTGGTATAACGGCCGGTAAAAGTGGCAGGTCTATAGATCTAACTGATTGGATCCCCTCACCTGGGGATCGATAGCTGCGTCTAGACGGCCAGGTGGGCTCAGGTGGGCCCCCACTCGGCCCTCACACCTGCCTCCTGGAGCCGTCAATTATTCACCCCACTCCCCGAGCACTCACCTGAATGCCTTATGTAGCATTACTGAATACACCTGAATGCCTTACGTAGCATTACCATGTACACCTGAATGCCTTATGTAGCATGTACTGGGTACAGGGTAAGGGGTGGGAGGGAGTGACACCTCAGGGGGCGGCATGGAGGTGGGGAAAACATAATTTCTGTTGTTTGTTTTTTTAATGGGAACCTTTTGGTTATTTATATCAATTTCATTATTGAAAAGGCTGTGAAGCTTCGTTTTCTTTCCTCGCGATGTGTTAGTTGTTTGGGTTTTTTTCAGAAAATATTTGGGGTATATTTGGTTTTCTTTAAATTTATGGATTTTACAAAATCTGAAAAGAAATACTTTTAAACGGGTTCTTTAATGAATAGACGGAATCAACCATATTTTTAGCAGAACCTCAGGAGCTAGGTATAGAGTCTGCAGTCCAGAAACCCTGCTATATATATGTAGCATGGTCGACATGTCTCCCTTAGCGTGGGTTGACAGCCTACACCACCCCGCTATGTGAGAGGCGGGCCGTGGTCACAGGTTAAACGGCCCCTCGGGTAAAGGCCCGGGAAGTCCCCCTGAGTACACGTACAGCCTGGACTGGCCGAATATTATTTATATACCTGGGCCCTCGGACAGAGTTGCCCACGGGTCTTAGAGACTTAAAATGACAAGCCAATACCTTTGGATACAATCCCTACAAAGTATACAATGTGACCAAACATTTGCTTGTCTAAGATAAAATATTAAGTTTTATTTCATTTATTTAATGTTCAGGTTATGTCATTTACTCCTTACTCTAAACTTAATATAATTGATAACATAAGCCTAATACATGTGGTTCAAATGTAGAATCACTGCATATTCGACAGATTGATTAGCTCGTCTGAAGTCAGAGCAAAAAATGTTTTCAGTCTGCCTGTAGGTTTTACCCGGCTTAGTTTTACTAAAAATATGTTTTAGTCCCAGTTTGACTTTCAATCAGGAGCCGTTTTAATTATTCAGGTGTTTCCCCCCAGCGCCACCTGGTGCTGACCTACATTGGCCGTCACCCATCCGTCACCAGGGTGACAGATAATGAGTCACCCAATGCCTGATCCCCTCAGGCCTCATCGGTCTGAAAGCTTCCCGGACTTGCAGGTAACAAGTCGATTAGGGGAAAACATACTTTGCCACAACAAGAACATCTATCAGTATCACGGTTATGATTTATGCCTTACACATGCGCGTGTACAATTCAATATTTATCACTCTTAAGGTGACAAATTATAACCACGTACCTCTGAAACTGATGGGGGGGGGGGTTCTCACAAATTGTCTTTATTATGAAGTACTGCACAAAGAAATTCTAGCTGTACGAAGAAACAATGTTCTTTTAACGTCCTAAATTGAGGTTGATGTTCTTAAGTTTATTTTGAATTTCATATGACATTTGCATTCGAAATTCCTGTTACTTGATACCTAACGAATGGCCTGTTTCAGATCATCATTATCACACAACTCTACATCACGTTTTACCCAGGAATACTCTACTGATGAATTTCAACAATACGAATTACATCAACGTCGCTAAAAACATGCTGGTACATTCAAAACGTATATATTTCCCTTTGATGTTATCATAAACATGTGACACACATTTTAAGCATGAACACGTCAGTGTGACCCCCTGCTATCTTCAGTTAGTTAGTGCCTCCTCTCTCCCAGGCCATGTCGGGCCCAGGTCTATTTGTCTACATCTCCACCCCTTGTATTAGCTGTAGTGACTGGCCGCCCCATTAGGTTAACACGTCCATTAACTTAAGGCTGGCCGTTCCTGTAGGATATTGGGTTACCTTAGGGATCTGGTCACATTTTACACAGAATCGATGCATTTAAACTCGGGTGTGTGGACACCCCATAGTTGATGACCTCCCCGAATAATACAGAGGTAAATGCACTTTATTGTGAGACATGCAGACTATGAATTTGAATTGCACGGGACCAAAACAAGAAAAATATTTTTTCTTCATCGGTCCCTTTGAAACTCAGGTTTCTTGTTCGTACACTAATGAAACACCTATCGAGGTGGATCACATGGACTCCCTCTATTTTAAACAGGTGAGCAGCTTTTAAGTCTAATCCATCAATTCGAAAGAAATAACTAAGACATGGCAGAAGTATATATTTCACACACATCTCTGGTTACCTTAGTACCTTAGTAACCAACTTACCCGAATTCAAACCCGATTTCTCGCTCCTCCATGGTGACCTGACCTTTGTGCCGGTGACCTCAAGGTCATGGTCATTAGGGCTTCCTCCAGGGCGTCAGTGTCGGAGACAGGTATCCATACTGGGCCAGGTAAAAGACTACTCTCCTCCAGGTGAACTACTCCAGGTTAACACACCTTAGATCCTCCAGTACCTACTCCAGGCTAATACATACTCCAAAATGATCCGGCTGAGTAGATTAACACCCAGGAGGAACTTGTCCAGGCCTCCCACACACTACCTACTTATATAGGTTGATTGGGTTTAGCTGGGCCTAAAGTGAAGACTTATTGGGTTGAAGCTGGTGGCCGTTCCTCCTGTGTTTTGTGTTCTGATTAGTATTACAATGGCGCTTTGTTTTGGGTGTAGGAGGTAGTGGGAGGTGGGTCGACCCTGGTAAAAACGGGGTCACCTGGGTTTCACCTGGTCAGGGCCTGCTGAACACACCTGGTAGGACTGTACCTGGTTACACCTGACTAGACACCACTTCAAAGGGTACAGGCCAGTGATAGTGTCACTGTATGTTCTGTTGATTTTTTAAAGTTGTATTTTGTTAGAATTTGGCTTGTGCTTTTGCTGTGTTATTCCTTGTTTTTGTCCTATTTTCTTTGACCTGTTTTAGTTTTAATAAAGGTGCTGCGATTGTCTTTTTGGTTTTGCTGATTGTAAATTACCTGCAGCTAATAATGAATCGTGCAACAAGGGTATATAAATCCTATTCAATATCGAAAGTCACTGAAGAGTTGTATACTTGAAATACGTATTTCCAATAAAGAAATTATATCGAAATAATAATGCAGCATTTGTTGTTGTCTCAAATGACCTACATTTATCCTTTGATACATCAACAGTGACGTTGATAAATTAGTGGTGATGTTGGTATATTGTGTTGATGTCGATACATCACCACTGGTGTTGACATATCCTTACGTGTATTGACGAAAGCGTATCACATAATCCTTTGGTATGTTGTTGTTCCTGTATATATTACATCCTGTAGATACCTGTACCTTATGCTTTCAGCCAGTATATAAGGTTCAGAGCCTGTAGCGGTACTTTAACTATATTGTCACCCAGTATATATGTGGTACATAGCCTGTAACGGTACCTTAACTATGCTGTCACCTTGTATATATGTTCTACAGAGCCTATACTGTACCTTAACTATGCTGTCACTCAGTATATATGTGGTACAAAGCCTCTACTCCCGGTGGTACCGTGTTCTGATCGATGACACGGTTAGAGGTGACCGTCTGATGTATACACCCCCTCACCTCACTGCCCACCTCCTCCTGGGCGGGGGTCAAGGTGGACATCAAAGCAGGGATCAAACAGGTAAACCAGGCTCCTGTGGTCTGCCAGATAACCACACAGGTCCTGGAGTACTGATCGTGGAGAGTTTAAAGTGTGAGAGATAGGTGGGTGAATATCTCCAGTAATGTATTGGTCAGTTGTCTGTGGATATGTCCACTAAGGCTAGGTACTGGTCAGCAGTTATCTTCAGTAACGTGCTGTCAGCAGCTGTAGTGGGTTGGATCTCTCCACTAAGGAATTGGTCAGTAGTGGTTTGTAGATGTCTTCGCTAATGGTCAGCTGTGGTCAGTGGGTATCCCCAATAAGGTACTGGTAAGTAGATATCTCCGCTAAGGTACTGGTCAAAAGTGGTCAGTGGATATTTCTGTTAACATACTGGTCAGCATGCTCAGTAGATATATCCGTCCAGGAACTGGCAGAGAGAATTATATCTCTCTGGTACTGGTCAGGAACTGTCAGTAAATATTCCCACCAAGGTACTAGTCAGTTATGGTCAGTAGACATCCCCGCTCAGGAACTGGTCAGCGGCTGGACCATCCGGCCTAACTGACCACTCAGGTTAAGGGGCGCAGGCCTCAACTAGACACACAGACCTTGACCCACACCTAACAACGCACAAATTCCTGTCAGCCTCTCCACCCCACGTCCATCACTAATCCACACCCACAGATCCCCCCTTTATCCACGCCTCGTCGGATTAGCCGGTCGTGGGATCCAAGGGGCTTAGCCAGGCCTTGGTCCCCCACCTTTCATCCCTACTGCTAATAGCTGTGTCCGCTGGTAATGGGTGGTGTGAACTTTTACGGTAATCCTAATGGTGAAAGGCTGTAATGGGTGGCTGGAACGTTTACGGTAATCCTAATGGTGAAAGGCAGTAATGGGTGGCCGGAACGTTTACGGTAATCCTAATGGTGAAAGGCTGTAATGGGAGACCGGAACGTTTACGGTAATCCTAATGGTGATAGGCTGATTGCAGTTAATGCAAACGCCAGTGTTAAATGGTCCATTCAGCCCGGAGTAGATCGGAAAGATCCGGCTTTATCGGAGGCAGCCTACAGGAGTAGTGGTCGCGCCTAATTAAATCGCATTGATTACCTGGGCGTACAGGTAGACCTATAGGTAGGTCCGGGCAGGTATAGGCGTGAGAACTGGAAGGGGTGGGTCAGTACTAGGAGTATAGAAGTAGGGGTTTGGTCGTTAGGTGTGTTCTACCTGCCTCCCACTCCCTATAGACTGTAGCAGGCAGAGGGGGCAATGTGTATCCAGCCACTCGGTATTGACTGACTAAGTTGACATGCAAACACCACCCGACCCAGGTTAGATCAGGACCCTGCTATAACGTATATCTGTGGCCGACAACTGTTTGGATCCGGTTGTGGTCATGTTTTGATTCTTTATAAGTTAATGGCTCAGACCCTTAATGATAAACTTTTGTTGCATATATGATACAATAATATTGCACGTCTTACTATCCTGCAGTATGTTATGTCTGTAAATTATGTGTGGCAATCAATTGTTTGGTTCTCATACAGAATTCATGAATACGGAGACCCTATGAATGGAACATGTTATATGAATCCGGGATGCACCTTATTGTGGAGATTTATTTACCTATTATTCTCGTATAGAGATGTGGTGCATACAGACGACTGTAATCCTCTACGTATATAAATCCTATACATAACCACCAGTGGAGATCCTGTTCACTTTTATGATAGACGAGGTGTCCTTAGCACTGCCTCCCTGAGCGATCCTTATAAATTTTGGAGATTAATGCATATTATTATACAGATGCGGTGCATATCCGATTCTGTATTGTAAATCATCTGCATATCTGTCAACGAAAATTATGTGTGGATATATCCTTATCACAGCCTCCCTGAACCCATCTGCATCTCCTTATGAATTGTAGAGATTAATGCACCTGAAATGAAGACATTCATTTACACTATTCGACAAATGCTGTCCATATCCCTTGCTGTAAATCTTCTACATATTCACCCATGTAAATATTGTCCACACATGTATGTATATACGTTTAGATATGTCCGTATCCCTGCCCACCTGAGCCCACCTGCGTCCACTCACTGCGTCCCTCCTCCAGGTGCGGCGGGGGTCAGGGGGGTCCGACAGGTAGGTCACACTTTGATCTCAGGCCCACCTGGTGCTACCTGGTGCCCCCTCCAGTACCTGACAGGGTCGGCGTTGTCCTGGAGGAGAGGTGTCACACACTGCTGAGGCAACCCCCAACAAACTGGGCCACCACCACTATAGCACCACCACCACTATGACAGCAGTCGCAGCATCTGTCACCGACCGGCCTGTATCAGGTATTGGTATACTACAGGTGGTATAAAGGTGAGAGGCGGCTCCCACTACACCTTGATGATGGTACCATATGGAGAACACCTTGTTGGTAACGGAGTGTTGGGAGGAGACAGACTGGGACCCCTTTGATACAGCAGCACTGGCCGGTGGTGGTGGTGGTGTGTGGGAGCATCAAGGCCCAGCTGTAGACCTCACTGACTATATGGGTCAGGTGAGAGGGCGGACAGGTAGGCCGGGGGTGGGGAGAGGACAGGTGGGTAAGGTGGGGGGTTGGATCCCTACTACCTGGAGGTATGGGGGGGGGGGGGGGTCGGCCTCAGGGGACCCCTTCTGTCAACAGGTGTTCCCACGCCCCCAGCTCTTATCACCTGTGAAATCTCAAACTAGTATCTGAAATATTTTATTTTATTTTCAAATAAAAAAAGATCTTGCAAATTTCTGAATGGATGAAAATTTATCATGAAAGTACCTAGGGTGTATTGTATATGATCAGTGTTAAACTCAGCGGCCGGCAGCTTGCTCTACTCAAGTGAAGTTCATCTACGGATGGTAGCTCCCTGAGAGCCCGTTTGTCACGTAAGGCCCCGACAGGTGACAGTTCTTAAGGTAACCTTCACAGACCTAACGGTTGATACTGTTTCAACGCTTGAGTTTAACATGTTCTCATCTCAACAAAAAGGTGCTTTTTTCAATGCTATACCGGACTGATTTGATAATCAGGTGTGACTTCACTATGCCTGGACCATGGCAAATTTCATCTAGGTTCATTAGATATATATAGATCGTTATCTGATACCGAGAGTTAACTATTGAAAAAATGAAAAGAGAAAAAAAAGAGAAAAAAAATATGACCTTATATGTTTAATCAGAATTGGGGTTGAAATATACCTGCAGCCAATACTAACCCGATGCTTCATACATCCCAGAATATGACAAATAATAGAGTATTAATGACATGTCGACCCCTGGTACGAGTGGACCTAGGTGGATTAGAACCTAGGGTTGGCCAGGTGGGGGCAAACAGTAGACAGGACGCGACCACTGTTTGTTGGGCCCTGTCTGGGCACACATCACTTTCTGCCGACAACAAACTCCAGATTTTTAACTCCAGGTGCTGTCTGCTGCTCCTCCTGGAGGGTATCTGGGGGTATTGGGGGTGTGGGTTACATCTGGGGGCACACCTGTTCGCCTCCCCATCCAGGGCTTGTGTTCCGACGACAGAATGACGGCTCCCCTAATACAGGTACATCATGAAGGTTGACATTTTCAGGTGTATACACTTTCGTGGATAAAGCAAAATAACTTTTTTTTCTCAAAACACAAATTTGCGTTTAAAACGCCATTATTCCATTGTATGATATAAATATACATGAAATACATAATTTCGCGGATTTTTGTTAATTAAGTGAAAGTATGCAGCTGGAATAGAAATATGTTTTCTGTAAACTTCATGGCGGGGATAAATCTATTTGCTTCTTTACTCATTGGTGAAAGGACAAGATAAACTCCGGCTCTCCATATTAAGTGGGATGTTAGTCAGTGTGTCACCCAACACCCGCGGCCCAGCATGAATACCTCCCCGGCCCACGTTGGGTAACACTCCGCCACATCCTGAATGTTAAAGACTTACGTAGTGGGGAAGGTATGGCGACAAGTGGCAGTGTAACACTACTATATATACCTGGCAAACGGTCCATGGAGAAAAGGACTTCTTTACTTTAAGGCCAAGTAAGGTAATTAACAGAGATTTTGTGATATACACTAAGTTATGACCATAATAATTATATTCTTAACTCTGCAGGGCGTGCTGTCAGATTTCACTTTTAAATCCGAGTTTTCCCTCTCCTACATTAATTTTTCCCGTCTCAAAATTACACTGCAAAAAGTCTTATGCCAATTTCCTAGAATCAGGAACCTGGGCTTACAAAATCCACAGTTTCTCTTGTTTTGGGACAAATTTTCAATTTCCTACATTTTCCCTGACAGCTATTTTTTCCTGTTTTTCCCCTCTTTTCTTAGAGCAGTGGTCACTCTGTCACTGTTTTACCGAAGGTCCCTTGTCAAAATAAAGTGTCACCAGTTGTGGCGAGGCTGGGGCAGAAAGGCGACTGTGGCAGTGGTAAGGTGCTAAGGGAAACAAGTTTCACTATACGGGTAACCGGGTTGTACGGTACCCCTCTTAATCTACTTCACACACGCACATTCCCTGTAGGAGGCCAAGAGGTAAACTATCATGACCACAAAGATAGCCAGAAACAGTTCAAATAATAGCATTTTTATCATTCCCATCTGCTGACAAATAACGCAAATGGTACACCTGAAGGTTAAAAAGTACAAGCATACTCTGGCAGGTAAACGTTCAACAGTATGCACTGTTAAAAATACATAAAGTGAACAAAAATGAACAGCTTTCGTTACGTGACTATCAGCCATTGGCGTTATTCCAGATTCCACAATGCTTTCAATTGGGTTCAAATCGGGCATGGCTGAATTATTTGTTGTGTTCCATCCCAAACAAACGGTTCGTACTCCGATAAAAGTCCACACTTTGATATACAATCAACAACCAGCAGCGTGCTGTGGATCGGTCGGATATGGGGAGTTTTTTTGGCCCTGTTTGCATACACAGCTTGCCAAATGAGAACAAACACACCAAGTTAAAGTTCAGGTTTACTCTGCCTTTAAGTGCCCGGGGGCTCTCACAATGTTTGGCTATCAAACCCGGCTGGGTCGTTCAGGGAGGCATTAAGGAGACGTTTAAACGCACTTTTTCTCATACTTAAGGCTACTTTTGGTACAAAAGGAAAGAGCTGATTACGCCTGGGTTATCGCATGGTGCAATGAATGCCATTGTACCAGACTATTGCATTGTACCAGCCTATTGTACCAGTTTGGTACAATGCCTGGATCAGGTGCAGATTGATGTACCGGGGATGAAGGTATAGATTATCCTTAATTCTCTCACCTTTAGGCCACAACATTTAAACCCCGCCACGATGTTAAATCGTATCGCCGTTTGAGGATCTAGCTGTGTATATGCCATTAACTTAACTAGGGCTTTTCCTTTAAAGTTGCTTTTTAAAGCATCGAGTTTTCTTTTATTTTTATGAAACGAGTGCCTTTGGCAAATGAACTATGGTTACTTGTACTTCAGTTGTGACAACTGGCAACGAACATGCAATGGTGTTTCTTTTTCTATTCATGTTTTTATTCAATTCTGAGAAAATGTTACAATTCAGCCGTCTGGTTTTGTTTAGTCCTAGGTCGATTTTTTCTATACATCTACTAGTTATGACATGTTTGATACGAGGCTGAAGGCATTGGAAAGATGTCAATAAAAGGAGAAAGGATTCGAGCTTTAAGTAAAAACAGAATACATGTCCAGATTACTCAAAATATTTTTCACTGGAAACATATATCTGTTATCACTACTTTTCATTTCACTGTACATACAGGTAACCTGATCTGCGGAAACACTTTATTTACATTTTTATTTCTCAGTCTACCTGTGCTACTCAAAAGAAGACGTATGGCTGTGTCTTTAGGTTAACAGGAATGTGACCTGTCACACTGAGCCGGTAATGGGTTTATTTTGGGGTGGTGATAAGACTGTGGGGTATAGACTCTCACAAAGGGACTCTTCTCTTTTAGGTCCATGATAATACCCCCGACAATAAACCCTGCTGTACCTCCCTCTACCTCCCCACCTCCCCTCAATGCTCGGCCAGGTAGAGAGAGGCTTAAGGGGTACACATGTCATTTATCATCTAGAGTCTTAGGGTGTCACTTGGTATAATCTCTGCTAAGCGCATTCCCCTGACGGTGATACTGGATTTGATGTCAATGTTTCAAAATATTTCCCTCTCTGATACGTTTTTAACTGATATATGATCTGAGATTAGTCGCCCCAGCCCTGTATCTATTTTTATTGTAACTGATACTGAAGTTGGAATAGACTACATGTATACATTAAGGGTCTAGATATTTGACAAATATGTCTCTCAGGTTTGTCACAAAACTATACATTATAAACTAATGGTTTATTAATCCGCTTGCTCAATGTTTTGATAAGGAAGTCATTAAGGGCGCTTAATTAGCTGTTTGTAAACAGATACCATTAATTTTTGATATTTTCAAAAACAAGCTTCAGGCTGAAACAACTGTGACAGCCTCAGAGTAGTAAAAAAGGAACGAGCCGCCGTGCATGGAGAAAAGTTTCAGGGGGGTTGATCATGGAGTCGTTATGTACAGAAGATCAAGGTTGGCGGACCACCCATTATCCAAGGAGATATCAACAGACTACCACAGGAGGCATTGTGAGAAATTAACCTCATATTATAGTTGGTACATTTGTTTCTGATGCTGAAAAGCGTCAGGCGGACCGGCCTTCACTTGCACACAAAAATATACAAACATGTGTTTGTACTTTCCATTCCTTACATCTTACAACTTGACATTTCTATTCAATAAGCTCACTCCCTTTAAAACCTATTCTAAAACTTGAATTTGGAGAGTTGGAACCTCCACTAGGGGGTGTTACTGCATCACCCCCCCCCCTTCACACATTCCTGGGTCGCCGAGGCTGGCACGTGTCGCCGCCTAGTGGGATGTACACGCACCACCATTAAGACAAAACGTCCCTCCTCTCATAAAACAGATTACTTTTTTTCCCAAAAAGACTGTTACCTCTCCGGCAGCTTCTCGAATTCCCGGCATTTTTTCGGGAATGCGTCATAAAGCATGTAAATGAGTCATAGAGAACCAGAGACAAAATGAAAGGCCTTTGGTATGCTCGGTATAGGACACTATGTACAGAGGGTGCTCTATGGAAGACTATGTTTTTGGTCTACTGGGCTCAGGGCCCTGGCAGCGACTGTGGCACCTCACAGTAGGTTGGTGGTTAGGTATGTCGCAGACAGTAGACTGAATGGAGTCTAGTCTGTGTTCCGTCACACTGCCTTAGTTCTGGGAATGTACCGGTTGTCTGTGCCTCTCTTTGGTGTTGACAAAATGTGCACATCACGAAATGATGGCTCAGCTATACTTAATAGCGGAAATACCTATCCTGTTATAAAAGAGCTGGCGGTCTTTTCTGAGCAATATTTCACGGACTTTTTATTTTGGTTGGTGCGGAGAAGTGATCGTATAGCACTGTTCATTAAATGAATGGGAAATCTCAATTAAAGATAGACACCAGTGGTTGGGGGCCAATTCAGAAATGCATCAATGGTTGGAGGTGTACAGGCCTACAATGTGAACCAGGAATCTGGCACGACAGGCTGGGCTGAGTCAGGTGTGCGGTATGTCTGCTGGCACCGTGCTACCTGGGATCCACTCCTTGTTAATTACTTACACTCCCTCCTCCAGAACCTGCAACACCGGTAGAAGCATCCCACCCGTCCTCCAGACCCTACAGGTAAACAACAACCCCCAGCCCCTCTTTTCTTTAACTACTCCAAATACCAGGATAGGCCAGACCTGATATCCCCCCTCCTATATTCTCATGCCAATTTCTATATAAATTTATCATCTTAATGCATGTATCATTCTTAATTAAAGGAAATGTTTTTAGTTTTGTATTCTGTAAATTGCTTAATATAGCACTATGACGACAGAGAAAAATAATTAATTTAGGATGTTCAGGACCTTTCAAGGTCATTACAATCGTAGTGACTCCTAAATATGACTTCCTTATATATATTATTATTAAATGTACCAAAGAATTCTTGCAGTAATACAAGAATCTCTGTCCAATATAGTACCTCTCTTCGATGTAAACAATGTTAAATATGCTTGAAATAGAATTGTTATCGCCTGCGGAAAAGGTCAACGGTTAACTAGTAATAAGTGGGAGAAGAACAAAACTCCCGATTTCTATGTTTGTATGTAGTCTAACGGCAGGTGGCTCTACCTAGCGAGTATTTATACAGTTACAACTTGGCAAAGAATTTCCTACTCCAACCGTATTTACCCCAGTATAATTATAGGTATCAAATCTTGAGAATAGATTGACCTGGCAAATGACAAAAACACTCTCCCTAAACAGCAACAAAAAGTCATTCTCAACTCATCCAGAAGGACAGGAGAGACGTTTCAGTATAATCGCTACCTGAAATCTCGTCATTCTCTGGACATCCAATTTTACAATTATATCAATCAAATCCGTCACCAATATACATTATGATTGAACTTACTTTTTCATTTTCTTGTGGTTGTATTTGACTGTGAACGCTGTACCTAGAAGGGTGTCCGGATCCTGTTCGTGGCGGAGGGGCATCTCCTTCTGTAGGAACTGTCACAAATAAAAAGAAAGACAGAAAAATTTAATTGTGTAAAGCTTGACTATTAATGAAAGCAGTTTCAAAGTGTCAGTGAAGAAAGTCTAGTTAAGACTTTTATCACACTCAGGTCAGTGATCCACGATCCAACAAAACTGCCATCCATTCTCTTCTCATACATTTTTCGTGAACTTATAGATACATATTTTCAGGCTAAAACTTCCTTTGTTTGAAAACAATGATTCATTGGCCTTTAATATATGACATATATTTATTTCTTGGGACCAATTTCAAAATCGACTCAGAATTGAACCACAATAGAGCCATAAAAGGTGGATTCCTCAAACCACAATTTCGTTCAGGTTTGGTTCAATGACTGCTCCCTCAGCTCAAGAGCTGCCACCTAGTGCGTGTTTTGCAATCTACAACACCTAACGTACAGGTTCAGTCTGAAAACCAGGATTGCATCTATGCCAGTTCAGTTGATTGCGATGCATTTTCTCCTAAGTATGTAAACCCTGACGCCCTAAATCGTTTTCAAATGCCGCTAAAAGAGCAAATATGAAATTTCAAATATGTGAGTATGTGAATGTATTTATGACTATAGATATAAATTGTATATGCATGTATTAAAATATACATATAAGGTTTGATTTTTTTCCTATTAAATATAATAATTATAAATTCAATAGAGAAATGTAAAGAAAATAAAGCCCACTCACCCTGAGCATGCCCTCCATGTCCTGACTGAGCAGCTCCTCGTGGTTCAGCTGCAGGATGGCGTAACCCACGCGGAATATCGTCTCCATGCCCTGAGAAAAGTAAAGGGATTCTTACTAAAAGAATACCACCTCTGCGTACATTCTACCTTACATTTATTATACCCAACAACACGTTTTGAAATAAAAAAAACTTCCCTTCAACACTCACTACAATTGACCGTACCTGATTCGGCAAACATTTAAGTGGGGTTAGCTCACTCTGCAAACACATTTTCTTTCAGAATATTGAAGGTAATACAGTAAACGATACATAAGTTACGGTTAACACCCTCCCAGATCAGAAAAGTTTAAATATCGCATTGGGGATTACAATTAGGACTGATCATTTGTAATCACAAAGGCAAATAATAAAAAGGCTGCGCAGTGGAAAAGACCTCACGAAAATAATCGTCATGTCTTTATCCTTTAAATTCGCATATTCATTAATTCGGATATTTTCAACTCTAAATATCACGCCTGTGCTATATCTAGCCAGGTTTCTTTTCAATGCTACCCTTACCTCGGAGAGGAAGACGTCAAATATCCTGCAGGCGACGGTGAGTGGGAGGGACGTGGTGAAGAGGGTGAGGAACCAGGACGAGGCGAACATGGACACACAGAAGTTCTGCGACTGGAAGTGCATGTACAGGTCTGGCAGCTGCTCCTGTGGGTGGAGAAAATACCAAAGGTTTAGTTTTCTTTTCAATGGCACAACGCAAGACGTTTTATTAGGAATAATATTTACTGGCAGTAAATGTTTCAAAGAGAATATTAGGTGAAACTGTGGAGGAATTCATGAGATGAACTAAAGGTATAAATGAACACATACGACCAAATCGAGCAACACAACAACAAAATACATACCTGAAACGTTTTATTTCACAATTCACTGCTTGTGTATTATATTTACAAACAGATATTTAATGTTCATTCAAAAAATAAACTATTACAGAGCGTTGTTAGATAATATTCACGAGTTACCTGTATCATACATTCATTTTGTGTGAATAATAATGGGACATTCGTCAGATATGCAGAGGTAAATTACCTGTATCATACACTCGCTGCCACAGATTAACGGTATATTGGACAGACGGACATAGTTAATTTACCTGTATCATACACTCGAGCTGGAACATGCAGAGCCCCAGCTCGGCCATGGACGGCTTGAAGAGCTCCCTCAGCCGGTACTCCTGCATCAGTTTGACGAGCACGGCGAACGCCTCCTCCTCGGGCATCTGGAAGGGGAAATAAGTCATGGAGTATAGCAGCAAACTTTCAGAAAGGGGGTCTATAAAAAGTGTTTTAAACATTGTCATTTAAGGCCTAATAGCTTTATTTTATTGATGGGCTTAGCAGACACTTTAGAAAGGGACACTTACTTATAGAAAATACCAATTACTAATTTAATCTTGTTTGTGCTATTATTAACTAGTATTACTGTAATGTATCTACATATACATAAAATAGTCGTTCTTTTTAAAAAGAGTGGTGCCCTACAGTGTTATGGGCCCAAAGCATGGTGATCATAATGTTCCTAAGATTTCATAGAAAAGGTGGGAACAGATAATCCATTAACAGTCTTTCAGGAAAATTAGAGAGATTTACCTGCATAAGTAATAATCCAACGATAAAGCCACTTCCTTGGCAGTATCCTACCTCTCGGTCGTGTAACGAGTAGGCCTGGAAATATAATGATAAAATGTTCAAGAACAATATGATTGTTGATGAAAAAGACAATCTTTATTAGTCGTTATTATTCATAATCAAAGGATTCAATTCAATATAATAACCAAACACACATTCAACAAATTTTCTGTTTAAGTGATATATTATTTTCTCACTCCGTGCAAAAAAGACTGGTCAGTCCTATGTCAGACCAATACATTCCCTAGTGTATTACCTAAGTCTGGACCGACCATTTGGTTGTTGTAGAAATGGGATACAGGGGTTGGGGCTCTCAACTATTCCTTCCAGTAGTCAGTCTATGAATACTCAGTTTGTAGCCTTTGGCAAGGGCTGTCTATAAAAGTATTGGATTATTCTTGAATAGAGACCCCCAGAGTTAATCTGGTCCCACTCAAGTGATTTTACTGCAGACCCTGATGGTATGAGTAGCTTGATCTGGGCAAAAGATAGTCAGTCTCACATAGGACACTGGTGATTTTGATAAGGATGTATAGCGAAATACATGACTCACCTTCATAACATTAAACAAACTCTCTTGGCCGAGGCCGTTCTTCTCCTTAAAGAAGTCATGTTCGGGATATGTCCTTGTGATATCGCGTCGGATGACCTTCTCGTAAGGAGACGTCATTTTGAGATATTCGGCGTAGGCTTCCTTCGCGTCTGATATGTGAGCGTTACACAAAAGTTGCCAAACGATCCCTCGGAAATGGTGAGGGATCCCCTTCCGGACGAGTTCCTAAAACACAACAAATTTGATTAAATTTCATTTTTATTATCCTAAACTGTTTCTGACCTTGCTTTGGGACATTATTGAGGTATTGTTCACAAAAAGTCAACACCGCCACGGCCCACCCGCCTATACATTATTGAGGTATTTGTCCAACATTTTGCTGGTTGGACAGCTTTTTTTATATTCAATTAAGATTTTTTTTAGAAATAAGTTTAAAAACGTTTATTCATAATCCGTCTAAAATAACAATGGATGTACGTACAAAGCCCTATCGATCACATCCTCTTTTAATCATAGTTATCTATTTGTACTTCGGCAAGACTCTTTCGACGGTAAACAATTTCTTTGAAAATGTAATTCATATTCTCTTTTTTTCTTTTTCATCTGATGTTTTGATCTGGGCGGCCAACGTCACCGCGTAATTTATATTCAGGGTGAAAAAACGAGCCTGCCTGAGTTTAAATACGGCAACCATCGGCATTGATAAAAAGGTTTGAAGACTTGTACGGCCTGTAATTTTCGTAAAAATCTGTAGAGAATTGGAGCATTGATTTCATAGTCATTCTACTGGTTTGGTCTATTTTCTTTGCCAACGAGCACAACACGTCACTCCACCCATTTTTTATAACAGACATTTTTCAACCACCTTCTCCCGACTCGCCCGTCCCCCATTCCGACCTCAGGTGGTCTACTGACCCATTAAGGGCCTTAAGGAGTCACGGTTCACTGAGGACGGGGTCTGGGAATGAGGTGGATGTCTGAACGCTGTTTGTTGTTTTGCTTTTTATTCCAGTCGACCAATTGTTACTTTTTGCAATTGTTAGTTTTTCCATGGTTCACTTAGTACTTCATAGCTTCCTCAAAGATGCCACTCAGGACTTAAAACAAAGTATGAAATGTAGGAGAGATTTTTCCTGACTGTATCTTGAACGCAACTAAGTTGAAAAACAACCTTAACTCAAGGATTATAGATCTGACCACCAAACTCAGCACACTGGAATCCAGACTTCTTAATGTCCTGAAAAAAAATCCTCTTCATAGACATAAATCACTAAAATATTTGGATTTCCTTGGAAGAAAAAAGAAGGAATGATCGTGTTTCCCACGTGCATATAATATTTATTTCACAAAACTAATCTGAGGTTTAGAATAGTAGCCGGTCACTGGAGCGTATCACTAACCACAACGCTAAGAGTCTATCCCATGGCCGTCAGACCATGACGTACTGTCGGGAGTGGGAGGTTCTGATTTTGGTACGTTCAGATTTTATAACACGACCCTCAATAACATTAGACCAACCGACCATTCCCACATAATAAACACCTCGGAGACCATCAATTGCCCTGCACTCGATGATTTCCGCCAATTATGACCTATTTCCGAGGGTTACACTCGAGTGATTTCGGTAAAGGGTCACGCATTGCCAATCAATTCACGCAATGCCAATCAGTTCACGCACTGTATCAAACCACTTGCGTGCCAGATTTTTATGAGGTAATTACAATAAATATTTAATGATACAGATGCACTGCGAGAAAAAACTAGTTCTCATTTGCATCTGGCACTCTTGTATTTTATTAGAAATACAGGCCAAGTTTTTTCATGCATATTAGATCAGTTCTTCTTCGGGTCATTCTATGTGAGTTTGATTTATTTTTGTTTGGTCCTGCCACGGTTCTAAGTTGACATATATATAGGACGTTATTTATCCACTTCTGTTAGGGTATGAAATTATATTAGTATTATTATAACAGTACATTTAATTCGAAATTATGCTTTAACAAGAACATTCAAACTTCCGTTCAACTTCAAAAGCCTTAATGGTTAAGCAATGCATACGATTCACACCTCCATGGTACCTTACAAAAATCTTCGAATTAATGTTGTACCTGGTAACAGTAGTTCTTTATTTCTATCATATAACTAATCTTTTTTTAGACAGCGCTGCTCTTCTGGCGGCACAGTATATCCATACAATTTATAAGTATCGTAATACTATTATGTGTTAGAAACATGCATGGTTACTCACTTTAATGTATATGGCCTTCCTTTTGAACACGGTGTCCCAGTCGTTGACGAGCTTCCCCCAGATGACCCAGGCATCATCAGGGTTATCTACGGAGGGAAGGTGACAGGTTAGACATGTACGGGTTCAGAAAGGTTGGAATACGTTATAATCATACATTGGTGAAACCTGATGTTTTATTTCCAAAACAGTTGATAGATGGACAATATGTTTTGAACAGGATTTGCGCCGCCAAAGAGCATAAGGTAATCATTTTATAACCATATTCTGAAGTTGCAATATCAAAGAATGGCATCAGAAACCCTATAAGGCTCTAGAGTGTATTCCTCTATATCCCTTCATTGCATAATATTGTCACTTATATCTATAAACATTACTTTGTTGTTTGTTCACATTAAACTTTTCTAATATTTCTATATTGTAAATATTGTCCAGGTATCGTTCCAATTAAACTATATCATCATGTGTTTTGTAAAGGCTGTTCAGGTTATCGTTCCCACTTAACTACACAATTCCTTCTGTATTGTAAAGGATGTTCAGGCAATCCCTTCAATTCCACTAGACTATTATCTGTATTGTAAAGGCTGTTTCATTGACTCACTGGACTCCTCCTCATACTGGAGGTTGCTGATGTTGCTGGAGACGGAGTTGCTGGAGAGCACGCTGGACACGGAGCCCTTCCGCGAGTGGCCGGACTGACTCGACTGTTTGGAGGGGGTGTTGGACAGACTGCGCAGGGACTTCTCATCGCACTCCAGTAACCTACCGAAGAAATGTAAGGGTTGAGTAGTAACCTTGGCCTTTACACCAATAAACAATATGTTCCGCCCTATTTTATATCAATACACATAATGTTCCGCACTAGTTTCTAACATCAATACACATAATGTTCTGCATCAGTTTCTAATATCAATACACATAATGTTCCGCACTAGTTTTTAACATTAATACACATAATTGTCCGCATTAGTTTCTATAGCCCTCCTAATCCCTTCGAGGGTACAGCTCCCACATTTCAAGTAACTGAGGTAGTTTACCTAAAATATTTGTTGTTACTTTCAATCATCCATAAAGAAAATAATTCCTGCCTTATTATTTGGGGATATCGAAAGCCAGTGACGAACTTCATAATTTTCTACAGGTGTCTTTTTCAGATCTAGACTTTAAATTAAAATTACAAGATGTGTTATTTGACTTGGGAAAACCTTCCCTGACTGGGGAACCTCGAGATGGGTCCGCGGCTAATTCTACCGTATCACCAATTTTAATTTATCTATGTCTTTAAATGAAAGACAGAACACTAGTCATGTTTGCATATCTGCTGTATCACCAGGGTAACGAATTAGTTAAATCTGATACCAAACCCTACATTTCTAACTACTGAAAACGTTAATTATGTATGTTTTATAGAATATATTTAAGGATGAACGATACCAACTCTCAGATAAGTTTACTCCTGTTCTACCAAAAGAAAATCCAATCAATTTCATTCAATGCGATACTGACACTAAATACTAATACCATGGGACATTTCTTACTGGACGCTAAAAACGTGTGACATTTGTGGTTTTCATTTTGTCATCCACAAGACTTTCCAACTAAAGGTTAAACGGCCAAAAAGTTAAATTGAAATTCGAAATTACAATCGCCTGTAGCCAGAAATAATCCCGTTATTGGAATTCAGAGAAAATGAATAATTGGCAATTCACAGGTGTCCAAAGTTCTCGAGCCTAGGTTCGGGAGTAAGCACATAGGTTACATGTTTTTTGATATAAACTACCACACCTTATGTTCCATTTGGGTTGAGCCAATAACTATTTTTTAACTACATTTTGTCTGAAAAAGGAACCAATCCTAAGATAAGACAATAATGTTTCCTTTTGTTTGAACCGATTACAGGGTACCGAAGCTTTTTCCGGAACAGAATTTTGACCTTGGTAAGACATATTTTAGACAACGACAACAACTTTATGGCCAAAAAAAATAGTCAGTTCGACACAGATCCTTTCAAATCCAAACCCAAACTATATACAGAAAAATAGTCAGAGCAATATTTTAGAGTGGCTTAGTTTCTAGACATATGGTTTGAACTAAAGACATTCACTTCGAATCAGTATTTTCCATGCCAATATAAAATATATATAAAATCAAATTTTAACTTAAATTCTATTCGAAGCTTCTGTAAGGCTTCTTTCTAGAAAACTATTCAAATATTAAATAACTTACGGTCTTAATTTTTGGAAATCCCTATGACCTCTTGATATTTTTCTTGGGAATTCTGGATAATCCTGCCCTTACTGACCCGATCGATTATTGACCAGTCCAGACCCACCTGGCCTGACCCAGTGACCTGAGTGACCCTATCTAATCCTCCCGGCCGACTTGACTTCTCGGACGAAAGTTACCGAGATTGCCAATGTTATTGATTCTGAATGTTTTGGACTACTGGGCCTTTTTTGTGGAAAGCTTAGCGAATTGGCCCGAGCCTTATAATTTTGAAGTTATTTCAGATCTAACTGAGCATGTGCACAATCTTACTTAAGCCACACTTTTCTGGACTAGTACCCCCCCCCCCCCATACCCCTTTCCCTGAAAGTTACGACATTAAAAGGAGAATATTCCAAATGTTACGACACGAATAAGAATATTGGAAAATACCACTCAATGCCTAAAATGAAATGCGATATGTTTAACAACGAAAGGTCTTTTGAAAAAAAAAACTGGTACCGTGAAAAACTTCCTGAAAAAATTATTCATGAACAAATATTGGGAAATTTCACCTCTGTATATTTATACGAACCTGTTGGCTGCATCCAGTTTGGCGAGGAGGGCCAGGTCGTCAGGGTTGGTGATGGGCGAGGTAAGGGTACCATTACTCTGGGGGGCCTGTTGCTTCAGATCGTGCTGGAGGGCGGCAGGCCGAGGGCCGTCCTCAGCCAGGCCCTGCACGAGGACGGTGACGGGCGGCGAGTTGCCGTTAGCCGTGGGGCCGGGCGACCCGTTGGCTGTGGGCGGGGCCATGTTGGCTGTGGGCGGGGCCATGTTGGCAGTGGGCGTGGCCATGTCGGCTGGGGGCGGGCCGGCCGGGGTGGCGGGGCTGACGAGGACGGTGGGACGGCCGGACTCACTGCTCACCCCGCGGTCTACATTCTGCTGCTTCTGCTCAGCGCCCACATCTGACCCGGACTCCAGCCTGGAAAACACGAATAAATGGACTGTTAATTGAATGCCATACTAAGATGTTAGAGTTTGTCAATTAATACTTTGATGATTATGGATACAATGATGATTGTCGGAGTTAAACGTCAATTCAGCAATTTTCACATGGCTCAGGTTATGCAAGACGAGAGCATGAACTGTTATTAAGCCCCATGCCTTCTGATATATTAAATGTCCTGAAGCTTGTGGGCGTTAACTTGCACGGCAAGGTAAAACGGATATTTTTATCATAGATATTCTAATTTATTTATAATACTTATTTTGCCTGTATCTATATTCATCGCCAGGGACACAGTTTTGTATTTGACTTAACCTTCCTGATTTTCTTGCTAAAAATCAACATACGTAATTAAAAAAAAAAAGATAAATTACTAACAAATATCCTAATGACTAATGTTAC
Organism: Lepidonotus clava; assembly: GCA_936440205.1. Lineage (NCBI taxonomy): Eukaryota > Metazoa > Annelida > Polychaeta > Phyllodocida > Polynoidae > Lepidonotus > Lepidonotus clava. The sequence continues at coordinate 31,721,708 of OW387143.1, forward strand.
ATAGGTATATAACACAAACAGTAACAAGTCCAAACGTCTAGCCATACTGATCAATTCGGCGGCATGTTTTAATGTTTTAATCTCTTAATGTAATATATAGTAAAAATGTTTTATATGGTATCAAAGCTTCCAGCTTTGTTACCGATGAGGCGGCGGATCTAGGCCTAATAATATCAATGTGTAATTTATTGTGGTAGGTCTGAACTGACACTATAGTGTCAATTTCAGAAATAATTTAATCTTTGTGACACTGACAGCACCGGAGAACTTATTGACAGTGTGACGCCTATGTTTTAACATTGAATGGGAATGATTCAGACACTGACAGTGACTTAGGCCTAGACATATTTAATATTTTGATGGTAGGTCTGAAAAACCTGACACTATAGTGACAATTTCACAAATAATTTAACCTTTGGATCATAAATAAGTGCTTTCGGAGCCTCCATAATTCATTGACAGTGTCGGAGGGGGCTTAGGCCTATCTGAGTCCAGTCATTTTTTCATACCATCTGTAAAATATTCTTGCAAGCGTTTCTAGGCCTAAAAAGATAAAACTATATGACAAATAGGACCCTGAGATATATGAGAACATAGATATATACATGGATTTCATTTTGGTAGGGGTAATAAGGCCTAAAATAATTATTTTTCAGATTGGTTGACGGTCTGACAGCAGTGACAGTGCCTCCACGTGTCCGATATATATTTGAACTGCTGGAAAGATATATGTACCTACCTGTATAACCTGAGTCCTGAATGCTTCCGAATACTTAAATCCTCCACAATTATTGGGTTTAGTCCAATGTCATCCTGGTTTTCTGAGTTCATAGTATCGATGCAGGCGTGCGGGGAAAGAACCCGGCGAAAGGTTGACGCCATGACAGCAGTGACAGTAAGCCTCCTCGTGTCCGATTGATCCAATGTTTTCCCTTCGATACGAACGCATAGTTCCCACATGAGTTTTCAATGCGTTGTATGCGTTTAAGGGAGTCCAGACGTCCAAAATATATATATTGAAAGCATCAGATACCGGCGTAATCCAGGTATTCAGGCGGCGAAAGAGCAGCCTCCCGCCAAAGCGTCCGACCGCGGTGACTACACCCGGCCGAGTGACAGTGAAGCGGAGTCCGAAGGATTACCAAGAAATTGGCGCGATGTATTTGCGCAAATTGTCGCGTTATTTCGCAATCTATGAATTTCTGGACAATGAGATGCCTATCTATGTATCCAAATCTATCTGTGTATATCAAAAACTAAAGTTAGATCGACCGATTTCATGGTGAAATAGGTCTGCATAGGTCCGATTCCCGCGCCCCAGATCGGAGAAGAAAGACCAAGTAAGATGGCGGGCGCCCGATGTTCACCTAACGGTATAACGGTTTGGATTTCGCGCTTGAATGTCTAATTTGGCCCGATTTGGACGATTTTAACGATTCCTATGTCTTCTATATATCCAAATCTCTGTGATATAAGCCCAAATAAGCCAAAATATGTGGTCATTTAAGCTCAGAAGCGATTGTTTCACCGGGTGTTACATATAAACGCGTCACCGATTGTCGTATAGACGAAAGGGGAATTCGGCGGCATAAGATCTTAAGGTGATCTAGGCCTGTATTTGATTTTAAAGCCTTGCCGCCTCATAATTATTTAATACACCAAGGAAGCTTGAGGCTATTCTGACCTGAGCATATCTCAACAAAACCCCCATGTTGAGTGGTTAGCACGGTACAGGTAATGGCTAAGCCTAACCCATGTATCAGTTTACAAGCCATTACACAGGTGATGATGTTACTCAAATTGAGCGGGCGTCAAGTTACCTGACGTCCACCACTCCCTCCTGTACCCCTACAGCTTAGATTACCTGTATCGTACATTCTCACCTGACGGTTTTCTTAACCCGGGACCGTACGGTACGGTTGGCCAAATCCTTAAGGCTGAGGATCATACCATTTGGTAAGTACCCTTCAGCCATCTTGGAATACTTGATAATCCCATGCAGTGGATACGGCATATTCTCCAATGACAGAAGTTTATGTCTATATCAAAGTAGGGTGCACCATGCTTCTGTTCTCTGAAGTGGTATATAATATAGTCTGCCTGTGGTATACTCTATCCTGGCTTTTGGTGGCTGAATCACACAAACTTCCAGTGGTTAGTCACTGTGCCGGTCTATAGTTGCTCTCCACATCACACATCCAGCTCGGTAACTGGACCCCTACTCCGCCCCTCCTGGGAGTGGCAGGGGAGTATGCAGGTGATCTATAGGAAAACTGCTGATCTATAGTAAAACGCCGATCAATAGGAAAACGCCCTTTTCTCTGTTGTTATATAATATTTGGACTTGGACTCCAGGAGCACCCCCCTGCAGTATATAACACCCTCGTAGGCTTCTGTACAGGTGTGTGCATGATGATCTATAGACAAATGCTGATCTACAGGAGAACGCCTTTTCTCCTTATGTTACAGTAATACTAATACATGTACCATAACCTCCCCTGGAGTAGCCTCCCCCTGCCCCGTTCCTCCAGTATACCCCCCCTGGCCGGCGGCTGTACAGGTGGGCCTCACCTGGGCAGGTCACTCTATACCTGCAGCGCCCATTGATCGGCGTCTGATCGATGCTGTACTACCTGGGGTGTGGCGACATGCAGGTAGGCAGGGGCCAGCGGGGGGTACTTTATACACCTGGAGGGTTACTGGAGGCCCTTTTATAACTATACGAATTATGCTGTGATATAGGTACAATATGAGGAAATCACGAGCAATTCACAAATGCGAGCCATATAAAAAATTTAGAAATTGCCAATTCGGAGAATTTCTTATATTTGTAATAAAGAATTATATCTCTTATACGTGGGACTTCTCTGCGACATCATCATAACTCAGCCACATCGCATAGTGTTAAAACCCCCTATAGGCTGGCACTGGGGACTGGGTCGGGGAGTTAGATATGATACGGAAAAACAAACATCAGGTACAATCCGACCGCTGGTACTGCATGGGACACAGGGAAAACAAGCCGTAATGACTGGTACCAGCGCAGGCAAATGTACTTTTTTGGTGTAATTGAGATGTGTTTTTCGATTGTGTTAAAATAACCCGGGTTTGATTTTGATGGATGGAACAAGTCCTATTGTACTTTTTGAGTGCAGTTGTCTTGTTTTTCCTCCCGCCGAGTCGTCGGTGGATCCCACGTGTGTTCGTTCAGTTCTGACTGGGGAGATGATGATTCAGTGGTTTATATTTTAGGCTAGCCCCCATGTACTGGACGCTGTGTCAGACTGAGTCTCATCGCACGGTATACATGTGAGTGCACATGTATGTAAATATATAGAGCTATAGATATAGGGATAAGCTTGACAAACGTCCTTCCATTTATTAGCCCGTATATGACACTGAAGGCTGTTGACGTACTATAGGCCTTTTGCAGATACCGTTACCCTTCTGTAAAAAAAAGAAAAAAAAGCCTGGTGATCAACCTATATTCAGTATCATTTGCAACTTTAAAGGATCTACACCAAATAGCAATGTCAAGTTTACCTCGAACAAAAAAATATGTTATCATAATTCGTAATTCTCATCATTTGCAAATTTTCATATCTTAAACATAACCATGCAGTCAATGTGACCATATATATAGTTATACTTAAAAAAAGTGGCAATATTATGACCCTGTCTGAAAATGGTCTATTGCTGACGCGGATAGATGGGCGGGCCTATACGGGGGAGTCAGCGGTGATCGTGTAGAGTAGACGAGGAGCGCTCAGCGTGTCCTCTATTTGCCCACCTCCCCCGGTGGGGTACTACACCAGCCTTACACCAGACGAGCAGAACGACGTCTGGGCCGGCTAGATAAGGAGCAGCTCACAGTGACGGTCACTGCACACAACTACCGGGGCCTGGCCACAGGTGGGGGTGGAGGGAGAGGTTTAGGACCACCGTCTGGGGATTTAAAGGGGGGAAACGGCCGGGATAACCTGTGATGTAGTGAGCTAAACGTCTTATTTACAGACCTTGTAATGACAGAAAGTAGTGGCGGAATGGCATTGAAATCTATAAGTAGGCTGGGGCAATTGCTTATGTTCTGCCCAGAGTTAAGACCTTGAGTTACTTGAATGTCCATTCAATGTAAGGAAAAGCCACCAATATGGAGGCACTACTGAATAATAATCCTTTGTTTCCAAGTGAGTTGCTCCAAATGTTCTACTTCTAGTGTATTAATCCAAAGATACTGTCATTGTAAAACGCGCCGTATAGGGTCAAGATTAATACTGAATACGGTGAAGTTCACCTTGTGTAAAAGTCTCCTCGCTTGCAAATGTCAACCTCTGAGTCTGACTCTGAATTATTCAATTGCCAAATAAAGGATACACAAAATCCAGGGTATTCAACTGTGTATATACTACCGAATAATAATCCATGTGCGCTGGTAAGCAACACAAACGATACACGTGAATGACATAATCGATGAGCAGCTCAACTGGCCGTCCCCACCAGCTCAAAGGCTTATCCTGCTAAACCTGATGGTGTCCTCCTAAACCTGGAGGTGTCCCGGTTCACACTGCACAAAAGCCCCCTGACTGACAAACGGCCCCAGTCACACACTGACCACAGAGACTGACCGCTCACTCCCCGGGGGGTCTAGGTAGGTAGGTAGGTGGGTTCTCCAGGGTGGGCCGGGTGGTACTGGGGTAGGTGGGATTCCCCGGAGTCAGCCCTGACGGTGACGCTGGGTGCTGCCTCCCTCCTCCAGGCGGGAATCGATCTGAAGGGGGTCTGCCCCCCCCCCCCCCCTCTATGACCCCACCCCCTCCTCCAGGGTGTGACCTACCTCCTCCCCGCCACACCCTTTAATACAAACCTCTCACCTGGTCGTTTCTGGTGGCTGTATGTCTGTGTACAGTGACATTACCATACTGACAAGGTTACATTAGAACGAAACAAACAGTGGATGGTGTTTGGAATATGGGAGTTAAACTTTGTACGTGTTTAAAGAAAATTCAAGACATCATCAGGGACGTGCAGGAATAACCATAAGACTTTAGTGTATCTATCTACAAATCTAACATCCATAGGTAATCATGGTGATAATATACATTTCTGATTAAATACTTAATGATAAAGGAGAACAAGGTCATGGTGATCACAACGTGTTGACTAAGAAAAGCACAAGTGCCCTTGTCTGCATATACAATATTTAAGGGGTGATAACCAAAAGTTGTCACTTCTGTTAGATTACGTCACTTTTATGTGGTATACGAGGTCTGTTTGATGTTATATCGATTATTTGTATCAGAGGACTCCCTAGAAATGGCCTCACTCTATCAAGAGTGTATGAATGATTGAAGATTTTATTGCCTGGAACTCATGATCATCGCCACAAATCATGATTAGATCAACATGGCATGCCTATTCAGTTATGTGATTATGGAGGTTGTAATGCTGTTGATGGTGAATCATGTGATCAGATAAACTGATGTAATTCTATAAGCTAATATGCTTACTGCTATCTCACAATGTATAATGTATTATAAAATATGGCAACGTATGGCAGAGGTGGATTCAAAGAGAGGTAATTAGAAATGTGCTAATGATGCTATACTCATCTTCTTTTTTTATATGTACATGTATACAGTTTTATATATTTTTAAATATAAAAAAAAAAAATGAATAGCCATTATTCACATGTGCCAGGGACATAATTTTTTTCAATCACACATTTGCCACTAAATGATTTTCAAACCCCATGCATTCTAGTAATTGCTTTATCTTAAAGCAATGCACTGGTGCACTATCTAGCAAACACGAGTGACAAGTCTTGTAGTTCTAAAAGACTTTTGGACGTCCGTTCACCTGTGCCAGTAGTGTATTCTCCAGACAACAAGGACCTTCCATCTTTCCCCAGGTACCAGACAACGCACTAAAACTGAGGTAATTAACTCATGCCCAGACCAGGCCCCGTCGGCCAGTCTCTATCACCTGGAGCCGCCCTTAGGCCAAAGAAAGTGTTAAAACCAGAAGGGATAACAGGGGCAAACTTGTTATAAGGTACAGGTGCGCCACCTGGCCACTGGATTGATCAGGTTAGGAATGTCCATTAATCAGCTAGTTGACCGTTTTTTGGTGGGTGTAATTATTTTGGACATAAAAAAAAGAAATCCATGATACACGGGCAGCGACCAGGCGACCAGGCCTTTCTTGTTATTTCAGTATGGTAATGCAATGCCAGGTATTTAAACATGCTATATCAGACGACTAGGTAGTTAGTAGCCGGCCAGTAAAGCATTGATCGCTGAGATGGGGAGGCGTTTTCCAACAACCTGTTTCATACCATTGATTCCATTTTTATATAATGTATCTTATGTTCATACATGTACGAATGTTATTATCGACTAAATATATCTATCTGAATGAGGAAAAAACTAAGAGGAGCATAACGTTACTTATCATTTCAGAATGGTAAGGAAATCTGCTACCACACAAGATAGGTAGTTACTAGCTGGGAGGAAAAGCATTGATCCCTGAGACTAAGGAGGTGTTTCCCCCCGACCTGTTTCACACCAGGCAGGGAGAGGGGGTAGGGGGACGGCCGGTCCTATGAGGAAGGATCTGAGTAGCTGGCCAAAAAGGCATTGATCCCTGAGATTAGGTAGGATTTCCCGCTAACTAATGTTATCATTAACTAAGTATATGTATATGAATATAAAAAAAAGAACTTAACGTTAGTTCTTATCATTTCAAAATTGCAAGGGAATCCCAGGTAAATCTGCTATCAGACGAAGATGGATGTTAGTAGCCAGCCACTAAAGCATTGATTCCTGAGACAAAGGAGGCGTTTCCTCCAGACCTGTTTCACACTTTCGACTTTTTTTTCATGATTTATCAACATTTATATCGATGAAATGTATCATCCACTAAATTATATGTATAAACGTAGCAGGCCATTACTTCTTATCATATCAGAAAGACAAAAAAAATCACAGGTAAATATGCTACTAGACTCAGTAGGTAGTTAGCGGCCGACCAGTTATGCATTGATCCCAAAGACTGAGGAGGCAGTTTCCCCCGACCTATTTCAGGCTGGGAGGAGGGGGTGTGAAGATGGCCAGCCGTATTGTTCACACCCACCATCGATCCCAGCCCCCCTTATCACGGACCCCCCGACCACCTCGGACAGCCCATCGATTAGCGGCCTCTTTAGGTCAGCGGATCCATCTGGTGGCAAGGGAATTTGGGACGTGTTGGATCTTTTTTAACGGATGAGGTGTAATGTTAATACCTGAGGCTACTGTTAAGGAGGTATCATTATGGTGAAGTTCCGTGTGAATGATGGAATGATGCCGTGTTACTTTGTGATTTATCAAATTAAATTTAAAATATTTTTAATAGTTTTTTGATACATGAGAAATTATTCGATCTAGGCCATGCATGGTGTATTACCAGCATATTGCTTACACATTACATGTAAACTTGTTCATTATTTGTCGTCATATTGTATTATCGTTTTGGTAACTAATTACCAATGGTAACCATTGGCATTAAAGATCCAGAGACACCATTCTGAGGTGTTTCAAAATAATTACAAGAGAATTTATTGAATCTTAATAAGTTTCGTGGCATACATAAGGTGTCAACTACAGGTGTTGTAGCTCCGCATTCCTTCTCACACCTCCCGGCTCTGGGTGCGGAAGGTGAAATACCCTGTTACCGGTCACCATGTTGTGACGTCACAAGATGCCTTAAACGTCGGAGGGAAATATGAAAACAATAATTAATCATGCTTAAATTGTCCAACAGGATATATGTCCACTGGAAAAGAATGTCCGTTAAAAGGTGCTGGTGTTTGAAACATTGTCAAGGACTTTAAAAAGACATGCACTAACATCACAATAAGCAATGCAATTGCAAGCTGTGAAATTCGCGTCATTTAGGTATGGGCTGTACAGTCACCTGTCAATTGCCAGTGCCTTTGCGAAGTGTGACAGTGTCTTCACACATCTAAGAATAGCCACTTCATGGATTAAAAACGCCAGCCAGAAGTTGTGGGTAGAGTCCAGAGTATCATGGATGTTTGCTAACACACATATTTCTCGTCATTATAATCATGTTTAAAGCTAGACCATATAAACCAAAGCCTCACAAGCTTAAACAAGTGTCTACTAGGCATCTTGAGACGTCACTTCCGGCATGCTCGAGAGATACCCGGCCATTTGACCCAGTTATCAAGTCTGTCAATTAAGCTCCTTGTAATGCCATAATGAAAGCCGCAATTGAAATGTATATAGTGAATTTGCTTATAGATTATCATGTTCTTATAGATAACGTTTAGCAGCTCAGGTCGTGTCAGTGGATCTTTAATGTAATCATAGAACTGTAGGAAAGTATAATGTACTTGTCAACCACAGTGGTCCACTGCATGTAACTTATCTACCACTGGTTATATCTAAGTTTGAATGAGGAAAGCAAACCAATATTGGATTTTAAAAGACGTAAGGAATATTCAAGAAGTAAGCAAACAAAATACAGCTGGAGGAAATGTTGGCATCGACAAACGTATTTCTAACATTTTCATGTTTCAGGAAAGTAGTTGCCCCCTTAGGCATAAGGACCCAAAAGGCAGGCCATAGAAGCCCAGTTTAACTGCCCTCTATTTGAGCAGTTATCGGGCCTGATCGGTCTAGCATGATGTGGGCGATAAAGGGGGCATTGGGGACGGCGGGCCCCAGGCCCTGGAGGAGGCCGCAGACCGTGGAGGCAGCGTCCATGCAGCGTCCATCAGCTAATTTCCGCTGAGACCCCGCCAGGTCAACTCGACCATGGAGCGGTTAGCACGTAGGGGTGGGTGGGAGGGGGGGGGGGGCGACAGGGGGTAGTGGGTGGAAAGTAGTGGGTAGTGGCCGGTGGGTGGTGAGATATGGAGGAATTTCGAGGAATGCGTTGCAGGCAGTGTGTAATGGGTGGTAGGGCATGGACAACGGATAGCAGGCAGTGACATTTTTAAGACGTTTTATTGTTGTTGTTCTTTGATTCAGCAGAAGGCACCATACCCAGTAATTAACAAAATCAAGTTAGGGCCTATAGGAGCTGTTTTATTTCTTTTCTTTGAAATCGTGACAGCACTTGAGGGTGGTTGGGAATTCGTCAGAAGACAATAGTTTGTATTTGAAAGTACTAAGTAGTTTAGGGCAAGACACAGCAAACACGGTGTATATGGCAATCAGTGGGTGGTACAGACAGCACATGTCTGGCACTGACGGGGCCCGTGATGGGAGTCCCCAATGTCGCATGTCGAATATAAGAAAAAGCCATGTCAACTGTCACTTAATTATCAATGTCCCATGTCGCCTCTGAGGGACCCTCATGCCCCATGTCGAATGTAAGAAATAGGCCATGTCATGTCGTTTATTTTTTCTTCATATCACTCAGCCCCATGTCACGCGTCGATTTTAGACAATGGCCATGTTGCTGTGTTGAATTTATGTGTCTAGGGCTATACTGACCACTAGTCACAGCCTCCTCCATGCAGGCTGGCTGACCACTCTGACTGGCCTCACATGTCCAGCCCCCATCACCGCCTTACATGGCCACCACTTGTTCAAACTTGTGGTAACATGTGGCCTCCCGGCTATCTGGGCCTGTCCATGTCCCTTGGCTACTATCCCTCTGGCTGAATCAGCTTTAAAAAAAGTCACCACGTCCTGCTAAAGTGTATTTTCTACCTTGACTAAAAGGGATTAGAATAAGACTGAAATTATTTGACATTAATGGTTATCAAAATTCGTAGGTGTGTTTTTATAAACTGGGAACATTAGAATACTTTATTAGAGACTGTATGACTTCATTTCACAATCTGTATATTTGACTATAATTTGTGAAAATTGTGAAAATCCAACTATATCAAACACTATCTATATTTATAATTTATGTTATTTGATACAACCGGATCTTAACGGTTTTTGATCATGTAATATGAGATAGATTAACAATGTCATTTTTAAAAAATCCATACATATCTCATCTGTCTCAAAGCATATGCACTTCATTCCAGAGCATGTCTCATGGGAATTAAGCCCAGGAAATCTCCATTCCCGAAGGCCATGAAAGCAATCTCAGCACCCAAGGCATCACTGACAAGAGAGCCACTCGCTAGATTTCTTGTCTGTCTGAAGTCATTTCCCTCCCTGCCTCTTTGGCCTGTCATTTCAAACAGGCAATAGCAGGCTGGGTTTTTAGCACGAGTGCCTCTCGCGGCCCATATGAATAATTTCCTGGGAGGCTTTAGATCTGGCGATGGAGGGCGATAGAGAGGTGCGATGACAGGCAATGCGCTCCGGTGGTGGTTCAAGGTTATCCACACACTCAGCCTTACAAAGGGGTTACATGACAAGCACTGACTGATGGGACAGATCCAATGAGGGGGAGAGGAACATGAGGTCCAAACGCCTTTGTGATTGCAGCAAGAGAGTTGGTGTACTTCATACTGTATCACAGAGTCTCGTTTCACTTTATTTGGTTTCCGTCTCCCTCTATATTACATGACTGCCATAGTTTTATGGATTTTTCTGTTCATGCAGCCTCTTTGGTTTCTGAGTCCTTGCTATAGTGTTTTACATGACTGCCACAGTATCATGGAGGTCTCTATTTATAGTGTCTCTTCTCATACGAACAATATATGACTGCCACAGTCATATAAGTTTCATTTAACCCTTTCAGTTTGTGGATCCTTTGCATTTTTGTTATAATTTTCTGTTAGTTTGTCGGTTTGTGCCATGAAAATCTGGATGGCCCCTGGAATAACCGTTTTGATGACAAAAACCATCCATGGCAGGACAGGGCTTCAAAATTACTCTGTGGTATCTATGCCATTCCTTCTATACCTCTAAACATAGAATCAGTTGGCCTGAGGCAACTGACTTCACATAAAACAGCACCTGTCTGGCTGAATGAGTCAGTTTTTTCTATACCTGGATGTTTCTGGTCTCACTCTCAGGTCAAACCCATCACATAGGTTAAAACGCCTGAGAACGGAGTGACAACAGGCCAATGGAAAAGTTTTTTGCCGTTACCACGGCAACGCCCGACCTCGTTGTCCAGATGGATAGAGGAACTCTCTCCTTAAGGAGTGTGATTTAGATTCTCTTGACATTCGAGGCGGGGCCTGGCACAGAGAAGCTGAGAGCCCATGGTTTCCCATTGGAGCCGTTAGAAATCTCGTAAAATTTGAGAAGTGGTCTAAAAAGGTCTAGGAACGCTATGCCAATTTTAATCAATATCCCTAAGTGACAGGCGAGAAAAGAAGCACTGTAGTGTTGTAATGGGTGTGCCTTTGGCATTGGAATCTTATCCGATAAAACTAAATCGATATACTACCATAATACTACCGTTACGTATAATCTTATAATGGGAGTAATTGTATGTATCACAAACTATTTTGTTTTCCATAATTTAAGCATTGCTTTAGACCAGTTCAGTTCATTAATATGGTGCAGCAATATATCGCAGAGTACGATACAATTCAGGTAAAAAAGACATACAGCTTTGTGTGAATTGTTGATGATGACGTGTTGGAATTTAAGGTCTACTCAGCAATATTTCAGCTATATCGAGACCAACTTCGGTTTTGACTGCACTAATTGGCTGATCGAATCTATGGGGGTGAGAAAGACGGCAAGGCAAGATAGTGTAACAGCCAGAGCCTAGACTCGAACCCGGGTCTCCCACAAGCAAGGCGGGGACGCCAACCACTACACAATCCCACCCCCCTCTTGTGTGAATTGTAAGCTTCTGCAATATGACTGTATAAACAGCCAAAAATATACAGACCAAACTTGAACATGAGACTTTTTAATGCTACATGTATACGAAAGTCTACCATTGCCTGATCCCAGGTGTGCAGGCAAACTGTACCTTGTGAGGTTAATTAGTGAGTCTGTGGGTACCTGGCCAGGCGTTGCCTTCACCCCAGCCCCTCATTACCCACGTTAACACCCCACTAACCACCACGCTTGGCGCCTCACAACAAATACAACCAGTCGCCACCAGCCCCGGGTTAATAAATATCCTGTGTCTGTTTCCATTTTCACGCAATCCCCAAACAGATTAGTAAACATGGTGGTCGCCCCCAAGGACCTCCCTCGGCAAATGTTAGTTGGCGGTGGGAGCATTGCCAATGGAGTATTTAACTGAAGGCAAAAGTGAGGGTGTGATTTTATGTGTAAGGCTGTTACAACTTATATGTCGATTGAATCAGTGGCGGATTTAGAGGGGGGCGCCCCCCTTTTCTTTTTGCCAAATTTAGATTTTTATATCTAACATTCGGCCAAACAGTAATTTAATAAAAAAAAATTCCAATAACGCCCCCCCCCCCCCCCTTTTCAAAATGCTGGATCCGCCACTGTGAATACCTAGAAGGTTTCCTATATGCCGTTTCAAATCCTTCTAGATCTTTACAAGAATACAATTTAATCTTGTCTCGTGTATACTTCAATTACTTTTTGAATAAAATCATCCCGCTGAAGTAGGCATAAAGTATAATGGGCTATAGCATGGAAACAGTTATAAAGTCTTAAAGCACCTGTAACTTTAAAAAAAACAATCTCTGTGATATAAGTGGTCACGCTTAGACCAAAGTCTGAGCTATTACTCCTTCTAATCTGCATACCACATCACTATAACTAATTTGATAAAACCCTGCTCATTGGCCATGGTTACGGCAGGGGATCGCTTCAAATGGAATCAAGAGTAAAAAGCCTCGTTTAGCCCGGTAGAGGAGCGTTCTGATTGGACGGCCCTGATTGGACGGACGGCCAATCTGCGCACGCAGTCAACTGTGTGCGTTTTTTGGTGCGTTTTCCCACAGTCGGTGCGCCAGTGTGGGCTGGTGGTGGGTGCAACCATACACCTGTGGCTTATAAGGTTTCACAACTCAGTGTTTTCTACGTCTATACCTTTTTTTTTAAATAACCAACTTCTATCCCTGGGTACTAACATCATTTGTTTCCCTTGATTAGCCTGAATTACGTTTTTATTTTGACATTAACTACACGCGCGTTCTTGAGTTGACGTCCTTAGAATTTGATGGAATTTTCTATAACTTTCTACTGTATCTTTCAAAGTAACAAACAATACAAACGATAAAAATCGAGTACACTTTGAATACAGAAAAGAAAATATATTCAGATGGAATAATCTCCGACCCAGCAATTACATCCCGTGACCAGGGGTCATGCTCTATCTGAATTTGCTCTTATATTTATGCACTCACCATTATCTACTACTGAAATGTGAAAGTTATTCGCAGTGTCCCTGCAACCAGTGTATATCATAATTATTGTTCCTGACTAGACCTCTGTTATAGTGTTAATAATATTATGTTGTTTGATGGAGATGATTGCAGGAAGAAAGTGCCCATCCGGATTTAAGTTTGCCATAAAACATTAATACAAATGTTTCAACGTGTGTTCCAAGATACAGTTGCTTGAAATGAATCAACCTAATCGAGGAATTGCAGCTCAGATTGCAAAACCCAATAAATGTTATACACAGGTCTTAAGGCTAAAATGTTTCCGTTGAATTGCCTGTAATTCAGCATTCAGATTGGCTGGCAAACTTAGAAGACCTGACTTGAGACAGACTAATATAACTCATGCCGAATTTACTTATATTGTTTCACTTGGTAACGTGGACATGCATTAAGCGAGTATACGAAATAATGTTGGCAGTGCAAAAAATAAAGAGAGAAACCTCGTTAATCAACCTAGATGCCTTGGGGAAACGATAACCTACCTCAAGCAATGTGTCTAGGGGAGTATTTACGTCCTGTCACTGGTACCAGATTGATAGGCCACGCAGCCTTGTGATTTGAGTTTTATTGGCTACAATTTTATATTAATCAAGCGCATGTGTTAACTACTGGTTTTGGGCGTAATGCATGTTCAACATAAAGGCCTTGAGTATTGGGTCAGCAGTTAACTATCCACCTCCCCTCGCCAATGACCTAGCCGTGGTTGGTTCAGAGAACTTACACAAATCACCAGTCCCCACCTTTGACCCTACACGTCCACCGTTAGGGGACCTAGGATGGTAACAGCAGGCACATGCTGTAGACCTATATAAAGTATGTATACATGCTTATGGGAAACTTGATATTACTTTATGTTGCGCCTCCACAGTCCTGGTTTGATCAGGTTTGGTTACACTATTTGGCCTTTCATCGCATTTTTGGGGGGATTTTTTTCTGAATCGCTTTCAGGGTTTCCTTGATATTGCAGACGTCAAACATGTTTACACAAATTGAAAAACTGTAGTGTAATCTTATCATATCACTTCACAATTATACTCAAAACTTCTTAAACACGCAATAACCATTTCCCAAGGCAGTGATTACATAACCACAGAGAGACAGTGACCAGTCATTAAGAAATTACATGTACAAGGCCTCTGCCTACACGTCCAACGTTTGGGGACATTTTCTTGGTAACAGCAGTACACCAATCCACACTACAGACATAGAAATAGGTCTGTGTAGGGTCCAGGTTCAAAGTCAAACTCACCCATGTCCACAAGTCAGAATGTTACCGGCGTGCCCCAGGCTAACCCAACGGGCCAGGCCTGTTTTGACTTGTTTCGGCTGGTGACCAGCGGTAACAGGTGAGTGGGTCACAGAGAACACAGAGAACATGGCCCTAGGCAGGTCACTCAAACACACCGGAAAGCAGTAGCCTCAACGCCTGGTCAATGTTTAGGTTAGCGTGTGCATTGTCTCCTAATTTTATCTCCACTCTCAAACATATTAACCTATCTACATGATTTGTACCAACAATCCCTTCCTTACTCTTTCTCCCTTCACTGTTTCCTAACTGGCACTCTTCTATTATTATGTTCTGCCGCTTTCCAATCATTCTAGATCTTTGCCAGAATACAATTTAATCGTATCTCGTGTATACTGCAATAACTATTACGATAAAAGCGTTTAGTAGAAACTAGGGATAAAGTATAATGGGCCAATGCATGGAAATAGTTTAAAGTTTTTAAGCACCTGTTACTTAAAAAAAACACTGTAGAGTAATACAAGTGGTCATGCTTAGACTAATGCTTAGGCCATTATTCTTTCTAATCTCCATACCACTTCACTCTAACTTATTTGATAAAACCCAATTATGTTGGCTGCATGACTGATTATCAAAAGCAAAGCCTCCACAGGTGTGATTGTCTAGTTTCCCATATTTCCATCCCCTGCCACTATTATCGACCAGTCTTCTTCAATCCTTCTACTTTTCTTTCTTCCTTTTCCCTGTTCCCTTCTACCTTTCTAAGTTTCCTCCTAACCCTATGCCCCTTACCAACATGCCTGTCTATTTACCCAAACCGCCCACTTCAGTTATCAAAGCTGTCGTTTTGAGTGACTACCACCTCTTGGGCTCTGATCACTAAAACCACCTGACCACTCAGCCCCCTGGAGGGTGCTGACAGTAAAGAGATCTAACCCCTTACTGCTGAGGTAAACCACAACCACGCACCTTCCTACTCCCAGACACCCCCTTAGTACTTCCCCTCCCTCTCCCGGCCCACCTTCCTTCCTGTTCCCCCAAAGACCCTGCAAAGATCTTAGATCGGGAAGACTAGGTACTCAGGAGACTGAATGTATCGTTAATCTTAGTGTTTGAGTGAATATAATTGGGTGTTCATCTGCTTATAATGGACCCTTACAATTCAATAAAGTTGTTTGTCAGTATGGAACTAAACCTTAACACCAAATTTGCTGTCATGGCAAAAGGACCATACTGGGCTCTGGCAGCTTTGGCCACAGGTCATATGATAAAGGTGTATGACCTAGTGCAAGTTCGATCAAGTTTTGGTTTCCCATTAGGCGTAGAATTATTGATTGATTGCACCAGAGGCTTGCTTAGAATTTTCCAATATATCCAAAATATATGGTAATTTTTGGTGTACGGTCACACCTGACTGGTCTTGAACTGCAAGGGATGTGATCATAGCTCCACAGAGGGAGCGACCAGTCTCTACATGTACAAGATCTCTGCTACAGACCTCAGTTCTAAAGGACAGGTGTATCTGTACAAAGACAAGGCTGATGGGCGTCATTTCCTCTCAACCAGTAAGTGTTTGCTGGTTAGTAACTTCAGAGGAGACGTCTGTCTGTTTATGGCTGTTCATGGCTGTTTGATCTGCCCATAGACATAATCTTATGTATTCCAATCATGTCAAGTGTCTTATGGTTTATACGTATATTTCATTCAATAAACATGTTCCATTTAGGTGTTGCTGTAGAAATCATGCACAAGAAGTATTTCTTTATTTGTACTGCTACCATGCAGTAACCTTTCCCTTTTTCAACAATCAACCTTTGTCATGTTAACCAAAGACGCTTTTGACTTTCGCAAATTGTGTTGTATGATGAAAATCACATGTGAGTTATGTCTGTACCATCCTTAACCACACAGAATACATCACGTTTATGCCAGGCATAAGAGCGGCAATCAAACAGTCATTATTGCAGCATTAGGTCCATAAAGATGGCACGAGGCAGCTTGTTCTGAGCCAAGGGCAGTTAGTGGCGCTTATCAGCCCTAAACACACACACCCACCAATCAAAGCGGGCGCAAAGCGTGTGGTGCGGAACTACAATGGCGGCGTTCCATGGGAGCGGCCATTGTCGTGCCATCCTGAAGAGACTGACCCCCCAAGAGTCAATAAACACTATTCTGAGGGAATGGTTAACCCCAGAACACTGAAACCTCAAGGGCAGATCCAGGGGTTTGAAAAGGGAGGAGGCTCATAATCATATGGCGCTACACACCTAAATTTCATATGGTGATAAGGGCGTTTTATTTTTCAATTCCCCCCACCTAGGATAGCATCTTTCCTATAATTTCCCTGCAGACAAGCCTAGATCAAGATAGGTGTTTAAAATATTGTAATTCAGCTACCCATGAAAATTTAAAAGAGTGACGTTTAATGGCATGGAACATCAGCATTTCATTTGACATAAGACATTACTAATCAAAATAGATGAAAAGATACATTTTTAGATATGGACATACAACATAAGGAACAGCAAGGGCCCCAATTTATACAAAGCGTTGTATGCTACACGTGTGTGGTATTTTCTATGCTTTCTCTAGTTTAAGTTCCTAAGAAAATGAAGGGTGGGGTCAGGACCACCTGTCCCTTCCCACCCCCCCTCCCGAAACCATCCTGACCTGCCATAGAGACGTGGGCGCCCCCTATTAGGGCCTGGAGAGAAGACTAATCTCTTTTACGTACAGCCTCAGCAAGCTTAAGTTTCGGAGGAAAGGCTAAAATTACTATACTTTTGTAAGATAATATACCCGGCTTTCCCTTTCCGCAAACTCATCTAAAATCTGAGCAGCGAAATAAAGTACGTTTACGGTAAGCCTTATATGACCTTCAATATTAAGGTAATCAGTCTTTCACGCCTGTCAGGAGACTGACAGGTAACTACCTAAGACCTCCTAGTATAGGGAGAACTCGCACTTACTTCTGAGAAAAAATTAAATTCGGTCAGGGTGATAATAGGAATAGACCGACAACAATCATGTAACTTTTCAATTAATCTTTCAATAGCACCAACTTGTTTTAAAATCAGCTATCACTATATATATCAAAATATGTATCTCTTGCATGGTGCATTAATGATGTAGATGCCTGTTTGATATATCTATATCTAAAAGAATGACCAACGACACTATGAAGATTCTGTGATGACGCGAAACGGCCACTACCGGTACTCGTCGGGGCGAGGTGAGTAGTATATCAAAGTAGGATAGTGGCAACTTCCTCATGTACTTCCTGACCGGCTTCCCTCACTTGTATGTCTGGATTAGGCCTGGTGCATAACGGTCTAGGCTGAAATAAGGATTGGGGTCAATCGTCACTATATGGAATAATGGAATAATGTACCTACGGTTTCCTTGTTACCAATCCATTATAATGGGGGGAACCATCGACGATAATATCACCATTATGGAGGAGATTGAAGAGGAGGGACCTTAGGGATGTTACTATGGGGGACAGCGGAGGACCGCAGGGGTTGATATGATACCCTCCCCATAGATGAGGTTTATGATCAACGAAGCATGAATACCCTTTCATTGTAACTGTTTGGTATTACTAATGAAGTGGACTTATAAAGGTTATAAATATCCAACCTTGTTCTTAATGTCTTGATACAAATATATTGTAAAATATTGTAAATCGTTTGTTCCTTACAAAATACCCATTTTTGTGAGTCTAATATTTCGAAATGGGTTCAGACAGTTGGAATGGGAATCAGTCTAAACTGGTTGGGCCTGTCTGGTTCCATGCTACCCGCCAAACGCCGTCTACGACTAGACCCTAATCAATAAGCGCCCACTCAAACACCCTGTAAATCTGCCAAAACGGTACGCTGTCTGTCTGCGAAAACTTCAAATGAGGCTTTAACAATTACTTAAAACATGTTCTTAGTTGGTGTTCAGGAGGTCTTTCTCTGGTGTTGGGCAGGTTTTTTCAATTTATTAAGGATGTAAATATTCAAAATATGGATTTACAAATATGCCTACATAACGTTTTCCACACTGATTACTAAAAGCTTTCTTCTTATAAAGCAAAGTAAAATGGCACAGAGGTGCAAAACCGCACCACAACAATAGTGGTCAAACCTGCATCACTGCATCACTGGTTTGAGAGTACTGATAATCAGGCCACACGATGGGCGTAATACTGTATTTAAATCAGAGATACTTCACGTGTAACCTCCTACCAAGCACTAATGCTCACAATCGGGTATCAATGCGATATTCCAATGCAAACTATCCAACTCATTTTTAACTTTGGTGTATTGTAATAAGACCATCTCAGTCCTTTTTATATAATCAAGATCCTAACTCTCATTCTCCCAAAATCACAAACATCAACCTTTTGCCTCTGCTGAGTCTCCCTAGAGCTTATATTCTAACTTTTAGACCGAATCAGTATACCATTCCAGTTAATTGATACGTGTTCGTTCAGATTCTGTTGACTGTTGTGGTGCTCGGCCTATCGGGTGACCTGGTGCCTGGGCCTACAGGAGGCGGGGCCGGGTCCAATGGTACAGTATCCGATTCCGATTAGCTCACCGAGGACCGCCGTCAAAACCAACTCCATATTTGATGAGCGACAAACGTGGGCAAACACCCCGTGATGTGGACGCGTTTAGTGGATCACTCGAACCGAGCTTTTTATGGGAACTATTGGAAGCGAGACCTGATATATAAATCTGTGGCCGCTGTACCACTTTGTAAATCTATGGCGGCTGTACCACTTTAAATTAAATGCAGCGTTGCAATATATCTTTCCATGTTACAAATACATGGGTTGTTCTTTGAATCCTTATTACTGTGATTTTGGTGAGTAAAGTAAAATATAGGGGAGGTACATGGATATTGATTCGAAGTATAAACGGCATCCGAGCACAACCTATGCATAAATGATAACTCATTTCCATATAGATTGCACCTCTAACATAAAAACATGTTTCAAAGGAAGAAAGTGCTCTGTCTAACAGTGGCTTTCTTAAACTGGTGTTGGTTATGGTGTATTTGCAAATTATTTCTAGATCTGACCAAATCCATTTTCATAACCAACTGAAAAAAGGTCTACCATTTTTGTTTTGTTTTTATTATTAGGTATCTTTTCTTTCTATTTTCAGAGAGTTCGGCTTGTTTTCCGTTGATAGCTGATTACCCACCTCTCAGGGTGAACATGGTGGAATCCGTGACCCCCATTCCCCGTGCACACACGTACACAGCTGGCCAAGCTTTGATCTGTTCGTCAGACACAGTCAATCCGAACAGATACAAGGGCGCAATCAGCTCCCCGGTAATAGGCCAGGGTGGGGCAGCCAGGGGGCGGCCAGGGGCGGCAGGCAGGGGGAGGTAGGCAGGGGGGTGCAGGCAGGGGAAGGTAGGGGGATGCAGGTAGGGGATGACAGGTAGGGGGATACATGCAGGACATCAGGTAGGGGGCTGTGGGCAGGGGACTGCGGGCAGGGGACTGCAGGCAGGGGATATCAGGCAGGGGGATGCAGTCAGGACATCAGGTAGGGAGCTTCAGGCAGGGGACTGCAGGCAAGGGATATCAGGTAGGGGGCTGCAGACAGGGGGCTGCAGGCAGGGGACTGCAGGCAGGTGACTGCAGGTAGGGGACTGCAGGTAGGGGACATCAGGTAGGGGGGTGCAAGCTAGTGGCGGCACGCAAGGGATGCAGGCAGGGGGCGGCAGGCAGGGGTTAGAGGCAGGGGACGGCAGGCAGGGGGATGAGGCAGGGGGCGGCAGGCAGGGGGGTGCAGGAAGGGGGATGCGGGCTGGGGGCGGCAGGCAAGGGGGCGGCAAGCAGGGGGCGGCAAGCAGGGGGCGGCAGGCAGGGGGCGGCAGGCAGGGGGCGGCAGGCAGGGGGCGGCAGGCAGGGGGCGGCAGGCAGGGGGCTACAGGCAGGGATGCAGGCAGGAGGGTGCAGGCAGGGGACTGCTAACAGTAGAAGGAGACAGAGGACTGCTGGCAGGGGACTGCAAGCAGGGGAAGTGTGTAGGCGGCGCCGGCGGCCATCAATTATTTGCTGTCTAACATTATGTCTAAAGCAATTCGCGTATATTGTGCAAGCAGTATGTATTCCTGCCTATAAGTTATACATGAAACGTCTTGTTTATTTCAGATCAAAGGGGTGTCAACTTGTGTCGGTCTGGCGTATAGATTTTAATACTGGGTCAGCCAAACGTCAGGCTATCTGTACTCCTCTAAGGTCAATGGTGATTCCTTCGGTCATATATTATAACCATAGGCCCTACTTGGCCAGGTGGACATGTTGTACTCCAGGTCAATAAAGAAATAACATAAGTAATTAATCTTAAGTCGGCTATGCTCCTGAGTCCTTTGACGACCCCGCTGGTGCTACTCCGTCTTATTCCTCCTTCTGGTGGAGTCTAGGCGGCAGACCAACCCCCCCTCTACGACACCATCAATACCCATCCCAAGTGCTTAGCGTGCCATATAAGGAATGATAGATCGTTATTGTATGCTGGTCCTGTTATACTTATCGGTGATCCAATATCACATCACTTCTAATGAGCAAATCGACTAATTATATATAAAGTACTTATGTTACGGACTGCTCATGTTTGACATGAGTTATCTGATTGGTTGTCTGTATTTTCTCTAACTTTTTTCATATTAGATTTTGATTCATGGTTTGTCTTTGAACAGATAAGAAATATGACAAGTACATACTGCATGCAGTAAGTTGACTGAAAAAAGGATTATCTTGTGCTTTTGGTTTGATCTAATTAACGAAGAATTTGAAAATTACCGGTGATCTGAACTATTATGTATGGACGTAAACAGTGAGAAATATAACAAATCCTATGTTTTTCATTTCAACCAACAAGTGTATCCTTTGATTGAGGATTCTTATTACTCGGAGTGTATCAATAGTCAGTCTACATCACTATATATTCTAAAGTGTATAGATACTTTATGGGACAAAGATAACTGGCGCCGGAGGAGAATAGAGTCTTTCTACAGAATGTTGACAAACCCAACACACATACAAGGTCTGCATCCATTCAGGGGTACCGTATACTCATGTATTATAGCTGAGGGAGCAGGCCTGTATTCCCGGCATGTTTCTCGGCGGTCGTTGGGTGTGGTCGCGTGTGTGTACGTCGGCACTAAACCAGTTCAAAGGGACTAACTTCCCGGAACGCTCCCCCTCCCACTCCCACCCAAAGCACTGCCTCCACGGCCTGGGCAGGACGTCCTGGCACCGGGCAATTGACTCAACCTGAAGGGGAAGAGTTGGCTCAGTGGTAGAACACTGGTCCGCTGATCCACAGGTTGTGGGTTCGATTTCTGGCCAAGTTTTTATACTGTGGTCTTGGAATATGACCAGGTATGTTATACTTGTATATGCATCTTCATCCTGAAGATCCATATATCAATTCACAAATTACCAAAGGTCGTGGGTGTCTTTTGTACATCAAATTTATTGTCCAACTTAACAGTAATCTTACAAAGGCAATCTTACATGATATGGGCTCCTATGCACGAATAGCTCCCAGATCCGTATGGCTACTATAATGAGAGCAGGGGACAACCTCGGGAATACTGGCCTCTTGTCTCAGTGATGGATGGTAGGCAGTGCTAAGGGTATACTTCCCTGCTAACAGCTTATTTGCTGGAAACTAAGTGTATGGTGAAATGTCTCTATATAGATAAAGAACAACTCATACAATAAATGCTCCAATCGATACAGCAACCGATATGGATAAACGTGCCCATGTAAAGTTGTGCATGCGAACCCCTGCAACTGCACCCACATGATTATATGTTTTTGTAAGTGAATATAGCAATATGTTTTTATTTTACCTGCCATTTTGTAGCTGTACATGCCAAATTTTTTGAATATGCACATTGGTACTTAATCTTACATGACATTGAAATCCAGTACCAGCCCAGGATGAATATCTTCTTCCAGTAGTACTTCACCGGCAGAGAGTGTGTTTGGATGAATAATGAAAACGGTCACAATGTGTTTCATTTGTCTGTGTTAATTATGTATGTTTCTAACACTTCGAAGCTTTACACTGTACCATGAATTGCAGGGCATAGGCCTATATATTTTTCATTCGATTCATGCAGGCATCAACACCGGGAAGACTACCAACTTGTAGCACCAAGTGATTCTCTAATCATGATATACTTGCTATATACATGATATATGATACCGTTAGATAAGCACACTTAGCCTTAGCTTATTCCACTCACTGATGTCAATATTATAACACATGTATAAATATATGTAATATATTATATACCGTTATTGTTACACAAAACTGTCTTTGACAGACGCATGTGTTTGTTTACATGACTCTTGGTTTGTTTATAGCTTGTATAGATACAACTGAAAAAAACAAGCACACTTGTAAGCTATAAGTTGTATGTACCCATGAATGAAAGAGGCTGCTAACAGCATAAAAGAGGGTCGGCAGCTCAGGCGAAGGTCAAAATGGGGCGCTCGGTCAAGCAGCTCGGTCAAGCAGAAACTCTCCTGCACTCTCATCAACATATTCTCATAGCTCGCGTCTGCACCTACGGACTCGTCCTTTTCCCTCAACCACACCAACAATTGAGAAGATAAAATCCAAGCGCACACTTTTTCACTGACGCAGCCTGTCCCACAGGTCCCATCTTTCCCTCAGGCCAGCCTCCAAAAAATCTGTTTCCTGTCAACCGCCCGACTGGGTGCAATACTGCCAAGGGAGAAACTTTTTTTACTTATTTTTTTGTCAGAATTTTCTTTTCTAAAACAACTTCAGTACTTTTCCTACCACATTAAGATAAAATAAAAACTATAAAAACAAAATTCCAACTGGCCTTTTTAAAAGCCAGTCGGTCCAGCAATAATTTCTCTTTTTAGGCTGGCCTCAGTGTGCTGAGCCCCTCCGCATGGACCAGACCTGGTGTGGATGAGCAGCTCAGAGCCCCCAGCAGAGAGCTGCTCCCCTGCTGGAAGCTTATTGCAGTCAATGTGTCAATAGCCAACAGTGGACGTTCTCACAACACCCACCCGCTCCCACAGGCTTGGTTTTAGCAATGACTTTTAGGGGAGGACACTGCAACTTAAGGCTGAATGTAGAAAGTTTGGATACCACTTGTTTAAGGGCCTTTCATTAATTACCTACGCACATTTTCAAAAGTTTCAGACCCCCACCAAATTTGTAAGTGAATTTGTAAGTGAATGCACGCACATTTTCAAAAATGTCAGACCTCCCCTTGATCCGTATACTTAGGGGAAGGTCACTTTGATTAAATGTTATATTGAAGATGCCCAAATCGAGATAGACACGCAAATTTCACCTTCCTGTCACGATTTCAAAATCTTAAATCGCAGGTTGGGATTGCCCTTGTTTTATGCGATAATCAATTGGGATACTATGAGCTAATATTTCTTAATCTTATATCAGGCCATCTCCGTCTGTGAAGAAAATTACCCTTCCCCTATCTTCAAACTAACAGAGAAAGAAGACACTTTTTTTTATTTGATAGAAAACGGTGTCACAAAGCACAGAAGGCACTTACCCTATTTGGCAGAACGAATTAAGGGTAGGGTCCAAATGTCATTCAACTGGGCTGAGGACCCTGTCCTTACACTAGGGCCGTCGCCGTGAAGGTCTTTAGCCCTTCTAAGGGCTTCGGGGACTGGGGCTCTCAGAAGGGCTGGAGTGGCTGGACTGGAGGTGATCGATCGACCCTGGTAATGCCCTCAGGAGGGGGTGGCCGGGGCGACCACATTGGTTTGTCAAGGTCAAGTAGGCGGGGTTGGTCTCCAACAAGAAAAGGGTGAAATACTGAACGTCCTCAGGGGATGCAACAATAAAAGCAAGCATGACTTATAATGCAGGGGCATTTGTCAAGAGACTTTTTAAAGGAGGACTAGTGCTGGATTTAGGGAGAATCTTAAGTTGCACTCTGTTTTCATTATTAATCTGTAACTCATTTTCTGTTCAATCTTTAACCATGTATTAACTTTCTCATGTAGTTGGTCTTTGTTTTTGGGTAGTGTACTTCAATCTATTGTAGAGACGAGAGATCAGATATCCCTTGGTCACCCAATACTCTTATAGGAATCCGAGCTCTTTTGTGCGTAGAGGACATACACTGTTAAAAAAAACCGTAACTTTAACAGTTATATACTGTAAACCTCAACAGTATAATACCGTATTTTATTTTACGGTTATCTACCATAATATCATTGCAATTTACAGTATATAACTGTATTTTTTACTGAATTTTAGCCTCACAGTAATATACCGTATCTGGGAATTGTATACTGTATGGAAAAGGAAAATGGACACTTTGGGATTAGAACCCACATTCTCCACATTCAAGGCAGAAGCCTAACCAACTGAGCTAACTAGGATTGCATGAGGTTCAACTGTCATAGTCAGCACCAATGAGTAGGATCAGTACTACTATACAGGTGTTCAACATTAGACAGACATTAAGTCATTAGTTTCATACCCCTACTTATTCAGTTAAGTAGCAACGCTGGGCTCTGTGTACCTACAGGTCTCCATAGCTCAGTGGTAGAGCACAGGCTTCATGTGTGAGAGATCCCGGGTTCAAACCTCAGCTAGTCATGTTATCAAATTACTTCTATACAGTAATAGTACTAGCAGTAGTAGTGGTTTGCAGCATGCCCTCTGTATTTTTGGCCATGATTAGTAAAATATCTTTTTCATACATTTAGGAATTTGGAACTTTGTGATTAAAAATGTTAGATTTTTAGGTTTTTATACTGTTTTTAAGGTAATCATCTCATTGGCCTGCTATTTTTGGTATGGCCAACCAACCAGAACACCCTAAAACATTTACAAGATGTTTTAAAACACCTTTTCAGTAAGATTAACATGTAGACACCTTTTTAGTACAAGAACTCAGCAATAGCCCTGTAGGTTTTACCTCCAATAGTCAAACAACCCATGCAAGGCTAAACCAAAAGAAAATGGATGTACTTGGTTATTGGCTAAATTATCCTGTACTGTGATTACAGGAAAAATAAAACTTTCAATGCGGCTAAAATTACATCCAGTATAAATTGTATGGCATTTTACTATAGTATGTATTACAGTATATTATCGTTGAATTTAAGCGGTTTTGATCCATAAGAATGAAAGTCCGACGTATGTATTACCGTATATTACTGTTAAACTTATACGGTTTAGATCCATAAGAATGAAAGTCCACTGTACATATTACAGAATATTACTGTTAAAATTAAACGGTGTTCACCTGTAAAAAATACGGTCACGCAGAATTACGGTCACCCGTTAAATTAACGGTAAAAGTTCGGCAACATAGTTGCCAGTACTTTACCGTAAATTTGACGGGATTTTTTTAACAGTGTACATATATACACCCATGGCCTTTGGTAAGTTGTGAACACACTCATCAGGAGTATGATGCATGTAACATTCTTCGCCATAGTCAATTTTATCACATAGCCTTACTATCATATAAATCATCATAACAATCTATATTGCTCAATTATCTGCACAACTATAGCATAATTATTTTGAGAGAAAAAGCAGCACTGCTTTCTTCATAATCAAACATCTAGATCTAGCTCACCGGTTCTTGTTCCCGAAGAAATAGCTTTCTGCGCTTCTTTCGGCTAGAGGGAGCGATAAGAAGACTTTTTCTCAATAGATCGACTCTGTAGATCGACTCTGCAAACCTCTTATCACGGGAGAACGTGCCCTTCTGTATGTCGTCTCGGATATTCTGATTGATTTCAAAATTGGATTTTTTCCTCGGGCAATGTTTGTATGACCATGATAACAAATAGAGAACTACAACAGTTCCAGCAGATTTGCCCAAAGAATACTCAATGCCTAAATAAAACAGTTGAACTAAACAGAGATTTGTTCCCTTCAATTCACATTTGTACGTATTTGGTCTTTTCTCTAAAAAGTCCATGGATGGTGCTTATAGATCTCTGCAATACCATATTCGGTTTCAAACAAAAACGAACATGGATTTAAACGATCTAAGAATCCATAATGTCCCTAGATTAGCATGACAAATCCCCCCAGTAAGGGCCCTGAATAGGCTGCAGTGGGTTTTACCCTGGTAAAATCAACATCTGTTGTTATTATAAAACGAACACTTTCTACTGTGATCACAAATGTGGCCGAAATAGCCTCCGGTGAGTTATTGTGAGAAAGGCAAAATGGAAGCTCTCAGTCCAATGAATGTGCCACAGAAAAATATTGAACTTTTCTCCTAACTGCTTCAAAGCCTACATCCGTCTTTTGATTGATTTTTACGTGCAAACGAATAGATTTCTCTCCATGTTTGTTTTTCCTGCTTGTCAATGAAAAGTATTCAAGTTTGCAAGAAACAACAAAGATCTGCTTTTGGAAAAGGCTCTCTTTTGCCACATCCTCCACAGTGACATGCTTTTGGAAAAGGCATTTGGAAATCCCAAAGCCTATACAGTCGGCCTTTCTCAATCATGCACATCTATAAACATTGGGCATTTGAAATCCAAGCGCCCAATGTTATCATTCATTCATGGGCTCTTTAGCATCAATCGTACAACACCGTGTTTGTTTTTGTTACTCGTGTCGGCATTGCCGCCGCTTTATTAACAGACCATTTCCGACCGTATAACATGTCCGTACTACAGGCTGTGGGCGTGGGGTGGGGGGTGAACGGGGCCGGCCGTTTACACTGATTGGTGTACGAAAGGGCCGACAGATCGACTGGCTCACGTAACACGGCCCCCAGTCACGTTATGCAAGCCCCCAGTCACGTTATGCAAGCCCCCAGGTAAGCACCACTCTACTTAACCTCAACAAAACACAAAACACACTTCACAAAACAAATGAAAATAAAATACAGTAACAGCTGACAAAGTGTCTTTCACAAGTTCGGTAATGTACATCTTATTTTCCCAATGTGCCATTGCCATGATTAAATTGCCGTGGTTAAGGATTTAGCTTTTGTGTAATTGTTCGTGGTTTTAGAGATATACATCATGTGTACTGCCCAATACATGTACGTGTAACTTAACCTAAACCCCTCCTTCGTAACATTTCGTCACATTGCTCAAGTTTGTACTAATGAGTGAACATACTATAGGTAAAGTGGACGACTGAGTTGTGACATTGATATCCTCTTGTGGCACACTATATACTACAGCAGGTGTAGTCAATGTTTACAGCTGGAGATATGATCTCATCTGTATTTATCTCTGACTCATAGTCCCAGTAAAACTCTACTTCAGACCGATACAGCCTGTACATTAATAAGGCTGGATAATATATACAGAGGGAGTTGTTATATGAAAAAATACATTGATTCTAAGATATGTACGATATATAAATATAATGTACTTAGCAAGTACTTTTCGGGCAGGTACAATCGGAATCCTTTTGTTTTATCATATCTTTTAGCGCCGAAATAGCTTTTCACTTATAATCTGGTTCCGATTCAAATCCATTTTATTTCCAGTCCTTTTGATTGACTGGATGGACCCTAATAAGGATTTCAATTCATAGGAGTACTAGGACTCCGATATAGGTTGACTCAGCAATAAATATTTGTGATAAAACTGAGTGGTAGCAACGTGGAAGGGACACTGAAAACATCAGATTGAATCTGCTCTGTCAAGTGGTAATATCGAGGAAGGGACAGTGGAAACATCAGAATCTGATCAAATGTGCTCTGCAGCTGTCAGCGTTTACAACAAAATTCGTCCTGATGAAACTGTCTCCATCAAATATGAAAAGAATACCTGACACGTATTGTTTCCATATTTCTCTAAGATTGCTCTTCAGATTGTTCTTAAGTCTTGAGCATAATACCGTTGACTGCAGATTAAAAAAAAAAGGCTTTTACTAATGTATTTGTATTAGTGAGAAATGTGAAACTGCGGTCGCATTGTGTGCGTGTGTGTTTTTTTGTTTTTTTTTGTTTGTTTTTTTTATATATATATAAAAGGAATGCAAAGTAAAGTAGCTCACTTCTGATGGTGCCTGTATTGTTATCATTTATACAGTAATTCACCAAATATGTTTCTTTACTTGATCTATCGTTGTCGCTATTGGTATTTAGGGAATTCTCTAACAAAAACGATTTACTCCTCTGAAAACGTGATATATGAATAGACTAGTTAGGTCTGAAGGCCTAGTCAGGAAAAATCCCCCAGGTAACAGCTGGCTGGACGAACTGTGGGCTATATAGACTTACTGGTATAGATGATGACAACAAGTTGTCAAGATACGAGAACATTTACTTCAGAAACCGATGAGATTAGACGCTGGTATCGGCGGTATAATAAATGCAATGTTATATAGGAAAATCAAGTTTGAAAGGGAAAAAACATGAGCACCTGTTACTTGTCTACTATCATGACTATCGGACGCCTTCTGGGAAATAAAAGTTCTTTAAGGTTTATTGGCTACCATTCCTTTGAGTGGCTTTCGCTTTCCGGGAAATCAACGAGTTTCACGGGACTACGTTCCATTGTGTATACCATAATTCATATGTATACCATTGTTGGAGTATTGTATTACTAAGATTCAGGACACATTCTTGAACATTTGAATATTAAAAAGCAGAGTAGCATTATCCTCTACAGGAATATTTACACAATGAAAACACAATACGGCGAGGGAATCGTATTTTTATAAGAGTAATAATTATGTCCGTCCATTAAAAGAAATTCAAATTGAAGTAAAATCATAGCGTGGTCCACCATTCTATCGAGTATGATCACACACCCGTCATATAAGATAAATAATATTTCTACCTTAATGCTAAAGGATTTTTGTCTAAGATTTTAATGCAGCGATAACCACAGACTGATTTATTTGATTAACCTGACAGTATGGCAGGCTGTACAGCCTATGTATCCAATACCTTGACCTTATTTTCTGTACACATGCAAATACTCAATGAGATCATAAAGGCAAAGAGAGTCACAATCCTGTGGGCACACGTTCTCCTAATAAGACCCGGCTTGTAGGGCCCACTGACAGCGCCCAATCCCCTCTACCGGCTTAAGGTCATGGACTGGGGTAACCTTCACTCTCCTCACTCTACGCTTGTATTTATTGGTTGAACAGGCATTTCTACCAATGGATTTTGGCACCATTACTAGGCTTTGAAACGAGATGGGAAGGAGGCTCAAAACCAGGAATGTTGTCTATACGATTTAAAACTATTTTATACTATGAAGACCATAATTTTTTTTAATGTGTGAAATAAGGCATAACATAAATATAGGGGATATTTCCTGACTAGGACCCCAAGCCTATTTAATCATATATATTTATATACATGTTATAAATATATTCATTCCCTATATGCTGTATATTCAATCTGTTCCCTATATGCTAATACTATATTCATTCCCTAGATTTCAAATGATATGTTTCACAACATCAGGTAGACCTATATATGATAGAAGTGATTTGACCTGGCTGGCTCAGAAGTTTTACACGAATTTCTTTTATTAACAAACGTGTAGAAATGATAACACAGACAATATAATTAGAAATAATTGAACTTACTGTTTTAATATTTTGAAAAGTATAGGCCTATTCCTGCTTAACCCTATGTGACTCAAGGTCGGTTTGTCATTGTGAATAGCACCTGGCGAATGCCTGCCTCACCTGTGACCACACCTGTTGACTAGAGGGGGCTGGGGGTAAGGGGGTAGGATAGACACTAATCGATAGTCCCTTGTCAAAAATGCCCTTAAAGATGATTCACCTGTCTATTTACATCATCAGTGGCACGTACTAAAACCGCAAGAGTATTATTAGAAATGCTATTTACTGGAGAAAAATGCGATTTTCTCTAATTGCATTGCGTGCCACGCCCAACCGGGACGTTCAAAATGACGCTGCCTGATGGCCGGGTCATGATTATTATGGTTATTATTAAACTATGACCATTATAATAAATATACAAAAATAATTGCGTGCGAAATGAGGCATAACTTAATTGCTCTCTCTCGCACCAGGTGTGAAAAGGTAAACGCATAAATGCATAAAATTAATTTTTTACTTGATTAAAACTAATCATTCAAGAAACACAACAATTAAGCATTGACTTGCACGTGTAAGAAAGCGCGTATTTGAAAATCTGAAGCTGACCATCCGATGGTGTCTGGATAAACTTATATCACTTATAATTCTAGGCTTTCCAAACTACAAAGGAAACCCACACAAGATAAAAATGTATATCAAGGTTTTTAAAATGCCTTTGTAAACCCACTTCAAAAGTCAGTTCTGAAATATACTAGCTACCACATATAGCCGCTTTACATGTTCAGACTGTTCACGGAAAACAGTTTTTACAGAGTGTATATATTAGAGGAATTTCCAATAAATCCGTTTTGTTAGAGCATTAAAAAGGAAAAGGATACGAATGGTAGATTTTATAACAGAGGTACATAAAATATCGTTTAATATGTCTTATTTTATATATATACAAGGCTCATACACTGTGTATAAGGGTTGTGCACTAAACAGTTCTAGTGCATAGCAAATATATCTTGAGAATGTCTAAACATACTCACAACTCTCTGAGTTTCTATTGAATCAATATTGAAGCTAAACTAACAATCTCCCAAACTCCTGCTTTGTAGCATGCTATAATGTAGGCCTAAACGTCGAATGATGTCACCTTTATCCGCCAGCTGAGGCATGGCTGGGTGATCCCCGTACAAACTGTAAAACACCTCCACCAAACACTGACAGAGCCTAAAGACAAACCACTCAGGTATAGCCCGGTATGCCGGATAGTGACAATCCTTTTGTTCATTCCAAAAACTGCTTAATTTTATTTATTTTTTCCTGTGAAATTCCTATTGATGATACGTCATTTTTCCAATGACACAAATCCCACCCAAAGCCACGTGAACACACTCATAAAGCAACATTAATTCATCTATCGTTTTCATGTATCCGACTTGAATTTTGCTGTGACCATTACTCTTCCTTTTGATCTCTTGTTTTGATATAGAGTATAGCACCTGCTTTGAAATATCACCTCTGGAGTCTGGTTGAATAAAAGGTATAGCCGCAGTTGCTTTGAAATAGCGTCTTTGACGTGCTAACTTTTTCATCCGGGTGCATCACGGAATAACAGCTTCATGGTGGCATATTCATTACGTAGACTACTTCCAGTCTTACAATCAACTCCTCCACAAGCCAATCAGAATATGCAAATAACAACAGGAGCCAAGCTGAGAGATTTTAGGATGGCAAATGAGGTAAAAGTGTCGTTCCTTTTTCAGTGAGATTATCTTAAAGTCTCTCAAAAGACACTTGGTATTATGATCTTTGAGCCTACAGTTGTATTTGGGGACTTAGCCTAGTAACCAACTAGATCAAATATTTGTTGTAAAATTAAATTGTAATATACAATTTATTAGGCTTATTATGGTATTTCTACCTGAGACTGCATCAACAGAACTGCGTGACGAACCCCATTGACCTCTCGAGTCTAACAAACACGAATCTTCCCTTAGCATCATTGTTCGTGCAATTTATCATCACTTCGTATTTCATGGAATCATAACCACTGTTACGTGAGGTAGAAACCAGTGTTTTGTCTAGTTCTGTATTACAGTACGTCCCTAACCTAGCTAGCCTAGAACCAGACAATGCTTCTTATGGTTATATTGTTATACCAGTAACAAAGTAACAATGCTTTACACTCCTACAGCCTTTTCAGATATTACAATACTTCTGGTTGTTAGTGAAGCAACCGACATCCTCCCTGAGTCCACACCTACCCGTCCGATGGCTATCAACTGACACCTGGCCGAAACACAATACCTGACATGACTACCT
The DNA here is from genome assembly GCA_936440205.1 of Lepidonotus clava. NCBI lineage: Eukaryota > Metazoa > Annelida > Polychaeta > Phyllodocida > Polynoidae > Lepidonotus > Lepidonotus clava. Next base: position 31,754,136 of record OW387143.1, read on the forward strand.
CATTATAACTAGGTCATTACATGTTGGTTATGAATAGCACAGAGAGTACACAACTAATGACGTAGCATTACATGACCAGGGTTTTCCCCATAACTGTATATCAAAGGCAGTAACTAAACTCTATAAACCTCCAATTTCCTAGCTGGTCAAAAGTTCATTTCTACCTGAATATTTAACTCTTTTTTATACATAATTTTGACCAGCTTTTGGGATTTATAAAACCCTGATGACTAGGTCCTTCAATGGGTTGCATTCTCACCTATAAAACGTGATGTAAGAAATTTATTTTGAAAATTTTTGTCTGAGGTGATGATGCGAAAAAGTCTGAATTAAAAAAAAACGGAAAATATCTGTAAAGATAAAGAATAGTCTTGCACATCTGTGTGCACCCAGCCGCAACAATCGTGCACCTCGTGTGCAGGGTGCACTATCAATTTCAGACCCTGCCGATATAATATATCCTGACCTGCATGCGCGTGGCTTAAGCGTTAACGACATACATTGTGAGATATAGATAATTACCCCACTTAAATACCAGTTCCTCATACCTGGGTGCTCATGACCAGCTGTCACCAGACAACCATCAACGTGCGACGTGTATTAATGTCACTCGGCGAGAGGTCGGGGCTGTTGTCGGGAGTCACTAATACGTAAACACCATGCATTAAAGGCCCTATTACACGTACTACACGGTGCGAACTGTGATATCGCCGGGATATGATGATATTACAGACATATTTGCACACATGAGTGATATGATTGTTAAGAATTTGGTACACTTCACATAATTGTAACAAAGAACGTTATTTCTAATATGTGCAATTTCTCTGCGACATGGTCATATCCCAAGCCGTAAAGTGTAATACTGCCTTCAAGGCCTTATCACACTGCACAACTTGAGCTACAACAGCAGCGTGTTATGAGGATATCACAGACAATTCGCACACCAAAACAATATTACTGTTTGAAATTTGCAATTTCGAGTATTTTCCAAAAGTGTAATTAAAAAGAAAATATCTTTTAATATGTGCGACCTTAGGACATCGTCATATTCATATCAGAGCTAGAGTCATGTAGTGTAATACCACCTTTACTCCTCTCCCAGATCTTACCTGGTATAGTCCATGTCCGAGCGCAGGTCACAGGTGAGGTCAAATGTCAGGTCAGAGTTCACGTGCCGACTGGTGTCTGGGGCGGGGTCCCGGCCCACTTTGTTGGAAATCCACTGGATCAGATGTGGCAACACTGGAGAGGTTGCCATGGTTACACAACGTCAAATCATTATAGAATTGGCATTTAAGGTGTGTCTTTTGATCTACACAGGTACAATTGCAGTTTAAAAGTTTCAGAGCTGATGCTTTCCACCTGTATTTTTACTGCTCATTGTAAGGGGTGGATGGTTTTCAGTTGGTAGATGAATCTTGGTTTGTGGATTATTCCTGGTTGGTGGATGACATTGTTGGTGTGGATGATGGTGGTGTGGATGATGGTGGTGTGGTGGGAGTACGTGGGAATGTCCCTCTATACCAATAAGTTCGGTGCCGCCTTCATGTTTCTCAAAGGTTTTCCTCCTGATGTTTTACATTGATGTGATAAACAATTGCTCGTTTTGTATATCCTCGTTTCTGACCTTAGGAAAATGTATCTATCTTGCAGGGAATGTTTCCTCTATATTCATCAAAATAATGATCTTCCTGGAGCCACTTCGCATCTACATCCGGTGCGAACCAATGCACTTCCGATCGTTCTCGCTGACAGGCTACAAATGGATACCCCATAGGTGGTATAGCCCCATACATACACCGGCCCATACAACAGGTCCGCTCAGCGTCCCCGTTAATCCATCCCCCACACTATTACCAGGGGTATCTCTTTCAGCTGGTGTTAATCCAGCGGGCCCCTCACCAGATGATCCAATCACCCAGCCCTGGAGGGACTGATGAGGCCCCTTTGTCCGGGCGGTGTGTGGAGGTACTCACACCGTTAATCTCCTTATATGCGAGGTGTTAATCCACAATGAGCACGGAGATGGGTTAATCCTCTAATCCTGGCCTGAAGACTCAGTGTGGTGAGCTGCTCACAGGCCCTTCAGGTGGGCGGGACTCAGTGCTGAGACGTTGAGTGAGCTGCTCGTCCGCGGGGCTGTACCTGTTATCAGCTATATGGGAGGTTGGGACAACAAGCGCTGCTTATGAACAATGACCTACTAGTAATCTATTTATGGTGGCAAGTAGAGCGTGAAATAAACGTTTCCTATATATATATATGTTTATGTGTGTCAATGTGCATATTATATATATATATATATATATATATATATATAGTATAATTATATTGTATATATTTACATATACACATATAAAAAACACAAGTATACAAACACATAGCCTAGCCCTGGTCAGGTGAATTCCGCTCCTCGGTTGGGCAGGTAAAATCTGAGATGCAACCCACAGGAGCACTAACCTTCAAATCATTGTTATTGAGTCTTGATATAAATGACAAAATATTTAGGTGTCTATATATGTTTTTATAATCCCTGCATGACTCCTGATGAAGGACCAAAAGGGCCGAAAAATTAGCTAACGCCCAGCTAGTACTATTTATCAGTTTCTTGGTTATGCATATTTGTTTTCATGTTTATAATTCCATTTTGTATGTTACATAATATGTGCTGACCACAGCGAATGGTGCACTTCCCTCTACACGATACTACAAGAAAACTTACCAGTATTGAATGAGCTAAGTTCGACAGCCGGCCAATTAGACGTCTAAGCCGACATTCGACTACCTGTTTACGCTCTGAGCACCTACTGAGTGTTTTCTTGTTACGTATGAGTGGCGGTGGGAGGCGATGATTGTCACGAGGCAGTTTAACTCAAACTTAAATACGTCGAGTTTTACACAACACCTAGTGGGGAACCACGACGCTCTCACTCCCTCCCCGCCCCCAACAACTTGACACTGGGGGTCGTGAGCTTTGGTTCATGAACTCAAACCGTTGAGAACCATTGGTTCAAGGCGTGAAACATGTGGTGCCTTATTCAAGGCTAACCTAAATGTGGTGGTTTATTTAAGGTTTACATAAATTATCACATGGTTCACGCCTCGAGCAAGAGTGACGTATAGTGCCCAAGTTTCCTTTCGACTGCTCAAATTTTATACTGTCAATTTGCGTTTATCTATTTTTCAATAAATATTTTTCCACGATTTTTAAAAATAATCACACGAATTTCTAAGTTCTCGGCAATTTTCCTATATTAGATAAATGTTTGTAAACATCCTTTCGTTAAAAAAATATCAGCTCAAAATCGAACCCTCTCATAATATTCAAACAGGCTGTATACAAATTTGTCAATAAAAGGATACAATAATATTATATGTTAGTAGTATTCAACACGTGGAGGCAAGTCCTTAGCAGGTGGTCTAGTTATTCACCTGGAGTTGAATCCTATAATAACATACAACTGGAGGCGTTTTGGCTCCTCCACAGCTCCCCATTTCTTTGTGACTGAGAATATATTGAGGGGTCTAGCGAAAACTACGTCTATAGTAGAGCCACGTCCAGGTAGGTACAAAGGTACACAATAGTCCCTCTGGGTACGACCTGAGGCTTGAGGCTGGACTGGGGACCTCTCAATTGGATCTGTATGTCAAAGGACTGCAGGAGGATATTCTCCCCACTTCCCACCTCCTTCAGTGGTTATATATATACGGGACGAGATCAAGATGTCTTTTAATCATAGGAACTGATTTTAAAGGGAATCCTGATGAAGGGATTTTACGAGGGAAATAAACTACAGGAATAGAGTTCTGACATTGAAATCATACTGAATTGACTAGCAAACACTAAATGCTCCCGACTGATGAAAAAAAGGACAGATACATTTCCTACTTTTTTCTTAAGAAGCAACTACGAGGGAAATAAACTACAGGAATAGAGTTCTGACATTGAAATCATACTGAATTGACTAGCAAATACTAAATGCTCTCAAACAAAAACTAAAGCGGTGTAGGAAAAATCAGTGGTGTAATCCAAAATCAACGGAGGGAATGAAATCCTTAAAAAGTAGGGAAAATTACATCTCTAATTGTGTATTTGTCAATGAAAGTGGATGGTGTTTTTTAGGATTGTCATGTTCCCAAGTCGAACTTAAACTTGGAATACTGAGAAATACATGTGTCAATATTACTGAAACATCATATTCAGTTCAAAGTTGGAAATAAGGAGGGCCATGGAAGACCACGATGACATCAATCTTTTCTGGTGGGAAAGTACATAATATTTGTATGATGGTTGATATATATATATTAGTTTACTTATTTCTTCCGCTACTTTATCACTCCCATTGTGGTCGTATACAAGTCGTAGGACTCTATTACACGCCTATAACTATAAGGGGCTCTTGTGTATCATATTTTAAAATCAGTTCCTGCTCCTAGAAACACCTGCAAGAAGAATATCACTGCCAAACAAGCAATCACTCTGTCAACATATGAGATAAGTCAAAATTCCAAGCAATGTAAGTATGTGACTGCATGGATAATTAATGGAAGTCACAAGCCGTACCTGCATGGTGCACCTGAGTGCACCTCACCCCCCCCCCCCCCCCCCCCCCACCCGACCCCAAGCTCAGACCCAGACGGTGTTACCTCTCTATGTGTGTTTAGCCGGGCCTCTCCCACTCACTCCATATTGCCTGATCAACGGGGATCAGGGCACGGAACCCTTAAGCCGAATTTCACTGGCCGATTTTGCACCCGATTTAAAAAATCGACACTGGAAATAAATGTTAAATAACAATAGATATGGTTATATAAATATCCCTAGGAAATGTTAACAATTCTATTTCGAATCGCATATAGGATAGACGGCTTCGTGCCATATTCTTAGATAAATAAAACAAATACAAAATTGGCAGCAGCAAAATCAGCATGTGAAATACAGGCTTTACATATGCTAAACTGCGGGATCAAGGCTTCGTTGCACTTTCTTACTATGATCGCGGGGAAACACCATTATCAGAGTTCTTGGCAGCTGAAATCCCAACTTGCTGCAAAATGTTGGTGATTTGGTGGACAATCATTGGTCGACTACCATGTAATATATCAATTTACTTTAAGTACGTTTTCATGTATGCGTGTTTATGTCCTGTAAATGTATGAGCAACAGGAAACTGTACACTTTTCTTGATTTGACATTTTACCAACATTTTGGCATTCTGACATTTTCTATGGCATCTAAAGGCAAATCGGAATTCCAATGAAAATGTCAAAACTTTTTGCCCAGGCTCATAACAGACATCAGGAAATCACGGCCCAGTACAACTAGGGCCACATGGCAAATTCTCGGGCCACATGGCAAATGCTTGGGCCACGCTCCTGGCCATGTACTGGATCCACGTCCAAGTCTTCCTCCATTAAGGGATTCCGACTGGAGGCTGTATGGCCACCTCCCAGGAGATCGATCAACCGTGAAGATCCAGGGTATACCGTGCCTGGGCTTGGACTGTTTTACCTGAAGCACAGCTAATACTGGGCCTTGATCTCTGTGATACCTGGCACCTTTCGACCTTTACTGACATAGATATATACTGTGTTTTGATAACTCGTGGAAATCAGTTTGAGTTGTGCTCAATTGTGTTGGAAGGTTTGAGACAGTAAACACATCCAAAATCCTGATTCTTGGATCTTGATTGATTTTTGATCACTACATTTTTTCATCGCCTCCCAATACGTTCTTATTGCTAGAAAGAAATGGCTTGAAAATTTGTGTAACGATAATGCTGGTTCGGCCTGAATCAGGGATACACTGAGAGATGTTCTACGAGCACAACCAAACACAAGAGTCGGGTTCACTGGGGGTCCACTCGGCAAAGTATTTAGATCAGGAAGTACCAACATTCAGGCATACCATCCCAGGACGCTAGTATGATACTCTGAATTGACCCTTAGGACTAAAGATGCACGAGAGGTCTGATTCCAATATACATGACGTACAATGTTCTGACAAAATACCTATGCTTGTCAAGGGTTACTTAACCTTGCCTCACTGCTCTAAATCATACTTATAAGCAGCCAAGAAAGTGATCACATCTGTTCAGAGAAGGTGTGTTCAGTCCAACCTAGAAGAGATTTGTTTCCAGTCAACCGCCCGACTTGGTGTGGTACTGCCACCTGAAAAGTTTCCTTCTCAATATTTTTTCTAAAATTTTCTTTTCCTCAAAAATGTAAGTACTTTTCCTACTAAAATGAAAAAAGAAATATGAAGAAAAATCCCGACTGGTCCTTTTAAAAGCCAGTCGGTCCATCGAAAAAACACTATTTTTTAGGTTGGCCTCAGCGCCTACGCGGATAGAAGGTCTCTGGTTTGGGTCAACCATGTGCCGACAGTCAGACACCAGTCACCCCTGAGGGGCATCACGATCGTGTAGGCAATGAGGCAACGTAAACAAAACTTTTTTTGGTGTTAACTTTCCACTAAGTGAAAGCGAGGAAGTGTTGTGGTTGTTAACTGGAAGAGCACTTTTATGTATGTTTGTACTCTGAACAAAATATAAAAGATGATCTATTACTAACATTGGATTGTTTACTTATAATATTTACTTCAGTTGAATAGGCTTAATTGAAGAATGAAAGACTGTGTCATTTTCGTGCTGAAGCTACTGATATCAATGTACCTGAAAGAGATTTGACAGCAAGCCAAAAGAGACCTTGTTCCCTTACAATTCCTATGGTTTACTCAAGATAAATCAATTAAACTGTCGGCATAACTGACCCCCTGACAAGTTATGTTTCCGAGAATGCAGTCCACAGTCCATTCCAATGTGTAACACCTAAGGTGGGTTCCAAGCCACCGAAAGATGATCAAAGCGTAATATGGGGATACCCTCTGGGACAGTTAGGGATGCCAAGGGAGAGTCCCTGGGTCAGATGATGGCCAATTAACTGCATCATAGTACATATACAAAACTAAAAACCTTAATAACTCAAAGAATTATGAAGATTAGTGTTCCCAACTTTGGGAACACATTCCAACATTAGCAGTCATTCAGTCCACAAAGTTTCATCGAGATATTTTCATTTTAAGTTTTTACTAATTTTTTTCCCCTGTGGCCCCTATTCATGAGAATCAACCATACGCACATTTTCAAAAATTGCAGATCCCCCTCCCCCCCTCCACGCCCTCTTGGGTTAAAGTAAACACTGAATTTGTAAATGAACGTACGCAATATTTCAAACCCCTGACCCCCTTGGTGCATCCGTACTTGATGGAAGGCCCCTAGCAGGGCGCTACACTATTGAAAAAGGTCTATTATACGCCCGGAGGTAGACCCATCTTACCTGGGCTGGTCGTGGACGGTCATTGTGACAGGCTGACCGTTAAGGTACTGGAGGGGGTGGTCAGTAGGTGATCAGGTACTCCTGTCGATTATTATAACACGCCTCTGTATATCAGGACCTATCCAACCTGTCTCACTGCTGCCATAGAGCTCACTGCTGAGACATGGTCTACCTATGACTGGGTCGTGATTAAAGGGGAAGGGGGGAATGGAGGGGGAGAGGGGGGGTTATCCGGTTGTCATGCTCTGCTGAGCAGACCGCCCCCTATTCGGATAAGTCTATTTCCCTGAACCTATTCTTTGCTAAAGGACATAGGTAAGACATGACGAATTGTTTCTTGAATAGAAGATTGTCTGATATTGTTGATGTTCGGGTATGTAAGTAAATGATAAGTTTTATTTATGGGCCCCCGAGTTTAAGTGATCAACTGTATTAAATGAAAAAATATTTTTTTATTCTCCGGTGTCAATAATCTAATACGTTATCGGAAGAATTAACAAATGTAAGTTACTGCTTTCGGAGTCATTTTAACCACGCGATCTTTACCCAAAAAAATGTTGGTATAGTTCCTCTATAGGGACAAGTAAAGAACACAACTACTTCATTCTGCGATCCAGACAAACAGATCCCCTCGCTCCTTCCTGCCTCTTGTCAGTTGTGATCGAAATACGACCAATCTGGTCTCCTGGCTGGCTTACCGAGTCACCCTAAATCCAGCCCCATTTATTCTGTTCCCACGCGGCCAGCTTTTACTTGGCCTTCCCGTGTTGGGTCAGACAGAGTCTTCTGAGCACAGAAAAACTGAGTGGAGGTGAAATATTGTCGACCATTTGGCCATTTCTAAGGTTTTGAGAAGCATTTCTGAAATTATGTGTTCGGAAATGTTTCCCTAACATGTCCGAAATAGTAGGCTAACATTTCCTAAATGTTAGCCTGAAATGTCGGACATATAATATAACGAAAAATGGAAAAAATGGTGACCTTTATGCACAACGTGTTCCACATCAGAAAGTACATAAACATGGACACACTATCCGATATTTCTAAAAAAAAATATATATATATACAACTGTTAAAAACGTAGTGGACAAAATATCCTATTTTTTTCATATAATATATTATATGTATATAAAAGTTTAAAACGTGGGCTAGACTTGGACCACCAACCTCAGAAGAAAACCGATCTGCATGAGGTCTCTCAGAGATCGTTCTGTGGTACACTCTGTACTTTTTTGTCCTATAAGATGTGGCTGAGTCTGCCATGCGGTGCACATATTGACAGAGCCGTGAGTCGATGGGTAAACAGGCAGTGTCAACGGTAACCCTGTACCCAACGTGCATAATGACCCCGTCAGAGGCTGATTAGAAGAGCACGCTTTATCTTTGGCCTCACCCAGTGTCAGATTCTGGGTGGATCTTCTCAGGTTGTCAAGAACGCCAGGAGATTTTTTTCTACGTTAAGGTTGGGTTGTTGGTCACAGCAATAGTCATATAATATATTCAAGTATATGAAAGAAATCTTTTGAAATGCCAGATATTTTGGCAATATTCATGAGCATGAGCTCTGTTTCATTTCTACAAAGTTCAAATGGCCAACGTTCAATTTCCCATATTCTTTTTTAAATGTCTTGTCAGATATCATTCAAGACATGTCCTATGATTTTTCGATTGAGGTAATACTGTTTTTCTTGACTTAAAAAATAATATCTATACTTATATCTGAGCCTAAATGGACTGCACAATCCTACCTGAATGTATTCCAGGTCTCAGTTCTGAATCTCTTCATTACTAAGCCCAAGCCACAGTAATAAAAACTCCCAAACTATGTCCGACTTCAGAACGCCTGCCAACATTTTTTTTAAACTCAGCCAAGGTAATTGATGTTTTGTTTATATACTTATTTTCATGTCTTTTTTTGTGTGTGACTTGGGTGGACAGAGCTCCCATTGTCTGTCACCTCTGGCATCGACTGGCCCACTACAACAGGTGGGAGTGAGTCATGGCGACTATAAACCTTACCTATACCGCAGGGCTGTGTCTAAGTCTGATGAACTCAGGTCACCCACACTCTATACACACCTATACCACTAAGGCGGGATACACCACTTTGTTTGTTTACCATTTAACTTCCGGTTCCTGTGGGCGTACAGATACGCCACAGATAATGAGTACCGGTAGGTTGTGTGCTAAGGCATTTCCTTGGGCATAGGGTATATCCCTAATTATGTCTAATCAATATAAGTTTTGATTTTATTATAGTTTCCCATCTTGTTCCGGTCAAAAATAACCAAGTTCCGGTATTTGCGATTGGTTGGCTTGTGACCCTTATGTCCTATACTACATGGGTAGCCAGGTTAGACACAGACCCCGCATCTCACAGACTGGACCTACATCCCGGTAGTATTACGACCAGATGATTGACCAGTCAGCGAGCATACTAACCAAAGTCTGCAAGTCACACAGGTATTACCCTCAAAACTTGGAATGAAGTAGTTCATAGGTATGAATCCTTTCTGCATACATTCACTGAGCCATACGTCCACTAGATCTCCACTGCTTGCTGGCATATATTTCCTGCTGGCCTTTATAGACGATAAGAAAGTGGGCTCCTGGCCGATCGTGATCCTGGTCCACCTTGGAACTAGTGAAAATCCACGAAATCCGATATAATTGCCCTCTATGAAAAAAACATAAAGGGTATAGGCAGTCCAATCTTGACTCGAACTTGGGTAAACTCCAAAACTTGTGTTTTTACTCACAGGAGCTCTGGCCGTACGAGCTGATCGGGTCTAGCTGCTCGGAGCAACTCGTGGTATTTGGCGGTAGGTAGGTAGGTAGGTAGGTAGGTAGGTAGGGAGGGGTATATATGCTGATAGGGGTATACCCCTGGTGGGAGCGGACCTCGACCCCCGACCTGCCGACAGGTGGCAACCCTAAAGGTACGCCGGGGATGTACCCGCCAGGTCTGATACTACTGTAAATCCCCTAATTTAATCCGCATCCAATGTTAAGCAGTACCTTAAACTTTTGATTTTCCAATTGGCCATCTCTTCCGAATTTTGTTTCAGAAGTACATAGCATTGAGGGTTGTGCAAAATCTTAATTAAGGCTGCACCCACAAAGTTGAGGCCTTATATGCTCTCATTTTTCTTACTAAACCTAATCATTAAAGCTGCGGCATACACTAGGGATTTTACGGTACTGGCCAGGCGAAACACGCGGCCCTCGGCACGTGCTGCTACTATCTATAGACGGGTTTAGCGTTAGAGAAGTAAAACACCACCTCTGATCTGTAGGTGAGGAGAGAGGAACTATATGTTGTGTCTGGGGAAGGGAAGGTGGGGGGTATTCTAATTTCAGTTCATCCAATTGAGAAGACCAAGGCTGTATATAATGGGACATCCATATGTCAGATATATTTAGCCCTCATTGTTTTGCAAACTACTTTTATGTGAACGAGTAAAATAAATCAATACTTGGTTGTTTTTTTCGCTCTCATATTTTTTCATATACATGTAGTTTCTTTCCTGTAAGTTTGGGAAAATAACAATTAAAGCTGACATACATCTGCTTTCCTAATTCCCCAGGTAAATACCGCTGGGAGGTGACCAGGAAACAAACATTCCCCGGGAAGCAGGAATTCTAAACACCATCTCGGGTGGCAGAGCTGTCTGTTTCACTGATGTGCTTCCTCGTGGCCGCATCCCCCCCCCCCCCCCCCCAGACACACATACCCACTCACATGCCTCCTTACCTTCGCCTTAGGTACCACTGTCCTCCACCTACCTCCCCCCTCCTACACCCCTCCCCTACCAATCTCTGTATAGTGTTCGTTACACCAGGTATAGATTTCTGTATATACATGTACATCACCAACCTTCGTTCTAGAATTATTATCTTATTTTGATAAAATGTTTGTATTCTTATCTCTTAATGATGTCTTTCATTTTAATTATAATTCCCTACCATTACTACTATATTACCATTTGTTTTTATGTTCATGTAATACATCTGAAAACCAGTGGGAACATTGAAGATTATTACGATCTTTTTAATCTTTATTTTTTACTTGTTATCTCTTATATCACCGCTGATGCAACGTACACACTACTTTTATTGAAGTGGTCATCAGTCGCAATCGTAAGCTTAGACTGAATTTATGTACATCTGATTCCATCATAACATCATATATTATAACCCGAGGAATTATAGAGTTCAGGTAGATTAGTTCTAATCTCCTCTGCCCCTGATATGGATACCTCACTGCCCGCACACCACGGTATCTCTTCACACCTACTCCATTCAGCTCTTATCAGGAGGCGGGCTGGGTACAAAGCATTGTTACGTGCCTCTATAATCATTTAGATTAGGGACGATCCACTAAGGAACCCAGCTCTCTTGGCATCATCCCATTAATCAGGTTACTATTCGATAAACTACTATTTACACATCACAGTTTGGGATATGACACTTTATGGTTTGTGTATTCGCCTAGCAGAGGTGATCCATACTAACATGTGCGATGGGGGGATGGGGCCCAGAGGGTTGAAAATAATATTGATAAAAGAGAAATACTGCCTAGAACCACCCTTGGTTCAGGCCAACTACTATTGCAATCCTCGCGATTAAAAGATGGGTCAAATACATCGCATACCAGACTTGACACGTAAATTGAAATAGAATCAGTTCATAGGAATAACTCCTTTGGCATACATCTACTGAGTTTCCAGTCGAATCTCTACTGCTTCAATGCTGCGAGATTTGGATCTTCCCTGGGCGAATGCGAATCGATGACCTACAGATAAGGCCACCATCTAAAACGGTCTGTTTGCTGTGGGCCGCCCGAGTAGGTATATTATACTATCTAATATTTTACCTAAATGTTTCTCAAACGTTTTTTTTTCTCTAAAAAATAAATTATCAATATAAAAAATTAATGACTAAGGGCAGAAGTTCCGTCCTCCCGACTACCTACTTTTTCATTCTTTTTCCTTTGCATACCGTTGGACAGGAAACAATTCTTCGGGTGGCTTGAGCCCTAGTCGGCCGGAGCAGCTCTGGGAGCAGCTCCAGGGGGAGTTGGCTGACCTGTGGTCGGCCAGCTGGCACCCCTACCTGGGTGTTAATGGGGCGTTTCCCACCTGATAAGGGTGGGAGAGGCGATAAAGGTGGGGTGATGGGGGCGGACAGGTACTGCAACCCCCAGTCACACCTCAGACCCTGGAGGGGTCAGGGGTCAAAGGTCAACAGTCAGCTGAGCAGCATAGACTGCATTCTCTGGGATGTTCGAAGATCATATGACATCCTACCTGTCTGAATCTTTTTTTATCCTTTTTTAGTCAATTATAGGTATCATGAGATTCCTCTATAAAGCCAGTATCATGGAAGCAAGAAAAAAGTAATGCATAGAGTACAACAGCCTGACTTTTGAACCATGTAATCGATTCCCTAAAGTTATCAAATCAGTGTGTTTGGCACCGTAATCTTATTGACACGCTCGTAAGGAAAACACAACCTTAGACTTAGACTTTCACGAGATTACAGACTTCGTATCAGTTCCAATGAAAATAATGTTCACGGTTCAGTGCCAATCCTTTTCTTAGGCAAAGAGTTGGTTTGCCGGTACCGCTTAAACGATAATGATTAGCTGTTTGATTTGACTGAATGTGATTAGGCCTATTAAGTTGGCCTTTTGTTTCTGACTGGAATACCACAACTTGGCCACAAGAAAGACCACTGTGGCCTGGGTGGGAAAGGTCAGGGGTCAGCTGGCTAAATGCTGGTCTCAGTGTAAGGCCCCCACTCCTAGTGCTATAAAGGTCACACTGACAGGTGGATCACATTGAAACGTGAATGGTGTCTAAAATATGGGACAGTGTCTGTATGCTTAGGTCTGTATTTTGAAATATAGAAATGACAGGACAAAATCTCTAATTGCATATTACCTTATGATTGTGGTTTGATGCCTCGCCAATATCTTCAGAAAAGAGGTATTTGATGAGAACATTGATATACGTCTGATAGTGAGAACTAACATATATATGTAGTTATTTAGGACCTTATTCACAATATTCAAGATATTTTCTAGCACCTGCATATCGTCCTACTGTATCAACAACAGAGGGAAAATACACCAATACAAGGAAATATACCTGGAAAATCAAATCCCCCTGACATCTGTAAAACTGAAATCATAACACATTCCTCATTACCAATCAAAATACAATTAAACCACACACTCTCTTTTATCCTCCGATACACTTGGCATCCCCTCCGAACTAAACAATCAGGTACAATCCGTGAAAACGCGCCTTGTAATTAACCGTCTCATCACGCCAGTGTTCACACAACTTTTCTCTGCCGACCAAACACGCAGAGTAATCAGCATAATTAGTCAGCGGGGGGAGTGGCTGCTAACTGCCTCTCGTCATGACACGCGGGGCGTTAATGACCGGCTGACGGCGGGGATCAGGCCCGGCCGGCCCCCAGGGGCGCCCCGGGCCCCCCGGCCTACAGCGCCCGTCAACATTAGTATCAGACCCGGCCCCCAAGCCGCCGCTAATAAGTTTACTTTTGTGTTGTCATCGGGTGATTATTATGCTCCTGGCTGCTCATCAGTGCAATTATCGTCGTTTGTTGGATCTAACGTATGTGTTCATCTGATCTAGATGGGATGGGATGATATGTTGTTGTTTTTATTTGTGTTTAGCTTTTGCAATGTTGCATATGGTCTATGATTCTTCTTGCTAAGTGTATCAATGTGTATCAATCAAACAAACGAGCATAGAAATGGGGTCTAGTTGCTCAAGATGACCTACTTGCTTATCTAGGAGGTATTGAAATTTCCAAATACACTCTTTGTATGACTATAATTCTGAAGATTGAGATACATATGAGAAAGCACCTCATATTATTTTTTTTAAACTGTTATTTACTGTCATAAATCAATACAGCAGGGTACCAAATAATCAGGGACAAGCGGGTCGGAGGCCATTAAAAAAGAAGCTATGGCCCCTAGATTATCTTTGCCAACAATTCCTACTTGCAACTTCATGTTTTGTTTATATTTCCATCCAGACCAGTAAATCTTTTCCTGTTATTTGCAACTTGAACATCCATATTATATATGAAACAAAAATTAAAATCTAGTTCTCATATGTATACATGTTTCAATATTCAATTGAAAAAAATGGGTCGTAATATTCTGGTGAGGGCCCCTTTATTGTGCCCTTTTAGTTTTAAATTCCTAAATGTGCGCACTATGGAATTACCAACTGAACCACATTCATATGATCACGTCTGCTTAACACCTCAACGGCACATGCAAAATGTATGTTTTTATGTAGAATATATCACTCTAGTTTTGGTTAGACCAGTCCTAAGTACGAGACCGAAGTTCACAGGGTCAGGGGACCTTGTCGATGTTGGTGTGAGTCAGTCGTGTGTGTACCGAGGGGACAGGTGTGTGCGGCCCTGGACGTGAGAATCAACACCATATAGTAAATACAACTTGATCTATGAAGTATTTGCCAGTTTAAATCGTTCGTCTGTGCTTTGTTTCTGAAAATGGGTATCGAGGGATGTACCGAAGACATTTTCACACCTACTAAATTTTCGCGCTACTATACATATTTACGCAGCTATCAATTGAAGGTGTCTTAAAGTCTTAATGCAATTATCATATTAACATATTTAGAAATCAATTATATTTTCTTCACTCACATCGTATTTTGGCGCTTGGACGACAGCGCGTGAAACGTTTGAAAATATGTACAGCGCTAAATTGACTACAATAAAATATTTAATTGGATTTTTTCATTAACGTCAGGTATTCTTCTATGGCTACGTTTCAAAGATCATACATACTCTTCCTTTTCTTAATATTTTTTTGTTCATAAGTAGGAACACCACTATGTTGGCAGAGGGAGTATTTTGGACTGAGCGCAGTAGCTCATCTGTAAAGGTTTGCACGCCGCGGCGCCAACGGAGCGGAAAATCTGGGTCAACTAGACCCGCTTTCTGATCCACTTCTCATCAGAGTTCATTCTGTGCTTCATAACACACGAACCACATTCATAACTTCATAACACACGATCTCACCTATACAACGAGTCAGTGACAGCGTGTTTTTTCAGGAAATTGTTAGATAGTGAATTTTTTTGTTAGATAGTGAAATTGTTAGATAGTGAATTTTTTCATGAACTAGAGATGTTTAGATTCCTTATCTGCTTCTTATTCATTATCCTTATTCCTATATCACTCACACTATAGGATGGATAAGAGGCTAAATATTCTCCTGCGTGTTTGTTGGGGTCCATACAAGTTGTAAACACCTTTGTGGGAATCAGCCTTAGTTACTCAACACGTCGAATGAATGTGACCCCATTTCAGTGTTTGTGATGTTTACACTCATTACATTAAAATTCTAGTAATTACTTATCATAGGACAGACGTAGTATATTTCAAAATAGATTGAGGATTTAATCCTATAGTCCTTCAAAGCGTGTCAGAGAATTCTACTAACGTTACTTGGTAGATCTACTTGAAGTCTAATATATCTGCTAGGCTGGAACTATCGAGTGCTTTTGCAGCATAGAGCTTTGCCGCTGCAATTGATTTCTTGTTGGCAAGATGCCAAGTTGGCCACACCCTTAACTATTGTGACTACATAAGAGCCCAATAACGTTTTCTGTTTTGTATTGCTGTAGATGATTACCTACGTCGTTACGGACATTTCTAACTCTGTATAAATTTATTGTCTTTCTCTTACATTCCTTTACATGACACTAGTATATCTAGGGTCTAACAAGATAAAAAGAAAACATTTTCTCGTGGAGACCTAGATCTATTTGTTGACTGTGTGAGTGTACATGCGATTGTGTTTTTACATCAATTGCAATCTAGCCTTTACATAATAATGCAGATGTACTCAAGATAGATGATAGGAACCAGTTTGTATGCATAGAGTCCAGTGCTATAATTTCAACTTCCAACAGATAGAATACAGGGTCTATCAATAAATGAAGTTTTATGGAATGGTTGTTGTATGAAAATGTTGACAGATGGTTGATCTAGAGCTTAGGATCTGCAGTAGGTCAAACCCACATGTTCTATCAATTTTGTGGTCAACCAAGTAAAAAGGTCATCAAATGGGCCATCAAATGACCTACGCTACGGGTACAGCCACAGTGCAGAGATTCCTAACGTTGGCGTTGAGTTTAGATCTAAATTCAGAATGCACAATGTAATTAATAAACATGGCCAATATATAATCTACGTGGTTCCGTTACAGTACACTTGTTTCTCTGGTAATGATCGCTGGAGGCAGCATTCAATGTATACATGCGCTCACAGCAAGCCGCAGGCCTCCCCGGCTTAGCTTTGACAGCCCGCGGTTAACGTCTTAGCCCTCGGCATCGGCCCCGCCCACTACACAGAGGCGATGTGAAGAAAAACATATTTTCGTTTGCAAAACAATAAAGTATCGACATTTTCACACGCCCTGTATGCAGAAGCTTAAGTATAAGTCTGCATGGACATGTAATTGATACAACAGAGGAGTGAGTGACTGAATGTGCTGTAGATAAATAAAGCCCGGAGCAGAGCCCGTCGACACTTGTCGAGGGTGGGTGTCGGATGTATCGGAGCGTCACACCGTTTCGGTCGAACCACCTGCCCTTCCACTTATCGCTAAGACACGGCGTATCAAGTCGTAAAGGAAACCCCAATCATAACTATGCACTTACTTTGAAGACGAAGGAAGCTCTGGCCACAACTGGATGGAATCCTAATCCGCAATTTAGTTGGAAACGCTGTTTGTTTTCATCTGCTCGTGCTCCTTGCGTGAAAGTATTTTTCTGGCAGCCATTACAGCTGTGATCTGTAAACATGGATCTGATTGGCTAAAACCTTTGGCGGGGAGCATTCATTTTTAAAATGGACGCATATCCTCTTTAGCGCCAGTGTAGACATACTTTCATGTATTATGGCGTAATATTGTTTGGGTGTGTCTCATTGATTATATATTCAATGGTTGACAGCTGAAAGACCTGTATTTTGAAGCAGAGAAAAGAAGATTTCATGAGTGATAAAATACAATTCCATAGAAATCAACTGAAACACCATTTTCACATCTTTTCAGGTTCTTAGAATTTGTGTAAATTAAAAAAACCTTTTCTTTTTGTAAAAACATATAGAGTCAAATATGTGAAGCAATAATAAATGACAGAGTGTCAAATAATCAATTTCAAAACAATTACTGCTGTATTGAATTTTAATTAATTGAATAGTTTTTAATCATGCATGTTTTTTTTTTCTACCGTTAATTTTGTCTTATGATAAATCAAATTGTAGACCATATGAAAATCATATTCAATAAAATTCAAATATTCTTTTTGTAACTTTGTGAGCTGATGGCACTGTAAAAGCAAGTACTGCATGGCTTGGTGTGTGACTAATGGTGCCCTCTTGTGGAACACTTAGTACTATGAAAGTCGTTTCGGTCGCTTCATTTGAAATCCGCCTTTTCTCAGGTGCGCGCTCCGAACGACAATCAATGGCGGAAGATTTACCGGCAAGTTGGGGTTGGGACGTCAAGACAAGTCGTTCCACAGGTATTCAAAAATTCAATCGTCAGTGCTGACTGTTTTGTATTACAGCGAAAAGAACACTTTTCCTACAAGATAACGCCTGTGTATTGGAATCTTCTGCTATTTCTACTTCCGGCTTTACGGAAATATAAACGCGTGTTATCTGAAAACTGAGATAAGATTCAGAGGGAAAGCATGTTTTGTGGTGACAGTCACATTGTGACCGATGCTGCAGGATCGTGTTTGAATTGTTTTCTCAATACACCTGTGCTATTAGTCCATTATTTTGTCAGTAGACCAATACTATAGGTCTAAAACGATAGTACACAAGTTTTCTGTCAAACTGTCTAAAGGAAAATGGGATCACACATTCATTACAATTTTACACAAATCAATGGCATCTTGATCAATGATGTTGCACGCTGTCTGAAGACTTGAGTGGAGGTGTAGGGGCGCCGCGGTGTATCCTTCTGTCGTCTCCCGGAACAAAAAGCAGTGGGAATGCATTATGTATTGAGTTCAGAATAAGTGTTAGCTAAAGCAGTATAGCATTTTGACAGTAAATCAGTAGAAATAAGTGAGAATACATAGTGGTTGAGCAGTAGCAATTCAATATTTCTGAAATATCCAAATGAGGTGTAAAAACATTAGTATTTCAGTAGCTCAATTAACATTTCTGACATAGAGAGACCTAACAAAAGATCTTTTGTTCAGGTATCCCGACCGACCCTTAATTTTTGGCCCAGTCCTAATTTTTTGTTGGAAGATTTTTTTTCCAAAATTTTGCTAAAATTCTATAAAAACCACCCAATGGGCAAACACATTACGTGTAAAACTCATTCTAGATCTACATCAGAACAACTATTATAGAAGGTCTATGTCCAACATGATGTGTCATCAATTTGATTCTGTCCAAAAAATTCCAAAATTAAAGAAAATCCAACCTACCTATCAACCTATCCTATTTTTTGTTAAATGAAACCTGAACACTACTTCCTTTTTTTTTATGCCCCTGGTTATGTCCACCCCTGCTAAAGTATCAATGTTAACAACGAGACTAGGTCTGCAAGTTAGTTAACAGTGAACATGTTAGGCAGGGCTCACCAAACCCAGTGTTCTGAGTGTCCCGCCCACCCCCTATAGGCACAGGACACCCTGACAGAACCCTCTGGGTGTCCTGTGGACACCCTAGAAATCTGGTCCGAGAAGCCCAGACCCAACGTTCACACCCAGGGTCTGAGAGAACTTATCAGAAAATCTCATAGGCCAACTTTCAAGTTACTCAAAACTGAAATTAAAGTTTATGCCTTAACCTAAAATTGTGATAGTATCTCTCCATGGATGTATTCTCTTTTGTTAAGAAGTTAGAAACAGTCTTCCTCACATTTTGAATGAGATTCAGCACTTTGCTGAGCCCCTGTCAGTTGCTTTTCAAACTTAGGTTAGCTGGTTCCCTGCTGGTGCATATGCTCAGGCTGGGTACCAGCTGACTGTAATGGTGGACAGGTTCAAGTTTTTCAGGGCAAAGAGGCTAAGGCAACTCTTCAATACTTGATATTAAGAGAAGAATATTCATAAATACAAATCAGATTGAGAAGATAGGATGATAAAGAAGAGATTGGGTAAGTTTAGGGACCAGGCATGTCATAGTTTGGGGTTTCATAGTCTGTAGTGGGAACGTACAGACAGGGTCTCTCGGTCTATAGAAATCGTAACTCAATATCAAGGTTGAGGCAATGGGACCCCCTGTTTTATGGTGCAGGACACCCATGATGCACAGCGCATCCGTGAACCCTGGTTAGGGTTGCGCCATGCTCCATTTGACACATTAAAATATAAAATGTAACATTAAATTTATAAACATTGCACCAAGGGAACATTAACTTCATTATTTTCAAATATATCAAATTTAATTAAATAGAGCACATATCCTTGAAAATGTGTCTCATTCCCCCCAGTTAGGAGTGTGGCATTTTATTCTAACATAAACACTGAGATAAGAGCCTCAGATCATGACGCTTCGCTGTGAGCGTATCAACAGTGGCGCCTCCCTAGGAGAGTTCATGCAAACTGTTGTTACGTGGTCAGGAGTGTAGCTAAAGATTTTAGCTAACATATTCGAGAAACGTTTATAATTTTGACATCATAAGCATAGTGGCTTCTTGGGGTAAACTAACAAATATTTGATATTTTGAGTTTTCCCCAGGAAGCCACTCTGCAGATGATGTCAAAAGTAAAACATTATCAACATATTTCTCAAATCTGTGAATGATTCACGGTATTTTTTGCGGGAATAAGCTTTGTACTCGGCCATCCTGAAGGGGTTGAAAGCCTAATAGAACAACCTTGAGGTTGGTGGAGGAGATTAAAGTCTTTCTGGTCACTAACCCCCCTCCCTCCTCCCCCCTCCCCCCTCCCCCACATGCAGGAGGATAAGTAGCATGTGACGCATTCCCTCTCTTGCTCCCCTACCTCCGCTATGGAGGTGGAGGAATAAGCTATGTCAAGGGAATGCTAACAATTATACAGAGAGGAATACTTTGTCTAGAAGATGAGACAAGTAGACCATGGCACATGGGTTGAAAAAAGAGAAATTGGACTGAAAGTCCCAACAGTAAGGGTAAATCTCCAATAAATGTAAACGTATTATAGAATTAATAAGAGTGAGGGACAAACATCAGGGTGGGTTCTGTTATTTTAACACATCTTTGTTCCTTGGCCAAACTGTATTAAAACGCACGATTGAAAAACAAAATCTCATTTAAACTGCTTTCAGGCCGAGTCTACTACCTTAACAAGAACACCAAGGAGAGTCAGTGGGAGCTGCCTACAGGACCTGCCCCAAAGCCCAGCATGGATGAGGTACGCGCATCACACCTGCTCGTCAAGCACTGCGAGTCGCGGAGACCCGCCTCCTGGAGACAGGACAAAATCACCAAGTCCAGGGACCAGGCACTGCAGGAACTGCAGGGTAAGGAGGGGAATTATTTATGTTTTATTTGAAAAAGTCTTGGCTCGGCCCAAGTTTATTCGAAGGGGAAATAATACATAAGGTATATTGAAATTCCGGTAGGAAAAAATTGTTATGTTTTATGTAACATAATGTTATGAAGGTCAGGGATACGTTTTGAAGGGGTCGAGAACAAAATTATTCTGATAAAAATCATTGGCGTCTGACAAGAATATTATATTGACGGGATATAATACATTGTCTAAACAACGTAGACAGTTTAATTTCACAAACTGAAGTAAGTAGTAGTTTGAAGATTGAATTAAAAAGAATCATTTTAAATCGTGTATGTACACTTCCACCGTTGCTCTGGATGAAATCTTATCTAAAATTTGTATTAAATTTCCTAGTTATTGTTTCAATTCTGTTGTCAAAGAAAATGCTCTGTATCTTGCATCTGTATATGTATATGTGTATCTGCAGCTCCAGAATCTGAATTGGCGATAGTTTTACCATTGCTCCATGTAATGGTATACTATTTGTACATTAGATACAATTAACTGCAGAATGTGTTCTTAAAATATTATCAACATCAAATTTCTTTATGATTCTATTCTGTTCTAGCCTTTCGCCAACAAATCGTGAGTGGCGAAAAGACGTTTGAGGAGCTGGCGAGTAAGTTCAGTGACTGCAGTTCGGCGAAGCGTGGTGGCGATTTGGGCATGTTCGGCCGTGGCCAGATGCAAAAACCATTTGAGGATGCGACTTACGGGCTCAAAGTTGGCGAAATGAGCGAACCAGTGTGGACAGACTCCGGGGTTCACATCATTCTAAGGACTGCATGAAGTGGAGAAAAGGGGTAGGGAGGGAGTGTGTATCGTTATGTAAAAGGGAAGATCTAAAAGAGGGGCTTAAACTATACAGGTTTACATGTACTAAGTCAATTTGCGCCAGTTCAATACATTTGGTGCTTAACCGACTCACAATCGTCCATCGATGTACCAGACTGCAATGCGTTTATCTAAGACTTTTAAAGCCAAAATCCTTAAATGAACTCATGTAAATTGGATCAAATCCTTGGCCATAATTCGATTTGTAAGCCGATTAATTACACGGAACAACGATTTGAGACAATACTTTCCAGTATTAAGTTTGCACTATCATGGACACAAAAATAAATTGTAAAGAGATAAAAATAAATGTATGAATAGCGATTGAATGTCGTCACATGATTGTTTTGTCTTAATACTTTATGTCACTATATATTACATGCGTAAGCATTCACCCCTATTTACACCAAGATAACAAATGTTACAAGCACCGTATTGATATTAGAAGAACCTCCTCGGGTGACCGTACGACCAAACGTGCCTAGTACCATCCACATGGGTCGTACGTCCACTTGAGAACGGCCAGAAAGGTTCTATATTTTTATCACCCAAACAAAATTCTTAATATGTTAAAACGTCATGCAGCCTGTCAATACGCCCATCCCCGATACGCACCGATCGTCGGCAGTGTCTGTGATAGATCATGCAACCAACTTGCAAGGCCTCTTTTCAAAGATTAAAACAATCCTACAATAGAAGCTTAACTCGACGAACCACACGTTAAGACCTTATAACCCCGCCAGTAGACACCAACAAAACAGTGACGCAATGCAGGGAACGTAAGAGGATGTCTAAAACGCCTTCAGATTTCCCAAAGCGTTTATGAGACTACATAAGATATGATTTTTTTAAAACCCTACATCTAATTATCCAAGATCAGGGTGAGGGAAAAGGTTTTTTTCAAAGGTCTGGGAATTTTGGACTTGGTCAGGGGAAAGATGATTTTTTTTTTTTTTTAAATGTCAAGGAAAAATGAAATGTCCAAATCCAGGAGGGAAGAGTCAAGAAACTATTTAGTAAATTGCGTTCCTAAGACAGGGATGTTGTGATTTAACGGAACCCTGCTGTGATCCAGCAGTATAGTCTTGGTTACGGGAGTTGTTAAGAAAAATTGTAAGGGTTGTGTCTTTCTCATGATCCAGACTAAATGGGAGGAAATGACAGTTCCAGGGGTGGTTCAAGGCTGATTGATGAAAGGATTTTCTTATCTTATTAAATATTTGTAAGGGAAAATGTAAATTGGTCAGGGATAAGTCAGGGAATTTTGATGTCTCTTGTCTGTCAGTGTGGCAACCCTGTTTAATAATTTTCTTTGCATGTTCCTTTTAAATCCGTGACAGTAAATAGTATATTACACGATAGGAAGGACGACATTTGAAACAAATTGATGACATGCCTGTTTAATAAGTATGTCCCATGATAGAAGTGAGTAATGATGTAAAGGAGAGCTTTTGGCAGGTCCCCAGAGGGTCGCCCCAATATTATATGTAGACTAAATTACTAGTTCTGTCTCATATTATAACTGGTCTTTTTTCAACCCTTACCAAAGATTTCAAATAGACCCGTTATAACAAATTTTACTTATTTGATTTTTTTTCCTAGATTTCGTAAGACCGTTGAAAACCATTTTCAGGTACCTTTTTGCTACACATGATGCCCGAAGAAATACTTTTTGAAACCGCTATTTGGAATTATTTCCCTTTTAATTCCTCCCACAGTTGTACCCACCCGGACAACTTTAGGGTCCTACAACTGATCTGCAGGCTATCCAGTCACTTTGAGTGCCTGGGAGCCACAACTCCTTGGTGTTACAATTGTAACCATATAGAGATTGGGAGAGCACCAATCACAGCCAGATCCTTGTATCCAGGTACCACAAGTGGTAGTTATAAAATTGCACATGTACATCCCCATGTGCTGCTATTTCGCCCTACATTACCACTCTTTGTTTGCTCTTGATTGAACACTATTTTAATTAGACCACTGTGGCAGGCATGTGACGGCCGCTCAATGGCATAGCTCCCCCATAGTATAGACCTTTTTCATTAGGGTGAGGCGCCCCCTGGTGAATTAAATAGAAACACTCTTAATGAAAAAGGTCTATAGTGGCCTTTGAGTTTGATAAGGTTCCCATAATATAGGGACCCTTGATAGTGTGGCGAAAGTATGACAAGGGATGCGGTCGCCATACTCTCGACTTTTGGGATTCATTCCTTTATAATTGCTTGGCTGCATCTCCGGGATGGGTCAGGGTGTGCTTCTCAAGGCCGTGCCTCATGTCGAGGGCATATTGGTCATGATGCCAAGAGGATGAGCTAAAAGGGCCCAGGATGTTGGAATAAAGAAAGGGGGGTGTGCCGATCATGTGCTTAAAGAGGGATGAATTGTGGAAGGTATTTGCAGCTCAGCACTTGTCGGGGGCCGTCTACTATTCATGGCTAATACTAACACCAGGCCAGTTCCATTTCTTGATGCCAGGACGTTGGGTCAGCATGCCTGAAGACAAGGTGGTAGCATGGCAGCCACCAGCTTAACATGCCCATGTCAGTGTGTCCCTTCGTGCCTGTTTCGTGCCCAAGTGCTGCTTGTTCGCATACTTTGTGTCATGCCCACCCAATTTATTTCTAAGCCCAGCCGTTCTGTTTTTACCCTAAATTCTGGTAAATTCCTGGCTTCATACCTTGTGTATTGTGTCCAAAAATATAGAACTAGGCCTTAATTCAGTTTGTGCCTAAGAAGGAGAACACCATGAGTTCTAGATCGGGACAGTTTAATCAGTGTCACACATGCTTTTATAGGTACATGCTCTTTGATCATTGGCTAATCTATTCACATGGTCACAAATACTCTTCTGTTGCATCACTTCTGGTTTACATGCTTTCGTGCACTGACCTAATTAACGGCATAATGATTCAGGCTTTTGTCCCAGTACAAGAATATTCACGTCAAGACAAAAACACTTATTCATTACAATATCCAACATTAAAGCAGTTATTCTATTATTTTACATAATTATTCGTAAATATTCTTTTGGTCTTGACCCCTAAATTCGATACAACATGGCTCATTTTCAGCTTAGTGAGATGCACCAGGGGCTATTCTTAAACTTGACAGGGCAACATGGGACAAGGAGCTTAGTCATATGGACAGAAGATTTTAAAATATAATGACATGCGAGATGGCCTTTTCTTAAATTCGACATGGGGACCCCCTGTCTGGACCCCCTATTCTGGTCTCTAAAACTTGTGTCATGTTTGTTATACGATTCGTCTTTTACGCGTCGTTCCGTTTCGACTGCACCGCTATGAATCCAACTTTTCCCTGTAACGCCGAGTTTCTCGGACGCGCTTCCCGCGCAGACACAGTGTTAATAAAACTCCAGTTTCCAAGTCACTTTATGACTCCTTCTTGGATTTCCCTAAACCTCTACATATTGAAACATGGTGGCTAGCAGTGGAGTGATCATCTTTGGACAACTTTTGGGAATGGAGACTGTGAGTAAACTGCATTTCTGAGGACATTTCTCTGGGTTGAGTCTGCTGTCAACCACCTCCCTCAGCATGTGGTCCTGTCAACAAGCCTGTGTAACTCTGAGTCTGAATCTACTCAAGTAATCTGAAGAAATGAACTGCTCCTGTAACTCTGAACTGGACCATAGTTCAACCTGCCTGTGTCATTTAGTCTGAGAACTCATGAATTTTACATTACTACCTGAGAAATAGTAATTGTACCTGCTGTCAGTTAGTGTCAACCTGACATTGACTCCTGTCAACCTCCTGTGACTACTCTCCTAGACCTGTGGTGTCAACTCCTGTGGTGCTGTGCGCGCCGTACACCTCCTCTACTGTCACAACCTTTGTCACTACGTACCAACCTACTCTACGCGGTGTTAATTCGCCGTCCTGCTGTCCTGGTATTTTATTGTGACACCCTGCTGACCTGGTATTTTATTAGTGTCATCCTGTTGCCTGACCTGATTAATTCACCTGAACTGTCTCACCCCTGTCTGCAGTCCAGTGCTGTCGACCCCTCTGATCTACTGCTATGGCCGACTCTGACGACGACCGTGCTGGCGGTGGTGCTGGCGCTGGCGGTGCTGGCGCTGGCGGTGCTGGTGCCGGTGGCAGTGCTGGTGGTGGTGCTCCTGTGCCACCTGTGCCAATTACTCTACCCAACCTACAACCTCCTGGCGAGCTGGACGTCGACTCACCTGGTAAACGTGAACGTTGGCTCGACTGGAAAGAAGCCTACGAGCGGTATCTCCTACTATCGGGCGCCCATGGTCAGCCCGAAAACTTCCAAGCGGCGATCCTCCTACAGTCGATTGGTGTTGAAGCTCGTAAAATATACAAAGGGTTCGTATTTGGTGACGGTGAGACGAAAGACAATCCTAGAACACTGATTAAAAAGTATGACGAGTATTTCCTTAGTGAAACGCGTGACTTCATCGAAAGACTCAAATTCTCGCGACGAGTACAACAACCACATGAAACATTCGAACAATACCTTTCTGACCTTAGATTTCTAGCGAGTACTTGTAACTTTTGTACCCCTGCCTGTCGTGATGCTCGTATTATGGACCGTATTCTGGACGGTCACAAGAGTGATACAGTTAAAGAGAAATTAACTCGTTCAGCTAAGCTAGATTTTAAAACCACTCTAAACATCTGTAGATCTATGGAGCTTAACGACGAAAACAAGAAAGTTGTAATGAACAAATCTGAAGGGGAAGTTAGCAAAGTTTCTCACTATCCTAGCAAAAAGTCTGAAGATAAGCGTTGCAAATTTTGTTCTAAGACTCATCGTATGGTCAAATCTGCTTGCCCATCCTGGGGTAAAACATGTTATTCTTGTCAACAGCCTAACCACTTTCCTGGTTCTGACACATGTCAAAATGGTAAATCTGATGCCAAACCTGATCATAAGCCTAAAACTTCTTCAAGTTCTAAAGGTTATTCTAAATCGTCCAAGCGTAGTTTTTATCCTAAAAGAAAAGTACACGCTGTAAATGATGACGAGTCCAGTGACGATTCTACCGAAGGTTCTGTAAGTGTTGTAAATGACGTGTCTGCTATTTCTGATCCTAAGGCCCGACCTTTGTATTGCAAAATGAAAATCGACGACTCTGAAATTGTCCACCAAATTGATCCTGGTGCTACTGTATGTATTTTACCTGTAAAGCATGTTGGTAATAGGACGATTCGCGATGAACCTGTAACTCTAAAAATGTGGAATGGTTCCAGTGAGACTGCTCTCGGTAAAGTTAAAATCAAAGTTACTAATGTCAAAACTGAGAAAAAATGGAATGTAGATTATGTCGTCGTAGAAAATAACAACTGCGTACCTTTACTCTCTCGTAAAGCAGCTGAAAGCATGGGTCTTATCACTGTTAATTATAATGCCTTCGATGTTTGTTCTGTCAAATCTGATGACATGAAATGTGAATTTCCTCATGTTTTTGACGAAAAACTAGGTACCCTACCTGGCGGTCCTGCGCACCTCACCCTGGAGGAGGGTGCCGAACCTGTTGTACGACCTCCTCGTACTCTCCCTGAGTCCCTGAAAGATTCTGTCCTTAGTGAACTTAATCGACATATCGCAGAAAAAACTTTGTGTAAAGTAGATCGCCCTACTGATTGGGTAAATCAAATGTCAGTCGTAAAGAAAAAGTCTGGCGCTATTCGTATCTGCGTTGATCCTAGGCCCCTTAACCTGGTCCTTAAACGTGAACATTTCATGTTACCTGTCCTAGATGACGTTCTTCCAAAACTCTCTGGTGCTAAGGTATTTTCCACTTGCGACCTAAAGCAGGGATATCATCATGTGGAACTTGACGAGGAATCAAGTTTTCTCACTACCTTCGCTACTCCCTTTGGCCGTTATCGATGGCTCCGACTCCCTTTTGGCCTAAAAGTTAGTTCGGAAATCTTCCAAAAGCGTCTCTGTATGGCCCTTGAAGGCCTCGACGGTGTTCAATGCGTAGCCGATGACGTAATCGTGTACGGTAAAGATGTCGCGGAACACGACGCAAACCTGCGGAATCTTCTCGTTCGTTGCGACGAGCACGGTATTAAACTTAATCCCGATAAATGTAAGTTCAACGTGCCAGAAATAACTTTTCTTGGCCATATCGTATCTGCCTCTGGTCTGAAAGCAGATCCTGCGAAAATTGAAGCGATTGTAAAAATGGAAGCGCCGACCGACGTCGCTGCGGTAGAGCGTCTCCGAGGCACTGTGACATACCTCGCTAGGTACGTGCCGAAATTATCTGAAGTCATGAGGCCGATCTCGGTCCTCACACACAAAGACGTTGAGTGGTCATGGGGTGAACCACAAGACAAAGCGTTCAAAAAGCTTAAAAAGCTATTGACCGAATCCCCCATTCTTGCGTATTACAACCCAACGAGCGAACTGATTATTCAGTGCGACGCTAGTCAGTTTGGAATAGGCGCTGCTCTTATGCAGAATGGCAAGCCGATTGCCTATGCCAGTCGTGCTCTGACCGACACAGAGTCGCGCTACGCGATTATTGAAAAAGAAATGCTGGCGATCGTTTTCGCGCTCGAAAAGTGGCATCAATTCACATACGGCCGACCCGTGACGGTACATTCCGATCACAAGCCACTTCACGCTATAACCAAAAAGCCTTTAGACAGAGCCCCGAAAAGGCTTCAAAGTATGCTTATTCGCGCACTTGCCCATGACATCACGGTCGAATACCTTGAAGGCAAGAAAATGCTACTCGCGGACACGCTGAGCCGTGCGTTTATCAGCAATAACCAGCATCGAGAGAGCGAGTTCGAGTCCGTAAATGCAGTGAGTTACCTGCCGATGCGCGAAGAAAGGATCATGGACATCCGTGCGAAAACTCACGAAGACCCGATTTTGTCTTTGCTTAAAACGACGATCCAACAGGGATGGCCCGAGAAAGACCAAGTCCCGCTTCAGATCCGTGAATTTTATGCCCAACGCGACGAACTAGCTGTCACCGATGGTTTAGTATTCAGAGGTGAGCGTCTGGTCATACCGAAAGGAAACCGAAAAAGTATCCTTAGTGAGTTACATACGGGTCATACGGGCATTGAAGGCTCGCTCCGTAGAGCCCGTGAAATGGTTTATTGGCCCGGCATGACAAATGACGTACGTGAATATACGCAGAAGTGCGAGACCTGTCGAGAGTTTGAACAGTCACAAGCGAAAGAACCTCTCATGAGTCACGAACTGCCTTCTCGTCCATGGCAGAAAGTAGGCGCAGACCTATTTACTTTAAATGATAAAGACTATCTCGTGACAGTCGATTATTATTCCAACTTCTGGGAAATCGATAGACTGTACGACGTCACGTCGAAGACAGTTATCCAGAAGCTGAAGGCTCATTTCTCTCGATACGGAATACCAGAGCAACTAGTCACAGATAATGGTCCGCAATTCTCGTCTTCGTATTTTCGTCATTTCACGATTAAGTATGATATTCAACATACAACTAGTTCGCCTCACCATCCTAGGTCTAATGGAAAGGCAGAAGCCGCGGTAAAAGCCGCAAAGAGAATCCTGAAAAAGACTGCCAAAACTGGTGAAGACCCTTATTTAGCAATTTTGAATGTGCGTAACACGCCACAGCAAGGTATCGATTTGAGCCCGGCTCAACGATTAATGGGTCGACGTACCAAAACTCTTCTCCCAACTACAGCGAGTTTACTGAACTCCGACCGATCAAAGTCTGAAATCGCCGACAAGCTGAAATTTCAGCAGACAAAACAGAAATTCTATTATGATAAAACAGCGAAGCCACTAAAGCCGCTGCAAGAAGGCGATATTGTGAGAGCGAAACCGTATCAGCTCAATGAAAAGTCCTGGGAGAAGGCAACCGTCAAAAAGAAACTTGACGAAAGATCTTACGAGATCGAAACCGATAGTGGCACTACTCTACGTCGTAACCGAGTACACCTGCGTGCGACACAGGAAGACCCTACACCTACTCCGGTAGTGATCGAACCTTACCCTTTGACCGTTCCAACTGGAGATATTCCGGTACAAGAGCCTGTGGAGACTCCCAAAACACCACTAAAAGTTCCCACAACACCAGCTAAGGTTCCAGTTAAGGTCCCTAAGGTTCCTGCTAAAGCTCAAAAGGCTCCAGTTGTAGAGCCAACTCCCTATGTGTCTAGATCTGGGCGAAGCTCCAAACGCCCTAGTCATCTTGCTTCTTATGTGACTTAAGAATTGTATATTTGTATTTGTACTACATACCGACTAGTTATGTGTATTATGTATCCGACACATATTTTCTAGTAATTGTCAAACTAAAGTTTAGTGTCAACTACATCATGTAATTATCTCGTAATAATTACTCTGACTTGTAATAAGCTATGTATGATTGTAAGCTTTTTCTAAGTCCATTGGGGATGTTATACGATTCGTCTTTTACGCGTCGTTCCGTTTCGACTGCACCGCTATGAATCCAACTTTTCCCTGTAACGCCGAGTTTCTCGGACGCGCTTCCCGCGCAGACACAGTGTTAATAAAACTCCAGTTTCCAAGTCACTTTATGACTCCTTCTTGGATTTCCCTAAACCTCTACATATTGAAACAATGTTCAAACATGAATCAGTCACGGATTCATCACAATAGGGTTCCTTTAGTATAGGGGCCCTTGATATGGTTCCTATAGTATAGCGGCTCTTGATAGGGTTCCTATAGTATTGGGGCCCTTGGTGATTGTCCCATTTCGGCCGTCGAATTTCAGATATTATGTTGATTTTGTTCCATGTCATTATTTTTAAAATCCCATGTCGCCCTCTTGTTCACGTGTATATTTAATGGCTTTGGGTCAAATAATACAGGACAACGCACTTGCTACCTTTATACAACACAGCCATTATAATTATCGCCTATATTTCCGGTTAATAAGTCCGTTGTTTCGTCCTGGATACGGCATTAGGTTAGCATCTGTGGTATGCGAGCAACTCACCTGAAGAGCTCATTAGTTGTTCCCTACACGCACTCTGACGCGAGCTACTCATTTGGTATCGCCATCCCCGAGAGTGTGGAACGGTAGAACAACTAACATGTCAGCCGCCAAGCATTTGACGTTGGCTATATGATCGATTTTAAACCTAGTCTGCCATGCTGATCTGAAGCTGTGAAATGCACTGCAAATTTGGGAGGTAGAAGAAATTTATTTTCCAGTGGAGTTAAACTTAAGTACATTCTAAATGGAAAGGCGAGCGCTCAGCCTCTTTGGCTACTTGTATCTCCACCTGTGCCGGTTTTCAGTACTCGCTCACCCCATACTCTCAGGAGAGTCCTACAGAACACTGCCACTCCTTCGGGGTGGTCGACTTTACAGGCCTCAGCTTCAGTCTCATCCTACAAACACTACCTATCATCTACCTCCGAAGCAAGAGGCAATACAGGGACCAAATGGAAATTTTCCTATAGAAAAAAACATAAATGCAGAGAGGACGGTGCGTAAACCGATGTACAGTGCAAAGGATTCTACCGATGCTCATGTGCTTTGTACATTGACGAGTGGATGCCGCGTTAACTCAATAGAGGCCAGCTTCCAGGAGCCGGTCTGGAGCGTCACCCTGGCCACAGTGCTGAGGGTACTCGTCACCTGTGGGATAATCCTGCTCCTCCTGTTCGCCATCTCCAGGGCCAGGTGTTTAAAGGGTCTCTTAGCAGAGGAGGACTACACAACAGAGTCCCTTAGTTTGGAAAGCATTGAAATAGAACAAGCTGTCTGAAATGTGTGTATTTTACATTCTTTATTCAAGGAGTGAGGCTGTTTTATATATAACTTTTTATATCTAAATATATTGTTTTATTACGTAATGAATCATCAGGGTTGCCCGTGGTTCTCAGATGTATTACATGTGAAAGTGACTTATCAATGATAATAGTCGAAGGATACATTTATTTGCATGTATAACAAGGATGCCTGTCAAAGATTTTCCGCTTATGAGGCCTTTACAATTGTGTGATTGAATTGTGATTCCCAAGATTTGTTATATTTCAAATTGACCAAAGATCCAAAGTAGTTTGATACACAAAACTAGTAAAACGTGGAATCACATACCTCAGGCTACGAATACAGTGGCGTTTCATGACTAGTATAACGTTGTGTAATCAGACTTGAGGCTAGGAAAAACAAATGCGTTCAACGACTTTTTAAGCCAAAGTGTGCTTCAGAGAAAATGAATGATGTATGACCATTTTTATTTATATTATATATACATATAAAACACGTGTTTATAATTAGTGAACTGTGTGAATTATCTGTAACCGGACGAGACTGATTCTCAGTAAAATCTATTATACATGTACTCAATTTCCGTCCGGTTTCAAGATTTTCATTAACGGGGTTTACTGGTTGACCCTAGTTTTCAACCCATGCAATATGCTAGTTCTCTAATAGATTTCCTTATTTCGGTTGCACTTTAATCATAAATGCATTTAATGTATTACCTAATGGAGACCAAATATTTAATAGATTTTGATACTGAGAATAAAAAATAGAAGATGAAGAGATCAATTCAATTTTAGATAATTTGCAATGTACTTATCATATCCCATGTCTAGTGTTAGTCTTACTATCTAGTGTTACTCAGACGCAGCTATTTCCATAAATCAAACGAAACGTGCTATTTTATACGCTTATTTGTGTAAAATATAAACTCCCCTGGGGTTTTGTTGTCGCTTCCAAAATCTACTTGTAAGAGGAAACCCAGTATATATTCTATCTGTAAAGAATCGATGGGCTACATAATTTGTAGCTGCCATATTACAATTTATATTGGCTGGTGTCTTATCTAAAACATTAACTAATCTCTCAAGGAACTCGACCATAATTGTTCTGCCTCCCCCAATAACACCTGCATTGTAAACAATACCATAGTGTGGAATCTTTTCAATGTCCGGAAACATGACGTTGTCTTCATTAAAACATTCCAACATTCTTTGAATGAGCCAATCGTTATTAAAGACTCGGGGGAAAAGCTCAATATCAGTTCCAATGTATAGGTAGTCTCCCAAGATATTTGTTAATTGAAAAGGATTCTTCTGAAACGTGACATCCGATAAGTCTGTTAAAAACACCCTCTGTATCAATGGATGTAATAATAAATAATTCAGGTACAAGTAAAACCTAGCATCATTGGTTGTTTTAGTTCCCAAGGAACTTAATTTGAAAATTATATTTCCATCGAGTTTTTTTGTAAATGATTCCGCCTGACTGTCATGAAATAAAATTGCCTTAAGGCTATTATCACAGAGACTCCAAAACCAATTTTTCATGTATGCGAAACTATTGTGGTCAACTCTAACATTACGCTGTGGGTCAGGCTTTGTGGTGAAAAAAGATGTAAATACAAAATCGTTCTCACCATTCGGAAAAATATAGCTCTCATATGAAATGTACCACTTTAGGAGAAGCGGTAGTCCTACTGATTCAGTAACATTGATTTTAAAATCTAAGAGTCGATGAGCTTTTGAGCAGTCCACTGGAGGAAAAACAAGAAAATGTTGCTCCTCAATAAAATAATCACGATTAAGTTTAGATTCCAAGTGAAACTGTTTCTTACCTGACTCACCAAAATCCCTTACCCATTCATACATAATATCGTGCATTTTCAGATATGAACTATTTCGTTGAGAACCCACGTTGATAATCTCATAACTGAATCTCTTACCCATAGCATGGATGATACAATCAACTACATCACTCACATAGATAAAGTCTTGCGTTTCAATATAGAGGCGACGAGGGATGCCAAGACTTTCAATGCTCCATGTTTCTGATTGTTCAGTGCCGTGGAGCACTGCTCTGGTGAGTTTGAGCAGGTTTTGTTGGAGGCCCATCCAGGGTCCGTAGACGTGAGCTGCTCGCAGTATGAGCACGGGTTGGCCCTGACTGAGGTGGTACTGCTCGGCCACGGCCTCCATGTGCAGCCAAAGAGCAGCTCGCACACTCTGGGATGAGCTGGGAACGTCCGACTCAGCCCACACCCCACCACTTAAATCATAAACCGCCGTGCTCGATATCAAAGTAAAATAAGGCCTCGGCCATACGTTTCTCAGATTTTCCATTATTCTCGTAATGCATGCAACGGTGTTACTGAAAAGGCTCCCTTGGGCCGTGAAAGGCTCAGAGTTCAGTCCTTCGGGGATAAACACGACATGGGATATGACTCCCGCATCCAAAGCCTTTTTGACAGAATGATACTCAATATCACAGGGATCATGGTTGATGAATGAAAACTCCAAATGGTTTAAGAGGTCCACTTGTTGAAGTCGGAGCCTGGCTAGATGTGCTTCGGACCTTGCCTGGTGTTGGTCATAAAATCGGTCCATACTTGTAACACTGTGACCACGGTCTAGGAGTGCGATGGACAGGTGGTAGCCGACGAAGGAGAGCCCGCCACAGATCAGAACGTCCATTGGCTGGTCGGACATCCACGGCACATCCCTGCTCAGCAGTTCTAGGTTCAACTCAGATCCGTTTTCTAAAAGGAAAACACGTAGTTTTTTTAAACTGGAAAATCAATAAACGGATATGCAATGTTTTACCGTGACCTTATTCATTTACAGAGATATCTTGACCGTGTACCCAGTTAATGTATACAGAAGAATTTTTTATTACTTGATTGAAGTTACCAGTGTATTACAAAACATGTACTCGCGATTCTCAGACCTGTAAAATTGAATTCAAACTCACTGATTGATTCCATATTTTGGCTATGTTCGTGATGTACTTCTCTTGGTTCATCATTCTCTAAAAATCCTGAAAAAGAAGACATTTATTTTGTTTGTTACGTTCGGATATTATAGATATTGACAACCATAAGATTGTAAATATAGGTAAGTAGTATACTGAGGGTAATGTTACTATGGCAATTTGAGTAATCATTTGCCACCAAGGTATCACATTGTGGGCCTAATCTGTACAATCCATTAACCAAGAAACAAAAACCATGCACCGTACATAATGAAATTTTAATAGTCACATACTAACACACAACAGTAACCCCTGGATTTTTCATGGTCTAGACTTTAAAACTATTGCAACAGTACCGAATGGTTGGAGACCCTTTTTCTAGGGAAAGGCCATGAATTAGGGAAAGTGAACACAATATTATCTTTGTTAATCAACATTTTGATAGTAGTGACTTCGATATTTTCTATTACCTTAAATATTATAAAGAACTGAATGAAAATCTTATGTGTGCATTGCTTACTCGATTCTTGTTCATCGCGTTTGAGGCGGTGCAGACGAATCAAATATCTCGACACCGCACAATCAAGGTGGTAGAAAAATGAAGTGCAAAAACTGTGAAGTGTCGTGTTTGAAATCATTCATGGGCATCACAAAACCAGGCTCTGAAAATGATAACGAATTATCAAATCAGATAACAATTCATGCAATTCATAAATAAACAAATTAATAGTTCAAAACAATGCAAATATCCAGATGAAGAGGAATGCTTGTTATAACACCTGATCGTGGCAAATGAACATTTAATGATAAATTAATAACGGCGCCTGTGAAAGACTCATTTGTAGTAGTCGACCCATCAGAAATTGACTCTACATAAAGTTGATTTTTTTTAGACAATTGATGGGCAGATGCAGGATATCGGAATTAGGGTTGTTGGTCGACATATAAGCTATTAAGCACCAAGACGTCGCGCGCTAATGATTTCACCAAAGTCGGGTGTGGTACCCCCCCCCCCCCCCCAACACACACACCCTGGATCCGCGCCTGGTTGGAGATTTGGGTTCTTGCGCTTTGGAAAGATATACGTACAATATGTTGTATATGTACATGTGTTTTAGTTTCGGGATAAAGGTAGGGGCCCAAACAAATTCATTTGGGCCCTCAAATGTTAAAGGCTATGATCCCAACTGGCCCCTGAATTCTTGTATATTATTAGCTATATTTGGAAATAGTCCAAGAATAGTCCAGTCTTTTGTTCAAACTGCGTTCCCATGGTCACCAGCTGACTGGGTGATTAGGTCGATTTCTAGTTCACTGGTTGTCTTCCTGTCAATGAGAACCAGTAATTCCCAGAACCAGAGACAGCAAATTTCCTGTCTTTTACCTGCAGACTATCCTACATAAAGGTGCATACTGGGAAATATTCGATAAACTACATGGCTTAATCATGGAATTGTTCATTATTCATGGCATTATATGTGGTTTTAATTATGAAGAAATATTATCAGGTATTTCATCACTTCGTATCCATAAAAGTTTAATAATTCTTGGTTGGTTTGAAAATTCATTCAATACACATAGATATATAGACGTTGTGCAGGTGACGTCATATCTCCCAAAATAGACTCTCCGCCATATTGGTGATCAATTTATTTTCATCATTATTCATGGTTCTGAAACATTTAGAACAGATTTTCATAACCCATTTACTTCAAATAGATTAAAGGAATCACAATTGTCAGTTATTTTCATCTATTTGAATTTATTCCATATCCATGTGGTATTGATCACCACGTGGTGATCACCAAAATCTGGTCACGTGACCCTGTCTGCACAAGGTCTATAGCAAATCTTTGTACATTTTCTATATTTATTGCTGGGGGTTTGTTAACAAAATTAGTCCAAATAGCCTGCATATTCCTAGAATACTGTAAATCAGTTATCCATGGTAGTGAGAATTAATGTGGACAACCGAAATTGAATTCTGGTACCTAGGTAAGAATTTCTTGTACAAATCAAGAGCAGCTTAAACCTGAAAATGCTCACGAGTACAATTTGGGATAGAGTCCTACCATTCACATTGCACGTGAAAACACACAAGCAGATATTGACAACATGAATAAAAGCATAGAATAACTCTACAAAGAAGAAGGTAGGAGATCGAGCCTGTCGAGTAGAAATTCCAGGCAGTCAATGCACTTAGCACAGAAAGAACACCATAGGTAGCTACATAACAAACTTAGAAACCTAAAAAGCAGTGATACCAAAGAATATTGGAACATCATATACAATGTTCAGGGAAGTGACACAAAAAACAGGTAACATACCATTAGAATCCATCAGAAACCATTTCAAAAGCCTTCATGAAAAGGCCATAACTGATTACCAGGGCCAGGCACCCAATATCCCCAACTCCCCCCATCCCCCAACACCACTGACAATGAAGCATTTTTCAATGACCCTTTCAGCGAACAGGAAATCCTTAGATCAATTAAGAAGCTAAAGAATGGAAAGGCAAGAGGAGTCGATCAAATTCTAAATGAGTTCATTAAGAACAGTCCACCTGAAATGTGACAACTGATATGCTCATATTTTAACCTAATTCTTGAGACAAGAGTTGTCCCTCACAGCTGGACCATAAGGGCTCATTGTCCCAATTTTTAAGAACAAAGGGGACATGAACGACCCTGATAACTTTAGAGGTATCACTTTACTTACTACTTAGCTGTATAGAGAAACTCTTCACTATGGTTACAAATATTAGGCTATGGAACTACCTGAAGGATAATAATCTCTGTGAGGAACAGGTTGACTTTAGAGACAGCTGCTCTACTCTGGACCATATATTTTCACTGCACTGTATAATTATTTAACTCTCTCCCAAAAGAAGCGCCTTTACTGTGCATCTAAAGAATACAGCATGGCCTTTGACATGATAGACAGAACATCTCTATGGCAAAAGTTCCTCAGGCACATCAGGGAAAAGTTAGTCAATGTTATCAAGAATATTATAAAGCAGCTAAATCATGTGTGAAATTGAGAAGTGGGGTCTCAGACTATTTCAACTGCAATATCGGTGTTGGACAAGGCAAGAACCTGTTCCCACCCCTGTTATTTACAATATACCCGAATGACTTAGAAGAGCACTTTGAGGAGAGATGCCAGGAATTTACTTGTACTGATAATGGAGAGTGTAGTGTATCGAGGCAGGAACGCCTGCCGGTTAACATAGCGTGACCCGCCGAGGTCAAAGGTTAAAGTTCATTTCCGGTTTTCAAGGAGCGGTAATGGCGTCATGACGTAGCAGGCATGTTTGTGGAAACTCTCAGTATTAATACAAGCTTATCAAGTATTCCTGGTGTTCTTTATTGTGGATTCTACACTGGCGACGAGGTGAAAACCCAAGGAAGAAAGGGGACATGAAGATAAGTGGCTGTCAGTGAGATAAACTGTAAAACTAGTGGTGAACTGGAGCTGGGCCTGACTGCCATGTGCTGTGGGTTGACAGTGGGACTGTCACAGGCTGGGAGGCTGCTTTTCAACTAGTCTAGGAGAGGAAACATGACATCATTGTGTGTGTTGACTGTGAGGCAAGTAGGTCTGGAAAATATCATGTGCTGGATAATGGCAGGTGGACTGTCAGGCATGTGAGGACTGGAAACTGCTGTCACACTAGGACTAGGACTCAGGGCATAGCTGTCAAGGACTGACACTGGTGGTGTCAACTGTCAACTGGAGGTCACCTGGAGGAAGACTGGGACAGTTATTTGGTCAAGGAGTGAGAGACAGTGTGGGGGTGATCTAACCAACATTTGTTTCAGGAAAAGGAGGGGAAATTGACATTGACTCTGAAATTATTATTGACATTTTGATACCTGTCATTGCTGTGTGATTCCCTGTTTGATTATTGATGTGATTCTGCCTGATTGTTGACATGTGATTCGGATTTTGACATGTGATTTTGATTGTTGACATGTGATATACTGTGCATTGCCTTTGAAACTTGTGTGATTTTGTGGATAATATTGCAGTGATGTAGGTTAATACTGTTTGACACTGTTTGAATCTGTATTGCCTATTTGTATGCATTGGTGAAATTTTGATGCGCGTGTGAATTTTGCTGCATATTATTACGTTGGGTAAATTGACACACACACACACAAGATGGCTCCACCCGAGGATGACGGCGCTGCGGGTGGCGGTGGTAATGGTGGTAACCAAGGAGTGGTAAATAGGATGAAATCCCTGGAACTAGGTGGGATACCCGATTTTGATCCCAAGGGGGACCCTACTACTCTGTGCACGCGGTGGAAAAGGTGGAAACGGGCCTTTAGTTTGTATGTGACATCAAAAGGGGTGACAGAGGAGGAGCAAAAAGTAGCACTATTATTACATACAGGGGGTATGGACCTGCAGGAGGTGTTTTATTCTCTAGTGCCTGAGGACCGTGACTTATCTCTGCAGGAAAGTGTGAAAATATTGGATGACCATTTTGTTCCCTCTGTTAATGTACCCTTTGAGAGGCACCTGTTTCGTCAGCTGGAGCAGGGGATAGAGGAGACCGTCGATCAGTTTGTGTGTAGGCTCCGCCGACGGTCTGCGTCATGTGACTTCGGGGACGTGGACGAGGCGATACGTGACCAGCTGATTGAAAAGTGCCGCGACCAGAGGTTGCGTCGTAAGTTCCTGGAGAGGTCAGGGGATGGTAAACTTAAAGATCTGCAGGATATAGCCCGTGCGTATGAGGCGGTAGAGGCCCAAATGAAGTCTATGAATCGCACTACCCCGGCGGCGCAGGTTAACGCAGTACAAAAGAAGGACACGGGTCAGAAAAAGGGTAAATGGGTTGCCAAAGGTAAACCCCAAGGTGATAAAAGCAAATCGCGTAGGGACAAACGGTGCTTTAACTGTGGGCGTGGTGACCATTTTTCAGTAGATCAGGAGTGTCCGGCAAGGGGTAGGAACTGTAATAAGTGTGGCGGTACGGGACATTACGCGGTGTGTTGCCCGAAGGACAAGACTGGGGACGCTAGACCTAAGCCACAGGGCTGGAAGGGTCAGGGAAAATGCTTTCCACGTAGGGAATGGTCCGAGGGATGGTGTCGTAGACCTTAAAATTGGGGGCGTCATGATTAAGTCCGTGCTCATTGACTGTAATTTAATGGACAAAGCCACGTGGGATGTGTTGAAAGCGCGTAATGTTAAGGCGATATCTCAGAAATCAGACAAGAAACTGTTCGCGTATGGGCAGACCGAGCCCATTGAGATATTGGGGACCTTTGATTCAGAGATAGCATGCGAAGCTAGTGGTGAGTCATGCCAGGGACAGTTCACGGTTATTAAGGGCAAGGGGCCGACCTTGCTTAGTAAGGGTACCGCGGAGAAACTTAACGTGTTACGCGTGGGACCAGTCTCGGAGACCGTGTACTCAATTACTCCAGAGGGCTGTGATGAGGACGTGTGGGCGAAATTCCCAGAAATATTTACGGGCATAGGGAAGTTAGCAGACTTCCAGCTGAAGCTGCATGTTAAAGATGACGTGAAGCCCGTTGCTCAGCCGGTGCGGAGGTTACCATTTGGGCTGAGGGAGAAAGTTGATGAGAAACTTGACGACTTGCTCGCGAAGGACATTATTGAGGAGGTTGCGAGTGGGCCGACCGAGTGGGTTTCACCGTTGGTAGTCGTCCCAAAATCGGATGGAGACATACGCGTATGCATCGATATGCGTAGGGCCAACGAGGCCATCGTAAGGGAGCGACACCCAATACCAACCATCGAAGAGGTATTATATGACCTGAACGGAAGCACGGTGTTTAGTAAACTGGACTTAAAGTGGGGCTTCCATCAAATTGAGCTCGAGGCAGAGTCGCGCAAGATCACGACATTCGTGACTCATCGTGGACTGTATAGGTACAAGCGACTTATGTTCGGTATTGCCTCGGCCCCGGAGAAATATCAGAAGATCGTGAAGGACGTGCTCAGTGGTTGTGAGGGCGTGGCGAATATTGCCGACGATCTTATCGTGCACGGCAAAGGTGTTCAGGAACACGACCAGCGGTTGTACGCTGTGTTAGAGAGACTGCGTCAGAGTGGATTAACTCTCAACGGGAAGAAGTGTCAGTTCCGGCTGCCAAAGCTGACATTCTTTGGACACGACCTGAGTAAGTCGGGAATCCAGCCGAGTGAGGAGAAGGTTGCTGCAATCAGGAACGCCGAGGCTCCGCAGAGTGCGTCAGAGGTACGGTCGTTCCTTGGTCTGGTGCAGTACTCGGCTAAATTCTTGCCGGACTTCGCCAAGGTGGCGGAACCTCTGCGTAAGCTGACGAGGAAGGACGAATGCTTCGTGTGGGGCGACGCCCAAACGAAGGCATTTGAGGAGTTGAAAGGTCTGATTACGAGGGCCGAGACCCTGGCGTATTATCAACGGGATAAGAAAACGCGTATCGTGGCGGACGCTGGGCCAAGTGGACTGGGTGCGGTCCTAGTACAGCTGCAAGCTGGAGAGTCATATCTTACGCGTCAAGGAACTTGACAGACGTAGAGAGGAGATATTCGCAGACCGAAAAGGAGGTGTTGGCTCTGGTATGGGCGTGTGAGCGATTTAATTTGTATGTGTTTGGCCGCGAGTTTGAGCTGGAGACGGACCACAAACCTCTCGAGTGCATTTATGGTAAGAGGTCAAAACCGTCGGCTCGCATCGAGAGATGGGTACTGAGACTGCAGGGATACGATTATTCGGTTGTGTATCGTCCGGGGAAGGCCAACATCGCGGACGCCCTGTCTCGTCTCAACCAAGTCAGGCCGTATGATGTCAGTGGGGACACGGTTGACTTCGTCAGGCTGGTTGCGGAGGAGAGTACCCCTGTAGCTCTCTCCGCGAAACAGGTCGAACTGGAATCGGAGAAGGACCCGGAGCTGACCAGCGTGAGGCAGTGCATCCAGTCAGGAGATTGGTCGCGATGTAAGTTGCCTCATTACTTGGCGATAAAGGATGAACTGTGTGTGCTGGGCCAATTGGTGTTACGGGGCACGAGGTTGGTCATACCTCAGAGCCTTAGAGACGAGGTCGTACGGTTGGCTCACGAAGGGCACCAGGGGATCGTCAAGATGAAGAACCGACTCAGGACCAAGGTATGGTGGCCCAAAATAGACGCCGCGGCCGAAAAACTGTGTAGGGCATGTCATGGGTGTCAGGTAGTAGGAGAGTTCTGTGCACCTGAACCGATGCGGCGCGTGGAGCCGCCGACAGGGCCGTGGCGGTCGACTTGATGGGGCCGTTACCGTCCGGTGAGAGTCTGCTCGTGATTGTGGACTATTATAGCAGATTCTTTGAAGTTGGTATTCTCAGATCGACGACGGTTGAGAAGGTGGTCGAATTCTTAGGTCCGGTGTTCACGCGGTATGGTTACCCATTTAGTTTGAAATCGGACAACGGACCACAATTTATCTCCCAGACGTTTAAGGACTTTCTAGTCGAGCTTGGAGTGGATCATCCCACTTCGCCACCGTTATGGCCGCAGGCGAACGGTGAGGTGGAGCGGCAAAACAGGACGCTGCTCAAGGCGCTGCTCAAGTAGCGCAGGTGGAAAGGAAGAGTTGGCGAGAGGAGCTGCAGAAATTCTTACTCGCGTATCGCAGCACACCACAAGTCAGCACCGGGGCGCGCCTGCTTTCTTAATGTTCGGTAGGGAAATCCGGACAAAGTTCCCCGAGTTAAGGCGCGAGCCGAATGCTGAAGAAGTACGCGACAGGGATTGGCGGAACAAGCTGGTACATAAAGAGTATGCGGATAAAAGGCGTGGAGCACAGGAGAGCTCCATTACACCAGGCGACCAGGTGTTGCTGAAAAACACCAAAGCGACAGGGAAATTAGCGCCGAATTTTGAGTCTGAGCCATACGTGGTGACCGCAAAGGAGGGATGCGAGGTCACCATACGATCTAAGGATGGGGCTGAATACCGACGGGACTCATCTTTCATAAAGCCCTATCAGTCAGACGAACCAGGACAGGCACCTGACGTGCCGGAGGTTGTCACCAGTGAACCACCCGCCACCCCGCGTAGAGCGACCGTAGCGGCGCCACCACAGCTGTCGAAATCACCAGCGCCGAGAGCTACGAGACCAGCGCGTGAGTCTAAATTACCACCTAGGCTCAAAGACTACGTGCTAAAATAATGGTGTGTGTGTCAGGTAAATGTGTGTTATGGACAATGACCCAGGAATGTGAAATGGACTATGAAAATGAACAATGGTTTCAGTATGGACGGTGAAAATTATGGACAGTGAAAAATATGGACGGTGAAATATCATGAGTGATTTCTGTTCTGAGGAAAAAAGGGATTGTAGTGTATCGAGGCGGGAACGCCTGCCGGTTAACATAGCGAAGCAGGCATGTTTGTGGAAACTCTCAGTATTAATACAAGCTTATCAAGTATTCCTGGTGTTCTTTATTGTGGATTCTACAGAGAGGAGGCACAAACCCTCTATATTCACTCTTCTGTAAGCTGACGATACCATCATGCTCATTGAATCAGATGCTGATCATCAGCAAGG
Organism: Lepidonotus clava; assembly: GCA_936440205.1. Lineage (NCBI taxonomy): Eukaryota > Metazoa > Annelida > Polychaeta > Phyllodocida > Polynoidae > Lepidonotus > Lepidonotus clava. Next base: position 31,797,177 of record OW387143.1, read on the forward strand.
GTATGAAGATTTTTTTTTTTAATTCCATAGTAGTGGTGCTAGTTTTCGCGCATTAAGCATGGGAAATTGAATATTACGACATAGTTCAAAGAAAAAAAAACATTTCTTGAACATTTTTTCACCCGCACTAAATGGAACAAGGCCCTACAATATAATAATGAAAAAGAATCATAAATATGTGAAATATTTTGCTGATAATATTATGCATTACTTTTAGGGGTTGAGAAGCCAGTTTTTGCGCGCTGTTGCCTATTTTCGCGCATTTTCATATATTTTAGGTGTTTTATAGGTATAATTGTCAATTATAACCAAAAAAAAATCAATATGGCATTGGAAAAAGATGATCTTTTGATATCCACTCAGTAAGATAAATGTCAATTTCTATATGATTTACTAAAATGCGTACCAAGTATGGTATGTTGTCTCAAAAAAATGGGAAGATAAAATCATATAATTAAAGTAGAAAACACCCCTATTTTGGGCATAATTCGCTTGAATAAAATATAAAAATCTATGTAATGCCTTGTTGGTTATCATCCTTTCAGGAAAGCATCTTAATAATAGACTACTTTGAGCCTTTTTTTAAAAAAACTTTTGGGATGTTTTGAGCAAGAAAAATCTTGGAAAGTTCGGAAAAATATGTGAGAAAATGCGCGAAAACAGGCAACATCCTGATTTTAGGTAATCAGTTTTCACGCAGGTGTCTATTTTGAAAATCTGACATGAAAATATTAGATCTAGTGTGGCGCTCCTCGACGGCCCACAGCGGTCGAGGGGAGCTGCAGCAGGCGGCAGCGGAGGTCGGGCGGCCGGGGGCGGACCGCGCGGCCCGTCTCGGAGGCTTACTCCGGCCCGTGCTCCGGAACGGACGGTCTGAACAAGCCAATCAGAGTGCTCCCTTTCTGACCAATGGGAGGGCTGCTCTCCCCTCCTTGACTGACCAATCAGAGTGCAGCATTGTTTACTCCAGGGGAGCTCCAGGGGAGTGGGTTTGGGGCACTGGAGAGTCTGGAGTAGGGTGCTCTCTCTGAGGTTGGTGCTTTCAGTGCCCAGGCTAGATAAGGGGGGCTCTCCTGGGGCTCTGCTCACTCTCTGTTTTGTTGCTGTAGGGTTCAGACCTTGGTAGGTAACCCTGACTTTTGAGACTTAGAAGGCCAGTTTGGCTCTAGGGGACTGTTACAGGCATAGCCTAGTTTTAGGCTGGTTTTTGTTATACTTTGTGGTGGTTGTTTTGCCTATGTCTATTAGACTAGGTTGTTTTATTAACTTTTAGTTAATGGTTTTGCCCCACAAGTATATTTTGACTTAACAGTTTTTCCCCTAAAGTTTCAGACTTGTTTAGTTTGGCCTGTTCTAAATTCAGACTTTGCTTATTTGGGCCTGTTTTCTAAATTACAGATTTTGTGTATTTTTCTAAGTACAGTCTTTGTTTACCTTTTTGTGAAAAGGGTATTTGTAAACTTTATTCTGTAACCTAGTATTTTTATATTGTGGTTCAGAACTTATTCTGGAAATATTGTCCGATATTTGTAAACCATTTGGTAATTGGTTGGTTTATTTACTTGGAGTATTATTGTAACAAAGAGTTATCTAAATAAACTTTATTTAACCTAAAAGTTGCATTGTCTGGTCATTTGTCAAAAACCACCAATCCCAGTGATCGCCTGGGTCTTTTTCTCCAGTAACGTAGCCTGGGGAGCGCTACACTAGTAGATATGATGTGTAGACTAGATTTAAATGATATCATATTACCTTAACCCTTTCCTGACGGCCCCATAGGAAATCGATCATATATGATCGATGGTCATTGTTTTAGCTGTAATATTTATAATTCTAACAGCTCACTGTTATCCTTTGAAATAATTATACTAGGTGTAATGTTTTTGATATAGAATGATAATTTTTGACCAATGATAGCTCCATTTTAATTTTGTGAGGTCTTAATGAGGGATACTTTAATCAATTTCGGCACTCCTTTTATAAGGGGCCCTAATTCACCCTTTAAAAATCCCAATATTTAGTTCTAGTTGCCATTTTTCAAATTACCATTTAATTTTTTTCTCTATAATATCTTTCTTTTTATGTACAGCATGGTCACATCTATATACCTTTGCAATTTTTATTTATTTTTACATTCATTTCTTTGGCCTACAGTCAGATTTATTTCATACTACTGAACTGGAAAATGGTTAGGAATTAGCCATTTTGAGCCATTTTCAAGATGGCCGCCCATGAAAATGCATATTTTATATATTTGATCTCCTATTTTAGGACTTACTGCAGTTATGTTGCGAAAATCCCCTGAAACAGTGCAATACATTCAAGTACAATGATGTTAATAACATTTTATAATATTTCTGCTTAATCAAATACATTTTTCATCGGAATAATAACATTATGGTTATAAATATTTGTAAATATTAAGAATTTTTTTGATTTCCTGATCACAATATACCTATCATGTGATTCACATGAAGTACTCAAAGAATGACAAGGATAATTCGATTTTGGTATCAAATGATTGGAAATGACCTGGGGAACAACTTTCCAATTGGAAACTTTCCTCAAAAATCGATATTTCTTTTGATTTTGGGCAATTTTATGGAAAATTGGCTTAAAATAATGGATTTTCCCCACAATTTGTCTACATTTCAAAACGTTCTATGGTTACCATGGCAACCATTAGTAAAGATGAAATTATATTTTCTAAATCTTGAAATTATGGGTTCCATATCAATATAAAACTTTTTCATGAAATACTCTTTTAGGAAAAAACAATTCATGCCAATTCTCTTTGTTAAAATCCCTGTTGGTGCCGTCGTTAAAGGGTTAAACTAAAGATTTTTCCTTATATAAAGCACCTTAAAACGTATTTTTGCCTCTAAAGGGCACAATTTTTGTTATATCATCACAAAATTTGCTCCTTTCGATCGTACACTAGCTTGCCGTGACAGAAGGATCCACAGAGCTAAGGATCCTACTTAGACTCTAAAAGCCCCCCAACCTCCGTTCGCGATTTCCGCGAAATGGCTGAGTGTCTGACAGAGCATACTGACCTAACTGGGAATATAAAAGTATCACGCCGACGCCAAACACGGAAACAAACGCTTGTAGAATGTGTATTGTCTTCATATTTTGTTGTTTGGCGGTTTATCCTTGTTTGCAACTTCTCGGCAGTTGTTGTTGTTTTCCGAAATGACTGGTTAGCGGACGGTCTGACATACGTCATTCTACTGTCGACGCCGGCAACCAGCTTCAGCGATACCCTAGCCTCGCTTTCAAAAGTCACTCTTAATTTTGTAACAAGCTATTTCATTGGCTGTATTCTAACAGGATTGACCAATGAAAAAAGGTTTAGCACAAAAGATGAACGCTGTTCGCTCGGAAAACTGTTTTACAGCAATGTCTGTTCGTTAGGTACAGTTTTAAACGTGCTGATTGTCAGTAAGCTATTGACTCAGACGAACAACATGGCAGCCAAAATGGGGAATTTGTCTGCGTTGTGCGTTTTATGTGTGGTTTTTATGGGTTCACAGCTAGCTTCTGGTAGAATACATCGACTGAAGCTTGAGGTAGGTGATTCTTTTCAAGTCTCAAGATCAACAGATCAATGAATGGTGTGAGTTTATGGAAATGTTCAACGCATAGACCTTCTTACTAACTTCGTGTCAGTGTCACAAGACTACGTTTACAAGTCAACTGTCATCTCAAGTTACCCAGTCAGTGTACTCGTGTCGCCTCGACTTGTCAAATTCAAAATCAAAATACAATTACTCAAGATTTGGGAGAGTTGTCAACAACGGCCAACATGTACATCTATCATGTCTTTGAATACAGGACGAGGTTGTAAATTTAGTCACTGTTCCACAGTCAGTGCAATATTTTGTGACTTTCCTGGAACATTTAAAAAAATCTTTTTCCTGTTGAGATCATCTACAACCCACATCGATTCAAAATGCATTACTTGGTGTGCCAGTTATATGAATCACCGGAGTATCATAACTAAATGTGGAAAATATATCTCAAAGCCGAACAATGTGGGTACCCAAGGCCAGGGTAAACAAAGAGAGAACACTTTGTACAACAATTATAACTTTTTTTTGCAGACAATGCAGTCTTGTTATCTAAAAGAGATACACCACAGGTAGCGATTGCTAGTAACAAATCATATTTTAGTATATTAATGGATTGGTGCTGCACTAACTGTTTGACAATTAATTCAATTAAACAAAATATCAACCATTAAAGTATAAAACGGTAGAAATTACAGTGAGAGAATACTGTAGTAGTTGTTGTTCCAAATATTGCAGTTGAAAAAGTAACATCATATAGCTACTTGGGTGTCGATATCGATTTGCTGTTTTTATTTGTTCATTTCTTGAATAGTAGCCTACCAATGCAAAGGTAAACAACAAATTCCAAAATCATATGGAAATTCAAAAGTTTATTGATGCAAATATTGCATGCCAATTTTTTAAACAGATGATTCTACCATATTTTGTATATGGTAGCTTTATAATTGATAGTGGTAAAAAGCATTATTTAGATAAATTTGACACTCACCAAAATAAGTGTTTGAGACTGATGACACTAGGAACACGATATTGATACTAGAGATAGGAGACCTTGATGTTAGACGGCAGTGGGCACCGTTGAATATATATATATATATATATATACATATTCATGAAAGTTCAGTATGTAGGCAGCAACATGTGAAAGGAGATCATTTTAGAAGTAGGGTAACAAGAAAACTACTGGAATTGTTACTAGAGGTAAAGAAAAATTGAGTTTTGTAACACAATATATTAAGTTAAGTAGAGTGCAAATGAGTCCACTATAAAGTGGACAACGTCTTTGGCAGCAGCTGCCCAATGAAATAAGCGATTAACGACAAATATAGAATTAAAAAATGCGATTAAAAAATATTTCTTTAAGGAATGAATGCCGTTAAAATCTATTGCTGCCAATATGGGTATTTACAATGTTCATTTTAAATCATCTCATCTCATTACATTAGCAATAAGATATTGATTTTGTACGTTGAAAGAACTAACTGTGTTAGAATTGGTCAAAATAAAGGGGGGAGGGGGAACAAGTGTTACGTAGTGACTAGTGTTACACTGGACAGTACATCCGAAAAAAAGAAAATGGCTCAGGTAGGAACATGCCCTATTGATTATTCTAGTCCGAGAACAGTCCTGACTGTCACCTGTATGTAGCATCACAAAATGCAGTCAGAGCCTCTCACACTACCCTATGCCTTTCTGCCCTTGACGATCGGTAACTGGAGAACTTGGTCTGCTAGAAAACTCGTTCCAATGGCAATGATGTTTTGGCCCTTCTCCATCCACAAACTGTGGAATAGGGATGAGTTAGCCTTTTAGGTATGAATCCGAGAGATCGATCAGAAGAGAGGGATATATATATATATTTAGTTCGCTCTCCATTAGAAAGACTACTCCAGCCTCAGTGGACTCGGTGGAAGAAAAGTATCGAAACCTTAATAGGAAACAGTTACAGAATTTGACAGTGAAATTTAAGTGAGGACCTTGTTCAAATCATTTCATTTGCAGAGATGGGGTTGTGCAACATAACGAACGATGTCCAATCCCATTGAGTTGCCTAGTAAAATAAAAGTATTGCAACGATTTTGAATGAATTCCAACAAAATATAATAATGTTTTAGTCAAAAGCATGAGAAGTCTTCTGTGTGATATTCATCTGTTATTTGTATTTTTTCAGAATGATGACAGGGGACAAATTGACCTGAGTACGTTCGGTTTTCTGAAAAAAGGATATCTTGCTGTTAACCTCACCGACTTTTCAATAACTCCAATTAATAAGGATGACCCATCCATCGGCATCGACGGTCAAACTGTAAGTTGCGATTTTATCATTTAAAGTTTCGCGTCCTGGAAAAAGTAAAATAGCTGCCACACATGTTTCTCTGTAGCCCATGTCTCATATATGCTGGGTTTCTTAAATCTTCACAAGCCTGCATATGTGGGTTGAAAAAGGGGTTACTATTAGAAATGACGTTTTTTGTTTGTCTTTTTTTTTAAATACACAGTGCATCGTTCAACATAATAGATAGAACCTAGTATACATTTAAATGGGTTGTGTTAATGTTACAATACATGCATTAGCTGTCTACTGTCTATGTTAATTTACATTTACAATGCTTGCAGTATGGCTTCACCTTGGACAAGACGGTTAGCACTGGGATCTCTCCCTACTTGGTAAGTGCTTCACTCTTTTTCGTAAAAATATCATTTACACCCAGTAAACCATATAAAGAATATACACTTTATTCAATTTATTGCATCAAAATAGTCAACCAAAAGAGCCTGGTGGAAGAAACTGTACATTGCTCTACGACAAACAAATTTAGTTATACAATTGTAAATTCTTGTGATATGCAAGGAAGATACTGAACTGTTCTGCAATCTTTTCATAACGTCATTTGAAATAAAAGCCCAAGAAGTTCCACATTAAGGTATTTCTCCCTGGTTACCCGGTAGATAAGGGGGAGGAGCCGTCCCAGCTGTTGCATTTAGATAGAAATTAAAATGTTAGGGAAGGACTAGGTTCTTAAATGCTGGCTCTATGATGGGTTGGATGGAGCAAGGCTTTGATTTACATTTTCTTTAGCATTGTGGTTATTTTCTATGAAGGCTATTTTAGATTGTGTTGCTCTTCCCTTGATGGAATTCTATACTTCTGTTGGCTTTGGGATGTTATAGATTCAACAAGGAAAACTGATTTGATAAATTAATATTGGTTATGATTCTAACAAATTTATGAGATAGTCTCCAAAATGATAAAATGCATCTGCTCTTATTAACTATAAATTAAACAAAAGGGCATTACGGTAAGTTTTATAGATACTAGTTGTAGATTAATCTTATGTTCATATCACTCTGTCATAACCTTTTCTGGTGAGTTTTACTAATGCAAAGGTATGCACTTCTGGGAGGAGGTTAAACTTGCTCTTTTTATTCTAAACAAAATGATTGCCTATCCGTAAGTAATGATGTATTTATTGTACATTTCACTTACAATTTACAGAACTTTTTTTACGAATAATCATCAAATAATCTACTAATCTATCACCGTGATGCTTTTCTTTTTAAGTACCCACTCGTGGTACAGAGCATTAATTCATCACCATTTTTCCTAACATTTCCCCATTTACCTTTGTTTTTTAATCATCGAAAAGTAGTAATATCGGGGGCCCTACATGTACACAACTAATTCACCAATTCACAGCTATTCTATCACTTAATCTTAGCACCTTAATTTTGTGTTCTAACATAGGTTCATTTAACCGTTTTAATTATAGGCCCATGTTTTATTATTTGAGGTACAGAACCCCTTTTCTAACAATAGTAAAACTTAACTTGGTTATAGAATGAGGGATGCTGGGAATATCATAGGTGTCACATATTGACTTCTGTGAATCCCATGCACCTTGTAACAAAGTAGAAATCCCCCACGCGCACACCCAAGCACCATCGGTCGGAAAGGCATTGGTTTTCCTATATGCCAATAGGGTATCAACAGGCCTGGTTATATAACCTTAACTTCCAGGGATATTTTCCTAACAAAATGAGATATTACATAACAAATCCTCACCTGGAATCATTACAGTAATTCCTAATAAGATAGCGTACTTTCTTTCTTACACTTTCTTTTCAGCGTTTTTAACAGTTCATTTTTGTCCACATTCGAGTGAATCCTTTAAGCTGTTGTCTTTTTAAGTTTAGCTGCATATTGCTAAATAATCTGAAAAGTTAAACTAGAATGAACCGATTATGAAAAATGTATGTTCACAAGTCGGCGACATCTTCTCTTTCTCTCTCTCTCTTTTTTTATATATTTTTTTTTATAAAAGTCATTTTTATTTTTGGATCAGTAATAAAAGTATTAAAATAAATGATGAGCTTGCGTATTTTGAGAGTTACAAAATCTGGTCAAAATCTCAGGTATATTTATACATGTATTTGTTCTTTACTTGCTTTTAGGAAACGAAGCAAGAGAACTGCATCTTGAAGGACAACGCCATACGAAATGACAACAGTGTCTCCGTACTCTTTTTGCGTATGGACTTCAAGAATAAAAGGTAACCTAGTATCTAATTTCAAACTGCAAATAACTTTTGACCTTGAAGTTACAGAATTCTGTACAGAATAATTTCTATTGTACAATACTGTACATTAGTTCGCAAATTTCAAAACTTCATGATTAGAGTCTCCTTTTCTCCTCGTTTGTTTTTGGAGTTCGACTTACATCTCTCATTTAAATGTATCCTGGTTATCTGGCTTTCAGGTTGTCCATAGACCGTAAGGGGAACGACCTGAAGGACCTACAGATTACACTGCTCACGGCGGAGGAGTTCTCCGACCTCCGACGGAGAAGGCGCAGTACAGATGTGTTTAGCGACACGTACCTGCTGAGGAGCCGGGTCCGCCGCCAGGCCGAAGCACAGGCACCGCCGCCCACCAACAAAGGTGGGTTATCCACTGCTTTGGAGCCAGGTCATATACTGGGTAGGGCTGGGGGGCAAAGCTATTTATTTGATATAAAAAAAATAACATGTAAGTCTATGCCCATACGAAGATAGTACCTAGACACCTTGCTTGTAAGCTAAGAATATTTATAGGTATAGTGATTTCCAAAATGATTTGAGGAACCTTGCATATTTTTCCTGTAATTAGTGGTGCATTGTAATAAGGTTACTTTGGCTCCTGATGAGTAACATTTGATTTTGGGGAAAATGTGCTCCCTATGAGTGTGATGGATCCCAAACATTCCCCTAAAGTTGCATGGTCAGATCCTTTCCACCCATTGCGTATTAACAGTTTTACGAAAATTGATGGTCAGCTTGAAATTAGAACGAGCTTGGATATTGAGGTAACACTATTTTAGATAAGTGTCTAACTTTGAAATGTATCTACTCACTGGCAGATGACAAACCTCCAGCAGCAGCTTCGAAACCTGCAGATACGTTATTGGGTGAGTAATCATACCTATAACCTTTAGCATCGTGACAAAGCTAAACCCTTCCCACGAACTAGAATGTTTTCAAAATCAATCAGGTCTATCCGTATAGCTATCTACCTGTTTTTTAAGTTTGTTATGCTATTAAGCAGAGTACTAGAATCTATTGTAAGATACTTAAAAATAGAACACTTGTTCCCCAACGATCTATCGTTTTGATAGTACTAGCGGCTTAGAATCTTTAGTGTTGGAAAATACTTCTTTTTTTAATTAAAGTGTACGTATTTGATAGACAGTCTATATCTAATGTGGTAATAAAGAAAACGGAATTATCGATTACATTGTACGTGGTGATGTCAGACCGTTAATGGTCTTTTCTTTGGATATCTCTAGCTGATTTGGATCACTTTATGCCTAGTAAGTTTTTTGTTGTCTAGTTAAGTAAACATCTTAGCATAACCCTACTGCATCAGCACCGTAATGAGAGGGGACTTTTTATGTTTTTATACGCATGAATTGTTTCTTTCTCTGCATGTCTTAATTATTGCTTATATGGCATAATCTTCTGAGCACCAATTTGTTTACCATAGAATATTTCCACATACTTTATCGGTCTCACTGTAGCGGTCACAAGGCTTAAAGTATAAAATAATGTCAACAACCTTGCAATCAGAATCTGCATTTTTTAATCAAGCTTCCTCATTCATAGTTATTCATGCACATGTATTTGGTTTGCTTGATATTTTTTCGTAAACTATTTTTTTCCAATTTACGTTTAGATGATTTTGTTGTGAGGCTGTCAATATTAGCCATAGTCCGTAGAATTAGTAAAGCGATTTATACTAGCGATCAATAAAACTTTAAATAGTTAAAGGAGAAGTGTTTTTCTGGGCAGCTAGATACCAGCTACAATTATCAGTGTAGCGCGCCGGTAATTGTAGCAGAGTTCCACGATCAAAATTAAAATCATGAGGCTGCACTTTCTAAATTAATATGATTATATATTTTTCTTCCGGATCAGAATGTTTCTTAGTTTAATATATAGGAAGGCAAAGCATTGCGATGTACTGTAAATGTGATCTTGCCATTCTTTTCATTTCCTTGTAGGAAAAGCGATACCCAGTCAGCCCGTGGCAGCTAAAACAGTTACAACTCCCTCCCCAGCCGCCAACCCCTTACCGAACAACAAAACTCCTGCACCCGCAGTGAAAGATGAAAGTAAAGACAAAACCAGTACAGATAATAAAACAACAGAGAAAAAGGACAATGTATCGTCTAAGCAAACAGACAACAAAACTGTGAAAAAGCCAGATGACAAGAAGGATACCACTACAAAGAGTACACAGGGGAGTGCGGCCACCCCGGCCCCGGTTACAGCCGGAGAGAAGGACCTG